>OY992530.1:104758476-106195689 GCA_963921185.1 Dasysyrphus tricinctus
GCATATGCTGGAAGTATTGGTAAGCTTAATATAAAATAGTTAAATCATTCTTAACAAAAATATGACTTTAAGAGATAAAATTAAGATAATTATATATATGTAGCGATGCTTCAACAAAATTTGAATAAATACCAGGCGATCTGCAACTGCGCGCCATTAAATAAAAAGAATATTTATTTTTAACACGAACAAATATACTTACCCTTTCATCCCATGAAACATTTAACATTAACACAACATTCATTTTGAATAAACAAATTAAAACTCAAAAGCTCCATAATTGTAAATTTGTGTAATACTCGTACAATGCCTAAATAAAAGGTTTGTTTCTTTACTTTTGGGATAAAGTTTGGGAAAAAGTTCGGAAAAAAGTTTGGGATTGAGCTTTTTGATGTTGTTGTTGTAATGTTTAACCAGAAATGAAAAGTAAAGAAACGCATTTGGAATGTTTCTTGTTTGTTGCGGTTTAAATTACCTATTTAACTTCATTGCTTGTAGGCTCACCGCATACAAAATTATGCAATTTCAATTCTTTTTACATGCACTTATCATTTTGGGCTCCATTAAAAGAACAAGGAGAAACATTTTACTTTATATTTGTCTCCATTGTATCATTTTCATTTAATTTAATTTAATTAAACTATTTTATGTACGCTACTTAAAAATTTTATTTCAAATTTTTCGATCAGCTGATTTATGGAGCCATATTTCAGAAGGCAATACAAATAAAAATACAAAAAAAGAGAAGTGCAAAAACCGTCGTTATCCAGAATAATGATAGCTACATTTCCAGAGAAAAATTGTACGAAACTTCTTGATCTAAATAAATATAACTAAGCCACTTCTGAGACCTACAAATTAAAGAAATCTGTCGAAAATAAAATGAACATGATATCATACGCCCTTCAAAATGTATCCAACTGCGTTAGTTTGGGTGATCTAAAATATCGTTACATATTACAAATTTGAAGTAACGTGTTATTCGCTAAAATTAATATTTTACATTAGGTCTGTTTCTTTACTTTTGGGATAAAGTTTGGGAATAAGTTCGGGAAAAAGTTTGGGATTGAGCTTTTTGATGTTGTTGTTGTAATGTTTAGCCAGAAATGAAAAGTAAAGAAACGCATTTGGGATGTTTCTGGTTTGTTGCGGTTCAAATTACCTATTTAACTTCATTGCTTGTAGACTCACCGCATACAAAATTATGCAATTTCAATTCTTTTAACATGCACTTATCATTTTGGGCTCCATTAAGGAACAAGGAGAAACAATTTACTTTAAATTTGTCTCCATTGTATAATTTTCATTTAATTTAATTAAATTAAACCATTTTATGTACGCTACTAAAAAATTTAATTTCAAATTTTTCGATCAGCTGATTTCTTGTTTGACAAGCAAGAAAGTGCAGTAACTTAAATGTTCGGGTAGATTCTTGCTGGAGGGGAAATGAAATAAAGTCAAAAGCTCTGTGGTCCGTTCTTTTTCTAACTATAGTTAACTATTGTTGATATGTCAAAAAAAGTTGTTGATGTGTCATTGTTAGACTTTGTTAAGATTGTTACAACTTCATTTAGGAACGATTCGTTGTTAGATATTGTTAATGTGTCAAATGAACGAATGAAAAAAAAATTTATTTGCATTATTATAGCATAAAATCGTATAATTTTCTAATACAAATTCTCCTTTATCGCTTACAATCGGCACAAATGCTATTTCAATTTAGTTTTGTCACTGAACTTTATCAAAACCAACAAAAATTTTGTTTGTTTTGTAAACAAATCGGTTCACTTGTGTACTTTGACAGATCAACACTTTCAACTCATATCCTCGACATGAGTTGGAAATAGTTACAAATCGTAACTATTTGACACTCCAAAATGCATTTAGGAACGATGTTATGACGTCATATTGTTACGAATCGTAACTATTTTAGAATAAAGGAACGATAAAAGTCAACAATAATTGTTAACAATAGTTAACTATTGTTAGAAAAAGAACGGACCACTGGCATTTTCGTGCCAGAAAATAGTAAAGAAACACGTTTTGGGTAGATTTGGGATACTTTGGGATCACGCGGGCGAGTAAAGAAACAGACCTAATATTTCTTTGGGCTAATCAAACATAGCATGTAGCTACAAGGGCTTCATTCTTGTCCAGCGTTTGAATTAGGTAATGATCTTAACGTGATTAAAAGTGTTGAATCACGAAACGAATCTTAAAACCATTCCGAGGATAATTTTGATTATTGTTTCCAGTCTAAATGTTGAAAACAACTGCGTAGTGGAAAACAATTATTTTTTAAATCTTCAAATGCTTTAAAAATTCACATTATTACTAGTATTATCACCCATATGCTTATTGTATTTATATTTTTCGTACTGTATTGCATTGTAAACTCAAATACGATTTTTTATCAACAAAATAAAATAAATACCTGATGCCTACCAAATTTGTTAAGAAAATTTTCACATCGCAATCGTTGTTGTATTCTGCCTAAAAATTGCCAACATAAGACTTAAAGTACAAACTGCAAAGCATTTCATCAATATTTGTTGTCTGTAATGTCGTATCGTAACCCTCCAATTCGATAAGTTTTATATCCTTTTAAAAATAGCATGTTTTTGTAATCAATTTAAATTAGTTTTCTAACCTTTGGAAACCTGTTTATATTTACAATCTTCAAAATATGTGGGAACATACATTTTTTAATATTTGTATCAAAACTAAAATTCACGATTCCACTGCAAGTGCAGTGTTATGAGTTCCAAAATCGCCATGAATTTTCAGTACAGATCTTCGAAGAAATCCTTTGTTGACATGGAGTAGAATCATTTTATGTTACAAGATAGTTACAGATTCAAGTAAAAATGCTCTTCTTGTTATCCTTACAATCACGAGATTAAAATAACTTAATATACTTATTATGTAAAGTTATAAACTTAAGATGCACAGCAGCCAAGAGCGCACTTCGACTCAAAGAACTGGGCTCTTGGAAGCAAAGCACCTATGGTCATGGGTCTATCCTCCAGAGGTATGACACAGTGGCCGCACTTGATGTGACGACTGACTACATACCACCTTTTATAGATTTTAATAAACACTTCTCTATTTTAATACCCCAAAGGCATGGCTGGGAACCCAACTCACTAACCAGGGAACAGGGTATCTCATTCTACACCGATGGGTCTAAAATGGAAGAAGGAACAGGAGCTGGGGTGTTTTGTGAAGCTCTGAATATTAGATATTCGTATAAACTCCCAGATGAGTGTAGTGTCTTTCAGGCTGAGATTTACGCTATTGAAAAAGCGGCAGAAATGGTACAAACGAAGAAACTGAACTCGTCGGAGATCACATTTTTCGTTGACAGCCAAGCTGCTATCAAAGCTTTAGCCAGTGAGACTATAAGATCCAAAACTGTAGCAAAATGCCGAGGCAAACTGAATGATATTTGTGACACTAACCGAGTCAAACTCTGCTGGGTTCCTGGACATAGCGATATAGAAGGGAACGATATAGCAGATGAACTGGCAAGGAAAGGGTCATTATCAAATAGAAACAGTAGTAGCCAATTAGATATGGGACTTAACATCCCGATCGGCGTGATTAGAACGAAAATAGACCTAATAACAAAAGAGCAAATCAATAAATCCTGGAGGACTAGGAACGACTGTGTTATCTCTAGAAGTTTATGGCCTAGAATTAATGAAAAGGAATCTCGGTATATTTTATCACTGAGTAAAAAGAATATTAGAATCTTGATAGGTGTACTAACGGGCCATTGCGCCATTGGCACAATGGCCATCAGACTAGGTGTATTTGCACCCGATTTCTGCAGGAGCTGTCAAGACGTAGAGGAAATTGAAACCATTAAACACCTGCTCTGTGATTGTCCAAACCTCCAAACAAATCGACTCCGTTATTTTGGAAACAGGTTTTTTGAAGAACTGGAAGATCTAGCGCAGGTCTCAATGGCAAACATGAGAAAATTCATAGAAAGCACAGGCTGGTTCGCAAACGATCCAGTCTATGTGAACCATTAGTTTGGGTGGCATCTCTGCCTTCTTTTATAAGGGGATCACAATGGACCAATAGGCCCCCGTGTACGCAACAGCCTCTGTGCTGTGCACACCCCTCTTAACCTAACCTAACCTAACCTATAAACTTAACTATTTATATGCTTTGATATAATGTACTTATGTATATTCTTTATAATTACGTTCCTAACAACAATCAAAATAATTAAACAACCAAAGGACGTTTCGAATAATAATCTTAAATCGCTTCCCGGTGGTATTGGGTTTCTCGTGCGACTAACTCAACTTCTATGCTCTTATAACCATCTCAAAGAACTACCCGATGATCTAGTTAACATGAGGTGTAAGTTAACAGTTTAAACACTAACCTAATTATTTATAAAAATAAAAAAAATAAAAATACTTTACAGCCCTGCAAAAGTTAGATTTAATGCACAATGATCTGGAACTTTTGCCCATGGATATAGGTAGTTTGAGAAAGCTTCAATGTCTATACGCTCAACATAATGACATAAGATTAATGCCCGACTTTGATGGGTGTGTTGAGCTCCAAGAACTTCATATGGCCAATAATTTTATAAAGGTTTGTATCGAAAATAATCTACAAATAACAGCACTTTGTAAATGTTTGATAATTCATTTTTAGGAAGTACCTGGGGATCTTTGCTCAAAATTGCCACATTTGAAAATTTTAGATTTACGTGACAATAAAATTGAAAAACTTCCAGATGAAATTGCTCTCCTTCAAAGCTTAATTCGACTAGATTTATCTAATAACTCAATCAATAGTCTACCAAATTCTTTACATACATTGGCTCATTTAGTGAGTCTTCAAGTTGAAGGAAACCCAATCAAATCGATTAGACGTGACATTCTACAGTGTGGCACTGGCCGAATATTAAAGACCCTTCGAGATCGAAGCCAAATGGATGCAAGTTCAATGCCGGAAGTCAAAGATTCTGCATTGGTCGGCGAGGAAAATCGTATCTTTCCTGACAAGTATAAAATATTTGTACACTTATTTTTACTAATTTAATTCAATACCTTGAAATTTTTAGGTTCAAAATTCGAAAAACTCGAAGTCTAATTGTAACAATGCAAAACATAACAGCAATACCAGATAAAGTCTTCCAGGATGCTCAGGAAGAGGCCGCTAATATTGTGGATTTTTCAAAAAATCGATTAGAAGATGTACCTGAGGGGTGACACAACTATTTCAAATGTTAACGCAACTTTGCTAAAGCTATTCATTTTTTTCTAGATTCCAAAAGCTTACCGATTGTGCCACAGAAATTATTCTGTCCCAGAATTTAATATCTTCTATTCCGGTTTTTATATCGCAATTCTCGAGACTTAGTCGACTCGATGTATCGTGTAACAATCTGTCCGACTTGCCAAATGAATTTGGGCTTTTAGCTATGTTACGTGAGCTCAACATAGCAAATAACAAGTTGAATACATTTCATACATATACCGTTACATTTTTTAAATCTTAAAATATATATTTTTTTATCTTCACAGGTTTAGATATTTTCCGTCATGCATTTATGAACTACAAGGACTTGAAATCCTTCTAGCCCGAGAGAATCAAATAGAAAAAATTGATGCTTCAGCTACTGGTCTGGGGGCTCTGAAACGATTGGCTACTTTGGACTTGAGAAACAACAACATTGAACAAGTTCCGCCGATTTTGGGAAATTTAAAAAATATAACGTTAGTAATTTAAAAAATTTCCTATTAGCAGCGAATAGTTTTCATCTTTCTATTTTACTTTCAGATGCTTAGATATAATTGGCAATCGTTTCCGGCAGCCACGTCATCAGATATTGGAAAAGGGAACAGATGCTGTCATGTCTTATCTTAGAGATAGAATTCCCAATTAACAAATAGCTTTTTACATTGTTATTAATGGAAAAAAAGCCTTAAAAATACAGCGCACCAGCTTAGCTTTTTTAACAAAAACTATTATTAAAATATTTACCACAGAGTTACTAGTCAGATGAATATTTTGAAATATTTTATTTTATAGTTCTTTTGTGCTAAAAACGCACACTAGGCACAAGTCGATGAAGTTAAATGTTACGAAATTTTAGTATATCTATTATTATAAAACATAAATAATTACGAATAAATCTTATAACTTTTCACATCAAATACATTCATTCATTTTATTTACGTAGTAATTTCTAAAGAAACAAACGCTGTGGCTTTGTTAGCAAGATGCTTCAAAGTTGGTTGCTATCTAGGCTGCCTAAAATACTTAAATATTTATTTGACCTTTGCGAGATTCTATTAAACAAAGTTGACTAAAATTGCTGCAAAGCATCGACCATTTAAAACCACATCAGTAGGTACATAGTTATGCATAAATTAAATTAATATAAAGTAATATAAGACGAAACGCCAATATTTTGAGACTAAAGTTCATTAAAAGCTATTTGAATTAATTTATTCAGCAAGTCAAATTTAATAGTGCTAAAGGGTCTTTCAAAAGAGAAGCTCAATTTTTTAATGTAAATAAAGCAAGTTTCGTTGAGATATCGTCTAATTTTCTTTTAAAGAACATTTTATAGATATTAAGTATGTTAAAAGGGTGGCCCTTTTCCCTCTTAATCTGGACAATTATGTATTTATGGACTTTTGACAAATATTTCTCTATTTTTCTGTCGGGCTCTCTAATGGGGTTTTCTTTTGGTAACAAAAATTGATTTTTTTCCCCTTCAGATCTGTCAAAACAAAGAATTTGGCAATAAAAGCCTTCCAATGGGCAAAAAAATCAATTTTTTTTTTGATCGAAAATCAATTTTGCAGATCTGGATTTTTCGGCAGATTTACCCCTCTTTTACTAACACCATTACACACCAGAAGAATTGAAGCCATCAGTTTGACATGTCTGAATGGCTATAGCTTCACAGACACAAATTATACACCAATACAATTAAAAAGAAAAATCAATCTGAAATCGTATACCATTCGCGACGAAAAAAATCAATTTTTGGATCAAAATCTGAATTTACCAAAAGAAAACCCCATAACTCTTGGTAGGAAATGTATCGCCATTTTGAAAAAGGGTATTGAAAAACGTAAATGGAGTTTTCTCGGATCCTATTGAACTTATGGGGTTTTCTTTTGGTAAATTCAGATTTTGATCCAAAAATTGATTTTTTCGTCGCGAATGGTATACGAATTCAGATTGATTTTTCTTTTTAATTGTATTGGTGTATAATTTGTGTCTGTGAAGCTATAGCGATTCAGACATGTCAAACTGATGAATTTGAATTCTTCTGGTGTGTAATGGTGTTAGTAAAAGAGGGGTAAATCTGCCGAAAAATCCAGATCTGCAAAATTGATTTTCGATCAAAAAAAAAATTGATTTTTTTGCCCATTGGAAGGCTTTAATCGCCAAATTCTTTGTTTTGACAGATCTGAAGGGGAAAAAAATCAATTTTTGTTACCAAAAGAAAACCCCATTAGAGTAGGTGGAGGGGAGGGAGTGGAACATTTATAAAAAAAAAAACACTAAAAATACAAAGACAAATGTTAAAAAACAACGGAATAACTTACAGTGACTGAGATTAAATGCAAATAATTAAGTTTGCAACAAAATATGATTGTTTTTTTTTTTAACGTTGGACTTTGTTCTTATTTGATTCATTTAATTTATTTATTTAAATAGCATGAAAAAGATCGGCCTAGGTATTTTAAACCTTCATAGGTTATATGCATTATGTATGTATGTATGTTTTTTGGACTTTTGCCTCACCAAATTTACGTTGATCACAATGTTTGCCAGTTGGAACGTGAGACACCATTGAGTAAAGGGCCTTTCGAGTGCAAGTGCCTGTAGCAAATTTTAGGAGTGGGTGTATAGTTTAACAAATCTGTATGAGGGTTTAAGGGTATATGAATCGTAATATCGAATACCAAAGTCTAGCAGGTTTTTTTCTCAGCCTTTGGTCGGTGGGTGGGTGATTAAAACAATCATGGTTTCCTATTTTTGTATTTATAAGTGTCATTTACACTTCAATTCACTGTTAAAAAAAAGGAAATCATGCTCTGTCATTTTTCCTAGGTGTTAAAGCTTTTTTCTTGATGATCCTAGAGAGCTCGAGTTTAGCTTTTTAAGCAAACCTTATTGACCTTTGTTTGGGGGAGTACTTTTGTTGATTTGTTTTTTGTTTTTTTTTTATAAAATCTTCAAACGAAAAAGATGATAAGGTTCGTATAAAATGGTTTTATCTTGAGTTCTATCATACGGACCGTCAAAATAAAGTCAGTTTTAAATGAATTGAAGTGGTTATAAAAAAAAACAGAGTTTGTAAGATATTTGATAATCACAATTCATATAAACTAAGATTTTGTATGAGACTCAGATTTTGGTTATACATGTACATAGTTAGGGGCTTTTGTTGCTTTTGTAAATTTATCTACAATACCCATGTTTTATAGTCTACATATACGAGTAGGTACCTATACAATTTTGTTTGCATCATATCTAAACTAAATTCTCTAACGTGATTTATCTGTTAAGAACATTCAAATTCCACAGAAGTTTCCACGCTCATTTTGAATAATAATTTTGTTTGTTGAAAATTTGCATACAATTCTCTGTATACTCTGTATACTTGTACCGGCCTATTTAAAAGTCCGAATTCATAAGCGCAGAACTGTAGTGCATCATAAATTTGTTTACTTTTTTTATAGCATTTTCTAAATAAATTAACGTAAAAATGTCTGTTCTAAATTATGGTGCTTTGTTAAAGTATTGCAATCTTAAATAATAAATGATGAATTCTAATGAAAAATATTAAAAAGTATACAAATTTATGATGCGTTGCAGCAGCAGTACTAGTGGGGCTGTTAGTGAGACCAACCTTTCATTTTGACCTGACGGGTTGAGCTTTAGTATTCAAATAGTCCATATCCTAACTTTACTTTTAAGAAGTGTTGCCAAGGTGGCAACACTGTCAGAAGGACAAGAGAAGGGTTACCATAATCCCGAAATCGAAAACCAAGGGTCGGACGATGACCCGAGAACTCCCGTTGGATTCAGCACCCTTGAAACCATAGGACCACATTATTGTTTTTCTCCCCTTGCAAAAAAGGGGGTGAAAAAAAGTCGTTTTGGAAACAAAATTTGAAAAGCCAATAAAAGTTAGAAAAATATTTTTAATAATAAAACTTAAGGATGGTGTCGACGCAGAATTTCACAATCTACTACATTACACCCTTTGGTTTTTTTTAAAAAGCCACTTTCAAAGTGCTGGGGAGGGGGGATATGAAAGATTAACAAACTTAAATATTTAACTTAGAATAATATAAAAATATGACACATGTTTTAAGGGTATTTTTGAATGCCCGATCTTACTAAACCAGAATGAACTCGATACAACCAACTTCAACAAATTTATAGTCCTTTTCATAAATGATGAATAAATTTTTAGTGAAACAAGTAATACATTACCAAATTCCAACAGCATTGGCACGAAACTTGGTCCACAGATTTCATTTGTCGTAAGCAACAAGAATTAAAGGAGTCTACAAAAATATTTGTAGTGAAAAAGCGGGTGTTTCTTTCAATGAATTTGACAAATTTTGAACTACTACCATGAAACCCCTCCTTAAACTGGTACGTTGATAGAAGTTGGTGAAAATGTTTGATTAATCATCGGAGCCAAGAATCAAAAAGAACATTCAAATATCCATGGTCTGAGGGTCTTTTTTGAGAGGTAATGTCGTACCTATTCTAGTCAAAAAATACAATCATTTACAGCACGGCCGGCGCGGCCGTAGCCAGGCCTACGCAAGGGTGAGCCCAGCTCACCCAAAAATATGTTGAGCTCACCCAAAAAGTTTTAAGATTTTGCATATTTCTAACTTGAGACAAAAAGAAAATATTTCCTTGCTTCAAAATTAAATTTTAAACACTAACATTTTAAATAATAACTTCATTCGTTGTATCGGAAACAACCTTAATGCAGAGGTATGGAAAGAGCTCTGTTATGGATTACATTATTGAAAAAATTTGTTTTTAGCTGGGATTTTTTTTTTCAAATTATCAGGAACAGAGGAATTATACCTCCAAATGTTGAATGCAGCATATGACAGAATACTGTTGACTATGTGTCAGCCTGAAAGCCACATAGAATTAGAAGTCGATGTTAACCATAGTGCGAATCAATTTTGTATCGTCACTCTTGGAGAAAGAGATTTTGACTTTAAATTGAAGTTTCAATATTGAAGCGGTTTTTTTTTAAATATTGGCTTCGTGATCTCAGCAAAAATGTGTGCTTATCAAAAAATCAACAGATATAGAAGAAAACTTCAAATGCTCATTTATATTAAAAGTATTTTTTCGACAACTTATCCCTAGTTTTTCAGACTGTGTGATGATGATCGCCGCATTAGGTGGCAGCACATCTATAAAACGAATCATTATTTCAGCACTTCGCGAATAGAACTATAAGATGGTCTTCATCATCAGTAGCCAATCAGACGCTTTGTAGTCTTTATTTTCTTGGATTCCAAAAGGCACGATTGAATTTATAAGACACAGATAATATTTTGGTTACATTTACCGAAAAACCCAAAGAGCCCAACTTATTCAACTTTTTCAAATACTTTGCTTTTATTTTTTTTTAGTGCAAATTTTTTCAAATCAGATACAGGTCTTATAATTTTGTTAAAAAATGTCAGCTCACCCTAAACTACCTTGAGTTCACCCATACGTTTGATCCTGGCTACGGCCGTGATTTACAGACATTAACTCTTTAAAAGTAAGATAACTTTTTTATGTGAGCATGTATCTACTTTATTTTAATATTATTGGATTCAGCACTAAAAAATACCTAAAAATCATGCACCATATTAAATTTATGTATCTTGGTTACAAAAACATAAAAATGTTGTGCTAAAAACTCTGCTTCTCATTCCCCATTGAAAAACACCCTCAGATAGTTTATATTTGTTTGGTCTCTTTTGTTTCTTGGTCTTGGTGAAAAGTCAAATGTTTTAACCAATTTTCATTAACGTTCCAGTTCCGGGAGGGGATTCATGGTAGAAGTTCAAAATTTTTCCATTTCAATGAAAAAAACACCCTTTCACCATAAATATTTTGAAGACTCCTTTGATTCTTATTGCTTATGACAAATGAAATATATGGACCAAGTTTCGTGTCAATGCTGTTGAAATTTGGTAATATTTTACGTGTTTAACTAATAATTCGGTAATCATTTATGAAGAAGGCTATAACTTTTTTGAAGGTAGTTGTATTGAGTTCATTCTGATTTAGTAAGATTGGGCATTCAAAAATACCCTTAAAACATGTATCATATGCTTATATTATACCAAGATATATAATTAAGTTTGTTAATCTTTCATATCCCCATTCTCCAGCACTTTGAAAGTGGCTTTTTAAAATAATCAAAGTACGTTTTCAATCAACTTTGGATGTAATGTAGTAGATTGTGAAATTCTGCGTCGACACCATCTTTAAGTTTTATTAATAAAAATATTTTTCTAACTTTTATTGGCATTTCAAATTTCGTTTCCAAAACGACTTTTTCCCACCCTCTTCGTGCAAGGGGAGGGGTGGGAGAAAAACAATAATGTGGTCCTATGGTTTCAAGGGTGCTGAATCCAACGGGAGTTCTCGGGTCATCGTCCGACCGTTGGTTTTCGATTTATAAGCAACATTTCGGAATTGTGGCAAGCCTTCCCTTATCCTTCTGACAGTGTTGCCACCTTGGCAACACTTCTGAAAAGTAAATTTAGGACATGAACTATTAGTGTACTAAAGCTCAACCCGTCACACAGTGTTTCGCGTAGAAGAAGCTAGGTGGACAAAATATTTTGTTTGGTGTTTTTGAATTGATATGGGCTGATCACGTTATATTATTGTAAATTATAATAAATAAAGTTTAAATTAAGATTTTATTTTCAAAAAAAGCCATTAAAAATGAGTGTACATACAACTTATTGAAGACGATTTGCATAGCAAATGTCATTGTAGGTATTTATAAAAAACTAGAGCATATAGGTGGGGTCATATGATATAAGGGGTTTATGATCCACATTTAGTCAGGAGGTGCATATTTCAAAAAAATTTCAAGCTCAATATTTCGTTATCAATTTGAACAAAACTTCAAAAAGTTTTTTCCCAAATTTACTTAAGTAAGTTGACACTTGGGTTTCTTATACTTTAAGGAAAACTATATCAAATTCATCGTTTTAACTATCGATAGTGGTGTTTTAATTAGTTAAAGTTAAAAATAAAATCAATTTGATTTTTTTTTTCTTTTTTTATTTTTTATTATGGTAGGTATGAAAATTAATTTTTCAAAAAATATTCAATTAAATAACTTGATTTTAATAAAAAAGTCGATTCGTAACTTTAAAAAAAAAATATAGCAGGATATTGTACTGCCGTTGCTTTTTAATATTTTTTTCAGTTTAAGTCAATTTTTATGTTTCGACATTGAGTGAACGTATTTTGAATAAAATAAAAATAATAATAGATGAACTCAAGTGTGCAGGTTAAAATACATGTTCTTATTATTATGAAGGATGCTCCTAACACATATAAAAAATTTAGCCCGGGTACATGAGGTTACAAGTACTTAACACGCCTTCAAAGCGTTGACTATAACTGAAACTATAATTTTCTTAACTAATACTTTCAAATCCTTATTATGTATTAACTAAACAAGATAAATAAATCATTTTGATAAATAAATAAAGTTCATACCTTTATAAACTAAATCCATCCCTAAAACATTCCAGTTGGTTACAAAAAACTACAGTTATATGCAATCCAATCCAATCCCAATTAAACAATAAATTTCATTTAAATTTGGTTTTTGTTTTTAGTTGTTTTTTGAACCTGATCACTCGTCACTGATATAATATATAAGACGCATATATTTTTTGAATTCGGGAGCTTGGGAGTATTTTGTACAATACCTGATTCCTTATTTTTTGAAAGGAAGAAATGAGATTTTAGCCTATTGAATAGACCGGAAAATGAGAGGTATAAAGGAACAATTACGTGCAAGGGTTTTTATTATTGAATATGTTTGTTTGGTCCATAAGCATGCTTAAAACCAAAAATGCTACTAAATTCACCCATGCGTTTCTGAGAGAATGGTCACACTGGCCACTTTCCAGTATTTTTGGTATAACTCGAAAACTAAGCGGAATTTGACAATTTTTTATATAATACTTTTTGTTCAAAATTAAATTTTCTATTGGAATGGATAGTTCAAAAAAATAAACGAAAAAATTTAAACAGGAAAAGTTAACAAAAGCCAACTTAATTGTGCATAACTTTTTTTGAACCAAAAATAGGGTCAAGACATGCCTAGACAAAACAAAGTAGAGACTAAAGGCCTTAATATGGCATGTTCAAAAATTAATATTTGTTCAAAATTGACAGAGATATTCCCATTCAAACCTTATCATTTCTTATAATTTTTCGCAGTTTTTGCCCGAAAGTCCCTTTTTCGGTACAACATGGCAAATTTCACTTTCGTAAAAATGTTCGAAATAAAAATTTCGATATAATATGACATTAGAACTATAGAGAATTTATAAAAAGGATATAAGTTCGCAATTTCGTTTTTCGGCTGTTTTTTAATGCTTTCAGACCTACAGACCGAACGGCTGGTCCGATTAACATTAGATTTGGTACTGGTTGCTAGGAACGTTAAATTTGTCATAAAGTACCAAAAAAAATGGCTTTCGGGCAAAAACTGTGGAAAATGGTAAAGTTTGAATAGATATATCTCTGTCAATTTTCAAATAATATGGCTTTTTTAATATGTCATATTAAAGCCCTTAAACTCCAGTTTACTTTGTTCATGCATGTCTTGAGCGTATCTTTGCTCCGAAAAAAGTTATGCGCAATTTAGAAAAAAATTAAAAAATCTTTGATTTTTCGATTTTTTTTATGGTGGTTTTTGTTTACTTTTGCTGCTTAAATTTTCTTAAGAAATTTTCCAAACTATCCATTTCGATAGAAAATTTAATTTTGAACAAAAAGTATTATATAAAAAATTGTCAAATTCCGCTTAGTTTTCGAGTTATACCAAAAATACTGGAAAGTGGCCAGTGTGACCATTCTCTCAGAAACGCATGGGTGAATTTAGTAGCATTTTCGGTTTTAAGCATGCTTATGGGCCAAACAAACATATTCAATAATAAAAACCCTTGCACGTAATTGTTCCATTTTAAAAGGTCTATTCAATAGGCTATTTGTCCACCTAGCTTGTTCTAGGCGAAACACTCTGCGTCAGGTCAAAATTAAAGGTATGTCCTCATATCGTGCAATAACGCCCCTACTATACTACCTTTAAGAATTCAACGTTACTTTTTATTTATACATAATTAAGAATTTGTATTATAAAGCCTTCTTGTATAGAAACTATGCCTGGCCCAGGGCAAAAAAACTTCCAGCTTAATGATTAGGAATTCTAATCTTGTTGGATATAGTTTACAGTGGATTTTTGTTGAGAAATTCATGTAAGTTGAACTGAACTTAATATAAATTGCGTATGACAAAGCCCTCACTATGTCACTGATGAGTTCAAGTGAGTAAGCCGAACGAAACGCCAATTTATAGGACTAAAGGCCATAAAAAGCTATTTTGAATCAATAATTCAACAAGTCCAATCTTTAATGCTAAGTCTTCTACTTGGCTGATTTATTTCAGTAGTATATAGAATTTGTATTATAAAGCCTTCTTGTATAATTAGAAATAGTTATCATAACAAAAAAAAATAAAAAAATTAGTTTCAAAGCGTCCCACTCTACTTCTAACCTTTATTTGTTGAAAAGTCATGCAGATCCAACTCTCGCTCTTAATAAAAAAAAAAGAGATCACAGTGGCCTGCCTGCTCGAAAAAATACAAAAAGCATTCGCCTCTATGTGGATAGATGGGTTTAGTTTTCAAGCTGAAGTATCTTCACTTGCTTACAAATCTTACCCTTACTATCCACAGCTTTCTCGTTAGCTGTAAATTTTACGTCTGAGTGGGAGAACCCTCTCAGCCCATTGTAATATTTATCATACGAAGTGTATGTACATTATGTTCTCATGCAAATATCACCAAAACTATCTACTCCATTGAAAAGTTATTATATTAGGTCGATAGAAAATTTCACGCTCTACAGGAAAATACTTGAGTAAAATTAATGTAAATATTATGTACTTCCGTGCGATATGATGATATTTCACCTTAAGGCCAAGTAGCAAAATTAAACCCAAAAATTCTATATTAAATATAGACATAATAGCGATTTTTAAAATTATTTGTTTTTACATGGAAGATCTTTGATCATTTTTCGAACTATAGTCAATCAGTCAACAAAAAATAAATGTAATAAATCATGCTCTCTGGGCTTTAACTTAAATGTAGCAGGGGTGACCAGGTATTACATACTGTCTGTATCGCGAGCTTTAGGTGGGGGTTAATTATAATTTTTCATGACTATTATACATTTGTTAATAGGAATTACAAGTTTACAAATGTATAAATGGTAGTACGTTGTTATCCACCGTTTATTAATATGGGGATTAATGTTTTGTGATCAATTAACCCCGAAAATACGGAAAATAAGTAAGTGTATATAAATTGATGGTCATTGAGCAAGTTGGGATTAAAGGAAGGTAGTTGTATTTAAAATGTCCTTATGTAAGTTTTATTTGCGACATACATAGGTTGTTCGGCACAATTATACTGGCCGAAAGAGTCCCACAAGTTAAAGTAAAAAGCTTACCAGCTAATCCTGAGAGGGCTATGCTTTGCTCAGCCGCAAACTGCAGGTTGCCTGGCCAATGGTGGTATCCAAAAAATATTCCTTGTGTTCGGAGTTTTTTTTTGTATGTTCTTTTATTATTCTTGTTTGTTGTCTTAGGTTTTAATTTACAAATTTTATTTTTAGATAAATAAGAACTTTATTCGTTTACGTTAATTGTTTAATTTTCTGAATATTAAGCGACCATGCGCAGGCAAAAAAATGGGAGCAAAGAAAAACTTAAAAGAAGTTGTGCTGATGGCGAATGAAAATAGAATGTCGATCAGTGCGACAACTTCTCCCCACTACTAGTGGTGCGGCTGCTATTGCGATCGCTGCTTTAAATCACTCTGCTATTTCACTGAGCAGAGAGCAGTTGCGATTGCTCATCAATGTAACTGCTCTCACTGCTCAGTGCTGAACGTCCAAACAAATGACAGATGAATAGATACACACATAAAAAAAAAAACATTTCACACAAAAAATCAACACAAGAACCACGAGCATGCATCTTTTTTTCACATACTACCACAAATAATTATATACAGATGTCTCACCTCCATAGAAAATTCTGTCTTCAAAAATTTTATCAGCCGACAAATCATCAGCCGACAAAATGCTTTTTAAGTGGATTTCATGAGAAGAAGAGAATTTTAAGCCGACAAATATCCAAGAAGAAAAAGCTTTTTCTAATAAGAAAAGAGATCAACATGGAAAACTCTTTGAATACTTTTCTCATTAACACAAAAACAAATGACAGAAGAATTTCTCTCACACAAAAAAAAAAAATGAAAGATACAGGAGAAATTTAGCTTTGTGGGTAGCTATGTATGTAGATTTTCAGATGTTTTTTCTTCTGCGGAGCTGGTTTTAATTACTTTGCTATTCAGATGCAGATCGTGGACACTGGCATTGTGATTTTGAAAAGAGAAAAAGCAAAATTATTTTTGGTGCGACCTTAGCATATGACACATGTTTTTAAGGTAGTTTTTAATGCTGCATCAAATGACATCAAAACCAAGTCGGCTTCCCTGAAAGAAGTTATTGTCATTTTCTTGTATGGATAAATATATTTTCTTACTGTTTCTTTTTTCATTTTTGTAAATGGGTACCTACTTCTTTAGTAGTTCAAGTAATATGGAAACAGTTTTGTAATTGATAGAAAAATTAAAAAGAAATACATTGATGAGGTAGCACATTTTAAACACTTTTTATTTCAGTTCTATCAAAAAATATTGGTATGCAATCATATTAGTTCTTTAAAAACCTTTCGCTATCGGCGATACGTAAGTTTTAGTTGTTTTTTTTTTAATAAAACTGTGACATGGAAGGATTGGTTACTTCATCAGACAATTTTTATAAAGTTTAATCATAAATCACTGGTATATTTTGCTTTTTTTCTATTTTATAATTTTTTTGAAAATATTTGAAAAGACAATTCAAAAAATATTTAATCAATTGGAATATGTATTCAAATTCCGAATTATTACAAATATTTACAAAAACTGATCTAAGGGCGGCGATTAAAATTAAAAAGGTCACGGAAAAGGGAATAATTTTTTGATATGAGCCGTTTATTTTGAAAGTGGTCTAAGTCCATTTTCCAAAAAAATCGAGATAATTGATTGAGTCATCTAAAAACAACGTAATCTTTTATTTTAATAAGAAAAAACCACTTGTTTTTATTTGAAATCATTTAGATTTTGTGAGTCAAAAATTGTTCAGTTAAAAAAACGACAAAAAATTTATTTTGAAAATGGTTTAAGTCCCATTTTAAAATTAAAAAATTGATTAAATGTTAAAAAGCGAACAAGTTCAACCCATTCCTACAGTAAAATACAAAGATAAAATGGACTTACTAAATCAGGTATGTACCATAATTTCTCTCTTAGCATTCTTATTCTATTCTGTTCTTCCGGGTTTTCATCCGTTTCTAATAAAAATGTTGCTGGAATATTGCTTATGGTAAAAGTGTTTAGTTTAAGTAAGAATTCCAGACTAAATTGAAGTTCACATAACCTATACCATGTTTTTGATCAAAAATAAATATTCGTACCATAAATTGGCCTTAACGCTAAATGTACCACGATCCATTATTTTTGAAACGTTAAGCGATAAAGAGCAAAATGTTCTGGGTGGCATATGTTTGGCAACCCGCATGGAGTTATATTTGGTTGAAAATTGGTTTTTGACAGCAGAACGGTAGGTATGTTAGGGATATTTTGGAACCAAAACCAATTGTTGTACAATTTGCTCAAAGAATCACCAAAAATGTCATCTTCATGCACGATAACTCTCGTCCCCAAACTGCGAACAGAGCTTCGGGGTATCTTCAAAAGGCCCACCTGAACACCTTAGACTGGCCCAGCATGTTCTCCTGATCTAGGTTCTGATGAACGTGTCTAGAACATGCTTTTGGTAGACAATTGAATAAGAAAAGTCCATGAAGTTTGAGGGAGCTGAAACTTATTTTTGTCCTTAGAGCAAGAAGAGAGGGAAAACCAAGTACTAAATCATTCTCATTTCTACTGAGCTTTAAAGGAATACTTGAAATTTTTTAAATCCATTTTCTCAGCAACATACCCCTCTTCTAGACTTTTGTGTTTTTAAGGAAAACAAGAAGCACAATAATTGTAACCATTTCAAACGATTCTTAACTCATCAAGACATACATAAATCTTCATTAAAGAAATAAAGATAAAATGAAAATAAACCAACTTTTTTACTTTTTACCTGTGTTCCTCTAATTTTGTCCGGCAGTGTATATATTATGTATATGTATTTTGTTTAATATATACAATATCTACTTATTATATCGTCGGTTCAAAGGTAAAACTCACTAACTAACATTTTACACTTTTGAAGGAAATTAGACTGAAACATAATTTTTGAAACTGAAAATTCAATTTCCGAAATTTTTTTAATAAAGTTCCAGGGTATACCTTTCAATATCCTTATAAAAAACGTGCAAAATGAGGCTTTTTGCATTAAAAAAATGCATTTCATTCTCATTTTCTTGAACTTTTTTTTCTGCACTTAGTGAGTTTTACCTTTGAACCGACGATATATAAAAACTCACTCTTTCGTTTTTTTATTTGTTTTTTTCAATTTTTTTTTTAACTTTTTAGAGGACTTGATACAATTTGAATTCATTTATTTTGAAAATGGTTTAAGTCCATTAATAACTGTAAAAAAATGGTTTTTGTTCAACAATATTTTTTTTTCTTATTGGGTTAGTAAATTAAATATATTTAGATGAAAAAAAATACTTCACTTTTATATTAGCTCTTTCCCATATTTTTGAATTAAGTCAAACGCAAACCTTTAAATATCTCGAATTTGAAATAAGTGGACTTAGACCACTTTCAAAATAACCGGCTCATATGTCGGCCATTCCAAAGTAACGGAGAAGACAATCGGACGCTTGTAGTGAGGTTTTTCTTGTTAAGGAATTAATATTTTTTTATGAAACTCAGTGGTTTTAAATAATTTATCACAAAGTACACGACACATAAGTTACACCAAAAAATTATGAAATTCAGTAAGTTTATACAAAAAAAATAGATGGTAACGGAGAAGACACGTACGATTTAGAGATTTCCGACCTTTGCCTTGAAGTTTAAAATTCTGCGCGGTCCATTAAGATATGAAGTTGATTTTTTTTGCACACTTTCAAAAAAACAATATTTATCAAAAATCATCCTTGGTTTCCACCCAAGTTTCATTCTACAATCAGAAAAAATATGAAACATGGTAACGGAGAAGACAGCTAATGGTAACGGAGAAGACACGTACGATTAAAGATTTCTTTTTTGCTCAATTGTGTTGTAATTTGTATTTTTATTATTATTCTCATGAATGATAAAAGTAATCCAGGTAATTGAAAATATATGTATAACATTTCATTGAAATTGGTTAACGTTTACACGTGCTGGCGAGCACCTGAAAGTTGTCATACAAAGTACATGGGGTTTTCACAGTTTTTACTCAATATATCAGCAAAATTGTAAAAGTTGATGGAAAATCTTTAAACTTGGCACGTAAATTAAGTACTGTAAGGAGTAACAAGATGTTTTCAATAATTTTGTATAATATTTACCCCATTAAAAAATGAAATTAAATATCATTGTTTTTGTGCATTTGTTGCTATTTTTAATGGATTAACTGTTATTAAAAAAAAAATAAGACAATGTATTTGTATACTCCTTATAGTACTTATTATATGTGCCAAGTTTAGAAATTTTCATTCAACATTTACACTTTTACCGGCACTTTGAGTAAAAGACTATGAAAACACCATGTATTTTGAATGAAAAATTTCAAGTGCTCGCTAGCACGTGTAAACGTCAACCGATTTCAATGAAATTTAAAATATATTTTTTTTTTACTTAACTTGATCCATTTTAAGCATGAATATCAAAGAAATTCAGACCTTTTAAAAGAAAGTGCCTATGAATCGTTAAAATTTGGGTGGGAAAAGTGCAATTTTGTCTTCTCCGTTTCAGACAGTTAAACATGATATAAAAATCTTTAAAAAAAATCCACGATAATCCTGTTTCAAGTCTTGCTTTGTATGCGGAATAATTTTACAATCACTTATATATTTCACCATTTATACCAACTTTTGTCATTTTTCGGTAACGGCGAAGACATGAAATGTTCAATCATTTAGAAACATATTACTATTTTTACAGCACTCCTATCATGAAAATTGTTCCGAATTTAAGTAGCGTATTGATACTTATAAAAACCTCACTGCACATTGCCATTTGCATCACAATTTATATAGAACTGAAAGCGGCAAAAATGACGAAAATGCGAAGGTTCGGACTATAAAGTATGAGCTTTTTTGATCACTTGCCTATTTTACAACAACACGTAAAATTTTGTATCTACAGTTTTTTCGTTAACTCTTATATATACTCTAAATAATAGCATATTTAAATATATTTTTTTCTTTAATTTGAAATTGAGTTGTTTGGTTTCGAATTTTTTGGAATGGCCGATGTATGTAGTAATGTACTAGCAAAATTTAAATAAAATTGGTCAAACTGTTTTTGAAAAAGAAAATGGAAAAAACGAAGTGAAAAAAAAATATTTACTTAAGCTCATTAGAAGCGCTTTTTACAATGCTAAAGCTGAGATAAACAATCCGAGCAGCTATGTGAGCAACGATGAACTCGAAGATCGAATCACAGCTTTTATGCTGTGTTCATATTGGAGCGTCGATAACTGATATTTTCTTAAACAAATTATCTATTTTGTTTTCAACTATTTGATTTCATTATAAAATTTTCAGCATCTTTCCCCGATAAGAACTTCAAGAATATTATCGATGATTTTCCTTGCTCACCTTACCCTAAGGTGAGGTTAGTTCAATAATTTTTTTTTTTATAAAAAGAAACATTTAAAAACTTTTTAAATATTTATTTGTAAGGTAGTAAACATTTAAAAAATAATTATTTTTCTGGGTTTAATCGGACTCGCCTTCCCATTTGAGAAAAACTTATTTTACAAAATCTCAAAGAGTTTGTTAGAATATTGGAAACTTAACATTTAATTTTCCCTTGAACCGGTTTTTATTCTAAATTAATTTTTGTTTTATAGCCTAAACTTAGGGCTTTTAGGTTAAAACAAGTGGAAATAAATACCTAACTATTTTTATGAACAAGAATTTGTTTTTCTGTCAACTTTATTTTGTGTAACCCCAAATAAAAATTTATTAAATATAAAAACATATTTTTTCCATTTCGTTCGTTAGTCTTATAGAAGGGTGTTAAGGAAGGTTGGGCCCTTCTTTAATTAACTTTGAAGAAAAAATTGACTTTTTTCAAAAAGAGGAAGGTAAATTTTAATTTATTTTAATTTTTGCCGGAGAATTTGATTGCTTGTACTCGCCCAGCTGGGAATTTGGCAGAAACTATTGGAATTCAAGGTTTTTTTTGTATGCGTACCTCTGTTTTGTGTAAAGGATGTCATTTAAAAAAGTAGTAAATCACTAAGTTGCTTTGTGCTACAAGACATAAGCGAAAAATTGGTCTTTTAAGGGCTAAGTTTTTAAGGTCAAAAATAACGGCTCTTAAACAATATTTGCAATAAGAATAAATTAATTTTTAGTACAATACCGTGAGTTTTAAAGAACGTGTAAACCCCCCTTCCCCCAGGCAAAAGTCTGGGCCGCCCTTGCTGTGAGCCATCAAGCACTATTAAAATGTTCTTCTCGATGCTTGATGCAAATATTTTTTTCTGTTTCAATGTGAAAAGTGATTTTTATGCTTTAATTTTAGTTTGTTCCTGTAACATACACAAAATTTATTTTATTCAAAAGTATTTAATGTCCTGAATTCGAATTTTTGGTAATAATTGCTCAAGAACGTCAGGTTTTTAAGATATTTCTATTTATATCTTAAAAGTCCTCTTTTCTAATTTATGAAATAAGCATGATTTTATATATATAAATTAGTTGTTAGCTTTCATCTTAAATTACATATGTTATATAACATATGTAATTTAAGATGAAAGCTAACAACTAATTAGCAATTTCTCGAAGCGGAATGCAAGTACCTACCTATTTGAAAGATCAAAAAAGAATTTGAAGGAAATGTTTATGCCTCAAAATAACGATACCAAAATTATTTAAAAAAAAAACCACTTACAGCTATTATTGACACGATTCAAAACTAGTTTCAATGTAAAACTAGTTCTATAGAGTTTCCGAGTTGCAGGTTTTGAACATATTGGTATTATTCAAACAAAAATTGGCATCTATAACTCTGATTTCAAGTTTTAGATGTCAATTTTTGTTTGAATAATACCAATATGTTCAAAGCCTGCAACTCGAAACCCCTATAGAACTAGTTTTACCTTGAAACTAGTTTTGAATCGTGTCAATAATACGGCTGTTAGGAAATATCTAATAAAACCCGATATATACCGAAAAATCGAGCTATTTTTCAAATTTTATACTGGAAAAGTATAGACATATCTATAGTGTTTTGTAGAACCATGATACCTAGGTAGCTCCATTTTAAAACTTGCGTCTTTAAGTCCATTTAACATTAAGATAGATGCTGGAGCCCAAACGAGTTTACCGATTTTCTTCAATTTTGGAATATTTATGAGCACAATCTTTGACAAATTATATTTCAAATTTGAAGGAAATCAGTTCATCCGTTTAAGCTCTAGGTCGATGTAAAGTGGACGTAAAGACGCAAATTTTTTAAAACAGTTATAATATTTCTACCAAACTACGGATTCTAGGTAGGTATGTTACTGGTTTCAAATTCAAATTTTGTTACACAGTTATTATAGCAGTTTTTTTCCTACATTATTTTTCTACAGTAGATAATCCTACCTGCCTAGATATTTGATACCATTTTTGCATCAAACAAAATTAAAAACACTGGATTTTTGATATTTTTTAAGCAAACACTGAATTTGTGAATCATCATCAGAAGGTACCTATGTACCTATGTATAATCTATAAGTACAGCAAATAATTATATACAAATCCATCTGTAAACCCATCTTTGGAATTTAATAAAGTTTATTTATATAAAAAGAATAGGGTACCTTTAAAAAAATTCCCATGCCTAGGTAGGTAGGTACATTGCCTTTCTTTCATTTTTTAGCAGACACACAAATCTTATCAAATCAAATCACACAAAAATTCATCATAGTCCGAATCACTCACAAATATTATTTTTCCTAACTTAATCAAGAAAATCTTTAAAAAGGCAAATAAATTCAAATACCTACATACAAACATATGTATGTATCTACATCTATGTAACTAATACGAAAAATTCGGTTTTGGTTTCCTTTAATGAATACACAAGAATTTGTACTTACCTACAATCGGAATACACAACGCACCTGCACTTGCATTTTTTTCTCGTCTCACTTTTTTCTCATTAAGATCCCGCTATGAGAAATTTAGGTACATAACCATAGGTATACCTATCCCTTACGAGAATACTTGAAAAAATACTGTGGCGGGATGTTAGATTGAAAAAAGAGTAACGAGAAACAGAAATAAAAGTGAGAGAGCATCGCAGAAAATATATTTTTGTTGTGATTTTAGAAGGTACAAATTTGAAAGAGAAAAAGCACTTTGACCAGATCTTAAAATAATTCCATGAAAAGAGCTTTCTTAAAAGCTCATTGACATAGATTTTCAGTTTCATATCCCAGATTTTTCTATGAGCGTGAGACATCTGTATATAATTATTTGTGATACTACAGTCGGTAAACGTTACCTTCATCCTATCCCTATGCCTATCTAAGAGAAACATTTCAAGAAAGTGAGCAAGAAACAGACATGATTGCATCAAAATATATCTTTCTTTTTTTCTATGCTATTGTTCTGCTTTCCAGAAACGAAAACGAAACGAGAAGAACACTCAATTCCCAATTGAGCACTTAAGCGATTAGGTGAGCAGTGAGCATTTTATCTGCTCACTGCTTTTTTTTTTAAATAAAATGCTCATCGCATACAATGAAGCGATGAAGCAAATGAGCATTTTGAACAGAGATAGCAGGTTGAATTGAAATATCTGTTAGCGATTAGATGAGCAGTGAGCATTTTATCTGCTCACTGCTTTTTTTTTTAAATAAAATGCTCATCGCATACAATCAGAGTACAAAAATGCATTTTTGTTTGCATTAATTATTAAAAATAAAATTTTAATGCAATGTGAAAATATTTTGCATAAAAATAAATGTTAATGCGAATCAAAAATTGTCTGCATTAAAAAAAATGCAAACACCAATATTTGTTGCATTAAAAATTTGAAAGCTTCTGCATTAAAAAAAAAATGTTAGTGCGGATCAAAAATGTTCTGCATTAAAAAAAAATGTCAATAAAATTTGAACATTTTTTGCATTAAAAAAAATGTCAATAGATTTTGAAAATTTTTTGCATTAAAAAAAAATGTACCTAGAGAATTTTTTTGTAAAATCGTTACACTACGTCAATAATAGGTGTGTTTTTTTTGCAAGCCCGGGGGATTCGGATGAAAAAAACAACATCGGGGCTAAGCGACGCCATTACAGAAAAAAAAAATGGAGTTTCAATACAAACTATCGATAACATGTATGAAATTCATGCCGGTAACACAGTTTTTCTCTGGGCTTAAGCTAAGCCCCGAAAATTCTCTGGGCTTAGCTAAGCCCGAAGGGGATTAGTTGTTGTTGCTTTTAAAATGTAAATTGCTTAGCCCCGACATCGTTTTTTTCGTCCAAGCCCATTCGGGCAAGGAAAAAAACACAGCTAATATTTAAGGGCATGATTCGTGGTAGTGATGGGTAGCACACGAATTTGAAATGAGTTTGTAAGAAGTACTCATTTTGTGATAGGACGTAGATTCACATTAACACGATTTTTGACAAGTGTTAAAATGTCAACATCAAAATTTTGAAAAACTGAGTATGCCAATCGATTTAGAAGGGGGGTATTACCTAGTGTTTCCGCCAACGCTGTGGGATCACTAGAACACCTTTTTTTGACAGGTGTTAAAATGTCAATATCAAAATTTTGAAAAACCGAGTATGCCAATCGATTTAGAAGGGGGGTATTACCTAGTGTTTCCGCCAACGCTGTGGGACCACTAGAACACCTTTTTTTGACAGGTGTTAAAATGTCAATATCAAAATTTTGAAAAACCGAGTATGCCAATCGATTTAGAAGGGGGGTATTACCTAGTGTTTCCGCCAACGCTGTGGGATCACTAGAACACCGTTTTTTTGACAGGTGTTAAAATGTCAATATCAAAATTTTGAAAAACCGAGTATGCCAATCAATTTAGAAGGGGGGTAATACCTAGTGTTTCCGCCAACGCTGTGGGAACACTAGAACACCTTTTTTTGACAGGTGTTAAAATGTCAATATCAAAATTTTGAAAAACCGAGTATGACAATCGATTTAGAAGGGGGGTATTACCTAGTGTTTCCGCCAACGCTGTGGGATCACTAGAACACCTTTTTTTTACAGGTGTTAAAATGTCAATATCAAAATTTTGAAAAACCGATTTAGAAGGGGGTATTACCTAGTGTTTCCGCCAACGCTGCTGTGGGACCACTAGAACACCTTTTTTTTGACAGGTGTTAAAATATCATCAAAATTGGTGTTAAAATATCATCAAAATTTTGATGATATTTTAACACCTGTCAAAAAAAAAGTGCTCTAGTGGTCCCACAGCGTTGGCGGAAACACTAGATAATACCCCACTTTTAAATCGATTGGCATACTCGGTTTTTCAAAATTTTGTTATTGACATTTTTTTTTCCTATATGCACGAAATTTTTCTTATTGCATTATTTAATTTTTTTTAATGCAGAAGATATGAAGCAAAAGAGTATTTTGAACAGAGATAGCAGGTAGAATTGAAATATCTGTTAGCGATAAGATGAGCAGTGAGCATTTTATCTGCTCACTGCTTTTTTAAATAAAATGCTCATCGCATACAATGTAGCGATGAAGTAAAAGAGCATTTTGAACAGAGATAGCAGGTTGAATTGAAATATCTGTTAGCGATTAGATGAGCAGTGAGCATTTTATCTGCTCTCTATTTTTTTTTTTAATAAAATGCTCATCGCATACAATGAAGCGATGAAGCAACAGAGTATTCTGAACAGAGAAAGCAGGTTGAAATCGCTAAATGAAATCGTATTATTTTATATATTTCAGTGCAGGGGATCATTGAAAAATTACATTTAGGTATCTTTTTGTGAGTCTTTTTATCTGAAAAAATAAAAGGCAAAACCGAATACATTAATATGTTGGGAAGTTTGCTTTTTAGAGTTTTTTTTTGTTTGAAAAGGATGCAAACATAAAATCATGTAAATGTGTTAAGAAGATGAAAGGGAAATGCTTATGTAGATTTGTGAAAATTGCTTTTGGCGAGCGTTAAGCGTTTTTTTTGGCAATGTTAAAAACATTAAAAGATTATGCATAATTCTTTTGGTTTTCTCAAAAATAAAAAACAACGTTAAGGTTATTTTGAATATTTTGAAATGATTTATTAAAGATCCATAATAAAGCCCAATTAGTTTAGAAAAACATTAAGAAAACCGTAACTGAAGACAATTTCACAAAATAAAACTTGGTCGCACCAAGTTTGCGAACGAAAGCAATAACATATAAACACGAAGTCAGGCCCGGCTTGAGGAGACCGTTATGAACAAAATGTTTATTTCTGTGGTGTTTGGTAGAAACCTGATAACTCCATTTTAAAATTAGCGTCTTTACGCCCACTTTAAATCAAGCTAGAGTGTAAACGAGGCCACAGATTTTCTTCAAATTTGGAATACTTATGAACATAACCTTTGAAAAATTATGTTTCAAATTTGAAGAAAATCGGTTTACCCGTTTAGGTTGTAGGTCGATGTAAAGTGGACGCAAAGACGCAAATTTTAAAATGGAGTTATCATGTTTCTACCAAACACCACAGATTTATATGTATCTCACTTAAATGGAAAAGGGAGTTAAAAAGGAGTAGAATTAGAAATAGAAATACTTTGCATTTGCGGTTTGTTCTCATGATAATGGTGAATGTAGGTAGTTGCAAATGGAATTGACTTTGACCGTAATTGTTCTTTTTCTAGCTTAGATTCTATTTTATTTGAGTGTTGACCGTTTAAGAATTCGCCGTGGTACCTTTTATCATAATTTTCTTGAGTTTTTAATAAAGATTTAACTAAAATAATATAAATTAAATAATAAGAAGTGAAGTGAGATTTATCTTTATTCATCATTAAATTTCGATTTCATACTCCCGTTTCTACTGATTATACTGTAAGTGTCTAGAGCATTTTTACTTTCATAGTCCAGTCAAAATAGACTAAAATTTGTGAAAACTTCGGAAAAATTCCCAGGTGAATGAAAATTGGTAAAATAAGCAGATTAAAGTTTATGACAGTACCTATTTTCATAGGAGTGATGGCTTAGTTATTGTGATTTGCATATAAATCACGTTTCTTATCGAAAAGAAGGTATTTTCAAATAATGTATGTACATGTAGGTACATAAACAGAGAGAAATAATTTGTTTTCCAAAAGAATGTTAATTTAAGATACCTATTATTTTAAAAATTTCTTCAAAAGTCTAAAATACCTCTGTTTATTATTTTTATCATCATTGAAAATCATCATCAATAATTTATTGATTTTGAGACATTTATCTACTAAAATCAGCGGTTATTTTGATTCCAAAAGAAAGATCTTGGCTTATTTATTATACCTATCAAAAAAAAGTTTCTTTTGGCCCAGCGCACACTGGGACCTCTTGTATGGAGAGCGTGCTCAAAATGCAAAATTGAAACTAACGGTTTCGAATAAAATTGTAATGCGGATTCAAAGTTGACATGATTACGTATCAATATGTCAAGTTTTGAAGTTTTTGGGAGACAGAAATGTAATAGAAAATAAGCGATAAAAGCAGCAATTCATGTAAATTCTAAAATCCATTGCGCAATTGTTGGCCATTTGAAAATTCGAAAAAAATAAATTCGTGGTGAATACAAAAATATAAAAAATATATTGGCATCAAATGAAGGTCAGTAAAAATAAAAAAAATGTTTTTATCAAATTAGATCAACATATTTCACTTGCATTTTAAGAAAATTGAAAAGTTACGTAGAAAATGTTCAAAATTTTTTTTTTTTGATTTTGCGCACTATGCTTTTAAAACTGAATATGTGGTCTAGTAGTATCAATATTCCTCTATATGAAACAGAAGTCAAAAGTGAGAGCATGGTGCGCAAGACCGAAATAAGATTTTTTGAATATTTTCTACGTAACTTTTCAATTTTTTTAAAATGTAAGGGAAATATGTTGTTCTAATTTGATAAAAATATTTTTTCATTTTGCACTGACCTTCATTTGATGCCAATATATTTTTATTTTTTTGTATTCACCACGAATTTATTTTTTTCAAATTTTCAAATGACCTACAACTCCACAATGGATTTTAGAATTTACACGAATTGCTACTTTTATCGCTTATTTTCTATTACCCTTCTGTCTCCCAAAACTTCAAAACTTGACATATTGATAAGCATTCACGTCAACTTTGAATCCACGTTAAAATTTCATTCGAAACCGTTACTTTCAATTTTGCATTTTGAGCACGCTCTCCATACATGAGGTCCCATTGTGCAGCGTTCCGCATAAATTGACTTTGAAAATTTCAATGATCGTTGATAATGTAGTTCAATTCTTGAAATAATTTTATGTGGAAGGTTGGGTCAAATATGATTTTTTTCTTGGCTAGAAATAATAATGAAGGCAACAGCTTTAAATTGGCATCAAAATAATCACTAATTTTTCAATGATGAGTTTCAATGATAGCTGTAATTTGCGACTTAAAAGGCAATGCGATCAAAAACAGCAACAGCGAATAAGAAAATATTGACAGTTGAAGAATGGTATAGTTAATATATTTTTAATTCATATCGTCAAAAAAAAAATTGAATGAAAAAATTGTCAAAATGTCTAAAACATCGTTAGTCACATACGTTGTTGAATGCTTGTTTTTTTTAATTACAACACCAAATTCTTTAGTAAAATATCTAATCAAAAAAGTGAGGCTAGAAAAAATTTAATTGAGATAGAAACAATTTAAACCTATCTGTATTCTTTAACGTTTACTGCTTTCTAGAGAGCGATTAAATAGCTGCTATTTATAGCTGCTCATTTTGTATACTGCTCTCTGCGATCGCTGCTCATTTAAAATCGCTCTTTAGCACATCCCTACCCACTACACCGCGGTCGAAAACACAAACCAAGTACAATGAGTGCGTTCAGCCGCGGTGAAATCTACACTGGGAAGAGGGCGAGTTCACACGCTACGAATATCAGCACTCCGCATTCCGACTGGTGCGGACCGCGCACCACGGACAGAATGCGGAGTGCCTACGCAATTCGCATGAACATTACTGCCCCCCTTGGCGAGATGCGCCAAAAGAGAAAAAATGATTCTGAAAGTTAATTTTAAATTGAAAATTATGAAAAAAAAAGATCTAACTAGAAAGAAAAAAGAGTTGAGTATAAAGTTCTTTAATTAATTGAAAGGCATATATGTACTTATGATACTAGATTAGTTAAGTGGTAGACGACAAAGTTTTATAACTGGTCGAGTGAGGTCTCCATTCTGAGTTCTTAGGGTTGCCACTCTAACTCTCCCGTCAGCGCCGGGGTGAACATTTATCACGCGCCCGAGACGCCATTCTGTGGAAGGCAAATTTTCATTTTGGACAGCAACTAAGTCATTTACCTTGATATCTACCTGTGGCGATTGCCATTTATTTCGTTGATGGAGTTCTCTAAGATATTCATCTTTCCAACGGCGGCAGAACTGCTGTTGAAGGCACCTTAATTTTTCCCAACGATTGATCAAAGATAAGTTGGCATCGGCCAAATTGGGCTCGGGAAACGATAAGAGAGGGGCTCCACGTAAAAAATGACCGGGCGTTAATGCCACTAGATCAGAAGGATCATTGGACAAAGATGAGATTGGGCGTGAGTTCAAGCATGCTTCAATGCGTGCTAACACGGTAGAAAATTCTTCGAAGGTCAATTTGGCACTAGTCCCCAGTTTTCTCAAATGGCTCTTAAAACTCTTGACACCGGCCTCCCATAGGCCACCCATGTGAGGTGCACCCGGAGGAATGAAATTCCATTTGAGTCCCTGGATGCTATATGTGGCACTAGCTTCTTGGGGAACGGAGGCGAGTAGTTTTTTGAATTCCTTTCGCAAAATGGCATCAGCTCCTACAAAGTTGGTACCGTTGTCTGAAAACACTTCTTTGGGCAAACCTCGTCTTGCCGTAAATCTGGCAAAGGCGGCCAAAAAAGCTTCCGACGATAGATCACTAACAGCTTCAAGGTGAATAGCTTTAGTTGAAAAACAGACGAATACGCAGACATACCCCTTGGTCATTCGACAGTTCCTTGCATTAAAGCTCTTGATTACGAATGGGCCTGCGAAATCGATTCCTGTACACGTGAACGGGGGAGAAAAAGTGCATCTTTCAGGAGGCAAAGCAGCCATTATTTGCTTGCTTAATACTTTCTTGACAAGAGTACAGTTTTTGCACTTTCTAATGCAAGATTTGACGAGATTTGTAAGTTTCCGAATCCAAAAAGTTTGACGCACGAGCCTAAGCATTAAGGAGTTGCCACCATGCAGTGAGATGTCATGAATGAATTGCGTGAGGAGATAAGAAAATCTAGAGTGATAAGGTAAAAGAATGGGGTGCCGTTCATTATATGATAAATCTGATTGAGATAGTCGACCATTGACTCGAAGAAGATCATTTAAGTCCAAGAAGGGGTTGAAAGAGAGAATCGAACTTTTAGAGTGGATAGGTTTACCTTGTATAAGACAAGAATATTCTGAAGGATAATAAGCCTTTTGAGACACGAGTATTAAACGATTTTTTACAAACTCCATTTCTGAGTGGGTGACGTTATGAGAGACGTAGTGATGATTTTCCTTTTTCGAGAGTTTAAAGAAGAAGCGAAAAATATAGGATATAACGCGCATTGCCCGCGGTAAGGATGAAAAACGATCAAGAATATCTTCAGGAGCATGCTGAACAACTAAGGAAACGACTGCCTTTTGTTCGAGATCTTCGACGCATGGGGCAACTGGAAGTGTTTCAGGCCATTGAGAGATTGGTTGGCAAAGCCACGAAGGACCTTTCCACCAGAACGTATTGAGCCTCAATTCTGAAGGCATCAAACCACGAGTTGCTAAGTCTGCGGGATTTTCAGCTGACCTTACATGCCTCCAAGGGGCGTTGCCTACATTGTCTAAAATTTCACTCGTGCGATTAGCGATAAAGGTTTTCCATGCGCATGGTGGTTTTTGAAGCCATGCCAATACGATAGACGAGTCTGTCCAAAGAAAAGTATTATAGGAGTGAATTGGAAAATTTGGAATATAAGACTTTATTAATTTGGAAAGAAGTAGCGCCCCACACAACTCAAGGCGTGGTAATGACACTGATTTTATGGGAGCTACTTTTGATTTTGCACAAAGCAAGTGGGAAGTGACAGTTCCGTTGGAGTGACAGACACGTATATATAACGCAGCGGCATATGCCTTTTCGGATGAGTCGCAGAATCCGTGAAATTGGATGTCTGATAACGGAGAATAGTCTACCCAACGAGGTATTTCAATAGATTGAATGTCAGGTAATGCTTCTACGAAGGATTTCCATATAATGAGAGTATCAGATTTAATTGGTTCGTCCCAAGTGGTTTGCTCCGTCCAAACTCGTTGCATCAACATTTTTGCCACTATTACGACGGGGGCCAACCAACCAGCGGGATCAAAAATCTGAGCAATTTGGGAAAAAACTTCTCGTTTAGTGGGATTTATAGATAAAAGGATCTGTCGAGTAGAGAAATAAAAATTATCACCTTTGGCATTCCATCGTATACCCAAAGTCTTCGTAGTGCTATCCGTATCCAACTTCAAAAAATTCTCATTCAAAATATGTTCTCGAGGCAAGTGGTCGAGTAAACAAGGAGTATTAGAGGTCCACTTACGCAGTGGAAACCCCGCTGAATCTAAGAGTTTAATAAGTTCCGATTGAGCTCTTTGCGCAGAATGAATGCTATGAGCACCGGACAAAACGTCGTCGACGTAAAACTCTGATTGAAGGATTTTTGAAGCAATTGGGAACTCAGTTTTCCCTAATTTTGCGAGTTCGTGGAGAGTACGAATGGCCAAATAAGGGGCACAATTAACGCCAAACGTGACGGTTAGAAGCTCGAAATCTTCAATCTCTAAGTGAGGAGAGGTACGAAAAAGAATTCTTTGAAAAGGAGTATCCCGTGGATCGATCAAAATTTGTCGGTACATTTTTTCTATGTCCGCATTAAATACAAACTTGTAAAATCTCCAGCGAATGATTAAGGAGGATAGATCTTGCTGTAGAATTGGCCCTGGGTACAGTAAATCATTAAGACTAACACCGGTCGAGGACGAATTGGAGGCGTTGAAGACAACGCGTACTTTTGTTGAAGTGCTCTCTGGTTTGATGACCGCGTGATGCGGAAGATAAAACGACTTCACTTGGCCATTTTCAACTTTTTCCACTGGAGTTACTTTTCGCATATGATTAAGAGACAAATATTCGGAAATAACTTTGGAATATTGGGTTTTCAGATCCGCTTTCGAGGCTAAAGATCTTTCAGTTCGTGAGAATTGTTTCAGTGCAATAAACCTAGAGTAACCCAAACGACTCTTTGAGCTTTGTGCTTTAAATGGAAGACGTACAACAAATCTACCATCAGCACGCCTGAAAGTGGTTTTTTTGTAAAGATCCTCGCAGTAACAGTCTTCCTTTGAACGGATGGCAGTAGAAGGTAGTTCTTCTAGCTCCCAAAACTTTCGAATCTGACTATCCAAATTACTAGCAGCACTATCGGATGAGATGGTAGTATTAAATGATTGAAAAGAATCTGGGACTGGTCCCGACAATATCCATCCAAAAATAGTGTTCTGGGCTACTAGTGAATTCGAGATCATTTTCAAACCGTTACGGATGATATATGGATAGAGGTCAGCTCCAATTAAAAGATCTACCTGAGACGATTTGTTAAAGGAGGGGTCAGCTAGTTTGAGGTCAACAAAAAGGTTGGGATTTATTATTGAGAAAGATGAACTAGGTAAATTGTTCGTCAGAGATTTAAGCACAATGGCTTGTGCTGATAAAGTTATTTGAGGAGTTTCAAAAGATGTGAGTGAAAAGGAACAAAGTTTTTTAGAGATGACTGAGAGGTTTCCGCTAATACCAGATACGTTGGTATTTTTCATCACGAATGGAAGATTGAGTCTTTTTTGCACAGATTCTGAAATGAAAGATATTTCAGATCCGGGATCAATGAGTGCTCTAACCACATGTTCAGTTTCCGTTCCTACTATACCGACTAGAGCAGTAGCCAACAGAATTCTTTTTTGAGACGTAACCGTGAAGGCTTGATGCGAAGCCTGAGGAACAAATGGCTGCGAAGAAGCAGACATTGGAGCATTTTGCGAAGCTACCGCTGGAGGAGTGGACTGTAAATTATTGTTTTGTTGCGCAGTAGGGAGGTTGGATACTAAATGAAGAAGTGTATGATGGCGTTTCTTGCAATAGCTACATGAGTGTTTACTAGAGCAAGTAGACTTCTGATGACTTGTGCCTAAGCAGTTATTACACATTTTGTGGTTGCGAACTGCTTCGATTCTGGATGAAACAGGCATAGCCGAGAATTTAGGGCATTCGTAAATAGAATGGTTTGCCGAACAAATTTTACATTTAGATCCTCCCGCCTTTGCAAGAAACGTGTTGGCTTTATTAGGCTTTGCGGTTACGGTTTTTCGTGAAGAATGCTGACTTACTGATGGTTTTGAACATGTAGTGTCCGAGATAGATTCCAAAGTTTGAAAACGTGCGCTGAGAAATTTGTCCAGCTGTTTCCATGTCGGAACTTTAGTAGGATCGTCTAAGGATTGTTCCCAGAGGGCAAGTGTGGTCTTGGGCAATTTGTTACAGCAGGCAAAAACCAAAATCGGATCCCAATTGACGGTGTCAACGTGATGTGCTTGAAGTGCTGCTAAGGAATCGTTAATTTTACCTTGAAGATTTCGAATAGTCTTAGCAGATTCATCCTGTGCCATAGGCAAATTGAAAAGATTTTTTACCTGGTTATTTACAAGAATTCGGGTATTCTCGTACGCAGCGCGTAAAGCTTCCCAAGCAAGAGCAAAACTGGCGTTAGTCAACGGGAATTGATTGACTGTCCTACTTGCCTCACCTCTGGTTTTACTTCGAAGATGAAATAATTTCTCAACTTCACTCAGTTTAGGATGCTGGATGTATACTGCATCGAACATGTCACGGAATGCCGGCCAAGAGAGGTAATCACCATGAAAAACATCAGTATCACACGGTGGGAGTTTGATGCAGTGTGACGACATTGTTTTTTGTGGGGGACCATTATCAAGAGAATTATCTTTACTATCTGAGTAATTTTTAAGTTTGCTTTGAAGCTCTAAAAACAGAGCCAAACAGCCAACATATGTCTCATTGCTATTTCGGAATTTAGACTCAATTGCGTCCATATCTAAAGCATCCTCCTTAGCGGAAGGGCGATATCGAGCACACTGCGCATATTTATCTTTTACGTCTTGCCATAAATCTTTCAATTCCATTTTTCTTGCTTCTAAAGTAGCAAGAGTGTGGCTCTGATCAGAGATTCCTTTGACAGATGCGTGAAATTTGACCAACAGGTCAGCGGAAAAAATTAAGTCGTCTAGTATTGACATAATTGCGCAAAAGATCGAAAATTCAGCTCTTGACAGAGAATCGCAAAGTAGCACAGATTGATAGCAAAAATAAGTGATTGGCTGAGATTGGTTGTAGCAAGTCGTAGAGATTCACAGAAGAACCTCGAAGAGAAGTTCTCAAGGTCAATTGAAAGACTGATAAACTTGTAAGAAAACTGAGAAAAGTACGAATCCCTGAGTTTCAAATAAGAATCTCGAAGAGAAAAAATCCACAGAGTCAATTGAGAGACTAAGAAACTTGTAGCAGAATGAGAAAAAATAAAATCTCTGAGATTCAAAGAAGAATCTCGAAGAGAAGTTCACAAAGTCAATAGAAAGACTGAGAAACTTGTAAAAACTGAGAAAAGGAAAAATCCCTGAGATTCAAATAAGAATCTCGAAGAGAAAAAGTTCACAGAGTCAATTGAGAGACAAAGAAACTTGTAGCAGAATGAGAAAAAATAAAATCTCTGAGTTTCAAATAAGAATCTCGAAGAGAAAAAGTCCACAGAGTCAATTGAGAGACTCAGAAACTTGTAAAAACTGAGAAAAGTAAAAATCCCTGAGATTCAAATAAGGATCTCGAAGAGAAAAAGTCCACAGAGTCAATTGAGAGACTCAGAAACTTGTAAAAACTGAGAAAAGTAAAAATCTCTGAGATTCAAATAAGAATCTTGAAGAGAAAAAGTCCACAGAGTCAATTGAGAGACTAAGAAACTTGTAGCAGAATGAGAAAAAATAAAATCTCTGAGATTCAAAGAAGAATCTCGAAGAGAAGTTCACAAAGTCAATAGAAAGACTGAGAAACTTGTAAAAACTGAGAAGAGTAAGAATCCCTGAGTTTCAAATAAGAACCTCGAAGAGAAAAAGTCCACAGAGTCAATTGAGAGACTCAGAAACTTGTAAAAAACTGAGAAAAGTAAAAATCCCTGAGATTCAAATAAGGATCTCGAAGAGAAAAAGTCCACAGAGTCAATTGAGAGACTCAGAAACTTGTAAAAACTGAGAAAAAAAAATCTCTGAGATTCAAATAAGAATCTTGAAGAGAAAAAGTCCACAGAGTCAATTGAGAGACAAAGAAACTTGTAGCAGAATGAGAAAAAATAAAATCTCTGAGTTTCAAATAAGAATCTCGAAGAGAAAAAGTCCACAGAGTCAATTGAGAGACTCAGAAACTTGTAAAAACTGAGAAAAGTAAAAATCCCTGAGATTCAAATAAGGATCTCGAAGAGAAAAAGTCCACAGAGTCAATTGAGAGACTCAGAAACTTGTAAAAACTGAGAAAAGTAAAAATCTCTGAGATTCAAATAAGAATCTTGAAGAGAAAAAGTCCACAGAGTCAATTGAGAGACTAAGAAACTTGTAGCAGAATGAGAAAAAATAAATCTCTAAGATTCAAAGAAGAATCTCGAAGAGAAGTTCACAAAGTCAATAGAAAGACTGAGAAACTTGTAAAAAACTGAGAAGAGTAAGAATCCCTGAGTTTCAAATAAGAACCTCGAAGAGAAAAAGTCCACAGAGTCAATTGAGAGACTCAGAAACTTGTAAAAAACTGAGAAAAGTAAAAATCCCTGAGATTCAAATAAGGATCTCGAAGAGAAAAAGTCCACAGAGTCAATTGAGAGACTCGGAAACTTGTAAAAACGAAAAAAAAGTAAAATCCTTGAGATTCAAAGAAGAATCTCGAAGAGAGAAAGTTAAAGCCTTAAGATCCGAGTGATTCTAAATCGTTTCAAGAAATTGACAGGGGGCCAGCACCAAATAAACACCGTTAAATTTTCTTAATAAGAATGAAATTGAGATTGAAATGTAAGTAATTTGAAATGATGCGATTGATTTCAATATTGTAAGCGTATAAAACGTTATAAAATGCCTTCAAATATCTGCGCTATGGAAGCACGAGCATCCAAAAGATACAAGCTTTGAAAAAAAAAGATGTAAAGAATATTTATAACGCGGAAAAAAGCTTTAATAGCTCATAGAAAATCAATGTAATTGACTTAGCTTGTCGTTCATATATCGCGAATAAGAATAAAAAAGGGAGGTGAAAGTAACTTTAATAAAAAACTATGAGATACAATCTACAAAATGCCAATCAATCAATAAAAAACTGTATACTCACTCTGTACAATTTGATTTAATTTAATAAGTGACTCTTTATGTTGATTGATGAAATGATGTTCTCTGGATCTCCGGTTTCTTCTGGTCCTTCTCAATATTTCCCACACCAATCGAAACAATGGTGGAACTCCGCCACCAATCGAAGCAATGGTGGTTCAAATTCGGAAACAATTTTGCGCTTGGGGCGTTAGCAAATTTCCACCGCAACTGTGGTGGTGGCAGCGAACAAAAATCACAAAAAAGGCTTGGAATGTGACTTGATGATGGCCAGTCCCAGTAGTACTTGGCGTCAGCAAAGTTTTCTCACCGTTGGTGTGGTGCTAGTGTTGGCAGCGGCTAGTGGAAAACCACCGATAATGGCTTCACTGTGGCTTGATGACGAGAAACGGTGATCGAAGAATATGGCGTGGTGCCGTTTTGCACAAATAATGGCTCAAAAAAGAATCGGCACTGGTGCGTCAACAAATTTCACCGTAGCTGAGGTGGTTGTGGTAGCAGCAAATTTTGAGCGTAGCTGTTGATGGTGGTGGCAGCAAACAAAGAAAGCCACCAATAACGGCTTCAAATGTGGCGTGATGACGAATAACGGGGTCTGCTGGGGCGTTAGCAAATTCACCGTAACGTTTTGAGCGTAACTGTGTTGGTGGTGGTGGCAGCAAACAAAGAAAGCCACCAATAACGGCTTCAAATGTGGCGTGATGACGAATAACGGGGTTTGCTGGGGCGTCGGCAAATTCACCGTAAACGTGTGGCGCTGGTGGTAGCAAATTTTGAGCGTAACTGTAGGTGGTGGTAAATCCGGTTCGTCTGGACCAAATGTTCGGCACAATTATACTGGCCGAAAGAGTCCCACAAGTTAAAGTAAAAAGCTTACCAGCTAATCCTGAGAGGGCTATGCTTTGCTCAGCCGCAAACTGCAGGTTGCCTGGCCAATGGTGGTATCCAAAAAATATTCCTTGTGTTCGGAGTTTTTTTTTGTATGTTCTTTTATTATTCTTGTTTGTTGTCTTAGGTTTTAATTTACAAATTTTATTTTTAGATAAATAAGAACTTTATTCGTTTACGTTAATTGTTTAATTTTCTGAATATTAAGCGACCATGCGCAGGCAAAAAAATGGGAGCAAAGAAAAACTTAAAAGAAGTTGTGCTGATGGCGAATGAAAATAGAATGTCGATCAGTGCGACAACTTCTCCCCACTACACCGCGGTCGAAAACACAAACCAAGTACAATGAGTGCGTTCAGCCGCGGTGAAATCTACACTGGGAAGAGGGCGAGTTCACACGCTACGAATATCAGCACTCCGCATTCCGACTGGTGCGGACCGCGCACCACGGACAGAATGCGGAGTGCCTACGCAATTCGCATGAACATAGGTACTATAGTGGGAGCTTTGGATTCGTGCAGAAAAAAAATTCGAGATAACAATCAAACATGACATTACGATTATAGAGAATACGTAAAAAGTGGTTGGCACCTGGCACAATTCTGTCTGTACCTCACGTTTGACCTACAGCCTAAGCCACTGAAGTAATTTTCTTCAAATTTTGAACCTAAGGTTTTTTTGAGAGATAGAGGAAAATGAACTGTGTTTTTTCTAAAAATTACAGTATTTGCCATATTACCGTTAAGGAAACGCTTATCTGTCTCAAAAATGGAAGCAACGATTTTGATCTTTAAAAAATTTGTATTTTTTGTACATACTAGATAATGGTGTACTTTCTGGTAAATAAAATTACCGATAACTGTATAAGGGTTTTTAGTACCTCGTGGCATGATGGTAAGTGCGTAGGACTGTCATGCCGAAGGTGTGGGTTCGATTCCCAGCCGTGCCACCTAAAAACAGAAATGTTTTATTCGAGGTACTGCCTCTTGCGAGGAACTGACAAATCCTCCAAGAGTATACTTGTCATGAAAAAGTGCTTCTCTTCTAGCCGTTCGGACTCGGCATAAAATTGTAGGTCCCCTCCATTCCTGCCAACAACACGCACACAGGAATGGTTGAGAGTTGTAAGTCACTAGGCCCTGGTTCTCCGTGAGCTGTTGCGCCACCCAATTTATTTATTTATTATAAGGGTTTTTTTATTTTCGATTTTTCCAATAACGGCTGAGCGAATTTCCCCCTTTAAAATAGCACTCCAACGATTTTTTTTGCATATATCTACAGCAATCCCAGAAGGATGCGTTCCAAGAAAACAACACTTATACCCAATCCGCATATGCAGAGACTAGAAACTGTGAAATATGGAGATACATTCCAAGATATTTTTCCAACCGGAAACAACTTGGTTTAAATAACAAATACAAAAATGGAAGATTGGCTGAAAAAAACTATATACTACAATATATGTAGCACATTATTGTACATTGTGCTTTCGTCGATTTTAAATAATTTCGCTTCCATTTTACATAGGTACATTTTTTAGAAATTGCCCTCCTTGCCGCAGGAGACTAACAGAATTTCCCCCTCATACAATTTTTTTCTTGGAATGAGGGCTACGTTTCTCAAAATTTATTTAAGTATTGCATTCACAATTTTGTATTGTAAATATAATATCGCTCCTTTGTTACAAGACCATTATAACTCAAAATTTGTTGTTTCGAGATAAATGCGATTGAAAATTTCGTTTTCGTGAAAAATATATATAAAAAGCGACTGTAATACAAAAGCTATTGCACTCTTATTTGACTGAGAAAATATATCGATGTTAAATGTACTACAAAAAAAAAATATTACAATCACAATGTTTTATGCACTTAAAGATCAAAGTCATCAATTTTTGAGTTATGCCGGTCTTGCAGCAAATGAGCGATATATAAAAAACCATATCAAAGGACACTGTAGTGCCCAGCCAAGTTCGCGGCACTACACCCTTTTTACAGGAACAAACTCAGGCGATTTTCAACCCCCCTCTAACTTCAGTACCAATAAAGTCAGAAATTTCAAATTCGCAGTATTTGCTGAGCTGATCAAATACAGGTGGCTCACCAAATTTCAACTCTTAAACATTAGTAATTCCCGAGATATAAGAATTCAAAAATCGCAAAAACCGTAACTGACTGACTCACTGACAGATTATCAAAATTATGGAGCACTTCCCGACATCGTAGAATCTTGAAATTTCGCACAACGGTAGGCCTTGTAGTGCATACAAATGAAAAAATCAAAAATCTTCAATTTTCTATTCAGGGGGCGTGGCATCCACCCACTTTCTTAAAAATTCTTATAAATAATATGGAGCACTTTCGATTGTTGTAGAACGATGAAAATTGGTAGATTGGTAGGCATTGAAGTATTTTGAAAGAAAAAAAAACGAAAATTTGGAATTTTCCATTCAGGGGGCGTGCCATCCACCCACTTTATCAGATTTGCTATTATTTATATGGAGCATTTTCGGTTGTCGTAGAATTATGAAACTTTGTGGAGCGGTAGGGCTTGATTTTTACCTGGCAAAATAAATCTTTGCAAAAAGGAGTGAAATCAGAACAAAAACATAAATGTTAAAAAAAGAGCCAAGTTCTTATATGTACAAGAAACCCGTGCGTAAAAAGTCAGCCAAAAAAGTAATGAGATCTAAAATATATAAACCCACCAAATTTTAATCAGTAGGTAATCATTAAATACCAAATTTTTTGTCATGATTTGGAATTGTTTCGATATTACTCTACTTAAGATATTTGATATTAAACTTCATGAACTTAAGACTTGGCATATATTTTAGATCTCATTACTTTTTTTCGCTGACTTTTTACGCACGGGTTTCTTGTACATATAAGAACTTGGCTCTTTTTCTTTACATTTATGTTTTTGTTGTGATTCCATTATCACCAATAAGATTGTATTTAAACTAATAGATCTATTTTTCTCTTTTGCCTTGCAACACGAAGCAACTTGAGTTACTTGCCACTTTCTTAACGACATTCCCAACACAGAAAAAAAAATGCTAAAAACGTTTACACATTCAAAGTATGTACATTAGGGTGGTCCTTATTTGTATGGAGGAAAAAAAACATTGTTTTTTTTTTTACTAAGCACCATTTTTTTTGTTCTTCTACATTAAAAACGTGTAAAAAAAAAATTTGATGCTAATCGGATTGTATTAACACGTGCCGCAATGAGTTTGAAAATTTGAATTTTCATAAAACCGACCAAAACCGGGGGCTATTAAAAATTTGATATGCAGAATTAATAAAGTGCACTTTCAAATCTGTTACCTGCTTTTCCTTCGAAAGAAAAAAAATAAAAGGCACGACTGGGTCGCACGTTCTTGCTCAAAAAGTTCAATTTGCTTGGAAATTAGGAATTTTTAAAAATATTCGAGTAATTATACAAACATTTTTAGAATTTATATCGAAATCGTTTGAGCTGTTTTTAAGATAAATAAGGTTTTTCATAACGGTTGTATAGCAAGTACCGTTATTTTTGGAATTAAAAAAGCATTAAAATAGGCTCTAACTCTCACAGGAGCATCAACTTTAAGCTCAATGCGGCACGTGTTAACGTGATTTAAAAAATAAAAAAAAATAGAGTAGTGTTTTAAGATGTCAATGAACACAAAAAATGGGTGCTCAAAAGTTTTTAAAATAAGGACCACCCTAATGTACATACATATGTTAAATTCCCAAAAGTAACTGCCAGGTGGGAAAGCGCAACCAATTACAGCCTGGGGCAAATCGAATCGAAATGCTGTAGTATTGACTTAAAAAAATGAACTCTCTATACCACAAAAATTAAAATTGCTTTAATACTAAAAACTAAAAGTTGATCGCGACTTAGTTGCCAAGCAGTTTCCAGCCTTGGCAATGGATTTGCAATCTTGGCATCCCATATGTGGGATATCCCCAAAAAAACGTATGCCAAACTGATTGGTTAGTAATTGGTCTAAAAGGCTCAACTATTTTTAAAAGTTACTCGATTACACTGGTCAACACAAATTTTGTGCCTGGGCTCTGCATATGATTTTCTTATTCCTTACATATACTTATTAAATAAAAAATTGTCTTGTTTGAAAAAGTTTGCTTTTGTAGTCAGGAGCACATTATTTGAAAATTCATGAAAATGTGCTATGTTAGAATCAATTAATATAGATATTCTAACATAAAAGACTAAGATACACCAGAACGCTACAGCATGTAGGCTGGTTCTAAACAAAAAAAAGAAACATGAGAAGGGGTGTCTATGTTCCCCTGTTTAGGCAGGAGGGGTAATTTTCTTTAAAAAGTTACTTAAACTAGAAAAAAAAATATTGAAAAACAACGGCAGCACCAAAAATATCATGGTATATATTTTCTTAAAGCTAATAGATACACCATTCTTTAATTTAATTTTTAAATTAAGTCATTTCCATGAATAGTTTTTTTTTAATTAATTTTCAAACTCAGAATTTTGAACACAACAAATCAATAATATTATTTTTTGTTTAAATTAAAATTTTCTTAATTTTACGTGAAAAGTTATTCTTCTGTTTTCAATATTCAATGCATTCACCAATCTTAAGTGAAAGTTTAAAAACTATATGGTTGTATGTATTTTAATTTTTGACAAAATTGAAAGTAACAAAAACTCCTTTTTTCTTCATTTTTTGTTTAGTGTTTGGTACCAAACATTAAAACGGTAATTTTTATCAACAAACACACTGATTTTGGAATGTGCTGTTCTGAAATTAAACCTATAGAATAATTTCCCATCATTGTTTCATTTTATTGACCTTGGTAATGACGATTACTCTCGAAGTCCATAAAGTCCTAGTTAAAACGTTTTTTCCTTTTTCTTCTGAGTATGCTCGCAATGAAGTTTTTAAATTTTTTTCTAAAAGACCGTGCAGAATATTCAATCAATGGGTATTTTTCCATTGTTTTGGAGCATGACGAATAAAAAAGTCATGAAATGAACCCAGGCACAAAAATATTTTTTTATTTTGTTGAGCTGTGTTATCGGCACCTCATTTGTTGGATATTCGTAGCAGCGTTACCAAACCCCGCAAACCAAAATCTCGAATAACGAAATCTTGGATTTTTTTAAAATACCTATTGAAAAACGACATCTCGAAAAAATGTAAACCTGCTTTTCATAGTATCGCAATTCCAAAATCCTGCTTTTGACAATCTCGAATTTACATTTCTTTAGCTGGCCATACACGACAGAGCCAAATGGCCCCGTACTGATCCAAAATCGGTCGTGTGTGGGGTGGATCGGAAAAATTATCCCCCAAAATATCAAGCGCGAGTTTGGGGACACCCAGTATACACGAACATTTATACAAGGGATTTATTAGCAAAACTTAATAAAAGAAAGTCGCTTGAGCACCGCCTTCCATTATACCAAAACATATAAATTAACAAAACAGGTTTTTTGCACCACCCTAAAGGTGCGTCCACATTATGTCGAATCGTGTAGATCAACATTGTTGATCAACAGTGTTGAGTAAGTGTAGACGTGTTGATCGACAAAGCCATTCAACATTTGTTGACCCGAACGTAACCCGATTCAAAAGCCACGTCCACATTATGTCGAATTATGTAAATCAACATCGTTGATCAACAGTGTTGAGTAAAGGTAGAACTATAATAGTTTGAAGGGCACTGAAGCTTATGTCAAAAACCAACGAAAAGTAGCTTTCCGTACCGAAAAAAGGGGAACACACCCATAATGTAACTATCATCTTTCTCTTTTTGGCATTCCTATTTCCCCAAATGTCAGTTTTACTTAAGTGCGGTGCGCTCGGGAGCGCACCTCACTTCCGTAACCAAAGTTGAACGAAACTTGACGAAACGCTCCACTTCGCAATTATAGTCGCGTCAAATGCTTTCCGTGTATTCGCTTGTTTTCTTCCGACCACTTAAGTGCCCCTCCGAGCATTATAGTTCTAGCTTAAGTGTAGACGTGTTGATCGACAAAGCCAATCAACATTTGTTGACCCGAACGTAACCCGATTCAAATGGATAGCAATCGACGAAGCTGTTCAACAAATTTCATTTTATTAAAAACATTTGTAGGGTTTTAATTTCATGAACATAATTTATTGGTTTTGTGCATTATTAATCACATTTTTACTAGATGAAAAATGCAATATTTCTTGTGAATAAGTATTTAATGTTAATAATATCGTTTTAACTTAATTGTTCACAACAAAAAATAAAAAAAAGTTGGGAACCATCAGGATTCGAACCCTGAACCCATCGGTTGCGTACTGACGCATCGATCAGAAAATTACAAACCACACAAATGTTTGCTACGAAAGTTTTTCACGTACACACTAGCATGTTGATCGACAATGTTAACCAACAATGTTGATCGGCATAGTGTGGACCGTCCTTAAGCCTCATTTTTACCCGTTTCGGTAAATGCCTACCGGGTAGATACCTTTAAATGGTAGGTATATACAGGGTAGTTGACCATCACTATGTACGACACATTAACGTTCAGTAGGAAAGGAAGACAACCACCATGAAGAATTGTATTGCTGAATAACTCGCATAACCCCACGGTTTTGAGCTTAACGGTTATATAATGAAATAATAGCCCTTTGTTAGTGCATTTTTTTCTTCGCTTAAAAAAAGTAGCATGTTAAATACAACAACAATTTGGTATAACTACGTATTGAGCGTTTTCTTTTTCTCGAAGATGAACACAGGTGCCGTGAAATAACGCCGAATTCCAAAATTCGGCGTTATTTCGCTTTGCTAAAGTGAAATAACGCCGAATTTTAACGCTTTGACAAAGTGAAATAAAGCCGAATGCTAAGTGAGAAATAAAGCCGAACGTAACAAACTCAAAATGCGGCCTTATTTCACTTTTGCAAAGTGAAATAAAGCCGAATTCTTCAATGGTTTCACAATTTATTCATAAACAATGATAATACCAACTGTACTTGTAAGGTCCAGTTTTTCCAAACAAAATTAAAGCAAAACTCGATTAAACTCGCCAAATTTTAAGGGCTATATCGGCTTTCATTATGCACGTCTAATGGTCTTGGACTGAAAAACTGCGCCTAAAGAAACAAGTGGTATTTCCCGTTAAGTTCTTCAGTAGCTTGTGAACTTTAAAGGAAGAGTGATTAAACCTTAATTTAAAATGGAAAATGTTGAAGATTCAATTGTAGGGTATGAATATTGTGAAGGGCAAAGGAAGGGAAGTAAACTGTTATATATTTCCGAAATCAAGCAATTATATAAAATAAAATCCAATACCAATTTAAGCAAAAGGTATACGTGTTATGTACAAAACTGTAACGCGAGTGCAGTGATAGACCTAGGCAATGACAATTTGGTAAGAATACCTAAAGTTAGTGCGTCTCATAACCATGAGAGCATGAGACACAAGAAAATACACGAAAAAAGTTAAAACTTATAAGTGAAATTAAAACTGAGTGCGCTAGGGCTTGTTTAAAAAGAAACGGTATTCGTGAAGTTTTTGATGAAGTATATGCCGAAAAGGCGAAAATAAGGACACACAACTGCCATTCGGAAAAATAAGAAGACTGTTAAAAAACATTATGAATTTCCTTAAAGTCCAACGAGTGCCACTGAAGTTGCTGATATTTTCAAAAAGGAAAATGTAATGGAAAGTTTCGGTATGTCACGGTATGATAGCAGTGAGGCCTTTTATAGAGGTACCGTTATAGAACCCAATTTTTCCTACTCGGTTTTTATATCACCTACAATTGTTGCCGAAATAAACAATCTACCCGATCAAAACCAAAGGTTTTATTTAGTGGATGGTACCTTCAAAGTTGTGCCGTCTTGTGGATATAAGCAGCTTCTCATCATTCATTTCGCTCACGATGGTCATGTAAGATTTAAATATTTTAAAACACGTATAACCTTGACAAGTGGTTTCTTTTAAGGTTTTCCCTTTCATCTATTTGTTGATGAGCAACAAATCAGAAAATATGTACTATCATGCATTTCAGTATATAGAGGCATATTTTTTTAAATTAAAGCCTACTTCTTTCACGACTGATATTGAAAAGAGTTTGAGAAACTCTCTGCGAAAAATGTATCCACCAGCTCAATATACAACTTGCTGGTTTCATTATTGCCAAGCAATCAGAAGAAAATCGGCTCAATTAACGGGTTTTATAACGTTTTTAAATAAAAACAAGGAAGCCAAAAGACTTTTTCGAAAATTTTTGGTTCTCCCACTCCTCAAACCAGTGGATATGCAATGCGCATTTGAACTTTTGGAAAATGAAGCAAATGGAACGCAATTTAAAAACAATATGAAAAACGAGTTTAAAGATTTCCTACAATACTTTAAAAGGCAGTGGATGGAAAGGGTAAGATATTTGCATTTAATTTAAAAACCAGAAATCTAAAGTTTCAAAATATATTGTAAATTATTAATTTTGAAATACCAACATCTTTAGGTTCATAATAAATTAATAGAAATTTAAAAATGAATATGTATTTATTTCTAGGAATCTCCATCTGCTTTTTCAGTGTTCAGATCAACCTTAAAGACACATGAACACAGGGTGAACTATGCCCTAAATGAACCAGTAACTCGCTGTGTCAGGGAAACTAATCATATTTCAAATGTTATTGATTTTAATTTTCACCATAGTAGATTCTCTTTAAAATGCAAATTAATGTTATATTTCTCAACTAATTTTTGACTGATATTATATTTTATGTACATATTATTTATTACCTATAATACTTTTATTTATATTTTTTTTGAATAGTCTTTAAGATAATATTGTATCTGATTGATTAAATAAACAAATGTTAAATGTTATTGTTGTTGTATTTAACATGCTACTTTTATTTAAGCGAAGATAAAAATGCATAAAAGACAGGGCTAATGTACTTGTAATAACGTTTTCAACGATGTACGACACATTCGTGTTGAGGTTGAACCACTTTGCGTTCATTCTCCATTTCGTTTTACTTTGTTTGAATTAAATATGTAGGTATATATTATATAGATTCTAATAAAAAAAAACAATGCATAAACACATTTTTAACTTATATTACCTATTAAAATGCATGAATTTACTGCAATCTAAATTTCTTTGTAGTGATGACCATCATTCCAATCAGTCAGTCTTTGTTCTAAAAAAAAATACTCATTTTTAATGCTGTTCCATTTAAGTACAAAGTCTCTATACTCAATACTCAGACTCACTCTTGTCTACTCTCGCCGACGACGCACGCTACGTCCAAATCGAGATAATTAATAATTTATTATTATACTGTATCGCGATTGACGATTACCACTTTGTCAGATTTCTAAGTATTTTTATTTGTTTATACATTTTTGTATAATACTCGTATGTATCTCAAATAGATCAAGAGCGGAGTGATTTAAGTGAGCACCTTAAAGCTAAAACTAATAGGTATTTTAGTAAAATTTATTGGATATTACGTTTTATGGCTTTTTACTAAGATGTTTATCTTTCATTTAAACTTTTTCAGCTAATTAAGAAGAATAAATCTGTACCTTGGCTCTAAAAGGGCCAATGTCCATTTTTTCAAATATTGACTTAAGTTTACTTTTTGACTCAGCGGAAGATGTACTACGGCTGTTATAAGTTCGAATGTGCTCCATTTGTTTCTTAACAAGATACCGATGGTTATAGAAAGTTTAATTTTCAAAACTAATAAGCATTTTTAGAGAAAAAATTCAAGATTTTAGATTTATCAAAAATTATCAAATTGTAAATTGGCCCTTTTTGAACTGAGGTACAGAAATAATCAAATATCAGCCTATAAAAATATAGGTGCATAAATCTTTCGACCACTTAAACATTTCTTTTCATAGACGTAGACCATTTAATACTTTGAAAACGGATTATAGCTTGTAAAAGGCTGATTTTTGGTATACATGTTGGAATTGAGGTTACTTGTTATCTAAGAAAATTCCCCATCCGCAACTATATATCCGATGACCGCTATGTTAAAATAGGTCAAAGGTCACAAAAATGAGTGTTTGCCAAAGATCTCAAAAACGACAAGTCTGCGACAAAAAATTGTTGTACAAACAGCAGTTAGCTGAGATAATTCTCCATAATAAACGTTCTAGGAATTTCGTTCATAGCATAAACCGTTAATAAGTTATAGAACTTCAAACCGGAATAAAAACAACGCACCCGGCATTCGAACTCTTAGAAAATTGAATGGAAGAAAGTGCATACTTTTGGAGAATACTTGGGAAACTATGAAGTGCTATATCTTCTAAACGGTTGATGTTATGAAATAACTTTATTAGGGAATATAACCTTAGCTTACTCTTTTTTTTTGGGAACTTGACATTTTCGAGATATTTGACAAAAACCCATTTTCGTGATCTTTAACCCCTTATAACGAGCCTAGCGGTCATCGGATAGTTGAAATTTTTCTCAGATTATAAGTAAACTCAATACCAACCTGTACCTATAACAAAAATCTACCTATTACAATTTGTTTCCTTTTTGCTATTTACATATGTATAAAGGTACGTATCCATTCTGACTAGGCAAGTAGTGATTTTTTGAAATCTAGTTTTTTAAGTTACATAATAAAAAGAGGCTTTCGGGTAACTCCATCGCTTCGGGTGCTTCATTTGTAGCTTCAAATTTTTGGTTTTTGGGAATATATTAAAAGAAAACCATTACCCGTAAAAGGTTATGAAACAATTTAATCTTCTTTTTTCTTTTAACTAATGGCCTTTTCGATTGGGGACAGAATGACAGTTCTGAAAAGAAGAGAAAATTTTTCTCGATTTGATTTCAGAATCGAAATGAGAAGCGTTCATACGTATCGAATCGGTGTTCTGGATTGCCAATCGAAAAGGCCATAACTCAAAGTTTTTAATTAAAAGAAATATTGCCAGAAAATGGCCCGTTTGGGTGCTACCCAAAGTAGCGTTTTCTATGGAATGATACTTCTAGCTTCTTTTGAAGTCCTTCAAAAGTTAAATTTTATATTACGATTTGTCCAACTTAAGGTATAAAGCAAAAAAGTTTAAATAAAATTAAAAATAAGATTGCTGATCACAGCTTTAACTTTGTATTTATTCTCTGCCATTTAACAAACAGATGAATAGAGAGTCCGAGTATACGAGTGTATGTGCTTGATATTTAAACAAGAAAGAATTCAAGTTTCGAGAGGGGTGATTTTATTTTGATTGAACAAAGGCCAAAGAATCGAATGAATATATTCGATTCTTTGGCCTTTGTTCAAAAGGAGTTTCCATTAAGAGGCAGTTCGACTTGGATGATGGTTTTTGTATGGAAAATTGGGGGAAATACAAAAATATGTTGCAAAATTGCAAGTTAGAGAGAAATTCGACTTAAGAGTTCGACTAAGAGGCCAAAAAAAAAATAATTTAAAATCGTTGGAGCAGTAGCGTAGCTAGGTAGGTGAGGGCCCTGGGGCAGAAAATAAAATAGGGCCCCTTTACAAAAATCGGTTTCGTTCTTGATTATAGCAAAAAAAAAGAGAAAGTTTAGAAGATAGGTATGTAATGTAATAGGATTTTTTTTACAAAAACTGTCAGCACAATATGTCCGTAAGGCATATAATTTTTAAAGCTTAGAATGCAGTTTATTTATAATAGCAAAAAATTGGTGGCTAAGAACAGAAATGTTTGTGGAATGTTTCAAAAAATCGTTAATGAACCAATACATTTTTGTGGCCTTCATTGATAAGTTCAGTTTTGCAGTACAAACATTTTGTTTTTCCTTTGAAAAAATAAAAGATCTATAAGAAATTTTAGCCTCAAACATTTTATTTTCGAGTCATTCCATATGAAAACGTCTTTTGAAAAAGCCAGCACATCTCAGATGTGTTTGACGTGAAGGTTTCAGGATATAGTACTAACCTTGAACTTTAAATCCTGGAAATTTGGTTTTGTTATTTTTATGTATTGTGCGTGCATAGGTGACTTAAGGAAGCGAAACTATAGGTCAATTGGACTTTTAAAACCGTTATTTTATTATGAAAAATTACTTGATTTTGTTTTTCTTAAAAGTCTTAAAGATACAAAAAAAACAGGTAAGGTATCCCCTCTCCTATGACGTTTTCCATTTTTGTACGTCTTTTTGCAAAACATCGATTTTTGTATTTCTTTTGATTGCAGTGACAAAAACACACACTTTTGCTCTTTATCAATTGGAATCGAATAAAATCGACGTTTGGTCGCATCTCTCAAAGTTGGAGTAAAATTGGAGATGTGCTGGTTTTTTCGATAGAAGTTTTCATATGGAATGACTTTTTCGTAAAAAAAACAGTCCACATTACGCAAGCATTTAGTGTTAGAAGAAATAAGAACTTCACGTATACAAGAAACACCGACTATTATTATACCTGCATGTAAATCACAAAAAGAAACGACAAAAATAACAAACACGAATAGAACTCAAAAGCCATTTTGCTACACATATACTTATATACATATGTTATTAATAATAATCACGCCTATAACGGAATCCGATGAATGAGCTGCGGACGGAATCAGTTTCAATTCTGACATTTTTACTATGAGCGAAATGTCAGAATTGAGTCTGACTCCCTCCGCTCACTCATTGGATCTTGTAATTGGGGTGAATATAAATGAAATGTTTTCTGTCCGAAAAAAGAATGAAACCATTTCCCAATAATCTGCAAGAATAATCAATCTCGGCCGTATTACCGTGTACCAGAAGCAAAGTCAAAAAAGGCATTGTTCGTTTATGATCCCATTTGTCAGTTTTTATGGATTTTTTTGTTTTGCATCGATCACGTTAAAAGATCTGTTAAAACGATATCGCGATATACTTCCATTTTTTCTAGTTGAACTTCTCACCAAATAGCAACATATACTTCTGAAGTTTATTCACAAGTCAAAATCTTTACTAGAGGCTGACATTTGAGAACAATATACAAAATCAAAAACATAATGAAAATTAAATTTTTGTTGTCAAAACTGAAAATCCTTGTCGTTTTAATCTAAAATGTGACTGATTTTAAAGATTTAAATTCAGTATGAACCGCGACGGATTTATTTTAGGTGAAATTCAAAATATTAGGACGGAAACTTTTAGCAGTTCGTGATAGGCTATCCGAGACTTTATCCATAAGTGTTGAAACTGACCCTTAATATCCAAAACAAACTGAGCAAAAACTTTCTTAAAGTCAAGATGAAATTTTATTTTCGCTTCGAAAAATTGTTTCTGTCAGTCTCTGGGGCCCCCAAACCTTCGGGGCCCTGGGGCGCCGCCCCAGTTTGCCCCTAGGTAGCTACGCCGCTGCGTTGGAGTGGTTTTAATATTAATTTTGTATATACATTAGGGGTGTCGGAATTTTTTTTTATTTTTTGTATTCAAAATGGGTATTGTGGATCTTGTAAAGGGATTAGAAAGAAATAATTTTTGTTCTGGGACATTTTCCAAAATGGAATTTTGAGACCCCGCGTCCATTTTTAGGTTGAAAAACCTCAACTCGAATAAGCGGACCGAAAAACTAATATTATATAAAGTCACAGTAACCTACAATGATTTTATTTTGCTTTTGTAACCTTTTGCTAAGAAGATAGCGTTAAAATCTGCTTGTCAAAATATCATGAAATAACTTTTTACATTAAATCCCCCCGAAGAATAGATCGATTTTCTAGATGTTTTCGATTATTTCTTCTAAATGGAATGCCTTAATTGGTTGAGACTTGCTTTCTTAATACTATACAGCATTTTTAAATTGAAGTTCGGTCAATACAAATGAGAAAAGGAGCCAAAATGAAACATTTAAAGTAATTTTGACAACATATCGACGAAAATTTAATTGGTTTTCCTGACCATTTTTTCGAAATGTGCTGTTTTTACTTGAAAACGGCCGCGGGGTCTCAAAACTCGATTTTGGAAAATGTCCTAGAACAAAAATTTCATCTTTCTAAACCCTATACATGATCCACCATACCCATTTTTAATATAAAAAATAAAAAAAAATTCCGACACCCCTAATATACATACATATACAATTTTTGTAACATTTTTCAAAAAAAGTTTGTGGTACGACAAGCTGAAATTTCAAAATAATTCATCGACCCATTTTTGAAATATTGAATTTTCAAAAAAAAAAAAAAATTGAATTTTTACCAAAATTTTGATATGCATTATTATTAGGCTTGTTCGTTGAGCCCTGAAGTATCTCTGGGGTCGACCCAAAGCGTTTTTTGAAAACCCTGAACTCGCCCTGGCCAGCAAATTCTGTGTTTTTTTGAAACCTAGGGTCACCCTAAACTCGCCCTGAAGTAGATCTAGGTATTTTGCTGGGGCGAGTTGATGTAAAGAATAAAGTGTCAAAGTGGCATGAGGAATGAAGCAATTTTTTGTTGAAGATTCACGTGCTGCGGGTTTTCTTTTGTTTTTGAATGAATAAAAAGAAGAATACACAAATCTATTTTAATAACAAATACATACAAGTAGAAAATGCTAACTTTTGTTTATTTTTATTAATTTTTGAAACAAATTTTGTTTCTTGATTACCTCAACAACCCAATTGAGGGCCTTTTGTTGTTTTTTGAGAACCAAAAAACCCAGGCTATTTTGACAATTCTTGTGGTTGTCAAGAAAACCTGGGTTAAGCCTGGGTAAACTTCAACGAACAAACCTATTAATATTTTAGAAAAGCTTTTGTGCAAAATTTTTGATTGAAATCGGTTGAGCCGTTAATGAAAACCAAAAAAAAAGTGTTATATGGCAGATACCGTTAATAACAGTTTTTGGTAATTTTTTTCACCAGAAAGTACACCATACCTTCAATATAATACATATTTTTTTTTTATCAAAATCGTTGAAGCCGTTTTTGAGGTAAATAAGCTTTTCCTTAACGGTTGTATGGCAAGTACCATTATTTTTGGAGCTAAAACAAATCCAATTTCTCCTCTAAGGAACTAGAGGGAGAATCCAGCTATGCATTTCCTAATAAAAAACACGCCTTATGGCGGCTTTTCTTTCATTTATTTAAGCATTGTGATTTCCCTTCAAGTGGCAACCGTGTTTCTAATTTCTTTTTACACTCAAACTCAATAATAAAACCTATTCTCTTTTCTACTTAACCTATAGAGCTATATACCCCTTTTCCTAGTCACTTTTACATTTCACTCATTTTCATTTAGGTAGGTATTCCAAATCACTCACTAGCTACTCTCCCTCACTTCGGACTACACACAATTATCAGTAATAAAATACCATTGGTGTGAATTGCGTGTTAAAACTAAATTCTAAATGGCAAAGATCTTTCGCGGACAAATTGTGCACACCAAATCATTGAATGAATTTGAAGTGTTCACAAATGGATTTATTGCAATTGATACAAATGGAAAGGTAATTGAACTAGGTATATTAATATTTGATCCAGACAATTTTATAAACATTTAACAATAACTTTATAGATTATCAGCTGCGGCAATGACTATGAATCATGGCATGCAAACCAGAATATAGAGGACTTTGAAATAATTTATCTCACTCCAGATCAATTTCTTATGCCTGGTTTTGTTGATTGTCACATCCATGCACCACAGGTTGCCCATATAGGTCTGGGATTAGATATGCCATTGCTGGATTGGCTGAATACTTACACATTTCCCCTGGAGGCGAAATTTGCTGACCAAGATTTTGCCCGAAAAGTATACAAACAAGTTGTGGTGAGTGGATTTTATTTGTTACTTTTTTATTTTCATTCAAATATAACTCTTTATTTTGTCTCATCCCACGAATGAGATTAAAAAGTCAGTTTTAACTGAAATGATTAGGTGTTTTCATTCAAAAAGAATGAACTCACATTGAACTCATGTTAAACAAAATTCGCAAACTATCTTATCTAAAACTTTTATTCCGGATTTTTTAATAGTTATCGTTATCAATATTTTTTAGTTGTGTGCCCGACATTATGTAGTGTAACAAAATATATTGTTTGTTTTAGTGCTGATTGTAATTTATTCGTATATTTAAAAGAACATAGTCTTCGCTGGGAAGGATTAGTTCATATCCTCGTTTTATATATTTTTATACACTCCAAGTCATAAGGTTAATGTTAGAAGCAGACGTTTTTAAAAAGTTAAACTGACATTACTACCGTTATATGGTTGATCCACCAAAAAGAAAGTTGTTGGAAGAGAATATAGTTTAATTACAACAAAATTTTAAGACTGCAAGTAAGACGTGAATTTGAATACTATTTACAGAGATTATGTGCTGTATATATGTATGTATACAAAATATATGCAATTAAATCGATTAAGAAGATTAGATGCAGCCAAAGTATCAAAATTGTTTTGTGAAGTGGTTAAGTCTTTTTCGGTATTCAAGGTTAAAATTAAAAATTAAGAATTATATACGTAAGTAGTTAAGTGTGTTAGTAAAATGGAAAAGAAAAAAAGTTGGACTTTGGAGGAAAGGGAAAAAATAGATATTTATCACTTTTAAGGACTTTGAAATCGTGCTTTATCTCGATGATGCCTCTGCCTGCTATTATTTGAGGAGCTCAAGCTCAACATCTTATGAGACACATGGGCCTTGATAATTTGAAAAAGTAAAAGCAATAGGTAGGTACTTGAAAGAAGTTAAAGCTAGCTAGCTGGTCATAGCTATTATTAGTAACTTAAGCTAGGCAGTTCTAGATTAGGCTTTGTTTTATGTGAATAAAAATATGATTACGCTATAGAATTATATTTTTACCTTTCGTTTGTGTTTATTCAAATGTTTCGGTTTAGAAACTATATATAGCTTAAACTGTTATTTTCGTGACCGAAAATCATAGCTGGGGGAGTTTTGTTTACCAAAAATAAAAATAAATCTTTTTTGTCTCATCTCACGAATGAGATAAAGTCAATTTTAATTGAAATGATTATTTCATTCAAAAAGATTGAACTCACATTGAACTCATGTAAAACAAAATTCGCCAACTACTCGTATCTTATCTAAAACTTTTTTACGGATTTGTTAAAATTTAAAGAGTTCGTTATCAGTATTTTGTATGGATGCTTGACTTGTAGGGTAGCAAAATGTATTGCTTGTTTTAGTTAATGCTGATAGTAGTTTATTCGTATGTATGTATATTTAGAAAAAAAAAACGGTGTTCGCCGGGAAGGATTAGTTTCTCTGTCCTCTCGCATTTGTTATATGTACATTAGGGTGGTCGTTATATATATACTTTTTTTTTTTAATATTACATTTGGATGGGCCTAATTCAGCTCCAAATGAAGAAAAAAAATTCTCTAATTTTGTCTGATTTTTATTTTGATCCTCTATAGTCGCTGTAGCTTAAATTAAATTGCCTGTTTTTTCATACTTGTAAAATCTGTCAAAAAACTCAGAGCATGTAGGTTGGAAATATAAAAAAAATCCTATCAGAAAGGGCCGAGGTCATTTGCATAAAATAGAAACAAAAATAATTAAACAACGGCAGCACTAACAGGATTTTTTTTAAGCTTTTTGGAAATACAGTGCCTTTAATAAATAATTTCAGCAAAAAGTTGGTTTCAAACTTGAAATTTTGAAAACAAAATAAATTTTTCCTCAAAATATTGCGTCGTTGTTTTTTATGAATTTTTTTTTGTAAAATTATCCCTCCTGCCCAAGCGGACCGAAATATTACCTCCCTCCTATAGAATTTTTTCTTGTCCACTACGCGAATGTGGTAGCTAGTATGCAACAAAAAAAATGGACAATTTAATTTACACCCGCTTTACAGCGACTATAGGGGTTGAAAATAAAAATCTGAAAAATTAGGGAATTTTTGTTTCTTTATGTAAAGCCAATTTAGGCCAATCCACGATGACCTTTTTTTAACGACCATTCTAATGTCGCTTTGAAAGACTTGGAAATCGCACTATATCTCGATGGCTGCTTCAACATGGATTCTGTTGTAGTTGTTGATTGTTGACAGATAAAATTATCCGAAATTCGTATTGTGAATGTCGATTGTGGCTGGAAAATTACAGATATTAATCATTTTCATTTTTTTGGTCCATGATTTTTGTTTATGATAATGCAGTTTGCTCAAGTCACATTTCATCATCATCTGCGGTACAGTCAAAAAAGTGAGACAGTGATATTGTCTGTTCTTCCACCCTCCACCCCCCCCCCCCACTGGTTTGTTTTTGTTATTTTTTTGTATTAGAATACTTTATTTCCGACCCGTGTAATGCTCATAACAGCAAGCGAATAACTCCTACACCCCTCCCTACCTACGCATCTGTTCCCTTGTTTATACTCAATACATATCCGAAGAACTCCCACACAAAATCCAAAGTACCTAGCCAACATGATTCCATTACTTTCCTGCACAAGCCCCCAAGTAACCACGCAACTGAAACTTGTATAAACCGAACAGACAGCATGCTCCCATAGCATGTGCAGGCTGCTGATTAGCGGTTAGCTTATCAGCACAGCAGTGTTGCCAGAAAATATTTTTTGAAACTGGGAGGGCATTGGAAATGGGTGTTAATCAGTTTATTTGCACTGTGTTCGATGTGTGTTCGGGGCGAGCACTGAACTCGCTCTTACGCACCCCAGGTGCGAAAATGAATTCAGCTGTTTGTAAAAGTAAAATGTCAAAAGAAAAGGAATAACTTTGCGAATTTTTATGACGATATAAATAATAAATGTGAAATATTTTGTATACTATTTTGTTACTTTTTATTAATTTACATATATATTAATAAATACAATGCTAAGGAAAATATATGGATATCTAGTGCTTGCATAAAGATTTTGAAGCTGCACAAAATAGTATCCAAGCACCTTAGCATTTTTATCATACAAAAGTAACACAGAGGTGTTCGATGTGAAATAAAAACCCGGGCAGCCCCCAGTTTTTTGACATTCGAATGACATTCCCCAGTGCGCCCTAGGGCAGGGAACAGCGAACAAACCTAATGTGAATTCAAGAGTGGAAAATATGTATATATTTTTGTAAAAATTAAATATTGAAAATCGGGGAAAAGTCTCATATTCAAATCAAAAATCGGTGTATTGGAAATAGGTGTGAAAATCGGGAGAATAACGATACATTTCTGGCAGCACTGCCACACAGTCACAGAAATTTCCCATAGCTGAAAGACAACAACTACAAGAACATAATGTGGTAGAATTTGATCAGTAAATGATAACAAAGAAGGAAGAACACTCCACAGAAGGCAACAAATGGGCAATGATCAAAAACCTCGATAGTGTGTCTAATCGTCAGTACGAGTATAATCATTGAGTTTCTAGACTACGAGTAGAAACAAATAAAAATTAATAAAAACAAAATTGAAATAAATTAAGACTATTTATAAGAGTGGTAAGACAGTGGCTTAATAGTCATTAATAGTTGGAAACATAATTTATTTAGATAAATAATATTTCACACTTTAGTCATGGCTAAGACAACCGATTTCAGTTGCAAAATATTTATTTAGAGTTGGCTGTTTTAAGTTAGAATTCAAATTCTGCGAGATATTTTGAAAGTATGTATATCTATTAAACTATCATACTATACAACCTCTGTAAGTTTATTCATCTTTAAATTATAGCGAGTCAAATTTTGCTTGTATTATGTCTCATGTGTGCAAAGGAGTTTCTTGGGGGTTTTCGCATTCGTACAAAAAAAAATCTAGAGGTCTTATTTACATGTTTAACGTTTTAGGACTTTTTCAATATTTAACAATACTCGTAATGAAACCAACAAAAACATACTCAGAGATTATGTTTGGCATGTTAATTTGTGTCCGCTTTTAATGGTAAAATTTTGCAAAAGAAAATCAGTTAAATTTTGTTTATCTTATCTTATATCAAATTCAAAACATTCAAATCACCTTGTATTGTATAAAAACATATTCTGACGTGTTAAGAAGAAAAAACGTGTCCACATTTTTGGCTGTTTTGAGTTAAGGGAAGTTTTGACATCCTTGATACGGTTATTATACACTAGTCAACGAAATTAAAGGAACAATTTTTTTTAGCGTTTTTTGAAGAGCTTTGTGACGAGTGGTCGTATTGAGTTGAAATAAAAAGCATTTTACAGCTTTATGTTTTTTGTTTCGAGATTTGTTTGCAAACAAATTTTTTTGAAGTACCGTTATTGCAAAAAATGAGACGAGACAACAAAATTATTTTTTTTGAAGATCCTCATTTCTGTGGATAATTTTTTTTGAGTCAATTAAATGTCATGATCAGATACCTTGTTTATTCAGCTTCAATTCAGTTTTTTTGTTGTTGTCGTACGATTTTTTTTGACATGGTTTATCTGACTTTGAATGAAAAAAGATACTTTTAGCCTTGATTACCAATATCTCAGCAAATAATGACGTTATAAAAATTTCAAAGGCAGTTTTGGAAATTTGAAAAGGCGTTTTACAAGATTTTTTTATGATTTTGTAGAAATTATTTTGTTTTACCGTTCACCGTTAGTTTAAAAAAAGTACTAAAAACCGACGTTTTGTGGTCTTTTCGTAAATCTTTTTTTTTCGTTGCAAATATTGATTGCATGGCTTGCGTTGGTATGCAAATTTATAGACTTTTAAATCATCAATATTCTTGTAAATTTTCAAATTGATTCATCGAACAGTTTTTCCTCACCAAAACTTCAAAGTTTTACAAACCAGGTAAAGGAACAAATTGTGTTATTCCTAAACAGTGCGTAGTCGTCATCAAAATGACAAGAAAACTGTAATTCCAGTGGATTTTTTTCACAGTTTTGCATTAGTTAGATATTTTTTTGAATTGAAATGAAATAAAAAGTACATTTTTCCAAAAAAAAAATTAAAAAAAAAATCAAGTTTTTTGTTTGAAAAATTTTTGAAATTATTTTTTTTTTTTTTTGGAAAAATGTACTTTTTATTTCATTTCAATTCAAAAAAATATCTAACTAATGCAAAACTGTGAAAAAAATCCACTGGAATTACAGTTTTCTTGTCATTTTGATGACGACTACGCACTGTTTAGGAATAACACAATTTGTTCCTTTACCTGGTTTGTAAAACTTTGAAGTTTTGGTGAGGAAAAACTGTTCGATGAATCAATTTGAAAATTTACAAGAATATTGATGATTTAAAAGTCTATAAATTTGCATACCAACGCAAGCCATGCAATCAATATTTGCAACGAAAAAAAAAGATTTACGAAAAGACCACAAAACGTCGGTTTTTAGTACTTTTTTTAAACTAACGGTGAACGGTAAAAAAAATAATTTCTACAAAATCATAAAAAAATCTTGTAAAACGCTTTTTCAAATTTCCAAAACTGCCTTTGAAATTTTTATAACGTCATTATTTGCTGAGATATTGGTAATCAAGGCTAAAAGTATCTTTTTTCATTCAAAGTCAGATAAACCATGTCAAAAAAAATCGTACGACAACAACAAAAAAACTGAATTGAAGCTGAATAAACAAGGTATCTGATCATGACATTTAATTGACTCAAAAAAAATTATCCATAGAAATGAGGACATTCAAAAAAAATAAAAAAAAAATAATTTAGTTGTCTCGTCTCATTTTTTGCAATAACGCAATAACGGTACTTCAAAAAAATTTGTTTGCAAACAAATCTCGAAACAAAAAACATAAAGCTGTAAAATGCTTTTTATTTCAACTCAATACGACCACTCGTCACAAAGATACAGCTCTTCAAAAAACGCTAACAAAAATTGAAAAAAAATTTGTTCCTTTAATATTGTTGAGTAGTGTATTATAAAAAAAAAAAAAATCCTGTGGCTTGGACGCAATTTTGAAAAATGGCGCCCAATCTGTAGTGCACTCAGGAAACCGAAGTCCCTGCACTTTTTGTGGGGGAATGTAATAAACATTATTACTATTATGTAAATTATTTTTTTTTTTTTACATGCTTAGGATGTAGTTTAGCTTGGGAGTCATTTTTGTAACCCTATTGCTCGGACGCGCCCAATCTGTACAAAATAGTAAATTAAAAAAAATACTCGAAAATTACTTAGGAAAATTTCCATGATCATAATAACGATTAATGTCTTAAAAAAAGCTTTTAAGTAGGCGCATCTTCGAGTAAATTTTCAGTGTTGCCACTTTTCGGGAACATACTTTTTTATGTCAACGAATGGAACCTCCACTTATTTGATGGTAGGTAGGTAGGTAAAAATGGTGGCAAGAGCGTAACACTCGCTGTTGCCCAATTAGCACTGGATTGCGCCGTTTTGATACCATAACTCGTTTGACCTGTGTATGAAAGTAGATAAAAGCGTTCCTTGCTTTGAAATAGGACGGCTGTGGAGTATGGTTAATGTATCTTGTGAGTTGGGTCATAGGACACTCACTCGATCGGATCGCATCTCGCCCGAGCTTGCCACATTATGCCGAGCTCGGCAGGTTGTAGAGCAGCAACGAATCGATCGATCAGATCATGTGATCATCAAATGCCATTGAGCATCATGAAGCTCCTCAGAAACCCGGGTTTTGATTACTCGCGGACTTTGGATCTGGGGGGGAATATGATGCAGAACGCAACAGATTTCTGTCTCAGAACCATTTCGTGGCGTTAAGAAAAGAGATCAAGTCTTTGATCTTCATTTCGGAAAGTTCGTTTAAGTCGTCAAAAAAAGCCATTCCAAACGATTGTGCTCTCATTCTGGCTAGAGCTGGACATTTACAGAGAAAATGTAGGACTGTTTCCTTTTCTTGCTGGTCTCCACAGCTGTGACAGTGAGTATTGTAAGGAATATCCAGCCTCGCCGCATGTTCTCCAATTGGCCAGTGTCCAGTGCAGGTTGCTACGACCCTGGCTATGTCCCGCCTGGGTCTACATATGAGATCAATTGTTCGGGATTTATTTAAGGCGGGCCAGATCGTTCTGGATATTTTGCAATTGGTCAAACTGCTCCACCTACGATTAGATTCCCTAAGGAAAATTGATAATATATATCCCTTCACAACTCCAAGGGGAATGTAGACTCTTTCCGCAAGTGAGATGTGAAGGGCTGATCCTTGCCTGGCTAGTTCATCTGCCCGTTCATTTCCCTCAATGCCACTGTGACCAGGAACCCAGATAAGAGTGACCTTGAGGTTAATGTTTAGACTTGCGAGCTCATCTCGGCATTGTTGTACCAATTTAGAAGATGATGTAGCCGAATCAATGGCTTTAACAGCCGCCTGACTGTCTGTAAGGATGGCTGTATTACGATTTTGGTTTGGATCTGCTTTTAGCATCTTGCATGCCTCCCTGATTGCCAGTATTTCAGCTTGAAATACACTAGCGAAATTCGGTAGCCGAAATGACTTGGAGATGTTGAGAGACTCAGAGAAGACTCCTGAGCCAACACCGCACTCCATCTTTGAGCCATCAGTATAGATAGTTGTGTCGAAGTCTCTCGTCACGGCGTCATCATCCCAGTCCCCTCTGGATGGGAATAAGACTTTAAAATCTTTACTGAGGCTCATTGTAGGAGCGCGGTAGTCAGTGGGAGTCGAAAGTATATCAGCGGGAATCAAATTTGTGATATTGCTGTGACCATAAGGTTTAGCAACCCAAGAATTTGATTCTTTAAGTCTTAAGGCACTGCAAGATACTAGATATTTTATGTGTAGATCAAGTGGTAGAAGGTGCAGAAAAACGCTTAAGGCATCCGTTGGGCAAGATCGAAGAGCCCCTGTGGTACCAACACTAGCTGTTCTTTGAACCTTTTTTAGTTTGTCGATGTTATATGTCTTATTTAGTGCGGGCCACCAGACAATCGAACCATATGTTAGAATCGGCCGTACCACTGCAGTATACGTCCATAAGATCATCTTTGATTGAAGGCCCCAGTTTTTATCGAAGGTTTTACTACAGGCGTAGAAAGCTATACAGGCCTTCCTGACCCGTTCTTCGATGTTTAATTTCCAGTTTAACTTAGGGTCTAGGATGACACCTAGATATTTTGCACTGGTTGATAGTGATAGTGTTTGGCCGTTAAGTCGGGGTGGAGTGAAGGGTTGTATCTTAGTTTTGGTAGTAAAAAGCATCAGTTCAGTTTTGCTCTGGTTGACTCCTAGACCACAACTCGTAGCCCAGTTGCTAACTTTTCTCAAAGCCATCTCTGTGATTTCGCTTATCACAGGAGTAAACTTCCCTGACACTAATAATACCAAGTCGTCCGCATACGCAACCGCCTTCACACCACATCTCTCCAGTTTAAAGAGGATTTTGTTCATGACTAAAAGCCATAGAAGTGGTGACAGAACACCGCCCTGGGGTGTTCCTCTTCTGACGTGTTTTGTCGAGTTTGCATTACCTAACGTGCCATGAATCTTTCTATCTTTGAGCATGGATATTATCCATTCTCTGATGTAGTCCTCTACACCAAAGTCAACGAGTGCCTCAAGAATAGATTCGGTTAGCACATTGTTGAAAGCCCCTTCTACATCTAAGAATGTAGCGAGGGTATATTCTTTGAAGTTGATGGTTTTCTCAATTGTACGCACTACCTCATGAAGGGCCGTCTCCGTCGACTTACCTTTGAGATATGCATGTTGAGAGTTTACTAGAGGACATTCCACAAGTATGTCTCTAATATGTGTGTCTAGAATACGCTCTAGAGTTTTAAGTACAAAAGAGGTTAGGCTAATTGGACGAAAATCCTTGGCGGATTCGTGTCCTCGCTTGCCTACTTTTGGAATAAAAACCACTTTTACATGTCTCCAAGACTCTGGCACATGGTTGAGAAGGAGGCATCCTTTAAAAATCATCTCTAGCCGTGGGACTACCAAATCTTGTAGCTTTTGGAGCATGATTGGCAGAATTCCATCTCGGCCTGGAGATTTATACGGGGAGAAAGTATTAATAGCCCAGGCTATTCTTTCCTTAGTTATAACGGTATTGATATGCTCTACACGAGCTAAAGGTAAATTATAAGTTCTATGCGTTTCGGGGTTGCTATTCTCGCAGCCCGGAAAGTGTGTCGTCATCAGCAGTTCCAAGGACTCCGTCGGAGAAACTGTCCAAGATCCATCAGGCTTTTTCAAGAACGAAGGATTACAATGCTCCTTAGAAAAAACTTTGCTAAGCCTTGCGGAATCTCTTAAGCTCTCAATAGAATGGCAGTATTCTCTCCAACCAAGTTTCTTCGCTGATGCGAGAGCACGCTTGTAGACTTTCAAACAGTCTTTATAAGGTTGGTAAAACTTGTGTCTGTGGCAGATATTGAAGATCTTCCTAGTCATTTTTCTCAGACTAGACAGGTCTTCTTTCCACCATGGAGGAAGGGTTTTACGGCTATATTTAACTAGGCAAGAGACCTTAAAAGCAGTGTTCATAGACACTTCAATGGTTTTCACCATTGATTCTAGATCTATAACTGATTCTGGACTCAGATTCGGTATATTGCGCAGTTTGGAATTTACGATTTGGCTGAACTTCGTCCAGTCAATTCTTTTCGGGTTTCTATAGGGAGCAGGGGTTTCAGACTCGAACTGAATAATAAAGTCAAAAAGAGACTCACCTCGTTCATTAATCTCCGAACTACCCCAGAGAGTATGTCGTGCGTTGGCATCACATCCAATCAGGAGGTTTGTCCCTTTTGTGTTGACCTCGGACGAAAGCGTGCGCCACTCTTCCGGCGGTGACAGCCTGTCATGCGCCGAGTACGCTGAGGCCACCAGTAAGCCGTCTGCATTTTTATCGTCCAATCTGACGACTGTCAGATCGGAGGTGCTAAGGTTAGGACACAAAAAAGCTTTTAAGTGTTTTTTAGCTAAAATACAAGTTCGAGGCTTACCTTGGTCTTGGTTTGCGGTTTTGTAGAACAGATCATACTGGCTGTCTTGGAGACCTCTCACTCTACGGCCGTTAACCCACGGTTCTTGTATGATGCCGACGTCAATGTTCACCTCACTCAGGAAAACCCCAGATTATCTGATGCACATTTCGAGTGCTTCAGATTAATCTGAATGACCCTCAGCATCGCGTTTTTAATTTTGACTGCATTCTGCACAGTCAGGGCCCGGCCGGCGGCTCGCTGGGGACCTCGACTCCATCGGTGACATCGTCGAACTCGACATTGTCATCAACTTTGTCGGGGTCTGTACCCTGACTGGGCAGAATTTTGACTTTGGCAAACCTGATGCCAAAGCGGAGTTTGAAGTCAGCCTTCTCAAGTTCTCCTACACTTTCTTCGCTAATCTTCAGAAGATAAGAAGCGCTGTTCTTCTGCGGTTCCTCAGTCTTGATGACTGCCCAGTCCCGCATCGGAATCAACGGATTTAGCCTCTGAAGACCACGGATCTCATGAGGGGCAACCAGATACGCGCCTTTGGTTGTCTAGGGATATCCTTAGCTGGGATGAGCTTGAGCCTCAAGCCATGACCTGACCTTAGCTGATCCCCAATCTTGTCAAAACACAAGATCAATTGTGGTGATCATTACCGCCCGGCACCCACTTGGAGGGTTTGATGCGAGATTTTTGCCAGGCCCACTTATTTGATAATTTTTAATATTTCAAACATGAACAAATTGCGGAAACGCCTCTAGATGCCAAACGCGTGTTGGTAAATAAAAATTGATATCTTGAAAAATATTGGTATTGAGTAGAAGCACCTTCGGTAAAAACATCAGTGTTGCCACTTAACATACTTTTTTTTATGTCAAAGGGTGGGATTTCTAGTTTTTTAAGTTTTTATATTTTGAACACAAAAAAAAAATTATTTTTCAAAAATTATCAACTGAAACAACTATTTAAAAAGAGTATCGAAGAATGGATTTCTGGCCTAAGACAAGCTGAATTATTTTTGTCCAGATATTACCATTGTTTTTGAATATTAGTTTTTATGTTTTAAGTCACTTTTTTATATAATTGCCTCTCTGCCCGAACGAGGAGATACGCACCCTCCTTTTCTGTGCTATTTTTTGTTTGTTCTTTTGGCCCAACCTACACGGTCTAGAGTTTTGAAGCATCTGATGCCAAGCACACTGTATTTGTCATTATACAGCGTTAATTATACTACTTGTTGTTATAAGTTTAATATTGATACATTTTGAAAGGTTCTCCTTTTGTCTACAGACACGATTCTGAGCTCAAAGTGATGCAAATCTAATTATCTTCAAACCGTAGAGTGATGTTTAAGTCAAAAACTTGTTCTTAACAGTGTTCCGAGCTGAACAAAACCAGTCATTTGCTAACTTTTTTTTTGCGTATATAAGACCGGTTTTTTTCATTTTCATCGGATACTTTGTTTTATAAAACTTTTTATTTTTACTAATTGGTCACTAGTAGACGCATTATTGTACTAAAAAAATCATTTTGTAAAAGTAACGGATTTTAAGTTCCAAACTAATATAAATTTTTTTTGTCAAAAAGTTGAAAATTTCAATATCAGATGATAAAATTATGATTACATAATTAATGAAAATTGTGGAAAATAAATTGAAGTCATATCCACTGCAAAAAAAATTGTCAAAAAAATACCGTTAGGTATATAAAATTGACTGTCAAAAATGCATTTTTTCAAAATTTACAAGCATTTTTATTTTGTATTAATAAAATTTGAATTAGGAACAAAATTATAAATTTTCTCCAATAGTGGCATGATAAAAATATGGAATTTTATGTTCTTAAACATTGTTTTGCAAAAAATGCTGTAGTGTAAGCTATATTTGCTTTGAAAAACAGCCATTTTTGCCATTTTCTCGTTTTCTTAGAGGCTTTTACAAAAAACGAGAGCACAAACTTAAAAATGTTTTCCAATGATGTCCTAGAAAACAAGTTTACTTACTTACTTACTAACTTAAGGTGGCGCTACAGTCCGGGGTGGACCAGGGCCTCAACCAACAAGCTTCTTCCAGCCGGCTCGGTTTCTAGCTAGCTGTCTCCAGTTTCGCACGCCAAGTTGGTTGAGGTCCTCTTCCACTTGCGTGCGCCACCTTTTACGCTGTCCACCTCTACTGCGTTGTCCCACGGGGTTGGATTCAAAGACTTTCTGGGCCGGGGCTTTGGTGTCCATTCGCCCTAGATGACCCAGCCATCTCAGTCGTTGGCTTTTCACTTTTGTGGCTAGGTCGGTGTTGCTGTACAGCCCATACAGTTCGTTGTTGTATCTTCTTCTCTATTCCCCATCTATGCAGACGGGACCGAAAATCACCCGGAGAATTTTCCTCTCAAAACAGCCTAATGCGTTCTCATCCACTGTTAGCAGTGTCCATGCCTCTGCACCATACATCAGGACCGGGATGATAAGCGTCTTATACAGGAACAGTTTAGTTGCTCGAGAGGACTTTGCTTCTCAATTGCCTTCTTAGCCCAAAGAAACAGCGATTGGCAAGAGTAATTCTTCGTTTGATCTCAGCGCTGGTGTCGTTCGCTGAGTTTATAGCGGATCCTAGGTAGACAAAGTCTCTGACTACCTCAAAATTATAGCTGTCTATAGTGACGTTCTGTCCGAGACGTCGGTGTTGGGTGTCCTTTCTTGTGGACAGCATATATTTTGTTTTGCTTTCATTCACCGTTAGACCCATCTTCTTGGCTTCCTTCTCAATGCTCACAAAAGCACCACTGACATCACGCTTTGTTCGTCCAATTATGTCAATGTCGTCAGCGTAAGCGAGTAATTGGACGGACTTTTGAAAGATTGTGCCTCTGGTGTTGACGTGAGAGTTTTGCACTATTCTTTCAAGAACGATGTTGAAGAAATCGCATGACAGCGCGTCACCTTGCCTAAAACCTTTTTTGACATCAAAGGTGTCGGTGAGGTCTTTGCCGACCTTGATGGAGCAGCGTGCATTCTACATCGTCATCCTGCACAAACGGACGAGTTTGGCAGGGATGCCAAAACTAGACATTGCTCTATATAGCTCGTCTCTATAGATGCTGTCATACGAGGCCTTGAAATCGATAAAAAGGTGGTGGGTATCGATTTGGAACTCCTGGGTTTTCTCCAAGATCTGCCGTAGTGCGAATATTTGGTCGATGGTGGACTTCCCTGGCCTAAAGCCACACTGATATGGACCTATCAGGTTGTTGACGAATGGCTTCAGGCGTTCACAAAGTACGGCAGAGAAGATCTTGTAGGCGATATTAAGAAGACTGATGCCTCTGTAGTTGGTGCAGTCCAGAGGATCGCCTTTCTTGAGGATCGGGCAAACAATACTGAGGTTCCATTCATCGGGCATGCTTTCTTCCGACCATATTTTACAGATGAGCTGATGCATACTCCTAACCAATTCATCGCCAGCCGCTTTGAATAGTTCAGCCGCAAGGCCATCAGCTCCAGCAGCTTTATTGGACTTAAGTTTAGATATGGCTATCCTCACTTCGTCAAGATCGGGTGGACGGAATTGTTGGCCTACGTCGGTCGTCCAGGTTGAATGGTGCAATTTGCATGGTAGCGGAATTCGGTTCGTCATCGCCGTTATATAATTTGCAGAAATGATTTTTCCATGTCCTCAGCACCGACTGCGATTCTACTATGATGTTCCCCTGATCGTCCTTGCAGGCTTCGGTCCGGGCCTTGTAACCTTGGGAGGTTCTTTTTACTTTTTGGTAAAACTTCCGAACTTCTTTCCTGCAGTGACATCCCTCTAATTCCTCGATCGCGCGCTTCTCATGCTCTTTCTTTTTCCTTCTAAGAAGCTTGTGTTCCTCTCTCCTCTTCTGCTCGTAGAGCTCGCGAGCAGCTCTGGTCCTTCTATGCAGCGCCGCTTTGTATGCCTGTTGTTTGGCTGCATGTACTTGCCGGCATTCCTCGTCGAACCAGGGGTTTCGCTGTGGTGGTCGTGCGAAGCCCAGCACGTCAGAGGCGGCATCTCTGATGGCTTCCTGGCAGTTTTTCCACTGGTTCTCGATGTTTGCAGTTGGCGGCAAAGGACTAGTTAAGAGGGCGCGAGAGACTCGATCGGAAAAGGACCTGGCGATTTCTTGCGACTGTAGCCGTCCGACGTCGAACTTCCTGACAGTATTTCCCTGTTTTGGCTTTGGTCTGGATATCCGTAGCATTACCTTTGCTACAACGAGGTAGTGGTCCGAGTCAACGTTGGCTCCTCGGAACGTTCGGACATCCTTGATACTGGAGGAGTGCCTTGCGTCGATCGCAATGTGGTCAATTTGGTTGGCGGTTGATTGACCAGGAATTCGCCATGTCCCCTTATGAATATCGAGATCCGGGAACTGCGTACTAGCTACCACAACGTTTTGCCCCGCAGCAAAGTCGATTAGCCTGAGTCCGTTATCAGAGGTGGTGTCGTGCAGGCTGTAACAAAACAAGTTTATCTGTCCATAAACACCTTAATTGTTCTGATCGGACAAGTACACGCTTCACAATCTTTTTCATGAAATCACCATTTCAGTCCGGAACACTTACAATCACTGAAAAAGCGCGAAAACTTCGTGTCTTTTTTAACTTTTACCATGTTGCGTACGGCGCTTTAGTTCGAAAACTTGAGTATTTACTAGGCCAACATCAAAAACAACTGAGCAAAAAATCGGAACTGCCAGATATGACCGGAGGTCTCTCTCCTATGAAACAACAAGGTTACTACACTATGCAGGCTTCTTAAAGATGTAGGTATACTGTCACTACTTTTCGTGACCCTTTTCACAGAAAATAAAAACCGATCTTTAACTTTCGCTTTTATTATTCAAGCGTTCTTAAATTAGTAAGCTTGGTTAAAAATTACAGTATTTTGTAAGAAATTTATTTTTGATGAATCTCTAGCTTATAAAACAATATCTTTGGTTCATTCGGTATCTTTAATACACGTTAATTTTTTTTTTTCGTAAATTCAGTAGTTCCAAAAAGAGTTGATGAATTTTTTTGAAAGAAGGTTTTTAAATGTAAAAATAAAGACCCAAAGTTTGCGTATCAAAAATAAATTTTTAAAATAATTAATTTTGTATGTATGTTTATCTTTAGAAAACAACATTACGCTGTGGGACTACTTTAGCTTCATATTTTGGGACCAATCACAAGGACAGTACTCTTATTTTGGCAAAAGAAGCCTTACAACAAGGTCAGCGAGCTTTAATAGGAAAAGTTTGTTCCAACTGTAACATTCCAGAATTTTATAAGTAATTTTAGCTGAGTTCTTATAGAAGATGTTTTCTCATCATTTTTTTTTTTTATTTTTTTTATCCTCAGGGAAACATACGATGAGTCAGTCAAAGAAACTCAAGCTTATATCAATGATTTTAAGTTACTCAAATCAAATTTGGTACAACCAATCATAACCCCACGATTTGCAATAAGCTGCGATAAAAATCTTCTTTCAGCATTTGGAAGTTTAGCTAATGAGCAAAATTTACACATTCAGGTAATTCATCATCTTTAGTAGTTTTTTTTTATTTAGTTTGGGGACCAATAATTATAATTCCAGACCCACATCAGTGAAAGTATTGCTGAAATCGAATTTGTTCATGAGATTTTTTCGAAGAGCTATGCTGAAGTCTATGATGATGCCAACTTGCTTACTAAAAAGGTATGAAAGTTTTTTAAAAGCAGATTAATATTGAACTCCTATTCATACTGTAGTGGTATTTTAATAGAAAAGAAATTTGTATTCTCAATAGAATATTATGATGTATGTGTTTGGAAAATCCTTATTTTGTTTTCTAAACTTTATATTTGAAGACATTACTAGCTCACGCAGTCCATTTAGAAGACGATGAAATCGAGCTTATCAGTTCCAGAGGATCTTCTGTAGCTCATTGCCCTGCCTCAAATACTATGCTATCATCTGGACTCTGTGATGTGTTCAGACTTTTAAATGGAGGAATCAAAGTTGGACTTGGAACAGGTATGTACATAGTTAAAATAAATCTTCAGATAATAGAGTAATGTTTTATTTAAACTTTTCTATTTCTTCAGACGTTTCCGGTGGAAATTCGATATCAATTCAAGATGCAATTTTACGTGCCATGGATGTGTCTCACCACATTGAATTTGTTAAAAAACAACACATTAAAGGGTGTCCGAAACCTGTACATACACCAAATAATGCTGAATATAAACCTCTTAATTATAAACAGGCTATATATCTTGCAACTCTCGGTGGAGCCCAAGCATTGGCTTTGGATCATATAACAGGAAATTTTGAATCTGGAAAAGAATTTGATGCTATTCTTGTTGATACAACTAAATATCCATTACATAATTTTAATCTATATAAAACATGGAACGAGGATAAATCTGCAGAAATGAAACTCTTGGAATTTGTACAGAAATTTATTTACGTTGGCGATGAGCGTAATATTGAAAAGGTTTTCGTTGCTGGTGTACAAGTTAAAGTTTAAAAAAGTCGGGGAAAGCTTCATCAAAACTATAACTTATTAATTATTTTTGTATTAATATAATAAAAGATTTTGCATGCACATTATTTCATATAGGTACATACATATTTTTTATTATTTTATTCATAGTTACACCAAGCTGGATTTGTGGCACTCTAGAATGTTCAAGCTAAAAATATTTATTAGAATATTCATAAACCAAGATTGCATCACTTGCAAGTTGCAGTTAGTACTTTTTTATCTTCGATACAAAAATCCTATGTTAAATACAACAACAATTTGTTATAATTTTGTATTGTTGTTGTATTTAAAATGTAATTCTTTATTAGGCAAAGATAAAAATGCACTAAAAACAAGGCTTATTTTTAGGAACAACCTAATTTGTTATTCTAATTGATTATCAAGACTGATAATATTTGGTGTGAAAAAAAAAACGGTTCAATAAATTGATTTTAAAGTTTAAAGGAATATTAAGAATACATAAGTCTGCAAATTTGCATACCAACATTAGTCATATAATCAATATCTGCAAAGCAGAAAAGGATTTATCAATATACCACAAAAAGTCATTTTTTGGGATTTTTTTTTTAAATAACAGTTAAGATTAAAAAATATATCTTAACAAATTCTTTTATGAACTGTGTAGACAATTTATTCGAGTTTTAAAAACTATGACCCTTATTACGATAGTCGTTTAACTGAAACGCCAGTAAAACGACACGGCTCTAAAAGCGACGTTTGGCGTTTCAGTAAAACGACTACCGTAAAAGTGGTGAGAATAGTGAAAAGCGGAGAGAACGCTTAATATGTCCATGGATGTCCCATGAATGTTAATCCATGGTGGTGGGACGGGGGCTGCGAGCGTCAGCCACCATCTTGGAAAATGCGCTTTATCAAATATCTTGTGACCCGTGGATCGTACGACAAAAATAGTAGATTTTTTTGAAAGCTATAATGTCCCATTCTTTTATTTGTTTTTTTTGGAACAGGGCTGTCGCGTTACTGCAATTACATTAGATCTACTGCATTTTTTGTCAAAATCAATCTACTGCCTTAAAATAAAATCTACTGCACTTGATGTTACGAATAAAATTAATAAAAAATAAATCTACTGAGAAAATATTCGATCTACTGCATATTTTTGCAAATCTACTGCGAAAATTTTTCTAAGAAGTGGCAACCCTGAAGCTCTTTGATCATTTTTCACACTTGTTTCTTTTTATGTATAATCAATTTATGAATGGAATCTTTTAATGAGATGATTCTGAAACGAAAACCAAATTAAAAAAAAACTTAAATACATAATGTACATACATAGCTGCTGTAGCTCGAGACAAAAAGAAATAAAACGTATTAATTGTAACATTCACATACAATTTTGTGTGGTAAAAGTTTGGACTACACGAGACGGAAATCATCAAAACATACATTTTATTCCAATATTTTCTATCAAAGTAATACTCTATCAAATGATTTTAAGTTCAAATTTCTCAGGATGCGCAAGTGGTGTTAAACAAATAGAAGGGTAAGAAAGTAGGAATATGTTATAGCGAATTGTTTAAGATACTTTAAATGTTTTCTACTATCGTTAAATTTTGTATTGTTTTAATTTTTGTAATTTTGTTTAGTTTTGTACACTTTTTGTTTGTATTGTATTGTTTTACTATTTTACTATCCACTAACACACACTTATGATGAGCCTCTGACGGAAGAAGGATCGCGCGATTGTCTAAAGAGAATGCACAAAAATTGGCAGTCGAGATTCGTCAAGAGCTCAATCTGTCTTTGAGTGATATGACCTGGAGAAGAAGACTCCTAGAGTGGCAAATTTTCTCACCAGAAAACATTGTGGTAGAAAGGCAACATTGAAAGAATAAGGAGGGGACGTACTTGCGTGTAGGGAGTGATTTAAACAGTATTTTCTTCAGAAGTAATGATGACTTGTCATACGATAAAAAGTAAGCAGTCTCCTCAATTTATGTATGTACATACATACATATATCAGATTATAACAAACTAAAATAAGAACGATAGGTGCCTTAAAACCAGAAAGGTCAGAGCGAGTTAAAAAATCAAAAGTTGAAAAAGTACGTATACGCCCGAGTGTACATATTAAAATTAATATTTTGTATTTGATTTTATTTTATACTAGCTGATGCCCGCGACTTTGTCCGCGTTTACATTTTGAAAAAGTCAAGATAATTATGAAGGTACCTTCATATTATGTAATATTCTTACAAAAAGAAAAATAATAATTATGTCCTACCGCATCGATTCCACTTGAAAAATATACTTTTTCCGCGGTCTTACCAGATATCTAGATATTATATACATAAAATTATGTATAGAAAGCAAAAGTCTCCAAAATAAAAATCTCAAAAAAATCTATGATTCAAAAAATCTAGAAAGTATAATCTCGAATTACAAAACAAAACAAAAAAGAAATCTAGAATGCATCAATCTCAGTACAGAAAAAATTAATTTGGTGGCGAAACAGCCCTAGTGACTTACAACTCTCAACCATTCCCATGTGCGTGTTGTTGGTAGGAATTCTACAATTTGTTGCCGAGTCCCAACGGCACTGTTCCATGCAAGAGGCAGTACCTCGAAAAAAAACATAGGTGTTTGTTTTTAGGTGGTAGCGGCTGGGAATCGAACCCAGGACTTTGGCATGACATTCCAACGCACTAACCATTATGCCATTAACTACAAAAAACGTGTGCATTGCGCAGACCTTGAGTAGGCTCTCTTTGTGAAGATTCTTACCACGCTCAGTTAGGAGAACCATATGGATATTGATATAATCTCATCGTTAAGTGAAGATTATAAAAGAATAAAAGCTTAAACTGAGACAACTGCACTGATAAGACGAAAATTTTGACCTGGATCATAGTACCCTTGGTCATGACACCAAGTTGAGTGAACATCATGAAGCTAGGAGTCTTTTGAATCCAATAATGGGTAGGTGGTATGTTGTCTTCAGTTGAAGATGTGTGACATGTGCGTTTTTCATAAGTTAGGCCTATGGACGCACGAAACGTTCGAAATTCAGGGACTTCCTTTTGAAACCAACTAGACTAAGAGCTGGCAGCAAATTTTGTGTGTGAACGAAAAATATGAGTATGATGGTTTATAGGTGCATGCATCTTGATATCGAATACCAAAGTCTGGCAGGATTTTTTTGGCGCCCGTAGAGGGGGACGAGGGATTGAAAATATAGCGGTTTTTCCATTTCTTGTGTCAAGGGTACAATCACTTCATTTCATTTTTAAAAATGGGAAATGATGCTCTGTCATTTTCCCTAAGTCCAAAGACTTTCTTTTTTATGATTCAATTGATAATACTCACGATATAACCATTTTAGGCATACTATATCGAGATATTTGGAGATTTGAAAAAAAATTAAAAATCAACAAAAAAAAGTCTCCAAAATAAGGCCGATAAGGTTCGCTTCAAAAGGACAAAACTTGAGTTCTATTAATCAGATCATTAAAAAGAAAGTTTGTGGACAAAGGAAAAATGACCGAGCATCATTCATCATTTTTAATAAACGAATTGAACTGGTCTGACTCATGACACAACAGATGGGAAAACCGCTATTTTCAATCTTTCGTACCCACTACGGGCGCCAAAAAAATCCTGCCAGACTTTTATATTCAATATCAAGATACATGCACCTACAAACCCTCATACTCAGATTTTGGTTATGCGTTCACCCACAAAATTTGCTACCGGCTCTTAGACTATACGAATATGACTTCAGTTATCATTCGCTTCCATGCTTTGTGCTTGGTCTTGCCAGTTTTTTTCACCTTGAATACCTCAGCGGCAGACTGGGCACGAACTTTTGGTATGTGTATTACAGGGTTACCAACAGAGGTATTTTGCCCCGGAGACTCCGGGAATGATCTCCGGGCTCCGGGTTAAGCCAAGATTTCTCCGGGTCTGCTACATTATTAGTTTGATAACCTTTATATTTTTGAAGGCATTGCTGAAACCAAACAAATACTCAAATCAAATATTGAAGAATAAATAGGAATACATTTTAATCTTTTTTGAGTCAAAGTTGAACATACATAAGCTTGAGAATTTGTATTTATCCACTCAAAGTTGACGTTTTCAACTTCCGATTTTCATCTCTAGTCTAGAGTTGATCAACTTCAGTTTTGCCACCCGACTTTGGAATATACTATGCCACCAACATATTTTAAAAATTTCTACTGTGGAATTTTTGCAAATATTTTTCAAACCGGATATTGGCCAACTTTAGGTTTTCAACTCTGGAGTTGAGAAGTTGAGAACTTTAGTGATAAAAAGAAATTTCAACTTGAATTTCAACTCTCGAGTTGAAGTCTACTCCCCAATTATTGTTCAACTCCAGAGTTTGCGATAGTGACTAAAATTGCTCTAAGTATACTTACTGCCTCCTTAACTCATTTTTGGCAAATTGGCCCAAAATCTGTTTTTATTTGGAAGCTAGTGGAATGATGCTCAAGTAATTTAATAAAATAATCACTTCATGATAGTGTAGGAGAAAAGAAACGAAATATATTTCGGAAAACCTCCGGGTCTAGACATTTCCAGAGTTGGTAACCCTGGTGTATTACCACATTTGAACACCACGATCCAGAATATAATGTGGCAAAGCACCAACGAGATCTCGTTTAATGATTGCCTCATGCTCAAGAGCAATCACTGGTAATTCTGGTTCATCATCAGTCAGATCCAGATTGACAATAGGGCTTTTTAGCAAATACCAATGTTCATTTCTAAATGTCAAACTCAGGACCTCGGCACGAATGACATTTAGGTAGCACCCATTTTCTTTTTTATTTCGGAGGCAAATACACTCCAATTCAACAGAATGAGCACACGGATTTTCATAGTTGGTTTGTCAATTTTTTTTCAAACATTGTGCATTGTCCGAGAATAAATATAAACATAAAAACTATTTCAAAAAAAAATTGTTTTACTTCCATCCATTAACTTTTATTACCAGTTTCAATATTTGAGCTTATACTGCGTTTTCATTAGCCGTTTTACTTTGGAGGTGGCGAAGTACTTACGAGTAGATGAAAACCCTAATCTAGTACTACCAACTGCACATGCTCTCATGCGCGAGTAGATACATTTTACATGGGAAAGCAGTTTGATGTGTTCCATTGAAAAAAGCTGGCAAAGTACTTGCAAGTACTTCGCCACCTCCAAAGGAAAACGCCTATTAGGCCAAATGAAGTAATTTCGTTGAAAATTTCCAAATGCGATACGAAATCATCTCATTTCCCATACAAATTCACATTTCGAAATGATATAATTTCAACCAAATTTGCACGAAATAAGATTGGAAATTAAGTCAAAAAATACACCCAATTAGCCACAGTTTGAAGAGCTCTGAATCGGTTTTGTATGAAAATGTCAAAGCTCAATGGAAGGAGACAAAAGAAAACAACAACAAAAATCGATTAACAGCCAGTTGAAATTCAAAAATGAAATGAGCTGTCAAACGAAATTACCAAATTACAAATGGAAACACTTTTTCTGTGATTTGCGAAATTACCTCATTTCGGCTCTAATGAAAACGTAGTATTATTCAGTTGACACAAAAAGACTGCATTTTCCCTTATGGAAATACTTTGAACAGAGCCGGAGGAAAAATAGCAGTGCTTTTTGAATTAATCTTTCTGTATTCTTTTCCCAACATCATAAACAAATAATAAGGATAATCAAATGATTCATTAAGGAACATGTTAAAACAAAATTGAAAAAGAACCTTTGAAAATGTATGTCCCTATTCATTTGAAGTGGAGTGTAAATGTTTGGATTTTGTTTTTTTTTGGTAATAGCGTCTGTCAAACGTGCCGAATTGTTAGCTGTCACTTTGACTTTGACAATTTGGTAGAGATCTCTATTTGCAGCTCTTTAAGCCTCTCTTGCATATATGTATTTTTGCTTCGTATGTGCATTTAAAATGTATAACCCTTATGTTATATTCATAAATACTAGTATCGCCCAGTGGCCGAACTTCGGCTAAGAAAAACTGACACTCAAGAGAAGCAAGGAAAATAAATAATAATAAGGAAATAACTTCATGCATAGGGCATTGGTTTCTCTTGTTTCTCTAGGATCTAGGTACATATGTAAATATACACCATTCGTAAAAGCTTTGTATTGAAAAACAACTGATTTTTCTAACTTATTCTAACCTTCTTCGCCTAAGATTAACAATTGTGCAAGTCCAATGACTGCTTCATATATAAAGTCATTCACCATGCTTCGCATAACTGCAAGGCAGGCACGAGGCGTGACTTTTTTAGTAGCGGAAGCACTTAACATAAAACCAAAAAGTAAAGACCTATTTTTTAAGATCACATTTGTTTGTTTTTTAATTCTTCTTAATCATTATTTTATACCTACATAAAATAATTAAATAACTAAAATTAATTGATTCTATGCGAACAGAACCAAACATTTTGAATGACACCATTGCACTTAAATATGAACCGCACTCTTTTCCATGCCTTTTTTCGTCTTTTGAAAAATTGTTCATATTATTGAACATCCTGTTAGTCACGAAAAAATTTCATATGATTGCATCGAAAAATGCCTAGTACACCGCTATGTAACGCTGTTTATAATTACATAAGATTTCGGTCTCCCACCATCTATTATATTTTTTTTTCATCAAACGATCTAGCTGAAAATGGTTTATCGAAAATACTTTCTATAGCGCAGTTACAGGAATTCATATTTATTCCCAAAAAGAATATAACAATAGAAAACAGGTGGATTGCTTATATCGCACACGGCCACGAAACTAATTTAAAAACTACCACCTTAAATCGGCTCTTTTTTTAGACCCTATCCCCACTCACACAAAAAATATCTTTTCTAACCCTTTCTTCTTCTATTAAATTTAACTCATTATCAGTTTGAGACAATACGCAACCAGCGTTGCCCCCCTACTACAATTGTAGTGTTTTTACTACACTTTTTTTTCCAAAAGCACACACTACGCACGCTCTTCCAAACACTACACTTTTTTTTACATCAGAAATTTTGTATTCTTAAAAATAAATAGTGTGTTTGTAGCTTTAAATCTTAACCAATACTATGTTTGATGGAGTTGCACAAAATCGTGTGCTAATTTAATATTTTATTTTGTGAATTTCTATTGCCAGGTGTACCATATGAAAAAATATTTTTCAGCTATAAAAAAACCCAAGTAAAAAATTTCGATTCATGTATAGGTATATGCATATGTATTATGCTTTAAGTGATCTATTAATCCTTAAATGTATATTTTTGGTTTGTAAAAATGTAAGTACATAGTTTATTTATTATTATATAAGAACATTTTATGAATTGTGTATGCATAATAGTTTATGTTACCTATGTACATATATTAAAAAGTGAATAAGAGGATTACAAATTTTGTTAAATTATTTTGTTCTTTTTTTACTACGTTTTTACTACACTTATTTTTCCTAAACACTACACTTTCGATCAGTTGGGGGGGCAACACTGTACGCAACTCAATAAATACATCTTTGTTTTTCTCTCTATCTCTAGTTTTGTTTCATGAAATATTCAGAATGCATTCACTCAACTCATTCTTCATACGTTGGTCAAATGGCGAGAAACAAAAAAAAATTACTTTGACTTTGTGTTGGGATCTAAGCTAAGTATGCGAAATAATGGAATGCCTAGCAGTTGTGCATTCTAGTTTTTTATGAAGCAATTTAGTGTGAGCCTGTGAGCATTATATGAATAGTGGTGGGTTATGTTGTATTCTCAATTTGGTTAGAGTTGGAGTAGTAGGGTATTTTGAAATTGATTTAAGAAAGAAAGCGACAGTAAAGAATGCATATCTGTTACGCATTCTATAGTAATTTTGGTAAAAGATGATAATGTTCTCACAATGATGTTGGAATTTAATTCACAGAATGAAGATTTCATTATATGTACTTAGTAGAAAATAAAGGAAGATAGGTATATTATAACGGGAAAATGAATACGATTTGCAAGTTCGAATTTAATTCTTTGCTCCTACGATTTTTTTAATTTGTTCAACGGAAGCACTCATTCCACTCATTATATGGACGCTTCGTCCCTGCTGCAAGGGTACTTGCTAACATTACATTAGAAATAATAAGGATGTGAAATGAAAAAAAACGAACTATCTAAAGCATTTATATACCTTTTAAGCTAAGTACACTAAACAATATACATACATTATGTATGTACATGAAGTTCTCTTTTTTTAAGCTATTTTTTCGCATATGTAGATAAATGAAATTGTTATTTCTCCCGAATAACTGCAAATTAGGAGTTTAAACTTTTAACCGAAAATGTTAATCAATGATATAGTTATCATTCCCCAAAATTTCAATCTTCTACACTAAACTGGTAAGAAGGTAAAATTCAATAATTTCAAAAAAATTGAATTACCATTATCACCTTAACGGACATAAATAAGTACATATTATAATTTTAAGAATTTGCACATCTGTTAGACAAAACCTTTCCAACGATACATCCTTCATGCAGTCCCATTGAGTATATGAACAAATGAATGATCGGATAATATTCACGAATAATGTCAACATAAACATCATCAATTATACTATCTAAATTGCCGCAGGTAATTGTTTCGGCAATTCGATTATATCTTCACCAAACTGTGGACACTGCAATAACTCCCCTTTAACAACTTTTCTTAAAGGCAACAAAGTTAACTTCATTTAATTGAGCTCTTATATTTTTCGTTAAAGTAATGTGGTGGAATGAATTGAATATACTCCAACGAATTATAAGATTCTCAATAAAAGATCTGCATATTCCATGCGGAACAACATGTAAAATTTGTCTAAAATCGCCACCCAAAAAAGAGTTTTACTACCATAATGGTAAATGTTTTTTAACTTCATCAATTCGAAATCATTTTAAAATCGATCTATGACTTGAAATGTATAAATCGTATAGATAGAAATTTCATCGATTATTATTTACGATGCACTATTTAAAATAAGTGACCATAGACACATTAGCAACTGAATTTTCTAAAGCTGGCAATTTGAATGCATTACCTATGCAATGTTCTGCCACCAATCAAAAATATTGATGCAATACCACTAAAAACAACAATGATACTCACCGTGCATACAATTTTGATCGATTTGCGCTTCAAAACTAACCATAGCTCCAATATTCTCAAAAGAATATCTTTGATAGTCATTCGAAGATTCGAACTCAAACCATTAAATAATTCATAAAAAAGATCGTTATGAATCAACGGAGAAACCGAAGCTTTACCTTCATGAGAACAGGATGTGAAAGTATATTTTGTTTTCAAAACTAAAATTGTGAAATATTTTCTCAAATTCGTGATGGCCCATATTCCCTTTTTCACGCTGCCTATTCAATTTTTATCATTTGTGGATCCGTGTTGTGATAACGACTAACGGAATAAGGGTTATTATATTTATACAAAAAAAAACTAACCTGCCGTATCGTGAAATGCACTGAAAATCACAGAAATTCAAAGTAAAGGAACAGACCTATTAATATGTATATTTTTCAAATAAATTAAATGTTTGAAATTTTAAGCAAAAACTGTTTTCTTTTTGTTAATATTCAAAGTGCTCGGCAGTGTAAAATGGTTATTTAAAATGAACCCAAGATGTTTAATTTTGCGATTCGTACACCCTCACCACTAATAGCTTTCCAACCATATAAAATTGTTCGAAATCGGTTAAATACTTTTTGAGAAAATGGTACCACAAATTTTTCTTAAGGCTATTTATATATAGATGTTTCAATCTTATTACCTTCAAACGTGTACCGACGATATTTTACATAATCTATAAAAACTTTAATCTTTTAGCAACTTATGCATATACATACGATTTTGCATCTTTCCATTTGCGTGCCTGTTGGTATCGAAAGAAAACCTCATATTTGTGTAAGTCGTTGTTTAAAGAGCAAACGTGTCTGATTTACAACGAGAGTGAATGATTGAAAGGAATTCAATCGAAAGATCGCGAGCTAATCATCATTAATGATTTTTGCGTGACATGTGTTATTGCATGTCCCTTAACCTTAGCTTATAAATATAGAAAAGAGTTCAAAGGAGGGGGAATATTGCAACATTCGGTAGTAGCAAGTTCTGTGCATTAAAACGCACATATTCTACATATTGATGAAAAGATATCTATATATAAATAGGCTTAAATAAATTTTGTGGTACCATTTTCTCAAAAAGTATTAGGCCGATTTGGATAAATCTAATGTGGTTGGAAAGCTATAAGCGCGGGGAGTGTGCGAATCACAAAATTAAACACTGCGGGTCCATTTAAGCTAAGTACCATTTTATACTGCCACTCACTGTGCACATTCAAAAAATTAAATAAAAAAAATAAAAAATTGTTTTTTTGCTTTAATATAGCTATGTAGCTTTCATTTTTTGATGGGTGTCGAATTTCGACACGGGGTGGGGACGAGACTAGTAACGGGTGATTTTTTAGCTGGTTTGGTTTTGGCAACACTGGTTTTGACAGATGACGTGTGTTTAGTACCTTGTGTCACTGTCAAACAGCTTCAGTTTGGTTTGCAATTTAACCATGGATCGTCTTACAAATGAACAACGCTTGCAAATTATTGAATTTTACTATCAAAATTCGTGCTCGGTTCGAAATGTTTTTTTATCGAAAAATTGTGTTCAGCGATGAGGCTCATTTTTGGTTGAATGGGTACGTAAATAAGCATAATTGCCGCATTTGGAGTGAAGATCAGCCAGAAGCATTGCAACAGCTACCAATGCATCCCGAAAAAGCCACTGTTTGGTGCGGTTTATGGGCCGGCGCACAGTGGTCTCAAAAGCGAATCTAGCGGGTCAAAAGTCCAAAAAATATGCATTTTATATCAGGGCAGGTAGTACATAGGTTGATTGTACACATGTCAGAGACAATGTATAGAGTCAAATTAACTGACAGAAGACTTTAGTTTTTAAGCAATAATACCGTTAATTGCAGACACATCATTCAGTCATAGTTCGTTCAATATTTAATGATGGTAGGACTTTGTTTACCTCTTATTTGTTTGAAAAGTCATGAACTTTTTTGTTATTATTTCCAAATGTACTATATTTACAAACCTGTACAAAAAGGTTGAACTTAAACTAAGTTCCAGGATTAATATATATAAAAGATTTTAATATTTCATCTGCCCGTTTTTGCCCGTTTTCGAAAAAGTATAACATAACATCTTACAGGTTATTTGACGACAGTGGTCCAAATTCTTCGGCTAAAAGTGAAAAACTATCAGTGGAAAATATCTCAGAGGTCAACATAATATTAGCTAATATAGTCTTACCTATGTTCCAACCATAATTTAGTCCAAAAACTGGCATTGAGACATCATTTCATCATTATTTCTGTGTCTTTATTGTCTTTTAAAAATATTTAATTGTTCACATAACCATGAAAAAACGATTCTCTCTATTTGGCACCTGCTAGGCTATTTAGGTGTTTAAATAAGATACGGACACACACACCACTCGTTTACAAAGATTTGGATTTTTGACCCGCTATATTTGCTTTTCAGCCCACTGTGCGGCGGCATTATTGGGCCATATTTCTTCAAAGATGATGCGAATCGCAGCGTTACTGTCAATGGTGAACGCTACCGAGCGATGATAACAAACTTTTTTTTGCCCGAAATGGAAGTTCTTGACTTGCATGATATGTGGTTTCAACAAGACGGTGCCACATGCCACACAGCACGCGAAACAATGGCGCAATTGCGAGGCGAGTTTGGTGAACAGTTAATTTCACGTTTCGGGCCGGTCAATTGGCCGCCTAGATCGTGCGATTTGACACCATTAGATTATTTTTTGTGGGGGTATGTCAAGGCTAATGTCTATAGGGACAAGCCCGCTTCGATTGACGCACTGGAAGCCAACATCCATGCATTCATTCGTGAGATACCGGCCGATATGTGTGAAAGAGTATGCCAAAATTGGACTCAGCGGATGGGCTACCTGAGACGCAGCCGCGGTCAACATTTGCATGAAATTATCTTTAAACATTAAATTGCAAGGTTCAAACTATCGATTCAAATAAATATTTCATTGATTTTTTCGAATTTTTTGTGTTCTAAACCTCTTAAAAAATCACCCGTTATATGTAAATACGTGGTATACTCAAGAGTTAATTTTTACGTCCTAACTCTATTGTTTTTTTTTTTTTTAATTTTGTTGTCGATTGTTTTATTCTAACAACAGTAGACCATATTAAATTTTATTTTAGAATAATTAGCATAATTCTAATATTTTTTATTTCATTATTTATTAAATTTAAATTGATATTCTAAAAGGGGCAATAGAAAATATATTATTAATGATTGAACACCAACATTTTTAAACATACGTAAAACGATTATCGCTCGACGATAACGTTTTGACGATAGTCTTGCATTCCGTAAAACTGATAATGATATGGTTTAGGCGATAACAAGTTTGAAAATCAAATATTTGCTTCACGTAAGTGGACAATCGTCAAAACGCTATCGTCCAAACGATAGCGTTGAGACGATAGCTAAATAGGTACCGTTTGCATTGATTTGGAAGCTCACTCAGTACTTTTTTCATGATTGTAATTGAATGACTGAGTAGCCATTGTTATTTGACTTCGTGTCTTTGGTATCTTTTTTGTTGCAGTAAAAACAAAAAAAAACAACTCAGATTATCAGTTATGACAACCAATATGAGATTTCATTCATAGTTTGAGAATACCAAACGCTCTCAAATTGCATTATGAAAAAAAACGATAGACGAGACGATAGTGGTTGAGTTACATGAAGCAAATCATTGACGATCATGTTTATGATTATCGTTTTGACGATTATCATTTTGAAAATTACGGAACGACTGGCCTGGAGTTTAAGCATTGATGCCGCTTGAGCTTTTAATTGAACTATATTCAATCGCCTCACCTAAATAAAAGCAATTTTCTAATTTTCTTCATCTTCGATAAAATGATTGAAACAAATGAAATGCAGATTTTTTCTTGTCGTAGTTTTTGAAGTTGTTTACGCCATCGATAATAGCGAGCAAAAGGCTCTTTTTTATCACACTAAGTATAAAAAACACCAAAAAACAACTACTAGATTAGATTAGATTTTAGAGATTTTTTATTTTTACATTTAAAAAAAAAGAAATATTGACATAAAATTACAAAAATCTATAAAGCATGGCTTTGCCGACTGCCTGATTGACAATTCTATTTTTAAACAAATAAAAGATTTTATATTAACAATTAAATCAAACATTAATTAAAAATCACCATTAAGTATACGGTTACTATAAGATAATGCAATTTTACAAAATTTAGACAGTTTGATAACGTTCAATAATCCTTTAACTTCTTCATCTGTCAGTGTAATTTTTCCAAAAATATTTCTTCTGAATTCCCTCAAAATTGGGCACCGCCCGAGGAAATGAAACACATCTTCCCGTTCATTCCAATTGCACAAACTGCATATAATTGGCAGGTCTTCCCTGTGTGATATGTAATTCAGGTTCAGTTGTTGTTCTCCTCGCAAGCGGAACATCATAGCTATTTCCTCTACCTTGTATTCATCTCTGGAAGTAGTTTATTTGATTAAGGGAGTGCTCTAGTTTACTATAAATTGTCCGGTGAAGGGAACCAGAAGCTTCCTTTTGAAATTTCGCTCTTGAGTGCGAATCCACAAGCTCAATAAGCTCATACAACTGTTGTTTCCAATTTCTTGTTTCCTCCAGAACAATATTAAGGTCTATTCCACATTCTCCAGCCAAGTCCAACCAATCTTTAAAAAACCTGATTTGCTTTGGAACATTTGCGTTGCTGCTATTTTTGGTAGTCGATGATTAGGCATTTTCATAACTTTAAGGACATATAGTCGATCTGGAGCTTAAGCGTTTTAATAAACAGAAGTGATAGTCCTGTCTCGATCATAACCATATAGTTAGGAGAATTAGGTGGAAGATGAAAAAATCTCTTAACGTAGAACCTGAGAAGTTTTTCTACAGTTTCATATTTTCTTCCTTCCCAAACTTGAGCAGCATACAAAAAAACCGACTCTGCAACTGCCTCGAACACCCGATATTTACTGCTATGCGCTACATGTTTATTCTTCATGCAAGATTTCCATGTAATATTTATAGCACTTTTGGCTTTTGTAAGCTTTTCTTTCAAATGTCTTTCCATACTCATATTTTTAGTCAGATAAACTCCAAGATATTTATACTCTTTGACAACCTCGATAATATCACCGTTGTAAAACCATTTTTCACTGGCACAGGTTCTACCTCCATTTTTTTTACGATCATCACCTTAGATTTTTCCTGATTGACCACTAGACTCCATAAGACACAATATCCATAGTGTCTATGTATCATTAATTGTAGAGTTCCAGGCGAGTTAGCCAACAGTGCTACGTCATCCGCAAATAAAAGGGCTTTAATTTGACAAAAACTCGATAAGATCTTCCAAAAGGAGAGAAAAAAAACTTGGAATGAGCGTACAATCCTGCCTTACTCCTACTTTTGTTTGAAATCAGTCTGATCTAAGATCACCATTCCAAACAGCTGCTTTTGTATCTTCATACAGGTTTTGAATTAAGTGGCCAACTTTATGTGATATGCCCATCCAGTACAGCTTCTACGTTAATGCACTGCGGTCTACCGGATCGAATGCTGCCTTGAAATCTACGAAGAAAACATAGAGCTTTTTACTTCGTGTGAGGTATGAATCGGCAATAAGACGTGATCTATCGTGGAGTATCCTGCCCGGAACCCCGCCTGAAACACCTTCAAAAGGTTGTTTTCTGCAATCCACACTTTAATTCGGCTTTGTAACACTGCAGTGAAAATTTTATACGATGCATTCAAAAATGAAATGCCTCTGTAGTTGGCAGGGTCCGCTGTACAACCTTTTTTATAGATGGGGAATATTAGAGCTTCCTTGAATTGGTCCGGTATGACTCCGTAATCAAAAATCTTAATAAACAAGCAAGTCAATGTTGTAATAAGGCTATCTGTTCCATACTTGTATGAATCAGAAGGTATCCTGTCCGATCCAGCCGCTTTGCCATCTTTAAGTCCTTCCATCGCTGCTTTCACATCAAACTCCGAGAAGGGAGCGTCCAAAATGACATCACAAAAACGAGGTACAGCATAATAGAATTGAACCGGATTTAGTGTTGCTGGATTTAAAAGTTGATTAAAATGGTTCTGCAGAACCTGGGGGCTTAGACTCGAATTGATAATATGAGTTGTTCCATTAAGTTTACGAGCGAGGTTCCAGAACTCAGAGCTTCTCCTACTTAGAGCCAATTTACGAGCCTCATTCTCGTAAAAATTTTTTTTCTTAATGCTGACAAAGATTTAGAATTTTTTGTTGGCTTTAAGATATAAGTTTTTTCCGAAACCGTTTAAGCCACGGATTTGATGTGTCCCTTGCTTTCTTGCAACTTTCATCGAACCAAGGTTCTTTGAAGGTTGGAGATATTTTACTGACGATGTTGGGTACTGGATATGCTAGCTTAATTTTTTCTTCTAATTGACCAAAGTTTAAGACTTCCTGATTTATAAGGTGTGTTTCTAGGCCCCTTTTATATACATATACATGCTTTGGTGTTATTCTATACAATTTTGGGCAGCAGTTCCATTCTAACATTTGGCTCATTTTCAACTTTTCTGAGCATAAAACTTACGACTATTGACACGTGATCAGAAAATGGAACCTGTTCCACTGCAAAGTTAGTGACATAGTTAATCCATTCACCTCCCAGGAAGCTATAGTCAATAACTGAGGTTCCCTGACGCCCAACAAATGTTAGTTCTCCAGCTCGGTCTCCGTCACTGGTGCCATTCTGAAGTCGTAATCTAACAGAGTCACACAGTTCCATAACTTTATTTCCTCTTACAATTGTTTTCTACTCCTCCTTTATTACCTACTCTTGCGTTAAGATATCCAATAAGAAGTGTGTTAAAGTTGTCAGCAGCACCACACAAAATAATCTCCGATAGTTTATCAAAGTCATTATCCCAATGGTTACAATTAAGATACGTAGGAAGTATGCGAAATTTTTTCCCATCCATATGCATGACAACGAATATCGTATCCTCATAGGTCTCGTAAAAACAACTACTATTATGTTTCATTTACATAAACATTTATGTATATATGTATATTTTATTTTATATTATATATACACTACATGCATATCAATACATGCCCTCAATTGAACTTAATTTACAAAGCTTTAGCAAAAATTACGTGTGTCAATATATAATATACATTTATATATTTTATTTTAATAATTTTAGCTTTCTTCTGATTTTAAATATATATATATTTTATGTGTATTTACGAATATACTATAATAACATTAATATTGCATTAATATAATTTATATATTAAATATATATTTTTCTTTCTTTTTAAATTTCTATGCACATTTTCTATTTGATTTTTCTCTCTAATTATTTTTTTTTTTAATTTGGAATGAATTCAATTCAATAATTATAACATTTAACTCACTATCTAATAATATTATTTTTTATGAATTAAAATTTTGTTAAGAAAATAATTAATTTAGGTATATATAAATATAAAGTATGCATTCATTGTTTAAGTATATAAATAGAACTTGTGTTATCTTCTCATTTATTTTATTATCGAATAACAGTGGACAGTAGGTATATAAATATATATTTTTTTTTTGTGTGTGTGTGTTTTGAACGAATTAAATAATTAATAACTTAAACAGTCTCTATTTCATTATAATCCAATTTTATATAATTATTATTTAATAATAAAAAAAATAGTTACCCACTTAAATAATTAAATAGAAAATAAAATTTATGTAAAACAAAGCAAAGACAATCTCTTAATCTCAGAATTGAAAACAATAACAGCACACTTAATGAAATATTGTGTTTTTGATTTTACAGAAAATAATAGATTAAAATACAATATAGTAGTATTAATTTAAATGCAGAACATGAACTGGAAAGACTATCTTTACATATTGTTTTTTTTTGTTCCTAGCCTAGCATGTTTCCGTATGCTTATATTTTTAATATATATAAAAGGAAAGTACGTGTAAATATAAAATAGTATATTAGAAATTAAGTAATCTGTCCTGGCAACATAACATTTATTTATTTATTTTTTTCATTTTGTTTTAATTTGTTTTATTATATTTTAAAAAAAGCATCTTTGCTTGCTCTCACTATGGCGCTGCATCGCATGTTTTCTTTTTATATTGAGTGATAGGATTTATATATTAACTCTTCAAAATCCCTCATAACAGTGTTCTTCTATAAGAGTTTACAAGAAAATAAAAATACAGTACAAATGTAGCGGATTCACTAATAAGGCTTATGAATTAAACATATTTTGTTGAGTAGCATCGTTTTCGAAATCACTCCAAGCATTATTCAGCTCCATAAAAATCAGTTTAGCAATTTCCTCATTATCTGTACCGTTGTGCTGAAGGAAGAAATATACATGAGATAAAGTTTAGTGAAATGGCTTATGTGTTTATTAAAATTTTACTTTAACTATCTCAGAAAAAAAGGAACATTCATAGGAACTTATTTTCATATCATCAACGACTCACGAGTATATTATAGAGATATGAATTATTAGTGGCGTTGATAACGTCGTTTATGATCAAGACCAAAATTAAAGGTCTGAGGTGAGTCTCTCTAGGACCTCCCGAAGTAGCATAAATGGGATTGGAGATTGACAACTTGAAGATAACCATCTATTGATGGTTTTCTAGGTATGTATGACTTGATCCATGAGATGAAAAAGGGAGGACAACCGAGGGCTTTAAGTTTAAGGTTAATAACTTTGTGACCAATTTTATCAAAGGCCTTTCTATAATCTACAGTTATTGTCCATTTCATTTTCTCTCTCTTATACATTAAGTTAAAGAAGTTTAAAAGCGAAATTGACTAATTCGTATCATAGAACATAGTAGTGTCTCCTGGCATAATGGTTATTGCGTTGGATTGTCATGCCAAATGTCTGGGTTCGATTTCCAAAAACAGAAATGTTTTTATCCAAGATACTGCCTCTTGCGAGGAACTGACAAATCCTCCAAGAGTGTACTTGTCATGAATAAGTGCTTCTCACCTAGCCGTTCGGACTCGGCAAAAAATTGTAGGTCCCCTCCATTCCTGCCAACAACACGCAAACTGATTGAGAGTTGTAAGTCACTAGGCCCTGGTTCTCCTCGAGCTGTTGCGCCACCAAAGTTATTTATTTATAGGGCCCAAGCCCAACCTAGCAGCGTCGGTTGTATAGTTGAAGCACGGGATATATAGGAAAGAAAGCAAGTGACACCGAGATTTTTAGAGTAATTTCTTTACCTAACGATGAATTTTGTTTAGTGTAAAATAAGAGCTTAATGTAAGTAAATGTCAAGCAAGATATATTCCGACAAGCAATTCCGTCCACCAACACGGGACTTTTATATTATTTTTTTCCTTGTTTCCAGAATGACAACCATTCGGGACTTAGGTGTTGTTTATGATAGTGAGCTCGACTTCATATCCTATTATGTCAACAAAGTAGCCAAGGCTAACTTGGGTCTTGGTTTTGTCAATTGGTATAAGCTCTAAGGAATTTTCGGTTCATACTTTGCTAAGTGACCAAAAGCCATTGAGGAGAGGATAGACACCGCCCTGAGGTGTTTACCTTCTACCGTGATTGGTAGAATCGGCAGTTTTCATTGAAATGCGGTTAGCGCGAACGAAGAGAACCTAAAATTTGGTGTCAAATTCGAATGGCTAAAATGAAATACACAACACATGACAAGTGATACTTTTGGAGGATTTCCCACTACCTCGTAAGAGGCAGTTCCCCTAAGAAAAACAAAAATGGTTGGTAGCTCGGATTCTATCTTAGACTTCCGGTGTGACAGTCCAATGCACTAACTCTTACGCCAACCATTAACAAATTTTTATACTCACTTTGTCTGGATGCACAGCTAGACATGCTCTCCGGTAAGCTTTTTTAACATCTACTGGTGTAATTAAAGTTGACATTTCACACTTTTTCCACTTTGCGTCAGCCCATAACACCGTGTGCATTGAGCACAATAAAGCACGTATGTTATTTTTCTTTCCTTCCGTCTGCAAAATAATAAAAAAAAAAACAATGACACCGTGGTACTTAGTACTTAAAATTTCACTAACCCATTCCATAATTCTCAATTTATCTGGATCCATATCCTTTACAAGTTCTTCTTTTCGCATTTCATTAATAGACCTAGGACCATGTTGTGTTTTGCTACCGAACTTATAACCCTGTTCTCCTAGAATATCTGCAAATATATCAGCATTTTTGGGTGTTCCACTAGCACTAGCTGGTGTTTTCGGTTCAAAATGTGATCTACTGTAATCTGGTCTGCTGTTTGCCGATGTGGGTGGCGGTTGTGGTGATGGTGTTGCAGTCGGAATAGGCTGACTAGGGAATTGCCCTCCAACACCTCCATTGGGTGATTTAATGTTGTGTGACGGCGATGGAGTTGAAAGATTTACTTGTGGTGGTGGTACTATTCCCGTTGTAGAGTTATTGTTACGTGCATAGCTGTGTGTAGGACTTGAGAACTGTGTTGTATAGGGACTATTAGCCACGGGTGTTGTGCCTGGTGTTTTACTATTACTAAGAGTATTGGGATTAAAATTGATATTTAATCCAGAGGCCAAATTAGCAATATCCGCAAAAGGATCCTTGGGCTGCTAAATATAACAACAAAAATAATAAAAACAAAACAATTAGACAAAGTTTAAAACAAACCTGTTGTGGTGATGTTTCTTTACTAGGCACATGACTAGAACCGCCGCCAGTCGTAGTAAATGTAGGTGTTGTAGTAGATGTTGCTGGTGATCTTGGAAAGCTCATTCCAACCGATGGAGCAACTCTAGGAGTTGTTGTTGTCGCCGATGCAAACGCGTTGAAGTCTAAATTAAACTCTCCCCCTGTTGCTGTTGCTGGTGCACTTATCGATCCAAATATATCGTCTAATCCGGCAGCCGATTTTGGTTGGGTGTTATCTTAAAAAATTTAATTTTAAAATAAAAAAAAATATTTACTTTTGAAAAAGTGGCTTTACCCAAAATATCAGGTATTGTAGATGAACGCAAATCACCTGAATCAAATGATCCCAACAAATCAAAGCTAGCCTCCTTTGACGATGCATTTTGAGGCTGACTTTGAGATGTTGATGAATCTTGAGACATTGATTGGCTTCCCAGATTAAGTAGGTCTATTGGAGGAGCTGGCGAATTGTTTGCATAAGAACGCTCGTTGCTGTTCTCTGTAACATCTGGCATTACTAAGGGCGCTTCATGTTGCTGCTCAGATATTTCTGAAGCAGGATGCGTTGTGGTGTCAATATGGGGTATGGGTGGTGCTGGCCTTGTTGGTGGTTGCTGGCGAGGACGTTCTGGTCCAGGTCCTGCAGTTGGTTTAGTCACTAAAACAGTCAAAACTATTACATATAAATTAACAAGATTATTTTATCTGGGAAAAACTACCAAAATTGTCAACCATTTCAACGTATTCCAATTGCGAACTAAATAGATTGATTGGATTACGTTTTGGTTTAGCCGGAAGCCATGGAGGATTTTTTGATGGGCGACTTTCGGCATCAGTAACGACAATTGAAAGAGACACTGTGAAGTTAGATGGAACGTGTTCCTGGTCAGGTAATTCATCCAGATCGTTGGTGGTGAAAGTGATAAGTGTTTCCTGTTCTGGTATGAAGCCAGTGTTTAGTTGTAATTGACATATTTTCAAGCCTTGCGGGCGACCCATTCCTTTAAGGGCATTTCGTGCATGATAGAAAACAATAGTAAGATCTCCACAAACAGTCAGATTAATTGGGAGAACAATTTTTCCTGGTCCAGACAAGTATAATCTAAAAAAAAAAATAATAATTAAAGAAAAAATTCTTAAAAAAAAAAAACTCACTTCATTTTTTCATAATCCTGCACTGTGTTCATCAGAAGCCTTTCATTGCAGTAAACTTCGATGTACATTCGACAACCATCACGAGCTTTTGTCATTCGTGGAACCGGCTGGCACACTAGCGAAATCACATTTAGGGTCTTGTAATGCGGTAAGAGCGGTGTTGTCCTCAAAATATCACCCAAGTAGTACAAATAACGGAACTCTGATGGTCTTAGGTTTATGGGGTGTCTTTTGACAGCAAAAACCTGTACGGCATCTTCGGGTTCATGAATAAGACCGCTATACATGAGTAGGGCACACACCATGGTCGCTGCACTACAGCCACCGCTATCACTTGTCTGAATGATAACAATACTTTTCGGATCTGCCGTCAGGAAACCATACATGTCTTCAGCAACAGAAAACATTCCATGCAAATGTGGTGCCTTCGACTGAGGACAAGTGTAAATGGAACCTGCCTCGACTGTCCGCACCGGTGGTGGCAGACGCGGACAGTTTCGGTTGCCAAAATTATAGACGCTAACTTTAGCTGGAGGATAACGACTTTCAATCGATAACCGCACGTCCTCAATGTTGTTGGTTTTGTAGGCTGATTCGAAGCCCTCAGAAGGACATGGCATCACCAAGATTCGTGATGTTATGTAACTAATGTCGATGTCAACTCTTGCAATTGTCTGTTGCATAGTTTGCATTACTTTAGACGAGGTGTCCTTGAGATTCTTCAGAAAACTCCCGGCACCACCTCGAATTGAAGAGAAAAGACTTCCTGATTGTGCGCCACCAGCGTTGGGTGCCTGTGCTTGATTTTGACTTGGATAGTTGTATTGCATGTTGTTTGCAGCTGGAGGTGGTCTTGCTGGACGCTGCTGTTGAGGAAAACTATCTGAGCTACTGTTATCTGAGTAAGCTGATAGATTGGGAGAGTTAGTCGGCCTTGGTGGTGGAGGTCGAGTTGGTAGAGGAGACGGTACAGGTCCATTTGTTGTTGCCGGACTGTGCTCTGGTGAACCACTTGGTGGTGTAACTATTGGTTTTCCCTAAAAATAACATACATTTCAGCTCAATCTCACTTTTTAAATAACAAAATTTAAGTTACTTACAATCAACTCAATTGATCCTTTTAATGGCCAATTTTTAGTTTCTGATATCGCTGCCAAACGATCTAGTATTGTTGAAACGTTAAACCTATTTGATGGGTCCACTGTTAGACATCCCTTTATAACATCATGGAAACAATTAAATCTGGAATCCGATGGCATTATATAATTTCCATTTGTTATGCGAAGCTTTGCTGAATCTTCAAACGGATGTTTTTGGAAACACAAGCAATAAAGAACGCATCCTAAGGCCCAAATATCTAATTTCGGTCCAATCACATAATTGTTCCAAGTGTCTAGCATTTCTGGAGATCTGTACATTGGTGTGGTCACCGTGGTGAGCTGTGCATGAAAAAATAATGTTTGAAACTGAGTCAGAAGAAGTTATCTAACTAATAAATAATACATTTACGAAAAACAAACATAATTTTCAAAAGAAAAGGTAAGAAATTATAATTCTTTAAAATGAGCAGGTAAGGCTATGGTTTCGGTAGAAGCGATTTCTACTCTTTAAATGGCATTAGACCAAGACAACATATAACTAAGCCATCTGCATTCAAGAACGTTAACATTGAATTTATCGTATTTTGGACAAAGTTTTAACTTTTTTGCAGTAAGTATTTGTTTGGAAATCCCTTCTGTCTTATTACTTCGGCCCATTTATTTCCAATTTTACTGATCAGTGCTGCACATTGGGAAGAGATTAATTGAAGTCTTATTCATGGATTTTTTTAGTCGAAACTGCCCTTTTTATTTTGCTTCAGAAATTCTCCATGGGGTTCAAATAGGGGCTTTGATCAGGCCACTCCAGAACTTGGATGAAGTTCTATTCAAATCAAGACTTGATGATCAGAGAACAATTTTTAGGTCCTTATCCAGTTATAATGATTAAGGTAGCCTCAAATTATTGGAATAATCCCTATTCAAATGATTTTCCAGGTTAGGTTAGGTTGAAGTGGCTGTCAGTCATGAAAACTGACACACTTAAGACCATAAGTTGGCCCATTGTGATACCACAAGAATCTGGGAAGCCTTTTTCCCTACTCGATGAACCATTTGGAGCTTCTTATGAAGCGTAACAGACTACCTATGTCAACATTTACTAAATCACTAGAATCATTGAAGTAGAAATCTCCAAGATGAAGTCTTCGCCTATGAGATAGAGCAGGACAAGTGCATAGAAGATGAGGAATCGATTCTACTTCTTCCTCGTCCATACAGCTTCTGCAAAAATTGTTAGAGAATACGCCAAGACGCGTTGCGTGCTTGCCTATAAGACAGTGTCCGGTTATGACACCGATCATGGAGCTAATGTGCAATCTGCTTATGAGAGACTTAATTTTAGTCTTTCTGAGTACACACCACCACCCACCCCATCATCAGTTTTCGATCCGTCGGTGTAAATATGGATTGATTCATCTTCCAAGAGAGCCGTATCCTCCCAGAGAACTCTAGAAGGAATGCTGACTTGAAAGTTTTTGCCAAACTGAAGTTTTGGGATGGTGTAATCAGTGCGACTTGGGATTGATCCGAATGAATTCAGAATGATGGAATGGCCAAAGTTGTTGTTGGTCCATTGTGAGGAAGCTTTAAGGCGAATGGCTGTATTTGCAGCCACTTGTTTGCTGAAAATATTGAGGGGTGTCAGATTGAGCAGAACGTCTAGAGCAGCGGAAGGTGTCGTACGAAGTGCTCCACTTATGCACGAACAAGCAGAGCGTTGGACTTTGCTCAATTTGGTCACAATTTACCGCTTTATCCAGAGCAGTCCACCATACTGTCACTCCGTAAGTGAGGATCGGTCTAATCACCGAAGTATATAGCCAGTGAGTGATTCGAGGTTGAAGGCCCCATTTGTTCCCAACGGCTTTTTTGCATGAGAAAAGTGCCACTGTGGCTTTTTTGACTCTTTCTTGTATATTAGGTTTCCAGCTTAACTTTTTGTCCAAAATAAGACCCAAATATTTTGCTTGATCAGTGAATGTTAGTGGAGTACCTTTGATAGAAGGAGGATCAATATGAGGGATTTTATATTTCCTTGAGAATAGAACAAGTTCTGTTTTATGAGGGTTGACACCCAGACCACACCGGTCAGCCCAGTTGGTAAGCTTATTTAAAGCATTTTGTAAGAGTTCTTTTAAGACAGTAGGATGCTTTCCTGATACGGCAATAGCAAAATCGTCCGCATATGCAATCACTCTGTAACTCTCCGCTTCCAGGCATGTCAGCAGCTCATTTACTACCAAGGTCCAGAGAAGGGGAGATAGGACACCACCTTGCGGCGTACCTCTACTGACAGACCTTTTAGCGGAAAAGCTGCCCAGTTTTGAATTGATAACCCTGCTAGTCAGCATGATGATGATTTTCCAGAACATCTAAATACATATCAACTTTCATTTTCACATTGATCTAAACAATAGAACCAACTGCAGATGAGGTGAAACATATCCAAACCATTACCGATGAACCATCACACCTTAACACTAAACAAATTTTTTTGTTTGTATTTGAAGTCCAATTATTTTAATGGAGGACGCCTCAAGTATGATCTCCCATCATTTCTTAAAACATTTAACTTCGATTCATCGCTTCAGGTAACCAAATTCCAAAAATTCTCGCTCGTATGGAGATGTTCTCTAGGGAACTAGGGAACGATTGTCTTCGTACAATATTTTTTTCGACACGTTTGACTTACGTCTCGCAATTCGTCAATCATTTTTTGGTTTAGTTCTTGCTTTGTGCTGTTTGTCAATATTGGTACACAGTAATCCATCTAAACCAAAGCTGTTAATTGCACCGACATTAGAAAATGCTCCAATTCGCTAGATCTGATGAGTTTCCTTTCTCAAGCAGAAATCATTTTACGCTTTTTTGAAAATCCTAGTTTATTTTTATTTTTTAAATACTGAACTGCGTTCCTCACTTTCGCGAAAAACTCAGGGCTTTCATAATAATTTTGTGGACTTGGAAGAATTTCCAGACAATTTTTCTCTCAGATGGAATGGAGCTGCTGTTTTTACCATAATAGATAAGATATTAACTTTTTCAGTAAAAATTGACTTTAAATGAGTGGACAAATAATTTAAATACATTTTAATTAAAAATCTTTGTGGGATATAATTAAATTACATGTATTAAAGGAAATGTCTTATTTAATCATAAATAACAGCTTGCAGTTTGAAAATAAACGAATTTTCTTCTACGGTTGACATGTGGTTTTCATACAAACATAACAAAAGATAGTAACAGTGAAAGAAAGTAGAGATAAAGTGATACAGGAAAATATTATTGAAAATTACAGCCTATATTCGCTTTGTGGCTTAATTACGTGGCTGTGCGTTGTTGCTTCATTGCTCAACTGATTTTGACTTATAACTTCACAAAAGAACTCTCAACTGAACAGAAGGACCGGGATCAGCAAAATAGAACTTCGCAAAACCATTCATTGTTCGAATCGTACGTTATGGACGGAAGTTTATAAAAAATCCCGTGGAAAAAAGCATTTTCAAGTTTGCCGAATTTTGTTTTCATAAAAATCTTATTCGGATTCTTACGAAGGTTTAGAAATCCAATTGGGTCTAGCCGTTTGCCAAGCGATGCTTTCTTTTAATCATTTATTATTTGTTAAAACGATTTCATCTATCAAACATTTTTTTTTTTCTACAATTTATTCTTGGGGCGTCGGTCACTAGGATTCCAATATGTAGTTCTTATAGTCCATTGGTTGTTGTTCATTTGAGATATCACCAGCATAGTTCAATATCTGTAGCTTCGCTTATTGGCCACATCTGCGAAGTCCTTCTTATTACATCATATTCTAAAAATCGATTTCCGATAGGTTTTTGTGGCAATGCGATATTTTCTGCAGGTTTTGCCAATATCTTTCAAGTAAGTAATGTTATAATTGATAAATATATGCAGTGGTGGTTGGATGTTGTAGGAACTGGGGGCCTCGAGCTGTATCTTTTCCTACACATCAAGTGCTTAAAATACCTCCAAGTTGGTAGCCGCGGGATACTGGTCTTGGCTTTATGCCTTGACTTGCTAAACTTGTAAGTGCGAATGTTGATCAAGGAAAGAATTGCAAAATTAAACCCATGGCCCTACAGATTAGAGGTTAGTGCGTTGGATTCTAGTTCAGATTAATTTTTTCCGATTTAAGACAAGCAGAATAGCTGGAATCATTTTACCCACAATTTTTATAACACGTGTATCTTGATCGTTTGGATGCTGAAGGTTCAATTGTATTACTAAATATATGTGGTGTTCAGAGAAAACACGATAACTCTAAAAATTAATTGGTTTCTTCACGTCCAGTGCATACATAAATCTAGAGCTCGGTTTGACCGATTAACTTCAAACTTGGAATATTTATGAAAATATTCTTGAAGTGCAAAATTTTTTAGAAGATGGTAACCATGACCCGCATATCAACTTATCAGGGGGAGTGCTGCGAAACTTGAATGAAAGCACCTCTCATAAGAAGCACAATAAAATTTTTTTTTTGTTTGCTAACACATGAACCCACCACATGAGATGACCTTACTTTAGATAGCGCTTGCAGTTCAGTCCTTAATCAATCATGAGATAACCCCCTAAAATAGTTTTCTATTTTTATTTTAAAAAATTACCCCGCATCTTAAATGGGAATGGGGCATTGAATAGACCCTTCCAAGCTATAAGTTTGTTTTCTTGTCTTGAAGCATTTAACATTACTTTTTAAACCCATTAACTCACCTGATCTTCCAATACATTCCTCTGCTGGACACCCCATTCCACATTGGGTTCGTATGTCTGTATAGTTGCTGATCCAAAATCGCATAGTTTCAACTGATTGTCGTTACCCAGCAGAAAATTCTCTATCTGTAAATAAAAACAAAAAAGCTTATCAATAAAACTTTACCGGAAACAACTTAAGAACAAACTTTTATATCCCGATGTGTTATGGGGGGAGTTTGAGAATGCAAATGTCCTACAGCTTTTGTCGCCTGATAGAACACTTTGAGAACTACAGCTGGATCTAGTGCACTTTCCAAGCAATCAACCAGTGAGCCACCTGTGCAAAAAACAGAGAAGAGCCAATCGATTAAAGTGCATCGAGGCGAACAAACAGGCTATCTATGATTACAAACCTTTACAAAGTTCCGTGAGGAGCAAATACTCAGCCCTTCCATGTGGACCATTTGTTTTATCAATGAACGTTGCACCAATGAATGCCACTACGTTCGGATGTCCCGACAATTGTTTGTGAATATTTATCTCGTTAATAATGTTGCTACATGCTTGCTTATCAGCGCCAATGAGTCTTTTGAGGGCGTATTCCTTTCCGCTTACGACGTCTTGTGCCACATATACGAATGCGAAACCACCTACACGATAAGTCCATCGTTTCAGTAATGAAAAAAAATAATAACAAAAAATAGATACAAATCATAAAAATCAATTTCTAATCCAGCAAAGCAGCTGACTATGTTTTTGTTTTATTGATTTATAACAAAGGATGTGTAAGAAGTTAGGATCGATGAGACGTAGAAGAAAAAGCTTAAAAACAATGGACCAGACAGACGAGAAGTTAGCTCACTCGAAGACCAATTGGCCAAAGGTGAAAGCCTCCTTCGCAAGAGTCATAGTGAATGCAAACAAAGAAAACCCTCAGAGTGTAGTTTTTGTGGGTGAATTGCACAAATGATTAACCCAGGCATAACGAAAATAATAAAAAAAAAACATACAACACACAAGTGAAAAAAAGAATAGTTTTACCTTCGGCGATAACCCTTTTGATTCGCAGTTTTATCGAACCAATTTCAACAGTTTGGCCGACGAATTCATTGTCGGATTCACCATTGGGTCCAGAGTTAAAGTAACCCATCGCGGATTTTAAAAAATCACTCATCTTTTTGATGAAACTTTATGAACACAAATCGAAAAACTAAAATTTAACAAACCAGCCGAAGCAAATTACTCCTCCATGACAGTAGTTGTACAAGAAGTGAAATGGAGACTTTTTCATTTTGACACTTTGAATTTGTCTCCAAGAAAATATTTTGTTTAGCACTGCCAGCTTGATTTTTTTAGAATCTATTGTGAATTTATAGATTATTCATAACATGCTGGCTCCACCTGCCATGAACGATGCCAAGACTATGAACATGTCTAATAAAAATCCAATGGAGCCAGAAAATCCATGTCTTGTCGACGACATGTCGAAGAAAACCAATTTTTGAACAAGACATGTACGCTGTTCAAAGCTTGCCATGAGATTTGACGTTTCACGTGCATGTGAGTTTTTTTCTGGTTTTCCTTGTAACTAGAGGTAGCTGGATATTATGTTGCGGGCGCCTGGCAAACCAGCCTGTTGATAAATGCGGACTTCACCTAGGATGCGAGAAAACAGAAAAACAAATATATTAGTACAACAAGAAACCCATAAGAAAAGAAAAGGGACTTACCTTTTGGGCAGCCAAATCCATAAAAGAAATCCTTATTCCTCAGTAGGAAGACGCTATAATGAAAAGGGAAATAAATATCAGATTATGAAATAAATTCGTTTGGAAAAAGTACCTAAATAATTAGAAAATAAATACAATAATTCCTGCATACTTACCCTCCATGTTCAATGCCGGTGTTTGTGTTGTTTTCTGTTTTGTTTACTATCTCTGGTTGATGAGAGTTGACATAGCCAAAAATATATATAGAGAGATAAGAGACTGTATGAGCGCGTTTACACAGGTTTTTGTTTGGTCGTTTCTTGTTTCGTCTTGTTGACGTTTACACGATTCATTTTGGTTTGTCGTCTCGTGGTTCGTCGTTTTGACACATTGGATGAAGGATGTAGAAATGTAGGTGGAACTTTGACATTCGTGACATGCCATGAATAATATAATCTATTTATGTTATTATCTAATTAAAAGGGAGATAATAAAATATTATTATTTGATTAGTGATTTTGGTAATTAAAAACAAAAAAAAAACACAAACTAGGTATGCTACTAGACTTGCGGTTATTCAGCTCTAGGAAATAATTGTTAAAGGCTCCCCCAAACCAACGCGAAACATTCGCTGACGAGGCGAAATCATTCACAATAATACAAAATATGAAAGATACACAACGCTAAACAACAACAAAAAACTGTCTTTGCGAATGATTCGCTATGATTTCGCGTTGGTTTGGGAGAGCCTTAAGTGTATTTATCGTTCATAATTTATTTTCATATTTCGGTCGTCGTCTTTCACGTTTACACGTGTCGATTTGCTTGTCACTTAAGTTATACGTTTTTATTTATATTCATGTCGTGGGCGTTTTTTTCGTCAATTACGTACCCAGTTATATCTTCGTGTTATTTATTATTGTCGTTTCCTTTTTGAGGACAAAATTCTCACCCTTGTTTCAAAGTGTTGACCAAAAAGTTATTGTAGGTGTTACTGTTGTACTGAGGCGTAAGCGAAAGGAACTACGTTTTGAAGAATTTAAAGAATACTTAAAAATATTAGCATTATTTGTTGGGGTCATTTTACAAAAATAAATAAATTGTCGACAATCCCACCTGTTGGCGGATAGCAACATACGTCTCTTACTTGTAATTGTGTCGGTATCATTGAACATGCCCCTCGTCGAAATTCGAATAAAAAAACAAAAAGAGAAGAAGATAAGTGTCTTTTTAGTTGGCGGCACTCATACTAAGGCAACTGGGGTAAATATATGTTCATGTATGTGTTTTTTTAATTTTTTTGTTTGTTATTTTGAATAGAGGCTATACATAGAGATGTGAATCGGATGATGTTTTCCAGTTAGAGGAGAATCATACGACTTAGTTTTTCTTGAATAATTTTTCTATTGGCTTGATTAAGCTCGGTAGATATCTATCTCTTTTTGCCGTGTTTGATTTTCTGACTCCGTGTATATCCGGCGGGGGCTAGCTTACCTGCATGGATTCAAATTCTGTGTACATGTCAAAACGATCGGTTGGTAATTCGGCAAAAACTTAGACCAATACCAATTCCGACATAAAGCCGAAATAAAACCAAGAAAGAAACAAAGATACTTTAAATAAAACAAAATAAAGTGAACTAAAAATACTTTAATAAAAGTTAATATGAAATAATTTGTGGGTGCGTAAATAGTATTAAACTGGATTGAGTGAAAATTAAATGTTAAGTTGTTTTTTTTAGAATTCGAATAGAAAGTGCCGATCAGATATGTGATAGCTATAAACCTAATCAAATCAAGTTAGATAAAATAATTCAACTGGTGAGTTTGCGATAAAAACACGTTTTATTGAAAAGTGAGTAAAAAGTTATAAACTTTTAGGTAAATTTTCGGCGGCCCCTTATACGTATTCCAGTTCGGGCCGCCGCATGATTTTTCAAAAATATTTTTTGTGCCGTTCTTTTTTTTGAATGAATTTTTGGGACGAATACCCATGTGAATCAACCTCTTTTGGAACCGTCATCATTTTTGGTGGATGATAATTTCGCTTCAAGAAAACACGTTATCACTGGCGAAACGTTTAATACTATAGAACCTGCTTCTCCGAACGCAGTTTCACGTGGATACAGCAAGAAGCCTCGTTTAATCCGCTGATCAAATACCATCCATTAGAGGTCTGAGAATACCGTTATTGACTTGGAAGATAAAATTAGTGCCATATTTGGAGCGCTAGACAATTCTATCTTCAGGCCTGGTTGTGAGCTCCAGCAGCGCAGTGAGTCCTAAAAAGATAGAAAATAAAGAAGAAGTCCAGGTATTTTACATTGCATAAGTAAATTTACGTGCCAATATATACAAACAAAGAAAACTAAAGAAGAAAGTGAAGAAGCAGCGTTTTCGCCAATAGCTTTGGTTATAAAATTATAGCCAATTTACTTAAAAGATTTTTGTCTGTTATTTTATGTTTTAATTGTTCCCGAATATTTGGCAAAACTGAAGTTTAAGTTTTTTGTTTATTTTGGTTAATTTTTCTTAAATTTTCTTTATAAATTATTTAAATTTTTTTGTATGTTTTTGTGTTTATGTTTTAGATTACATTATTTTTTTTGATATGATAATGCTTAAATTGAATAATTTTAAATTTCATTTCTTAAGTAATTGGATAAAATTTATAATTTTCATTAGTTTTCAATGATTTCATAGTAAAAGTAAATGCTAATAAAACTTCAGCCAACGCCACTTTATAATGAAATCAAAGTTGTGTTTCTTTGTTTCGTGTAATCGAAACATGTCCTGTTGAAGATTATATTTCAGGGGTGCTGAAGGTAGCTGAGTTTCGGTGAAGATGGTATGATCCGAAACCGATCATCCGCCATATTGGGGGAATCTAAAACTGGCCGCGGATTCCTATGGTAGGGTGGGTAATGGCCTCACTGCAACAACATCCGCAGTGCCTTGATGTGACGATAGTCCGTCCGTGGTCATTTCTAGTCCGACAATTTTTTGTTTCCTAGTTTTCCCCAGGCCTGATATGTGTTTTTGTTTGCAGGCGAGGTTAAGTTTCCGGGGGCAAGATCCCCCCCGTCCGACGAGCTGACGCCGTGCAATATGCAAGCAGGCCGCGTCCCCGGGACTTGACATTCCACCTTCCTTTTCCAAACTCTTCCTTTCTCTTTCCTACCTCTTCCTTTTCCTACCCCTCCACTTTACCGACATCCTCCTCTCCTCTTGCCTTCGCAACAAAATGGCGCCCAACGTCGTTATATTGCAACAAAATGGCGCCCAACGTCGTTAAAACGTTTTCCCAACCTAGTTGGAACGTTTTTTTGACAATTTAGTTTTTGTAGTCTTAGCTTCAGTTCGTTTATGTTGTATAGTCTCCAACCTTACTTGCTGTGAATTTTAAAACTCCGTAAGTCTTTATCAGGAAGGTCTCTGACGTACCTAGATAAATCGCGACGGGTGTTTGAAAATTCACAGTGACTTTGGTTAGTAAATGTTATGCGTTTGTCTGTTATTACTGGAGTTTTTGCAAAGGGCGTATGTCTGCATCAGGAAGGTCACAGACGAACCTAGGTGTATCGCGACGTTCCTTTGCGAAAGCTTGAGTAATGTCAGATAGCGTATTTTAGTATCGTTTTCCCCTATTCCCATCCTTACTTTTTTACTTTTCTTTCTAATTTTCAATTTTCTTATCCTTTAGTCTTGTGAGTTTCTATTTGGAAGTGATGATTGTGCGTGACGTTTAGTCCAACATCATCGTTCCAACTTTTTTGTGAGTCTTACCTTACCGTTTCATGTCTTCTAGCAAGGTCCTTGAGACAGTCTAGGATTGCGGAAACGGTAAGGGAAAACTTTGTAATGTAATATGTTAGTGTTTCTAGTAGTTTTCCTTATTATTATCGTCACATCAGGGGTCCAGTTCGTCCGTCTGATGTCTTTTGTTAGCGATGTCGTAAGTAGGGTTATACCATGTCGCTAAGAAACCACCGAGTAGAAGCTACCTGAAGCACCCCGTAAGATCATGATACGAACCTCAATTACATAAAATACCTACGTATAAATAATACTGTAAAATTGAAACTTTAATTGTTTACTTTTGAAAAGTCAATCAACTTTATTGAGTTTTCAAATCTACTGACTAATCTTAAATAACTTTTTGAAGTTGGGTTAGTAATATAGCTACTTTCAAAACAATACTTAAAAACAATACCTATTATACATTTTACCTATAACTTATTATATTCGTAAATACTTAGAATTACCTACAATAATCTTAAAACGTAAATCCTTAAGAACTATTTTTTTTGAAATTAGTTTAATTGTTCATCTGTTTTCGTTATTTTGTTTTTCTTTTCCGTTTGAGTCTGATTTTTCTTACGAGTTTTATCTTTGTTTCGTTATTAAAGAGATTCAAAACTTTAAAGTAAGAAAAAATATCAAATTTAAGATCCGTTCAATTATTTTTTTTGTTTCTTATTAAATTTAGTTTTTTTATACAAAAGAATCTTCGAATTTATAAAGGATTGTAAGTTTTTGATAAAATTATTCAGTTTTGTTTTTGAGGGTTTGAAAAACCTTGTTTTCGAAAAACTTCGTTTTTTTTGTTTATATATTTCTTTGTGAGGTGTTTACTTTGTTCTTAAAATTACTATTAATTTGTCAAGTTTTTTTTGTATTCTTTAATTCAGTTTTTCTTGCTAAAATTCTGAAATTAGAGAATATTTTCGAAAATCGTTCAAGTTTTTTTAAATTTAGTTTCTTTTCTGAGGAAAAAATACTTTAAATTTTACAAAAACTAAATGAAATACACAAATCTAGATTTTTGATTAATTGTTTTACTTATTTTTCAAGTTTGTTCTATTGTTTTTGAAATATTCTTTGTTGATTACATTTGAGTTTTTTTATTTATTAATTTTTGGTTTACAATTTCGCTTTTTTGTTTGAGTTAAAATACATTTTTGAAAATTTTTAATTGTTTTTCAAAAGTGATAAGTTACATTTTTTCTGTTATTTATTAACTTTTTTTTCGTTCATTTTAATTTTTTTGTTAATTTATTTACATTATTTATTTACATTTTTTTGTTATAAATTCCTTTTTTCGTCATTTATTTATTCACTTGTTACAATATTTACATTTTTTGTTTTTCGAATTATTTATTTGGTTTTTTTCCAAACATATTTCGTTAAGTTTAATTTTTTTTTGTTTCGGTTTCGTTTTTTTTTTTGTAAGATTTTGTTACTTATTTATTTTTTTTGGTTACAAATTCATTTCTTTTTGAACAAACTACTTTTGTAGTTTTGAAAATTAAGTTTTTTTGATATAGAAAAAAACTATTTTTATTCAAAAACTCACCTCTTTTTGTTGTTGATTTTATTGTCGAATTCTTTGTTTTGTTGAACTGGTTATAAGTTAAAGTTGAAAATGGCACACACAAACCAAGATGAACAAGACCGCATCAGTAGAATGATCAGGGAGGCTGAAATAGATGAAGCAAGAATTACTAGATCGGCTACACAGAATTTGGGTGCAGGTGCTAGGCACCGAGTATTACATTCTCCTCTGATTAGTGATAGGCGCGTCCGATCCACATCTCTCAATGTAGATAGTACCAGCGTTCCCGTAACAAGTGCCCAAAATACCAGTGCTCACACGAGTTCAATATCAACCCCGTCTTACAGTGAAGTCAGTAATATGGGAGCCGCATCCTTACCACCTCGGCCAGAAGTTTTTGGGTCTCTCGAAAACACAGTTAGGCCAAACACTGGTATTGAAATTGAGGATAGGCCACAAAATATACCATCCAACCAGGGTTCGAGGGGAATACTTGAAAGTATTGCTAGGACATTACCTAAAAAGAAACAAACAAAGGTTATATCGGAAGATCTGCAATATTTTATAAATATGGGAATAGCTAGAAGTATGTCTACCTGTAGGAAAGGGTTGGAGACGGACGTGACGGCACGTGTAAGTGCTGAAGTTGAGAGACAACTCAGTGGTTTTCTTGAAAAATTGAGTTTGGCTCTTCCAGTTCCAGCAGCAAATAACCAGCCTAGTCAACCCACTGTTCCGACGAAGCCACCACCGATGTCAATTCATAACTCGGCTTATGTAGGACCACCACCAGTGTTACCAAATCATCCAGCTTATCAAGGTAGGAGTGCTTTCGTACCAATAGGACAGCAAAGTAGAAACAATCCACCTCCAGCAGCTTCGGAAAGGCCTTTCCAGTCTCAGGCCAATCAGCCAGCTTTTGGGGGCTACCAAACTCCATACACCCCGTTTCCTTTTCCACCTCCAGTCATAAACCAGTATATGCATTCCGGATACAAAGCCCCAGTTAAAGTTGACAAATGGGGGTTAAAGTTTGACGGCCTTTCAAACAATTTAACTGTCGAAGATTTTGTCTTTAGATTAGAAAAGCTGCAAAGTCGTTATGCTTGTTCGTGGAATGATATTTTGAGAGATTTCCACCAACTTCTCTCTGGCCCGGCCTACGAATGGTTTTGGCAATTTCAGGTTGATAGGGAATTTGACTGGCCCACTTTGAAAGAGGCATTATTGAGTCGATATCAAAACCCCATGACCGACCTAGAGATTGTCCGAAACATTCTAGATCGGAAACAGTATTCCTACGAAAGTAGCGAAGAATTTTTTGCAGCCATAAATAAAATGAGGTTTCAATTGAAAATGCCTATTCCAGAGGCCGACATGGTCAAAATTATTAAGAGAAATCTGAATGAAAAGATCAGAAATTTAGTGTTTCCTCAAGCGATCTTTTCTCTCGATCAGCTTCGATATGTATGTAAGGAAGCTGAAGCAGCTCTTCCGAAGAGAGATCGGGACCTACCCAAACCAGCTGGAAGACCTCCACATAAGTATGGTGTGAACGAGCTGGAATATGAAGAGTACCAGCATACTGATGAACAATTGGCTGCTTACCAGTTCGGAGGAGTACGTTCCAAAAATCCACCTAGGAGATATGCCGACACTACAACTCTTGTGTGTTGGAATTGTAAAGTTCAAGGCCATACATACTTTGACTGTGAGTCAGATGAGAGAAATTTATTCTGTTTTAAGTGTGGTCAGGAGGGGGTAAAGACACCAAGTTGTCCGCGATGCCACCCGGAAAACCGGGCGAGGGACGCGAAGGCTCTGGGGGAATCGCGTACCACCCCAAAACAGAACCCCCAATAAATTGCGTCGATGAAAAACTGGAAGAAGAAAAAACCATTATTTTAGAAACTCTTCCAAAAGAGGAAGAGCAAAAAATTGAAATTTTAAAACGTTCAGAAGAATTTGAAAATAAACAAAATAAAGTTAGAGAACAATCTTTGTTTACAATAAAGCCGTTACATATTCGTCTTAAGGAATATGAAGAAGCTAAAACGAGAATTTTTAATAGTGCAATTAGTGTACCTTCTAAAAATATTTTAAAGGCTAGGACCCGATTTAAGGCCAGAAAGGATACGAAGAAGAAAATATCTTCAACGATTTTAAATTTGGAATCTGATCCTCGGCCGTACGCAAAAATTAGAATAGGTTCGCAGGAATTTCTAGGTTTGCTGGACAGTGGAGCCAGCGTTAGCATTTTAGGCAAAAATTGCAAACAATTGATTGAACAACTCGGCTGCCCAATCATTCCCTTTTATTCAGGAGTGAGGACCGCTGACGGCAAGAGTCAATCAATTGTGGGCAAAGTGGAAATAAAAGTCCAATACAAAGATAAAGTAGAGGGGCTAACTTTCTTCCTCGTACCCAATTTGGATCAGGAAATCTATCTTGGGGTTGATTTTTGGAGAGTTTTCCAGTTAGCCCCAGGAATCATAAGTAGTATTTCGATTGATGACCAATCAGATTCTTCAAATGTTCATCAGTTGAACTCTGATCAGCAGGCCAGGCTGGATGCAGTCAGAGAGAGATTTTTATGTTTTGAACGTGATGGTCTTGGAAAAACGGCGTTAATGGAGCACGTCATTGATACAGGGGATGCACTCCCTGTGAAACAGCGTCACTACCCTGTGTCTCCAGCGATACAAGCCATTTTGTATGAAGAGTTAGATCGGATGTTGAGTCTCGGCGTTATTGAGGAGAGTGAAAGTCCGTGGTGTTCGCCAGTGGTTCTCTTGCGGAAACCAGGCAAAAATCGACTTTGCCTGGATTCTCGTAAGGTGAACTCACTGACGAAGAAGAACGCTAATCCTCTCCCCCATATCGAGGGACTCACCAGCCGATTTCCGGATGCGATCTACATGAGTAGTATCGATCTAAAAGAAGCATTCTGGCAAATACCGCTGGAGAAGCAGAGTAGGGAAAAGACTGCCTTTGCGGTACCGGGAAGACCCTTGTACCAATTCACTGTGATGCCGTTTGGGTTGTGCAATGCAGCTCAGCGGTTGAGCCAGTTGATGGACAAGGTAATTCCTGCACGACTTAGGGAGCGTGTTTTTGTGTACCTCGATGATTTGCTTATCATGGCGCCGGATTTCGAGACGCATATCACCTTGCTTAGTGAAGTAGCCGACTGCTTACGCAGAGCTAATCTCACCATCAACATGAAGAAATCAAAGTTTTGCTTCAAGGAGTTAAAATATTTGGGCTTCATAGTTGGTGGTGGGAAGTTTAAAACCGATCCTGCTAAGGTGGAGGCGATCGTGGATTTCCCGATTCCCAAAACCCCAAGGCAGGTTCGGAGGTTACTTGGCATGGCAGGGTGGTATCGGAAATTCATAAAAGATTTCTCAACCCTGACTGCACCCTTGACTGACTTGTTGAAGAAGAGGAGCGAAAAATTTAAAATGACGGACGAAGCGCTGAAAGCATTTGAAGATCTGAAGGAAGCGTTGATCTCGGCACCGGTTCTTTCGCGCCCGGAGTTTACAAAACGATTTTACATCCAATGTGATGCTTCGGACGCGGGAATTGGTGCCGTACTGTCTCAGTTGGACGAGGAAGGGGAGGAAGTCCCTATTGCGTATTTTTCACAAAAATTTAATAAGAGCCAGAGAAACTACAGTGTCACCGAGAAGGAGTGTATGGCCGCGGTGATGGCTGTGAAGAAATTCAGGCCGTATGTCGAGGGTATGGACTTCACTGTCATCACTGACCATTCTAGCCTTCAATGGCTGATGGGTATGAAGGACCTGAGTGGTAAACTCGCAAGGTGGAGTTTGTCCTTGCAGTCCTATACCTTCGATATACGGCACCGTAAAGGCAGCCAACATGTAGTACCGGATACTCTTTCTCGGGTACACGTAGATTCTCTGGATCTTGAGGACGTTGCCCCGTTGATTGACTTAGAGTCAGCGGAATTCCTATCCGAAGAATATTTGGACTTGATTGAACTGGTAATCGAATGCAGAGATGAATTGCCTGATTTAAAAGTTGAAGGCCGATACGTGTATAAGAAAGCGTTTAAAAAGTTAGGCGAAGAAGAAATGTTAGAGCATTCTTGGCTTCTTTGGGTGCCCTCAGGTCTGACTGAAGAAATTCTACGTAGGGCCCATGATTCCTCTAAAGCTGCTCACGGTGGAATAGCTAAGACCCTAAATCGCCTTAAACAATACTTTTATTGGCCTAATATGACAGTGCATGTGCGTGAATATGTTTCTAATTGTAGTGTGTGTAAGCAATGTAAAGCGTCTAATCAAGTAACTCGTCCTCCTATTGTAACGTCTTATTGTAGTAATCGCCCATTCGAAAAATTATACATAGACTTTTTAGGTCCTTATCCGAGGTCCAAGTTAGGAAATGTATATGTTTTCGTTGTCTTAGATCATTTGTCCAAATTTGTGTTATTAAAAGCTTTACGAAGTGCGAATACGTCGAGCGTAATTAAATTTTTGAAAGAGAATGTTTTTGATATGTTTGGAGTTCCGAACATTATCCATTCCGATAACGGCAAACAATTTGTCGCAAAAGAATTTCAAAATTTTGTAAACAAATATGGCGTAAGGCATTTTAAAACGGCGCACTATGCACCGCAATCGAACGCGTCGGAGAGGGTTAACCGCTCATTGTTAGCTGCTATCCGATCATACCTTAAGGATGACCAACGAAATTGGGATACGCACCTTGGCGATATCGCGTGTGCGTTAAGGAGCGCAGTTCATAGCTCTACTGGTGTATCACCATATTTTGCCTTATTTGGTACCAATATGATGATGCACGGTAGCAGTTATGAACTTGCTAAAAAGTTGAACGCGATAGACGACAACGAGTTGTTAACTCTTCCCCGACCGAGTCGATTGCATTGTATCCGGAATCAAATACGCGAGAATATTTTGAAAGCCAATGAAAAATCGGCAAAAATATACAATGTCCGTACTAAGAACGTTCGATATTTACCCGGACAAGAAGTATATCGAAAGAATTTTGTCTTGAGTGATTCCTCAAAATATTTGTCCGCAAAGCTTGCACCGAAATATATTAAATGTCGAATCATCAAACAAGTAGGCAATAATATGTATGGACTGGAAAATATGAATGGGAAACGAATCGGTATATACCACGCAAAAGATTTGAAACAATGAGACAACCGATAAAACTTTTATTTATTAACCGAAATTTTGATTGTCTATGTTACAGAAAACTATTCGCATCATTTCGTATTGCTGTTCTTAATCGTTGTTTAATTGCTCTTTGTTATTTGTTATCTGTTATTTATTTATTTATTTATTATTGTAATGTTCTATATGTTAATTTATTTTCACGTTTCCAAAACACTGTGTTTTATACACAATCCAAAAATTGTTTCATACTAGTAGTCACTAGTCGTGGAAAAACATTTTCAAAAAAAAAATGATAAAATAACTATGAAAATCGAAACACCCTTTTTTTTATTCACCAAGTACCTGACAACTTTGAATAAAAACAAAGTAATTTTATAGATTTTAGTAAATATTTTATTAATTGCATGCTTTTACTTTTAATTGTTACTTAATGTTATTTATTTTATTTATTTATTTTATTTATTGACGCTTAAATTAGTTTACTAACTGTGATAAACAAGCATCTGTGATTTCTAGATATAAGTTACTAACCACCTAGCTTGCGGTGATACTTTATTAATTTACTTCTTATTAAGACTGATTACTTTACTAACTTCTAACAATCTGTGATATTTACTCTTTTTATAACTTTTATTTTATTGATTTTAAAACTGTGGTACTTAGCTTTAATAATTAACTGTGATATTTATTTTACTATTTATTTATTTATTCATACCACTTGTTAGCTTATCTAATTGCACTTAACTTATATAATTGCTTATCTAATTGCACAAAACTAAATGTCATTGCCCTTGCACTTTCAAAGTATTAGAATTACTAAATAAAATCACTCACTCACCCTTTAAGATAGAAAAAAAAAGCTAGACGAAAATTGTAAGCGATGGGTGGCTATAGGTGATTGGCAGATTATCCGCAGCTGATGGTTTTTGTTACAGGATCCAATTTCGTTGAGGGGTCATTCACCTCGCGTTCATGGGATGCATTCTGAAATTTTAGAAAAAAAAAGTATTAACACCAGTAGATTAGGCAATAATTGAACGGTGCTTACCTGTCCTGTTATGAATTGGCGTCCATCGGTTACTGTGTAGGAACTTTCCTTTTGCCCGGCTGAACGTGGGTTTTTCCCCACCGTTGTCGTCAACCCATATATGTATCTATCTGAAATTATTGAAAATATTTGTTAAAAAGAACTACAACGAAAAGTCTAATAAACTACAAGCATACTTTACTATCTTCTTTTTTGGGCCCGGCGTCCTTTCTGGGATTCCGTTAACTTGCTTTCAGCATACATGTACTTGGCCCAGGCGACGAAGTTTCTGTTTTTGGTGTTTATTGGGAATTTATCCCAATAAACAACAAATTTTGTTGCGGGCGCCTGGCAAACCAGCCTGTTGATAAATGCGGACTTCACCTAGGATGCGAGAAAACAGAAAAACAAATATATTAGTACAACAAGAAACCCATAAGAAAAGAAAAGGGACTTACCTTTTGGGCAGCCAAATCCATAAAAGAAATCCTTATTCCTCAGTAGGAAGACGCTATAATGAAAAGGGAAATAAATATCAGATTATGAAATAAATTCGTTTGGAAAAAGTACCTAAATAATTAGAAAATAAATACAATAATTCCTGCATACTTACCCTCCATGTTCAATGCCGGTGTTTGTGTTGTTTTCTGTTTTGTTTACTATCTCTGGTTGATGAGAGTTGACATAGCCAAAAATATATATAGAGAGATAAGAGACTGTATGAGCGCGTTTACACAGGTTTTTGTTTGGTCGTTTCTTGTTTCGTCTTGTTGACGTTTACACGATTCATTTTGGTTTGTCGTCTCGTGGTTCGTCGTTTTGACACATTGGATGAAGGATGTAGAAATGTAGGTGGAACTTTGACATTCGTGACATGCCATGAATAATATAATCTATTTATGTTATTATCTAATTAAAAGGGAGATAATAAAATATTATTATTTGATTAGTGATTTTGGTAATTAAAAACAAAAAAAAACACAAACTAGGTATGCTACTAGACTTGCGGTTATTCAGCTCTAGGAAATAATTGTTAAGTGTATTTATCGTTCATAATTTATTTTCATATTTCGGTCGTCGTCTTTCACGTTTACACGTGTCGATTTGCTTGTCACTTAAGTTATACGTTTTTATTTATATTCATGTCGTGGGCGTTTTTTTCGTCAATTACGTACCCAGTTATATCTTCGTGTTATTTATTATTGTCGTTTCCTTTTTGAGGACAAAATTCTCACCCTTGTTTCAAAGTGTTGACCAAAAAGTTATTGTAGGTGTTACTGTTGTACTGAGGCGTAAGCGAAAGGAACTACGTTTTGAAGAATTTAAAGAATACTTAAAAATATTAGCATTATTTGTTGGGGTCATTTTACAAAAATAAATAAATTGTCGACAATCCCACCTGTTGGCGGATAGCAACATACGTCTCTTACTTGTAATTGTGTCGGTATCATTGAACATGCCCCTCGTCGAAATTCGAATAAAAAAACAAAAAGAGAAGAAGATAAGTGTCTTTTTAGTTGGCGGCACTCATACTAAGGCAACTGGGGTAAATATGTGGGATTTGGCAACTCCTTGAGTGTTCTCCGACACCATTACCGACATACGACGAACTATTTAACTACACGTACATGACACATACTTTTTAGACAGACACACGAACACTACTACGAAGATACAAAACAGAAAGAGCACGCGCCCTCTTCATTATTTTGTTTATTCCATTTTCTTTTACAAATGTACAGTCCATTTTTAGTCGTGAGAGAGTCGAGTCGTTTTCCGCCACAATCCACAACGTCATTTCCCATTTATTCAAAAGAACTCTTTTATCGTTTGTAAAACAAGAAAAGGGCCGTAAAAAAGCGGTCAATAAATCGCTGAGTTCATTACTTTAAAATATAAAGTTGTGTTTTATTTACGTGTCATAGAAAGAAGAGGAATCCCAAGACGGGATCCTACAAACTTGGGGACTCATCCGGTGATGATATAAAACAATATATCTTCCGCGAACCTTGTGAAAAAATCTATAACGATCGCGAGTCTGGTGAAAAAAAATATATAACCCTTTATCGAAAAAAAAAACCACCCCAAACGAGCTGAAACGTGTACCTAACCTATTGTAAAGTGAACGGTGACACGAAAATTCTTGAGTGCACTTGCATCGACGACGGTAGAATAAACGGTTCGAAATTCAAATAATAACCAAACAAAAATATTCGCATTGCCATACAGTGTCCGAAAGACGCAATTCTGGGTACACTTTATTCGTCGGCAGTAGAAAAGTGTGCGCGTCGTTGAAATATACTTGCGTCATCAAGTATATGAGTGCAACAAAACATAAGCACATTGCCATACAGTGTCCGAAAGACGCAATTCTGGGTACACTTTATTCGTCGGCAGTAGAAAAGTGTGCGCGTCGTTGAAACATACTTGCGTCATCAAGTATATGAGTGCAACAAAACATAAGAAAGTCTCAATAATAAAAAAAAACACACATACGTACATACCTACAGAAACTCAAAACTAACGATAGTGCTGTGCAGAATTTTCGGCACAAAAACGAAAAAATCGAAATATAGTGGTGTGGAGAATTTTGTTTTCTTTGTAAGAACCCACAATTTTGTTAAAAATAAAAACAATAAAAGGGCAACAACAAAAGGCACCAACCCTGAGATTGTTGCTGTTGTATGCTCCAACGGAAAATCATCAGTAAAATCAGTAGTAATAAAACAACATTGAAGACGAGCAACAAGACGAGCAGCAAGACGAGCAGCAAGACGAGCAGCAAGAAGCAGGGGTAAGTGACGTTGTGGTTGTTTTTTTTCTCTCTAAATTTTGATGTAATTAGGAATTGTTGTTTTCAATAAATAAATAAATTTAAATTCAATAAATTTTTTGTAAAATGGAGAGGGAAGCGATTTTAGCTTTGACGGTCGAGGGACTCAGGGCAAAACTTTTAGAACTTGACTTACCGACGGTAGGGTTGAAGAAGGCACTCCAGGAGCGCCTTATCCAACATTTTGGTTTGTCAATTCCAAATGAGGTCGATGTCGAGAGCGATGAAGGAAGTTATTCGTCAATACGTTTGGTGGATACCCTGCCGTCAAGAGGGGCAATATTCACATTGAGAGACATTGAAGATTCGCTCATGCCATTTCATGGGTCTGGTAACTACGACGTTAATCGTTGGTTACGAGATTTTGAAGAGAACGCAGTCACGGTTCAGTGGGACGACTTGCGAAAGTACATCTATGGGAAGCAGTTGCTGAAAGGGGCGGCCAGACTTTACATTCGAAGCCAATCCAATGTAAAGGACTGGAAGAGTCTAAAGAAAGCTCTTATAGATGAATTTGGCGTTGCTTTGTCACCAGCTGAGGTCCATCGTCAACTCAGGAACCGCAAAAAGAAGCCCACGGAATCTCTTCGTGAATATTTATACGGGTTAATGGAGATGGGGAATGCTATTTCCTTAGACGAGAACAGTCTAATAGAATATTACATCGAGGGTATACCGGATAGTAGGCAAAATAAGTTGGCTCTTTATCAGGCAAAGACAGTCAAAGAATTGAAGACCCAAATACAGATCTACGAAAGGATGCGCGGACCTCAACAGTCATCATACACAAGAGGAACAGCTCAGGCTGGGACAAGTAGCCAAGCTGTCAAGCACGAGGGAAAATTACAAAAATGCTTTAAGTGTGGTGCCAACTCGCATCTCGCTAAAGATTGTAGGGTAGGCTTTAAATGTTTTAGTTGCGGGCAGACAGGCCACAGATCGTTCGAGTGTAGACAAAATCCAAGTCAGGCTGGGCAGAGGCGACCAAAGGAGGAACAAAACCGGGTCCATACTGCAACAACAGATGGTACGGAAGATATTCCTGAGATTCAAGTCTCACTAGCCCTAAATAGTCGCCGAATCTTTAAGGACATTGAGGTTAATGGACATAGAGTATCAGCATTGTTCGATACAGGTAGTGATGTCAACCTGATAAGATACGACATCCTACTTAGATTAAAATACATCGAATTAAACTCTGAAAAGATAAGCTTGTCTGGTTTAGGGCAAAAGAAGGTGCTTACCCTAGGCAATTTTAAAGTAAATATTGCGATAGACGGGGTTGAGTTGATGGTAACATTTCATGCAGTCCGAGAGGTCGACATACCCTATTCGGCCGTTATAGGAAATGAGATCTTAAAAGATGTTGATGTTAAGATTACTGAAGATGGTGCCGAATTTTTTAAAAGAGAAGTTGACAGTGCGAAGGTGCCAGTTCAAAGTTCTGAGACTAGAACGGCATTCGGGAGCAAAAGCTTAGAAGGTACACTTAAGTGTGTAAATAGCAGAGCGAGGAGTTCAGGAGACAAGGGACATGAGCATCCAGCCAGCAGGAATGATGGAAGCCTGGGCTTTGAGGTGTTGGAATGGGGAGGTCAGAAGAACGCTATCGCTGAAGTCGAAGATATCTGTGAACTCATTGTGGAGTTCGAAGCAATTTGTTTGTCAGCAGAGAAGGATTTTGAAAGTGAGCCGGAGATAGACATCAATCATCTGAGAGTTCCTGAAAGAGAAGAGCTGATGGCTCTGGTTAATAGTTATGATGCATCAAAGAAAACTAAGAAGTCACCAGTAGAGATGAAACTACTGTTGAAAGACGAAGTTCCAGTATTCCAGAGACCAAGGAGAATGTCATACGTAGACCAGCAGTTTGTTGAAGAGCAGGTGTCAAAATGGAAGCAAGAAGGTATCATTCAGCCAAGCACGTCAGAATACGCATCGCCAATCGTATTAGTCCAGAAGAAGAACGGCACCAAACGTCTCTGCTGTGACTATAGGAAGCTGAATGAGAAGGTGATTAGGGATAATTTCCCAATGGTCTTGATTGATGATGTACTAGATCGACTACAAGGTGCCAAAGTTTATACCACTTTGGACTTGGCCAATGGGTTCCTCCATGTTCCCATTGAACCAGGGTCAAGAAAGTATACCTCTTTCGTCACCCACAATGGTCAGTATGAATTCTGTTATGTGCCGTTCGGCATATCCAATTCTCCTGCAGTATTTTGCCGATACATTTCCTCAGTCTTGCGGGAACTGATACTGGATGGAACAGTTATTCTTTACATGGACGACATCATTATTCCCGCCAAAGATAAGGATGAAGGGTTGCAGAAGCTGAAAGTCGTGTTAAGAGTGGCTGCCGAGAATGGACTTCGCATTCGATGGGAGAAATGCCAATTTTTGAAGAAAAAAATTGATTTTTTGGGCTATATAGTTGAGGAAAACACCATACGCCCTTCAGAAGAGAAAACCAGATCAATTCGTGAATTCCCAGTGCCAGTAGATCAGAAATCGCTTCAACGTTTTCTTGGCCTAACATCGTACTTTCGGAGGTTTGTTGAATCATTCGCAATAGTCGCTAAACCATTGTCAGATATGATGAGGAAGAAAGTCGAGTTCAAGATGGATCTAGAACAAATGGTTGCATTCCAGCAGTTGAAGGAAGCATTGGTTAGTGCACCCGTACTCAAACTGTTTGATCCAAAGGCATCAACCGAGGTTCATACAGATGCGAGCATGCACGGCTACGGAGCGATTCTGCTGCAGAAAGATGAAGAGGATCAACAGTACCATCCAATCCAGTATATGAGTAGGAAGACGACACCAACAGAAGAAAAGTTCCACTCATATGAACTGGAAGTTCTTGCAATCATTGAAGCTCTGAAAAGGTGGAGAATCTACTTGTTGGGACCCAAAATTAAGATCGTAACCGACTGCAACGCCTTTAAAATGACGATGGAAAAGAGGGATGTGCCATTGAGAGTGTCTCGTTGGGCACTATTCCTACAGGACTTCAATTACGTCATAGAACATCGTCCAGCGGCTAAGATGAGACATGTAGATGCGTTAAGCAGAGTGTCTTGCCTTATGATCGAAGAGTCGTTAAACCTTCGGATTGTAGAAGCGCAGTTAGCGGATCCCTGGATCAAAGCTGTGAGAAAGATTTTGGAAGGTGAATCGTACGAAGACTATTTCATGAAGGCCGGAATATTGCACAAAGATCCAAACAAGGAACTTATTGTGATCCCTACGGTAATGGAACAAGAGATCATCACCATGGCACATGTACAAGGACATTTCGCGATAAAGAAGACACAAGATCTGGTGGAGCGAGAGTTTTTCATCCCCGATCTGAAGAGGAAGGTGACGTCGGTGGTAAGAGGATGCGTAAAGTGCATTATAGCGGAAGCAAAAGTAGGGAAGAAGGAAGGCTTGTTGACGCCAATCAACAAGGAAGACCAACCGTTGGGTACGTACCATGTGGACCATGTTGGTCCAATGGAGGTGACTAAGAAGCAATACAATCACCTGCTTGTGGTAATCGATGCATTTTCCAAATTCACTTGGCTCCATCCAGTGAAAAGCACGGGATCTAATGAGGTGATCGAAAGATTGAAGAAACAGGCAACGATCTTCTGGAATCCTAGAAGAATCATTTCTGACCGAGGGGCCGCGTTCACCTCGAATGCCTTCAGCAGTTACTGTGAAGAGGAACAAGTACAACACCTACTTATAGCCACCGGAGTTCCAAGGGGAAATGGGCAGGTGGAAAGAATCCACAGAATTATCATTCCTATGTTGACAAAGCTGTGCATTGACAACCCGAGAAGTTGGTACAAACACGTGGACAAAGTTCAACAGACGTTGAACAGTTCCCCTTCTCGGAGCACCAAGTTCACCCCTTTCCGAATCTTGACTGGAGTCGAAATGCGAATGCCAGATTTGACAAGTTTGCGAGAGATGTTGGAGGACGTTACGTTGGAAAAGTTAGACGAAGAAAGAGACACCATGCGAGGCGAGGTGCGCGAGAACATCTTGAAGGTGCAACAGGAGAATAAAAGGACCTTCGACAGGGCGAGAGTTCCAGAGCCCATTTATCAATTGAATGAGTTAGTCGCAATCAAGCGCACTCAGTTCGGCGCCGGTTTGAAGTTGCGCCCGAGGTTCTTTGGACCATATAAAATAACAAAGAAGATGGGAAACGGACGGTACGAAGTCCAGAAAGTTGGTGTTCATGAAGGACCAAATAACACCATCACTGTCGCTGAGTACATGAAGAAATGGAATCGTTCATTCGGGGCCGAATGAAGCATCAGGACGGCCGAATGTGGGATTTGGCAACTCCTTGAGTGTTCTCCGACACCATTACCGACATACGACGAACTATTTAACTACACGTACATGACACATACTTTTTAGACAGACACACGAACACTACTACGAAGATACAAAACAGAAAGAGCACGCGCCCTCTTCATTATTTTGTTTATTCCATTTTCTTTTACAAATGTACAGTCCATTTTTAGTCGTGAGAGAGTCGAGTCGTTTTCCGCCACAATCCACAACGTCATTTCCCATTTATTCAAAAGAACTCTTTTATCGTTTGTAAAACAAGAAAAGGGCCGTAAAAAAGCGGTCAATAAATCGCTGAGTTCATTACTTTAAAATATAAAGTTGTGTTTTATTTACGTGTCATAGAAAGAAGAGGAATCCCAAGACGGGATCCTACAAATATATGTTCATGTATGTGTTTTTTTAATTTTTTTGTTTGTTATTTTGAATAGAGGCTATACATAGAGATGTGAATCGGATGATGTTTTCCAGTTAGAGGAGAATCATACGACTTAGTTTTTCTTGAATAATTTTTCTATTGGCTTGATTAAGCTCGGTAGATATCTATCTCTTTTTGCCGTGTTTGATTTTCTGACTCCGTGTATATCCGGCGGGGGCTAGCTTACCTGCATGGATTCAAATTCTGTGTACATGTCAAAACGATCGGTTGGTAATTCGGCAAAAACTTAGACCAATACCAATTCCGACATAAAGCCGAAATAAAACCAAGAAAGAAACAAAGATACTTTAAATAAAACAAAATAAAGTGAACTAAAAATACTTTAATAAAAGTTAATATGAAATAATTTGTGGGTGCGTAAATAGTATTAAACTGGATTGAGTGAAAATTAAATGTTAAGTTGTTTTTTTTAGAATTCGAATAGAAAGTGCCGATCAGATATGTGATAGCTATAAACCTAATCAAATCAAGTTAGATAAAATAATTCAACTGGTGAGTTTGCGATAAAAACACGTTTTATTGAAAAGTGAGTAAAAAGTTATAAACTTTTAGGTAAATTTTCGGCGGCCCCTTATACGTATTCCAGTTCGGGCCGCCGCATGATTTTTCAAAAATATTTTTTGTGCCGTTCTTTTTTTTGAATGAATTTTTGGGACGAATACCCATGTGAATCAACCTCTTTTGGAACCGTCATCATTTTTGGTGGATGATAATTTCGCTTCAAGAAAACACGTTATCACTGGCGAAACGTTTAATACTATAGAACCTGCTTCTCCGAACGCAGTTTCACGTGGATACAGCAAGAAGCCTCGTTTAATCCGCTGATCAAATACCATCCATTAGAGGTCTGAGAATACCGTTATTGACTTGGAAGATAAAATTAGTGCCATATTTGGAGCGCTAGACAATTCTATCTTCAGGCCTGGTTGTGAGCTCCAGCAGCGCAGTGAGTCCTAAAAAGATAGAAAATAAAGAAGAAGTCCAGGTATTTTACATTGCATAAGTAAATTTACGTGCCAATATATACAAACAAAGAAAACTAAAGAAGAAAGTGAAGAAGCAGCGTTTTCGCCAATAGCTTTGGTTATAAAATTATAGCCAATTTACTTAAAAGATTTTTGTCTGTTATTTTATGTTTTAATTGTTCCCGAATATTTGGCAAAACTGAAGTTTAAGTTTTTTGTTTATTTTGGTTAATTTTTCTTAAATTTTCTTTATAAATTATTTAAATTTTTTTGTATGTTTTTGTGTTTATGTTTTAGATTACATTATTTTTTTTGATATGATAATGCTTAAATTGAATAATTTTAAATTTCATTTCTTAAGTAATTGGATAAAATTTATAATTTTCATTAGTTTTCAATGATTTCATAGTAAAAGTAAATGCTAATAAAACTTCAGCCAACGCCACTTTATAATGAAATCAAAGTTGTGTTTCTTTGTTTCGTGTAATCGAAACATGTCCTGTTGAAGATTATATTTCAGGGGTGCTGAAGGTAGCTGAGTTTCGGTGAAGATGGTATGATCCGAAACCGATCATCCGCCATATTGGGGGAATCTAAAACTGGCCGCGGATTCCTATGGTAGGGTGGGTAATGGCCTCACTGCAACAACATCCGCAGTGCCTTGATGTGACGATAGTCCGTCCGTGGTCATTTCTAGTCCGACAATTTTTTGTTTCCTAGTTTTCCCCAGGCCTGATATGTGTTTTTGTTTGCAGGCGAGGTTAAGTTTCCGGGGGCAAGATCCCCCCCGTCCGACGAGCTGACGCCGTGCAATATGCAAGCAGGCCGCGTCCCCGGGACTTGACATTCCACCTTCCTTTTCCAAACTCTTCCTTTCTCTTTCCTACCTCTTCCTTTTCCTACCCCTCCACTTTACCGACATCCTCCTCTCCTCTTGCCTTCGCAACAATTAAAAAAAGTCTTTCTACTGTTTTCTGGAGTCTAAAGGGCGCGTATTATTGCAAAAGATCGAAGTAGTGGTGAGAGGGAAATGAAACGACATGACATGAATTGCCCAGCGAGAAAAAATCTGCTGATTGTTGATTGGATTGTGGTTGTGATGTTGGGCATCTGTATGCCCTGTGGAGTCGGGGTGTAAGGGGGGTTCACATTCTCAAATATGCTTGACAAGCATGGCTTGATTATGCTTGACGGATATATTAAAATATTTTGGTATCCACCCAACATGCTTGACCAGCCCATTTGATGGAGCGTTCATATTCTCAAATTCGAGTCAATCAAACCATGGTTGTCAAGCAAATTAAATTTGAGAATGTCAACCCCCCCTATAAAGGCCTGGTCAAACAGACGCGAAATCATTCACAATAAAGGCTCTCCCAAACACAATAATACAAAATTTGAAAGATACACAATAGGTCTGATCCTTTACTTTGGGTTTCTGTGATTTTTAGTCCAAACTTGTGTCAAAATATTTTTTTTATATAAACTTTGACACAACTTTGGACTGAAATGGGCAGAAATGCACAGAAAATCACAGAAATTCAAAGTAAAGGAACAGACCTAATGCTAAGCAACAACAAAAAAAACGCCTTTGCGAATGATTCGCTATAATTTCGCGTTGGTTTGGGAGAGCCTTAATACAAAATATGAAATATACACAATGCAAAACAACAACAAAAAACTATCTTTGCAAATGATTCGCTATGATTTCACCTTGGTTTGGGAGAGCCTTAAAGCCCCCCAAAACCAACGCGAAACATCGTCGATGACGCGAAATCATTCACAATAGCACAAAATATGAAGGATACACAATGCCAACTACAAAAAACTCTCTTTGCGAATGATTCGCTATGATTTCGCGTTGGCTTGGCAGAGCCTTTGAGGATCCCCCAAATCAACGCGAATGATTTGCCCTCGACGCGAAATCATTCACAATAACACAAAATATAAAAGATACACAATGCTAAACAACAACAAAAAACTGTCTTTGCGAATGATTCGCTTCGAATTTGCGTTGGTTTGGGAGAGTCTTTAAAGGCTACTCGCAAGCAAGTTGGGTACATACATTCAAATCACTGGCCATCACAACTCTACTCGCTTCTCAACTGGTTCAAAATAGACAAGCAAGTTGACTAGCAAGTAGGTACAGTTTCGATGTATTTGTAAATCGCTAACGAATACTCGCTTGTGTGACCTAAGGGACCGCAAGGACGGAACTGCACTGCGCAGTACTCTACGGTACTTTTTTGATATATTGCACTTGAACTTTAGCTACGCTAGAGTAAATACTTGATTAATACTACGCTTGAGGCCACACGAGCAAGTACTTGCAAGCAAGTTGGCTACATACACTGCCTGTCAAATTCGTAATTTGCACTCCACTTGCTTTCCACTTGCATTCCACTTGCTTGTCTCCCAACTTACTTCTCAACTTGCTTCACTACTGGCTTCAAAACTTGCATGCCAGTTGATAAGCAAGTTGCTTGGGTTTGTCTGTGTTAGTAAACCAATTTGTATGTATTGCAACTTGCTTGCAAGTACTTGCTCGTGTGGCCTCGGGGTAAATAAAAGAGAAGTGTGCAATTTTTAATCTTTTCATTGATTTTTTTCCAATACCTTATGCCATTGTGACCTGACCCTGATTGGAGACTTTTACTTGAATCAGGGAGAACAAAAATTTCTAAAAACGTCAAAAAACAAATCAAAGCATAATCCAAATTCAGTGAGTAGTGACTTGTGAGTAATCGTTTCCAACATAAAATAAAAATATAATTACACATAATTTTCCTCAAAATACATAAATATTTTTCTTGTAATTAGAATTAAAAAAAAAATCTTAGCAAGCAATAATGTCCCACCAAACAGGAATCAAAGGTTTGTTGAAAACACCCAAATTTGGTACCCAAAACAAACATTGATGTAATTCCTCTTCTTTAGCAAATGACCAACTTTTGAAAGTCTTTGGCAAAAGTAAGAATGGCAAAGTGAGAGTTATTAAAGTATCCATCGAAAATGGTAAGAATTGAGAAATACAAATTACAAAATAGAAAAATACCAACTCATTATTGCAATTTCTTTCCTGCTTTTAAGAGGAACTCGTGAGTTCCGGCACTCAAGATGTTAAAAAAGACTGGGAAAAAGACTACGACAAGCTTATAGGCCCCATGATCGAAGAATCAGTACCATGCTATATCCTCTATCGCTTGGACAACAAGACTTCCCTTGGCCACGCATGGCTGCTGATTAGTTGGGTCCCCGACACGGCCAGTGTCAGACAGAAGATGGTTTACGCCTCAACCAAAGCAACTCTAAAGCAAGAATTCGGTTCAGCACACATCACAGAAGAGCTTCATGCAACCGGAAGTGATGAAATCACCTTGAATGGATATCACAAGAACAAGAAGGCATTTGCTGCTCCAGCTCCGCTAACTTCGCGCGAGGAGGAGATGCAGGAATTAAAAAAGACTGAAGTTAATACAGAAATCAGCACTGATACGCGGCACCAGACGCTCGGAGGTGTGTCCTGTCCACTCTCCGAGGCAACTGTTGCAGCTGTCAAGGATGCAGTCAAAGGTTCATACGGATATCTTCAGTTCCGTATTGATTTACAAGTAAGTTGAGAATTTGAGGTCAAACAGTTCACATTTAACTTATTAACCAGGAAGAGCGAATCCACGTTGTGAATGCCGCAAATATTGCCCTAGAAGAGCTTCCAAAGCAAATACCAGAAGATCACGCTCGTTACCATTTGTTCCTTTTTAAACACACCCACGAGGGTGATTACCTCGAATCGTTTGTCTTCATTTACTCCATGCCTGGCTACTCTTGTTCTGTTCGTGAGCGCATGATGTACTCCAGCTGCAAAGCACCCTTTCTGGAGGCCCTCGAAGCCATAGGAGTAGAAATTACGAAGAAGGTTCGTAGACACGTGTACCAACTCTTGCTGAGCTCGATAAATTTTTTTTTTTTTCAAATTTTCAGCTTGAAATCGATAGTGGATCGGAATTAACTGAAGAATTCCTGCAAGACGAGCTGCACCCAAAGAAAATCCTCCACCGACCCGCGTTTGCCAAACCCAAGGGACCGCCTAACCGGGGCGCAAAGCGTTTGACGCGTCCCCAGCAATCCGACTGAAGCAATTCTTCCTCCATCGTGTGCATTGACCTTGTTGACTCTTAACCGTATTGCTCGCATTTATTCTTGCATATAAATAGTAAAACATCTCGTGGATTTGTGCTTACCGTTAACTCAAGCTGCGATTTATTTTTACAATAATTATAATTATCTTTTATGTTCGTGTTTTTTCTTTATTTTGTGTTCTTTGTGTGCCTCTGGAAGAAGAGGAGAGCAATCTATTTTCTAATTCTCTAGTTGAAACAGTTTTTCTTCTTTTATTTTTAATTCACTGTGTCCAGGGAAATCTTTTGTCCAGCATCGCCAAGTTTGGCATCGTGGTGCACTATAATCGCTTGTGTTTCGCCTTGACTTTTGATGGCTTCTCGAACGCTATCATCACGTTCCAGACGCCATTTGTACTGCCAGTACCGCATTTCTTCCATTGAAGTGCCGGACAACTTAAGCAAACCTAAAGAAGCAAGGCCGGCGATACCTCCCAAGCCGGCTCCGATTATACCTCCTGCAGTCATCCCCCTTAGTCCCATGTTGATTTTATAAAGCCCACCTAAAATGTTTCGTTTGAGTAAAAACTTTGTAGTCGGGTAGTGGTAGTTTACCTGTTATTCCGCCAGCAGCAAGATATTCATAGATTGATGATTTTTCTCTGTAAACCGAAATTAGGGTAATGATACCACTAAATTGAAAAAAAAAAGTTTAGAGGAGAATCTTAGATCGAATCAAAATCTTACAAATATGACGTTGTGAATAGACTAACACGCCAGCCCCATTTGAAGGCTCCTTTTGCAAAATTTACGGTGAATTCGTTTTGTAGTTTTCTCTGAAATTGAAATAGATTTCATATTCCAATAATTCCCGTTCAAGCAGAATCGTTCTTACCTTGGCATCCAAGTGTGATTTAAACGCAGAAGCCTGATTGTTGTTCATGAAATCTTCATATGCCGTTCGAGAATTGATGAATCCCCCGTACAATGCGCCGAATAGAAAACCACAAAAACCAGCTTGATAGACTGAGTTTAGTTCAGGAGATATGCTTCCAAACTCACTGGAATTAATATTGTCTTCATATTAGAAAAAATCTATCTTTTTGGTATATTAAATAATATTTTTATGTAATGTACATACTCTACTTTAAACATTTCTTTAAGTCGCTCCAATCCTGTTTCTTTTGAAGGCGGTCTCTCGAGGAAGGCTCTGTAGGTTTTATTATCTTTGGAGAGGTTGTCATTTTCTGTATTAACTAAAGGAAGAAGGCCTGCGATAAACAAACGTGGACTGTGTTTTAGGAAACTCATTTTATTCGTTTATTTTATGATTAAATAAAAACTGAAGTCTTATTTTTGGTGAAAGATGAAGGTATATTTTTTTTGCAACAGGAACAGCTGTTAAATTTAGGCGAGTTCAGGAAAATGAGATCTCAGAGCCCTCAGCAATCTCAGTCTCGTGAACAGGATTCCTCAGAAATTTTGCTGTCAAATAACTGAGGAAAGAAAATATTGGATTCGCTTGCTCAATTTTTGACACTGAGCCGTTGGAGATCTCATTTTCCTGAACACGTTAAATGTCAAATGTTTTTAAAATGGTATTCTTTGTTTTTAACTTGAGGAAATGTTAAGAGTATTGAGAGAAGATTGAATGCGTTCAGCTGCATAGATGCAAATTGAAATAGCGGTAAGTTCCCTAACACCCCGACTCCACTGGGCATGTAGATGCCCAACATCACAACCACAATCCAGTCAACAATCAGCAGATTTTTTCTCGCTGGGCAAATCATGTCATGTCATTTCATTTCCCTCTCACTACTACTTCTATCTTTTGCAATAATACACGCCCTTTAGGCACCCGATAGCAGTAAAGAGACTTTTTTAGTATCCAGCTTCCAGCTACCTCGAGATACAAAGAAAATCAGAAAAAAACTCACAGGCACGTGAAAAGTCAAATCTCATGGCCAAGCTTTGAACAGCTTACATGTCGTGTTCAAAAGTTGGTTTTCTTCGACATGTCGTCGACAAGACATGGATTTTTTTTAGACATGTTCATAGTCTTGGCATCATGGCAGGTGGAGCCAGCATGTAAGCGCCTGTAGGCAGCTGAAGCGAAATGAAAATCTGTATGGAAATTGAAGCCTACTACGCTGCTGATGTGAAACGAAATTTTTAGTTGGTCTCCAACAAGACAACGAAATGCTAACGAAAACGAAGCGGAAATATATTCATTGATAGTTGCACAAATTCAAAAAATTAAAATAAATGCAAATGCAAAAAAATCACAAGCATGCTGTAATGAAAGAAATAACAAAAATAAACACAAAAAAAAACCCAAATGTCATTTTTTCGCACACAATAAATGGTCTGGACCCATGTTCTATAACTCAAGCGATAACTTTTCGAATCGTTAAAAAATGAAACAACTCATTCCTCAGTTATCGCCTCTGGAAAAAATCGGGTTTCTGTAACTGAACGCGATAAGTTCAATTTCCGAACTCTTCCGGCTGGAATTTCCATTGGAAGGCGATAAGTTGAACTGTCAAATAAAAAAAAAACAAATGGCGTTTCTTGCAGAAAAGTTGTAAGCAGACGCTATTTTGAAAACCATTCTATCTAATTTGTTAATTTTCTCATTATTTTTGTCCATTTAAACATGTTCTAAGTTTTAAATTGTTGTTCTTAGTTCTAACTTTAAAAAATTTCAATTCTATAGAGTTTTTTTTTGTCAAAATAGTATAAAAGACACCTAAATTAAAAAATGTTAGCAAGAAGATGCGGCAAAAAAATAAGAATGGATGATTCTCCTCCAGATTATGAAGATGAAAGGTTAAATACATATGTTTAAATCGATGTTTGTACATCGATACATATAGTTAAAAGTGATAATTTTACAATTAACCTTCCATTGCAGGGATACTTTGCCATGTGTATTTTAGAAATAGGTGTTCGGATGGACAATTATTTGCAGAATTTCTTTGACGACTCATATCCAAAATACATCGGTTGGACTCTTTACGACAAAGTTGGGGAAGTACATACGTCTGCCGAGTATACCATTGGTCCATGACGTGATATGCAGTCTTGATTTATGTGAGGGGTACAGGGGTCGATTTGTGTCGTCTTCCTGCTGCAGCAGTTAGGTGATTTGCATAAACGACAGTTGCAAACATCCCTGCTGCGTTGCTGCAGAGAAATCATATCCAAGCACATCAATCGAGATGTTCTAGACACTCTTGTTCCGAAGGGAGTGCTAAATACACACGATGTGATGTAGCCTGATCGAATATTACCAACAATTCCGTGAATAAGCACAAGGATGTCATTGCATTTATAAAAAAAAAGGCTGGTGGTGATGCCAACCTTGGCGATGGTGATAAATGAAGTTCAGTCAAATATAGCAATATATATAGGCCGAAAGGCATTAGTTATAAGTGAATGGAAAAATAAAAATGAATTGAAACGAAAAATGTGTAGCAAAAACATTCTTTTTTTTAATTTGAGATAAGAATACAAAATTGAGTAATTTTGAGGTCCATCTTCCAATTCAGAGAAAAGTTTAGTCTGGTTTGTAAGTATATTAAAAATGATCAGTCTTTTATTATAGAAACAATATTAAAATGTAAAATAAATGTTTTCCTTTCTGTTGGAGTATTGGCACCGCCAGTGACTGGTGCTACACGTGGACCAGAAGCAGCCCAGACTATGCTACTGATGACTGTCTAGTTAGTGATTAAGGGCGAAGCAGCAGCTACAGGCTTAGGATCATCAGCCAATGTACGCTTAGTAGTAGCACTTCTTTGCTCAATCTTTCTCATCACTGGCCAAGGTAAGAATCTCTTGGACCTCAAAACCATTTCCAGTAGTTGCTGAGGTTGGTGTATGTTGGTTGAACAGTGGAGGGTTCTTGGTTAGGATCTGTAAATACAAATAGAAACAATTAATTTTGATCATCCATCCGACGAATGGAATTTAATTGAACTTATAAATTTCGTCAGTATTAATTTTAGTGTTGGCAAATCTCTTTTAGTCTCAGCTTCCAACTCAAAACTCGCTGAATATCTCTGAAAATAAAAACTTTAACCATAAAGCAACAATGTTTTAACATTTATTTATTTACCTTTTTGGCTGAATTAAGTTCAATTTTGCATTCGTTTTTTAATTTGTTTTGTTTAATTTTCATTTTTTTCACTTACTCACCAGCTTTTAGGCCAGCGATAAGTTTTGACGTTTTAAACGAAAATTTTTTCGACTTTCTGAGATACAGAAACTCATTTTATCGAATTTTTCCAGGATTTCTATTCCGATTGTTTCACTCGATAAAATTAACGACCGTCAAAGTTACAGAAACCCGATGATGCGATAAAATGAGTTTCGTTTCAATTTTCATCGTTTCTCGACTATTTTTATCGATTCGATAATTACAGAACATGGGTCCTGTGCCTACGTTCTGTAACTCTCACATCGATAAAATCAGTCGAGAAACATTGAAAAATGGAACAAAACTCATGCATTTTGTTTCAGTTTTCAGCGTTTCTCGATCAGTTTTTTCGATGCGAGAGTTACAGAACGTAGGCACTGGTTAATTAATTGTGTGCGAAAAAAGAGTGTAGACTTCTTCAAATAATCTGCTACAATTATCAATTTCGCTCATCGAACAGCGTACTGCAAAACGAAAAGTAGAACTAAATTTTTAGTTTATGATTTCGTTGTGTCATTTTTGTATGGAATTTTTCGTTTCACATCAGCAGCGTACTAGGCTTTAAAAGCAAATAGCTTCAAAACATTAACAATTTACAGCCGTTTTTATTAAGAAAACTCAAACGCATCTTAACTTTAAGATGCCTTTAAATTGCTGTTAAGTGTGAAATTGGTATCTATAATCAATTTTCACATTTAAGCAACGTTACTTAAATGCATCTCAACTTAAACGCCATCCACCGCATTTATAGGCTACTCAAAACCATCTTAAACATTATATTGACATTCAAGAAGAATTGTTTTTATCACAAAAGTAAAGGTATGTATATGTATGTAATGTATGTATTTAGGTAGAGTTTCCATATTGAATGTTGTAGGTACCTAATTGAAGTTTTAAGATTTGTGATTTTCTTCAGTAAATTAAGTTAAAAATAAATTGTTTCATTGATTTATCAAAATATTTTTCCATCAAAAGACCAAAGTATGAATCAATAAATTAAACAAAAGAATTTCTGGACACAAAAATTAAGGTATCGCAAACCAAAATGATGACTCATTTTCATTTCTTTTGCATTGGACTATGCCAAGATACTACATCCAGTTGCATCTCTTTCTGTCTTATAAGTATGCGCTCGTTTTTGTTTGCAAGTTGTCAAAAAACAGCTGAAATGAACATGTATTTGTGAGTTTTCTCACGTTACGTTACATTTCAAATCGGTTAGTTAATAGCCATTCCACACTATCCCACTGAGTATTAATACATGTCAAAAAAGTGTGAAGAAATCATGTATAATAGTGTGGAAGCAAAATATGAAATTTCATCACACACAACTTGACATCGCATCCTACACGATTTGACATGTGTTTATACCTGAAAATATTTAAGATCGGTTCTAAAACCATCACACATTCTATCCCACTTGGGCGTTTGAGGTTATGGTGAAACTGATTTCTTTTGATGCAAGTGTGGAAGCAAAATATGAAAATCATTTTCATCACACAAATTTGGCAGTCGTATGAAATTCTTTCCCACTTTATTCTGACATGTATTAATACTTTGTGGGATAGTGTAGAGGCACTTTAAGTAGCAATAGAAAATTGATTATAGATGAGAATTTAAGTAACGTAATTTAAAGGCAACTTAAATATTTATGCAAACTTAACTAAATGACCTCTAAGAGCCATCTCAAGAAAATCTAATAAATTCGGCTATTATTGTTTACTTTCTTTGCCATAAATGACAAACAATTGAGATCATTCACTCGCAATGACGTCACGAATCAGTTGCCTGAACTGTCAAGCATACCTTGTTATTCTTATACCATGGGTTATATGTTGAGTTCTATTAATTGCACTGTCAAGATTGAGGTGTTTATGCTAAGAAAAAATGACAGAGCATCATATCCGATTTTTTAAAGTTAAATTAAAGTAGTTATAACGAATGTTGATCAAGGAAAGAATTGCAACATTAAACCCATGGCCCTACAGATTGGAGGTTAGTGCGTTGGGCTAACGACCCGACCACAGTAAAAAAAACAATTGTTATGAGAGAGACGCGGGAAGCCTCGGATAACGACCCCCCTCAAATGGCAACCAGACCCGGAACGAAAATGGACTATGATCTACGAGTATGCACCTGGAATGTAAGGACACTCTACACACCAGGTGCTACTCAAAAACTTGAATCTGTCCTCTCGCGGTACAAGGCAGACATTACCGCGATCCAGGAGATACGATGGATAGGATCAGGTATAACGAAAAGAAAAGATTGCGACATTTATTACAGCTGTCACCAAAGACTGCACATGCTAGGATGCGGATTCGTCGTGGGAAATCGACTCAGATCGAAAGTCATCGATTTTAAGCCGATAAGCGATCGCCTGGCTGTGATCCGCATCAAAGCTACCTTCCAAAACATCAGCCTAATATGTGCACACGCCCCTACCGATGAAGCTGAGGAGTCTAACAAGGAGGAGTTTTACGACCTCCTGGACGGAGCCTACGGAGCCTGTCCGGAGTACGATGTCAAAGTCGTGCTCGGAGACTTCAATGCTAAAATCGGAAAGGAAAACATCTTTGGCGGATTAGTTGGAAAGCACAGCCTCCACGAAACGACAACAGACAACGGCTTCCGACTAATCGACTTTGCTGCAGCTCGTAATACGGTGATAAGTAGCACTAGGTTCCCCAGGCGAAGGATACACACAGCAACCTGGCGATCTCCAGATGGTCGAACGGCCAACCAAATCGACCACGTGCTAATTGGCGCAAGGTACGTGTTAAACAACATAAACAACAATAATGCTGACTGTATTACATTCTGAAATGGATACAACGAATGAACGCGGTGGCGTTCGATCGTTGCATATCGACCCATATTTAATTATATTTATTCATTGTAAGCATTTATTTTATTTATCCATTGTAAGCATTTTATGCAATTAATAATAAGTATAAAAGAGGCATTGGCCCACAAATAAAGATCATTTTAAAACAATTCGTTGAGTAGTAATTTGATCCACTTTTCACATACAGTTCAGGTTTCAAGTGCCTGCAATTGTACCATCCAATCTCAAATTAATTGTGCACCATTTTACACAGAATAAACAAATCAAGTTCAAGTGCTTGTATTTGTTATCAAATTGTGTTCTGCACATTAATAATTCAATCATTTTGGTGACCCCTACATTCAAAGAACATCAGCTTTACTATGGATAGTTTAGCCAGGAGCCAACGCATATCTGGAGAGGAGATACAATCAATCATCCGCAACTTCTCGAAAGATTCCTCCACCCGCAAAACAACTAGAGAATACTTCACGTCAAGACTCAATCGTCTAAACACCGTATGGGAAGAATTCGAAGCTACAGATGGCAGAATTCGCGACACACCAGACATATCGTTAGACCACGAGTACTTTACCTCTAAGTATTTTGACCAAATCAAGACATTATACGAAAAGTATAAGCAAATCTTGAGTGATTCACTGGCGCAGATAGAGGCCAGTAACAACACCAAACTTGATGTCGTGCCAAAGGGTACAGAAGATAACCAATCTAAACCTAATGATGCATTGACATCAACAAAAAATCTTGCTCTTAAAGAACAAGATAACAACCCAAACATTGATACCCTGATGAGAAGACAAAAGGCACTTATGAATTCACTAGCCCGACTCATCAACGGAAAAATAAAAGAAGAAGCACCCATCCAATGTCTGGAGTCTATGAACAGACTTTGGACCCAGGTTGAGGAGATTCATCACTCAATTTGGGAAGCTGTCAATGATCCGGAATCTGAGGGTTACAACATGGAGTTGTACACCGAATTAGAGACATCAGTTCTCAAAAATCAAGCTTCTTTGAGCAAAACATCATCAAGCGTTCAAAGAAGCGAGCCATCAAAACAGCTAACTGATCGCCCGGCAATTCAGTTGCCTAAAATGTCGATACCCAAATTCGACGGCGATTATTTAAAATGGCAAACATTTTCAGACATCTTCACTAAGATGATACATGAACAACCATTACCACCCGTCCAAAAAATGTGGTATTTGAAGACAAATGTGTCCGGTGATGCAGAGAGACTGATGCGCCACCTTGAACTGACTGAAGACAACTACAGTATCGCTTGGAATATCCTCCAGGATCGTTTCAGCAATAAAAGGGCGCAAACCTCAGCACTTATCCAGAGAATTCTCAGTCTGCCGAACATTAATCCAGAAATGAAGGCCATCAGAGAATTTCATGACGCAATCCATGAATGTCTTGCAGCACTCAAAACTCTTGGCATTGAGACAGCATCTTGGGCCCCATTACTCACTCATCTCTTAATAAAGAAGTTGGATCGACAAAGCCACCTATTATATGAACAATCACTTCAAAACCCTCGAGAGCTTCAGACGATGGACGAATTTCTCAAATTTTTAAAAAACCGATTTGAGTCTTTAGAAGCTGTTGGCGGAAAAGAAAAGGCCAAGGCGGTGACAACAATAGCCACGTCCAACACGGAAAATTGCAAGGTATGTGGGATAAAAGGCCACCCTATTTACTATTGTGAGAAGTTCTTAAAAATGTCAGCTGCTGAAAGGCTTAAGTGGACCCAAAGACGACATCTATGTGTAAATTGTTTCAAGGTTGATCATAATGCGAAATCATGCTCATCACGATGCTGCACTAAGTGCTCAGGTAAACACAATACCTTACTGCATTTAGAAAAGGCATGTTCATCAAGTCCAAATCAAAGGAAATCCAATCCATCTACAACCATCGTAGCAGGTGCTACACCTACCAAATTGATGTCATCAGAAGTGGGAGGCTCATCACCGCTCACGGTTGCCACTATACAACAATTGAATAACAAGCAAGGTTACGTTCTTTTGGCCACCGCAAGGGTTCTAATCACAGCAAATGATGGACAAACATGTGAAGTTAGAGCCATCTTAGACTCCGGTTCTCAAATAAACCTTATAACTGAGAGACTTATTAAACGCTTATCCTTATCACCAACACCATCATCTCTATGCATTGAGGGCATCGGCAGAAGAACACGAAACACAACACAGCGAATAAACATTCAACTTCACTCAACAATGGGCAATTTCGCATGCAGACTGGAAGCCTTCATACTTCCGAACATCGTATCTCCTCAACCCACTCAAAACCTAGATACTTCTACCTGGTCTATACCAGAAAACATCAACTTGGCAGATCCCAACTTCCACCGATCCAGTAAGATTGAAGTCCTTTTGGGAGCAGAATTTTATCAGTTAATCCGCCCCGAACAAATACAAATCGGCGACAAAATGCCAATTTTACAAAACACAGTATTTGGTTGGGTAGTAACCGGGAAAATTGAAGATACGACATACAACACTGCTACTTGTGGCATCTTTTGCGAAGAAGACTCAACCAACGAGCTTATTGAACGGTTTTGGAGGCTTGATGACTTTGAAAACACACCAAAACAGATGACATCATTAGAAAAATACTGTGAATCACACTTCATTCAAAATGTGTCTAGATCGGAATCTGGGCGTTTCATCGTTAGGTTACCATTTCGAGAAAATGGCGTAGCACTAGGTGACTCTATGCAAACAGCGTTTAATCGTTTTATGTCACTAGAAAGACGACTAAACAAAAACCCTAAACTAAGAGAAGATTACGTCAAATTTATGGACGAATATGAATCTCTTGGCCACATGGAAGAGATCAGACAAGACAGCATTCAAGGACCCCACTTCTTCATACCTCACCATTGCGTATTGAAGCCTGACAGCAGTACAACAAAACTACGGGTGGTCTTCGACGCCTCAGCAAAAACTTCGTCTGGTCTATCGCTTAATGACATCCTCCACACTGGGCCTACAGTTCAAAGTGAACTATTATCTATACTACTTCGTTTTCGCCTGCACAAGTACGTTTTTACAGCAGATGTTGAGAAGATGTACAGGCAGATTCTGGTACATGAAGAAGATCAACCCTATCAACTCATCATGTGGAGACGGAGATCATCAGAAGAGATAAGGTACTATAGATTGAAAACAGTAACTTACGGAACATCATCCGCACCTTACTTGGCAACTAAATCCTTGCAATACTTAGCAACCCAAAACAAAATAACTCAACCGATTGGGGCTCAAATACTTCAAGATGACTTCTACGTCGACGACTGCATTAGTGGATCGGACAGCATCGCTCATGCGAAAGAGGCACAATACCAGGTTTCTTCATTACTCAATGGTGCTGGACTCAAACTCCGCAAATGGTGTGCAAACCATCCATCATTATTAAAGGATATCCCAGCTGAGGACCAAGAAGTCAGCCTTGATTTCAGCGATTCAATCAATTGCACAATCAAAACTTTAGGTCTAATCTGGCAACCAAAATCAGACCAATTATGTGGAAGAGCACAAATATCTGATACTATCTCAATCACTAAGCGATCAGTCAGCTCAGACATAGCACGCATCTTTGATCCACTAGGACTCTTTGGTCCAGTAGTAGTTAAAGCCAAAATCTTCATGCAACAGCTTTGGCACCTAAAACTGTCTTGGGATGACGAACTACCACAACATCTTAAGGAGGAATGGATAATCTTCAGGAACAACATGTCAACACTCAATCAGGCAAAGGTTCCCAGACACATCTTTAATCAACAGAATCCAACATCCGTACAAATGCACACCTTTGTTGACGCATCAGAACAAGCATATGGTGCAGCTGTGTATCTTCGTTCAACTTATAGAGATCGCACAATCATCGTCAGACTACTCTGTGCGAAGTCAAGAATTGCTCCGGTAAAACAACAGACCCTTCCTCGGCTTGAATTATGCGCTGCAGTCTTAGGAGCCGAACTAACAAGCAGAGTCAGAGAAGATTTACGACTGCGAGACACGCCAATACATCTTTGGACTGATTCACGAATCGTACTATCATGGATCAATTCCACATCGTCATCATTTCACACATTCGTGGCAAATCGAGTTGCAAAAATTCAAGAATGTTCCCTGGCAACTCAGTGGCGTCATGTCCCATCCAAAGAGAATCCAGCAGACTTACTATCTCGGGGAATATCTGCAGCAAGCTTTATGTCATGTAACATGTGGCTTTATGGGCCGTTTTTCTTGCATGGAAACGAATCAACATGGCACCAGCCGTTCGTAAAGGAGCTAGAAATACCCTCCGATCTAGAACGGAAAAGAAAACACACAGTGGCAGTAGCACTACAACAAAACCCTACAATTGACCTAATTTACCAGATAAAACATCGAAATTCTTTCAATTTTCTGCAACGTACAATGGGCTATGTTCTCCGGTTCACCAATAGAGCCAGGAAAATGGACATAAATCCAGCAGAACAAACAGCATTATCACCTAAGGAACTCAATGAATCACTTTTGGTCATCGTAAAGCAAATACAATCTTCTGAATTTACAAATGAAATACAAGATCTTAAAGGTCACAGAGGAGTATGCAAATCCAGCGCATTGATTACCCTGGCTCCATTTTTAGACGAAAGGGGGATTCTACGAGTTGGAGGCAGACTAGAGGCCGCATCAATCTCATTTAATGCCAAACATCCCATATTGATGCCGTACAACGAATCCATCACAAAATTGCTATTCAAAATGAAACATGACGAACACAACCACTGTGGACCACAAACATTGTTATCAATTCTGAGGCAGCAATTTTGGCCTATTAAGGGTAAGATCATGGCTCGACACACAGTTCATAAATGTATCAGATGCACCAAAACCCGACCACAGTTGATGACTCAAGTAATGGGTAATCTGCCAGTAGATCGCGTCACAGCAAATAGACCTTTCTTAAACTCCGGAGTAGACTTTTGTGGCCCCCTATGGGTACACTACAAAATCAGGGGAAAAAGGCCACACAAGGTTTACTTAGCAGTTTTTTGTTGCTTCACCACCAAGGCAGTACATTTAGAAATTGTGACTGACTTAACGACGGAGGCATTCATTGGAGCACTCAGAAGATTCATCAACCGCCGTGGACGAATTCAAACTCTTTACTGTGACAACGCCACCAACTTCGTGGGAGCAAGGAATCAGCTTCATGAACTCAACAGTGTACTGCACACCCCCGAAGCGAAGGAAGCCATAATCAAGGCTAGCAGCAACAAGGGAATAACATTTAAATTCATCCCTCCAAGAGCTCCACATTTCGGCGGTTTATGGGAGGCAGCAGTCAAATCAGCCAAACATCTGTTAGTCAAAACAGTCTCCATATCGTCACTCACGCATGAAGAATTGGAGACCGTAATCACCGAAGTTGAAGCCATCCTAAATTCAAGACCACTCACTCCACTTTCATCGAATCCAAACGATCTGGCTGCATTGACACCAGGACACTTCCTGATTGGTGAACCATTGATTGCTCAAGTTGATCCCGACAGCGCTCCAGAAAAAATAAATCTGAGAAATCGATGGAATTCAATCTGCTACTTGAAACATGAATTTTGGAAACGATGGTCAAGTGAATACTTAAATCAATTACAACAAAGAAACAAATGGAATCAGCATAAGGAAAACATCAAAGTTGGCGACATGGTTATCATCAAAGAAGACAACACGCCAACGCTTCAATGGCCACTGGGAAGAATTGTCCAAATCTTCAAGGGCGACGACAATGTTGTTCGAGTAGTCAATGTCAAAACCAAATCTGGAATATTCAAACGACCAATTCATCGCTTAGCCCCACTGTTCGAAGACATTGATAGTACTGATGACAAGGATAACACTGACGAGGCACAGGTAGCAACTTCACAATCCGAATCTCGAATGAATGAAACGACAGAAACGCCTACAAAACGAAGAAGGACGTCATGTGTGTCATTAATCACCACCGTTATACTGTCATTGTTTCTTCTACCCGTAGTTTGTGCATCGCCGATTAACATATCAAGATTTGACAATAATCCAGGAATATATTTCGAAAATCTTGGATCCACAAATCTAGTTGCCAACGAATGGAAAATTATTGTCTACTACGATCTAGCACCCATTCGATCAGAATTAGAGTCATTTAACAATGGAACAATTGCTCTTGAACATTTATGCAACCAACTACAGTTAAGGACAACGTGCAGTGCACTAGTAACACATTTTACAAACATGAGGAGTACCCTACAAGCAGACACCAACCTCATCTCAAAACATCGAACTCCACGCGCGGCAATCAACATAGTCGGCAATTTAGCACATTCGTTATTTGGACTGCTTGATTCTGACTACGCTGAAGAACTCTCAAAAACCATCAATCAAGTTAACACAAATGAAGCGCATCTTTTAAAAATGCTAAAAAATCAGACTTCCATCATAGACTCCACCATCAACATAATGAAACAAGATTATCTCGAAGGAGAAAAACGCATGATAACGCTTCAAAATCAAGTGACACACATCATTGCGAGAATTGGAGACACAACTGATCAGTTGAGAATCTTTCAAATTTTTACGTCTTTAACAATGCAATTAATGCTTATGGCTACAAACCTGCAGCAAATTGAGAACGCTATTCGCAACACATTTACGGACGTACATTATGGAACCATAAGTCCCCTCCTGCTATCACCAGCTCAATTGAGGGCGGAAATTATCAACATCAAAAACAATTTACCCCAATCCCAAAAACTACCATTCGAGCAAGAAGACTTGCTCCACTTCTATAAGATATCAACAACAAAGGGTCAGGCTACTGGAAATCACCTGTTATTTGTCATTAAAATTCCACTAGTTGAACAAGAATCTTTCAATCTATTTCAACTCACACCCTTTCCGTCAATCGTTAATAACACGCTCCTCATCATCAGTCCGGCAATGGAAATTTTGGCTATAAATCGTCACAGAGACCAATACTTTGCAATGACAGCATCCGAACTTAAGGATTGTTACAAGGGAAAAGACATGCAGTTTTTTTGCGCCAACAGAAAGGCAAAATACCATGCTGGTTCACAAGCATACAATTGTGAATTTAATCTCTTCAACAACAATACCGCACCATCATGTAGCATACTTAAACCAAGTAATGACTTAATTTGGACCCAGCTGAATAGCAGAAATCAATGGGTATTCGGAACTCTTTATAATATTCAATTAACTGCTGTATGCAAAACAAAAACCTTACAAATTGAACTCACTGGATCCGGCATTCTATCAATGGAAAATGATTGTATACTGAGAAACAATCTCATTACCATTGAAGGAAATCAGATGATGATCAGCACTCTACAATCATCCTACATAAGCTTTGGGAACATATCTTTAATTGCCAAACCCAAAGATGTGCACGCAGCTCTGGAATCACTTCCAACATTCAACAACAGTCATCTAGAAGCATTAAACCATCTCCAGACTCAACTCTCTACTCTACAACATCAAGGTCTTCCTAAGCTGAACGACAAGGTATTCTTCAATAGCATTCATCACCACTTTGTCAGTTATTTTGCTCTTCTTCTTTCAATGAGCTTTGCAATTGTAATTATTTGCAAACTCCGGAAGAGATTGACGTCAGCCACTAATTCTACACCTGTTCCACAACCAAGAATACAGTACGATGTCAACGTCATATGAGAATACAGTTGAATTGAGCCATTCAACGCGGGGAAGTATGTTAAACAACATAAACAACAATAATGCTGACTGTATTACATTCTGAAATGGATACAACGAACGAACGCGGTGGCGTTCGATCGTTGCATATCGACCCATATTTAATTATATTTATTCATTGTAAGCATTTATTTTATTTATCCATTGTAAGCATTTTATGCAATTAATAATAAGTATAAAAGAGGCATTGGCCCACAAATAAAGATCATTTTAAAACAATTCGTTGAGTAGTAATTTGATCCACTTTTCACATACAGTTCAGGTTTCAAGTGCCTGCAATTGTACCATCCAATCTCAAATTAATTGTGCACCATTTTACACAGAATAAACAAATCAAGTTCAAGTGCTTGTATTTGTTATCAAATTGTGTTCTGCACATTAATAATTCAATCAGTACGCATCGAACATCTTGGACGTGCGAACTTTCCGAGGTGCAAACGTGGACTCTGACCACTTTCTTGTTGTGACAAAGTTCAGAGCCCGACTGTCCAATGAAAAGAAAACGAAGACCGCCCAAAGAAAGAAGTTCAACATCGCATGCCTTAGCACATCTGAGAAAGCCAGAGACTACAGTGAGCAATTGACCGGGAAACTCTCTGCCGTACACCCAGCCACAAGCGTCAACAACCAGTGGAACCAGTATCGCGACATTATTAAAGAGACAGCCGAGACCACCATAGGCTATCAACCACCCAGAGAAAAGAACCCGTGGTATGATGATGAATGCGCGGTATTGAAGCAGGAGACGGAAAATACACGAATGCAAATGCTGCAACGGAAAACAAGAGCAGCAAGAGAGGAGTACCGTGAAAAGAGAAGGAAAGAGAAAAAAACCCTGCGTAGAAAGAAAAGAGCATCCGCAGCCTCTCAGCTCAAGTATCTCGAAGAGTCCAGCACCGCCACCAACACCCGCCGGTTCTACAAAACAGCCAAGCAACTGGCATCTGGTTATAGGACTGGCACGCAAGCTCTTCGAAACAGCGAAGGGAACCTAGTCACCGAAGCACAGGGAATTGTAGACGTGTTTAAGCAGCATTTCCAGCAGCTGCTTAATGGGCATTATGTAGAGGAGGCGACAGGGGAACAAACAAGCATTAGACCAGTCAATGAAGATCCAGTCCCAGCACCCAGTACTGAAGAGGTTAAGAAAGCCATCCACAAGCTTAAGAACAACAAATCCGCCGGCTCGGATGGCCTACCAGCGGAACTCTTCAAGTATGGAGGAGATGTTCTGGTAGGGTGCATGCACCAGCTCATCAACCAAGTTTGGGAGGAGGAAAGTATGCCCGATGACTGGTCAAATAGCTCCATATGCCCAATCTACAAAAAAGGCGATCCTATGTCCTGCAAGAACTACAGAGGCATATCCCTGCTTAATGTTGCCTACAAGATCCTATCCAACGTACTTTGTGAGCGTCTAAAACCTTTCTGCAACACTATGATCGGCACGTACCAGTGTGGCTTTAGGCCAGGCAGATCAACGATAGACCAAATCTTCACATTGAGGCAAATCCTGGAAAAGACCAACGAATTTCAAGTCGAGACCCACCACCTATTCATCGACTTCAAAGCCGCATATGATAGCATAAGTCGCCAAGAGCTTCTATTGGCGATGTCGGAACTCGGGATCCCGAAAAAACTGATCCAGCTATGCCGCATGACGTTACAAAATACGCGGTGCAACGTGCAAATGGGTAACAGCTCATCCGAGTTATTCCAGACGTGTACAGGGTTCAGGCAAGGAGATGCGCTATCATGTGATTTCTTCAACCTAGTCCTGGAGCAGATAGTGCGCAAGAGTGGTGTTAACATGGACGGCACTATCTTTAACAGGTCTTCTCAACTGCTTGGTTATGCGGACGACATCGACATCATCGGCCGTTCCAAGAGAGCTGTACTTGAAGCATTCACAGCTATTGATGAACAGGCGAAACGCGTTGGTCTTGAAGTGAATGAGGACAAAACAAAGTATATGCTATCAACAAACAAAGCCTCATCTGTCCATCGCCTAGGACAAAATGTCACTGTAGGTAGCAGTAATTTCGAGGTAGTCAAGGAGTTCACCTACCTCGGAACAAACATCAATCCCACGAACGACACCTTAGTGGAAATCCGACGAAGAATTACCCTAGCGAACCGCTGCTACTTCGGTTTGGCCAAACAAATGGGTTCAAAACTCCTTTCTCGAAAGACAAAGTGCACGCTATACAAAACTCTTATTTTACCAGTTCTACTCTACGGCGCCGAGTGCTGGACGATAAGTAAAAAAGGGGAATTGATCCTGGGCACTTTCGAGAGAAAAATTCTACGACGGATATTTGGTCCTATATGCGAAGAGGGCGATTGGAGGAGAAGATTCAATCGTGAACTGTACGAGCTGTACCAAGATGTGGATGTAGTCCAAAGAGCCAAAACACGTCGACTACATTGGCTCGGCCACATCGAGCGAATGGACAACAACGCTCCAGCCAAGAAAATCTTCGAATCCCAGCCCCCAGGTTCGAGACGACCAGGAAGACCGAACCTCCGCTATAGGGACCAGGCGGTCACAGACGCAAGAGCGCTTGGTCTCGACGACTGGAGGGAGCGTGCGAGGGACCGCAGCCGATGGAAGACCGCAATATCTCAGGCAGAGACCCTTCATGGATCGGGAGCCGGATAAGTAAGTAAGTAAGTTATAACCTTGAAGAAGGCTGTATAGCGACACCGACCTAGCCCCAAAAGTGAAAAGCCAACGACTAAGATGGCTGGGTCACCTAGAGCGAACGGACACCAATGCTTCGGCCCGGAAAGTCTTCGAATCCAACCCGTGGGACAACGCAGTAGAGGTGGACAGCATAAAAGGTGGCTTACGCAAGTGGAAGAGGACCTCAACCAACTTGGGGTGCGAAACTGGAGACAGCTAGCTAGAAACCAAGCCGGCTGAGAGAAGCTTGTTGGTTGAGGCCCTGGTCCACCCCGGACTGCAGCGCCACCTTAAGTAAGTAAGTAAGTAACCTTGAAGATAAAATAGGAGAACCTACTCTTTGTGACCCCCCACACCTCCCAAAGCCTGACTTCAATTGGATTCGATATCATGGTACATGTTGTATACCCAATACCCATAAGCCCTCATACCCTTACACGGTTGGTAGAAAATCTTCCAATCTCTTACAATTTATTGTTAGATAGTTTGTTTGACTATTTACTGTCAGATAGCTGTCTGAAAACCTACCAATTTGTCTGACAATGAAAAAATTGTAAGATGTTAAAAAACGTTCATGTGACAATTTCTTCACTGTCAGAAACGTCAGACAACGATAAAAATTGGCAGGCCTGATAATAAATTGTGTGTGTACACGGTTGTCTAATGCTACATTTCCACCTAGTGCTAATCTGAGATTTAATGAGATTAACCTTAAATCTCCTTCAAATCTCGTAGATTTACCATACAAATTTATTTCGTAAATCTTGAAGATTAGAAATTAATCTTGTTAAATCTTCCTAGGACAAATAGTTTTACAAATCGAACTAACCTATTTTTACATGGTGCTGAACGATTCATTCGAGACTCGCATTCAGTTCTTCATTGTTTCACACGAATCAAACATTTTGTCTCATTCGCACTTCATAAGAAAAATTGGAACGCCATTTGCATTTTTGAAGGTGCTGTCAAATTTAATCTTTTTTAAATCTTTTTGTGCGGTGGAAACACCAAAAAGATTTATTTAATCTAATCTGAGATAAACCTTTGGTGGAAACATAGCATAATACCTTATAATGAAATCACAAATCTCAAAACTTCAGTTATGCTACATTTCCACCTAGCGCTAATCTGAGATTTAATGAGATTAACCTTAAATCTCTTTTAAATCTCGTAGATTTACCATACAAATTTATTTCGTAAATCTTGAGGATTAAAAATTAATCTTGTTAAATCTTCCTAGGACAAATAGTTTTACAAATCGAACTAACCTATTTTTACATGGTGCTGAACGATTCATTCGAGACTCGCATTCAGTTCTTCATTGTTTCACACGAATCAAACATTCTGTCTCATTCGCACTTCATAAGAAAAATTGGAACGCCATTTGCATTTTTGAAGGTGCTGTCAAATTTAATCTTTTTTAAATCTTTTTGTGCGGTGGAAACACCAAAAAGATTTATTTAATCTAATCTGAGATAAACCTTTGGTGGAAACATAGCATTAGATACCTACAAAATTCAATAAGGAAACTCTACCTACATTTAACTGTTGCGGAAGCCTGGCAAACCATTACGTTGAGGTGAGGCGGATTTCACCTAAGATGAGAGAAAATAGAAATATTAGTTTTTTTTTCAATAAAATTCAATAGGAAAAAGTAAATAAATAGAAACTAAATAAATGAAACAAAATATTACCTATTAACATACCTACCCTCGTTCAATGCCGGTGTTTGTGTTGTGTTTTCTGTTTTGTTTATAGTTACTATCTGTGGTTGATGAGAGTTGACATAGCCAAAAATATATATAGAGAGATAAGAAACTGATTAGAAGTATGAGCGTGTTTACTCGGTTTTTTATTGGTCGTTTCGTATTTCGTCGTGTTGACGCTTAAGCTAGAACTATAATGCTCGGAGGGGCACTTAAGTGGTCGGAAGAAAACAAGCGAATACACGGAAAGCATACGACGATGACTATAATTGCGGAGCGGAGCGTTTCGTCAAGTTTCGTTCAACTTTGGTTACGGAAGTGAGGTGCGCTCCGGCGCGCACCTCACTTAAGTAAAACTGACATTTGGTGAAATAGGAGTGCCAAAAAGAGATAGATGATAATTACATTATGGGTGTGTTCCCCTTTTTTCGGTACGGAAAGCTACTTTTCGTTAGTTTTTGACATTAGCTTCAGTGCCCTTCCGACTATTATAGTTCTACCTTTACACGTCTCTTTTTGATGGTCGTCTCGGGTTTAGTCTTTTTGACAAATTGGAAGAAGAGAGTAGAAATTTAGGAAGAATGAAGTAACGAAAGAACGTACGAGAATTTGTGGATTTTTTCTGGTTGAATTTTGAGGTTTATGATTTAACAAATGAGTAGAGGCGGGGAATGCGTAGGGGAAAACAGGGTGGATTCGTACACTTTTTACTCTGAGCTGTATAGAAGAAAAACTTTTAGTTATTGCAAAATAACTTTAATGCTGCTGTATACCCTATATATTTGTCTATAGTTGTAGTGAAGTTAAGTGCCGATACAAACCACTATGGAGACGCAACGGTAAGATTTCTGAAAAATGGAAAACGTACGAATCCACCCCACACGCGGGGTAGCTTCGTACATAGAGAAGGGTGCATTCGTACACTGTGGGGAGCTGTCGTAAACAATAATTAAGAAGACTTTTTTTTATGGAATTAAACATTTATTCAGATAACAAAACGTAAAATAAACTCTTAACACAGTAATAAATAATAGATAATAAAAATAAATAATATAACAAGCTATAACAATTCAACTTCGATAAATGAATAAAACATAAAATAAATAATTCATTATAACATTAAGAATATTTTATGGCATCAGATTATAAATGGTGAGATCTGTATTGAAGCAGTTCTTGTTGTGCAAGCTGATTTAGGCGGCGGCAAAACACAGACTACGTCTGATAAGTACACTGTTCCTTCATTCGTACAGTACGAATCTACCCCACTCATACCCGTACGAAGGTACCCCAACAACACAATTAATAAAACAAGTTCAAAATAATAACAAATAATTGTTATTTTCACAAAATCAATGTCAATATATTAATTAAAGACAGTTATTCAACCTAATTATAATAAATTGAAACTATAAGTGCAAAACTTTTTATGAAAACAAAATATTAAAGATGAATCAAAAATTACTTACGGGAACCGAAAACACGTATCATCTTGTCACAAAAAATGTCTCCGCTAAACAGAGGTCGCGGTTAGCTGTTAGTGTACACACATGAACCGACCTCTCTCACACACAAATACAGCTTGCGTAACATGTTCGATAGTGTAGATATGACAACTGTACGAATGCTCCCGCTGTACGAATCTACCCTGTTTTCCCCTATAAACTTTAAATACTAAGATTTAAAATTGTCCGTATAATTAAATGGGTATACCCATTGACGTACTATATAATGGGTCAATGGGTATACCGTATACATTTAAACAAGAAGAGATTTAAAAATATGTTAAACTATTATTACTAATAAAAAATAAATTGGGTGGCGCAACAGCTCATGGAGAACCAGGGCCTAGTGACTTACAACTCACAACCATTCCTGTGTGCGTGTTTGTTGGCAGGAATATAACTATTATTACTGTCTATTGTCAAATAAATGGAACTTAAAATTTTGTGAACGTCAAAATCACGTCATCATAATCACGAATTAACGATGATTAGCTGTGAATAAATTGGGCCTAAATATGTTATAGGTAATAATTGTAAGTTACACGTGTATTACTCGTTCGTGATTTATATTTTCATGTTTCGGTCCTCGTCAATTCACGTTTACACGTGTCGATTTTCTTGTCACTTAGTAATACGTTTTTATTTATATTCGTGTCGTGGGTGTTTCTTTCTGTCGGTTGCGTTTCCATCGAGTTTCTCGTATCGTTTCCTTTTTTGTTGAAAAACAGACAAATTTCTGACCCGAGTTTAAAAGTTTTGCAAAAAGTTATTGTAGGTGTTAACTGTCATTCTTAGACATAAACGAAAGAAACAAAGTGTTGGTGAATTTGAACAGTAAATATGGCTTAATAATATCAAAATTTTTACTCGTGAAAGTTTTATGAGCAAAGTTATCACCAACGCCACCTGTCGGGAATAAACAGGGTCCTCTTGTATTTTGGCCATTATTATTGAACATGCCCTTCGTCAAAATTCGAAGAAGGAAACAAAAAGAGAAAAATATAAGTCATTTTCTTGTGTACACTGGAAGTAAATACATGTGTATTTTTTTTTTATGTTTGTTTATGTATGCGGGTACAGAGATGTGGATCGGATGATGTTGTTCAGTTAGGGAAAAATCATCCGAGAATTTTGTATGCTTTTTTGCCTACCCTCGTTGTTTTTGGCACACCCACACCATATATAAATTCTATAGTATTCTCATGAAGAAAAAAAGCTTGTGGCCATCTATGCGTCCAAATGTAATACTAATTTTTGTTAAGGGATCTCGGTAAGACGATCACAGCGAACCTATCGACCAATTGTCTACTACAAAATCGTGTTTCATGAGAATACTATAGATTGGAAATACAATGCCACACTAACAAAAACGACTATTGAGATATATGTTGTTTTGACGTTTTGTATAGTAGCCGTGCCTATATAGGGGGGTTTACATAGACCAACATGCTCGACAACATGGCTCGATGGAAAAATAACTGCACACCCAACTTTGCGTTTACACTGGATACTGATGTTGTCGAGCATCACTATTTTTCATTTTTCAGAACAAACGTACGTAGTATGGCGTGAAAATTTTTTCATAAACTTCGCTTTTTATTTCCCAAACCTCTCTTAAGTCTCTTAGGCCCATTTTCTGATACAAAACCTAATATTTAAGTAGAACATAAGCGCTTATGTGACAGTTTAAGCAGAGGAAAAAGTAGAACATAAGCTTTTAAGTAGAACATAAATACTTAAGTATCGTATCAGCAAATGGGCCTTAAAATCCGAAAAACTGTCTCCAGAATTCATTATTTGTTACTGTTGCCATTTTTTCCCATCACCGTGGCTAAAATAATGCAAAAACAAATACCGATGTTGTCAAGCATCTGTTTACACAAGTTGGCTGGTTGGACGAGCAGCAAGTTTTCAAAAAAATTTTGAAATCCGTTCGAGCATGTTGGTCCAGCAGTTGTTTTCGCGTTTAAATGATCGAGCATGGCTTGACAACTCCCATGTTGTCGAGCATGTTGGTCCATGTAAACCCCCCTTATGATTAATTTTCAACAAGTCTATCGAGGCAACAGGTGGCGTGACTTTATCTCCGTGCATCTTTAAGTGAAATTCAAAAAAATTAAAAGATAAAATATATTAAAATCAAAATCGACATATATTGGTGTGTAAATTTTATTTTTCTAAGTGGTTTAATTTTTAAATAATTAAATGTTCCATTATTTTAGAAGTTTAAATAGAAAGAAGTGCCTCAGAATAACAACTGGCCTTATACCTAATTAAGGCCTCTTAGTGTCGCATAATTTTGCTAAACAAAAAAAAAAAAAAAGTTTCAAACTTTGTATTAAAAATTCCAGTGGTGAGTTTGAGATTAGAAATAAATTTATTGAAAAGTGTATAAAGAAGATAAACTTTAAGGTAATTTCTTGGCGGCCCCAGACCCACGGCAAAGTACTGGGCCGCTACACGTTTTTTTTTCATTGTTCCTGATTTTTTGTTGGATTTCGATTTTTTTTTTCTGTTCCGGCTTCGGATCCGAATTTGAGGTGTTCCAGAACTCAACCTATGGGATTGTAACGGGCGTATCCATAAATTTATAACCCACTACTAACTTCTGGAAAGCTTTTTGAGCTACCACATCCCACTTGGACCACGACAAAATGCCCGCAAGCCAGTTTGTCTGCTGCAGCGCTATCAAGTCTATCCCTGTAAGCTGGGGCTCTGCCACCAACCGCTTACCAACCAAAAGGAGTTTCTGAACGCCCAAGTCCCAAAAGTCAGTGAGTTCTAGCATTGGCAAAGTTTCAATGGGAATCGTCGTTTGATGAATGAAAACAACTTACCCATTTCATGAATTCTTTTCCATTTCCTCCAGGATCTGTCCAGGACGACGACGCGAAATCATTCACAATAATACAAAATACGAAAGGTACACAATACTAAACAAAACTTTGCGAATGATTCGCTTTGATTTCGCGTTGGTTGGAGAGCCTTTACTGTTTTTTTTATCTAAAACATATAATGCGATGTTTTGTAAATACATATTTTTAATTTTTTAATTTTATGATGCCGCAGTCAAAATTTGTCCGGAAAAATAATGTTCCAATCATTATTTTTCCGGAAAAATTTTGACAGCGGCATCACAAGATTTAAAAAATTAGTTGGAGACTTTTTTATGCTTGTTTGGTAACCTGAAATCTTCACCAAGTTTCGTTAAACTTGGGGTTTTTTCGTATGGGTTTTGACAGCAAATTGTGAAAATTTCACTTTGCCAAACACACCTTTAAGTCAAACGTCACAATTTTGCGCGTGAACAGCGTACTGCTTGGAAAAAAACTCGAAGACAAAATTTGTCCGGGGAAAAAAATTGTATGGGAGACAAAATTTTTCCCGATCTGCGTACTAGGCTTTAATCTAAATCTGAAAAAAAAAGATAGAAAATAATTAGTAAAAGCCAAAGAGAAAAACCGAAAAGCAGTAATTATAAAGAAAACAAAACAGGAAAACGAGAATTTGAATTACCCCATACAAAAGAAAAGAAGAAAAATATATTACCTACGTGGAAATCTATATAGAAAATTTTGTGTTTGTGTTCGTCCCTTATTTATTATTATAATTTATTTAATTTATAAAATTTGTTTTATGAGGCGTGAAGTTTAATTAGTTGTTAATTCATTTACTTTTTTGTTGTTTAATTGATATAGAAAATTCAAGATTTTTAAAGTGATAAGGAATAGGTTCCTCGATTGTCCTCGCGTTTTACATGTTAATTCTTTGTTGGTGTGTAATCTTTATCTTTACAGAGCTCTTTAGGGGTAGGGAAAATTTTACTCCTGCGTTTTTTTTTTGAGGATCTCAAAAAGGGGATAATTTAATAGTGACAGTTGAAGATCCATTCGGGGTCACATCATTTTCATTTAATTTATTCTAAACTTTTTTGTTAATTGTTTTTCTTCATTCATTTTAACTGTCGATAACTGTTTAATATCCAATGTTAAAGCCTAAATACTTAATTTCGTTTGTAATAAACTTCAAAACGCCAATTTGATGAAAAGAATTGCCTGATTTTTCTGTGTTCCGATAGCCGGAACATGATTATTTGAAGACCATTTTTCAGGGGTGCTGCAGGTGGCTAAAGGTTTCGGTGAAGATGGTATAATCTGAAACCGATCATCCACCATCTTGGGGGAATCCAAATATGGCCGTGGATTCCTATGGTAGGGTGGGTAATGGCCTCACTGCATCAACATCCGCAGTGCCTTGGTGTGACAATAGTCCGTCCGTGCGTCCCTAGTCCGACCTTTTCTTTTTCTAGATCCCTTGGCCTGATAAGTGTTTTTGTTTGCAGGCGAGGTTAAGTTTCCGGGGGCAAGATCCCCCCGTCCGACGAGCTGACGCCGTGCATATGCAAGCAGGCCGCGTCCTCGGGACTTGACATTCCACCTTCCTTTTCTAAACTCTTCCTTACTCTCTTCCTACCTCTTCCTTTTCTTATCCCTCCACTTTACCGACATCCTCCTCTCCTCTTGTCTATGCAACAATACATAGGTACATAGGCATACCTATATTTTTGTAATAAAAATAATTCTTCTCGAATGTCGAAATATGTTTAAGATGGCTTTGAGTAGCTTTCAAACTCGGTGGATGGCGTTTAAGTTGAGATGCATTTAAATAACGTGGCTTAAATTTGAAAATTGATTATAGATACCAATTTCGCACTAAAGAGAATTTAAAGGAATCTTAAAGTTAAGATGCCCTTAAGTTTTCTTAATAAATACGGCTGTTAGCTTTACACTGACTTAAGTGTCCTTTTAGGCCTGGCGTCCACTAGGCAACTTTTTGTTGCTCTCGATCCAATTACATTGGGTCATATGGAAGAGCGCCCACTAGGCAACTAAGTTGCCAGCAACTTTAAGTTGCTCGAAGTTGCTCGCGGAACATTTTGCCGGCAACTTAAAGTTGCCTGCCACCGCCCACTGAGCAACTGTTGTCGCCGGCAACTTTATCTGTCAAAGATGGCCATGTTCAACGATAAAATCTTTCATATAGATTTTCAAATTTTAACGATTTGGAAAGCTTCTTTTAATTGGTTTTTGACATTATAGCTTCAATGATATTTGAAGTTCCACTTTTTATTATGTGTGGTCAAAATATAAGCTTTTAGGAGTGAAGGCTTCAAAATACGGGGAATGAATAAACCAATAGACATCAGCACTTTCGACTCGCACGTAACAATATTATTCTAAATGTTTCCCTTTGAAATAAAACAAATTATTTTAATTTAAAGTGAAAACAGTTTTATTAGGTGTCCATTTCTCTTGGTATATTTAATTTACACTTAAGACATGATAGGTATTGTCAATGTTTTTAGTTTTTAGTTTAAATTTAAATTTAATTTATTTATTGTCAAATTTCTTAACATTATCGCATCATTATTGTCTTCTGTCATTTTCATGTTTTCTCTCTTTTATATTTTATATTATTTAAGTATTAATTTTATTAATTTAAGATATTTAAAAAGAGCAATTATTTATAAAAAAATTCTTTACACATTCCATCACCTGCTTTATTATTTAATTAATACATATTTTTAATGAGCTTTTTATATGAACTTTCAAAAAAATTTAAGTACATTCCTATAAATGTTGTGTTTAGGGTTTTTCTCTTAATTTTGAAATTTCGATTAATTTTATAACATAATTATTTTGAATGAATTTGAATGTAGGAAAAGTTTTTTTTTTTTGTATTATTTTTATTTATGTTTTGTATATATATAAAAGATTTAAATGAGAAAATATTTCTTGTTTATTTTTTTTTTTCTTAAATTTACATATATATATATTTCAAAATTCTTATTTATGTTCTATGTACAAGATATATAATTTGTTATTAATAGATATCTTTTAGTTAAAATTATAATCATTTTATGTTTTAAATTTTAATTCTAAATATTAGCAATTGATCATTTTACATTTAACTTTGGGACACATAAAATAGAAATTTTACATCACAATTAATTTTATAAGTATTTATATATAGTTTTTCTTTCTTAAATCATGAAAATATACAGACATTTTTTTAATAAAGAGTTTCGGACTGAAAAAGTAAATAAATTATATATTCTTATCTATGTGTATGTAAGATGTATTTTGAATCATATATTCTATTTTGATTTTTAATTAATAAATCAATATTATTTAATGTAGGCTTAGTTCTTTGATTTTACATTTTGTGCGCATATTTGTGATATTTAATTATTTTGTATGGTGCTTTTTTAGTTTTTGGATTGAAAAATAATAAGTGGCTGTAATATTGGTTTTCATAAAATACTTAAAATACTCGTCATCGATCTCAAATTAGCGGATTGAAAAATGCCTAAGGTACCTGTACACTGTCTCACAAACTAATAAAACAAATGTTGAAATAAAATAGAATAGGAAGAATTTCATACGACCGCCAAAATTGACTGCTGAAAATGATTTTCATAATTTGTTTCCACACTTACATCCAAACAAATGAGTTTCCCCATCACCATAACCTCAAACACACAGACATATTCACCTGTTCTGAATTTCTATCAATTACAAAATCCTTTCGTATTCAAAGTCTTTGGTGTTTTGAAATACTTTTCACTTTCAATATTTGCCGAATGAGTGCGCTTTGATTTTCTATCATATTGTGAATCAAATTGACGTTCAGAATTCATTTCAGGATTTCGAAAGTAAAGGTAGACGTAGAACAATATATTAGTGCGAAAGACACTAAAGGCCCAACTATAATAGACTTAACCGAGGTTAATTCAGCTTAAGCCACCGAGCCAGTACACAGACTTATATGGTTTCAACCATAATAGCCGTCTGCTCAGTTTCGTCAAGTTTTGTTAACTTTTGCGAAATTGAGAGAGCCAATGAAATGGCTCTCAACTTAAGCAAATTTGAGAAATGCTGTTTACAACGCAACGGAAACAATAAACACAAAAGGCAACAAAATAGGTACACAGCTGTTTGAATCGTTTTACGAATTTAAACATGTGTGTGTAATCTTTTTGTTGAATTGTTATCACATTTGTAAATGTATTTATTAGATATACGGAACAGAGCACAATGTTGGAATATGAATGCGGGAAGAAGGAGGAGGTTTTTTTTTAATATTTGCTTATGTGCGAATAAGTTAATTATGGCTCAAAGAGGTAATTTTGCAAGCATAAGCGAATTTTCGTTGGCTTTTTGACACTAGCTTATGCTTGCTTATGCCTATTATGGTTGGGCCTTAAGGCTCGGGAGCGCAATTCACTTCCGAAAGTAAAGTTGAACAAAACTTGACGAAACGTTCCACTCCGCAATTATAGTCGCGTAATATGCTTTCTATGTACTCACTTACGTGCCCCTCCGAGCATTATAGTTCTAGCTTGAAAAGGGTTTGAATACGGACTTAAGCCAGAACTATAATTTTCGGACACTGGAGTGTTCCGAAGAAAACAAGCGAATGCACGGAAATCATATGAAGCAGGTATAATTGTGGAGTGGGATGTTTAGTTTCGTTCACTATTGATTTCGGAATCTTATGTCGTTTTCGTTTGCACGTTCCTTTTGCCCTATAGACAACGAGGAAGCAGTTTCCTTCTACGCTGACACAGGGTCAGCCTACTACCGCGGCTAAATGCCAAACCTTCTAACAATCCACTCCAAAATCACCACTAGACCACCGGGATGGAACACCCTGAGAATGAGAAAGTCAACCGACGCTTAAATAAATTTTGACATGTATTTTATATAATTATAAAATGGCTGCTCCGAGTAATGTTTTCGGAATTTGTGTATGTTTCAAATTTCAAGAAGGAGTAGATTTGTAACACAAGCTTACATTATACCTACAGTTTTTCGTCGGACTACCTGACAAAAATGATAAATGCTTGAAGGAGCCATTTTGTAATATGGCGTCATTCAGTAATTTGACAGCCGTTCCTCACATTTTCGCTAGTTTGCTTCTCTCTAAGAGAATTTTTATCAAAATTTGACAGACTGAATATTTTTACACATAATTCTTTAGATTGCATCTGCATTTCACAAAACAGTGTATAAAATTTGTTTCATACGTTTGAATTTAGCCTTATAGGATCTATTTTACTGTTTTTTTTATGATTTATGGAAATTCATAGCTGTCGGTGACCAAAAAATTATACATACATAAGCCGTGTTAAAAAGTTATAGCTTGCACAGTCAATTGCCTTGGTAAACAACAACAAATCAAAAAGTGTCGATAAATAAGACAGTAACAAAGTGGATATAAAAGTTGAGATAAAGTTTCGTTAAGTTTAGAATTAAGTGCGCTGGACTTGGGTAGACTATTAAAGTGAGTATAGCGTTTTATTAGTGCTTGCATTGCTGCGCTAGCTATAAATTCAAATAAAACGAACTTACAGTTTATGAATCCTGGAATGAAAACCAGGTCATGAACGCTAATCATGTCTCGGTGCTTACGGACGGTTCCAAGACATGTGAGGGGGTAGGGTCTGGTATCTACTCTGTAAACCCACCTTTTAACAGATCAATAAAGCTTCCAAATTTCTCTAGTGTATTCCAAGCGGAAGTACTTGCAGTATGCGAAGCCGCAAAATATCTTGCCTCACGTGAAGTAGTTAATAGAAATATCGAATATATATAGTCAGGCGGCAATAAAAGCCATTTCCTCAATTACTCCAAAGTCCAAACTGGTACATAGTTGCCGTAATGTGCTGAGGATTCTCAGTGCATCGAACACAGTCACCTTAAGATGGGTCCCAGGACATCGTGGTGCGGGAATGAAATGGCAGATGAACTGGCCAAAAACGGGTCATCTCTTGATCCGAGCCAAACCGATCACTCTGTACTCGTTCCACTGGAGCAAGAAAAAAGTATAATTCACCAAAGCTTCCTCGAGGTTGCAGACGTCAGATGGTCAACCATCGACTCTTGCCTGGTTTCGAGGAATCTATGGCCGAATATCTTTAGGAAAAAGACAGAATATTTACTTATGATAAGCAGGCCTCAACTTTCCACTCTAATTGGAGTCCTAACGCGTCACAACTCAATGGGAACCCACGGGCACAGAATGGGCATTAGCTCGTTGGAGGGTGTAGAGGGTGTCAGGATGTAGAGGTGGAGGAGGGTTCATATCACTTTCTTTGTGAGTGCCCAAGCCTAGCCAGAACCAGAAAAGCAGCCCTCGGAGAATATTTTTTCGACGAATTGGGGGACATCTCTAACTTGCCACTAAGAAACATCCTTAAATTCATCCAGAATTCCTTTTTCCCAAACCTTCCTTACCAAAATCCTATGGGGTAGCGCAATGGATTCATTGAGATCCGAGAGAGATACGATGGCTTGCCTTAACATCACCCCTTCTAACCTAGCCTAACCTATATGACTAAAATTCTAAATGATGATCGTGTGCCTCATGTGCAAGGCACTTATAGCATTGGTTCGTGATGAGCGAATAGCGACTTATTTTCTTTTTCCCTGTTCACAAGTGAAGAAATTCAAGCGTTTGTTGCGATACATGATGTTGAGAGGGGTAACTTGCAGAAAATGGATGGGAATCCTTGTGTTCCGATGTTTATTCGCTATGATATCTAGTATTTTGAGATAACTTGGGGTGTTGTTGCGTCAGCGGTCATCAGCTGTTTTTAAACATGGGATTACAACAACACAAAGCTATCCGGATAATTGAGAACTAACATCGGAACGTGCCCAGTGAAATTTTTAAAAATATTTGAATATATTCGGCGAAGAAAATTGACGTTCTCTTTTGTGTCCCTTCTCGGATCCAAAATTGAATCGAATCGTACCTTCCATTTTGAAATTACAAAAAAAACACAAAGAGGAAAACAAAATCTGCAAAATAATTTTGTTCACATTTGAACACTTTTGTTCTTCACATGTGAAAAATCACTTTTGTTCAATCTATTCCAACAAGATGCTGTTTCGATTAGGACATTTTAGGCGCTTGTTATAGCTATCATTGAAACTCATCATTGACAATTTAAATGAATGTTTTTGAGACGCTTTTTGTTTATCGAAGATGCAGAAGCAACCTTTGCATGACTGACGTCTGGATAAATATTTGGATCACAGTATGCTCCTTCTTGTTGCTCTGGTCTAGCATGGAAGCTAGGGTAGATTTTTCTACTAAATTGAGCCTTTCACTTATTTTGGACATATTGCCTGTTACTGATTATATCATGCTTTCCATCAGCCTTTAGGGTTTTGCTTGTTCCGTAAGCAAGGCCATGTGTTATCGGTGCGTCTCATGCTAAACAGTAAAGTCGATCGCATTTTTCAAGCATTCTCCCCCTATATGTCCCCCACTAGTTAGTTTGTTCTCTTTTTCTGTGTTATCAGTAAGTTTTCCCGTTCCAGTTCTCGAGTCAGTCTGTTAACACTTTCCCTAGTCTCTAATTCTTCTTCGGGGTTTTCCATCAACTCATGGTTCTTCGAGCCGGGCCCCACGTTGGGCGCCACTGTTGCGAGTAAAGAGTATCATGGGTATGTATCTTCAGGAGTTAGAAAAGGGCTGTAAGTATGCTTGCTCTAGCTCGGCTAAACTCAACGGGTTCGAGCGGTTCTTGCCCCTTTCCAAAACACCTCCCGTGCATCGGTGATGAAATGTCTAACGCGCTGATGATATTTGGAGCGACCTTGAACGAATTCCAAAAATTAACCCCCGGATAGAGCCGTTGTGTCAAACTGGGAACGACATATAGCTCCATCTCTTGGGTGTTGCCACCCTATGAGAGACTTTGGTCTTAAATCTTCCGTGTATCTGTTGGTTCTTCCCGTCCGCTGTCTTAATTTCATTCGAGTCATACGTATATGTCATGTTTCTGTAGGAACTCACCCCTTTTCCCATGCTTCTCACAGATGCACCACTCTCCAATAGACCGGTCATCTCTTCACCGTTAACCGTTACATCTGCATAGGGCCTATTATTATTTGAGACCGCTAAAATTGTCCCTTCTTCTTTTTTTCTTTGTTCTTCTGAACATTGCACTTTTTTCCCTTAGCCTAGATATTTTTCTAAAATTCCTACTTTTATCCTCTTCAAGTTTTCTTGCTTTATCATATTCTATCATGCGTTCATGAAGACTTTCGTATTGCTTTTGGTTTTTCGGATTGATTGTTTACTTGTTTTTCTTCCCGTTTTAAAATCTTTATTTTTCCAGATTCAATTTCTCCGTTTGGGTAGTAAAATCACGTAACTACGGGGCGGTTATAAACTGATTGTTTACTGAACTGGTTTTGGGATTTTGGTCGCCAAACGTTGACTAACGGGGAGGACGATTATGTACCTAATCCGTCAAATGGATACGAACCGTTGCCACAAAGAACATATTCACCTCTATTAGTGAATTCGGCGAATGAGCTTTTGCAACGATTCAACTCATTTTAGAGATTTTAGCCATTAGTGAATTCCAGGCAGAAAGTTGAACGACTGTCGGTAACATTACCTGCACCACCGACATTTTGTTCAACAAATTTGATATTAGTGAAACCGCAAACCATTCGCTCTCCATACAAACCTTCCCATTTTATATCCGCGCCAATTTTGTCGCGAATATGCTGTTGATTTTCTTTATTTTCCAGAAAATCATTCATTATGACACAAATATGTAATTTTAGACTTATAATTCTGAATTTAAAAGTATAGTTTAGTTAGATTAAAGTATTTAACATTCTTTTTGAAGAAATAAATTGTTTACAATTTTAGGATGATCTTTAGACAGGCTTCATGTGAGGCGACTCATTTTAACGTGAGGACTGTCTGAACACCCCTTGAGATTGCGTATCATGTTTGAAATGTCAATATATGACAGAAGTGATAATATAGTTCGGAAAATGGTAGGGAAGTTCAGGAATCGATAATATAGCTGATTCGGCGAGTTCACTAATTGAGAAAAAATGCGAACGCGAATTCAGTGCGAATCTGGTCAACTCGAGAGGAGTAGAATATTGCGAATTGACTAATCGGCATGATTGTTAATAAAGTTTTATCATTTGCACGATTTGCTAACTGTGTAAACTTATCATGGTGATTTGACATCCATTGACTGAGCAGTAAACAAGAAATTTGACAGACGCCACCCAAACAAAATGGCCACCACAGACTTTAATGCTACATTTCCACCTAGCGCTAATCTGAGATTTAATGAGATTAACCTTAAATCGCCTTTAAATCTCGTAGATTTACCATACAAATTTATTTCGTAAATCTTGAAGATTACAAATTAATCTTGTTAAATCTTCCTAGGACAAATAGTTTTACAAATCGAACTAACCTATTTTTACATGGTGCTGAACGATTCATTCGAGACTCGCATTCAGTTCTTCATTGTTTCACACGAATCAAACATTCTGTCTCATTCGCACTTCATAAGAAAAATTGGAACGCCATTTGCATTTTTGAAGGTGCTGTCAAATTTAATCTTTTTTAAATCTTTTTGGAACGTGGAAACACCAAAAAGATTTATTAAATCTAATCTGTGATAAACCTTTGGTGGAAACATAGCATTAAACATCGATCCGTGTCAGAAATTTAAAATGGCTGTTCAAGTGGCCATCAAATGACACGTAAACACAAAAACAAATTATAACATTTTTCAAGTGAAGGGCTACTGAATCCAGCATTTTGTAGCGATTGTAATAGATGTGCAGAACCGAATAAATATTAGGCGTGTTTTTTTGAAAGCCCAGGGAATTGGAGGAAAAAATGACATTGGGGGCTAAGTGATGCCATCGGAGAAAAATAAGAGATTAAAGTTTATTGCAAAAAAGATTCAAGTTTATTGCAAAAATTATACCGCAACTAATGCAACTCCAGAAGGTCCCCCTTTTCATACGAGGAGACAAGTCGCATTCACACGAGGAACAAAATTTGCAAAGATTTTTTGTAGTTTTCTTTTAAAGTCTGTCTGTTGGTTGAAGGAATGCCAAACAATATCTTCATATTCTTTACCAGGACGATTTTTTTCGCACTCACGTTGCTTCCTCTTTCCTTTTCCTTCCACTTAAACCCAAAAGCTGTCGTTGAAAGGGGTCTAAAATATTTTTAAAAATATAAAAAATGGGATAGAATCTCTAACGATATTTATATAAAATTACTTTTTTTTTTAATAATTAAAAAGTAGAATAATTTAATAACAGAACTACATTCATTTACTATGTTATTCTCAGTTGAAAACTTAGATTGTTAAAAAAGTATTTTTTTTTATAAAATGTATTAAACAAAAATTCACCCTTCTCTTTTAGTTAACTTAAGAACTAAACAAAATATAAATGTACTGAAGTTAATCCTTTGCACTCACATATTTTAATTAAAATCAATTTGTATTGAAATCTTAACAAAAAAAATAAATCTTTTCTGTATTCAAAACATTAATTTTCCCTCAAAATATGTATATTTAGTCTTAAACATAATGTGCATTATTGTTTTTTGTGCGCTTTCTAATTACAAAAAAAGTGTAAATTAGTTAAAGTTTAAATTTTTCTTTTCCTTATTTATTGTCTCCATTTTCGATTCAAGAATATTCTTAAAACTAAATTGAAATTGATTTTGTTTATCATATTGTCATTTCATTTATATTATGTATTGTCATCTTTCCGATATAGAAAAAAATCTCTGTGTATATGTATATAAGTTATAAGCTTTTGTACAATAATTTTAATTCAACAAAAAATATATTTCATATATAACTTTATTTCTTCTTACACCCACTTTTGTATATAAATTTAAATTAAAAAATATTTATAACAAAATTGCATGCAATACTAAAGACAGTAGGTACTTTTCTCATATAAATATTATTTCTCAAAAAAAAAAAGCAAATATATTATTTTTATATCTTACTTTAAAAATTAGTTAAATTTCTTATATCTACAGATTTTACATGATAGTAATTTATTTTAATTTTATAAAAAAATGTGTAAGTTATTGTATTTATGTCATTTTGTTTAACTTATTGTCAAATTCTTTCTTATTGTTTTTGTTAAATATTGTCATACATTATTTTTTCATTTTTGTTTTCAAAAATCAAATTTTGAATTGTACAAGTCAAGAGATTGTTTTTTTTTTTTAAATTAAACATCTATTTAACATTAGTTTTTGTCAACAAAAAATATATATATATTTATTTATTTTTAAACCTAAGACTAAATCAAAGTTAATATCTAATTATATTTAAGTATATTTTTTTTGTTTTGTTTCTCAAGATCCATCCTAACACACTCGCATGCACACATAAAAACTCCACCGAACGTTCAAAGATATGTTTTAAGGTGATATAGCCTGGCTAATTGTTTTTTTTTTTTGTTTGTTTGTTTATATTTCCATCAAATCGAAATTTGAATTAATGAACGATAAATTGAAATGTTTTTAGCTTTTTGTTTTTAATAATTATAATTTTTGTATTTACTAAATTCTTAAATTAAAATTTATTGAACAAATTTCTATCTAGCTATAGTTTGATTGGATTTTTATTTAAATTACTCCAAGAGAATATTTTGTTTTTTCTTTCGTTAAATTTACATCTATTTTATTGGGATATGATGGTTTCTTTTTTGTTTGATTCCAAAATTGATATTTATTTTATTTAAAAATTTCTAACTGATATGATTTAATTAATTTGATATGGCTGTCATGCGTGAGTTTGAATTTATTTTTATTATGGAAAATTTCTTTTATTTAATATTCAATTATTGTTTATTTATTTATGTTTTTTAAGAATTATTTTCGTTCAAAAATTACAAATTTCAATTCGATGGTTGTTTTTTTAATTAATTTGAATGACTATCAGGCAGGTCTACTGGCTAAAAATAGATTTATCGCAGCCAGGCTAAGAAGTGTTGACAAAATAATAGAACCTAATGTCAATGGAGTATTTAGAGTATGTGCAGTTGAATAGCCCGCATCGACGATATTTATTTTCCATCCAAGGTTATTGTGGGTAAAGCACTATAAATTTAAATATGATGATAAATGAAAACCAAAAATTATTAAAAAAAAAAAATACTCAAAGACCATTTCTTTCAGTGAGAATCATTTATGTTTGGGATTTAACCAGAGTAAACCAGGAGAAAAAATGTGGTTCATTGTCTGATTCTTGGGTCAGCAATTCAAATTCACTGCTTTCCACGGATTAAATGAGGTTCAACGGTGGTTCAAGGTTTCAAGTATGTGGTAATAGCCATTTACATGCTTGAACCACAGTTGTACCACAATTATTTTACTGAAATCAGTAAATTAAAGTTGCTGAACCACGGATCACATGGCCCATAGAGCCATTTGCACAGACATGGTTAAAATTTTAATCCGTGGTTCAGCAATCTCAACTCACCGATTGCGGTGGATAAAGTGGGGTTCAACGAAAGTTTACGGTTCAAGTACCTATGTGAAGGCAATTACATGCTTGAACTATCTTTCAACTGCAGCTTAATCGTCGAAATTAGTGAGTTAAAAACGCTGAACCACGGATTAAATTTTAAACCACGTTTGTCCAATAACTTACTCAGCACTGAAAAACTAGTCCCTAAGAAATAATAATTATAATGTTTATACCTGATAGTAGAGTAAATCTGGGGCATCGGCTGGAACTGTCCAATTGAGGTAGCCCGGTTCTCCTTCTTCACATTCAAGGACAAGTGTTTTCATATATTCTTCAAATGTTTCAATTTCGGTGGATTTATCTACAGTCTTATGTTGCCATTCACAATAACGACCAGCTAATGAAAAAAGAAATTGTTTTAAATTATATTAGAAAAAAAATGCCTTTCCAATGGAAACTAGTAATAAAAAATGCTTTTATTTTGTTTCTCAAGATTCCGTTATTTTACTGCAAAGGTTATGAAAGTACAAAGAGATCGATAGGACTTTTTCTAACCACGTCTCTCTTAATCTCTCAGCAAGCCCACCACCAATATCATCTGCAGAGGACCAGTGGAAATACTGCCAAAATGCCAAAAGGAGTGCCACCACTGATGTGCTGGGTTTCATTAAGCCACCACAATGAAGCCCCTGGTTCGATGAAGAATGCTAACTGGCGCATGCAGCAGAGAATGATGCCTAGCAATCAATGCTGCGGACTAGAACCAGAGCTGCTGAGAGTGCAGCCAGGGAGATCTACGGGCAAAAACGAAGGGAGGAACCCCGACTTCTCAGGAGGAAAAAGAGAGAGGATGCAAAGCAGGCGGTCCAGTCTATTGTGGACTGTATCGGCAGTGGGGATGTTTCAAAATTCTACCGCAGGGTGAGTCAATCTACTCTGATGGGCTACAAGGCCAGAACGGAAGCTTGCCGAGATGAGAGTGGGAGTATGGAAGAAGCTAAACGATCTTGCCCGGGCTCCGGAGTTAGGCATACTCAAACTCAATGTCCAATGCGGGAAGCTGAATGTCGGGTGTGTAATGTCAAAGGCCATTATATCGTCCGTTTGTTGGCAAAATCGCAAAGGTAAAGTATATGGCAAAGTTGATCAAAAAGTATATGGCAAAGTAGATCAAATTCTAACTCTAAAAGAGGAAAGTGCAGACGTAGAACGGCATGGCAAACAATTGGTAGCTAAATTGTTAATTAATGGAGTGAAGCTATGTTTTCAAATTGATACCGGTGCCACGTGTTCTATGATAGGGCTAAGAGCATATGAACAACTTGGCAAGCCATTTTGTGTTAGCTCTCATAAGGTGCTTAAGGCTTATGGAAATCATGCGGTCCCTATCAAAGGTTATGTTCAGGCAGCGGTGGAGTTCAAAGGCAAGGAACATAAACTTCAACTTTTGGTTGCTGACATTTATGAAGGTGGAAACATATTGGGCATGCATTGGTTTGACACGCTGGAGTTTCAAGTGAGTTGTTGTGATGCTATATTTTTTTCAACTACTAACTATGAAGATGAAACTGAGTTAAAAGCATGCATTAAAGACATTTGTAGCCAGTTCCCTGATGTGTTTGATAGTAGTTTAGGTTGCTGCAAGAACTACTCAGCTAAATTGTTTGTCAAAGATAATGCTAGACCTAGATTTTTCAAACCTCACCCTACTCCATTTGCTTTAAAAACTAAAGTAAAGGAGGATTACCTGTGCCTACTTCGTCGACATCAAACCTACGTGAAGCAAAACCAAGAAGTATTCTTCAATCTCCAGTCTAACAACAGCACCGGCGCTCGCAGCGCATCCGAAGACCAGTTGTCAGATTCACTCCTTTGGTAACCATTCGACACAGACGACGATAACTTTGAAGGGGAGAAAAATGTAGTGTCCACCGTTAGACATCATTGTCCTACATTAAATATCGAATATCGGCATCCCTTTCAAACTCGTCTGCTTGTGCTGATTGATTGTGGAGAAATCTTGCTGCTCCGTCAAAGTCGGTAAGAACACCACCGAACATTTCGATGTTGAGAAAGGTTTGAGGCAAGGCGACGCGTGCTTTGAAAGGAAAATCATTCGCGAGATCTTCGGTCCAATTTGTATCGATGGAGTATGGAGGATATGATTTAACAACGAGCTTTACGGGCTTTATAACGACGTCGACCTGGTCCGAAAGGTAAAAATGTATCAGCTGAGGTGGCTGGTACTGGGACACGTGGATCATATAGACACCGACGCACCAGCCCAACGAGTCTTCGAATCTACCCCTGATGGTCTACGGAGTAGAGGAAGACCCCACCTTAGGTAGCGCACACAAATGGACCTCAACCAACTTGGAATGCGTAACTGGTACTGGAGGCAGCTAGCTAATGACCAAGCTGGCTGTAGGGACTTGTGGGTTGGGGTCGTAGTCCACCCAGGACTGTGAACACCATCTCAAGTAAGTTAGTAAGCAAATTATTGTACTCATGCCCCAAAATCAGAATATATGGCATTTTGTGTGAAAAAATCGAGTATTATTCGGGGGCTTCCCAGGAGTGACACAATTGTCACAGTTCAAAAAAAATATCTCTGTCTACAATTGAGTATCTTGTGCCTCAAAAGGAGTTTCAACTCTTGTGGAAAGTTGTTTGTTTGGAAACACCCTATTGCAGTATGAAAACGACTGGAAAACTGGCAGTATAATGATCAAAACAACAGCAAAACCATTCATTTTGTCATTATCTGGCAGCTTTCCAGTCGTGTAAATGCGGCATAAGGCACTTGCATTCAAGTGGCAGCAAAATAATTCCATTAATGGAATCAATGGTGACGTCTACAGTCCCCATCAAGTTTAACTACTTAGTCTTATATGAGCTAAAGCGACAAGTTGGGAGATCAAGCCTATAACCAGTGGTTCCTCTCGCTCACCTCACCATTCTCCTATAGTTATACTCAGGATCTGGTGTTCTAGGTTTTGGCCTGTGCCACCTAGCGCAACATCACAACCGATATCGATATCTATAACATACCTCGAATACAGATTTACTGATAATGTATACAAATCAAAATAAATAAGGACAACGAACTTTGGATCTGTACTCTTGAAATGTTAGGTGCTCTCAAGGTTACTGAGCCTGAACCGAAGCCTGCAAGGACTCTTTCAAACATGTAGGTACAAGGTTTTGGAAATGAAAAATTAACAGATTCTATTGTGAATGGGCCATGTATGAGCTAAGGTCCGTTGAAATTTTGTATAAACTTTGTGATCGTTTCTGAGATCGTCTCTACGTGAAAACATTTTTTTTTTTTAAATATTTCTGACCCAGTATTCATACCCATTCAAGAGAACATTAAGAATACAAAATTATACAAACCTGCAGTCGGTATTGGATTTCCATCATCATCGAACTCAACACCAGCGTAAGGATTCTGTTGACGCAATTCAATGCCAGTCTTCTGTCCGATTCCACCTTCTGGTGAATCAGTTATGTAAAATGGATGATATCTAAAAAGGAAATCCCATTAAGCCACTCTGTACTTTGAAATATAATTTTATAACACCCAAACCTCGCTGGATTAGCTGGATCATCACCACCTTCCACATAAAATGTGTAAGTCTTGCCTCGCTCCACAGTGATTTCGGGAATAAGTAGATCATTCAAATACCATGCTATACCCCATGATGGATTTCCAGTGATGGGAGAATATCCACGTTTGCCACCTGTTGGACCGATTCTAGCATTGAACGTACTTTCATGTTCAATTTTTCTTGTAGGCCATGGAGTTGGGCCGGACTCATCCTTCACTTGGTGCAATGATACCTTGCACGAATGATCGTTCTAAAATTGAATAATTTTAAATCTTCGAATTGATAGAATTCTTTTTGTTTTTTTATAAAGCTCACTCTAGATGCAAAATTTATTCGAATATCATCGACATTGTGATCAGTGCCAGTGTGTGAATGTGCATTGGCCTCCTTGCGGTTGTTTAGTGTACCAATAGCAGCAATCACAGATACTTCACGGTCAGTAGGAATGGCTAAATCATTTACTGGCTCATTGGTTTGTAAGAGTCGTTTGTATCGAATGCTTGTTACACCGTTCTTACGATCTCCACTTACTGCAAGTAACAACATTTATACACATCACCTCTATAGAGATTTCCAAAAAACTACTTACAAACAACAACATCATTCCTTCCACCGATTCTCTCGTCAGGACATGCTCCATGTTGTCCATCACACTGGGATAAATCTGAGAGATAGTAGTCCTCAGCCCGGAACACTCGCGCATTGGTATCATAAAATGCTACTACAACATCGCCCATGGACATTTGGGCTCGACCATTTGCACCGGATAGACCAAATGCCATGTATTGATCTTCTCGAATTCGACCAAACAATTCGACTTGTAGATAATCTCCTTGCAATTCCCATTTCACTTGTAGCTTATTCGGCAAAATTTCTCGGCAATTTGCGTAGGTAACCTTAGGTGTTGTTGTTGTCTATAAATAAGAACAACATTTTTAAAGATCTAACATAATCTGAAGTACATATTATATTTTCATCATCAAAGGCTTATTTTAATATCATAACTTTTGTTATTTTTAGAAATATATACCTTTTGAATTTATTTTTGGAGTCTCTTGCGTTGTTATTTAGGTTTTATTGAATTTATGACACCCACTAAAGACTAAAGTAACATGTGAATGAAGGTGTTACCGTAACCTATACACAATTGATTTTTAATGTTCTTTCAGAAAACAGGCGATATTTCATTTTCAAATATGAATTTTAATAAAATCAGCATTTTGGTAGCTGTGGGCAACTTGACTTCAGTTTCCAATTCACTTTTTAAAACCGTAGAAATTCATTTACCAATATAATGGTTATAATTGATTTAATTCAAGGAAACGAAAAATGGCGCCCAATGTGAAGACAAATGATTTCAAAGCTAATCTTTAACATGGAACTATAATTTCGAGAATTGTTCAGATAGAAGTTTCTTAAATAAGTTAGCTCATTTCTCAGAGATCTGTTTTTTTTTATTCTTGGTTTTCTTGGTTTCATATACGACGATTTTGATTTCATCAAGTTCTGTGCTTGAGAAATCATAGATCCTGGCTATTCTGAAAATATTTGTTAGATCCGGCAAATGTTGTACTGCCATATAAATTATCAAATAAATTGAATGTGAGTATAAATCAAAAGAGAATTATTAAGTAAGGAACTGAAAGTGAGTTGTTGTTGTGTGTCGCAGTTCTGTTCGAGGAATTTTTCAGGCCCGATTTCGGATGCAGCTGTACCGGGTCGGTTACCTCAAGTACGAAGACAGTTGATATAACTTATTTGCCGTTGAGGATAGATAGATTCCTGAGGTGGTCGATGTGAAATCAAAGCCCGAGCAACCACCAGCTTTTGACATTTGAATGACATGGTAGCTGCATCCGAAATCGGGCCCGAGAAATTCCTAAAACAGAACTGCGACATGCAACAACAGCTCACTTTCAGTTTCAAATTTAATATTTCTCTTTTGATTTATACCCACGTTCGATTTATTTGATTTATGGCAGAAAACCGTTTGCCGGGTCAGAAAAGTAATTTGACATTCAACTCTTGCCAACAGCTGATTTCAATTTTGCAGCTCTGTGTCTCTGTTCTGTAACTTTCACATCGATAAAATCGGTCAAAAATCGATGAAAATTGAAACAAAATACATGAGTTTCGTTCTATTTTGAACACGGGTACATGGGTATCAATCCCTTAAAACACGTGTACCCGTGTCACGGATACCCGTGTAATTCATCATCCGCCTGAAATCGAGAGCTCTAGTTGAAATCATCATGAGTGTCAAGTTAGCAAAGCAACTTTGACGAGTCGCAAAATGGTTGATTGGATAATTTGCCGTTAATTAGTCGTTAATTAGTTGTGACAGTTTTGAATTTGTCGTTCAATGTTTTCTATGTTTTTTTTGGGTACTTTGCTAACTTGATATCAAGTTAGCAAAGCACCCTGTCGAAAATCAATAAAAACTTCTTATACCTGATGGCCTATGGCTTAATTATTTGCCGTTAATTAGTTATGACAAATTCAATTTGTTTTGCAATGTTTTCTATATTTTTGTGGGTGCTTTGCTAACTTGATATCAAGTTAGCAATAAGCAACTCTCACGGATCGAAAAATGGATAAGTGCATAATTTTCCGTTAATTAGTTGTGAAAATATCGAATTTGTCCTTCTATGTTTTCTAACTTCAAAAATTTAATATTTTAGTGCATAATAATTTGCCGTTAATTGGTTGTGAAAAAATCAATTTTGCAGTTAATAAGTCGTTAATTTGTTGTGACAATTTCGAATTTGTCGTTCAATGTTTTCTATGTTTTTTTGGGTGCTTTGCTAAGTTGACACTACTCGAAAAGCGTGAAAAACTTTTTATACTTAATGTTTTATGGCTAAATAATTTGCCGTTAACTGTTCATTAATTAGTTGTGAAAATTTTAATCCAATCGTGCAATGTTTCTATGTTTTTTTTATTCTTTGTTAGCTTCATATCAAGTTAGCAAAGCAGCACCTTTAAAAAGGATCTTAACTGCTTCACCAAACTGTTTATGGCTTAATAGTTTGCCACTTACTAGTCTTCAATTAGTTGTAACAATTTTGAATTTGTCGTGCAATGTCTTCTATGTTTTTTGGGTTCTTTGGTAGCTTGACATAGAGTTGGCAAAGTACTACCTGAAAATGGGGTAAAAACTGTATATACCGAATGGTTTATGGCTTAATAATTAACCATTGACTAGCCGTTAATTATTTGTGATAATTTTGAATTTGTCGTTCTATATTGTCTATGTTTTTTTTCGAAAATGGGTAAAAACTTCCAAAACTACATATGTTATTCCTTGATAATTTGCCATTAAATAGTCGTTAATTAATTGTGAGAAATTCAATTTTGTCATGCGATGTTTTCTATGTAATTTTGGGTTATTTGTTTAATATTTGCATTAACGGAAAATTATTATTTATGGCAAATTATCCACCTACCCATTTTTCGATTAGTGAACATTGATTTGGTGACCTGACACTCATAGAAAAAAACACCCTAAATTACATAGAAAACATTGCATGTCAAATTGAATTTTTCGCATCTAATTAACGACTAATTACTGGCTTATCAAGGAATAACTTATTTAGTTTTGGAAGTTTTTACCACTTTTCGAAAAAAAAACATAGAACATATGATGAAATATCATGATTTTTTTCACTGAAACTGAATTTTTGCTCCAAGAAAAGAACAGGTAGATGCTATGGAAATAATGAACTGATTTTTACCATTGAAAAAGTCGGTTAGAATTCACCTTACTCACAATTGATTTTTTTGTTCTCTCCCTCCATGAACCCTTTACAAAGCAGATGATGAATTGATAAACTTGTACATAACTTTTTCACAGTTTTTTCATCGCATAATTCTCCCCATTAAAATAGCAATTTGTAATTCATCGAAAGAAAGGGTTGTTTCCTTAACACAAAGCAGAAAGTGGAGTCCAAGCTATGAACTGAGGAAACTTTGCATTACTCTTCACTTACTAAATCCTTACATGTTGTTCCTCTTATCATTTGGCAAGTGAATTCATTAATGATTTCAGCTATAAAATTCATTGAGGACGATATTTCCGACTGGGTAATAACCTACAACCACTAGACCTACTACCTACGAATTTACCACACAGCCGAGGGCAGTAAGATCCAACGATCTACATTGTGTGTATTGTAAATTTACACATCCAAACAGAGTTATGACTTATGAACCCTTCCCAATTGGAAATCATTTTTCTTTATATTTAGTTTCTGAACAGAGTATATAGTCCGGTCAGGATACCGAATCCCGTGCGTTTTTTGGCGGGAACCATTTTTTATGTTTGGAATTTATTTTTAAGATGATAAGGATGAAATTTAGCTCGGAAATCATTTTTGTAATCCTGTCGCTTGGCCGCCATTTTGAAAAAATGGCACCCAAACTGTACTCCGGTCAGGAAACCCAAATCCTGGCACTTTTTGTGGAGGGGGATCTTTAATTTTTACATTGGAAGCTTATTTTTGATACGTTAAGAGCGAAATTAAGCTAGAGAAACATTTTTTTTAATCCTGTCGTTTGGACGCCATTTTGAAAATTGGCGCCCAATCTGGGTCAAATGGTAAAAAAAATGGAAACTCTAAATTACTTGGGAAATTTCGATGGCTAAAATAACGGATAATGTCTTAAAAGATAGGCGTTGAGTAGACGCACCTTTGAGTAAAATATCAGTATTTTCACTTTTTGGTAACATACTTTTTTTTAATGTCAACGGGTGGAGCCTCCACTTTTTTGATAATTTTTAATATAATATTTTAAACATAAGAAAAAGTTGCGGAAACGCCTCTTGATGCCAAATGCGTATTGGAAAAATAACGATTGATATCTTAAAGGATAGGTTTTGAGTAGAAGCACCTTTGGTATAAATTTCAGTGTTGCCAATTTTCGGGAACATACTTTTCTTTATATTTAAAGGGTGGGATTTCCTTGTTTTTGTAAATTTGGAATATTTTGAACACGAAAAAATTTGCAACTTTGTTTCCCAAAATGTATTGAGCATCTGGAGCTATTGTTGCAACTTTTCTCACGTTATAGATATTAAAAATGACCAATAAAGTGAAAATTCCACGCTTTGGCATAAAAAAAGTATACAATTTCCAAGCCACGTTTGGAGTCTGGAGGCGTTTCCACATTTTGTTCACGTTAATAATATATAATAATACCAAGAAAGTGGAAATTCCATCCCTTGACATCAAACAAAGTATGTTCCATAAAAGTGCTTAAACTGAAATACTAACCGAAGATGCTTCTACTCAACACCAGTCCCTAAAGATGTCAACCGTTACTGCCACAATTTTTTATATTCAAAATATTAAAATCTACCAAAAAAGTGGAAGTCCCACACATTGCCATAAAGAAAAGTTTGTTCCGAAAACTGGCAACACTGACATTTTACCTGAAGGTCGGTCAACACAACACCTATCCGTTAAGACATATTTTATTATTTCCCCCCCCCTTCCGTTTGGTATTTGGAGACACTTCCACCCCTTTTTTTATGTTGAAAACATTAAGGTTTACCAAAATAATTGAGATACTACCCTTTTGACATACAAAAAATTGTTCCTGAAAAGTGGTATAACTAAGATTTTACCCGAAGGTGAGATTACTCAATATGTATATTTTAAAGCATATCTCGTTAATTTACAAACACGCACTTGGCATCTGGAGGCGTTTCCACGACTTTTTCCATAGTCAAAATATTAAAAAGTACCAAAAAAGTGGAAGTTCCGCCTATTGACATAAAAACTATGTTTCCGAAAAGTGGCAGCCCTGATATTTTACCCAAAGGTGCGTCTACTCAACATAATATCCTTTAAGACATTAACCGTCATTTTAGCCATGGAAGTTTTCCATGTAATTCACGAGTTTTTCTTTTTTTTCCATTTGGCCCAGATTGGGCGCCAATTTTCAGAATGGCGCCCAAACGAAAAGATTACAAAAATGATTCTCAAGCTAAATTTCATCCTTAGCATGTCGAAAATAAATTTAAAATGTAAAAAACAAAAAGTGCCAGGATTTGGGTTCCTGACTGGAGTACAAGTTGGGCGCCATTTTTCAAAATGGTGGCGACAGAATTACAAGACAGAATTACAAGAATGACTTCCGGGTTAAATTTCATCCTTATCACCTCAAAAACGAATTCGAAACATACAAAAAAGGCCCCCTCCGAAAATCGCATGCGATTCGGTTTCCTGAATGGACTAATAGTTACAATTTTTTGATATTTTGTATCCCATTTTTTGTATGTACTTTTAATATATCTTTCAACCAATTTAACAACAACTAATGATCTATATAACCAACACTATAAAATTTTAATACTATATGAAATATGTTGAGTTTGACAAAAAATAAAAGTTCAAATAAAATATTTGTCTATACTTACCGGAGTGTACCACCATGGCGGCTTTTATGTGAAAAAGATACAAAAAAAAATTCAAATGATTTGATCATGTCGATAAATGCAAATTTTACAATGAAACCATGGAACTAAATTGAAAGTTTTACAAAACAAAACAAAAAACATTTTGGAGACATGAATTAGGTAGGTAAACGATATACCGCGTCTTTCTAAATAATCATATATGTATAGGTTTACATAGATATAAATTATATTTGGAAAAACTAAATTGTTTAACTGCGAAAATTCGAACTCGATTAACTTAACACACACGGAATAGAATAATTTATCAATTCAAATCAGTCCGATATAAGAATAGAATTTTCCATGTACAATATGAGGAGGACTTACAAGCTCGGCAAAAATGTAAAGCGTACACAAGGCACCATCACAAGAGACACGACACACCAACTCACCGTAATTTTGGTTTGTCCCAAAGCCGGTGGCACATCCAAATCCTTCGGTATGAAGACATGTCCGAAATTGTGCCGATGTTCGACACACCACACAGCCAACCAATCGATATCATATGCTGTCAAATTGCCAGGCAATTGAATTTCAATATCCTCACCCTGGTATCCTCGTAATGGCTCTAAGGACCCGATTTCATTTGGTACCTATACGAAATAATCCACACATAAAGGCAAATAAAACGAAAATCAAAGTGAGTGAGGAGCTTTGTATATGTGTAGTGAGGACTATGTTGTAAAATGCTGAAACGTCAATAAACAGAAAGGGGGACAATGTGTTGTCACTCTTACCTTGATTCCCATGATATTGGGCTCGGTGCCGTTGCCCACCCAGAAGTATGCATCTGGACCGGCTCCGTCATAATGCAGATTTGGTATGTAGAAAGTTTTTGCATCCAGGACACTAATGTTACTCGACCGCAATCCATGTGCAAGTCTCTTGAATTCAGGAAGGACTCGTGGTTTAGGCACATCCAGTCCTGGTGGAATAAAGACTTCACCGAAGTCAACCTGTTGTTTTGAAAACAAGCAAAAAAAAGAATAAAAGTCAAATTTTATTTTTACCTTGGCTATTAGTTTTGGATTTAGGAAATAAATTGGTCATTTTCAAATTTAGTTAAAGGAAGGTATGTTTTTTTTTATTTTGGTAGCAAAATAAGTAAAAAGAAAACTAGGTTTTTGCATCTTGTAGGAAGCATTTTAAAAATCGGTTTCAAAATCGGTTTTCACCCCTCCTTAGATAATGCTCGTCTCACAATAGGTCATGGCTCATGGAATATGAGTCCATTTGAGTTTGTAGTTCTCCCTGCCAGACCTTTTCAAAAAGTGAATGAATGAAGTGATTCTGTTATCAGTGATCAGAGGACCATAACCTAGGGAGGGATAAAACCGTAAAGGGTGTTTTTTTTAGAGGTATAGAACTTTGAAATGGAGTAAAACAAAGATGACTTTTTTAAATTGACATGAAATTTACTTTATTCGAAAGATAATCTTCTGGCATTATAATTTAAATATGATTATATGACCACCACGGCTCGCAAGGTGGTGTCCTATCTCCCCTTCTCTGGAACTTGGTAGTAAATGAGCTGCTGACATGCCTGGAAGCGGAGAGTTACAGAGTGATTGCATATGCGGACGATGTTGCTATTGCCGTATCAGGAAAGCATCCTACTGTCTTAAAAGAACTCTTACAAAATGCTTTAAATAAGCTTACCAACTGGGCTGACCGGTGTGGTCTGGGTGTTAACCCTCATAAAACAGAATTGTTCTATTCTCAAGGAAATATAAAATCCCTCATATTGATCCTCCTTCTATCAAAGGTACTCCACTAACATTCACTGAACAAGCAAAATATTTGGGTCTTATTTTGGACAAAAAGTTAAGCTGGAAACCTAATATACAAGAAAGAGTCAAAAAAGCCACAGTGGCACTTTTCTCATGCAAAAAAGCCGTTGGGAACAAATGGGGCCTTCAACCTCGAATCACTCACTGGCTATATACTTCGGTGATTAGACCGATCCTCACTTACGGAGTGACAGTATGGTGGACTGCTCTGGATAAAGCGGTAAATTGCGACAAATTGAGCACTTCGTACGACACCTTCCGCTGCTCTAGACGTTCTGCTCCATCTGACACCCCTCAATATTTTCAGCAAACAAGTGGCTGCAAATACAGCCATTCGCCTTAAAGCTTCCTCACAATGGACCAACAACAACTTTGGCCATTCCATCATTCTGAATTCATTCGGATCAATCCCAAGTCGCACTGATTACACCATTCTAAAACTCCAGTTTGGCAAAAACGTTCAAGTCAGCATTCCTTCTAGAGTTCTCTGGGAGGATACGGCTCTCTTGGAAGATGATGAAAACTGATGATGGGGTGGGTGGTGGTGTGTACTCAGAAAGACTAAAATTAAGTCTCTCCTTCCGTCTTCCTAATCATTGTAGCGTGTTCCAGGCGGAACTTATGGCGATCAAAGAAGCCTTATCTTGGCTGAAAGAAAACGTGTTATCAACTACAGATATCCGCATCTTCTCGGATAGTCAAGCAGCTATCAAATCTCTGGAATCGGTCTCTACTAACTCTTTAACAGCCCTAAATTGTCGTTCATCTCTGCTGGAGATGGCGCAGCAGTTTAACATTCACCTGTGTTGGGTGCCGAGGCATAGAGACATTCCAGGTAATTGTAAGGCCGACGAACTCGCTAAATATGGAACAACTCTACCTCTTCTACCTAGTAAGGCAGATATTGGTATTCCCATCGCTACATGTAAACTTATGCTGAAGCAAGATGCTTTAAGAGAACAAACCTTAGGTGGAACAATATCACCACTTGCTGGGCAACAAAACAAATCTGGCCAGTAATGGATTTTAAGCGATCTAAATGTTTGATATCTCCAAGCAGATTGCACATTAGCTCCATGAACGGTGTCATAACCGGACACTGTCTTATAGGCAAGCACGCAACGCGACTTGGCGTATTCTCTTACGATTTTTGCAGAAGCTGTATGGACGAGGAAGAGGTAGAATCGATTCCTCATCTTCTATGCACTTGTCCTGCTCTATCTCATAGGCGAAGACTCCATCTTGGAGATTTCTACTTCAATGGTCCTAGTGATTTAGTAAATGTTGACATAGGTAGTCTGTTACGCTTCATAAGAAGCTCCAAATGGTTCATCGAGTAGGGAAAAATGCTTTCCAGATTCTTGTGGTATCACAATGGGCCAACTTATGGTCTTAGTGTGTCAGTTTTCATGACTGACAGCCACTTCAACCTAACCTAACCACCACGGCTGGCTCGTACGTAGTCTAATCTGGAGGTCCAATTTTCGATGACTTTTTCCAACATTTTTGGTGCCGTATATATCGATAATAACGCGGTGAATGATGTCCTCCAAGTGGTCAATCATTTCGGGTTTATCGGCGTAGACTAGCAACGTCACATATCCCCACAGCAAATAGTCGACAGCAAATAATCAAGGTCCGTAACGTGAAACTATGCGGTATCCAAACGTTTCCTTCAATGAATCAACTGTGGCACGAGCTGTGTGACATGCTGCGCCGTCTTCTTGAAACTACAGCTCCTGCACATCATGGTTGTTCAATTGTTGAACGAAAAAGTCAATACTTATGACTCTATAGCGGTCCCCATTGACTGTAATGTTCTGGCTAGCATCGTTTTTAAAGAAGTACGGACCAATTATTCCATCAACCCATAAATCACACCAAACAGTCAGTTTTTGTGGATGTAACGGTGTCTCAACATAGACTTGAGGATTATCATCACTCCAAATACGTTAGTTTTGTTTATTGACGTATTGAGCCTATCCGGTGTACGATGTCAATGTCATGCTCAGAAACATCAATGCTAAAGTTGGAAAGGAAAACATCTTTGGCGGATTTGTGGAAAAGCTCAGACAACAGGTAATGATTTTCGTCTAATCGACTTTGTTGCAGTTCATAATATGGTGATGAGAAGTACTAGGTTTCTCAAGCAAAGGATACACACAACAACCTGGTGATCTTCAGATGGTCGAACAACCAACCAAATTGACCACGTGCTAATTGGTGCAAGGCACGCATCGAACATCTTGTACTTGCTAACTTTTTCTGAGGTGTAAACGAGGAATCTTACCACTTTCTTGTTGTGACAAAGCTCAGAGCCCAACTTTTCAACGAAAAGAAAGCGAAGATCACCCAAAGGAAGAAATTCAACATTGCATGCCTTAGCACATCTGAGAAATCCAGAGACAACAGTGACCAATTGACCGGGAAACTCTCTGCGGTACCCCTAACCACAAGCGTCAACAGCCAGTGAAACCAGTATCGCTACATCATTAAGGAGATAGCCAAGACTACCATAGGCTATCAACCACCCAAAAAAAAGGGAATGATGATGAATACGCGGTATTGAAGCAGGAGATGGAAAATGCGCGTATGCAAATGCGGCAACGGAAAACAAGAGAAGGAAAGAGAAAAAACCCTAAGCAGAAAGAAAAGAGCATACGCAGCCTCTCAGCTCAGGTATCTCCATGAGTGAAGCCCCGTCACTAACACCCGCCGTTTTTTCAAAGCAGCAAAGCAACTGGCATCTGGTTATAGTACGGGTACGCTAGCTCTCCGAAACAGCGAAGAGATCCTAGTCACCGAAGCACAGGGAATTGTACACGTATAAAAGTACCATTTCCATCAACTGATTAGTGGGTATTATGTAGAGTAAGCGACAGAGGAGAACAAAGAAGCATGAGACCAGTCAATGAAGATCCAGTACCAGCGCTCAGTATTGAAGAGGTTAATAACATAGCCATCCACAAGCTTAAGAACAACAAATCCACTGGCTCAGGTGGCCTACCTGCTGAACTCTTCAGGTATGAAGGAAATGTCCTGGCAGGATGCATGCACCAGCTCATCAACCAAGGAAGAGGAAAGCATGCCCGACCATTGGTCAAATAGCTCCATGTGCTCAACTACAAAGGCACATCCCTATACTTAATGTTCCCTACAAGATCCTATCCAACGTAATATATGAGCGTCTAAAACATTTCTGCAACACTATGATCGGCACCGTATCAATGTGGCTTCAGGACAGGCAAGTCAGATATATATCAAATCTTCAAATTCTGGCAAACCTTGGAAAAGATCAAGTCGAGACCCACCATCTTTTTATCGACTTCAAAGCCACTTATGATAGTATATAAGTCGCCAATAGGTTCTATTGGCGATGTTGGAACTGGAGATTTCGAAAAAACTGATCCAGCTATGCCGCATGACGTTACAAAATATACGGTGCAACGTGTAAATGGGTACCAGCTCATCCGACCTATTCCCTATTCAGACGAGAAGATGTGCAATTATGTGATTTCACTAACCTAGTCCTGCAGCAGATAGTGCGCAGGAGTGGAGTTAACCTGGAAGACACTGTCTTCAACAGGTCTTCTTAACTGTTTGACTATGCAGACGACATCGACATCATCGGCCACTCGAAGCGTGCTGTTTTAGAAGCTTTCACAGCTTGAACAGGTCTTGAAGTTAATGAGGACAAACAAATTGCATTATATGCTATCAACAAACAAAGCCTCATCTGTCCATCGCCAACGACAAAACGTCACTGTTGGTAGAAGTTATTTCAAGCTGAAGCTAGTCAAGGAGAGCCTAACTCGGAGCAAATATCAATTCCATGAATGACATCTTAGTGGAAATCCGACAAAGAATTACCCTAGCGAGCCACTGCTACTTTGTTACCGATTGCTGGACGATAAGTAAAAAAGGAGAATTGATCGAGAGAAAAATTCTTCGGCGCATTTGTTCCCATATGCGAAGAGGAAAAATGGAGGAGAAGATTCAATCGTGAATTGTATGAGCTGTACCAAGATGTGGATGTAGTCCAAAAGGCCAAAAGCACGTCGACTTCACTGGCTGCGACTACATCGAGGAAGACTTAACCTCCGCTCCAGGGACCAGGGGTTACAGATGCAAGAGCGCTTGGTCTCGACGACTAGAGGGAGAAGGACCGAGGGACCGCAACCGATAGAATACCGCAATATCTCAGACAGAGACCCTCTATAGATCGGAAGCCGGATAAGTAAAAATAAAGTAAAATAAACTTTACTCAAGTTTTCCACTTTTATTGCTCTCATACACCCAAAATCTATTGCGGGCTCTAAGTCTAATTGGCATTCTTGTTTTTGAGCTCTAAACAATTTTTTTTTTTTTGGGTGGTGCAACAGCTCGTGTTCTTCACGGCCTAGTAACTTACAACTCTTAACCATTACAGGTGTGCGTGTTGTTGGCAGGAATGAAGGGGACCTACAGTTGTTTGCCAAGTCCGAACGGCTAGTTGAGAAGCACTTATTCAAGTATACTCTTGGAGTATTTGCCAGTTCCTCGCAAGAGGCAGTATCTCGGATAAAACATTTCTGTTTCTATATGGCACGGCTGGAAATCGAACCCAGACCTTTGGCATTATAGTCCAACGCACTAACCAATATGCTACGAAGTACTATACACGAGTTGTATTTACAATTATTGAAAAACAAGTTTCATGTTTCGTTTCATGTTTCTATAGTTACTGCATATTTTTAAGTGTTGTAAAGTTGCAAGCAGCTTGAGTTATAACCGGGGTTGCCAGGTGAAGAAGCACTTTGTTAAACTCTGCTAAACTAAACTAGCCCAAAATCGCTGCCCTGAAAAAAGCCCAATTTCATTTGAAAACTCTTTAATTTCTTTGTATATTACACGTTCTTCTTGTTTTTTGGAATAATTTCTGAGGACAAATCCTTAAAATCTGGATGAATTTAAATATATTTCTTGACCTTTTTAACGAATTTTCTTAAAAATAATAACATAGAATATCAAATTGGGCAACTTTTTTTCAAATTCTTGTCGCAAATCTGGGAAAAAGATAGCCCAATTTATGATAAATAGCCCAATCTGACAACCCTGGCTATAACCTATAAGAAGAACTACGTGCCTCCCAGTCATGCATTTTATATTTGAGTTTTCGAGGAAAATTGGAAGAAAGTGTTTAAATCTTTCCGATATCTCTATTTTTCTCCGAGAAATCCCCATTAAGTATCCTGTTACACGAAGATTCCTTGCGACTGATTCATTTCGAATTTTCATGACTGCTAAGGTTGTTTCGTGCTTTTTCTTTTTGACACATTGGGTGAATGGTGTAGAAATATAGGGGGAACGAAGCAAAGAAAGCATGTATTCTTTCTTAGACTTTTTCCTGTTGAACTTTGGCCTTTATGATTTGACAAACGAGTAGAGACTAAGGATGCGTCTATACTTTAAATAATGAGCTTTAAAATTTAATTTAAATTACTTTTCATTTTCCAATAAATTAACCTCAAATTTTTTTAAACGTCAAAACCATGAATAAACCTTTTTCGTTTTTAGAAGAAATGTGTAAATACGAAGGTACCTGTCAAAAATACAAATCGTGTAATCGGGCTCTTTCAGAAAACACATTCAATGCAGGCGTGGATAATGGGGGGGGGGGGCAATGGGAGCAATTGAAGAGTACTTTCACTCTCGGGAGTGACTTTCGGATATCTGTCTTCCTTTTAAGTTAGCTAATTTCAGGACTGTGTCCACTTGCGTGTTACTCTCCAGACCTGTTTCAGAGCAGCATGGATACGCACTTTAAGGGCGGTATTCACCGACGGCTCATTACTTATGAGGCTCATAAACCTATTCACCAAGCCATAATAGTGAATATTTATGAGCGCTCATAAGACTTATGAGTGGTCCTGACCACTCATAAAGTTATGAGCGCTCTCTCCGAAACTAATTCGAAAGCCTTCAAAGTAACCCTTCAAGAAAATTCACTGACTCATTTTGTCGGTACTTCTTGGATCCTTGCAAAAATGAGTCTCGCACGCACACATATTGTAATTCCCTTTGTCTTCAGGAATTTTATTTATTGTTTCAATTTTGTAAGTTCTTTTTTGTTATTCACGCGGTGAAGATAATTCTTTTGTCCGTTTGCTGTGAAAATTTGAAAAATAGGATAATAAAAGGTGTGTATAATGAATCTGCTCCGAATAGAAAATTACAGAAAAGTACAGGATTGTGTGTTCCATGAGTAAAAACCTTACCCAAACTGTTCTTCATTCTGTCACTATATGTTCCATGATGTTTTTCAGAGCAGTTAAGAACAATATTTCCTGCACCTACTTTTATGGTGGAGAAAATGTTGAATTACCAGTACCAGTTAATTTGTTTGTCTGGGAAAATAATAAGCTAAAATTTATCTCAGAAAACTTTTTGCTTAAATCTGACAGTTTTGACAGTTCTCACACATTTATACTGTTCTGGGGCCCAATTACGCAAGGGTGACTGATTTTCTGTGTACATATTCTATTCACACCCAAAACAAATGTAAAAAAATTTGATTGATTGTGCATGCGTTATCTGTCAAAAACTTAAAACTCACACTTGCCGAATCTCAAAAATCGATGTGTACCCGAAATTCTGTGTACACATAAAAATTCACTCTTGTGGAATTGGGGCCTTGATATAGTTTTTCTTCATTTATACAGCTAATATTAACCAACATTTGACGTGTATCTCCCCTTCAAGTGAACGAGTCCATTTTGGATCCGCAAACGTAGTAGACAATGTACGAACGAAATAATTAGCGAAACTAAAAAGTAAAGTAAGAACATTTCCATATATAAAACAAACTAAAACGTGCAATGATCTTCACCCCTAGACAAAACAAAGAAAATAAGTGGAAAGAAATTAAAATCACTGTAGTCACAAAGAATTTATTTATGTGCATGCAACACTCATTTTTTCAAGGATCCAAGAAGTACCGACAAAGTGCGGTCATTTTTGAAAACAGTTTGATTTCACAGTTTGGGGGTACCTGGGGAAGAGAGAGTTGTTCTCATTTTCGAACTTCGAAAAAGAGCTATGAGTGGTTGGTGAATAGCACAAATATTATTTGAGTTAGGAGCCTCATAAACTTAAGAGCTGTTTATGAGTGCTCAGTGAATACCGTCCTAAGAGTATGCATTTGCATTTCGAGTGCGGTAGTGCAGCGATGCGAGCAGACGTACTATACATCATAAGATATGTTTCTGATGGTAGTATCCGTGAGGATTGTGTCACTTTCGTAGATGCGTTTAAGGAACTGTTCCGTGTTCCGTATTATCAAACTGGCGAAGAGTAGGAAGCCAATGAAGAAGATTAGAGAGAAATCTGGAAACGACAACGTCAGTCACTGCTGTTGGATAGAACTTCTACACCTAAGTATAGTTGTCTTTGGCCATCAAGTCAATGTCAATTCAATTATTCAATTTCCAAATGATCGTCATTCTTCGACGGGAATAATACTGTCGTCAAATTTATGCAATTTGCACAAAATCTTTTTGATCAACGTCAGTCAGTTTTTTTGCAAACGCATTATTTGACATTTTCGAATTAGTTCTCTAGCTTCTTAATATTTTTGTTGTCAACTCGGATTTTTTACTGCAGAATTATACCACAGATGATGTTTTCGAACATATGACTTAAGCAGACTGCACTTTCGAACACAATGCTTAAGCAGTAAAGCTTGTATTAGCCTTTTCGAACAGAAGACTTTTGCAGTATGTGTTTGAGAGCATTCTGGAAATGCATTTTTGATGCAGATGACGTTTTCCAAAACGGCCTTTAACTGGTCTGGCCATTTGCCAAATTATCTTGTCCCAGCTAGAGAAGAGGCTGAAACTTTCACTTAAATAAACTTGAACGTCATGTGTGGAAATAGAAACATACCGATTTGCCGATTCGAGGTGGTAGATCCAGAAGGAGTTCAAAATTACCGTAAAGACACCATGCTACAGCCACAAACTATATAACTTCATTTCAAAAAGTTCCAAAGTACCCGCTGTTCAAGACACTTTGGCAGTTATTAAAGAGGTAATTGCTTTCTTCAAATTACAAACTTATCCACTCACATTGCTTTGGGTGACCAGGTGTGTAGAACGGTATGAAGTGAAATCCAATTTTCTGTAGACCTAACCATGATTGTGAAAGCTCACGAAAATTGCGCCCCCCCCCCCCTCTTGAAAGAAATCCTGGATCCGCACCTGAAACATGTACATAACATGGCTGTAAATATCTAGAAATCAACGTTTAAAAACTGATGTCACTTCAGCTGTCGCAGCTTAGAGGATCTCCTTTCTTGAGGATCGTGCAAATGTTGCTGAGGTTCCATTCGTGTCGTCGGCCATATTTTTTGCAGGTCAACTGCTGCATACTCCTCTTACTAAATCATTGCCTGCCAATTCGAACAGCTCAGCTCCGATGCCATTTTGGATTTAAATTTAGACATGAATATCTTCACTTTATTAAAATGGGATGGACGGTATTGTTGGCCAACGTTGACTAGGTTTAATGGTGTCACGGTTGGTCATAACTGTTAAACGGTTTGCAAAAATGATTTTTTTATATCCTTAGCATCGATTGTGATTCTTAACCATGCTTGATTTTTCTTCTAAAAAGTCAATGTTACTCTCTCCTGTTTGAAGAGATCGCTTTCTGGTCCTTCTATGCAGCACCGCTTCGAATACGTCCTGCGTAGCTGCATACGCTTTCCGGCTCTCATCATAAAACCTTGTTGTGGTCGTCCTAAGCTCCTAAGTACATCAGAAGCAGCATTTCTAATGGCTATTCCTCCAAGAGTATGACATGAATAAGTGCTTCTCATCTAGCCGCTCAGATTCAGCAACAAATTATAGGTCCCCTCCATTCCTACCGAAAACACGCACACAGGAATGGTTGAGAGTTGTAAGACACTATAGGCCCTGGTTCTCCACGAGCTCTGGCGCCACCAAATTTACTAATTTACTGGCAATGTTTTTACTGGTTCCCAAGGTTGTTTGATGCTGGCATCAATTATCATAGAAGTTTGTTAGAAGCTATGTCGGAACTGGTGATATTTTACGACTTAATCCCTCTAACGTAGATCTTCAAACCATTTCCCTATTTTGGCTTTGGTCGGGATATTCCCAATAGAACCTTGGCTACAACGAGGCTTTAATTGTCCGATTCAATGGTGCCTTCTTAAAACGTGCGGACATCTATGATAATCACAATGTGGACAATCTTTTGATTAATTAGAAGAGCCCCATATGTCCTCTTATGATTGCTTAGATGTGGGAACTGCATAGGTATTATTGGATAAAATGTCATGCCCCGCAGAAAAGTCGATCAATCTGAGTCAACTGTCGCAGGAGGTGTCGTACAGGCTGTACCTTCTGACTGTATTACAAAAGATGTCATCTGGTCCTTTAGCATTGTTTTGTCCTATAGCTAGGGAATTATTGGTTATTATTTTAAGTCTAATTTTAAACATGAGTAGTTAGGTAATTACAAATGTCTTTCATCTTTATCTACACAGTGATATCAATTATTCCCATCAAGTCTAAACGCAGTTTAATAACCCCATTAACAAAATAAGGAAATCTTTCGCATAATGTTAAGCTTATGTAGGTATAGTTTCTAGTTTCTCTCTGCATAATAATCACATCCTCATTAACTCAAGGCGTTAATAAGTTCAAAAATCCTACAAAATGACCATTATAATGGCTGACGCCATCATTTTGAAACTTTGTTTCTTTTGATAGTGTTTGGCGCTTGGTAATGCTTGGTGGGGTGCCCGTGCCATACCATTATATTTCGAACACACAGACATGAACACAGATTCAATTTTATACGTCTCCATAAACCCATACAAAATACTTATTATATACTACAAAAAAGTGTACTACATTCAAGGGGAACACAATATAGAAATAGCACACCCCACAAAATAATAATACATTTTTGGGGATGAATTTACTTGGAACCGCGCCCCTTTTTTTCTAACTTGTACAACAACACAAAAAAAAATATATAACAAAGTTGCTCAAAGTGCAACGAAACTCAAAGAAAGCTTTAACTTATGCTGTACCTTGAGTTTTTATCCTTTTTGCATGTTGCCACAGAAAAAGGACTAAGGATGTAAGTAAGTCAAGTCCTTGTTTGAGGAAAGTTTTTTTTTTCTTTTACCTAGCTTGTTTGGGGTTAACAGAGAAAAGTTACGATGACTGCTAAGCGTCTTATGCATAGTTTTTGCTTCTTTTTTAAGATCTTTGCTTGATGCATTGCTTTTAATCGCTCAAAATGTATGTTTTGGTAAAGGAACTAGGGTATATGACCGCAGCTGTAAGGTGTACACTGTTCAGGTACACCGATATGGGACTCAAAGCTGGAATGGGGGGATTGCGCGCGCATAGGATCCATATTTTATGTTGCTCCATTGAAAAGTAACAATTGGGGAGACATTAAATGGGTCTTATAGAAATGGCTGCTTAGTTTGGGATTTCCTTTCATAAAAATGGTGGCATGTGCGACAGGAAAGATGTGGGGGTAAAGTAAGGACTCGTACTCGTTGTAGTGTTCATATGCATATGTGTATAGTATTAATAAAAGCTGAAATCTCTGTAATAGGCAGAGGGACATTACCTATTACCTCTAGATATACTTAATTAAATCTGCATCCTACCAATGAGCAACAAAAAACGAAAGTTAGAAAGAAATAAGGTAAGAAATGTATGATGTTCAGTTTAGGTGCAGTTTTTATTTTTACAATAAGCCTAAATTTGGAAGTTTATTTTCATTAGTAATATGTTTAGATGTAGGTGCTGTAAAGCAAGTTTTGGATACTTACAAGCACCAAATTTCGTGAATTTAATCAAACTTGCCACTAAAGAAAACTCGAAAAAAATTTGTCCCACTCCCACCTCAACCTTTAGTCCGGTCAGGAAACCAAATCCCGTGCGTTTCTTGGTGAGGACCTTATTTTTATGTTTGAAATTTATTTTTAAGATGATAAGGATTAAATTAAGCCTGGAAGTCATTTATGTAATCCTATCGCTTGGCCGCCATTTTGAAAAATGACGCCCAACCTGTACTCCGTTCAGGAATACCAAATGCTGGCACTTTTTGTGTTGGAGGATCATATTTTTACATTTGAAATTTATTTTTGACATGCTAAGGATGAAATTTAACTTGGGAATCACTTTTTTAATCCTGTCACTTGGACGCCATTTTGAAAATTGCCGCCCAATCTGGGCCAAAATGGTAAAATAAAGAAAAACTCGTAAATTACTTGGAGAATTTCCATAGCTTAAATAACGGCTGATCTCCTGATAGGTGTTGAGTAGACTGTCGACGCACTTTTGGGTAAGATATCAGTGTTGTCACTTTTCGGGAACACACTTTTTTGTAATGTCAACTAGTGGAACATCCACTTTTTTGATCATTTTTAATATTTTAAACATTGGAAAAAGGTACGGAAACGCCTCTTGATGACAAACTCATGCTGGGATATAAAAATTGATATTTTTAAAACTAGTTGTTGAGTAAATACACCTTCTGTTAAGACTTCCATGTTGCCACTCTTCAGGAAAATCCTTTTTTAATGTCAAAATGTGGGACTTCCCCTGTTTTTGGTTGTTTGTAACGAGAAAAAAGTAGCGGAATAACCTTTGAACATTAAACGTGCCTTGGAAAAATAACGGTTGATGTCTTAAAAGATAAGTGTTAAGGAGACGCACCTATGAGTAAAATGTGAGTGTGGCCACTTTTTGGAAACATAGTTTTTTTTTATGTCAAAGGTTGGGACTTCCACTTTTACCAAAACAGTCGAGATTCTACCCTTTTGATATACAAAAAATTGTTCCCGAAAAGTGGTAACACTGATATCTTACCAGAAGGTGCGTGTATTCAACACCTATATTTTAGAACATCAACCGATATTTTAGCCATGGAAGTTTTCCAAGTAGTTTACGAGTTTCTCTTTGTTTAACCATTTGGTACAGATTGGGCGCCAATTTTCCAAATGGCGTCCAAGCGACAAGATTAAAAAAAAATGATTCTCAAGCTAAACTTCAGCCTTAGCATGTCAGAAATAAATTTCAAATGTAAAAATAAGATCCCCCCAACAAAAAGTGGCCGAATTTAAGTTTCCTGACCCAAGTAAAGGTTGGGTGCCATTTTTCAAAACGGATACCAAGCAACAGGATTACAAAAATGATTTCCGGGCTAAATTTCATCCTTATCATCTCAAAAACAAATTCCAAACATAAAAAAGGTCCCTGCCAAAAATCACACGGGATTCGGTTTCCTGACCGAACTACTTCAGTCAAAACCAAGGAAGCGATTTTTTTTTCAAATTTTGAACGTAAGATTTTTTGGTGATTCGTTAGAGGAGAAATTGAATTTTAGTTTAGCTCCAAAAATAACGGTAGATACTTGCCATACAACCATTAACGAAAAGGATATCAAAAATGTATCAAACGATTTTGGTGAATAAAATATATGAATTGTTATCGACCTGATAGTGTAATTTTTAATATTTTTTTGTTTCTAAAAAGTGATAACGTGGTGCATACCTACATGCCATATAACGATCTGACTGTCAACTTTCTAATGAACAGTTCTACCGTTTTGAATCAAAATTTGTATGCGGAAGCTCCTTTAAAAAAATTTAACAACATTGTATATAAATTTTGAAAACAAAAAATTAGAATTTTTTGGATTAAGAAAAAATATCGGATTTTTTTTTTGAAATAAAATATTTCAAAAACTGGTTTATGAATTTCTTTGAAACTTTGTTTTAAGTGTACCAATGTACCATTTTACATACAGGGTGTCCAAAAACTTAACGTCAAGCGGGAACAGGGTAATAGGGCAAGTTATACCTGTACTGGGAAAAATAAGAACAAAAAACAATCCATCTCACTTGAAAGCAATATTTAGAAAAGTATTGAAAATCGATGGTGACCGTTCGAAAAGCTCAGTCATTTAGACTATGCCGATAACATATGTCTACTGGCAAATAACATCAGTGGACTGAACGGGATGTGCCAAACACTGCAAGTGAAGAGAGAGTCGAATGGTCTTAGAATAAACAGCAAAAAGCCAAAAATAATGCAAGCTTTTGTGAATCGCTGTCTTCGCCACATACTAAAGATTCGCTGTCAACAAATAATATCAAATGAGGAATTGTGGCGCAGGACAAGTCAAGAGTGGCTGGATGTCGACATAAGAAAGCGTAAATGGCGTTGGATTGGTCACACACTGAGGAAACCAAACAATGAAATTGCAAAGCAGTCCTTTGAATGGAATCCTCAGGGTGCACGGCGGGTTGGAAGACCAAGAACAATATGGTAATCAACTGTCTTAGCGGAAGCAGAATCCCAGAGAAAGACGTGCCCATCACAGCTAAAGTACCTTGCAGCATCAGACCGTGAAGAATGGAGACGTTTTATTGACGCCCTATGCCCCAGCCGGGGTTACAGGACACGATGATGATAGATAGATATATAGATAGATAATAATTTTATTTCATACATATTTTATGCTGGTATAAAATTGTTACAATAACATAAAGTTGCCTGTCAGGCTCAAAAAATTGACTATTACAAAAATAAGCTTAGTGAGTTTATTAAATTATGAAAATTCATTTAAAATTAGATAGCGATATACTATAGTGAAGCTTTCAAAAATTTATAGAGGTTTAGGTAGCAGCTGCCATTTAACCCGTTTAAATATTGCGATCGGGAGACTACGTCATTTCTAAGATATGCTCTTCTATACCCTTTGAAGACTGGGCAGATTCCAACGAAGTGAAAAGTATTTTCAGAGGCATCTAAGTTGAAAGGACCTTCCATTCCAGATTGAGAAGCCCACTGCGAGTCTTCAAGATGAGACGAATCATATCACGAGGCTTTGAGTCATCAAAGTAATTTGGCACTTCAGAATATAGCAGATTGCAGTAATCATCGTGAAATTGGGATTGATTGGCATCGCTTATAAATTTGGTCCAATGTTTTGCCACTCATGCAAATTCTGGGTGAAAGTAACATCTATCGACGTTTCGTGGAAAAGTTTCAGCCACTCCTTAGCCCTTCTTATAATTATTTCGGACAAAATCCTTGGCAGTCTACCATTAGGAAGACTTAGTGTTTTCCGGATATATGAAAAATATAGGTTGAGAGTCGTTAGAAAGGCTTTAGTGAGTCCAGTTTCGATGTGTAGAACATAATTGGGCGTGTTTTCTGGTAGAAGAAAACATCTTTTAATAAAAAATGTTGTAGCTTTTCAACTTGTATGTGCTCGTTAAAACCCCACACCTGAGCACCAGTACAGCATGATTGCCCTTGTAGCAGCATCATGAATTTTAAATTCAGCTGAATGTTGAACTGACTTATTTCTTAGCAGTTTGGACCATGTAGCATTAATGGAGTTTTCTGATGTTGACAGCCTATATTATTTGGATTCCAAGACATATTGAAGTTAAAAACGACTCCCAAGTTATTAATATTGGTTTGACACTAACTTCAGTGCCATTGAAGAACCATTTCTCACACGCAGCTCTACGTCCTCCATTTCGAAAAATTACTATTTCAGATTTTCCAAGACTAACTTCAAGACTCCACTTGTTGCAATATGTTATAAAGCTGTTTATTATTTCTTGAAGCTTTGAAGGGTCATCCGAAAGAAGCACAATGTCATCGGCATATAAAAGGGCATTATATAATTCCAAGATCTTCTAAAAATAATCCAAAGGGTAGATTCTCATGGAGATCGTTTAAATATATAACGAAAAGCAGAACTTTTAAGACGCATCCCTGTCTGACACCTTTGTTGAAAGAGAAGAAGTCGGATACATTTTTACCATCCCAAACAGCAGCTGAAGTATGCATGTAAAGTGCTCTAATAATGTTAACCATTTTTGAAGAAACTCCCACTGTAGAAAGTTTATAAAATAATGCGTTTCTATTAACCTTATCGAAAACTTCTTCTTCTGATTGAGTTGAATTTGTATAAGGCATGATAGATTATATACACCTGGTCGACAGTAGAATAGTTAGATCTGTAAGCTGCTTGAAATTCATGAATTGTGTTATTCTGTTCAGAAGTACAGTGGTAAATAATTTATAGAGCGTGTCAAGAAAAGACAGTCCTCTATAATTAGACACCACATTTGCATCTCCTTTCTTCAACAATGGATAAATAATCGATTTTGTGAACGATTCTGGAACGGTTGCTGTTTCAAATATTTCAACAAATAATTTGTGTATCTCGATGACTATATAGAGACGGGCTTGCCTTTTTATAAAATTCGTATGGTATTCCGTCCATTGCTGGAGCTTTAAGTTCTTTTGAAGTCGAAATCGAAGAGTAAGCTTCATCAAGTTCAATAATGCGGTCTAACTGAGGCGACTGGATTCGAGGAAGACTTGAACTAATAGAATCACAGGTTGGTGATGATGTTAGCAAGTTATGAAAACATGATTTGAATTCAGTGGCTGATAAAAATGTTAGCGTATTAAAAGTAACACACGATGATGATGATGATTGCAATAGTTCTTTTTATACAGAAAATTCTAAAAAATATGTACAAATATTTATTTTACCAAAATTTTCATTTTTTTTATTTAAAAAAAATTTTCAATATTATTTTTGATAAACATTTTGAAAACGACATGGTCCATTTTTTTTTTTGAAAATCGGTATTTAAGGTTTTTTTTTTACATTTTCTAGAATATTTTAATAGAAAATATACGTTTATGAAAAAAACCGTTAAGGAAATAATTTTAGTGCGATCTACTAAAAAAATACAAGAATTCACACTGAGCAACTATTAATAGTTCTCATGGAACGGAGTTAGATTATTTCTTTCATATACAAATTTCAAATAAGATTTAATAATATTGCATATCAAATTTTTCAAAAAAAAGAAAGAACCTATACAACGGGAACAAATTACTTTAAAAAGTATATAAAATGGTGAAATACATAATTTAAAGGTCCTTCAGCAGTATTTCAAGCTATGCAGGCATAATTGTTCTACAAATAAAATGCACGACTGGATCGCACGTACTTGCTCTTATGTTCAAGTTGTGTGGGGCTTAAGAACTTTAAAAAATATTCAAGTAATTATAGAAAAAGTATAAAAAGCATTTAAATCGTTCTTTTAATTGTATAAACAGCCTGATAAATAACTTAGAGCTCAAAAAAAAGTATGCCATTTGATTACTTGAAAAAGTATGAATATATGAAAAAAAAAATTTTAAATCGTTGGAGCCGTTTTCTTAAAAATTAATTTTTTATATATAAAATTTGTGTAACATTTTTCAAAAAAAAATTTGGTATGCCAATTTTGAGTATATATTAATATACATTTAAAACTGAAATTTCAAAATAATTCATCAACCTGTTTTTGAAATATTGAATTTTCAAAAAAAAATTTTGAATCTTTTTTTAAAAATCCAAAATTTATTTTTTTCAAAATTTTGGTATGCAGTATTATTTATATTCTAACAAAGCTTTTGTGCAAAAAATATCATTGAAATCGGATGGGCGGTTAATGAGAAAACCAAAAATCAAAAAAACCGTTATATGGCAGGTACCGTTAATAAATGTTTTTGAGGATTTTTTGTCTTACTAAAAGGTACATCATATCTACAATAATACACTGATTTTTTTTTATCAAAATCGTTGGAGCCGTTTTTGAGATAAATAAGCTTTTCCTTAACGGTTGTATGGCAAGTACCGTTATTTTTTGAGCTAAAAAAAAAATTTCAATTTCCCCTCTGGAGAGTTACAAAAAAACCTTAAGTTCAAAATTTGAAGAAAATCGCTTCAGTGGTTTAGGCTGTAGGTTGAGGTACGGACAGACAGACAGACAGACAGACAGACAGACAGACAGACAGACAGACAGAATTGTGCCACCCACTTTTTTCGTGTTCTCTATCATCGTAATATCATGTTTGATTGTTATCTCGAAATTTTTTTTTTGCACGAATCCAAAACTTGCCCTATAGTACCTATATCGCAAGTAAAAAGTATAGAATATTATATCTGTGAATAAAAAATACATACATATACATAGGTGCATGCAAAAGTAAATATATGAAATTACCAAAATCATACAAAAACTTATACTTGTATAGTATATTTGGCTCCAGGATAAGATTTATTCATTCATTATAATATTCGAATGAAAGTAAAACCAATTAATTTGAATTGACCATGAATTTATTTTAAGCCTTCACTTACCGTAAATCTTCGGCACCAAACTGAAAGCCATCGAATGTCCTTGATCCTCTTTCCCATAGGCAATCTGAGAATGATGTCTGTATTATTGTGTGCTTGTAGGATTGGTGGATCTCTGTAAGATAGATATAATTTTTAGTTTTAATATTAAAGATTAAAATAAAATATGTTTGTACATACAGTTAACAGTTACACATACATAGGTATACATACAATATAGAATGAAATATAAAAGTCCAGTTAATGTTGGCTCAAAAGAGCCTTTAGCGAGTAAAGAGTGGGGTATTTCTGATTCTTCCCTGTTTTATGTTTTCGGGGGGTGCTAAATCCGGATCTAAGGTTTGAGACTAAAATTTTGTGACGCATCAAAGAAAAAATGGAAAAATTGTTGCAAAACTGCAGTTTTTTTTAGTTTATCACTTATGGCTCGAAAACTATCAATTAATCGTAAATTTCATCAAAGTAAAGGGCGTTTTTTTAGACGTGTGGTTTTCAAGAAGAAATAAAACGCAAATAAATTAATGTTATGTCCAAGAATTAAGCTTTATTATAAAGACAAGGGTTCGCCATTATGTTTTATAAATGATTTCGGACAAGTTTCCGCCGCCATTTTCAACCAATTTTTGCAGCAATTGGGGCCGTATGTCAGCTATAAGGCTAGGACCGCACTTGCGATTTTCAGTCGGTGCGATTAAAAAATCGGTGTCGCAACAAATAATTGCCATTCACTCACTTGCGGCTATCTATCGCGCGATTTTTTAGTCGCAAGAAATAGAACATAAAGCTTTTAATGTGAATGCACGCACATGCGTCTTTTTAATTTTGCGACAGAAAAAACGCTCAAAAAATAGATCTGGTTCCATTTTTTTAATCGCTGCGATTTTAAAGTCGCGTATGTGTGCATTCACACTTAAAACCATGTGTCTCATTTCTTGCGGCTAAATAATCGTACGTTTGAAAATCGCAAGTGCGTGTATAATTTTTTCTAGTTGCGACTACGATTTTTAGTCGCACTATTTTAAATCGCAAGTGTGAGCACAACCATCTAAGTCCGTTTGTTTCATTTTAACTTTCAACAATCGCATCGCCAGAAAAATGGAACAAATTTTCGACTTTTAATCGTCGCGATTTCTAGGTCGCATGTGCGTTCATTCTTATTCAAATTCATGTGTTCTATTTCCGGCGACTAAACAGTGGTGCGATTGAAATCGCAAGTGCGGTCCTAGTCTAACGCGTTATTGATTGTTTCGTTGGATGTATGGCATGTAGCGCCGTCTTGTTGGAACCAAAGCTCGTCAACATCAACATCCTCCAATTCAGGCACGAAAAAGTCATTAATGCCTCTATAGCGTTCCCCATCGACTGTAACATTATGGCCGGCTTCATTTTTCGTCGCAGCACGCGAACCGAACCTTTATTTTGGTAATAAATTTGCACGTTTTGCAAAAGTTGTTCAGGAGTAAGTCTATTTATTATGAAATGGCAAACCAAACTGAGCATAAACCAAGTGACAGCTGTCGAAAAGACCAACTCCAAAAAAAGTATTGCCAGATTGAAAACCACACGTCTAAAAAACACACCCTTTACAATTGAAAGTATAAACAATTTCCAACAAATTTCTTTTTAAGTTTTTTTTTACTGTTCCAACTCATTTCGACCCAAGCGCTCGTTTAAAATTGACGTATTTTTACTATTTCAGAAAATCCACTCGAAAACACTAATTAATTACTTTGTGTGACAAAATTTTAATTTTGAAATTTTGAAGATATACTTTTCAGATGGTCTTTGATGCGCTGCATTCCAATCTGACCTCAGAATTATCGTAGCTCATCAAGTTCTTTAGATATTGTAGTGACATTCATATCTGAACTAATAACGACTCCCAATAGCAAACAAACGGACACAATAAAGTTTAAGGTCGCAGTGTACACATATCCTTAACTAATTATAATGACTCTCGAATGAAGAAGCACCATCTTCTGGATTATAGCGGATACAAACCAACTGTCAAAATAAAAGCCTTAGAAAGGGGAATTATGGGAAATTTCAAATACGGAAAGCTCTAGAAGCAGATACCAGAACATTCTAATAATTTTCATAGTTTGTCAAACAAGTATAAAAGCTCAAGTTTTACGGGCAACGACATAGTTTGTTTTTAATTGTAAATTAATAAAGTTGGTTGTAATAAAAGTAAAAAAGTAAAGTTGCTGAATTACTTTCAGCAGTGGTGAACAGTGGTGGTTTTGTTTTATAGTATGAAAAGTAAAGTGTTTTTTTTGTGAAATAAATTTTATTAACGAACCTGAGAAAACATTACATTGGTGTCAGAAGTGGGACAAAATTAAATTTATCTGTGCACTCAGTTTATTTACTGTATATTAAAAGAAAATAATTACGAAAAGTAAACATTGACTGTGAAAAGTACAAAATTAAAAAAAAAAAACAAAAAAACAATTCGTAAAACACAAAAACTTAGAATGATTTAAATTTTGTCGAACTTAAGGAAAAAACCAGACACATTTATATTCGAAATTGAAATGAAGAAAAAGCTAAACCAACTAAGAACATCGGACATAGCCACAGTGATGTCTCAGTTGCTCGCCAGCCAAAAGAATCTTCTCGAACAATGCCAAGAACAACGCAAAGAACAAAAGAATCTTCTAGAAGAACCAAGCAAAGAAAAAAAGAATCTTATAGAACAAAAAAACCCAACAACAACGCAATGAACAAAAAAATCTTCTCGAACGATTCGATCAACAAAGCCAAAAACAAAAGAATCTGGGATACCGAAATATTCTCCAAAAACAAAATCCACAAATCCAAAATCCCCACACATTTAAAAATCTACAAATTTGAAGTCCCCAGTTACAAAATCCACCAACCAAAATCTCCGACCCACAATCCACATATTTTCGCTTTGTGGATTTTGGTTTTGTGGATTTTGGTTTAATGGATTTTGGTTTTGTGAATTTTGGTTCGTGGATTTTGGTTTGGGGCTTATGGATTTGGGGCTAGGATACCCAACTTAAAAATCTTCTAGGACAACAAAGCCAACAGCAAAAGAATCTTCAAAATCTTCTCGAATGGCCTTTGGCCACAGAATAGACAATTTTCGACAAAGGAAGCAAATTTAAAAAAGTAGAAGATAAAATCGAGTTCATTACCAAGGAATTAGACAAAGTAAGGAAAATGAAGGTTCGAGAAAGTTCTGGTGACTGTCCTAGGAGAAGGGAGAGGAATAAAAAATATGCTAGAAGTCTTCCGCTTTCAACTCAATACTTGAATCTAGAAAAGAGAAGAAACTCTGGAACAGCATCAACAATAACCGGCTAGGGCTGGCCACGATACCAAACCAAACGATATTTTTATTGGTATCGTCTCGGTATCGTTTAAATTGAAAAATGTCGGTATCATCTCGGTATCGGTCTCGGTCTCATATTACTAAGTCTCGTCTCGGTATCGTTTGACTTAGTTTGGTATCGGTATCGGTATCGGTCTCGATCGCATTCAGTGGTAATAAGAACTAACTCCTAACATTTCTTCCAAATCGCTTACAAGACGTTTACGAAAATTATGAAAATTTCATCCCAATCGTATAAGCAGTTCCCGAAAAACCAAGATATAATTAAAAATAGGTGTGGCAGTGGGTGCATTTTACTAAAATTGCTTCTTTAGCCTTCCTCTAGCTAAACATAAGTAACTTTGAGAATATCATGCAAATCGTTAGTACCGTTTTCGAGACACCAAGAACAAAAAGTTATTAATTAATACTAATATTCAAAAATCCATTTTTTCGGTAGATACCAAACGATACCACCGAGAGTCTCGGTAAATTTCGGTACTTAAGGTTCGGTATGGTCTCTGTTTGATTTAATGCCCTGTTTTCTTCTAGTAAAACTTTCCAAAACTGTGTTGCAATATTTTCGTCGTTCATGTTTCTGGCTTAAGGGGGACGTATATTGCCATATATGCATCAAAAACACATTTTTCTTCAGAACTCTAGATTCAATTTCAGCGAATTTTCAGGATAGGTATCAAAGACCATCAGAAAAGTATATCTTGTTTCATGTTAAATTCAAAAACTCAAATTTTGTCACAAAAAGTAATTAATTAGTGTCTTCGAGTGAATTTTTGGAAACAGTAAAAATAGGCCAATTTTCACTAGCCCAAATGGGTTGTCATAGAAAAAACCTTAAGCAGACATTTGTTGGAAATTGTGTATTCCTAACTTCAAATGTTCCTTCATAAAATTTACGAATAATTGATAATTTTCGAGCCAAGCAAAAACACTTTTTGCATTTTTTTTCCTTGTTTCATCACGAAATTTTAGTCTCAAACCTCAGATTCGGATTCAGCACCCCCGAAAACATTATGGCAGGGAAAAATCAAAACTATCCCACAATTTGCATGGCAAAAACACAATAGGACTGAACTATATTATATATTTTTAGACACACGAGTCTTACAAGGCGGACGTTCAAAATTTGACCTATGTTTCTAATATAAAAGGTGTTTTTTTTAGAGGAATAGAACTTTAAGTTGGCAACACTATTTTAACTGGCAGCCATTTTGCCAGCTGTCAAGTGATTTATTTTAAGTTTGGTTTGGAATTTCAACATGAATAGACTGACGCCTGATCAATGCTTCTAAATTGTGTCAAAAGGGCCCAAAACAAGATTGCCGTTGATCACAATTTTCATAAGCGAATTTTGTTTAGCGATGAAGCTTACTTTTGGTTGAATGGATGTATACGCCAATAAACAAAACTGACGTATTTGGAGTGATGATAATCCTCAAGTGCATGTTGAGACACCGTTACATCCACAAAAACTAACTGTTTGGTATGCTTTATGGGTTGGTGAAATAATTGGTCCGTACTTCTTTAAAAACGATGCTAGCTAGAACGTAACAGTCAATGATGACCGCTATAGAGCCATGATTACTGACTTTTTCGTTCATCAATTGAACAACCATGATGTGCAGGAGCCTTGGTTTCAACAAGACAGCGCAACATGTCGCACACCTCGTGCCGCTGTTGATTTATTGAAAGAAACGTTTGGTAGCCGCATAGTTTCACGTTACGGAACCGTGAATTGGCCTCCAAGATCGTGCGATTTAACACCGCCGCTTGACTATTTTCTGCGGGGATACGTGAAGTCTACGCCGATAAAACCGAACAATTGACCACTTGGAGGACAACATTCGCCGCGTTACTGCCGATATATGGCCACAAATGTTGGAAAAAGTAATCGAAAATTGGACCTCTAGATTAGACTACGTCCGAACCAGGCGTGGTGGTCATATGCCAGGAACCATATTAAAAATGATTATCTTTCGAATAAAGTAAATTTCATGTCAATTTAAAAAAAAATCATTTTTGTTTCATTCTATTTCAAAGTTAGGCATAACAAAAACACCTTTGAAATAGGTTTGCACTTAGTCTGTTCTTGTTTTCTTTATAACCCTTTCTCAATTAATTTTATTAATTTTTTAAAGGATACTTTTTTTAAAATAAAGGAATTTACCCTTTACCTGGACCGGCCACCCTAGATTTTAATTATTGCTTTTTGGTTTCAGAAAAAACAGACTTTAATCAGCTTAAAAGCCAAATTGTCAAAAATTAATAGAAAAAACATGTTTACGTAATATTATGTACATTCTTGAAATAAAAAATACCTAGACAATAAGTTAAATCACTTTAAGAGTCAGAGCTAAGAAAAGAGTCTCAACAAATCTTCCCAATTTTGGAAAAGACCTTGGTATCCTTAAATCTTAATCGATAACAGTATTTCATATAAGGGTTCAACCATCATCACTTGAACTACAATTCACACATTCTATATCCTTGTGACTTCCTTATCCTTAACCTACTTTATCTTATTTGATTTTTCTTCATTATTTTATCTCTCCTTAGGTATATCAAGTTTCTTAAATCTCAAACTCTAAGCTTAACTCAAAGAAATCCAATTTAATTCGAATAAACAAAAACAACTACAGATAGTTCATCATCTTCCTATGTATATTCGTATGTATAAACTACGAGTATACTACATATAAAATATTTGTTTCGCCTTCTTTTGCCACAGTGCCACCAGTCAATATCCTGCAGGTTAGACATTTTCAATAATAAACCCAATTCATTGATCGACCTATAGACAGAGTTAGTGCTTTGCTTTTGTACAAATATCCTTGTGTGACACATTAAACTTCAAACAGAAAACGATCCTTATCTTCAACTATACTGTGCCAAAGCAAATACAATTCGTTCTTCCAAATATGTCTATCTAAATATCGAACAAAAACACAACTGTGTGTATACAGTATACACTAAAAACACCCCCCAGATACTTCTCAAAAGTATCTTTTTCCAATCTTTCTGCACCACCTTCATCTTTTGAGTCTCAACAATAAATATAATTGGAAAAAAATAATCAAATAAAATCCTAAATAAAACAACCGACAAGAAGAAACATACAAAAAGTTCAATCCAGCTTATCAAAAAATGCACAAAAATTCAGGGCTGGATTTGATAATTTAGGTACCTACCCAAGCGAGTGAAAAAGAGGTACAAAATAAACTAATAAGAAGCTTAAAAGAGAAACTGCTGTTCTGTTCTGCTTTCAAAGAAATGTTAAACAATCTCCAGCGATTTGTTTCCTCGTGTTTAAGGTCATTCAGATTGAGTTCCTGCGTTTATCATGATTTTAAGAAAACTTATCTTCTGTTTACTACTTCTGTAACTTAAAACTTCGTAAATCTGTACTTGCTGTCAAAACCAATAGGAATTTTGTTTGTTTGTGAAAAGTAGCAGGTTACCGAACGAACAGAATGACAATTGATAATTGTAGTAGATTATTCAAAGAAGTTTCCACCCTTTTTTCGCACAGAAATCAATGCAAACAAAATATTACTGATAACAACAAGACAGGAATAGGAATAGGAAAAGATTTGTAAAACTGTTTTCCTCACTGAATTATTTTCTTTAGCTGTAAGTGCAAATATAAGGGCGTAATAGACAAATAAAAGTCACGAAGTTCTGAAAACAAAAGCTTTAAACGACTAAGACCTAGTAAACTCCTGATGCGAAACGAAAAATCCCACCCAAAAATGACAACGAAATCGTAAACGAAACATTTAATTCTACTTTTTGCTCTGCAGTACGCTGTTTGACAAGTGAAATTGGTAATTGTAGAAGATTTTGGAGAGGTCTACACTCTTTTTGTTAGTTTGTTACCCGTATAAATGCGGTACAAAGAAAAATATCTCTCTTCTTTTCCTTTTGCAGTATGCTGTTGAGTAAGTGAAATTGATAATTGTAGCAGATTATTTGGAGTAGTCTCCATTCTATTTTTAGACAGAGTTGCATTGATTACGGTTGACACATGTGAGATTTATACGAAAACACCAACAGTTCTTGTTAAGTGTTAGCCTTCGCTTCAGAGTTTCTCCCACAAGTTTGTATTTATAAACATACATTAATTTTTGTAAATTGAAAATAAAAATGAAGAACTTAACTTAAATGTTACCTCAAATTTTAATAACCTAAATGCTCGATCAAAGCTAAAACATTGGCTTTTCTACATTTGTCCACAATTGAGAATACTAAATTGTTTTTCTATTGTGAACTTCTATTACTATACCCCACTGATAGTTGTTCGTCATATTGTTATCCAATTTACCCAGTTACCATATGTCTACCGTAAAAAGTTTCATCTGAACATGATAAAGGGTGTTTCTTTAGACATGTGGTTTTCAATCTCGCAATACTTTTTTCGCAGTTGGCTTTTTTGACAGTTGTCACTTGATTTATCCTCAGTTTGGTTTGCCATTTCATAACGAATAGACTTACTCCTGAACAACGTTTGCAAGCAGGGTAAATTTATTATACCAAAATAATGGTTCTGCTCGTGCATCGCGTGCTGCGTCCAATATTCGGTCGACATAATCGCCCAGCAAAGTCGGTAATTCAAGCAATCATGGATCGGTTTTGCACCACATTTACTCTAGTGGATAATGCGCATTCTCCAGAGACGCGCGCCGCACCGTACAGTGCGCACCGAAGACACAATTGCTGCTGTGGAGCAGAGTATCGAAGAAAACACGAATGAGTCCATGCGCCATCGCGTCGAAAATTTGTGGTCGAAAATAGGGCCATAATGGCCAACCCTTATCATTATAATAAAGCTAAATTCTTGGCCATAACATTAAATTATATGCGTTTGCGTTATATTCCTTCTTGAAAACCACACGTCTAAAAAAAAACATCCTTAATTTGTAAATGTCGGAATGACACAAGTCACATATTGTCATAATTTCTTCCATTTTGGGTACCACTTGTGACTTCATCGAGTAAATTGTCTTTTGTCTGCTAGTGTTATTATTAATTCCAAAAGTTTATTTTAGTCTTTTCATCATCATCGTGTCCTGTAACCCCGGCTGGGGCATAGGGCGTCAACAAAACGTCTCCATCATTCACGGTCTGCTGCAAGGTACTTTAGCTGTGGCCACGTCTTTCTCTGGGATTCTGCTTCTGCTAAGACAGTTGATTTCCATGTTGTTCTTGGTCTTCCAACCCGCCGTGCACCCTGAGGATTCCATTCAAAGGACTGCTTTGCAATTTCATCGTTTGGTTTCCTCAGTGTGTGACCAATCCAACGCCATTTACGCTTTCTTATGTCGACGACCAGCCGCTCTTGACTTGTCCTGCGCCACAATTCCTCATTTGATATTATTTGTGGCCATCGAATCTTTAGGATGTGGCGAAGACAGCGATTCACAAAAGCCTGCAATTTCTTCGAAATGATAGACGTGACTTTCCAGGTTTCACAAGCATATAACAGCACGGATTTGACATTGGATTCGAAGAATCTCAACTTAGTGCGTAAGGAGATTTGACTTGATTTCCAGATTGGGGACAGAGTACCGAAGGCAGCATGAGCTTTATTTATTCTACTTTTAACGTCCAGATCCGTACCACCGTTTGCAGAAACAATACTGCCAAGGTAGTTGAACTGTTCCACTACTTCAACTGGCGTCTCCTGTAGAATAATACGCTGCTGTGTGGAGCGGCCTGTGAGCATTATTTTTGTCTTTTTGCTGTTTATTCTTAGACCACTCGACTTAGTCTTTTAGCTAGAAATAATAGCATACGTAAGGTGACCATAATCTTGTCATCTCTAACCGGGACTTGTTAATTTTTTTCAGAAAAACACAGTATTTTAAAAATTCGAATTTCGAGTCGAAATTCACCGTGCAAAACGAAGCTATCTGTTAGCACCACTTAATTGCGCGCGCCGTAGCTCTATGAACGAATAGCTTGGAAGTTGGATTAAAATCTTCACCCAAGTGGACTCTTTTCTTGTATTAACCTACGATTCACATAATTCTTAGGTTTTGCTGTTTCCATATCTCTGTAAAATTATTCATTAAAAGATCCTTGAATTTTGTTGCCCCGTTCGTCGTCGTTGATTGTTGTCTTGCTCTTGGGCAGTCAAAATTTCATTATAACGCTTATTATGGCTTCATTCAAAGAACATGTGTGACTCAGATTTACTCCCAGATAATCAAAAGTATCCACAGCTTTAATTCAATCTTGTTTGTATGGAAATGTTTCTGCCTGGGCAAGATAATTTTTCATTTCTCTGTATTTAATGTCATACTTTTTTCTGACAATGACAAATAACTGCCTAGAGCTTCCAAAGACTTTTTCATCTCCAATTGTGATTTTGCAAAAATGGCAATCAGCCTTATTATGACTTTTACGTGAACAACATTCACCCGGAAAAATTGACATTTCACTTTTCGTCTATTGTGAGTTTCGCCCGAAAAATAAAAATTCCCCTTTTTTGTGAGTACTAATTTCGGGCAAAATGAAATTACTATTTAATATTTATTCTTTGTCTCATGTTCGAAACTAAAGGCCACTTTACACGATAATAGAAGTCATATGACCTGTCATTATATTTTCTGTATGATTTCTCAAATGAGCTGTCATTGTAAGTCAAGTCAAATGGTTTTACTTTTTTTATGTTTACACGTTTTTACTTCGCATTCAAATCCAAAATAAAAGAAAAAAAAAGTCATAAACAAATAAATTTTTTTAGGTGCAAAATTTCTTTTTTGCAATTATCAATTGTTATTTTCATTCAAAATTTTATTTTTTTGTATGAATATTTTTGTTTTCAATACTCTGAGCTTACTATTTTCCATCAAAACAACAAATCCCATTTGATTTCTCAAATGGATATAGCCGCAGTTCTAATGTCAAAAAAGTCATATGCTTTTTGCTTTTGAGAAGTCATATGAGAACTATGAGTGCGTTCAGACGATTTGGTATGATTTTTCTGACAGGTCATATGAGAAGTCATATGACTTCTAACGGGTGATTTTTTAGCTGGTTTGGTTTTGGCAACACTGGTTTTGACAGCTGACGTGTGTTTAGTACCTTGTGTCACTGTCAAACAGCTTCAGTTTGGTTTGCAATTTAACCATGGATCGTCTTACAAATGAACAACGCTTGCAAATTATTGAATTTTACTATCAAAATTCGTGCTCGGTTCGAAATGTTCATCGCGCGCTGCTTCCATTTTATGGTCGGCATTCTCGACCTTCTGAGCAGTCTATTCGGAAGATTGTGACCAAATTTCGCACCAAATTTACTTTGTTGGACATTAAACCACCAACACGTTTACGTACTGTGCGTAGTGAAGAAAATATTGCGGCCGTATCAGCTAGTGTGACAGAAGACCGCGAAATGTCGATTCGGCGCCGTTCCCAGCAGTTAGGCCTTTGTTACAGCACTACGTGGAAAATTTTGCCGAGCGATGATAACAAACTTTTTTTTGCCCGAAATGGAAGTTCTTGACTTGCATGATATGTGGTTTCAACAAGACGGTGCCACATGCCACACAGCACGCGAAACAATGGCGCAATTGCGAGGCGAGTTTGGTGAACAGTTAATTTCACGTTTCGGGCCGGTCAATTGGCCGCCTAGATCGTGCGATTTGACACCATTAGATTATTTTTTGTGGGGGTATGTCAAGGCTAATGTCTATAGGGACAAGCCCGCTTCGATTGACGCACTGGAAGCCAACATCCATGCATTCATTCGTGAGATACCGGCCGATATGTGTGAAAGAGTATGCCAAAATTGGACTCAGCGGATGGGCTACCTGAGACGCAGCCGCGGTCAACATTTGCATGAAATTATCTTTAAACATTAAATTGCAAGGTTCAAACTATCGATTCAAATAAATATTTCACTCATTTTTTCGAATTTTTTGTGTTTTTTTTTTTTTAAAGTTCTAAACCTCTTAAAAAATCACCCTATATAATCGTGTAAAGTGGCCTTAAATTCGAACTTACTCACTTCACTTAAATAGCTGAATCACTTTTGCGGGTGAAGTGGGACAGGCGTGGATCCAGGATTTCGTTCAGGGGGGGGGGGGGGGTGCAATTTTTGTGAGTTTCCACAATCTTGATGATGTTTCCAGAAAATTGAAGGACGCTTCATACCACTCTACACAACTCTTCACACAAAGTAATGTGACTGGATGTGTTTGAAATTTGAAGAAAGCAATTACCTCTTTCATAACGGCCACAGTGTCTTAGACAGCGGGTACTTTGGAACATTGTGAAATGAAGTTTTGCAGTTTGTGGATATAGCATGGTGTCTTTACAGTGTTTTTGATTTCACTCTGGATCTGCAATGACGATCACCTGACGTTGACCTGACATTTTCAAAAACGGCCAAAAACAACTATCCTTAGGTGTACAAGTGCCATCTAAATTCTCTTCGGCAGTGACTGCTGTAGTTGTCTCCTGGTTTCTCTCTAATCTTCTTCATCGGATTCGTACTCTTCCCAGTTTAGTAACGGATTACGGAAATACCTTAAACTCATCCACGAAGTGACAAAATCCTTACGAAACTACTATCAGAAACGTATCTTATGACTAAAACAGAAGTGCCCGTATCGCTGCGTACAGAACCGCACTCGTAAAACATGTGAATTTGAAAGTAAAAAGCAACTCTGAAATCTGGAGAAACTCGCAATTGAACACAGTCATGAAATTTGCTAACCAAAAGGGAAGATAGCTATTCGAGAGTCACTCTCGAGAGTTTTCAAGTGAAAGTACTCTCTCAAATGGAAACGCACATTTAAATACTTATCATACAAAGAACTCAATCACCCTCTCAAAAATAAATTTTTGGTTATTCTCAATAATTTTTATACGCAAATGCAGTTCATTTTTTGAAGCTAATTGAATCGACGTATTTTAAAGACTTTTAAAGATAAGTGCCCCTGCAACCTGTCCCGTTACATTTAACTATACAAAAAACCACTAATTAATTTGAAGAGGAGGGTTGGAGCAATAACTTTTTAAAATACTTTTTTTTCAAGATTGTGAAATTTTTCATACACATTTGCATTTTGAATAGTAATAATCAAATTGATTGGACTCAATCTGATCTAGTATGAAATAATTTGACTATTCTCATAAAATGTTATTAAAGTAATATAGTCTGACATTTATCTTAAAGACCTTAACTTGAAAGAAAATCTGCATGTGTGTCTTAGCCATTAAGATACGGCTCAGCTGTGAGAGGTGAGATACATCGGTTATAATAATTTCGTGAAACGGAAAATTAGGAAAATGGAAACGTGAAGTATCCTCTTTTTGCTGCCAAGAATACATTTTATAAACGTCGAACTAAAAAACATTTTTGATTCAGTTAATAAAATTCAATTTTTTTGCTTTGTTCTTGCCCACGGGGGGGGGGGGGGCAATTGCACCCATTGCCTCCCCCCTGTATCCGCGCCTGAAGTGGGATAAGTCGGCGGGTAAGGCGAGTCATCGCATCTTACTCGCTGAAATAGCTGAATCTCGGCACAGATCTCTCTAAAATTCAAAGCAACAAAACGTGTGCTGATGCTAAATAGTGTACATTGTTTGTGGGGGGGCATTGCTTGTGGCACCCCTAGTGGACCCAGTCTGTACAAGAAGATATACGATTCTTGTTTAACCTAATAGACGCTTCACATTTTGAAGTAACCTTTGACGCTTCTTAAGTATACCTTTCAGATGGATGAGCTGTGAATAGTGAACTGCGAATTGCGAATGGTCGCGAATTTCAACATTTCTTTCACATGAGTGGTCGCTGATAGACGCGAATTGTTATAAAAAAAAACAGTGCAATGGGCGTTTAAGAAAATTTGAAGTTAAACTCCAGCGAATTTTTCATTCGCAGATCTATGGAATGCGTCTTGATGTTGTGATTTGCGAATAAAGTGTTTGACAGTATACAGAAAATGTCTTGTTATTCTCGTAGAAAATATAAAAGTGCTAAACTTTAAAATTTAAATTAGTTTTAGGCCGTGTTTTCTTTTTAAAGTTGTAGATGGGATCGTTTAATCACTTTGTCAAAAACTTAAAACAATAATTTTTTGATATTTACACTTGGAATTGCCTATACAGATTTATTCGCATTCGCAGTTTATAACTCATTTGACAAACACTTTAGGGCTGTTCACAAAATATGCGATGCCTCATGTTTATAAAACAAGTTCACTCCTGGAAAATACCAAACTGTCAATACTTTTCATGTTTCATATTCTTATTGCCACCTTTCTTACTCAACATCATATACACACATCAATATCATCTTCGTCATAGTCGGCCTCATCATCATCATCATCGTTCTTATCCTCGTGATCCGTTCCAAGGGTGAAATTAAGTACTCATCCGTGACTAACGTCTCCTGAGCCCAGATTGTTAACAATCGAATCCATTCATGAAAAACCTCAAACTGGGTGGTTGACTGGTTTGGGGTTGAATGTGTGTGGTTTGCTTGATTCTAGAGCAGAGTATAGGTAGGGAATTTCATATGGATAGTGGTTATACTGGATAAAACTGATTACTTTCTAATGTTTATTTACCCTCCGGGTTCTTTGGGGTTGTAACGAGTCTTAGAGGATGTGAACTCGTTCTTTTCGAATGTGAATGATGTGGATATGTTTCGATTTTTATCGAGAAAACAGCAGCGGGGGAGGGGAGTAGGTTGGTTAGGAGGATAGGTTGCATTGGATTTACTTATTTTATTTGATAATAATGCAGACACGCATGACGACGACAATATTTTTTGTATAATAATAAAAATCATAAAGATTTTGAATTGGTGGATGGGGAGTAAAGAGGAAAACCATTAAAATCACACGACAAATAATATAACTTTTGACTGAGGGACATCACTGCTAAAATATTTATTATTGATTGGAGTCGTCAGGCTGTGACGACAACGACAACCCTGGTGAAATTGATCCAAAAGAGAGCCGCGGGGGGCATTGGAACCCTAGAAGACATACTGGCGGTAGGTATAGCTGCATTTGATTGATTCATATTGTGGTGAATTATATTTTTTGTTAAAGTTGGTTGATTGCTTCAGTAGTATTGTGTCATTATTATTGGAAAATATAGAGTTTAATAAACTATGAAATTGGGAAAATAGACATTTTTAAAAAGATTATCGTATTGGGTGAATTATGGCTTTGATTTAAGATTTATAAAGCTTAAAAAATATGCATATATGAAAAATTTAAGGATTGCGCGGGGTTTTATTTTTTTGTTTTTGCACAATCATGTGTTTTTATGTAGAAAAAGGTCCCATGACTAGTATATTTGTTTGGTTTAAATGGAAATTCCAATTTCTATCTTATATGAGATTAAGTAAAAAAAAAACTTTTTTAATAAATAACCTGAACCCTCAGGTCGAGATAGGTTAGGTTAGGTAGAAAGGCTGACAGTTGATCTTGTTACCGTCACCCTTAGATCTATGTAAAGGGTGGTTAAATTTTAAGGGTCAATGTTGAATGTGAACCACACCTAAACGTCAAGTTTTTTCTGCATTTCATTTGACATTTCTCAATTTCAGACTAACTCAATTTGAACCATGGAAAGATACACAATCGAGCAACGCGTTAAAGTTATTCAGGCTTATTATGAAAATGAAGAAAATCATCTTCAGTGAGGCACATTTTCACCTCAGTGGACTCGTCAATAAGCAGAATTGCCGCATTTTGGCGAATGACAATCCAAGAGTGATCATCGAACAACCAATGCACCCACAAAGAGTGACTGTTTGGTGCGGTTTATGGGCTGGCGGCATCATCGGGCCGTATTTTTTCCAAAGTGAGGCCGGTCAGGCAGTTACTGTGAATGGTGTTCACTTTCGTGAGATGAAAACGAACTTTTTATGGCCCGAATTGGAATATATATGGTTGTGAACGATATGTGGTTTTAACAGGACGGTGCCACTTGCCACACAGCTAACGAAACAATGGCTCTTTTGCGTGACAAATTCAATGGCCGTGTTATCTAACGTGGTGGCGATGTCAATTGGCCGCCAAGATCATGTGATTTGACACCCTTTGACTTCTTTCTTTGAGGTTATTTTAAAAAAAAGGTGTACGTCGATAAGTCGATAAGCCAGCAACAATTCAAGAGCTAAAGGATGAGATAATTCGGCACATAAACGGCAAAGAACCTCAATTATGCCCCAGCGTCATCGAAAATTTGGATCATCGTATGGAGGACCATCGGATGGACGACCTTTGCACCCTCTGCAAAGGTCGTCAGTACTGAGCCTCATTTTATTTTTGTGGTATCTCAGTAGGTTGTGTCCGGTGATTACGCTGATAAGGGAACGGAGATGTTTCTTGTTCATTTGCATAATTTTGTCTGTTCTCTGCTTATTGAAATTTGGCCATAATTTTCTAGTTGTGCCGCATGTTTCAAGCAGATTCCATCTTTCGTTGTTTTTTTTCTGATCTTGTTTAGTGCTACAGGTTGGTACTTTGGTATGTTGTTCGGCTTGACTTGAATCAAGCGACAAACCCGTTCTCGCCAGCTCATCAGCTCTCTCATTTCCCTGTGAATCACTGTGACCGCGAACCCAGCAGAGTCTTATGTTATGCTGCATACCAAGAACCCTTAGCTCTTCGCGACAGCAAGTAACAATCTTCGAATGTTAGTACGGGGTAGTTAGACTTTTGCTGGGAAATAATTCAAACATTGACTTTGATATTCGAAAGGGTATTAGTACACGAGCCAAAAACCACATTTTTCACAATTGCACCTAGAGTCATTTGGCCGCCATTTTGTTTTTAACGGCTTTTTTTGTTATCAGACGTAACTCACGCATTTTTGACGCAACGAAAAAAAAAATTGTGAGACAAACTTGTAGAAAATTTAATTGCCTACAAAATATGTTAAGTAACTTTTTTGATAAGTGCTTTTTTTAAAAAGTTATACTGCATTTTCTTAAAAAAAGTAGGGGTTGATTTTGGTATATTCATCATATCTTATTTTTTTGTTCTACAAAAAAAAAAAAAAATCGAAATAAAAGTTATAGTTCTTTCACTTATCTATATTTTTTGCCTCAACAGTTTTGTTATACGGCTTACGGTTCTCGCCCTGTAGCACATATTAGTAATAGAGAATCATATATTTTTAACTACTTGACTCGAAACCTCGAGGTTCGAAAGTAAATTAGTACTCGAGCCGAAAACATCATTCTTCACAACTGCCCGTAGAGTCATTTAGCCACCATTTTGTTTTTAACTTTTCTTATATCTTCGCAAGTAACTCACTTTTTATTTATGCCAGACAAAAAAGTTGTAGAACAAACTTGTAAAACATTTAGACCTGTTTGCTGATACGATACTTAAGCATTTATGTTCTAGTGAAAAGCTTATGTTCTACTTTTTCCTCTGCGTAAACTGTCACATAAGCTGGACCACCCCGGCTTTGCTCGGTTAAGCAAATCATCATTTGAATGGTATGAGATAACAAAAATTCTTGTTCTGTTTGATAGAGTTTACTAAAAGGATGTTGTCTTCATACAGCACTTGAGGTTCTAGTGTGACTGTTCGCATATTATATTGCATATAATGTAGGTAATGCTACATTTCCACCTGACGCTAATCTGAGATTTAATAAGATTTACCTCAAATCTCCTTCAAATCTCGGAGATTTACCATACAAATTTATTTTGTAAATCTTGAAGATTAGAAATTAATCTTGTTAAATCTTCCTACAAATAGATTTACAAATAGACAAATAGATTTACAAATCGAACTAACCTTTTCTTAAATGGTGCTGAACGATTTATTGGAGACTCACATTCAGTTCTTCATTGTTTCACACGAATCGAACATTCTGTCTCATTCGCACTTCATAAGAAAAATTGGAACGCCATTTGCATTTTTGAAGGTGCTGTCAAATTTAATCTTTTTAAAATCTTTTTGTGCGGTGGAAACACTAAAAAGATTTATTAAATCTAATCTGAGATAAACCTTTGGTGGAAACATAGCATAACATACAAGAAACTTCGAATTTTTTAAATGAAATCTCACATAGAAATTTGTTTGAAAAAGAGATGTATTCGAAATGTAGAACAATGTTCCCAAGGGATTAGAACTAATTTCAGTGCTAGTTATTTGTATTGAAAATAATTTTTTACCTAATTTGATCGAATCTAAAAAAAATTTGACTATTCAAAAACTCGAATAATTAAAAATAATCTAAAGTATTATGTAGTTTTAATATTGTTAAGTTTTTTTTTTGATTGCAGTGTTCAAATCTGACATCAGGCTCTTTTTTTAGTTGGGGTCAAAAATTGGCAGGGTCAAAATTATTTTTGCAAAATTCTGTTTCTCGAAATTCTGCTTTCAAAATTTTGCTTTTCAAAGTTCTGCTTTTCAAAATCCTGATTTTTAAAATCTGTCAATAATAAAAACTTTTCTATTTTCTTTTTATTATTCACTTGTCTCATCATTAAATTTCTTGTATTAGGTTTTAAGATTGCTCTTATATCTAAGACAATAATTGAATAGCTATAAGCATAGTTTACAGTTCCATGCGCAAAAAAACAATGTTTTCTACCTATTTTTGTGCATAATTCTGTATAATGCTCAAGACGAAAAATGTTTGCCCTGGTCTAAGCCACTGAGTCATCAACTTACAGTTAATTATTAAACTCTAGACCTAAAAATGGAAAACAATTATTTTTGGATGCAAAAAGTGCTGTGAGGTGAATTCATTTTTTAGTTTAAGCCAACCATACAAAAACAAATTTACTAACCACACCATTTTCTCGCACGCACGGTTTTGCATGAAATTCCATGACAGTAATGGTTTTTTTTGCTTGAAATTGCAAACCAACAATCCAAATAATTTTGTGTTACACCTCTATCAAACTGAAAACTAGCCTTTTCGGAACTTTTGCACTTACAGTTACAGCTTCATTAGCCCGTTAAAGTATAAAATAAAAGAAGATATAAGTTGTGCGTGGATTGTTAGTTGTTTTATTTAAAAAAATAGGTAAATTTTAAAAATATGGCATTTGAGCGAATATTTCATTTCATTTAATTTCATTTCATTTCATTTATTTATTTCATTTCATTTCATTTCATTTCATTTCATTTCAATTAATTTCATTTCATTTCATTTCATTTCATTTCATTTCATTTCAATTTCATTTCATTATCTTCTTCTTATATATAAAAATCAATCGTTGTGCATTAGTCCTGCAAAAGCTAAAAAACGGCTTAACCGATTTAGATGATTCTATTCAGGAAATGTTTGGTATGAACCGGTGGGTGTTTAAATGAAGTTTGGGTTAAATCGGTTTGCCAGCAAAGTGTAAAAATGCAATTTGAGTGCCTGTTTTACATAAAAAAAACATCAATTTGAGTTCTAAGGCATCAATCAATCAATTAATATGAAATTTCTGTCTGACAAAATAAAATTAAAAAATTAATGTTACAGTCGAGTCTCCGTTATCCGGAATTCCGTAAAACGAGGACCGGATTTTCAAAATGAGAATTTAAAGTGCGGCCAATATTATACTTAACCCATAAGAAAGTGCCTTGCGATCAGTTTGTGAATAAACTGTTGATACAAGATATTTTTATTATCCAAGATGGTTTTAGGGGGATCAAAAACTTGCACTTTGAGTGTTGTCATTTCAGTGCATTTTGCAAAATTTCTAAAAGATGTTAGAAATGGTATAATCCATTGAACTACATACATAGTTGAAGACCATGAACATGATATATCTTCTGGTAGCAAGAGGTAAATATATGTACATATAAGGTTTTTCTTGATGAGAAAATTTAAACTTTGTTCTCAGGTGCTAAACGTGGATTGGTGATGGGATTAGTCTAAAAGGTCAGAATCAAGGGATGAAGGTCTATATGCATATAATTTGTTTCGTTTTTTTTCTCTTTTGAAAAGTAAAAATAAGTTGAATAAGCTAGACAAATTTCGATATGAATACGTATTTGTATAACAAAATCAAGCGAGATGCACACTGAGAAGTGAAAGGATATATGTATATGGTATTTCATTCACTTACCATATAAAATTGCTAAGGAATAGGATAGGTTTGGAATAGCTAATGTAAATCAATTTTGTTAATACAGAATATTTTGTATAGTCCAAGATATTTAGTGGGGACAAAAATTGCATTTTGAGTGAAATTTCAGCGCATTATGTAAAATTAGCAAGAAATTAAAAATGATAAACTGCATTGAACTTCAAAATATTGCAGACAATTAAAATTGAATGGCCTTTTTGATTAGAAATCTGGAAGACCTACACTAAAAGAGGAAAAAGATTTGTTATTCTGACTCGAAAAGGCCATAAGTCTTCCTATTTCCATCAACAACCTTATCCTTTTCAACAGTTTCAAGTGACCTTCGGAATTGGTAAGAAATTGGTTGTGTGAACCAGCAACGGGGTCGGGTATCTACTTTGCTTGCTATATTTTGTAACCTCAGAGACTTCCGGTCCGATTCTAAAAATTAATATTTGTGTTTGAAGAGTTGAAGTTACAAAATGGCTTTAAGAAATGAGTATTTTTAAAGATCTCGCTGTTTTTAGGGTGAAATAATGTTAAACAAAAAAAAATTATCGCTCCAATAAACTTTAGCAAAGCATTAATACAGTGAAAGCTCTACTTTTGGGTAACTACGATAAGCGGAAAGTTCCCTTAAACGGATAATATTTTTGCGAACCAACTTTTTTCTCGAATTTCTCATTAAAATTGCGTTCCTATATACGGACACTTCGGACTCGGGCACTTACTTTTGCTCATTTCAAATAGAAAACGTCACAACAAACGGACACAATGGTAAAAGCAAAGGATCTGTTTTCAGTTCAAAAGCAAATCTCTAATAACCAGATAGATCTACTGTTACTTTGAGAGCTTAGTACGGGATTTCCCGGGTAACTAAGTTTACGTTAGTTGAGAGTGTATGATTCCTATTTCTCCACCGTGTTTCGGCATTGTAAATGTTCTACAGCTCTTGTTTTCGCAGTCATTTCATTTTGAGATGCCAAAAAGAGCAGGTTGCCACTGGGCAATCTTTCTCTTAACCGGACAGCTCTGATAAACCGGACAAAACAGAGGGGACGATGAGTGTTCGCTTATTGTAACTTTCACTGTACCAGGCTACCAAGTATTCCTAAGACCCAGAAGTTCTATATAAGCCTATATAAAAAAATATTCTATTACAAAGTGAGGTCACCACGGTCTACTATACCTAATACATATATGAACAAGAAAAAAAAAACAAATTTGTGGTAGTGTGGCCATCGAGAGTGAAGTCGTTCAAAATTATATTCGGAGTTGGCCAACAACTGCATTTTCTAAGGCAAAACAACGTTCGCTGGCCTTACCCTATGAAGAGTTACACTCACATTTTTTAAATTAATTTATGGTGGAACGAAGTTCACCGGGTCATCTAGTTTATTTAATAAAAGCCTTCTTTATGGAGAGTAGTGAAGAAACTGTATAGTGTTTTGCCTACAGTTATACAGCAGTTAGAACAACATACCCAAGAACCACGCGTTGTAGAAAAATATGTGCAGCAATCAAATAACATAAACAAATGACGAGCAAAAACATAGTATCTTCCAGACTGCAAGATAGTGTTGCACTGCATTGTCTAACAATATTTTTTCTGTTTTTGAGAAAAAAAAACAGAAAAGTAAGCATAATTTAATTGCTTAAAATTTTATAAGACAGAATTCCGAAAAAATAAAATTTTGAAAAGGAGAATTTAAACAAACAGAACTGAAAAAAGCAAGATTTTGAAACCGGAATTTTGAAACCTGAAAAAAGTATGTAGAATTTTCGTGCAAAAAACAGAATTTTGAAAAGCAGAATTTTGAAATTGTTCAAGTCATTCTGCAGAGGTCAAACATTGCTGGATGAAAAAAAATACTCTCAAAATGTTCATTGTATGCGCGTACGTTGAAAGTTCTCAAATTCGAATCACTAGATTCCACGTCATTAATTGTCAGAATTAAAGTAATTGCATCGAGATGGCTGCCTTGTGGGACACCAGATATTACAATGAATGGATCTGACCTTAAATCTAAGCAAAACTCGATATGAAATCAGGAAGAAATCCAGGAAGGAAGTCCAGTGTGAGCCATCTTAAACTTCTAAAAAACAATTTTTCAAAATATGTTCGTTGTTTTATTGACTCTTAGCGTTCTTTAGGGTTTATAACTTTTTGAAATCTGTAAGTTCCATAAAAGAACTTACAAGAGACATACTAATTTCTTAGAAGAACAGAAAGCAGAATAATAACCATTTAAAAATAAAGTGTATAGAATCCTATATTTATATAACGATTACGATACTAATATAGTGTTTTATATTCACAATCAACAAAAACAGCCTCAAAAAAAATGTCAAAAACCTGGATTTTTTGGTTCTCGAAAAACAATGACATAAAAACATTGAAATTCTTATCGATGTTAGAAACACGAGTAGTTTTTGTCAATGTGTCTCAGATTTTCACACGGTAACTACCTAAAAACTTAATATTCAAGACATTTTCAAATACTCTACTCTACTACTGTCTTAAATCCACTTGTTGCCCAAACCTGTTCCATAAAATTTAATTTCCACACACACAAACCGACATATGTACATATGTTCTGAAATTCAATGTCATTTCAAGGCAATAATCATTCCTAAACGTATCACACCACCACCCAACCTGATGAAATATTCTCTCATGCTACCCAAGCTACAGCTATTGCTGATCAAATTGCATTTAAGGGACATTAAATATGCGCATAATATCTCCATTAAAAGGGACACATCAATTTTTTTCCATAACAAAGAGCTCTATGTTATGAATGTCACCGTGAATGATGACAATGACGACGTTAACCATCGTTCTTTCTGAAAATAAACCATGACATCAACAGGCTGTACAAGCAAAGAGTACATACATACATACATAGGTCGTAAAAGCACCCTAATTCTCATACCCTAGATTTCAAATCAGCCGGCACTTACACCAGTTCGTCATTGTGTCAGGGATGACTAGGCTTTCATTCAACCTTAATTATTCTGAGGCATTTTTCCATTAGAACACGCCATCAAAAGTATTTAACCAAATGACTGATGAATGTTTAATGAGTTTTGATTCTGATGTGTAAGTAAAATTTACTCCGTTTTTGGTTAGCCCAACCCTTAAACGGCAAATAATGGATCAGGAAAGTGTCAAGTGTCGGTTAAGATGGTTCTTGCATTAATGCACCTTAAGAGAAGTACGAACCGTACATACTTCTTTGAGATGAATGAGATTCTATTAGAAAACTAATATTTTTTGTTCAATATAAAGTTTGATAACCAATATTACCTATGATATTTTTGTGTGACGTATATGTATAATTGAGTGCTGACATTTAGGAATGACTTTTTGAGATAGTTCAGTTAGTCATTGACAGGTACAGAAGCCAGAAAATAAAAGAGATATATCAAAATGTTAAACAATTTTATAACTTGAACACAGGTGACTCTGGGTACACTCGGGCGTATACGTACTTTTTTATTTTATAGAGAGTTTAGCATTTTTTTAACTTTTGATTGTTGATGCTATTTTTGACGTTGCGATTGGCAAATGCGTAAGTTTTATTCATGAAATTTTTAATTTTAAAGTTGCAGTTTTACTTTTTAAAGAGTTGATAAATATATGTATGTGTGTTGTGTATATAAGAACACACGAGCGACAACAATTTGTTTTGTTTTCAAAAAAGAACTTCTGTATACTATCAACTCCTAGGTATATATACGGGCCTCTGTCTCACCTTTCCGTGGTGAAAATCTGATGATGAACCTTAACTGCATATGGGTTTTTATCAAAAATTGTTGGGTTTAGCAAGTGTGATGGGGAGGGGGTGTTTACACTAAGGCACTTCTGCTTTCATGCAGGTGGCATGGAAAAATTTGTAAATGGATTCAAAGGTGATGTCCATTAAAGTCCAGTTAGGCTCAATTACTAAGCGAATGCTTTTGGCCTTCTATGATATATTTGGGGTTCAGGCTTATAATGGAGTGATTTACCCTTGGAGCTGTAATAAAACGTTTGGTCCTCCAGAATTGAACCCGTGTGCCAAGAGGACTTCCCTACTGGGTTGTTTGTAAATTAAAGAAAAGCCACGAATATTGAAGGTTTTACTGATGGCGAACCAAGCAAGAAAATAATAAGGACAACAAGGTTCGTACATGAAAAATTAGTTCCCTTAAAAGAGGCCTTGTGTGTAGTTGAATAATAAGGGAAAGCTTTAGTCTAGACGCAAGAATATATCAAGTAAGGTTAATTTTTATTTCATATAAATTTTATAATTATTATCTTATGGCTGATACCAGAACAAAAATTAATGAAGAAACATACGTTAAAAATTCGATACAAAAAAATGGTACGCATACGCCTGAGTGTTCGTATCTTTACCAAGTTAACTCCTTCCGTAGTAATTTGATCAGGACATATTTAAAATAATTGTCTGTAGACAGTCTTACATTTTATTTTACATGCCCACTTTTCGTAGCGATTTAATTTTTTTTTTTAATTTTAAACTAGATGTCTGTTAGGCTTTAGGCCTTTTTAAATGCAGCCTGAAATCACAAGCCATTAAATAAAAAGAAGAAAAATAGTGCGATGATTTTTATAAGAAAAGTGGATTGAGAAACTATGCAAGTGGGTGAACTTAAGTAATGTTAAGAACACAATGTTGTCTATTTTACTATCTCTTAGTCATATGTCAAGTAAAATTGCATTACTTGATACTTACTGACTTGAGGGATTTCAATGTAGGCAATACAATTTTGACGATAGACCAATCAATTATAAGATTAATGAATAGACCCAGCTAGACAAAACTGAAAATCATCAACTTAAAACGCCAGAGCTTCGTCATTAAACGGAATTTAACATTTAACAATTGATGAGATGTGTGGTTTGATATAAAAAAGTTTTTATGGAGGCTGGATCCGAAACTATAACCAAGCGGACGAGAGTTAGAGACTTTTGGATATCCCAAGTTACCTTTGATAAAATCGAGCTTAGCAAAACGTGGAAAATGCAAATAAATTCAGAAGTAGATGCTTAACGAAAGGCTGAATTTTGAAGCAAGTATCGGCTAGCTCATAAGATGGTCTATAGTGACAGGAAGTGAGGTTAGACTTTGAAAATGGCTGCAAGAAGAAGAGATAAGAGAGAATTGTACCAAGTATCCAAAAAAAAAGGAAAAAAACAACACCAATCATCCTGTAGTAGAAGTGGATGGCATACTTTCGGTATCAATTGAGGATCAGCAATGCAGATGGAAGGATCACTTTTGTGTTTAATTGCCAAAGAAACGTGACCTAAAGAATTGCAACAATTGGTGAGGCATTAAAGTCTTGTCCGTTTTTCCAAAACTAATGGCAACCATCAATCATGAGCGGATACACTCAAGAGGCATCAGGCTGATTTCTGCAGTGGGCGGTCGTGTGTCGATACTCTGTGTTTCGTTTTTGAGCAGTCTGTGGAGTTTCTGTCCCCACTTTACCTCATGTTCGTGGATTTTGAAAAGGCCATTCACATAGTCAACCGTGAATGTGTGGAAATCACTTCTTGGTAGGGAAATTCCCTCAAAAATTGTTGCCATTATAATAGAGTCCTATAACAACGCCAGATGTTTTGTTTTACACAATGGGTAGCTATCCGACGGCAGGGTGTAAGACAGGGGGATGTTCTTTCGCCAATTCTCTTTCTACAGGCCATAGACTATGTTTTGACGGGCCGCGTTGCATCAGCGGAGAGACAGGGCATTCAATGGAGACCGTTTGAAAGGCTTAGTCACTTGGAATATGCCGATGTTATATGTCTTCTGGCAAATACCATCAGTGGGCTGAAAGGGATGTGTCAAGCACTGAAGGTAAAAAGAAAGTTGAGTAGCCTAAAAACAAACAACAAAAAGACACAAATAATGCTCACAGGCCACTTCACATATCAGCGTATTTTAATACAGGAGACGCCAGTTGAAGAGGTTGAAAAATTTAACTACCTTGGAAGTACTGCTTAAGCAAATGGTGGTACTGATCTGGACGTTCAAAGTAAAATAAATAAAGCTCACGAAACCTTCGGTTCTGTGTCCCAAATTTGGAAATCCAGTCAAATCTCCTTACGCACTAAGTTGGGATTCTTAATGTCACATCCGTCCTGTTATACGCTTGCGAAAACTGGAAAGTCACGACTACCATCTCGAAGAAATTACAGGCTTTTGTCAATCGCTGTCCACGACATATTGTAAAAATTCGCTGGCCACAAATTATAGCAAACGAAGAATCGTGGTGCACCAGTGGTCAAGGATAGTGACTGAACGTTGACATTAGAAAGCGTAAATGACAATGGATTGGTCATCACACTGAGGAAACCGAACGATGAAATTACAAAACAGTCCTTTGAATGGAATCCCCAGGGTGCACGGCGGGAACAACTTGGAAATCAACAGTTCTAGCAGTAGCAGACTCCCAGAGAAAGACGAGGTCACATTTAAAATATCTAGCTACAGACCCTGATGAAGGATGGAAACGATTTGTTAGTGCCCTATACCCCAAGTGGGGTTACAGGACAAGATGATGACGATGATGGAGCATAGTTTTTAGCAATAAAATATAGACTTATTAAAGCCCTAATTACATATTTTTTATTATTTCGTACAATGCGTTACTATGGTCTTGGAGCAAAAACTATGAAATTTCTTAGTTCCCTGGCCTCAGTCTATAAGTAAAAACTGTGCCGCACGAAATTGCTATATATATAGTTGCTTGTCTCCCAACTTGCTTCTCAACTTGCTGCACTATTGGCTTCAAATATTCCATGCCAGTTGATGACCAAGTTGCTTGGGTTTGTATGAGTTAGAGAACGCAGAGAAGCCCAAATAATTTCTTGTGACTTAAGTGGAATGAGAAAAGTGCGTCTCTTTATAAATCACTTTTAAATCGACATTGCAGCCTTCTTCCTACACAACCAACTGCAGGCACTTTCAATCAGTGTGACGAGGATATTGTTAGAGTTATTAAAGCCTCAGCTCCATTTGCACTTAATAATAATAATAAGAACTTGTTTACTCCACGAAACGAATGGTTTGATAGTGATTGTAGGAGATTACGAAAACTATCCTTTGTATATCTGAAACTGTTCAGATCATCAACGCTTTGATCTTCAAAAATATTTATCTTCATGTCAACAATGAGTACAAAAAACCATGTCCCTCAAAAAAATCGTCTAGCAACGTAGCAAAAATCCTAACAAATTGTAAGAACTCTAAGGAATTTTGGAGTAATGTTCGTGAGCTTGGTGGACGTAATAGAAGTGTGGTGACTACCCTTGGAGCTGAGACACCAGCAGCTCATTTTAAAACTCTTTTGTCGGCTGATGAGTCTCATCATACTTTCTCTTATGCCCTACCTAATATTATGGTCAATGAGCTGGACGACCCAATATCTAGGTGTGAACTGGAAACAACTTTGAAAAAGATGAACAATAATAAAGCACCTGGCGTAGACGGCATTCTAGTCGAGTATCATTTTCGCCGATATAACAGTTAAAGTTTTGCTCTATGCAGACGATTTAGTCTTACTGGCGGATAATCCTTTCACACTGCAGCTGCAAATCAATAGACTGAACACTTTTTGTGAAAAATGGTGCCTGCATGTCAACACAAACAAAACAAAAATAATGGTTTTTGAGACGCGTCAAGGAAGGAGGCTGGCTGAAGAATGTGCGTATTGAAGTTGTGCAAGAATTTAAATATCTTGGAGTTTTCCTAACTCATAATTTAAATTTTTCAAAACATGTTCAAATGAAAAGTGAGGAGGCTAAACTTGCTTTAAATTTAATGTGGCCTAAGTTTTTTGGGAACCAAAAAATTGATCTCGTATCAAAATATCGAGTTTTTCATGCAACCGTCAACACATGTTTGAGCCACGGTACTCACATTTTCGGATATTTGCCCATCGAGGAATTTTAATCTATTCAAAGGTATTTCTTTAAACGAATATTCAGATTACCAAACTCAACACCTAATTATGCTATCTATGTATGTGGAATCTGATGTAACTCCAATTTACATTCAAAACCTTAAAGCTAATTCCGATTACATAGTAAGAGTAATGAACAGAGACGAAGGGAATCTTCACAGATCTTTCACACAAATGCATCCCCTTTCAAGGAATGGAATCAGTTAGCGCTTACCCCCTTTCAAGGAATGGAATCAGTTAGCGCTTACCCACGAAACCAATTTGACGTTAATGGAGTCCAATGTAGATGTATGGCAGCTTATCTTTGCAGATGTGACTGCTAAAATCGGCGAACAAATCTACACTCAGCATTAATCCAGAGCAACCTCAACATCATCCAGAAGTACTTACATGAACCTCAATCACCAATTACCATCAGAAGCAAACTATTTCTATAACGAACTATCACGTGAAGCTGTACGCTATATTTTTAGAGTACGAGTTGAATTGTTGAAACTAAATTTCATGCCTCATCGAGCTGATTTGACACAACTCTGCGACTTATCTAACAGAAGAGAAACGGAAGAGATATTAGGTTAAATCAATCTAGAAGTATTAAGTCTAGCTATGAAAACTTTATTTTGTTTTTTTTTATTTGTATAAGATTCTTAATATTCAATCAATAATTTTGTAATTCATACACTTTACTTTGTATATTCTTTTTAGTAAGAAATGTCATATCAGGCAGACGGCAAAATTGCCAAAATTGGGAACAAATAAAGAATTTATCTATCTAGTGAACAAATTTATATGTAATGCAACTTACTCACCAGTTCTTGCCCGTGTGGCCTCGGGGTAAGACAATGGGTGCGTATTTCTAAAAAAAAAATTACTAGTAGCAAAAAAAAATTGAAAAAAATTTAAAAAATCTTAGTCCCTTAAGCACCTGTTTTCAAAATATGTCAATTAAATTGCTATTTTTTATTTTTCCGACTGGCCACTTTCTACTTTGTGATAGGACGTGCTAAAAATCAACTTGAGATAGTTCTTATATCTTTTTGCTTCCAAAAATGTAATGCCGAAATTATCTTCATTTTCTTTCAAGTTTGTAGAATCACCAATAGTAGTAATATGTGATTTTATTATTTCTTTAAGTATAAAATTAGTTACATTGTTCACAATTTAGCATTGGCTTTTGCCGTCAGCCGAAAAAGAGAATATTTTCTTCATTTTAAAGTTTGAATAATCGCTAATCACATTAAAATTAAAAATATAAATTTCACTAATTATTATTATTTAAAAGGCTTCATTTAATATTTGTTGACGATAATTTAAGGCAGTTTTTATGTATGAGTAAAGGCAGTTCCAGTTTTCTCCATTATTCGTAACATTTCATCATGTGATAATGGGCTTCTACCCCAGATTGATTCTCGTATCGGTTTGAGAACAGGGCATACTCCAATAAAGTGCTGGGTTTGCATCCGTCCTATGTGGCAAGTAGTTGAGGGGTAAAAGCTCACCTCTGGCTTTGAAAATAAGGGATATCATGTCAAGGTTGTATTTATCGTGGAAATAATTTTCGGGACCGAGTTCATGTGTGAGTATTTTATAAGTATTCCTTGTTTGACTCATTTGACTTTGCATACGAAAATTGTCTCGTGAGGAATCTACAATTTTCTCCAGTAGTTCTAAATGTGTTCTTCTTAAGGATGTATCATTTTCATCCATTATTGTTACATTATGCTCCCGCCCTACTCACTGCTTCAAATACCTTATACTTAGCGCTCGTTTCGACACTGGTTTTGCTGAGGACTCCACTCCAGCTGCAATTTATTGCGCGTTTGGCTTCTACCAATTTGTCTTGTAGGTGTTTCTTAAATGAGAGCTGAGGCGTAATGAGGACACCTAGGTATTTATATTCTCTGACTTTCTCCAGTTCTTCGTTCTGCCAGGTCCATTTCTCGCGTATCTTCCCGACCCATTTCGAAAAACCATGATTTTGGATTTAGCGGTGTTGAGTTGAAGATTCCACAAAGTACAATATTTGGTCAGCTTATTTATCATCAATTGCATCCCGTTTGGACTGTCTGCCAGTATAACAATATCGTCTCAGAAGTTTTATCTTCACTCCAGCAAATGTTATTTCTCCTGGCAGGAATTCTCCAAGGTCATCCAAAAATAGTGAGAATAATAAAGGGCTGAGAAGACAACCCTGCTTTACTCCTGTTTCCGTTTGAAACCATTCAGATAAAATATTTCCATCCCAAACCGCAGTCAGATTTCCATCGTAGAAATTGTGCAGTACTCTAAGCATTTTCATTGACAGACCTAGATTGCTGAGTTTGTAGAATAAGGCTTTCCTATTTATAGAATCGAACGCAGCCTTGAAGTCCACAAAGAATGCGTACAGCTTTTTCCCATTATCCAAGTATTCTCGTGCGATGCTCGTGAGGGAGAAGATGTTATCAACCGTAGAGTATTCTTTGCGGAACCCAGCTTGGTATTCACTCAGTAAATTATTTTGCTGCACCCATTCAGTGAGCCTTTCCAAAATAACACCCGTAAATATTTTTGTGACAGCATTGAGAAAGGAGATTCCTCTATAATTCTTGGATCCTTTGGGTCACCTTTCTTAAGGATTGGAAAAATTATATTTTTCTTAAAACTTGATGGTATTTCGCCAGTGTTGAAGATAAAATAGAAAGCTTTTGTGAGTTCGATGATGAATGGAGATGTCACATTTTTGAAAAATTCATAGGGAATGCGGTCTTCACCTGGGGCTTTGTTTGGACTGCAGCAATTTACAACTGTAATTATTTCCAAATAAGTAATGGGCCGATCGAGAGCTTCAACTTCCAGAAAGGGCATTGCGAACTGAATATTATCTCCGGTTAGTGTCGCATTCAGTAGCTTTTCAAAGTATTCAGCTAAAGCCGGAGCTTCAACTTTTATGCCACGTCCCATAGTCAGGCCATTCACACTTTTAGCAATCTTCCAAAATGACCTACTGTCCCTTGCACTACTGAGCATCGAAGCTAGTTCTTGTACATGAGTTTTCTGTTTCTTTATGCAGGTAAGTTTGAATATTTTGTTTGACTTAAGGTAGATTTGTTTTGCGTAGATGGAACCTTCTTTCCTTAGTATGCGCAGAAAAGCGAATGATTTTTTTCTGGCTATTTCACATTCCCAGTCGTACCAAGGTTGCTTTCCTTTTACTTTTCTCCTTGATTGCAGAGGTTAAGCAGCTTCAGAGATGCAGGTTGTGAGAATGTTTATTCCTCTAACTGTTTCGATGCTGCTGTGTTCAATCAGATTGAGCTGGTGATTTAGATTTGATGAGTACCTTTCCACGTTCTCTTCTCTCCATTGCAGTTTTGGAAGCAAGCACCTTTTTGTGTCAGTAAGGGTTCCCCTTTGAGTGTCTTTCTTTAACGTTACGGTTATTGGTTGGTGATCTGAGTGGGTTAACTCCTTCACTTCGAAGTCTTGAACAGATTGGAGGCACCTTCCTTTAGTGAGGCAATAATCAATTGTTGAGCAAGCAGTACCCCTCAAAAAAGTCAGGTGCCCTTCTTTATCACTTTAAGAACGACCATTCAGTAAGACCAATCCCAGGGTTTCACACATTTCTAAAAGTTTTTTCCCGTTCCCATCGATTACTTTGTCTATTGCGGCTCTCAGTTCTGCTATTGACTCAGGTAACATCTCTGGCTCCACGTTCAGCGTATGTGTAACTCCAATTCTTCCATTGAAATCGCCTATAAGCATCACATTTTCTTTATTGAAATCTAATAAAAAGTTGTGTATGTTCGTAAAATCCTCCATCCATTTATTGCAGTTGATGTACACTGGAACCACAAATATTTTTCCATTTTCGGTACTTATTTCAATAAGGTCTCGTTCGAAAAGCCTTACAAAGCCGCAGCCCTTTTCCTTCATAAGGCATTTTTTCACCCCATACACGCATCCTCCACTGGCCCTGCCTTTTGTGAAAATTCTAACTGCTGGTATCCAAATGAGTTCGTATTTTTAAATAAATGTTCAAAACGTTCCATATTGTTTTCTACAAATGTTTCATACAACATAAATATATCAAAGCTATTTATAAATGTGAAAAAATCGTTAAATAATAATTTATTTGCTAAACCTGCTACATTATATGGCAAAATATTTATATAATAAATGAAAAGATTAGATTTAATTTTTTTGTTTACGTGGCTGACGGCATTACAATTAAAAGGGCTGAATGCGTTCATTAGCTCTAGCTACATTTGATCTACTGAACTCAATAATCACCAATATATCGATCAAGAGCTTAAACGGGTGAACCTTTTTGCATCAATTCACAGAGTTCTTATACATACATATGTGATTCCCTTTAGAGAAAAAAAACTCGATCAGGAAGCTGCCATACAACACATTATGGCGACCCAATCAGTAGTGATGCATATTTTTTGTGATTGTATTGTGTTTTGATTGCTTTTTTTCTTAAACTTCTCTTACTTCTTGTTCATGTTGATTGGAATTTTATTATTTTGAATAATATTTTGGAATAAAAGTAAAAATAACACTCTTTTAAAATATTATAAGCAGTGTGTGGTACAGTTTCCACATAGGTCGTAAGTCTACAGTCATATAGCCTGATGCATAGACTGATGCACTTGCGTACGTTCTTTGCGTTGAAAACATCGTTCTTAAACATCCCAGTAGCTATATCGAATGCTGAGATTTCTATGTATTTTTATTTGATGAAAATACAAGCTTACAAACTTGCTCGATTTTTGCTTAAATTAATGTCTTACGGCCAATTTCTTCACAGAGTCCTAGCGTTAGTACCGGTATTAGTCCTAAAGTTAGTACTCAAATCAGTATTTCTTTTTTCTTCATACACAAAAGTATGAATAAATGAGAGATATTGATTTGAGTATCAACATTAGGACTAGGACTGGTACTAACGTTAGTACTCTGTGAAGAGATTGAGAGATGTATGGATTTTTAAAGACCACAATAACATTAAAAATTGTTTTCATCTATTTTTGAATAAAAGCACAACTTATGACCATAAAAGAAGTTATTCATTCATAAGCACAATAGTTCAATTTAACCCAAACAACAAAATCATTGACCCATACTGCATCACACTCTCCTATACAATCTCACATTCACTTAAATTCAACCAAATAAAACAACACCTTCAAAAGAAACGTCACTATAAAAGGTACTTTGATTTTGCATAACAATGAAAATCCTTGGCAAGTTGTAAATCGAAAATAGACTTTTCAACCATATACTTATACCCTAGTTGCCAGTTGCCAGATGCCAGTTGCTGCGTGGTTACTTGTCAAAATGATATAAATGGTAAAACTTTTCAAGAAAATTTGCATTCTCCCCGTGATGTGCTGCGCTATTGTCACGCTGCTAATTTAATTACTTACGCTCATTGCTGACTAGCTACATAAAAGATAATTACATGATAAAAACCAGGGCGTCAGCAGCATTGTAAATAGGCAGGAGGCTAGAGGTTGGAGGCAGGAGAGTACAAAACCGCCTCATCCTTGTTTTTCATTTCATTGTCATGCTCGTTGAGCATCATTACCAGGACAACAACGACGACGACGTCTATGACTACGACGATATACATAGATGAAAAGAGTCTTTGGACTTCAGAGTTTGTTGTTATATACCCTCGCGCTCCCACTCTCACATCCCAAAAAGTATTCTGAGCCAAGTTAACACAAATAAAGAGCTCTAAACTAAAGAACTCCTTTTCTTTCACCAACCCACCACTACACAACCATCACCAAACCACCTCTTTTAAACCAGGACATTGATTGAGGATGAGGCAGAGAGTGAGACATCAACGAAACGTGACACACGTTTGGCAAGCACATCTCGCTTTCAAAAATGCCTATGAGCTGTGAACAACATGAAGGCTCTTTGAGGGGTGCGAAAGCGAGAATATTCGAATACCCTTGTTCGTGCCCATTTCGAAAACGGAACAAAAACGCCGAACCAAACTAATAAAGGCCGACACGTGCCGTCAACAATGAAACGCATTTAAGTGAATTACAATGAAGTTACTCATTCTCCCCCATCGTCCGTCCGTATGATATGTCCTTCGTTGTTTCGTTGAATGAAATACGAACAATAACCGAATACTACCTTACCCCAACCCAAACCATTTCTTATATCGGTTTATAATCAAACGCAAAAAAAATATATATGAAACTTAGAATGTGCATTAAGAACTCATAGAGAACATCATCAATGGAATAGGTAGGTTCCGGTTGTTTGGTTGGACTTTTATATGGAAGTGGAAGATGGGTGTATTATATAGGGGTAAGGAGTTCTCAACACAGGAGCCGCTATATACGAGTAAGCTGCTTTAAGTCTGACAGCTCATCATAGAGAAGCATTGAAGAGCAATGATCTAATTTCCACTATTCCACCATTGTGCATTTGTAAAGAGAATATATTTTTCTTGGGACAAAAGATTGAATACAAAAGGCTTTTATAAGGATATATATCTTATGGCTAAGAAACAGAAACATATACACAGATAGATTGTTATTGGAAAAGGTGTGAAAAGGTGGATTAGACAAACGGATGTATAGATTTTACTGTGGGTATTAGCACCTATTTTTTTGTTTATTAAGAATTCGAAATCTTAAAGAAATCGTGTTGGTACTAAAGATGGGTCTTAATTTAACAAAGCAACATTCACCTATCAAAAAGTGGTTAAGTGGGTAAATTTTAGTTAATTTGTCGTTAATTAGTTGCGACACTTTGACGATGGTAAATAGCCCTCTGCCGTTCAGAGTGAAAACCTCTCTCTGGGTTATTGAAATAAACCTCGATAGAAACCTGGATCCCCATATGTTTTTTTGTAATACATATAAAAAGATAACCTCGACCCAGACCTGGAGATAATAAAACGCAGCTAAGGTTAGGTTAGGTTAGATTATGTTAGTTGATTAAAAAAAAAAGAAAAAATCGTATCGAACATCGAACCATTTGGGGGCGTTGATGAAGTTCATTAAATTTGAGAGTTTATCGCCTGTTGACTTCGAGATTTCTGCTAGATCGTTGAAGAAATTGCTACCTAACAACTTTGTCCGTATATTGCAGAGTTCCGGACAGTGACCTTGGTAGTGAAGGGTGTCCTACTCTTCTTCTTCTTCTCCGCAGCCTCTGCATGACACTATAAGTATTGAAGACCTCCTCAATACTTGGTCTCATTTCCTTTTTATGATACCTTAACAGATCCTGTGATATTCCGTATCAAAAGATTCAGAGATCTATTTTCAGGTTTTATGATATTGTCGGTCTTTTTGTTATTGTAGCTAGGCCAATAACGTGTGTCCCGGGATCCACAGAGTCTGATGTTGTGCTGCTAATCAAGGACCCTTAGCTCTTAGCGACAGCATGATACCAGCTGGGATTATATTTCTGGGGCAGAGATAGCTTTGATCGCTGCCTGGCTGTCGATGCCAAAGATGGTATTGCCCATGGTATTGCCATCATTGAGATTTATTCGGCAGCCTTAAATCACTGGCAGAATCTCCACCTGGAAGACACTGCTATAATCAGGGAGTCTATAAGAGTTGGTTAAATTAAGGGACACTGAGAAGAAGCCTTCACCTACTCCCGTATCCATCTTCGATCCATCGGTGTAACTTTCTACCATCGATCGGATTATCGGATTGTTGTAAACCAGCATCCCATTCCTCTCTTATGGGGATGGAGCCAGAAAACGGTTTATCAAAATTTGTACGGGTGTTGTGCAGTCTGCGCATACATACTCCACCGTTAATTTGCTCATGATTAATCTTTGAGCACTTAAGGCTACAGTTTCTTATACGAATAGATGTAGGCGTCTTAGATTAACTACATGGTTTCTATTCCCGCAGTGGGTGTGGACCTCTTTGCCCCTGTGATTCCTAAGCACGCTAGTTTTGAACTTTATTAAGCGTTTTATAATAAGAATCTTTATCCATCGTGTTTCACCAAACCAGGCTACCATATGATAGGATCAGTCATTCAAGGACCGTTTGCATCCACATTATGTTTAAAGGGTTTGGAACCCAGGTCTTAACTAAAATCCTGTTGCAGAAGTGAAAAGCGATCATGGCTTTCTTGGCTCATTCTTTAATGTTAATAGCACAGTTATGGTTTTTGACAAGAATTGCGCTGTGATATTTGCGATATCTGATAGACTTATGGCGCTTTTCTTTTTTGGCTTTAAGAAAAGCTCTGTGCAGAAGCTGAGCAATCAGAGCAGAGCTCCGAGCAGATTATGATCAGATTCCTCAGATTTAATTATGAAACATACTCGAGCATGAACTGTCATTTCATAGGTGTTTTTGGTAACATGAAGTTTCTTGCAATTTTTACAATTTGTTGTCAAAACACATAAGAAAAAAACATATATTTTTTTCTCAAAAAACACAAAAGCTAAAACACAAAATTATTTATTTACCTGAAGTTGACGGGCGACTGTCTAGGGACTGTCCAGCTGTGAGTTGAAAAAGAAAAACGCCATTAGTCGGGTTCATTTTACTGACGGTAGGAAAAATTCTGGTATTTTCCTTTTGTTAGTTAAAAATACCTGCTCGGTTTTCTGCGGGATGACCGAAAGTCCACACTTCCTCGTCCAGGTACATACTTTTAAAGCCTAGTTAATATGTTCCCTGGTTGTGGAAATAAATTTCCCTGTCGCTAGCACCGCCACGTCATATGCGTAGGCAATCACTTTGACAACGCTATGGCTCAGCTCAATCAGGATTTCGTTCATAAAAACTCTTTCTTGTGGAGTCCTCCTAGATGTGGATACTTTGATCCGTGCGTCTCCTAATTCTGGGTTAGTCCGTCTGTATTTTAACATACAGATAATCCAGTTTATGAGGGAATTATCCACTTCAAGGTCTACCAGTGCTCTTTTTACCGCATCATTTTGTACAATGTTGAAAAGCACCTTCAATGTCCAGAAAAGCGCTGGAATGTGTCTATGACACATTAGCATGTGTTCGACCATCTAAATGGCTGGTGTGCCTGTCGAACACATGGCTTAGGATGTTTTGAATCATATCGGGGAAAACATCGTCGGTGCGTGGAGTTAAGGAAGTTTATACCCAAGTTAGTCAAAACTTGGCGAATCCTCCTGATGTAGTTATAACAATTGCAGTAAACCACTCACCACTACAAATAATAAGAAATCAACAGCAGGTTCAAGAAAGCTTTCCAATTCAAGGAAGGGTTTCGCCACAAAACACTTACAAATATTTGGGCATGGAATATTCGTTCTTTGTACAGCATGAGTATGTACAAAAGTTGAACGTGAAATGCTAAGATTTAACATCAATAATTTCGGCCTGAGTGAAACTAAGTGAAGGGAAGCCTGAATAATGTGCTGCCTCAAGACTGACAAGAATGCTGAACTATGTTGGGGTGCGGATAAAAACGACGGAGGTTCAAGATTGAAAGGCATGGGTGTTATGTATATTAAGGAAGCTAGGAATAGTTGTATATCCTTGGACCTAAAAAGCAGATGCGATCTAGAGATCCCTCTGGATATCCCAAGACACCTGGGAAAATAAAAGCAATCCCAAAAACTGGAAAGACTCCGATGGAATAAACAAGTAGAAGAGGAAACAGCTTGATAGATGTAAGGGATCGACTTGGCTGGAAGAAGCTTTTAGGTTGATGAACTTGTTAAGACTGGATCATCTAAATAAGCAAGTATTTGTCTTAAAGCAGAAAGGGTGAAGGCTTAAACATAGCATAGGGCTCCAAAAATAATTTCCATCGATCACTGTCTGCAGATATATTTTAACTGTAGCCACGTCTTTCTCTGGAAGTTTGCTTATGCTACAACTGTTGATTTCCATGTTGTTCTTGGTCTTCCAACCCACCGTGCACCCTGAGGATTCCACTCAAATGACTGCTTTGCAATTTCATCGTTTGGTTTCCTTAGTGTGTGACCAATACATATGCCATCTGACTTGTCCTGTGCCACAATTCCTCGTTTGATATAATTTGAGGCCAGCGAATCATAAGAATGTGGTGTTGACAGTGATTCACAATTTCTCCATTGAGTGCCCTGTTGTGTTCCAAAGCTTTCCGTCAAAAAATCGTCTATCGCCAGAAGAAAGAGAATTGACGATTGACCATTCCCCTGTCCCACAGCCTTCGAAAGAGTCAGATAGCCACCCACTGTGTAAAACAAAACATCTTGCATTGTTGTAGGGCTCTCAAATAATGGCAACAATTTTTAGGAGAATTCCCATACCAAGAAGTGATTTCAACATACATTCACGGTGACGGTTGACGTGGTCAAAGGCCTTCTCAAATTCCACGAACATGAGGTAAAGGGGTGATTGCAATTCATAAATCTGCTCAAGAACTATACGCAGAGTGCTAAATAACTTAAAATGATTCTAACCTTTATCCGGTCGAAAATAGGCGTTTTCCTTTGGAGGTGGCGATTGGCGAAGCACTTGCAAGTACTTTTCCAGCTTTTTTCAATGGAACACATCAAACTGCTTTCCCATGTAAAATGTATCTACTCGCGCATGAGAGCATGTGCAGTTGGTAGTACTAGATTAGGGTTTTCATCTACTCGTAAGTACTTCGCCACCTCCAAAGGAAAACGGCTAATGATGGTTGCAATTAGTTTTAGAAAAACCTATAAATGTCCCAAAGTTCACAATCCTCTTTTGTTATAAAATATAAATTCAAGTGGTTTAACCTCCGACACAAAATGTGGAAAAATTACCGTTTTTAAACGCCCACAACCAAAAAAAGCCGGCCAGACGTATACCTACTGAACATTAGAGAAACGGAAACCGTTGGGATTAAGATCAATACGGCAAAAACAAATAGGATCAGCCTTGGAACTTTCTCATTTACCCAAGAAGATATTTCTGGACAACCAGTAGAGATGGTAGAAAGTTTTTAATATCTTGGATATAATCAGCTGAATCGGGAAAGCAAAGGCTGCGTTTGGAATGCTGTCCAAAATATGGCAAAACAACTCTATAAGCCTAAAGACCAAGCTACAACTGTTCCGCTCAAATGTTGAATCCGTGTTTTTTGTAGGTGTATCAATTGGAAAGTCACAAGAAAGCTACAAGCGTCCGTGAATAGAAATGTCTGCGAAACATCTTGAGAATTTTCTGGCCTAACCGTATCTCCAATGATGAGAACAGGTCAAGAGACTCTGTAATATGAAAACGTAAGTGGAAGTGAATTGGAAATACACTTCGAAAAGGTGCACTCGTGCATTGTGAGTCCAATGATGCAACGAAATCCTCTATCGCAGGGAAGCAGACGAGTGGGCAGACCTAGAAGTACTTGGCAAAGAACGGTCGGAGATTAATCAGCACAACCGGAGAAAAGTTGATGAAAGTTGAGGAGTATTTCGATGGCACCTAGGAGTAATGGAAGCCCTATGCCCCGCAAGGGGAACCTCACGAGCGTAACAGGTCCGAGGACCTAAGTGAGTAAGTACTGATACACGAAAACAGTTTTTGGTTATATCTCCACTCCCAAAATTTGCTGCCAACCTTCTTTAAATTTGACAGCTGCCAGAAATAAATGTTTACTATCTAATAGCATACTACACATATTAAGGGTAACATCTATAGAGTTTTGATTTTTGTTCAGTTCTGCGCATATATCAAAATTTGTGTCAAATGTCAATATTTTTTGTTGTTATCGCGTTCACATCCATTTTTATTTCTGACAATCTAATTTTAGTTTGTTGTTCTCTTTACGTATGTTTTCGTCATCACGTTCACAGCCATTTTTTATTTCAGTTTTGACAACGTGCGCAATATAATACCTTAGATTTGTGTACTGTGATCTAATAGGCTCCTGTTCCGTGAAGCGTTTGCTGCCTGAAACACAGAAACCTTCTAATTTCCTTCTATCTCAAGCAAGCTGTTTCAGTCACCCAGCAGGTAAATAACTACAGCATCCGGACTGCGGGTGGCCTTGGTCTTAAAACCGAAGGTTTGGTCTTCCCTGTGTCACCTCGATCTTTGGTTCTGGGGTTTGATGACACTTTACCATGGGTTTTGTTGCTCTTTAGTTATTCCATAACTAGGCCTGCCTTCTCTTTATTGGATTGTGGAACTGTGTCATCATTGACTGGATATCAATTATTGACTTACTATTCATGATGCCCAGCTGCTGAAAACGCTGCTGGAGTACATCTTGTATTCCCGGTATTTCGGTGACTAAGTTATTTGTCTGGTTTTAAAGAGTTTGCATTCTGGTCCTTAGACCAGCAGCCAGTTGCTTGCCTTTTTATAAAACGTAAATAACGAAATTAGAAACAAAATATACTTTTGTTTAGGTGGAGCGACGGAATATAATAATTCAAACGTCCTATTCTTTTAACGCAGGATATTCTTCTCCTTATTTATCTTTGTCGATAAACTCTTCCTTCGATGCATCTTTTTTAGTTGCGAAGCAACAACAAGCCTCGGATACGGACGGATTTACTGTTGACGAACCTAGCAAACGAAATAAGGACAACGAACTTCGGATCTGCACGTGGAATGTTCTGTCTCTCTATAGACCACGTGCAGCCGAACATTTAGCGGAGGCCCTAGACTGCTAAAAAGCAGACATCACCACCATCCAAGAAGTGAAATGGGATGGGCCGGGCAAGAGAAAACTGAAAGACTGCGATATCTACTACGGTGACTGTTACCGACCACAAGGGCAGCGTCTCTTTGGATGTGGATTTGTCGTTAGAGGCAGACTTAGGCAAGAAGTCTTGAGTTTCAACTATGTGAACGAGCGCCTCACGACAATTCGCATCAAGGCTAAATTCGCCAACATTAGCCTCATATGCACGCATGCCCCCACAGAGGAGAAAGATGACGGCACCAAGGATGAGTTCTACGAGCTCCTGGACAAGACATATGAGCAATGCCCTAGCTATGACATTAAAATTGTCTTGGGTGATTTTAATGCCAAGCTAGGAAAAGAAGACGTCTTTGGTGGCACAATCGGAAGATATAGCCTGCACGACACCACCTCCGATAACGGACTCAGGCTAATCGACTTTGCTGCGGGGCGAAATGTTGTGGTAGCTATAGTACGCAGTTCCCGCATCTCGATATACACAAGGGGACACCAACTGCAAGCATCGAGAACCAGTGGAAGAATTGCCAGGAAGCCATCAGAGATGCCGCCTCTGACGTGCTGGGCTTTGCTCGACCATCACAGTGAAACCCCTGGTTCGACGAAGAATGCCGACGGCACTGCATAGAAGGACTAGAGCTGCTCGCGAGCTCTACGAGCAGAAGAGGAGAGAGGAACACAAGCTTCAAAGAAGGAAAAAGAAAGAGCATGAGAAGCGTGCGATCGAGGAAATAGAAGGATGCCATTGCAGGAATGAAGTTCGGAAGTTTTACCAAAAGGTAAAGACAACCTCCCAGGGTTACAAGGCTCGGACCGAAGCCTGCAAGGACGATCAGGGGAACATCGTAGTAGAATCGCAGTCGGTGCTGAGGCATGACGGCGATGACGAACCAAATTCCGCTACCATGCGGATTGCACCATTCAACCTGGACGACGTAGGCCAACAATTCCGTCCACCCGATCTCGACGAAGTAAGGATAGCTATATCTAAACTTAAGTCCAATAAAGCTGCTGGAGCTGATGGCCTTGTGGCTGAGCTATTCAAAGCGGCTGGCGGTGAATTGGTTAGGAGTATGCAACAGCACATCTGTAAAATATGGTCGGCGGAAAGCATGGAACCTCAGAATCGTTTGCCCGATCCTCAAGAAAGGCGATCCTCTAGACTGCACCAACTACAGAGGCATCAGTCTTCCTAATATCACCTACAAGATCTTCTCTGCCGTACTTTGTGAACGCCTGAAGCCATTCGTCAACAACCTGATAGGTCCATATCAGTGTGGCTTTAGGCCAGGGAAGTCCACCATCGACCAAATATTCGCACTACGGCAGATCTTGGAGAAAACCCAGGAGTTCCAAATCGATACCCACCACCTTTTTATCGATTTCAAGGCCGCGTATGACAGCATCTATAGAGACGAGCTATATAGAGCAATGTCTAGTTTTGGCATCCCTGCCAAACTCGTCCGTTTGTGCAGGATGACGATGGAGAATGCACGCTGCTCCATCAAGGTCGGCATAGACCTCACCGACACCTTTGATGTCAAAAAAGGTTTAAGGGAAGGCGACGCGCTGGCATGCGACTTCTTCAACATTGTTCTTGAAAGAATAGTGCAAAACTCTCACGTCAACACTAAAGGCACAATCTTTCAAAAGTCCGTCCAATTACTTACTTACGCTGACGACATTGACATAATCGGACGAACAAAGCGTGATGTCAGTGGTGCTTTTGTGAGTATTGAGAAGGAAGCCAAGAAGATGGGTTTAACGGTGAATGAACGCAAAACAAAATATATGCTGTCAACAAGAAAGGACTCCCAACACCGACGTCTCGGACAGAACGTCACTACAGACAGCTTTAATTTTGAGGTGGTCAGAGACTTTGTCTACCTAGGATCCGCTATAAACTCAGCGAACAACACCAGTGCTGAGATCAAACGAAGAATTACTCTTGCTAATCGCTGTTTCTTCGGGCTAAGAATGCAATTGAGAAGCAAAGCCCTCTCTCGAGCAACTTAACTGTCCCTGTATAAGACGCTTATCATCCCAGTCCTGATGTATGGTGCAGAGGCATGGACACTGCTAACGGTGGATGTGAACGCGTTAGGCTGTTTCGAGAGGAAAATTCTCCGGATGATTTTTGGTCCCATCTGTATGGAGAAGAAGATACAACAACGAACTGTATGGGCTGCACAGCGACACCTGATCTAGCCACAAAAGTGAAAAGCCGACGACTAAGACGGCTGCGTTACCTAGAGCGGAGGGACACCAATGATCCGGCCCGGAAAGTCTTTGAATCCAACCCCGTGGGACAATGCAGTAGAGGTGGACAGCGTAAAAGGTGGCGCACGCAAGTGGAAGAGGACCTCAACCAACTTGGCGTGCGAAACTGGAGACAGCTAGCTAAAAACCGAGCCGGCTGGAAGAAACTAGTGGTGGAGGCCCTAGTCCACCCCGAACTGTAGCGCCACCTTGAGTAAGTAAGTAAGTAAGTTTCAAACTATTGAATTTTTTTTTAAGGTAAAAAATTCAATGATCAGATATTCGTTCTCCTTCGCACTAATGAAAATTCGAAAAGAGTCAGACGCAAAGAACCATTGTGTAAAAGTTACTGACAGTTTTCTGCCTATCAATCATTTTTTTTATTTTATTTGCCGATAAATGATTTAACAGCAATAAATCGAAACTTCATTTAGCTACCTCCCACTACCATTTCCCTATCCGAACCTTTAAAAAAGTATGTATATCTTTTCCCTTTTCAATAAAACTAACCACGAAATTGTGAATTCAAATTCAAACCATGAAATTCTGTATCGATTGGTTTTTATGTCCTATTTCTATATTAAACAAAAACAAAACAAAAAACATTTTATGTTCTAAATATGTTAGCTTAACAACTTCTACAATAGAAAAATTGAATTCTTCCAACAATCGTCGTCATCGCCTTTTTACTCTCAATTCACAACTATACGAATACGAGAACTACAGGCACTCTGGGCAAACAGGGATGAATATTCGACGAACCACTTAGAATTATGCAATACGAACGAAACGAAAACGTAACGTATCCCCCAAACAAAAACATTTTCGCTCAAGCTAAACGTGAATTCATTTCCATTCAATACTTTTTCAGTTATATTCGCATCTCTCCATCCGCTCAATTTCAATAAAAGCAGTCGTTTGCAAATCCTTCCTTACACTCTCATCTCATCTTCAGCCCCCTAAATCCAACTCCCCAGGGAGGGCTTCCAAAAAAAAGAAAAAAAAAAAAACATCAATGAATATTCGCACCGCAAGGGGGAGCTGGTGCTACTACTGCTGCTGGTTTGATTGAATAGATTTGTAGAATTGTTGCGTGTTGCCGCGCCTGTCACCCTCACCCTCCACAACATCTACATTCCATATAAAGGAACATTCCAAAAAACTCAACCACACACACATTGAGAAAACCTCACCACTACCAGCAGACACCGACAAAGAAACGGCAGAGCCGAATAAAAACTGTTGATCGAATTGTTTGAAAAGATGCTTTTCAGCTTTTCAGTCATGTAGGGTGGTGTGGTGGCTTGATGCAGGATGGATTGAATAGGCGAGTAGCGATGGGATGGTGAAGGCGATGATGATGATGAAGATGATGATGGTGGTGGAAGTGGAAGTGGGTGGAGGGATGGATTGATAGATGGATGGATGGATGTCCTGGGGATGAGTTTTGTTGTGATTTTCAAGTACTTAAACGGAATAATAATGTTATACGAGCCATATAGCTTATACAAATGAAGTGTACGAGGTATTAGCGAGAGTATTAAGACATAATACCCCCACGATGAAGGTTTTCTCCTCGTCTTATCCTACATATTTTGTTGTTGTTGTTGTCTTCTCTTATTTTTAAAAATGTGACCTTTCTTGCCTTTTATTGCAGAAGGGATTAAGGATTTAGGCAGAAGAAGAAAAAAATTATGCCAGTTGGAGATTTTCATATGAGTGATACAAAAGATGCAAATGACAGAAATCTTGAGAATTCTAAAGGTTTTTGTAAGTTTTGTGTTTTTTTTTTTCTTTTCTTTTACTTATTTTAATGTCAAGCACAGTAGGTAATGACGGTAACCTTGACTGCAATAGACCGACATGGCAAGAGTATATCCTCTTTTAAGTATTTTAGATACTTTTAAAATAGGTAAGATGGGAGCACTTTTCAATAAAGTACTTAAGTACAAAACAAAATATGCCAATTAAGAGCCATAGTTTTTTTTTCTTCAACATTATCTACCTATGTTTGTATGTAGTACTTATGAGTAGATGAAAATCAAAATTACTAAATTTACCTTTGATTCTAAATTCACCCTTGATTTTCTGGAACAGTGGTCACACTGGTCACTTTTCAACATGTTTAGTATAATTCGGAAATTAAGCCAAATTTGAAAATTTGGGATCGTCCAAAAAACTCTAGCTGATACAGGTTTTATTTTTATAAATCCACTTCTATCTATTAACTCAAAATCTCACCTCGTGGTGAATATCGGGTGTCTAGGTCCTCAAATGGAGATGGGGTTTGGATTCCTGTGGACTGTTGTTGAGGGCAGCTAATGAGAGAGGGGGAGGAGTATTTTCACTTGCGGCTGCAGTCACAAGAGGCCCTTTTCGATCGAGTCTCTAGCGTCCTCTTGAATAGTCTTATTCCACCAACTTCAAATATCGAGAGCCAGTGGAGGAACTGCCAGGATCATATATGCCGTCTCTGACGTGCTGGGCCTTGCGTAATCACCACAGAAAAACTCCTGGTTCGACGAAGAATTCCGGCAAGTACATGTAGCCAAGCAACAGGTATACAAAGTGGCATAGCGGCGGCGGTGGCGTCGCTGCAAAGAAGGATTAGAGTGCTCCAGGAGCAGAAGAGGAGTGAAGAACACTGGCTTCAAGAAAATAGAGGGATGTTATTGCAGGAATGAAGTTGGGAAGCTTTAACAAAAAGTAAAAAGTACCTCCCAAGTTTACAAGACTCGAACCGAAACCTGCAAGGACGATCGGGGGAACGTGCGCCGTGGTGAAATCGCAGTCTGTGAAAATGGCAAAACCATTTCTGCAAATTGAATAACGGCCACGAAGCGCATTCCGCTGTCATGCAGATTGCACCTTTCAACCTGGATGACGCACGTGGGCCAACAATTCCGTCCACTCGATCTCAACGAAGTGGAGATGGCTATATCTAAAAATGAGTCTAATAAAGCTGCAGAAGCTGATGGGCCTGCGGCCAAACTACTCAAAGTGGCTGACGATGACTTGGTTAAAAGTATGCACCACTTCATCTCATCATCTGCAAAATATGGTTGGCGAGAAAGCATGCCCGATTAATGAAAGTTCAGCACTGTTTGACTGATCCTCAAGAAAGGTGATTCTCTGGACTGCACCAACTACCAAAAGCATCAGTCTCATTAACATCGCATACAAATATTATCCCTCCCAAGCTCGTCCATTTGTGTCGAATGATGATGGAGAATGCACGCTGCTCAATCAAGGTCACCAAAAGACCTTACCGATACCTTTGATGTAAAAAAAAAGTTTTACTCAAGGCGATGCGTTGTCATGCGACTTCTTCAACATCTTTTTAAAAAGAATAGTGCCAAATTGTCAGGTCAACACTTTTTAGTCCAATTATTCGCCTAGATTGACGATATTGAAATAATCGGACGAACAAAGCGTGATGCTTTGGTGAATGTTGAGAAGAAAGCCAAGAAGATGGATTTAATGGTAAATGAAGGCATAAGCAAATATGCATATATATATCAGGCTCCGCTACCAACTCAGCGAATGATACCAGTGCTGAGGTCAAACGCAGAATGACCCTTGGAAATCATTGCTTCTTTGGGCTAAGAAGGCAATAGAGGAACAAAGGCCTCTCTCGATCAAATAAAGTGTCCCTATATAAGAAGCTTATCATTCTTGTCCTGATGTATGGTACAGAGGCATGAACACTAGGCAGCGCTGGACTGTTTTGAAATGGAAATTTTCTGGGTGATATTTGGTCCCGTTCGGGAATGAGGAAAAAGATACAACACCGAACTGTGTGTGTGTGTGAGCTGTCTGGCGAGACCGCCATAACTACAGAAGTTGAAAGCCAATGACTGAGATAGCTGCACCTAGAGCAAATGAACACAAGGCTCTGGTCCGAAAAGTCTTATATTCAACCCCTTGGGACGGCCCAGTGGAAGAGAACAGCGTAAAAGGTGACGCACGCAAGTGGAAGAGGACCTCAACTAACTTGGCTTGCAAAACTAGAAAAAACTAGCTGAGAACCAAGCCGACTGGAAGAATCTTGTTGGTTCATCGTCACTATGCAAAAGCAGGCGAGATTCATGGGGATGCCAAAACTAGACATTGCTCTCTTTAGCTCATCATCTCCACAGATGCTGCAGCGTTTCTGTAAATCGATGAAAAGCTCCGATAACAAGTTCCAGGGTTTTTTCCCAGCTCTGCGTCAATGTGAATGCTTTGTAGATGATGGACTTTTCTGGCCTATAGTCAAACTGATATGGACCTATGAAGTTGTTGACGAACGGGTTCAAGTGTTCCAAAAATACAGCAAGGAAAATTTTGGAGGTGATGTTATGGATACTAATGGCCTTGTTAAGATGATCCTAGATATTCAAAGGGTAGACATGCGCATTCAAGGTACAAGTGTCCATAAGTTTTTTGTGAAATCAACCTCTGTCTATCAACTCCTATTCTCACCTCCCCATTGTGAACATCAGGTGCCTCGTACATCAATCGAAGATGGGGCTTCGATCCCTGTGCATGGTTGTTGGGGGCAGCAGACGAGAAAGGGTGGAAGAATGTTCCGACAAAGACACAGAGTTCCCCAGATGGAATCAACGGTGACGTTTAACAGTTCCATTTTGGTTGAACTACTTCGTGCACACCTTATAGGCTTCTACGACAGATTCGGAGCTCAGGCCTATAAAGAGCGGTTAATCCGGCTCCCCGCCCTTGGAGTTATATTGTAAGGGTCTGGTCATCCAGGTTGGAGATCATGCCGTCGGGGTGACTTCCCGGCCACGTAAAGCTGTTCTAGTTGCGAAGCAACAACAAGCCTCGGATACAGACGGATTTACTGTTGACGAACCTAGCAAACGAAATAAGGACAACGAACCTCGGATCTGCACGTTGAATGTTCTGTCTCTCTATAGACCACGTGCAGCCGAACAATTAGTGGAGGCCCTAGACTGCTACAAAGCAGACATCACCGCCATCCAAGAAAACTGAAAGACTGCGATATCTACTACGGTGACTGTTACCGACCACAAGGGCAGCGTCTCTTTGAATGCGGATTCGTCGTTAGAGGCAGACTTAGGCAAGAAGTCTTGAGTTTCAACCATGTGAACGAGTGCCTCACGACAGTTTGCATCAAGGCTAAATTCGCCAATATTAGCCTCATATGCGCGCATGCCCCCACAGAGGAGAAAGATGACGACACCAAGGATGAGTTCTACGAGCTCCTGGACAAGACATATGAGCAATGCCCTAGCTATGACATTAAAATTGTCTTGGGCGATTTTAATGCCAAGCTAGGAAAAGAAGACGTCTTTGGTGGCACAATCGGAAGATACAGACTGCACGACACCACCTCCAATAACAGACTCAGGCTAATCGACTTTGCTGCGGGGCGAAATGTTGTGGAAGCTAGTACGCAGTTCCCGCATCTCGATATACACAAGGGGACATGGCGAATTCCTGGTCAATCAACCACTAACTAGATTGACCAAATTGCGATCGACGCAAGGCACTCCTCCAGTATCAAGGATGTCCGAACGTTCCGAGGAGCCAACGTTGACTCGGACCACTACCTCATTGTAGCCAAGGTAATGCTACGGATATCCAGACCAAAGCCAAAGCATGGAAATACTGTAAGGAAGTTTTAACGTCGGACGGCTACAGTCGCAAGAAATCGCCAGGTCCTTTTCCGATCGAGTCTCTCGCACCCTCTTAAAAAGTCCTATGCCACCAACTGCAAGCATCGAGAACCAGTGGAAGAATTGCCAGGAAGCCATCAGAGATGCTGCCTCTGACGTGCTGGGCTTTGCACGACCACCACAGTGAAACCCCTGGTTCGACAAAGAATGCCGACAAGTACATGCAGCCAAACAACAGGCATACAAAGCGGCGCTGCATAGAAGGACCAGAGCTGCTCACGAGCTCTACGAGCAGAAGAGGAGAGAGGAACACAAGCTTCTAAGAAGGAAAAAGAAAGAGCATGAGAAGCGTGCGATAGAGGAAATAGAGGGATGCCATTGCAGGAGTGAAGTTCGGAAGTTTTACCAAAAGGTAAAGAGAACCTCCCAGGGTTACAAGGCCCGGACCGAAGCCTGCTAGGATGATCAGGGGAACATCGTAGTAGAATCGCAGTCGGTGCTGAGGTTATGGAAAAATCATTTCTGCAAATTGTATAACGGCGATATACAATTCGCTGCCACGCAGAATGCACCATTCAACCCGGATGACGTAGGCCGACAATTCCATCTACCTGTTATCGACCGACACAGCTATCTAAACCTAAGCCCGATGAAACTGTTGGATCTGATGGCCTTACGGCTGAGCTTTTCAAAGTGTCTGGTGTTGAACTGGTTTCATTCATTGGGCATGCTTTCCTTTGACACATGTTATGCAAGGGAGCTGGTATACGTACTCCTTTAACCAATTCATTGCAGCAGATTCCTTCGACATACGTTCAAAATTCTTCCAGTGGCCTATGTACATGACGTAGGTTGAATTTCAAGAACTGCCTGATAGCGGGATTTGATGCGTCATCTTCGTAATATAATTTGCAGAAATAATTTATCCCTTATTCGTGTTTGTAGACTTTAGTTTAGGTGGGGGTACCTAACCATGATCAAATGTAGAAGATTAGTGTGTTGATTTTAACGGCTGCGTATATGTAGGCATAACTTGATTACTTATCCAATCAAGCAACTTTGGTCGAGTCCTGTATCTGCTCTAAGAATCAAACTATACCAAACCCTTTTTCCTTAAAAAGAATCTCACATGCCCAGTTACGAGCTACCAACTTACACTAAAAGTTCAAAGACCAGAAGATTCGTATCGCTGTATCTTTTCAGGATATGCTCCTATACACCATAAATTCTCTATAGTTTAACTTTCAAGGAAAAAGACCAGCCCCGGCACGTTGTGTTAAGGCATCTAAGTCCATGAACCACACCCTCACCTAGAGCACTATTCAACCACCCTTTCATAGTTTGTATGACTTAGTATTTCCGTATGAAAATTTTAATTTCCAAATAGCTTTGCTTTCCTAAGCTTGCTCTATACATACAATACTGACAGAAGAATATACCTACTATCTCATGGCACATAAATATTAAACATCAGAAAAAAAATATTAAATGGAAAATGTCGAATATAAGACTTACATTCCTGTATATTCCTCTGGATAGGGAATAATAAATCCTTCTGGACTCGGTCGTGGTGTTTTGCCAACCCAGAAAAATGCATCCGGACCGGTTCCATCGTATGCGAATGATTTTATGAATATAGTTGATTCATCTACCGCATAAATGGAGCCCTATAAAAAGTAAAGAAATATAAAACTTTAGCTTAGTGTGTGGTGTGCATGAACCATGATGTGCATAAATTCTTTTCTACTTATATACATAGACAGGCAAAGCCCATATACATATATAAAATAAAGAACGAGTTGTTGGTATAAATTCGAATGAAAAAATAAGGGCTTGTGTTTCCCTAGTACATAAACTCGCATACGAACATATGAGACTTTTACAGTCTTCCTGGATGAAAATTATATTTTATCTGCAGAAAAATAGATTTTTTTTTGTTGTCTTCTCTTTTATCTCTCTTACCTTAATTCCATGTGCAAAGTTAGAAAATTGTCCGATATAACGACCGTAATATGGCTCAGGTGGAGCCCGCCCAAAAGCTGCAAATACAATAAAAAACGAGAATATGAGAGGGGATAATACTTCACTTGGTTGTTGATGGTCTTAAAGGCTTTTAAAATAATTAATTAATATTATATTGTGGTTGTGTATAATTTCACACAATGCATGGATGGAAATAAATAGGTCACTTTACGTAATGGTAAGTTGAAAGGAAGATATTATAATGAATTCCTTGAAAAGAGCCTACATTCTCCCCTCTTGTCCCATTTGAATTAAGATAATTTTTTAAATTAAAAATTTTTATCATTTTTTAACTTCCTCCAATCAAACCAACGTGAAAAATTTGGAACGACATGGAAACTTTCGCATTTGTTGTTGTTTTTTTATAGCAACGTCATGGGTAATTGCACTTATTTATTACAATTTAAATTAATTTTAAACGACGAAAGTGTTGAATCTTTACTTTTTTCCTTATCATTCCAATTGTTTCACGTTGGTTTGAAAGAGCCTTTACTCGTCATACGTTATTATTTTGAAAAATTAATAAAGGAGTTACAATTTGAGTAAAATACATCTCTCCGTTGCAAAACATATTCATAACTATTTTCCAACAATACAAAAGCAGTTTCGTGTCATCTTTTGAAAAATAAGTTATCAACGGTGTCAACAACTGTCTGGAAGATGGACTCTAACTGAGCAACTCCAATATTATGTATTGAAAATTTAATAAAAACTTTTTTAATATATTTCGCAATCTTTTATTTTAATGCTAGGTTAGACTTGTGCACGTTGGTATTATATATCAAGCAAAGTGGCAACATTTATTTATTTAATTTATTTATTCATCAAACAGAGCATATTGTACTCTTACAGACTAAGATACAAAAGTAAAAAAAATTTTACAAACTTGTAGGTGGGTATATAAAATTCCAATTACATTTAAATGATTTACATAGTTAATCTATTATTTAACACTAAAAAATGATATTCATATGTTTAAAAAATAACAATATTTAAATTTTGTTTAGAACTATGGATTTAAAAGTTTCTCCGGTGCAATCCATATAAAAGTTAATCCCAGAGCAAACTAAATTGCTTTCTCTGATGCAACGAGAAATTGGTTCATTGCGGCCGTAGTTTGTGCGGTGAAACTGCTCATAAATTAAAAACCGTTCTCGTGTTACTCTTTGAGGCGCATTACCCTCATTAACTAGAGCTGCTAGCATCTGGTTTCATAGGAAGGTGTTACTATTCTCCAATTTAACTTAAAAAAAGCATACATAAAATTTCTTTGAATTTTTTCAATTCTTTCTGATGTATTTGCATAGTAAGGATTCCAAACTATACAGCAATACTCAAGTACTGATCTCACCAGAGAGTTATAAAGAGATAGTAGAGTGAAGGAATCAGTAAAATCTTTGGTATTCCTTTTTATAAAACCCAGCATCTGATTTGCTTTACTGATCAAGTAATCGTAATGAGGAAGGAATGATAGATTAACATCTAAGATTACTCCTAAGTCTTTTTTTTGATTTACCCTTGTTAGAATTATGCTATTGATATTGAAGTCAAAGATAATTGGATTAAGAATCCTGAAACACGATAATATTTGACATTTTTCTATATTTAAATGGAGATTGTTTGCCCTATACCAATCTGCCAATCTCACCAGGTTTTCTAACAGAAGACTACAATCCGATATGCAGGTAATCCTACGGTAGATCTTGAGATCATCGGCAAAAAGGAGACAGTCAGAATTTTTAAAAATAGCCGGAATATCATTAACGAATATAAGAAAAAGTAAAGGTCCTAAATGGCTACCTTGTGGAACGCCTGATGGAACATTAAATTCATTAGAATAAAAGTTTTTAATTTTATCAATTTGTACTCTTCCAGTCAAGTAAGAGTCAAACCATTTTAAGAGAGACGAACTTATACCGAAGGCAAGTAATTTGTGGAGTAGAATTTTGTGATTGACTCTGTCAAATGCTTTCGCAAAGTCGGTAAAAATTATGTCGGTTTGAAACCCTTTTTCCATATTATTTATGATTGCATTGACCATTATAGCTAAGTTCGTTGCAGTAGATTTACCTACTACAAAGCCGTGTTGGAAAACGGATATCTTTTCTTGGATTAGAGACGAAATTTTATTGTAAACCACTTTTTCAAATAGTTTTGGTATAGCAGATAGCTTGCAGATTGGTCTATAGTTTGTGACTTCTTGTTTTGATCCCGACTTAAAAATGGGGGATAAAAATAAAATTTTCCAGGTTTTCAAAAATTGGCCTGTAGCTAAAGAAATATTAAAAATAATTGTTAGTGGCTGAGCTAACGCAATTGCACATTTTCTTAGTAGAAAAGGTGGAATTTTGTCCGGGCCTTCACTTTTATTTAAATCTAAATTCAATAAAGCATCCTCTATTTCATTTTGACATAAAACAAGTGAACCAATGTCAACGCATTTGCTTAAGCCTGATGGAAGATCGTAATTTGAAACAGTTTCTGAAGAATAAACTGATTGAAAATATCTCGCAAATAAGTTGCAAATTTCAGAAACTTCACTGGTTGTTGTGTCTAGGTACTTCATACAGCTAGGCAGCCCGTAAGATTTGCGTTTGGAATTTAAGAAATGCCAAAATCGTTTGCTATTGCTTTTGAGTTCATTTTCAATTGAGAGAATGTAGTTACGATGCAGAAATTTATTTAAATAATCAAATTTTCGCTGACAATCAATATATTTCTTTCGTAAACTTAGATTTTCTTTGTTATTTTTGTGTAATTTGTATGCTTTATTCTTTTGATTTTTTAGATTAGTAAGCCTTCTATTATACCAGGCAGGGTTAGAATTAATTTTTGAATATTTTGTTGGTACATACTTTTCAACTGCATTATTTAAAATATTTGTAAAAATTGCATAAGTGTTATCTAAATCAGAAACGTTGAGTATATTTTGCCACGAAAATGATAACAAATACTCGATCATTGCATCAAAGTTAGCATTTTTATAATCATAAATAATTGTATTAGTTACATTTTCATTTTTCAAATAACTATAAAAGATAAAATCACCTTCTAATGCAAGATGATGAATTGAATTTTCCACTAAAGGAAAGATAGACTTTTCCACATAAATATGATATTCCTTGTCTACAAATATAAGATCAAGAATACGATTAAGATTATTTAATTGATAATTAATCTGTACAAGATCATACTGACTTAAAAAATCAATGACTGTTACTTCAATTTCATTTGTTATATTAAACGGAATTAAATATTTATCATCAGAGTCTAGACTCCAGTTTATATTTCCAAGGTTGAAGTCTCCAGCAGAAATAACATGTTCTAAATTTAAGTTATCCAAAATATTTTTAGAATTAAGCAAATGTAAGTTATAAAGCTCTATTGGACTCTTAGGAGGTATATAACTCGCTAAAACATACAATTCATTCTCCTCTATTTTTATAGAGACAATAAGCTGATCAACATCGAGGTTAGGTGAAGAAGAGTTTGATTGTAAGTCTATTGCTTTACATGGAAATTAAGCCCGAACAGCAATCAATACTCCACCTCCCCTTTCCATTCCTGTTTTTAGTTTACATCTATCCTTTCTAAACACAGTATACAAATTTGAAAAAAATTCAGATGTTAAATGATTTTCGGATAACCAAGTCTCTGTTAAAATTATTATATCATAAATACATGAAGATAAAGAAAGATATACAGAATCAAGTCTGGTTCTTAACCCACCTACGTTTTGATAATAAAATGAAAGTTTACTTCTTCCAAAATGAGAAATTGAAGTTTTATTTGAAAAATTTAGAACTGAATTTAAAGATGATGATGATTCTCCAGCAGGAACAGCAACAGCAGCATCAACAATATTATTTATGATGTTATAAGGATTTGAGAAGAGAGTTTGTCGTTTTTTGGATAGTTTATAAATTGTTTAACTTGAACTGAAAACGGCCATATAGACTTGTTATTCAACAAATCATTAAGGAGAGTCGAAGGCACGCTTAGTTCAAAGTTGACATATTTAATTTCAGATTCTGGGATACCTTTTTTAATTAATTTATAACACTTCAAAAGGCTTATTGGTATACCAGTTTTAGTTGAAACATAGTTAATAATATCTTCACATTTTGTTTCCTTATTGAATTTTGAAATGTAGCCACTTCGAAGCGACAACAATATTTAGAGAAGAATTCATATCAGATCCAATGATGGCACTAGGTTTATTTTTGTTTGGTTTATTTTTTAAAACTTTATACCATTCATGTTTATTATTGATAACATTACTGCTTTCTTGTTCATCAACGTGGACTAAAACTTCAGGTTGTGGTAGGTCAGTGAGTAGCGGAACAGCGACAAAAGTAGGTTGGGAAGATAACGCATGCGCAGAATAGTTCGCAATTGCATTAGATGATGATGATGATGATGCGCTCTTAGCAGAGTTGCTATTGCTATCAGTAATTGTAGGTAAGAAAGCTACATTGTTCTTAGCATGGACATGGTTAAATTGTGTTGAACACAACCTTTACTCATATGTCAAAATTGGAACTGGAAAGCTGTTTACGAAATTGGATCTCCAACAGGCCTACCAAAAACTGATGGTAGATGATGAATCTGCCGATGCCTTGACACTAAACACCCACCGAGGGTTATTTAAGGTAAGAAGACTTCCTTTTGGCGTGGCTGCTTCACCAGGTATTTTCCAAAAGTTTATGGATAATTTACTCCAGGCAATAAATGGTGTAAAAGCTTTTATAGATGATATAGTAATTTTGGGTGAAAATGAAGATTCACATAACACAAATTTAGAACTCGTATTAAATAAATTAGCTAAAGCAAATTTAACTGTACCAAAATTTAAATGCATTTTCGGTAAATCAGAGGTGGACTTTCTTGGGTATCACATATCGGGTGATGGCATACGACCGAATAAGTTTAAAGTAGATGCAATCCAGAAAGCACCTCTCCCTCAGAATAAAGAAATACTTCAGTAATTTCTGGGAATGCTTAATTTTTACAATAAATTTTTAGCAAACAAGGCTTCTATGGCCGAAAAACTTCATCGAATGTTGGACAAAAATGTTAAATGGTGCTGGACCAAAGAGCACACGTTTGTATTTAATGAATTGAAAGACCTTTTGAAGTCCGATACAGTACTTACACACTACAATGAAAATAAACTTTTAGTTCTCTCTTGTGATGCCTCGCCATATGGTGTAGGGGCAGTGTTGGCACATCGAGATGGAGATAATAATGAACGCCCTATTGCATTTTAATCAAGTACTTTGGGTTCAAGTGAACGAAACTATGCCCAAATTGATAAAGAAGGCTTGGCAATTATATTCGGTGTAAAACACTTTCATCAGTACAGTAGGTATATTGCTGGTAGACAAGTTCTGATTATAACGGATCACAAACCATTATTGGGTATTTTTAATAAACACAAACCTTTTCCTGTTATGGTATCACCACGTATGTTGAGATGGTGTCTGCTTTTGTCCTCCTTTAATTATGAGCTAGAACATCGACCAAGTAAATTGAACGCCAGTGCGGATTGCCTTAGTAGATTTCCGCTGCAAGGTTCTAAAGATGCTCCCAGCGATCTATCGGATATATTATTACTCGAAAAATTGAAGGATACATCCATTCGACCGGAAGACGTGGCCCGCGAAACTTCTCGAGATCCGGAATATAGTAAAGTGATGCGATGGATACTTCATGGGTGGCCAGTTAAAATAGAAAAGGAATTCAAACCTTTTTTCCAAAGAAGAACAGAATTATCCAGTCCTTGGCGCAAAGCTACGTTTGGTGGCCGCAATTTAATCAACACGTTGAACAGGCATCAGTACGAGTTTGTAATCAGTGTCAATTGAATCGACCAAATCCTCCAAGTCCACCTTGCCAATTTATAACGCAAGAAACAAATCCTTGGTCGACTTTACATCTAGATTTTGCAGGACCTTATAAAGGTCACACATTTCTAATTGTCGTAGAGCCGATGTCCAAATGGCTTGAGCTGCGAGAAATGTTTGCGATTCATGGGCTGCGCAGGAAGGTCATAACTGATAATGGTACTGCATTTGTCTCTGAAGATTTAAAAATGTTTTATCGAAACAATTGAATACAATCCAACACAACAGCTCCCTACCACCCTTCGAGTAATGGCCAAGCTGAACGGATGGTCCGATATACAAAGTCATCACTGGCAGTATTAACAGAAGGTGATATCCATCTTAAACTACAGCGATTTTTATTTAAACAACATACCATACCTCACACCGCAACTGGAAGAGCACCAGCGGAGTTAATGATGGGAAGAAAGTTAAGAACAATGTTGAATATGTTACATCCAGACAACATCATTTTAAGGAACGAGATGAGCGAAGGAGACACCGTAACAGAAAAATTAGGAATTTTTTAAGTGGGAGGCGCAGTATTCTTCAGAAACTATTCAGCTGGCCCTAAATGGTTGAAGGGTAATGTTTCAGAGATAACCGGACCAGTGTCGTTTATTATAAAAACCTTGAATGGTCGGATAGCCAAATTCAAGATCAAACTCGTCGTAGAGTCGACGGTGACTTTGAAATCGAACCTGAACTTCGAGTTATCAACACACCAGTCATAAATCAAAACAAGGATTCCATTCATTCCGGACCATTACCACCTGTTTCTCCTATCTCAACCACGGAACCATACTTATGCCAGGAAGACCCACAAATTCCAACCAACACCATCAATGACCCACCGGTTTGCGATCAATTTTTTTTTAGTCGACAGAGAATCACAAGTGCGGTCCAAGATTAATGTGTTTTGAAAGTTCTGCAAACGATGAGTTTTATGACCTCCTGGGCAGAGCTTACGGAGCCTGTCTGGAGTACGATGTACAAATTTTGCTCATTGACCTCAGTCCTCAATGTCCAGTGTCCAGGGAAAGAAGGACACCTCTGGTGGAAGAGACAAAAATGATTATGGCCTCTAACTAATTGTTTTCTCAGAAGCTCGTTAGGCTTGTTTCACACATAACTAAGTTTCATTCGGTTCCGTCTGTACTCGTTTCATTTTCGGTTGGACCTGATAAATGTAACCTTCATCAACGGCAAGAATATTAAAACCTAATAGAAACCGAATAGCACCGAACGTCCCCTTGAGGCTTGTTTCACACATATACGGTTTCATTCGGTTCGGTATGTATTCGGTTCGTTTTCGGTTTCAGTTTTGTATTTTCACACATACATATACGGTTCCTATAAGGTTTGTATTCAAATATCAATTTTTAATTCCAAAAATATCAACATACTTCAGCACTAGTTGTCAATTCCAAATAAAAACGAACAAAAAAAACCTTATAGAACCGAATATGTGTGAACGCTACGATAAGTTTGTGTGCCCTTGAAACCGAATGAAACCGATTCGTGTCGAGGGGACGTTCGGTGCTATTCGGTTTCTATTAGGTTTTTATTCCTGCCGTTTTCATCGGTTCACACTTATCAGGTCCGACCGAAAATGAACCGAATACAGACCGAACCGAATGAGACCGTATATGTGTGAAACAAGCCTAATGTGGTGATAAATAGCAACCTGGCGCTTCCCTTGCAGAAAGCACCTGAAGTCTCCATTGTGTATTCACCTGCCACAGACGCTAACAACCAGTATAGCAAAGTCATCAAAGAGGAAGCCGAACCACAATAGGCTACCAACCACCCTGCTACAGCTGAACAAAGTGACCAAAAGCTGCATATGCAAATATGCTGCAGCGTAAAACAAGAGCAGCGAAGGTGGGGTATTGAGCAAGGAAGGAGAGGAAAGTAGAAAAGTAGAAAGAAGAGGACGTGTACAGCCTCCCAGCTCGCGGAGATCGAAGAATCTCATCGAAATCACAACTGCAAGCTCTTCAAACTAGCGAAGGTAACCCAATCACCGTAGGATAGGGAATAGTAGTTGTATTCAAGCAGCACTCCCAGCAGCCCTGTCAATGAATACACAGTTCCACCACCAAGTACCTACAGAAGAGGCAGACTTAACTATAAAGAAGCTCAAGAACAACAAGGCCACACCAGATCTGATAGTTGACTAACGGAGCTCTTCAAACACGGACGTGATGTGTTGGAAGATTGTATGCCTCAGCTCATGTACCAAGCTTTGGGTGGAAGGAAGCCTGCCTGATCTATCAGCTCCATATGATGTCCAATCTACGATCCTTTCCTATGTCCGGCAAAAACTATCGAGGCATATCTCTGATAAATGTCACATATAGAAGATCTTTTTCAACGTTCTGTGTGAGCGCTTTAAGCCATTCTGCAACATTCTGCAAGTACCACTGTGACCTCCGGTCAGGCAGATCAAGCATAGACCAAATATTCACTCTCAGGAAAATCCTGGAAAAGACCGACGAATTGCAAGAAACTCACCATCTATTCATCGACCTCAAAGCCCCATATGATAGCATTCATCGTCAGCAAATGGCTGAACTTGGCATCCAGCGAAAAATTATCCAGCTTTATCAAGCTATCCAAAAACTGCACATGGTATCGGCAAGGAGATGCGCTATCGTGGGATTTATTTAATCTCGTTCTCGAGCAAATAGTGCGCAGGCAGGGTAAGGGAGGGCTAACACTCAAGGCACTGTTTTCAACAGTTCTGTCCAATTTCTAGGCAGGTTATCGTTGGCCGCTCCCAACATTCCGTTATAGAGTCTTTCACGGCAGTTGAAGAGCAGGTAAAACTTGTTGGTCTTGAAGTTAACGAGGACAAGACCAAATATATGCTATCAAAAAACAATGGAATATCCGTCAATTGGCTAGGACAAAACTCCAATGTTGAAAGCAAGAACTTCGAAGTAGTAAGGGAGTTTGTCTACCTCGGAGCTAACATGAATCCCACACATGATATCTTAGTGGTGATCTGACGAAGAATTACCCTAGCAAACCGGTGCTTTTTCGGTTCGGGGTTCAAAACTCCTCACACGTAAGATGAAGTGCACTCTAAATAAAACTCTTATACTTACAGTCCTGCTTTATGGCACCGAGAGTTGGACGATAAACTGAATGGGAGAGCTGATACTATGGGCTTTTTCGGAAGTAAAATTCTTCAATGAATATTTGCGAGGAGGGCGAATGGAGGAGAAGATACAACCGCGAACTCTAAGGACAATATCAAGATGTGGATGATGCCCAGAAAATAAAAACACGTTGACTACTTTGACTTGGCGGATGGAAAAATCTTCCAGGAAAGAGGCTCTTTGAATTCCAGCCACAGGTTCGAGGGAACAAGGAAGACCGAGCCTCCTGTTTAATATCCGAGCCATCACGGAGCGAAGGCTTGGTCTAGATGACTGGAAGCAGGGTTCTTGGGATCGCAGAGAAAAGAAGTCCACCGTGTCCCAGGCTGCGACACTTCATGGATTGGGAGCTGGATAAACCAAAAACAACATCGAAAACAACCAAAGCCATTATAACTTTTCAAACAAAAATGAAAGGCGTTTGTTTTGTTATGGTTCAAAACTTCTTCGGAAGCTAAATCAACAGCAAAATAACTCTGACTGGTTCCGACACTATGCCTCTGCTCTACCTTTCCCATGAACAAACTGAATCTAACTAATGTCGTTTTCCATTGGTTTCACTCAAGAAGACACTCATTCTGAATCCAATGGAACAGTGCTTGTTACTTCTACTCAATTCTGAAGTTTTGTCTCTGTATTAGTGAATCATTAAATAGAAACTTTTTGCTGGCACACAAAAAGTGAAATTAAAAACAATAGTGTATCCACCCCTTACTTACAAATAATAATTTTTCTTTTTGTTTTTTTAATTTGTTTATTAAATTTCATTAAATTCAGTGTTTTTGAGTGCACAATTAATTAAAATGGGATGAACAAAAAATATGAAGTTGCACTGCAGTTTGTTTTGACGTTTGAGTTTGAATGTATTAGTGCTTCTGGAGTGGATTCTGACTTCAAATCAAGAAGCGAAATTCTCTTCTCAGAATCGTCAGAAGAGGATTTTTGTGCCAATGGAATGGTTTCAGAAGACTTCCGGACGCTTCGGAAGGCTTCTGAATGTCCAATGGAAAACGACATAAGTCTAAACCACCACCGTCCCGCAATCGTCAACAATCAACCATTATAACGACTCAATTACCGTAAATGTATACCAAATTCACAATCGCAATCTCAATCTTCTTCATCAATCCATTAACAACTCGTATCCTGGGATTGACGTGTGTGTATGTACTTCGTGCACTTGTTTCACATTTCTACTTAATATGCATTCAAGTTCCGTTTGGTTTTAATTTTTTTTTTATTCTTGTTGTTGTCCTTTCTTGTTTTCCTTTTTCCCTTGAATTGTCTTCCCTTCTTCTACTTTTGCGGATAAATTTATATTGTGTATTTGACAAATATTTACCGAGAACTTAATAAAAACATTCATCACACTCGTTCACAAGGAACACACAGATACAGATCTACTACCCGTCTATGCTAACATTAGAGTCTACAACTTATACGATACACGGGGAAAGACGTTTCTACGGCTACGAGTATCTTTAGCATTCCACAATCCGCTAGCAACTTAGCAACGAGCGGTTTGCGTCGCTGGGTATCCGTATCCCAAAATATAAAAAAGGGGTGATTCGCTAATGTTATCCCTTCCCAACCCTATTACGGTGGCGAGCACTAAATTTAAAGAAAGGTTCTTATGTGTTGGCACGGTTCTACTTCATCAGTCGCATAGTCGTCAGTCGTCACGCAAAAGGGTATACAGGATACAGGAATAGGTATATATAGGACCAAAGGGATATGGAGCTAGAGGGGAGAACTTAATTACGAGATATCGACAAACGTCGTCCTGGCAGCTCTCCTGTCCCATGGGCACGTGCTCTGATAGATTTTTTGTTCTCTTCCAGATTAATGTACGCATTAGTGGATTTAATGTATTTCCGTCCCTTACCTCCTTCATCATCATCATCATCATCATCACAACCACCATCACCAGTTCTATATTATTTTATTTTTTGTTCTGTCCAATGTGAGGGGGAAGGGGGGGTTGAATCCGTCTAGGCCTTGGGTTGTATTTATTTTGTCGAATTGCTTTTTTCTATTGCTCTCATTTTTTGACGCAAATAGGAAGGGGATGATAAAAATCTTTTTATGGATGCGCAGGGTTGACAGAATGCCATGCCATCACCCCAACCCCGGTCGTATACCTGCTCACATCCTGACGACAGGTATATTTGGATTCAACACAAAAAATAAATAAAACGTTGGGAATGAGTTTCAATATCAAATGGATTAGTTTTTTTTCTAGCTGAGGGTGTATCGAGTTAAAAAGAGAAATTGGAAAACAAGAAATAAAAACTGCCGATGCTGATCGGATGTGATTTTTTTTTTTTACTTTGCTTTATTTTGTGAAAATCGTTGACGATTTGGTACACATTGACATTACACACGTATGAATGTGAGGGGAATGTGGTATATCGAATGACAGATGATTGACCTGAGTTTTACTTTAGATAGACCTCTGTGCATGTTGGAAGTTAGTTCTTGTGAAAAAGTTTGAGTATGTGGATTAACAAACTGGTTATTAGCCTCCAACTCGAAAGAGTATGCACAGTTCAATATTTATGCTATGTACATATTTATATCGAGAACTATATAGGTATTCGAACTTAACGAAATAAATAAGTAACTTTCTGCATGAATTATCTACAGATGTAGACAAATGCTAAGTTCTCCAGTTAACAAAGCTATATTTGCCGATTGAAAAGCGATTAGGTAGATAATTTACCGCTCATTAGTCGTTATTATGGGCGCCGTTATTATGAGAATAATGACAGCAAGGTTCCGTTCAAAAATTCGCAACGTAATAATAATTCAGTGCTACGCCCCCACAAATGAAGCGACCGAGGAAGACAAAACCGCTTTGTACACTCATCTTAACTCAGTTTACAGAGGTGTACCGAGAGTCGACATCATAATTGTCATGGGAGATCTCAATGCCCAAGTCGGATCAGACAACTACGGTCTGGAAAATGGCGATTTGCTGGTCTATTTTTGTAACGCTAATCGTCTTGTACTGGGTGGGACTGCAACAAAAGCACCTGGGTACATCCGGATGGTCAAATTGCAAACCAAATTGACCACATCTTTCATCGATGCGATAGTTACAGAACATGGGTCTTGGATCCGAAACTGTACCCAAGCAGACGAGAGTTAGAGACTCTTGGATATTCCAAGACACCTGGGATAAAATCGAGCCTCGCAAATCGTTGAAGATGAAAATAAATGCCGAAGCCGATGCTCAACGAAAGGCTGAATTGCGAAGAGAGTATCGCTTAGACGTGACAAGAGGGTAAGGTTAGACGGTCTCGCAGGAAATGCGAAAAACGCTGCAAGAAGAGGAGATACAAGGGAATCGTACCAAATATCCAAGGAAGTTGTCGGGAAGAAAAGCAACACCAATCATCCTGTAATGGATGTGGATGGTACACTTTTGGTATCAATCGAGGATCAGCTGCGCAGGTGGAAGGATCACTTTTGTGCCTTGCTTAATGAGGATGCTTAACGAAATTCGCAGATCATATAGGGGTATTGACATCCAACCGTCTACAGTACTGGAAATTCAATTTTCGATAAATCTTCTCAAAAACAACAAAGCAGCTGGACTTGACGGTATACCAGCCGAGTTCCTGAAAGCTGACCCTGTCAGAACGGCTATTATTCTACACCCGTTGATACAAGCTGTGAGGGAAAACGAAGTCTATCCCAGCGACTGGAAGGATAGTGTAATTGTTAAGTTGCCAATGAAAAGTGATCTTAAGAATTGCAACAATTGGGGAGGTATTACAGTTTTGTCCGTTTTTCCAAAACTAATGGCAACCATCATTCTCGAGCGGATAAAGGTTAGAATCGAGTCTACACTCTAGAGGCATCAAGCTGGTTTTCGCAGTGGGCGGTCTTGTATCGACCATATCAACACTCTGCGTATCGTTCTTGAGCAGTCTGCGGAGTTTCAGTCACCGCTTTACCTCATGTTCGTGGATTTTGAAAAGGCCTTTGACCGAGTCAAACGTGAATGTATATGGAGATCTCTTCTTGGTAGAGGAATTCCCCCAAAAATTGTTGCCATTATAAGAGAGTCCTATAACAACGCAAGATGTTTTGTTTTACACAATGGGCAGCTATCCGACTCTTTCGGAGTGCGGTATAGGGTGTGAGGCAAGGAGATGTTCTATCGCCAATTCTCTTTCCACTGGCAATATTTACGATGTTTTTGACGGCCAGCGTTGGAACAGCAGAGAGGCAGGGTATTGAATGGAGACCGTTTGAAAGGCTTAGTCACTAAGACTATGTCGATGATATATGTCTCTTGGCAAATAACATCAGCGTGCTGATCGGCGTGCTGTTTCAGCAAATGGTGGTGCTGATCTGGAAGTTCAAAGAAGAATAAATAAGGCCCACACAGCCTTCGGTTTTTTCTCCCAAATTTGGAAATCCAGTCAAATCTCCTTACGCACAAAGTTGCGATTCTTCGAATCCAATGTCAAATCCGTGCTGTTATATGCTTACGAAACCTGGAAAGTCACGACTACCATGTCGAAAAAATTGCAGGTTTTTGTGAACCGTTGTCTACGCCATATTCTAAAAATTCACTGGCCACAAATTATATCAAACGAGGAATTGTGGCGCAGGACAAGTCAAGAGTGGCTGGATGTTCACATAAGAAGGTGAAAATGGCAATGGATTGGTCATACACTGAGGAAACCAAACAATGAAATTGCAAAGCAGTCCTTTTTATGGAATATTCAAAGATCAAAGTGCACGGCGGGTTGGAAGATCAAGAACAACATGGAAATCAACAGTTCTTTCTAGCAGAAGCAGACTCCCAGAGAAAGACCTGGCCACAGTTTAAATATCTAGCTGCAGACGTGAAGGCTGGAAACGATTTGTTGGCACCCAATGCCCCAATCGGGGTTACAGGACTTGATGATGATGATGATGATGGTGAGTCGTTAATCACCTATTTGTGAAAATTACAAAATTTGTTGTCTATGTTTGTATATTCTCAAAAATGGGCTACGAATTCTCATATTTAATTGCAGCCCTATCAATAAAAAAAGCTTTCATATCTTCTAATTCACAAATTAACTAATGTCGTTTTCGATTGGATTCTTTGGCTGTACCAACTCTTTTTGATTCCAATCGAATATGCAAACAACGTGTTGTCAAATTCACACACACACACTACTGAATGACACCATTTTATAAATTGGCTTCTTCAAGCATTTATCACTTTTTACAAGTAGTCCGACGAAAAACTGTATATTAATGCGTGTTTTCCAAATCTACTCCCTCTTGAAATTGGGAACAGAAAAAATTACTCGGAATAGCCAACCGAAGGCTTTTAGAGTAGTCGGAGTTAAAATGGAGTGCAAATGGAGTGCTCCGAACGTCCAAACGAGAAAACAACAAAAAATGTTGATCAGAAGTTAGTTCAAGTTTTGCCAAAACCTATAATAATGAAAGGAAGCAGACATTTGTGTCAGAAAATACTTCTTACACCTCAAATGGGAGAGTGTGTGTGCAAAAGTTCATTAGCGGGTAAGTGTAAGAGCAGTTCAATTAATACTCCTTAGTAACGGCTGAGTTCTTGTTAAATGTAGTAGATTTTTGTTAAGATTTGGAAATTAACGTGATTTAGAAAGTTTTCAAATTTTAATTTTTACGAAATTTTAATTCATGGTATTACTCTCGATCAACGTTTTAGCTAACTTGTGAAGAAAATACCTGAATATTTTTATTGATGGGGGTTAAAAGTTTTAAAAAGCTTGGAAAGGGGGTGGGGCGTTACCAGCTAACATCAAGTTACAACTAATTATCCACCTAATCGCTTTGCCAACTACCTCAAAAGCTCAATGCCCTGTGATGCTCCTCCAAAATATTGCTTTCTTTGTTTAAATGGGTGAAGCAATCCCTTATGAAATGAATCTCAGTTCGAAAGGAGATATCTCCTCAACTCCACCATTTATAGAGGAATTAGGGCCAGTTTCAAAGGTTCCGGTCAGTGTTGTGCCATGTAGACTATAAATGTAAACTACACGATTGTCTACGCGTAGACAATTAAACGATTGTACACAGTAGCATACTAAAGGGCCCTGGAGACGCTCGAACATGGTGCGAGTGAACATAGTTCGACTAAACTCCGCAGACACTGAAACCAAGCAGGAACCAAACTACTCGAACTTCATTATTCTTACGACTTATATGTCATTCACAATATTCACTGTCTCATTTATTTTATTTTTATTCAGTTATTTGACATTTTTTCTTTTTATTTTTAATATTGAAATCAAAATTAAACCCAAATGTTCGAGTAAACATATGAAACCGGTCCGCAAACAGTCGAATCTGGTACGACAAACGATTAGCCCCGCCCTCGAACATCGAAAAATATCAAACTCGTTTTGATTTTGGTGAGACCAAATTTTTGTTTAGTGACACTAATAATTTATACTCGAACCAGCCCGCAGACAAATAAAATCAACTCGAACATAGTACTGGAACCATGTTCACTCGCACCACGTTCGAGCGTCTCCAGAGCCCTTAATTCTTCTTATCCTGAAACGCTCTCCACAAATCCTGCAACAGTGTTCGATAGGATAAAACAACGTTTTGAATGTTTGCTTTGGACGTTGCTAGAAATAATGCCAATAACGGCAAGGATAAGATACTGCTACTCTATTAACTACGCCATGAAGGTTTTGTGGGTGAAATCTCTGAAGAGAAAAGAGCTTACTTAACGACCGAGAGTCTAATTATACAAACCATAGAATTCCTCGAATGAATTTATTTCCAGTTTGATTTCCATGTCATATATTTTGTCTTTGTTTACTTTTATTTTTGTTAGAAGCTTAACTAGAACTTAATTGAAATATTACCTTTTATTGTGTACTAGATGACCCGGTGAACTTCGTTTCACCATACATTAGATTAAATGTAAGTGTAACTCTTCATAAGCTAGTCTCAACGAACGTTATTTCCCCTTAAGAACAGCAGCTATTGTTGGCTAACTGCGATTCCAATACTAAACAAACTCTCTGTCATTTTTATAGAAAACCATTGTCACCTAAATTCTTAAAAGAACACTTATTTGTTTAAATAAGCCTTTACACAATTTCTGAGTTCTATTATCTAGGAATACCTGGTATTTATCTCTTGATAAAACTTTTAGGAACGATACGCTAAATTAGTTTCTTATTTATAAGATTTTTATTTTGTATAAATATCGGAAACCTAACTCACAACAGGATGTAGGGGATTGATGAAAATGATAAATAGTCTTTTCTTTGCGCTCAAAAATAAATTTTTTCATATTTTCAGTTTGTAATTTGACAAATACTCAGCGCTAATGGCACCCTTAATAATAGATAGGTAGTGAAAAAATAAATATAAGCCTTCTGTCATTTTTCTCCCAATTTCACCTACTACTTTTAAAAATTATTTATATCTTAGGCCATCCTCCAACTCCAAGTAATAACCTTTTCAAAACAAACAAAAATTCAATTCAAGCAAACCGTTTGCTACTATCATGTTAGTTATAAGCCAGATTGTATATATTGTGTTCAATAAAAAAAATTGAAAATTGAATTGAATCAAGCAAACCGTTCTTATTTGGATTAACCTCATTCCTTTTTACTTCCTTTTTATGAAAAGCTAGAGTTTTTGAAATACTCAGCTCATAGTGGGCCTTACACCAGTATTGGGCAATGATATTAACCGTGCAAGGGCTGTAGTGTATAAGTTGCAGAACAATATGTTTTCACTCAATATTTGTTTACTGTTTAGTGAGAAATAATATTTCCTGGTGTAAGGCCCACATAAAAGCTATCGTTAAGTTCGTTAATGTAAAAGTTCGGTAACACTGCAAAATTTATGTTTCATTCCTTCTGGCAGATACTGTCCGGTCTACAGTTTTTCTATTTTAAAATAAGCTTGGTATTTGCTTCTAACGATTTCAAATTTCACCAAAAATGTGCACAAACCGTACCATTTACTGACAATTTATTTTCACAGTGATGCAGTATATTTATGTTTACATTTACGAACTCTGGGTATTTCTTAACTTAGATTCTTTACGGAAAAAAAAATAAGTTTTAGACTCGGGTCGTAGAGTTTCTGATATAAACAAAGAAATAAGCAAACATAATAGGTACCCCGTTGCTGGCCTTTGTTTGCAAACTGCTAGATATTTGTCCAAACTTCACAAAATCAGTTTTGGACCAATACCGAACGCCACCTGAAACTTTTGAAAATAATAAGGCTGATGATGAAAATAAGAAGACTTATGGACTTTTCGATTGGGGTCATAATGTAAGTCCTTGTTGTGATAAGATGGAAAAATGCTTCTGGGATTTAGTTTCAGAATCGAAATGAGAAGCGTTCACACGTATCGAATCGATCTTTTGGATTTCCAATCGAAAAGACCAATTTTTTCACTGTCTACGACTTTCTAATACAATTATTTGACTTTTCCTTAATTTTGCAAGATGCGATGAAATTTCATCACAAACTCAGTTTTTTTTCCCCACAACCATCTTTGGATTATAAAATAAAATCTTGTTTTCAACAATTTATAGATTCACATTATAACCAATCCTTATCCTTAGTCATTTTATATAGGTACATAGGTATAGGTATAAGATAGACCGCACTTTAAAACCTCGTTTTGACATCCGGGCCCGGTATTAATTGAATGGCGGAAAATAACGATTCGAGGAACCTCGAAACTTATAGCATCGTATCTAATGAGCATCTCACTTACCTTTTGGTTTGTAGATCCCGCTATTTTTCTATTATTTATTCTTATTCTTCTTATTTTTCGATTTGGACCCCGTAAGTCGTAGAGCAAATACAAAATTGGATAGTGAACAAATAAGAAAATATGGCCTCTGGTCAACATGTCAAGTGTTTCAAGCAGTAAGTTTTGTGATCTCTTTGTTTAGATCTCCCTACAGAGCCTCTGATAAAGAAAAACTATATGTACATTCTCCTATATCCCTTCATTCCGAACTTTTAGACAAATGCCAACCCCAAAATCACTGCCATTGGTCCAACCGTCGACAGTGAAAAATCTGTATCCAAGAACAGTTTGCATTTTTCGGTAAAATCTAAGAAAATATGTACCCAGTTTAAATTTTCCCATCAACAATAATATCAATACATATACATACATACCTGAACAATGCGTTTAGGCATCTTATCCTGCAAACATACTCGAAGAAGAAATTGTCAAAGAAATGAAGGTCCAAGATGTAACTGAGGCTTGAAAACCTCAAAGAATAATATTGAAGACATCTCAAGTCCAACTGGTGTCGTTCTTTCTAATTTCGATCTTTCTCGCCTACCAAGCACCGTCAATATAGGTATAGTTGCGGTCGCTGAATAATATTTTTTTTCTATTTTATTATGTCAGAGATAAAAATTTATTGTTGATTGATTTGTTTTCAAACTCAATTGATTCAATTATTTTTTTATATAAAACAGGCACTTGGGTTTTTGCACGTTGCGGACAAGCCGAAAAACCAATTTAGACCAAACTTCATTTAAACACCCACCGGTTCATACCAAACATTTCCTAAAAAGAATCATCCATATCAGTTCAGCCGTTTTTGAGCTTTTGCAGGACTAACGCACAACGATTGATTTTTATATATAAGATTAATATTTATTTTGGTAAGCCGAAATTAAATTATAAAATTCTCCATCGTCGACTGTTTCCAAATAATTTGGTCTTAGGAAAAATACTCTGTTCTAGCTTTAAAATGTTTTAACGAATCCTAGTAGGGGCGTTAGTGCACGATAAGAGGGCAAACCTTCCATTTTGACCAGACGCTTTGAGCTTTAGCATACAAATAGTTCATGTCCTAACTTTACTTTTAAGAAGTGTTGCCAAGATGGCAACGCTGTCAGAAACACAAGGGAAAGGCTGCCACTTACCAGTTTAAACTCCGAAATGTTGCTTATAAATCGAAAACCAAGGGTCGGATGATGACCCTAGAGCTCCCGTTGGCTTCAGAAACCTTGAAACCACAGGACTACATTATTGATTTTCTCCCACCCCTCCCCTTGCACGAAGGGGGGTGGAAAAAAGTCGTTTTGGGAAAGAAAATTTAAAAAGCCAAGTAAAGTTAGAAAAATATTTTTATTAATAAAATTTAAAGAGAATTTTACAATCTACTTCATTATATCCAAAGTTGATTGAAAACCTACCGTGTTTTTTTTATAAAGCCGTTTTTAAAGTGGAGATATGAAAGATTAACAAACTAAAATATTTATCTTGGTATATAATATAAGCATATGGCACATGATTTAACGGTATTTTATATTGTCCAATCTTATTAAGTCAAAATGAACCCGAAACAACCACTAAAGTTGGGTCAACACCTCTGATTTTCATTCTCCATTGAAAAACACCCTCCAGACAGTTTATATTTGTTTGGTCCCTTTTGTTTCTTGGTCTTGATGAAAAGTCAAACGTTTTGACCAATTTTCATCAACTCTCCATTTTTGGGAGGGGATGGTAGAAGCTAAAAATGTTTCCCTTTCTCTGACAAAACACCCTTTAACTATAAATAATTTTGTAGACTCTTTTGATTCTTGTTGCTTATGACAAATGAAATATGTGGACCAAGTTTCATGTCAATGCTGTTGGAATTCGGTAATTTTTTACTTGTTTCACTATAAATTCAGTCATCTTTAAATTTTATTAATAAAAATATTTTTCTAACTCTACTTGGCTTTTCAAATTTTCTTTCCCAAAACGACTTTTTTCCACCCCCTTCGTGCAAGGGGAGGGGTGGGAGAAAATCAATAATGTAGTCCTATGGTTTCAAGGGTGCTGAAGCCAACGGGAGTTTTAGGGTCATCGTCCGACCCTTTCTTTTCGATTTATAAGCAACATTTCTGGATTTAAGCTGGTAAGTGGCAACCCTTCTCTTGTGCTTCTGACAGTGTTGCCACCTTGGCAACACTTATTTAAAGTAAATTGATGTTCGACTTTGATTTCGATTTCAGTTCGCATTGATGTACATATAAGCTAGGCTAAGGATAAGTTTGACGTAGCGTACAACTTTGACTTGGTTTAACTATTTCGAGGTTGAACCGAGTATTTGTGAGATCAAATAAATAATGCTGTAGAGTTTTTGATTCGAACGTGTATGAAGAATGAATAGAGGAAGGCATCGCCTAAGGTAGCAACTTCCCAGCTTTAATTATCGGGCTATCTGGCTAAAATTGTCAATATCATTCTTTGAAAAGACTACTTCAGAATTAAATTTTTCGTTTCCGATTTCTTTGTAATTTTTAGAATGCGATTTTTTGCTTCGCGTGAGCAGCGTACTAGACTTTAGCTTGTATAAATTATGCATGTACAATGTACATACATATCTACAAGTTACATGTTTATTCTTATGATATAAATGTCCATGAAACATATCTTCTATAAAAAAGCAAAACAAATCTTCCCCTAAGATTGCTTCAACAACTATCTTGATCTGAGTCTAAAATAATCAGGTCGCAACAAGAAGATAGAAGACCAAGAATTGGAAAAAAAAACATAATCCACTTGGAACCCTAAATTTTCCAAAAGCACTAAAAATAAAGAACTTGAGCTCCGAGGAAATCCTTCATCTAATCACTTAATCGCATTTTAGTTCTTTCATCTCTGGCAAAGTATCTGTTAACAAATACACACTTGGGGTGGGGTGGATGGATATATAAAAACGAATCCATTCATTGTGTATACGGGAATACAACTAGGGTTTATACACGAACAAGGATTCTGTAGTTAGTAGTTACTATAAACCAAAGCATGCAAGTACCGTAAAATATGCGCGCAAACGTTTGAACGATGAAGGGGAAGAACACATTAATTCAATGTTCCGTATACATTGATTAGGAATCTCAAGGCGGTTAAGACTATTTAAAAAAAAAATGTTAAACGCAGAAAATCGTGGGGTGTAATCATGGTGACAGTGAATCTTCGTCAGTTGTTTCGATATCCTTTTTTTTTTTTTTTGAATAAAGATAGCCCAACTTTCACTGTTTAATGACAACAAAACATAGAAGTAGGTACATAACTGGAAGTTTGCAAAATTGATTGAAGTTAATCCTACAAAATTAATGTCATTCCCTTCTTTCCTTTTTCAACAGATTAGAGAATTTGAAAACGGAATTGGAAAGAAACGAGACTAGGTATTAAGAGGGGGACATAACAGGTGGTTTTTAGAAAAAAATAAATGAGTGTAAATGTAAATATGTACAGATAAACGTACCTATGTACATTTTATATGTATTATGAAGACATTTTCATATATGTATTGGGTTTTCAACACAAGATTTAAGCCAAAATTAAGCTTAAAATTCTTGAGAATTAAAAAAACAAAAAGATTCGGTTCCTAATACTATGTTTCCTAAAAAGGAGACATAAAACATCAGACTTAAGGCCTGGTCAAACAGAACGCGTTCCGGCGATCTTTGTGAGAAATTACAAACAAAATTTGATGGCCGCGATCTTTTTTACCCAGTGAAGTATTGATCGTATCGCCGGATCGCGTTCTGTTTGACCAGGGCTTTCGTATGGTCTTTATCTTCGGTGCGTTTGATTCCATCCCAAAACTGTCAATTTCTACCAAAGTTTTTGGAGGTAAACAAACAGAGGTCTAACTTGGTAACTTGTCTCACTAAGATCTCGTCCTATTCTCACCTCAGTATTTTACAAATATTTTTTCCTCATTAATTACTTTTCGTCTTTATAAAGAGCAATATATTTATATCATATTTTTATAGCATGACTCAAAAGTCACAGTCACAACTTTTGAGAGTCACAAGCAATCGCAATTGTGAACTCCTTCAGAGTAAGTCACAATTCACAAATTACCTGAGTTTTGACAAAACGTTGGATGGATTTTTTTCTTTTTCTTTCTAAAAGGACATGATTTTCCCTGCCCGAAAGAAAAGAAAGGATAAAACCGATACAACTTTGCTTTGTATTTAAGAAAAACTGTGTCGGTTCAGTCCGTTGTGATTTATTGTAGAGTTGCTCATCGGTCAACAAGTGACTAAGCATTATGCTGTGGTGAGTTTTCTTGTGAGATTTATCGGAGAATTTGAAAAATTTTATCGAGTCACAATTTACCTCACAAGGAATCAAGTCACGGGAGCTTGTGACTTTTGAGCTTGTGACCCCTTAAAATGCCTACGGGAGAATCGGGCTATAAATTTGGTTGGCTCTATGTATTCAGTTATTTCACTGCTGTACACCAAATGTCAAACTCTTAACATGGCCGTGATTGAAATATTTTTTCGAGCGTTAACAAAGCTCTTTAATTCTAATTTACAGTTTCATTTCTATGCAAATATTTCGCATGTCAATAATTATTGAGGTAAAATTCAAAATAATTTGCTTGCATGATTAGTATACAACTTCATGCAAATAAAACCATTGCCGTCAAGGAATGTCATACAACACAATTGGCCGACAATTATTTTGCGTGCGAGAAAATAGTGTGGTGAGTAAAATTTTTTTTTTGTATGGTCGTTTTAGACTTCATTATTTGCATGCAAATTGTTTTTGCATCCAAAAATAATTGTTTTCCATTGTAAGCCATTATATGTAGTTGATTTGTTTAGGGTAGATTAATAACTCAATGGGTGGCTTCAGCAAAAGCAAAAATTTCTCACTTTGAATATTATACAATATCTATGTATGGTGCACAGAATAGCTGGAAGATGGATTTGAAAATTTTGTTTTTTTTTTCGCATTGGAACTGTAAACTATGCTCGAAGCCTAGTTTAAAGTTCCCGTGGGCAAACAAATCTATGTAAATATTCTCGCATGTCATAAATAATTGATTTAAAATGCAAAATAATTGTTTGCATGACTGGGTTACAGTTTCATGCAAAAACAAAACTATTGCTGTCATGGAATGTCATGCGAAACAATGGACCGGTAATTGTTTTGCATGCAAAAAAAATTGTGGTGGATAAAATAGTTTTTATTTTTATAGATTTAGCCAGTTAACACTTCAAAAAAAAAAAAAAAAATATACTCACCTCAAGACATTTTTTGCATGCAAATGGGTTTTGCATTCAAAAATAACTGTTTTCCATTTTAGGCCTATTGTTTATTCATTAAAGGTAAATTAATGATCCAATGGGTGGCTAAAGCCAAGGCAAACGTTTTTCGCCTTCAATTTTACTCAGCTTGATTTTTTTTTCGCATGGGAACTGTAAACTATGCTTAATGAAAGAATTTTTTTTCTAAATTGACATCAGTCGGTCCTCTTTTCCATCAACTAATTACCTATTTGCCTCAAACGTTCATATATTCGTATACAAATTCCATTCTGGCAAGTTTGTCTAACTCAAGCTTTCGAGCGCCTCGAAATTTATACTTTTGCGTTTATGGCTGAATGTCGAAAGTAACTTAAAAAGGTAACATCAGCTGCCTGAACAGAATGGGAGACAGAGCTGAAATAGATGTCAAAAATGCTGCTGCCTGAGCTGCATGAGTTGAACAATTTTGAACTTCGACTGCAGCATTTTTGACATCTGTTCCATCTGTCTTATTCTGTCCAAGCAGTAAGGAGTTCAACAAAACACTCCTAATATCAATCATGATCATAAACAGTGTTCACATTTGACTAAAAAACTGAATTTTGTTTGACTTTTCAGTATTCACTTCTCACTTCACTGGGAGCCACTCCTATACAATTTTAGAGGTCCGCATCTTGTTGGTGATTTCAAACTCCCTGTAGCCTGTTTTGTTGCCATAAATGTTGTCAATATCAAAATATGTTTCTTTATTCATTATTCCTTCGATCTTTACAAAGGTTCTGATGGAAATCCAAGAAAAGCAACCTCATGCCATCAACAGACCTCCAACGTGTCTCACCGTTCTATGAACTTGATGTTGCTGAAGTGGTTCTCCAAAAGACCTAGCCATAATAACCTTTCATCGTCATCAGACCAAACTACCCATTTCCACTGGTCATTGGTTCAATTTTTATGACTTTTGGTAAAAGTTTATAGAACAGTGAAACATGGTGGAGGTTCGGTAATGGCGTGGAGGTGTTTTTTCTTGGAGTTCTATTGGGCTGTTAGAAAAATCGAAGGCATAATAAAGCGAGGAATTTGACATTTTTTGAAAGAGTTCAATAATGTAGAGGGAGAAAAGAAAAGGTTCTAATGCTGTATCCTGAGGGGCACCATGTAGAGTGGGAGCTTAATTGAATAACTTCTTCGTATCCGTATAAATTGACAGATGGTGGAGAATCTTTGTGTTACATCAGGAGCTTTTTAAGGTGGTCTTTCGTCTTTCATGTCAGAAACCTTGGAAAAGTGCTATAATAAGTATCAGAAAAACCAAATTTGCTCTCATTTTTACTGTGAAAAGATTTAACGTCGCGAAGCTAAAATCGCAAGAGATTGCCAGGACTTTTGCACACCACGTTTCTCTAAATCTCTCAACAAGCCCGCCGCCAGCATCATCTGCAGAGGACCAGTAGAAACATTGCCAAAATGCCATCAGGAGTGCCGCCACTCATGTGCTGGGTTTCACTAGGCCACCACAGTGAAACCCCTGGTTCGATGAAAAATGCAGGCTGGCGCATGTAGCAAGGAATGAGGCCTACCAAGCAATGCTGCAGACTAAAACCAGAGCTGCTGAGAGTGCAGCCCGGGAGTTCTACGAGCAAAAACGAAGGGAGGAACGCCAACTTCTCAGGAGGAAAAAGAGAGAGCATGCGAAGCGGGCGGGCGAGTCCATTGAGGACTGTAACGGCAGGGGGGATGTTCAAAAGTTCTACCGAAGGGTGAGGCAATCAACCCAGGCAAGAACGGAAGCCAGTCGAGATGAGAGTGGGAATATGGTGGTTGACATACAGTCCGTGCTGAGGATTTGGAAGCAGCACTTCTCAAGACTGCTAAACGGCGAAGATGGCCAAAATTCCGCTTTAAGACAGAACACTCCATTCAACCTGGACGATTATGGTCAACATTTCCGTCCACCCGATCTAAATAAAGTGCGGTTAGCGATAGCCAAGCTTAAAGCGTACAAGGCTGCTGGTGCGGATGGCCTGCCAGCCGAGCTATTTAAAGCAGGAGGAGATCACTTGTAAGTGTTCTTTATTCTTTTATATTATGTAAACTTTATAGTAGGGAGTATACACCAACTTATCTCCAAAATTTGGTCGGATGAAATGGATGAATGGAACCTCGGTATAGTGTGCCCTATCCACGAGAAAGGAGATGCTCTGACCTGTGCCAACTACAGAGGTATAAGTCTCCTCAACGTCGCGTACAAAATCCTGTCATCTGTACTCTGTGATCGCTTAAAACCATTTGTCAAGGATCTGATAGGCCCCTATCAGTGTGGTTTTAAGCCCGGCAAGTCAACCGTCGATCAAATGTTCACACTACGACAGATTTTGGAAAAAACCCAGGAGTTTCAAATCGATACACACCACCTCTTTATCGATTTCGAAGTCGCATATGATAGCGTAGATAGAGAAGAGCCATGTCGCATCTCGGCATCCCTGCCAAACTCGTCCGCTTGTGCAGGATGACGTTGGAGAAGTCTCGCTGCTCCGTCAAAGTTGGTAAGAACACCACCGAACCCTTTGATGTCGAGAAAGGTTTAAGGCAAGGCGACGCGTTATCATGCAACCTGTTTAACATCGTACTTGAAGCAATTGTACGCAACTCGCAAGTCAACAAATGAGGCACAATTTTTCAAAAGTCCGTTCAACTACTTGCTTATGCAGATGATATTGACATCATTGGGAGAACGAAGCGAGCTGTTACCGGCGCGTTTGCAAGTATTGAATCGCAGGCGGCGAAAATGAGTTTGGCTGTTAATGAGGACAAGACGAAGTATATGCTGTCATCGAGAAAGGAATCCCAACATCGTCGACTCGGGCAAAACGTCACGATGGATAGGTACAACTTCGAAGTCGTCAAGGACTTTATCTACCTGGGCTCCACTATTACATCACAAAATGACATCAGTGCAGAGATCTAACGAAGAATTACTCTTGCCAACCGCTGTTTCTTCGGGCTTAGAAGGCATTTGAGTAGTAAAGCCTTCTCTTAAAGAACCAAGGAGACCTTATATAAGATCCTCATCATCCCGGTCCTGCTTTATGGGGCAGAAACATGGACCTTGTGAAAAACGGATGAGAATCTGCTTGGGTGATTTGAAAGGAAAATTCTTCAGTCCAGTATGTATCGATGGAATAAGGAGGAGAAGATGTAACAACGGGCTTTACAGCGACGTCAACCTGGTCAAAAAGCTGAAAATACAGTAGCTGAGATGGCTGGCGCACACAAGTGGAGAACAACCTCAACCAACTTGGAGTGCGTAACTGGAGGCAGCTAGCTTGGGACCGAGCTGGCTGGAGGGGCTTGTTGGTTGGTTAAAGTAAAGTAAAGTAAAGTAAGGCCTACAAATGGAAAACAATTATTTGCATGCTAATAATGCTGTGAGGTAAAAATTTCGTTTATAGCGCGGACACTTCTTATTTGAGGTAAATTTTATTTCTCACCACCAAGTTTTTTTACTCCATCCAAAGAACTATAAACTTAGCTTTAAAGGTGAAATCTTTTTCAAAAAAATTATATACTTCCTTAGCTTAGACTTATCAAATTTTACTGCTATATTTTTGAATAAACTCTCTTCGGGATATATTCAAACTGCTACAAATCAAGGAATGGTGATTAATTGAATATTTAGTTGGGGAGTTGGGAGTGGGATACACAAATCAATGTAGCAGTTCGGGTAGTTAACAACACTTAAAACTCAAAAACAAGTTAAGGGCTTGTTATTCCTATTCCAACCTATGGATTCGAGATAATAAGCAAAACTTACTCAACCAACTAGCAGGTGTAAAATTAACATAAAATTAAACCTTTTTTTGGAACACCCTGCAGAAGGTCAAAACAAATTCTACTTGATTTTAATAAGTTTGTAAAAAAAATAGTTGATTCAGGTGTACCTACATTTTAAATGAATAGGTACCTAACCTACACATTTAAAAAGATTTCAGGATAAGTAAAGGATTACTCATCCATCACCTTATTCTGTCTCTTTTAACCCCGGAAAGTTTCTTAAAGAAAAAAATACAACAACATTTCCTTTCGCTTCGAATGCAAAAATTTGCATATAAAATTAATTCACCCGAATCCCTTCAAATCTCATTTTAATTTCAAGCAATAAAAAGTGTTTATTAAGCTGTCTTAATTTTCTTATGGGCGCTGCTCTTAAATGGAAGAGAAGAGCTCTTTATCATTTGCAGCCAAACAAATTAAGACGAAAATAATTAAACCATTTGCAGACAATATCATTAAATGAATACCGTATATACAATTGTTAAGCTATTTAAACCAAAAACCACCACCATCTCACCACCGCGTGCCACCACCATATACATATGTACGTATAAAACCTTGGAATGAGTCCATCACCCTTCTTATGGTTATTATGCTTTTTGAAAACCGTTAAAAAAGGGGAACAAATCCAATGAATTGTGCTGATGCTGACTCAATAAAAATCAAAAAGCGTTAACGCCAACAACATGATGATGTCGACTTACACCGCCGGAGAAAGCAAATCACCATTCGCTTTCTGTTTTTTTTTTGTATCGTAGATTCATTCACACGCTGCGCACCGTATCGTCTACCTTGCCACCACCGTTCGTCGTCGATATCATCGTCGTCGTCAGTCGTTTCGGTCTTTTGAATTTAGATGCATTACAGTGGAAATAATCATCTATTGCACTAAGCGGCAATGTGTATACTTCGGTAGTCTAAAGCTTGTCTGGCAGATATCGAGCGCTTATCCAGGACCGATAGATATTTCTTAAGGCCTTGGTGCAATTTCCAAATTTAACCTCCTTGTGGAATGCCACTACTATTGTTCTAACGAGTATGAAGTGTCAAAGCACGGGGCAGGTTTCTGCAGAAGGGCCACCCCAGACAAAAATTTTGGTTTCTGGGGGAACAACTAAACTCGGATGCAGATAGTTTTTATCTTCTAGAACCCAACAAACGAAACACGAACAGTGAATTTTATATCAGCACTCGGAATATTCGGACCTTAATCAGACTTCGTGCAGGAGAACGGGAAATCTCGAAACACGAAATCTCGCAAATAATCCTGATTTACCTGAATACTAACCGAAATCTCGCTATTTAAAATCTCGCATATCAAACTCTTTCATTATTATCGTTTGGCACGTCATCTACTATAGCAAGAGACCGACAGAACTTTTAATGAAAGCCTAGCACCATCAAGAGTGCAGAGGACCGGGGAAAGCACAGTCCACATAATCGGTAACCGAAGAGAAAGCCCGATAGAAGAGTTCTGGCCTGTAAATGCAGACAAGACCGAACGTTAATTCTGCAGACTAGGCTCAGAGCTGCGGGCGCTCAAGTTTATTGATGGTTGAGAAGCAGGCACTCAAGTTAGGGGTTGAGGGTTGTTATGACAGGAATATAAGGCTCAGAAGCTCTGTCAAATTCGTGAAATTATCTATTCACGGCTAAAAGGCCAGAGCAGAAGCGCAAAATATTTTTTTTTTTTTTATAAAAAAAAGGGGTTGTGACTACCCTTAAAATGATTAAACACAGTGCGAGCGTTAGGAAAAAGGGAAGGGTTCAAGAGGAGATGCTGATGCACATTGGTTTGTAAAAATAGCGATAATATAACGAAAGGCACGAAACATTGCGACGGTGTTCGAGAGATGCAAATGTTTCTGCTATAGCTATATCACCTATCAATTTTAAATTTCTATTTTGAACTCTATCCAAGGGACTTAGGAGCATCCGCCCAAATATGGGAGTTGTACTCAAGCTTTGGACGAATGAAGGCTTTATAGATTACAGCCAGATCAGAGTGGGGAAAAAATTTCTTGCATCTTCGAAGAAAACCTAAACATTTCGCAGCATTTTTGGCGACGTCAAATATCTGATCATTCCACAGAAGGTGGTCTGTGATGCACATACCCAGGACTGAAGGCTGTTCGGTTTCCTCGATGCAAGTGCCACTCATGGATAGTGGCATAGGGAGTGGGTTTTGCTTCAACGACAGAAGACAGCATTGAGTTTTTGAAGCATTAAATTCTACACGGTTTTCTGTTCGCCGCTGCCATTCAAGTTCCACATCCGAAGAACAAGGAAGTGAATCCTGAAACGAATATGAAAAACTGAGGGTACTGTCGTCTGCAAAACAATTTAATGGACTGGGAGTTTCAGACAAGAGATCATTTATGAAAATAAGAAAGAGAGTCGGAGACAAAACGGAGCCCTGGGGCACACCAGCATTTGTTATATGAATATCAGACTTGTTACCATCCAATACAACTTGTATTGAACGGTCCGAAAAGTAATTTCCAATCCAACGAAGAAGAGATTCATCGATACCAAATGCACGCATTTTCGATAAGAGAGCTTGATGCCAAACTCTATCAAACGCTTTTGAAATATCAATCGCAATAATCTTACTTTCTCCAAAACGATGTAAAGATTTGTTCCACTGCTCGGTGAGATATACCATCAGATCACCAGTGGACCTATTGCTACGAAAGCCGTACTGCCGGGACGTAAGTGCAATCGGACGGTAGTTAGAGGGAAAAGAAGATTCACCTGGACAAATGCTGTTTTCCATCCACTCGGAAAGAGACCAGTAGAGTAGGACAGATGGAAAAGCTTACGCAGTGGCTTTGCCAGCGTCGAAGAACACCTCTTCAGAGCAATGGGTGGGATACTATCCGGGCCGGCGGATTTGTGTACATCGAGATCTTCTAAAACTCTTGCTACTGCACGAGTGCAAAAGAAGATTTGTCTCATAAAATCATTGGCGCTCTCAAGTACAGGCAGAGTCATGGCACTCTCTGGCAGCGTCGAATTAACAGCAAACTGTGCTGCAAGCAAATTGGCTTTTTCTTTTGAGCTAACATAGGGAGTGTCATTGAAGACGAGCGTTGGAACCGAGGATGAAGCTGTATTTTTAATGTTTTTTTACAAATGATCAAATATTTTTACTACCTTTGGGACATTGTAGTATTTTTTGCCTTAATTTTCGATCATGCAAAAATTTGGTTCGTTGAATGTGGCCGTTACAGGTCTTTCTAGCTTGTTTAAACTTGATCCGGTATTCTTTAGCAGGGTTGGCTTTATAACATCGGAAACTTACTTCTCTTACCCTGATAATCTCTTTACAGCTCAAATCAAACCATGAATTCTCTTTCGGTTTGATAGATTTTATCCTATGCGGGATAAAATTTTTCATTCCGTAAATAATCAAGTTTGTGACCATATCTGCACTGGAGTCAACGTCACTATCGAGGAAGCATAGTGACCAGTTAAAATCCCTGAAGAAACTGTTGAGACCGTCCCAGTCGGCTTTCTCATATTGCCAAACGGTTCTCCTAGGGTTTTCTCTTTAACTGAGTTTTGTTGGCACAAGAAATTGGCAGATATGACACAATGGTCTGACGTGCCTAGAGGCGATAATACACTAACTGTGTATTTATCAGGATAAGAGGTAAGAAACAAGTCTAGGGTGTTGGCGGTTTGACCTGCTACGACAGGGATTCGAGTTGGCTCCTCGACAAGCTGAGTAAGATGGTTTTACTCAGCAAAGATCTCAACATACCTTCTTCCTTCGGGTGTTGTCTGGCCAGATAAGCGAAGCCACGAAGAATTGTGTACATTGAAATCGCCCACAATGACGATTTCAGTGTGAGGATAATGGGCAACAATTCTTTGAATGGAGTCGGACAGAGCATCAAACTCATTAAAAGTTGAATTTCTGTCCAAATTTGGGCTTCAATAAAGAAAGCATGGGTGAATGATGTGCTTGTTTACCGTAAATTTTAACCACATGAAATTAAAGTTTGTGTTAGAACACCCAGAGAAAGACGTGGCCACAGCTAAAGTACCTTGCAGTAGCCCGTGAAAGATGGAGACGTTTTGTTGACGCCCTATGCCCCAGCTGGGGTTACAGGACACGATGATGATGATGATGTTAGAACACAAACCGTATTGTGGTTGAAGTTGGTATGCAACATCTTTTCTAATATATACGGCTAGACAATGGTAGGGGAAGAATGGGTAACGTGAACCGATGGGCTGCCGGTATAAGAAAACAAGCCAGCATTTCTGGTTGGGGAAAAGCTACCTTCGGGTAGAAAAAAGTTCCCCAAAGGTGGAGGAACTGCAGGCATTAGAGTATGGTAGCGGAGTAGCCTATATGAAAGACCAATGGTAGCAATAAGTTGGCCGGTTACAAAAAGCGTTTATTTTCCATAGTCGGTGGCCTAATTTTAGCATGTTGTGTTCAACCATCCAAATGGCTAGTGTGCCTGTCAAACTCTCAGATTAGGGTAACTCTGCAGAACAAGTATAGGGCAACTCATAAAATAGTACTGCCCTGTGTGAGATGTGACAAAAATGGGCAATGATGAACAAGCTTGCAGAAAACGCAGAACATACTGAAGTGAGAACTGTACAGAATGACCAAGGGCAACGCTACACCTTAATCCGTCCTGTATTGGACATAAACGGCAATCTTTTGGTAGCAATGACAGTGTAGGATCAGCTTAGAAAATGGATGGAGTACTCATATGCACTGCTCAACGACAACCAGAACCTGTTCAAATTCGCAAATGGTCCAAATGCGCAGATCTTTTAGGGGTATTGACACCGGTTCACCAACCTGTGCAGAACTTATGCTTGCGATCCTTTTCCTTAAAAGAAAGAAAATAGCTGGACTTGAATGCATACCAGCTGAGTTTTTGAAGGTGGATTCTGAAACAATGGCTGCTATTTTGCTTCCACTTAGGATGTCTAAAAAAGGCGATCAATAATTGGTGGCCAAGGTTAGGTTAGGTTTATGGTGTGACAGTTGATCTTGTTACCGTCACACTTAGATCAATGTAGATCTATGGTGATACCCTAGGCATTATGACCCCCATAAAATGAAATGATAAATGGCATGTCATTCAAGCCCGTTAAGAGTATTGATGAGTTTCAACAAGATTTGGCCTGAAAAGTCTGTGGTATTTCTTAGTCATTGAAGAAATGCCTATCGTCATATAATAACCTATGGCTGCGAAAAGAAGATGCCTTTAAAGGCGTGATCTTTGCTTTACCCCCTCTTGAGAAATCCCCTCCACCGGCCCGTAAAAGCATGTGGCTCCTTGTAACGTCTGATAAATGAGTTTCATTGACAATAGCTGATTTATAGGCGAGGTGCCCATTCTCTGTTCACTGCCAAGGATACAAGAAACAAGTGCAATGTTCAGTTCTTTTCGTTCGTTCTATCATCAAGTAGAAGTAGGTCACTGACCCTCGTGTACACCGCAGAAGCGATAGTAGCTACTGCCGCTTCTACAAGAAACACGCGCGACGTTCAGTTTTTGTGTTTTCTATCATTGTCGTTCTGGACCCTTTTTATGTCTTTGACTGTGGTTGGGGAAGCGTCCAATCTCGTGGTCAGACGGTTGATAGAGCTTAAGCATTGTTTTAATAAATTTCATCAGGTTTTTGCTTGGAATGTCAGAGATTTCATCCAATTTGTTGAAAAAGTGTCTCCCTAGAAGCCTGTTTCTCAAATGGTATCATGGAGGGCAGTGGCACAGGTTGTACGGAGTATCTTCGTGTATTTCTACGTCACCACATCCCCTATATAAGTTGTCCAAGCTGAGTTTAATCTTTTTCTTGTGGGAACCCAAGTGGTTGTGACCGGCGGTGATGCTCACAAGAGTGATCCAGATTTTTTTCTCAGTTGGAAGATGCTGTCGGTCTTTATTTTGTTGAAACTAGGCCATAATTTTCTGGTTAATCTAGCGAGCTCCAACGCTTGTTTGTCGTAGCTCTCAATTAATTGTGCTTGATTAGAGGGTGAGACCTGAACTATAAATTCTGCCTGATTAAAATCAAGAGTTGTTCCTATTCTTGCCAGCTCGTAAGTGCTTCCATTCCCTGGGATACCACTGTGATCAGATGTCCAGCAGGGTCTTATGTTGTGCTATGTAGCAAGAACTCTTAGCTCCTCGCAACAGCAAGTTACTAGCTTCGATTTGATTTCAATGGCTGAAAATGTTTTTGTTTCCACTTGGCTATCAATGAAAAAGGTGACATCACCTTGTGGTACTGCCAACAATGAGTCTTGTCTAGCAGCTTTTGATTAGCAAGGTTTAACCGTTCTGTCTTTGATCTTGAAGTTAATGGCCACTATTGTTCACGAGCTGAGAAGAGAAAGGATACAGTCATCACTCAAGAGGTACCAAGCTGGTTTTCGATAATGCTACGCACCAAGCTGAAACTCCTCTAATCAAACGTAATTTTTGTCCTTCTTTACACCTGTGAAACCTGAAAATGCTCCACTGATATTTCGAGCAAATGGCAGGCTTTTATCAATCGTTATCTTTGATACATTCATAACATTCGTTTGCCATAAAACATAAGTATTGTTGAGCTGTGGAATAGAACTCATCAGAGACAAGTGGATCTTGATATCAGGAAACGAAAATGGCGATGAATTGGCCTTATACAACGAGAAAACCAAACTACAACATTGCGAAGAAGTTCCCCCTTCCTCAGGGTTTAAGGCAAGTTTCAAGACCAGGAATCACTTGGGAACTGTACTTAACGAAGCTCAGTCCGTTTATTTTCAAACATGGACACAGCTAGCACCATACCGTGAACAGAGAGAGATGGAGGTAATCTGTTTCTACCCTTTAATTTTTCATAAGCACCTAATGGCAATTAAACGGTTTTTGCTTCCAACTGTAAAAAACCTTTAAATCTTTCTTTTTTCTTTCAGATTGGTTTAGAAAAGGTCTTAAAATAATTTTTAATACAAAACACTTAGGGCCAATTTTTTAGTTCAGGGTTAGCTCTGAGTTAAATCAGAGTTAGCTAATCCTGAAAATAAATTAACCTCGAGTTAACTCAGGAACGGTTTTTCAGTCGAGGACTAAGGGCCGCCAGTTGTACAAATATTTAATTCGTGGTTCAGCAATTTTAACTCACTGACTTTGGGGAATTATCTGAAGTTCAACGATGGCTCAGGCATTAAATTGGCTACTATAACAAACTTGAACCTTGAACCATCGTTGAACCTCAGTAGTTCCGCCAAAATCAGCCAGTAAAAACATTTGAACCACGTTTGTACAACGGGTCCTAACTCTATCTTTCAGTTGTCAAAAATCTAGGGCCAACGATGTGTGACACTATGGAGATGGCGATACAACGAAATTGCCCTGACAATAACTGTTCTTATCGAAATCGAGATGGCACCACAACTGAAAAGGCATTCAATTTGGTCCCTGAGCTAACTCACCCAATTAGACGAGTTAACTCGAAGCTAACTTAGGTTTCCACTGAAAAACATGTTTATGGAGTTAACTCAGGTTTAATCCCGAGACTAGGATGGTCTTGCACTTAAAAACTGGCCCTTAAAGGAATAGTTCTTTCTAAGTTCTAATTCTTTAGGAAAAATGCTCAAAATTTTGGACAAGCTTTTCTAAATTTGGTACAAATCTGTATTTAAATCACTTTTCTACGTATATTTAAGCACTTACTCGTATTTTGAGACATTTCAAACATAGATTTAACTTAGTTCCTAACTTGGGCAGAACTGTAATTTAATTTTGAAATTTTGGACCAAGTTTTGACCTAAATTGGGAAGCTCTCACTTGAAAGAGAAAGCGTCTCCAAATCAATGAATGTGTCAAATTTAATTAATATTAAGAATTGGCGTTGAAAATGATTTTTTTCGCTGAACAAACAAAGCTGAAACAACAAACAAACGACTGTGAGCTACTGCTGACGTCTCTCGTTCCTCACCGGTGCTAACTGCACTGTGAAACAGGCTTCAAGGAAAAAGGATAACGAAATTTTTGCATCAAGAAAATTTGTAACAAATCGGATTTCCAATGTTTGTTCTTTAAATTCTAGAGCAAGTGCTTAAAAATCAAAATAATGCTCTCTCGGAAAATCCATCTTTTTTGTCAGTTTGCCCATTTTGTGTCTTATTATGCTGCGGGCCATAAATCCACATTAAGCTGTCAAAGATCAAAAGAATATTCTTGTTTTCTTTTTTTATCAGATTAAAATAATTGCCTTTTATTGCGCCTTCTATGATGAGTTCTCTATTAAATCCTCCTCTGGCAAGTTCACATTAAAAAGAGGAGCGTGTATACTCTCATCATGTTATGCTTTTATGTCCTTAAAACAGCAGTCAACTTAACCAAGCCACGAGTTCAGCTATAATATTGGCGGGGGTGTGAAAATGTGATGGCATGGGATATGTTCGGCAGGTTGACGACGATAACATATCATCATCGGGTTGTTACGGCCAACAAATTCCTGGCATAACAACACGATGTATGCCTGTAATGATAGATATGACTTTCTTTCGACATCATCATACCATCAGCACCCGCACTATCATCATCATTACGTCGACCCTTTTAAGACTAACCGTGTTCTATACTATATTCAGTAAAGTGTAAAGGGAGGGTTGTTGTTGGTCGGGTGACTCTGTGATAAGTGTGTGTGGCGGCAACATAACAACAACGACGACACGGTGTGGCAGCGACAGGCGCTTTGCACCACTGTTGCTTGTGGATGGCTAATTTAATCGAAGCAAATTGCTCCGCAATCTGCACTGGATTAGAATTTAAGGACATACATTCAACTATACAATGTGTATATGGGGTTGCAACAGCTCCTAGGGGAGGTGGCGATGGCTGGCGTGTCGTATAGAGTTTCCGGCTATAATACTATATAATTTTATTTCTTATGTCTTCCTCGCTTTGGAGGTGGCAACAATTCGATTGAGATAATTCGGAAGGAAATTTATTATCATCATAATCATTTATTATGCAGTGTGGAAGTTCTGAAGTGAAAATTCTTCGAAACGAAAACGATAAAAAGGACGAACCTTTTGACTCAATGCGGAAGTATAACAAGTTGAATATAGGAGTTAACCTTTATTGATGTTCTTTTCTTATTTTGGGGGAATGCTACTATTATACACAATTATGCTATTTAAGAAGTTTGAAAAGGTATTTGAGATTATTTTTAATATTTTTTCCGCATATTCAAAGTCTTTTAATTTAATTGGGTAATATTTTTGAACTTAATTTAAAATGCAAGAAGTGTTTTTGCTTCGCACAATCCTTCACATACATTATATCGTCCGCAATTGATAATCATCTTAAAATGATGAACGAAATAGCTAATGTGTACTGAGTATTTTGTATTGCAGTTCATTATTTTTTTTTAATTATTTCTTTGCAAAAAAAGAATTATGACCACGATTTAAATGTTTAAAATGGAAATCATTCCATATTAACATTTATTAGGAACTTAATACTTCAGATTTTCAGAATTTTCTAGCAAAAATCGAAGGAAAAACACAATTTAGCGAAAATTTTCAAGTTACCAAACAGCGTACACACAGTAGCTTATAATGAATTCTATGAAGTTTTGATTTGGGTTTCAGTTTTCCAACTAAAAATTTTCATTTTAAAGTGCCAACTGGCACACGCAGCTAAAAATAAGGCCTATCAGGCAATGCTGCAGACAAGAACTGAAGCTGCTGAGAGAGCAGCCCAGGAGCTCTACGGGCAAAAAAGGAGGAAGGAACGGGGACTTATCAGGAAGAAAGGGTGAACACGAGAAGTGGGAGGTCGAGTCTTTTGAGGATTGTACTGCCAGATGAATGAAGTTCGTACCAAGGCTTCAATACCAGAGCGGAAGCCTGTCAAGAAGAAAATGAGAACATGGTAGTAGATAGAGATACACAGTCAATGGAGATGGAGAAATCTCGCTGCTCCATCAAAGTCGGTAAAAACACGCGTTATCATGCAACCTATTTAATATCGTTCTTGATGCAATTTTGTATTGTTTTTATTAATGTAATTTTCTTATAAAACATACATTACTTAAGCTGGGCATTTACGTTAAAACTGTCGTTAGGAGGGACTTCGGTCGTATACGACCATGTTCTACCGTGAATGTCCTTGTCGTTAATCGGACTGTGCAACTGGTTGGAAAGCCGTTCAAAATTTCAACGAACCTTATGACACGACCGAAATGGTCGTATAGTGATTGGCAGTTTTTGAGACAGTACGTGTTACCGAACTACTTAAGCTGGGCATTTACATTGAGACAGACGTAGGGATGGTTAGTACTCCGTAGCATAATAGTTAGTGTGGTAGACTGTTATGCCGAAGGTGTGGGATCGATTCACAGCCATGCCACCAAAAAACCGAAATGTTTTATTGAAGGTACTGTCTCTTGCGAGGCACTGACAAATCCTCCAAGAGAATACTTGTCATGAATAAGTGCTTCTCATTAAGCCATTTGGACTCGGCAAAAAACTGTAGGTCCCTTCCATTCCTGCCAACAACACGCACACAGGAATGCTTGAGAGTTGTAAGTCCCTAGGACCTGGTTCTCTACGAGCTCAACGTAAACTGGCTTTAGTCTATGAATAATCCGGGTCGCAACGTGTGTACGTACTGTCGACCGTCAGCGTGCGTCGTTCCGATAGTATGATTAACAGTCTTCGCAACTGTCTTTTCTTCTGGCAACTTCTTGTTAATTTTCTTTTTCAAAATTTCATTCAATCCATTTGTGAAGGTTAGGTTAGGTTAGGTAGAAGGGCTTATAGTTGATCTCGTCACCGTCACACTTAGATCTATGTAGATCCGTTGTGATACCCTAGGAAATTGTATTCCACTTAATGTAAAAACCTATGTGTTCTGTTAGCAATCAAGCCATTTAGAGGCGTTGATGAAATTCAGAAGGCTATTAGCCGAAGTTCCAGAAAGTTCCTCTAGGTCGTCATAGAAATGATTTCCTATATGTTTTTTTCTTAAATGACAGAGTGCTGGGCAGTGGCAAAGGAAGTGTAAGGTATCCTCATGTGCTTCTTCGTCGCTGCACCCTCTGCAAAGGTCGTCAGTACTGAATCTCATTTTCTTTTTATGGTATCTCAGTAGGTTGTGTCCGGTGATTATGCTGACAAGGGAACGGAGATGTTTCTTGTTCATTTGCATAATTTTGTCTGTTCTCTGCTTATTGAAATTTGGCCATAACTTTCTAGTTATGGTGCATGTTTCAAGCAGATTCCATCTTTCATTGGTTTTTTTCTAATATTTTGTAACCAATTTCCTGTTTGATGCTACAGGTTGGTACTTTGATATTTTGTTCGGCTTGACTTGAATCAAGCGACGAACCCGTTCTCGCTAGCTCATCAGCTCTCTCGTTTCCCTGTACATCACTGTGACCGGGAACCCAGCAGATTATAATGTTATGCTGCATGCCAAGAACCCTAAGCTCTTCGCGACAGCAAGTCACAAGCTTCGAATGTATCTCGGTGGCAGAAATTGCTTTTATTGCTGCTTGGCTATCAATAAAGAGGTTGATATCAGCTCGTGATATCGCCATCATTGATATTTGCGTAGCTGCTTTTGTCACTGCCAAGATCTCGGCTTGGAAGACACTGCAAAAGTCCGGAAGTCTGAAGGAGCTAGCTAGTCCCAGAGTTTCCGAGAAAATTCCTGCACTATTTCCAGTGTCCATCTTCAAACCATCAGTGAAGACAGTTATCGTAGATGCATTACTGAAAGATTGGTTGTTTTCCCACTCCTCTCTATTAGGAAAAGAGGTAGTGAAGGGTCTGTTGAAGTTTAAATGGGGTGTTGTGTAGTCTGTGCAAACATTATTTCCCACATATCTCTGCAGAATCTGAGTATGGCCTGATGTGCTTTGCTTCCAGCATTTAGTCTGGCTTAGGCGCAGGGCATTGTATGCTGCGGATTCTTGCACGAATAGATCTAGGGGTCTCAAGTTGAGTATCGCCTCCAGTCCTGCTGTGGGAGTGGTTTTCAACGCCCCCGTAATACCTTCACATGCTAATCTTTGATTTTTTGTCAAGGTTTTCAGGATTGTTGCTTTCTCAGTCGCGTTCCACCAAACTAAATTACCGTAGGTAAGTATCGGTCTAACTATTGCCGTGTACATCCATCTGATAATTTTTGGATTGGGTCCCCAGGATTTTACAAAGATCCTGTTGCAGGAATATAACGCAACCATAGCTTTCTTTGCTCTCTCTTTAGTGTTGAGACTTCAGTTCAGTTTCTTATCAAGGATCACACCCAAGTATTTGGCCTAATCCGAGATTTTGAGTGGAGTCCCTGCAATTGATGGTAATCTAAACATTGGTATTTTTCTTTGTGAAGGTTGCTCTAGCGACTATAATTAACAGGTTGTGATACTGCTGGAGAAGCATGTTGAATGAAGCCGTAATTCATCCTGGGCTGTGAGTGTCATCAAAGTAAATTTAGTAAGCAGTCTGCTCTGCCAAATAAAATTACATACATAATTTCAGTTTTATTTTTAGTTTAGCTTTTCAAATTCAACTGGAGGAAAATGGAAGTCCGGATTATTGGTTCGTTTATTTGTCTTTCAAAATTATTGTAATTAAATATTTGCGTGCAAAACGACATATGTCTTCCTTTTTTTAAATTGTTTTTTTTTTTAACTTTACAACACCATTTCAAATCTATTTTCTGAAATACTTAAGATTTTTAGATAAGCCACTTTGTTTTCTGAGGGGACAGATGTGTACTGTTTAGCTATAATATGTTGGAGGAGCAGTGAAGCTAATGTCATAAGTCAACAAAATGTAGTTTTCGGTATGCTCAAAATGGAAACACATATCACCTATTTTCAGAGTTGTAAAAATTTCAATGCAAAAAAATGCATTTTTTACAAAAATAAAATTTTAATGCAATGTGAAAATATTTTGCCCTAAGAAAAAATGTTAATGCAAACACAAAAATTTGTTGCATTAAGAAAAATATGTTAATGCAGAATAAAAATGTTTTGCATTAAAAAAAAATGTTAATGCAAACACCAATATTTAAAAAAATTACAATAAAATTTGAAAACTTCTTGCATTAAAAAAAATGTAAATGCGGATCAAAAATTGCATTAAAAAAATTAGTCCAATATGAAAAGTTTCTGGCACTGAAAAAAAAATTTCAATCAAATTTTTAAATTTTTTGCATTTCCTACAAAAAAAAATGTCAATAGAATTTGAAAATTTTTTGCACTAAAAATAAAAAATATGTACATAATTGAGCTAAAATCCAAACGGCTAGAAGGATATGCTTCAAATCTTCAGCAGAGAATCTATTATATTAAGTTATGTATTTATACGTAAACATTCTCTTTATCTCAATTTATAACTGACTTAATGACAACGTATTTTCATATTTTTTTTTACTTGAAAGGTATAGCCAATCGCTCTGGCAGGATCTAATTTTTATTAGATAGCAAACAAACAAACTTTTAGAATATTTTAAAAAATAAAAAAATTCCGTATACGCCACACTGTTTTCAAAAGTTCATTTTCGTGATTAGGTTTAGTCTGGGGGCCAATTCTGGTTCTGTGAAAAAGTGAACCGAATAAATCGTTTTCACATTCGCTGCCAAGTATTGTTTTCACTTTTTCGATTCACTTGGCACAAATAAGCGCTTCTAGTTTTGTGAATGAATACTATATTACCGATGCTCGAACCACCTTACCATTTCTCTTGAAAACAGCATCGTCGTTTGACTTTTAATTCAAATCAGTGCCCAAGCCGTTCCACACATTTTGACAGTTTTTCTTCTCTCTGAGAGAAGAATGTCAAAATTTGACACTTAGTCCGAAACAGTGCGAAGAATCCAAGAAACAAACCAAAAGAGATATGATTGAATTTGGCATTGTTTGTTCGAATTCACGCTTTCATTTTCATATTCATATGCAAGTTTTTGATGCTTGGTTTCACATTTTCACAGAACGGGAATCGTAATCAGTGTGAAAGGGTGAAAAAATTTTCGATTCCCTTTTTCACAGAACCAGAATTGGCAAATTACTTTCACTTTAGCTCAAATCAGTTGCACTTTTTTGCAATTTAAGAATACTATTTGTAAAAACTTTTCAAAAAAATTGATCGACCCCATTCTGAGATATTAAGCAGTCGCTTTTTTTATTAAATTTACCATTTTTGTTTTATTTTGATATGCAATAAAATTTATTTAAATCCGATTAGCAAATAATGAAATAATTCAAAATCAAAAATAGCTATCTAGGGGAGGTACGGTAAATAGTTGCTTAGTGTACATAGAAAAAGTTTCATCAGAATAGTAAGAGTCGCTTTCGAGAAAAATGAGATTTTTTCAACGATCTTTTAACATTATTTGTATGGAAAGTATCATTATTTTTGACTTATAGGTAGTACAATACTTTTTGTAGTATTCTAAAATGTGTTGAAAAACCAAGTCATAAAATAATTGACTCGATAGTTTTCACAACAAATATTGAGTTAAACAAAAATTGTAATATCCTTTAAAGTCAAAAAAAAACTTTTTTTCTAAATTTTGGTACACAATACTATTTGAACATTTTGGGAGCTTCTGCATACAAAAATGCACACTTGCTTTGTTGCTTTTAACTTTCAAAATATTCAAGCATGAATAGACAAAAATATATAAAAAAAAATATTAGTACTTTTAATAACTGTACAATCAACTGGTTAAATGGAAAACTTATCCGTTGGAATTGTTGGAATGTCCAAATCCCGCGTGTCAAAATCCCGTTGATCAAAATCCCGGAAATCAAAATCCCAAAAATCTGATCAAAATCCCGCCGTTTCTACTACAATGCGACAGCTCAGTAATATTTTTCATTTCTAAGCAATTTGTGACACCATTTGATGAAAATCAACAAGAACGAATATTCCTACTACATATAGTGCTATTTTCATAATATGCAGAGCAGAAGACTTCAGTGTTTCGAAGGCACTCCCCCTTTTTAAAAGTAGTGCTATCGAATTTATTCTCAGTTCTTCTTAGAACTCAACTCGGTAGAGGTTAGACCTCATTAGCTGCGTTTTATTATCATCGGGTCTGGGTCGAGGTTATCTTTTAATATGTATTACAAAAACAACATGAGATCCAGGTTTCTATCGAGGTTAATTTCAATAACCCAGATGCAGGCCATTGTGAATGATGTCAGCAATTTGTCAGCAGTGTTAGGTATATAAAGGGATAGAAACAAGCTTTTAAATGAAAACAAATAAACATAAGAAAAAAAAGCAAATTAAAAAAAAATGCTTTTACGCCAAATCTATTTTTAAGATAAATCTGAATTTTATAAGTTGCTAAGACGCTTAGTTAAGTCGCAAATCAAGTTTAAAGGTGTCAACTTTGATGCCTCTAGGACGCTTGGTTTAGACGCTTGGTTTAGCCGCAAATCGCGTTTAAATATAAAGTCGATTTTTCGTATAATGCTATGCATCAATTGAGCTCCAATTTCAAGTTTTCTTGAGCCAGGATACCTTAGGTGGCGACGCGAATAAACAGTTAGTTATGTATGGGAGCCATGCTGCCCTCCTATAGCAAAGTTCTTATGCATTTAAAGAATCTGGATCTTATACCTACTTTTGGGTCCACAAAAATTTAAAAAAAAAAAAACAAAAAAAAAGTTGAAAAAAGTTTCATTTTTGATTGAAATTTTCAGAGAAACAAAAATTCATTGATATTTCGAAGAAAAATTAAAAAAACAAAAAAAAAGCTGGGAATTTTTTGATTGAAATTTTCAAAAAAAAAATTTGGAAAAAAGTTTTTTTTTATTTTCCAAAAAAAAAAGTCGAAAAATGTATATTAAAAAAAAAGATTCCCACCTCTGTCCAGAATCCAGACCCATCACTGTCCAGATCCAGACCCACCTCTGTTCAGAACCCACCTATGCCCAGATCCCGGCCCACCTCTGTTCAGATCCTAACGCACCTATACCTAGTCCAAAGAAGAACTGAAGATAAATGCGAAAGCACTACTGCTTAAATACTTTTTTCAAAAGGGGGAGCGGTTTCAATAAATAATAAATTCACAAAATAAATAAAATATTTGTTCAAAATCCCGCCAAATAGTAGCAGGCTACTGGCGGGATTCTTGCGGCGGGATTTCGATCGGCGGGATTTTGACTGGAGGGATTTTGACTGGCGGGATTCCTGTACATAATTAGTAATTTTATTTGGCGGGATTTCGACTCGCGAGATTTTGATCAGCGGGATTTTGACCTTTTCCCTTTTGAAAAACTAATTTTCTTTAATAGAAAATTTTGGAAATATTTAAGAATATTTATTAATACACATTTATAAACCTAGTTTAAAAAAAAAAGTCATGAACCCGTTTTTGAAATATTGAATTTTCAAACAAAAACATTTTTAATATTTTTAAAAACCCAAAATTATTCTTTTTTTCAAAATTTTCATATACAATTTTTTTTTTAATTTTAAGGGAGCTCTTGTATTAAAATTTTGATTAAAATCGGCTGAGCCATTAATGAGAAAATTGAAAATAAAAAGAAAGTTATATGGCAGGTACCGTCAATGATAGTTTTTGGTATTTTTTTCTTACCAAAAAGTACACCATATCTACAATAATAAGTATAAAGATTTTTTTCTTCAAAATTGCTAAAGCCGCTTTTGAGATAAATAAGCTTTTACTTAATGGTTGTATGGGAAGTACTGTTATTTTTTGAGCTATTTTTGTCACTCATAACGTTTTTAAGAAAATAGGAAATGGTTCTTTGCGTGGTACCTATGTTCCATGAATAACCATTTTTTGAACAAAAGTTTTCCACTCAAAAGTATTTAGCCTTCACTGAAAGAAATATAAGAAAGTTATGGAGCTGTTTTAGATAAAAATAAGAATTAGTAAAATTGATAATACCTATTAATCGCAAGTAAAAATACAAAAATTAGTACATAAATGGAAATCCACAATTTTTCTGAATTTAAAAATGTATGAAACAAGTTTTGAATGCATAGTGTATACTCGAGGCAGGGCCAAATAGCTTTTTTAGATTCCTGCTAGTGATATTCTAAATTTAAATAAAAAAAAATATTACGTATACGCCACAGTGTTTTATAATTTCTTAGGTCAGTCTTAGTGTTTCATGCATTCCTTTTAGTACAAATATTTGATATAATTATTAATTCATCTTTAATTTTTAAATACATGGCAGCACAACTTATATTTTTAGAAAAACTTAAATACAAAAATGGATTTTTGCTAGATTTGCAAATGGTTGTACATGTACTTATTTTAGTAAAACAGTATTACAAAACAAAGTTTTTTAGCTTTTCTTTTATTATAGTGTCATGTTTGGTTAAATTTAAAAGTTGTATTTTATCAAAAAGACCACTACTGGTTTTTCACTTCTTAAATTAATTAATTTATTTATAAAAAAGAATATATAAGAAAGAAGATTTTTGAACTTTCATATAACTGGCATCTACTGTAATGTAATACATTTTTTTTTACTAAGATTACATCTCAAGCCTTAATTTAAGCTAATAATGGATTTAAGGTTCAAAAACCTTCTTAAAAAAATTTAGCTTTGCATAATAAAAAAAAATAATCTTAACGCTTCACTCGTTTGAGGCCGTGGTGAATAAAAGCCCAAAACAAACTATATTTGCCGTACGAAAATAACAACAGGTTTTGCGTCAATCTTTGGAAGTAATTTGTTATTTTGTTTTCCATTTCTTCACATTGATTTGTATCTCTTTTACCCATCCGATCTTGAAGTTTTGGCTCCAGAGGCCTCATGATTACATCGCTGACAATGTACATACAATGACTTTCATTGTTTACATTGCACGAAATGCACTCTTATTTTTATAATTAACATGAAATTACTCGTAAACTGCTAATTTGTTCACACGAAATAATGTTTATAAACCACTTCTTGTGCTGGGGTTGTTAGACTAAGGTAGGTTTCTCAACTATATCAAAAAAAAAAAAAAATAGAAGTCTCTTTAACGCAAACAATGTAGTGAATTTAAAGCTTGTTTTTAAAATACTGGGAAAAAATCTCACGCTATTCATAATTACCTACATCAAGTTAAGTGTATTTTCTTATATGTAATTGCATATAAGTATAATGTAATTGACGTGACTTACTTAAGCCAACCATGGTCAAAGATCGTTCTTTGAAGTTTCAAAAAACAAAAATTATTGGGAGTTCATTCAACTGTTTTTGTATTCTCAACTTTATTGTAGACAAAAATCAAGGAATTGCTTTCAAAGGGAAACATTTTTAAGACCCAAAAATATCCAAAGTAAAAACATTGAAATATAAAAGAGTAGGTGTATTTATTTGAGACATACATAGCTTGCATCACTTTAATTTAATTTATGTAATATGCTTCATTTTAAATTAGATTACTTAAAAAAAATAAATGTTGCTTCCATTCCATTCTATTTCGTAGCCAACAAAAAAGGGCAGCAATTACTATTCCACGACCGAACCAATTTTGTAATCTTTTGTCTTTGAGGCAATACTACTTCGGCGAGCTACCTGCTTGAGCTTAGGGAGCTGTTGGCAGCAACTACACTACAATCTATGATTGAATCGTGGTTGAGTATTGTTGGAAGTGGGTAATTTAGCTTTTTTAAATGTTGTATCATAATGCATCGATAACTACACATCAGTTGAGCTGTTAGTTTACCTCCCAAGAACGTGGTGACCACCCGATACAGACTAGCCTTGTCCATCTGGACTCGATTTACTTAAACTTATAAGTACGAGAGTTAAACATTAAACAAAAATAGCAACACTTTAATGCTATGACGGAAATGAATAATAAGCAGGCTTTAACTCTAGGACCTTAAGATGGAGCTTATCAGAAGTATCGTGATGACAACTATCTGGAATACAGAGACCTTACGTGACCTACTTTGGCATACCTTGAGCTGCGATCAGTAAGGATTTTCAGTGTAAGCCAGAGTGCTGAAAAAGTCATGGTGGTGGAGTATAAACATGTATGGATCAACCAAACGCAGCTCTAATATCCCCGTAGTGAGTTATTGGCATTTAAGAAGGCTGATGTGTCATACGATATCGGCTAAAGGAAGAAAGTTATTGACTTTAGGCCTCTACGTAGAAGTAGAGGAAGACACCCTTCACTTCCTAGGTCAATGTCCGGCACTATGCAATATAAGGAAAAAATTATTGGGTAGCTATTTCTTCAATGATCTAGCAGAAATCTCGAAGTCAACAGGAAATAACATCTCAAGTTTAATGAACTTCATCAACGCCTCTAAATGGTTCGATGCTTCATAGGATTTCATAGGTTATATTTTTAAAGGGATGGTCCAATCCATCAGGGTACCACAATGGATCAACATTGATCTAAGTGTGACGGGAACAAGATCCACCGTCAGCCCATCAACCTTAGGCCCCTATGCGATCAAAGCCAATTTTCAAAGCAAAAGCCGTTTATATTCACACACACCCTTAGCGATGAAACTGAAGAACCTGTCAAAAAGGAGTTTAAAATGACGCAAGGCATGTATCTTTAATTTAAGGCAAGCATAAAATTTAAGGGGTAAACGACGATTCTGAACATTAATCTATTGACTATATGACTATTTGACAACAAACATTTCAAACCTCCAAGAAGAAGAAATTCCGTGTTGGAGTTCCCTTACATCACTGGAGTTGCCAGTGCGTACAGAGAGCAACTGAGTAAGAAGCTCTGTCGTCTTTTAGCATTCACCCAATTAATACAATCTGTGGCCCCAGTAAGACGACATCATCAAAGAGAGTCAAAAAAACCGTCAGCAATGTAGACCACTAGACACCAGATATCTAAGCATACCTGCTAAGTGGATTATGTTGTAGACTAAGTAATAGGACTAGAAGGGAGCCTGCCTCCAGTTAATGAAGACCCAGTTACACCACCCATTTAAGAAAAAGTAGAGTTAGCTTGGAAAAAGCTTGAAAATCGCAAGGTCACTGGATCCGAAAAGCTGCCAACGGAGGTCTTCAAAACTGGAAGGGATGTGTTGATGAAAGGGCAGATGTTTCAAATTATCAACCAATTAGGGGAAGAAGAGAGCATTCCAGATCACTGGCACATCAATCCCATCTATGAAAAAGACGGTAATTTGTACATTAAACTACTAAAGTTTGGGGACGAAATCCTTATCATCGGTTGCTCTATAGTGTCATTATTAATGTCTTCATGTCATTTGATGAACAGTAGGAGCTTGTTGGGATCTTGAAGTAAACATCAGAAACATGAATAAGTACCTGCTATGAACAAACATACAAAGTCACTATTAATCTATAAATGCAACTTCAAGTTAGCTATACTCCATCCAACAAAAATTGTCAGTAAAGGGAAGATAGGACGTTTGCCTCTCAGTCTGGTTGCATTGGCTTCCATACATCTGTCTCAAGTTAAAGCTCTCACAGGGTTTCCATACTTTGAATTATAAATTGCCACAAACTGAAGAACAATGTGCATATGGTTACCATTGATACCATTTCAAACACATTAAAAAAAAAGATCCATTTATCTTTTTTTACCACAGCACACCTTTTCAAATGAATTTGATCACGTAACCCTTTGTGAATGTTTCAAAACTTAGCGCAAATAACTTTTTTCTTCTTAAAGACTAAAATCGTACAAATTTTAAGTGCATTTTATAGCTTTATTCAAATATACAAACAAATAATAAGGGGACAATCAAAACGACAACACTTTTGGCTCTCACCTTTATAAATATTGTTCTCAAAAGCTTCAAAACTGAAAGTTCTTTCATAAAAACCACTGAAAAAGCTCTGTCGTACTGTTGCAACATGGCAAAGGCAACTCTGTTGGAATGTGAATTTTTTGTTTTATTTCACACAGCGAAGGTAGATGGTATGGTAGTGGTAGAAGCGAAAGCGAGTATACGATCAGAATGCTTTTGGCATTGAAAGACGACGGTCATGTTGGAGCGTACGAAATGTTTCAAGGAGTTGCAACAACAATTCCTGTATTTTTATCAGTGGTTTAGTATTTTTTTCAGTGGCAGGTTTGTTATTTGAGTGTTGTGATGGTATACACTGGCACCACTGTTTTGAAAAAAGCTCGCCCATAAGCCCTGTACTGACAATTTTTGCTGGATAGACTATAAATAGTTCATCTGTCTATTTCGATTTGCGAAACAATTGCGCTCAAATTTTCTAATGGGTAAGGTGAAGTCAATTATCTACAAAACCCTCATACTAGCGTATTCTGTATAACAGCATTGATTGCTAGATATGATATGCAGGAAAAGAAAGCTGAGACTAGCCTCTTTCGAATTTTGATCCTGTGTGCGGGGAAGGTTAATGGAGGAGAACAAAGAACAGTGAACTCTATGCACTGTACCAAACTACCAAGATGTGAATTCTTAAAGCAACCACACCGCATCGACTGCGGGTCCAGAGGAAGACGGCTTAGGTCTAACTTAAGATTTTAACTTCTTCTATTTTGTTGCCTGATAAGCTGATATGAGTCAAAAGGACCTTTGCGAGATGTCATCATTAGCTAGAGGATGTGGAGTTCTTAGAAGATCAATCAATTCACTTCTGCTCCGACGGATCGAAGACCAAAGATGGGGTTGGTAGAGGTGTACTCTGATAGACTAAATCTAAGTCTCTCATTCCGACTTCCTAATCACTGTAGCGTAATCCAGGCGGAACTTCTAGCCATAAAAGAAGTACTTTCTTGGCTGAAAGAAAACGTGATATCAACCTCGGATATCCACATCTTCTCTGATAGTCAAGCTGCTATTAAATCCCTGGACTCTGTCTCTACAAACTGTCGATCATCTCTGTTGGAGATGGTGCAACAGTTTAATAATTACCTTTGTTGGGTGCCGGGCCATAGTGACATTCCAGGTAATTGTAAAGCTGATGAACTCGCTAGAAGAGGAACATTACAACCCATTTAAACTTTGACAGAACTTTGGACTAAAATGCGCAGAAATGCACAGAAATTCAATGTAAGGAACAGCCCTTATATATAAGTCGTAAAAATAGTGACATAGTAGACGCTCGATATAGTGAAGTAATAAAAAGATTGTTCACTTTTTCGAGAGGGAGTTTTAATAAGCTTTGTAGTGGGGAGTTTGATCCAAAATGCACAATTTGTTCGATGTGAATGTTTTTACACTTATTTAAACGTTAAACAAAGCTTTCGTTCAGGTTTATTAAAAACCCAGAGACAATTCCTCAGTGATCTCAAGTAATCTTAAATGCTTGCGAGACATTTTTATACAAAATAAATTTTTATATAAAATTTTGTGTGTTCACTATTGTGGATAGTTCACTATTTTGAGATTCACTAAAACGTGCGTCTACTGTAGTTTGGTACTTTGGTCTCAGCCTGGTTTCACTGTCTGTGGAATCTATTCGAACTATGTTCACTCGCACCATGTTCGAGCGTCTCCAGAGCCTTTTGGACCCGTTTGTTAATTTATGAACGTTAGGGTGGTCTTTAAAAAAAGGTCATCACTGATGAGCCTAAATCGGCTCTAAATGAAGAAAAAAAAAATCCCTAATTTTTCAGACTTTTAGTTTCATCTCCTATAGTCGCTGGAGCTTTTTTTTTGCATACTAAGAAATTCGCGTAAAATCGAAAAAAAAATCCTTGCAACACCTGCAGTAATGTTTTGTAGCTTTTTGGATAGCCAGAAGTCCATTCTTACGGTTTGTTTTGAAATTAAGTTTTTTTGATGAACAATTTTGGCAAAAAATTGTTTCAAACTCAACATTTTAAGGAAAAAATAATTTTTTTTCAAAATTTTAGGCTTGAAAACAGTTTTTGCTGAAATTGTTTATTCAAAGAAGTTTATTTGAAAATAAACTAGAAAAATGGCTTTCCAAAAAGCTACAAAACATTACTGTAAGTGTTGCCGTTGTTTTTTAATTATTTTTTTTTTCTATTTTATGCATTTATTTTATTAAATTGCCCCTCCCGTCCAAGTAAGGGGAGATATTACCCCCCTCCCCTAGGATTTTTTTCTTGTTAACTTCCCAACTAAACCTACATGCGCTGATTTTTTTGGCAGATTTTACGCGAATTTCCACGTATGCAAAAAAGGGGGAAAATTTAATTTACCACTACAGCGACTATATAGGGGCTGAAAATAAAAATCTGAAAAAATAAGGGAATTTTTTGTTTCTTCAATTAGAACCGATTTAGGCCCATTCAAATATAAAAACTCAAAAAAAACCATTATAACGACCACCATAATGTTACATATACATATAACATACACAAGTTCATCTTTAGCTCAGCTAAAACCCCTATAATGCTTCGTTTTAGTTTTCCAACTGTCACATATGAAAGCTAACGTTAATTTTAATTTTTAAAAGATAAACTAAAAAGAAATTTGTTTTAATAAACCAAAATTGCCACCAGCTCCGTGTATGTGAGTTGAATGCAAAGATAAAAATTATTTGATTACATAAGTTAAACCCACGGAACCAGTTACATTTTAAGTAAAAACGTGCACCAGATTCACAAAAATTATTGTTTCGATCGCGCAGCCATTGTGCGGATGGTATAGATATGGAGTGGCAATGGTAACTTGTCTGGCCAGTTCACTTGCTGTATTACATCATTTAGAGGTATATGTATATTCGTGGTATGCTGTACATCGTGTGCCTGATGTCTACCTTTATTAAGCCCTGCTATTATGAAAAAATAAAAAATGTGTGTAATTTAGTTTCCGATGGCATCGACTGCAACTCTTGTCATTTCACTGCACGATGAGGTGTGAATAACAAAAATGGAATCAACCATGACGAAGAGAATATTGGAATTTTGTAAAAATGGCACATACAACACACCCTATTGATTGCTGATTTGTTAATAATATTGATTTGCGTAAGTGAGTTTTTATAGGCTTACTATATTTTGAAAAAATGTTAACGAAGAAGGATTTTTTGATACTATTTTGTTTCAAAAATTGATTATAAATCTTTGGTGAAAAAGCCCATGATTCAATTTTTTAAACATATTCTACCATACATAACACTAGTGGCATGAAATCTAAGCTTATTGACTTATATAAAAATCTTTTTGTACTGACTATGATGTGATTATTTTATCTGAAACGTGGCTAAATGATTCGTTTTTGACAATGAAATATTGTGCAGTGACTTTAATATCTATCGTTGTGATAGAAACGTCAGAAATAGTAACTCGTCTGTTGGTGGTGGAGTTCTTATTGCAATACTCTCATGTTTTTATTCAAAAAGTTCACCTCAATTGAATTCCTATGTGTTGAAGCAATTATAATGAAACGTCAATTAGTACAGGTAAAATAGGATAAATAAAACAAAAAAATTGGTACCATCATGAAACTTGGTGAAAATGTTTCATGTACTATGAGAATGAAAAATCAAAAGAGTCTATAAAAATATTTCACATGGAAGGGTGTTTTTTTGAGGGGGAGAGGGGGGAAGTTGTGGTGTATCAAACAGAAAAATTAACTTTGGTGCAACCTAAGCATATGACACATGTTTTTAAGGTAGTTTTAAATGCTGAATCAAATGACACCAAAATAAAGTCGATATGGCCTCCTTGAAAAAAGTTATTGTCATTTTTAGGTTACGATGACTACATTTTCAGCTTAAAAGTAAAATATTACCGGAAACCAGGTTGAAAATAATGGTCCGTCGATACAACTTGGCATCAATGGTTCATTTGCCATGAAAATCAATAATGAGAAGAGTCTATAAAAATATCTGAGGTTAAAAGGTGTTTTTTTTGAGGGTTGGGGTAACGGTTGGTGAAGTGGTGGGATTATTACCATAAAACCTATGACAAAAATAGTACCACTATGAAACTTTATAAAAATGTGCTATGAACTACCAGAATGAAGAATCAAAAGAGTCTATAAAAATATCTATATGGTAGAAGGATGTTTTTTATGGATGAAGAAATGTATAGAACTTTTTCTAAAAACTAAAATTGTTTCCAAAAACAAATAACACCCTTTACCCAAGGCCACAATAACACCCTTTTTTTCCTTGATATTTTTGTAAACTCCGTAAATTCTTCATTCTCTTAGTAAATGAAACACTTTTACCAAGTTCTTGAGGGTTACCATCCTTTTCCAGTTTTTTGAAAAATAACCACACACTTCCCCCTTTCTTCAAAAAACACACCCTTCCCAGCGAAATATTTCTATAGACTTTTTTGATTCTTCAATCTGTTAGTCCATAGCACATTTAAACAAATTCTCATGGGGGTACCATTTTTGTCACAAGTTTTATGGTAATAATCCCACCACCACCCCAACTCCCCAAAAAAACACCCTTTAACAATACATGTTTGGACAGACTCTTCTTATTATTGATTTTCATGACAAATGAACCATTGATGGCAAGTTTCATAGACGGACCATTATTTTCAACTGGTTTCCGGTAATATTTCACTTCTAAACTGAAAATATAGTCATCGTAACCTAAAAATGACAATAACTTTTTTCAAGGAAGCCATATCGACTTGATTTTGGTGTCATTTGATTCAGCATTCAAAACTACCTTAAAAACATGTGTCATATGCTTAGGTTGCACCAAAGTTAATTTTTCTGTTTGATACACCACAACTTCCCTCCTCTCCCCCTCAAAAAAAAACACCCTTCCATGTGAAATATTTTTATAGACTCTTTTGATTTTTCATAGTCATTAAACATTAAACATTTTCACCAAGTTTCATGATGGTACTAATTTTTTTTTTATTCGATAGACTTTTCGTACTATTTTACCTGTACTAAATTTGTGTTTACATGTTCTTACATTCCTCCGCTTTCATCTAAAAATATTTACAATCTGCACGCTGCCATGGGCGCCCGCAGGGGGGGTCAGAGGGGGCATTTGCCCCCCCCCCCGTAGTCCAGGACTACGATCTGGTTCAATTTTTAGAATAAGAAAAGGATATAGAAAGTATGTAAGTATCCTACCAACCCACAGTACACATATTGAAGGTAATATCATTAGCGTTTTCATTTTTGTTCAGTTCTGCGCATCCATCAAAATCAGTGGAAAATGGCGAATCCCGTGACCCCAACTCGTTAAACATCAAAATTTGTTGTGTGTTATGTATGTGTTCATTTGTTGCTTATTTATAAGCAAATACAATTGTTTCAAGCTTTTTAGTGTTTATTAACATTATTTTGTCATGTTTTTAGTGTTCTTTAAATTATCCTTTTGTGTTTATTTTCTTAGTTGTTGTTGTAATACAGCGGACGGAGTCACGTAAAGCTGCTATCTTGAATTTCTTTGACAGTTCTCATTTCGGACAACATGCGCAAGATAATACCTTAGATATGTGTACTGTGCTACCAACCTACTACTAATGCAATTCAATTTTTGGCACTCAATAATCAAATATCCAACAAAAAAATGTTTTTCTGCCTCTCATGAAATTATTATGCTATCGGTTATCTACTCAAGACGCAAGAGCATTTGAAAAAAGTGTGCTGGGCAGATTTATAAAATAAATCCAATATTTCATACGAGGTCTTATTTTGTAAGTCTATTTTATAAGTTTTTATCGGGTTACGTACGGATGACCGACAAAAAAAAATGTCGACTTTTATCGACTTTTCTGTAAGTTGAAACACCGACTTTGTTTTCACCGACTTATTAAAATATAAACAGTTTGAAATCTCGATTTGACAAAAATTCGACTGCCCGGATAGAAGTCGAGAAAAATATCGTCTTGTCCTTATTTTTCAAGCGCGCGCTTGTAAACATCATTCCCTAAACTATGATCTGATCAAAATGTCGACTTTCAAAATGTCGACTTTTAAAATGTCGACTGTTGAAGCCTCGATTCAATTAATCTCGATCACTGTCGACATTTTTAAAAATCGACATTTTAAAAAGTCGGTCAAGTTTAACCAGTCGAAATTATTTTTGTCGAGATTTTAAAAGTCGATATTACGGAGTCGATATTCAAAAAGTCGACATATCGTACCCAATCCATTTTGCCTTATTAATTAACCCTTAACTGCAGACGTGAAAATTATGTTCACTTCTATAGTCGTGGGTCCACTGGACCCAGCTATGTTAATAAAAATTAAAGTATGATTATTTAGTTTTTTTTCTGCTGAACTTTAAGAATGATCACGATTATTGTTTTAAGAAAAAACAACAATAGCCCTGTTTTTTAGTGCATTTTTATCTTCGCTTACAAATAAGTAGCATGTTAAATACAAAAACAATTTGGTATAACTCCGTATTGTTGTTGTATTAAACATGCAACCTTTCTTTTTAAGCGAAGATAAAAATGCACTAAAAAGCAGGGCTAATAAGAGCTTGCATTATTTTTAATTTGCAATGAAAACAATAAGTCGCAATTCACCTGTCCTAAAAACATAGGTATCATCTAAAAAATATATGTAAAATAGTAAACAAATTAAAATCTTAAGAAACATTTTTCCTAGACTTTAAAACATCCTCTTTAGAATTCCTGAAACAAAAACTTAAAATGTTTTATTGTAAAAAATTCTGACATTAGTCAAATTACGTGAAAGTAATAGCATATAAAACACACTGGCGCAGAGCAAATCATACTTTTTGCCCTTGCAATTAATTAAAATTTGAATGTACGCTATTTTTCATCGTCGACTTTTTAGCACTTAGCTATTGCTCCATCATATCGTCTCGTTTCCCTGAATGACTAACTTAATTTTTCTTTTCACAAATTTGAATTACATTTATATGGAAGGTTTTATCAGCTTTTCCTTTCAATTGCAATTATTAATGAATTGTTATTGTTGTCAAACATTAAATACTTTTTCAGTAGTAAGATAATCTAATCATAACTCTGTGTGTAAATTGTGTGGTTACAACCTACTTTGTAAAATAATTATGCTGTTAAATAAAGATCCAAATTTGAATTACAACTCAAAAACTAAATTAGTAAAAGGAAAAAATATATCACGAACCCATGCGTATGCTGAAACTGAAACTGACCTATGGGAGCAGCGAGCGGAACACGTCCGTCACTCTGCACTCACTTCGGCTTATTATATGATGGTACTAAGAAGCTGAGGTAACCGCGGCGTTTTTTACACTCGTTTAAAGGTTGAGTTTGAGTATAGGTCTAAGGTTTAAAAAAAATATTTAGATAAATAAATAATATTTTTATATATCTAACGGGTGCCTGTTAATTATATGCCATTAATTTTTTTGCAACAATGACTTATTTAGAATTTCAATTTCTTAAAGGTAGGTACATTTTACTTCTGCCGCCCCTAGCAAAAATCCTGCGGGCGCCCATGCACGCTGCTGATGCAATATCTTTGGCAAGTGAAGAGTTTCCTTCAGCAAACTGTTTTTTCCTTGGAGACTTTAATTTATCCAACGTTAATTGGATGTCTGACCCTGAGGGTGATCTTTTTTATCGCCTCTTTTCCCTGTAGATTTAAGGGATAATGCTCCGGAAACTGAAACTCTGGAGAATTACAACTGGAATACTATTTGCAAAGAAACTGATGCTGAGCGCAGCTGTACCTTATTTTACTCTGTGATAAAAAAACTGTCTGTCCTTATGTGTCCCTTTAAAAAATATACCTGCTGAATCTGGAAGCCCAAAATGGTTTACCAGAGAAATAAAACGATTGCGAAATATTAAAACTAAACTGTATAGGTCATATTTATCATCAAAATCAGTTGCTGACTGTATAAAATATTCTTCTGCTAGGAGACAGCTTCATGTTAAAACTAAGTTAAGTTATCAATTATTGTACCTGATTAATGTGAAGAACGGAATTCGTGATGATCCTAAGAAATTTTGGGACTTTGTAAACACCAAAAGGAAGGCAAATAACTTCCCAGCTGTGATGAATTCTCAAAACTGCTCTTCAAATGATGCTGCAACTATATGTGATATGTTTTCGAACTTTTTCCAAAGCGTTTATAAAAAACCTACCAACTGTGATAATACCTGTGATAATACCTATGATAAAACTTGTGATAATACCTGTGATAATACCTGTGATAACACCTAAGATAACATCTGTGATAATAACTGTGATAACATCGAAACATATTTGAAAACAATATTAAACTTTTCACATCTTGACGTTGCTAGACCAGTAATTGACGAAAATGATATTAAAACCCATGTCTCCAAGCTTAAAGATTCATCGTCCTATGGTCCTGATGAAATACCAGCCTTTATTGTTAAACGTCATATTTCTGTTTTGGTTCGTCCTCTGTGTTATCTTTTTAATATATCAATTCAAACAGGTATTTTCCCAAGCGTATGGAAGCCCTAATTTATTATGCCACTTTTTAAAAACGGAAACAAGTGTAATATATCAAACTATAGAGGCATTGCTAAGTTGTCGTGCATTCCAAAATTATTTGAAAAGATTATCCTAGAAACGATTGAAAAAAGATATAAGAATGTTATTTCGCCACATCAACATGGATTTATGAAGGGTAAATCCACCGCAACCAACTTGAGGGAGTTTTGCTCAGATGTCCTTGTTAAAAACCAAAATGGATTTCAAACTGACGTCGCCTATTTGGATTTCGCAAAAGCATTTGACCGTGTAAACCATATCTTACTTATCAAAAAACTAATGACCATTGGGCTCCCAAGTTGGTTTTTAGTTTGGCTGCAGTCATATTTATGTGGCAGATCGCAGTTTGTTTATTTTAAAAACAAAACATCAAAAAGAATAATGATTCATTCAGGCGTCCCTCAAGGGAGTCACTTAGGTCCATTTTTATTTTTATTATTTATTAATGACTTAAAAAATTCAATTAAACACTCAGATCTTCTTCTGTTTGCCGACGACGCTAAGCTCCGTCTGTCTTAAAAAAAAATAATATTGACTGTGACTTATTGCAAGCAGATTTGAATAGTGATAGATAGATAGATAGATAGATAATTGATTTATTCTTTTAAATTTGTTTGTTTTACAATATAATTTAACATAAATCATATAAGCATGGCTTGAATAGCCGTCTGCCAGAGTTTGCGCTTGTGATCATTTTATAAAAATAAAAAAAATAAATAAATAATTAATATACTTTCATTTATAACTTGTTGCTTTTTTGCTTACAATTTTTGCTTACATATTGTTTTGATTGTTTTCACAGTTCAAAAATTTTCATTTAATATTTGAAGTCTGTATTTTTTCGCCTTCACGGTATATTTGTAGAATAGTGTTTCCCTCTGGTGTAATGTCAATGACATGGAACTAAATGTATCAAAGTGCAAGTGTATGACTTTTACTCGCAAGCGTGCGCCCCTTTTCAATGTCTATTTTTTATGTAATCAACCACTACAAAGAGTTGATAATTTTTGTGATCTTGGCGTAATAATGGATTCAAAATTAAAAGCAAAATGCAGATTAGGTTTCGTATGCCAGTTTTCAAAAGAGTTTCGTGATCCATACATCTTAAAGACTTTATACTGCTCTCTTGTGCGATCGATCATCGATTATTGTAGCTGTGTATGGAGTCCGAGTTACCAAACCAACATTAATCGACTGGAATCTGTGCAAAAACTATTTCTTCTATATGCACTTAGCTATCTTCCATGGAATATAAACTCACATCTACCACCGTACAACGACCGTCTGGCCTTAATTAATTTGCAATCATACTGGCTCATAGAAAAACAGTCTCCAAAATTTTATTTGTTTATGAAGTTTTAATGGGAAAAATTGATTCCGAGTATTTATTATCTCAACTCAACCTAAATGCTTATCCACGATCTTTAAGATCTATAGATTTTTTGCATGAAATATTTAATAGAACAAATTATGGAATTCATGAACCTTTGTTTGTTGCATGTACAGCTTTTAACAAATATTTTAATGTTGTTGATTTTAATGTATCAAAATACGGTTTAAAAAAAGATTTATGTATATAGAATTTTACAATCTCAAAGCTAATAACATGTGAATTTGTAGCTTAATAAATAAATGAATTGTTCAAAGAAAAACAAAAAAATACCTTGCACCAAATTTGAAACAAATAGATTTCATGCATTTTTACTTTTTCTAATCTTTGAAAATAGATCAAAGTGTGGCACTCGCAGCTTGCATTGCAATTTATTTTAATGTTAAAATTGATTTAAAACTAAAATTTATGCATAACATATTTTACAATCGAAGTGAATGGAACAAATTTTAACTATACCATTGATTTGGAACTTTTTTTTAGATTGAAAATGAGCAAGGTGAACAAAGTTATTATAAAGCGTTGCAATTTACTGAAGTCCTCATCATATATTAATAACTGCATAGTCAGGCATTGCTTACATTAATATAGTTAAAGCTTAACATATATTCGAAGCCCAGCATCGATCTACTCTACCAAATGTGTTGAACTGCGCATTGAATTCTTATTAGTACGGGGTAGTTAGACTTTTGCTGAGAAATAATTCAAACATGCAGTTTGACTCCGATATTCGAAAGGGTATTAGTACACGAGCCGAAAACCACATTTTTCACAATAGCACCTAGAGTCATTTGGCCGCCATTTTGTTTTTAACGGCTTTTTTTGTTATCAGACGTAGCTCACGCATTTTTGACGCTACGAAAAAAAATTGTGAAACAAACTTGTAGAAAATTTAATTGTCTACAAAATATGTTAAGCAACTTTTTTCGATAAGTGCTTTTTTTAAAAAGTTATACTGCATTTTCTTAAAAAAAGTAGGGGTTGATTTTGGTATATTCGTTATATCTTATTTTTTTGTTCTAAAAAAAAAAAAAATGTTGAAATAAAAGTTATAGTCCCTTCAATTATCTATATTTTTTGCCTCAATATTTTTTTCTTTTGCGGTATATACCTTATGATATGATTTGTTAATAGTTTAAATTAATTGCGTATAGTTTAACTTTATTTCCGAATTGTAAAATTAACTAATATCGCACTCTTATCGAGAAATGACTTCAGAACTTTTGTGGGAAATTACATAGAAATTCCGTAATTATTATCTTAAATTTCTAAAATAATGCTAATTTTATGTTAGATAAATGTAAGATAATTTTATCGACTGGGTTTGAATGGATGTTACTTCAAAACGGCTGTATTTACGATAAAACATATCCAGACGGTAGAAAGTTCAATTTTCTTTTAGAAAAACGTAAGTAGTTAGTTTAAATACTTGTTATTTATGCATAAAGTTATAAAATTCCAAATATAAACAAGAGTTTTCTCCCATACAAATCGTATGGAAAACCGAAATCTGCGACGAGGCATGTCTAAACATGATTTTTTAGAGCCCACATTTTTACAGACATCTTTTTTCGCTTAACTGAAGCTTTTGAGCCTGTTGGGAAGAAAACTTTTTTTTTGAAAAAAAAACTCTTTTATTATGATAAATCAGATTCTATTCATTTTTGTTCACTCGTTTTTGTAGTGAAAAACTCCATGTTGAGGGTGGGGTGGAAGAGAGTTATGTCGTCAATTATTTGTTTGAGTATAGCCAGTTATGATACGAATATAACAAAACAAAATTATAGCAAAAATAAAACATCCAATCCTGTACGGATTTCTTGAATATACATTTATGCGCTACAGAAGTATACCGCATAAGAAAAAAATATTGAGGCAAAAAATATAGATAATTGAAAGGTCTACCTTCAACTTTTATTTCGACATTTATTTTTTTTATGATAAATTGTTGAAAAAAGGCTAGTTTACAGTTCCCTTGTGCAAAAAAAAACCTACGCAAATATTCTCGCATGTCAAAAATAATTGAGGTGAAAGGCAAAATTAATTGTTGCATGATTAGTTTACAGTTTCATGCAAAAAAAAAAACATTGCTGTCATGGAATGTCATGCAAAACAATGGACCGGCAAATGTTTTGCATACGAAAAAGTGTGGTGAATAAAATATTTTTTTTGGATGGTCGGTTTTATTAGCATGCAAATAGTTTTTGCATCCAAAAATAATTATTTTCCATTTGTAGGCCTATAGTTTATTAATTAAGGGTAAATTAATGTCTCAATGGGTGGCTTAGGCCAAGGCAAACGTTTTTCGCCTTGAATATTATTCAATTTGGTTCACAGAATAGATGGAAAATCGTTTTGAAAATTTTGATATTTTTTTCACATGGGAACTGTAAACTATGCTTAAAACACAACATCCCTGTTCAAAATAATGTATACCACTTAAAACTAAGCTTTTGTTATCATTGTCATATTGTTATGTCATATGTCTAACCTGAAATGTAACATACTAAATTTCTATCTATTTTTAATAAATTGAAGTCATAGAGAAAGGTTGTAATCCATTTATTTCTAAGGGATAATTTATAACTTCTAACATAAATTGAAAAGAAACCCTTTTTTAACAAAATGCAGTACAATTTTAAAAAAAGTACTTATCGAAAAAAGTTACAAGAAACATTTTGTAGGAAATTTAATATTCTATAAGTTTGTTCTACAACTTTTTTGTCTGGCATAAATAAAAAGTGAGTTACTTGCGAAGATATAAAAAACGTTAAAAACAAAATGGTGGTTAAATGACTCTACGAGCAGTTGTGAAGAATGATGTTTTCAGCTCGAGTACTAATTTACTTTCGAACCTCGAGGTTTCTATTTACAAGTTACAAGTCAAGTAGTTAAAAATATATGATTCTATACAGTTCTCTACTACTAATATGCGCTACAGGGCGAGAACCGTAAGCCGTATAACAAAACTGTTAAGGCAAAAAATATAGATAGTTGAAGGGACTATAACTTTTATTTCAACATTTTTTTTTTTTTAGAACAAAAAAATAGGATATGACGAATATACCAAAATCAACCCCTACTTTTTTTTTAAGAAAATGCAGTATAACTTTTTAAAAAAAGCACTTATCGAAAAAAGTTGCTTAACATATTTTGTAGACAATTAAATTTTCTACAAGCTTGTCTCACAATTTTTTTTCGTAGCTTCAAAAATGCGTGAACTACGTCTGATAACAAAAAAAGCCGTTAAAAACAAAATGGCGGCCAAATGACTCCATATAATGAAATCTAATTACCCCGTACTATATCCAATTCCCTCATACAATTTAAAAAAAAGCTGCCAATTGTTCAATAAAACTCCCAAGTTTATAAATATACGAGTAGGTACATACTAGCAATATAAGCCATAAAAATGTACTAAAATACTAAGATTTATTACTAACGTAAGATATTTTTTTTTGTTGTTCGTATAAGTGATGGCAACCGAAACGACCTTAACATGCATATAAACCTTTTTTTATTACATAGATATTTAGTAAATTCGAATTAAATCACGATCACAAGTAGTGAAGTTGATAGAAATATTCGAGATAAATTATCATTGAATCTTGAGATGCTGAATTCAAGATCATCTGAAGAACAACTACTTACAAAAATGTTCCTTTCTATTTTGGACTAAAAAAAACAGTCATGAGTTAAAGTGAAGCCTTCTCAAACTTAAGTTGAGAGACTTACACAATGTTTTATTTCAAGTTCATAAGACTTTTGATTACAGAAAATCCATAATATCGTTTAGAAAAGAAAATAATTTTGGTTGCAAAAAAAAAAATTATACTCGAGGTGATAGTCCATGACGGGTTGGAATTTAAGAATACATTATGTTTGAATGTCATTGAATTGAAGACTCAGAATAATCTAATAAAAATGCATTTTATGTCAATGAAAGTGAATTTGTGAGATATAGAAGCATAATTCATTTTGCTGTGAAGCTTAAAGTAATGGTTCAGAAATGCAAATTTTCAAATTTGTTGCAGCCTTAAGTTTCTAATGGCATTTATTAAATATAAGATACAAATTGGCACTTATAGTCATAGTGCAGGTGATCTCACTCGGACTCCTCAGTGCCTTTTGAGGGCGTATGAATTTCTATTAAGTTCAATTCAACAAACATGGACTTGTTGACAACAAATCACTGTCCAACAGGATTAGAATTAAGACTTAATTATTTCTGAAAGTGGACTTTAATTTTGTATGTTGTCATTATTTGTTGAGATTTTGGTGATCAATGACGAAAGTATGTGCATATCTGTTTTCATTAAAAGTCAGGTATCTCATTAAAAACTAAATTTTACAACAACAACAAAAAGTAAATTGAATCTGAAAATGTAAATAATTAAACAAAAATAAAACAAAATTTTTGTCTCATGTCACTTCGTATGATAGTCCAATAACATAAAAATTATTTGCAAGCAAATCAAAAAGCAAAAACATGAAGCTGTAGAATGTTTTTTGTTTCAACTCAATGCGCTGCACCGCGTCCCCCCATGCCAGATTTTTCTCGAAGCTCGACGGGACAAACTGCAACAATTAAGGAAAATCCCGGGATCGACAAATTTTGCCCGGGACAAAATAAATTTAACAGAGACAAGAAGAAAATCGTATGGAAGGGGGATCTATTCTCCCCATATTTTTAGAGTTGATAATCCATTTCCTAATTTTATTTCTTGAAAAAGTTTTTCTTGTAGATATTTTTTTTTTATTAATTTCCAAACTAAAACTTTTGACAAAAAAAAATTATTTATTAAACCAATTTTTTTCAAAATCTCACGTTGACGTTATTAAGTACAATTTTATTTTAAGTATTCATTATTCAATGCTCTTATCAATTTTTAATCAAACACTTAGGGCCGTATGCTTAGCTGACAAAAAATAGAACTAACATTCTTTCGGAATCCAGAAAAAAAATTTGTAATGTTTTAATTATAATATTATTTTGCCCTTTTAAATGATAGTGACAGCATCTGTCAGGTTACTGAAATTTCATTTGGACTAAAGGTCACAAGAACTTTAAACTGCATCAAATTCAACAGTCCAGAAAAAAAGATAGTTTTATTATTTACGTTTTACGTAGTAACTCGTGGCATGATGGATGGTAGGACTGTCATGCCAAAGGTGTGGGTTCGATTCCCAGCCGTGCCACCTAAAAACAGAAATGTTTTATCCGAGGTACTGCCTCTTGCGAGGAACTGACAAATCTTCCAAAGTATACTTGTCATGAAAAAGTGCTTCTCATTTAGCCGTTCGGACTCGGCAAAAAACTGTAGGACCCCTCCATTCCTGCCAACAACACGCACACAGGAATGGTTGTGAGTTGTAAGTCCCTAGACCCCGATTCTCAACGAGCTGTTGCGCCACCTAATTTATTTATTTATTTACGGTTTTATTCCTCATTCCCATTCTACGTTAAGCTTGGTAAGATTGATTCCAACATTGATGCGCAATTGTTTGCCAACTAACGAAATATACCTTTTGGTAGGTATTATTTGTGAATTAAGGTCACAATCCGGGAAAAAAGTTGTCCCGGCGGAACAGTATTTCCGAATTTATGCTAGAAATCCGGGACGTCTGGCAACGCTAGATACAGCTCTTTAAAAATATTGTTTGACAAGTGTATATTTATTCAAGATCTCAATTTCTATTAATGCTGTTTAATTTTTACTTGCGTTGCGATATATATGTACTATTTCGTCGGCTTAGAGTGAAAAGCAGCTTACTTCTATTTTCCATTTTTTATAAAAAACTATTTAGCAAAAGCGTTCGCATTATTTGAATAAAACGAAAATAACATCAATTATTTTTCAGTACCCGCTTTTGCTAAATTCAGTGAAATTGAAAAGATTTGATAGATTTTTGCATTTTTAAGCAATTTTTGAAGTGGTCGCCTTGCACTCTAAGCCGACGATATGGCAATTTATGCATTCGTAAAAAAATTAAACTCGTGATTTTGATCAGACTTGTCATTACGATGATAGAGAAGAAGAAAAAAGTGGGTCCTACAATTCTCTCTGTCTGTCTGTCTGTTGGGCTACAGCCTAAACGGCTGGATTGATTTTCTCAAAACTTTTGGTACATAGTGATATTTAGCAAATCTGGAATAGTCATCTTTCGAAACGGAGGACGCAGAGCAACTTGCGAAAAATGGGTTTTCAATGACATTGAAATAACAGTGTCAAATCACTATAAATATATTTAGCATTCTTCAAAATTTAAAATTTATGATGCTGCTTCGAGAGCTATTATGTTGTACCTATGGGGATATCGTGAACACGTCCAAGTAGAAAAGTTATACAAAGATTTTTTATTAAAATATGTTTTTTTTACCGGACATGGATCAATTTTTCTCAAAATTGTGGAATGGAAAACTAAATTTTGTTTTTATGGTCAATGCTTGTATTTATTCTGACGCAAAAAACAGAAAGCTTGTACGTCTTTTAGCTTTTGAGAAAATTGAAAATTACTGATACTACTTTTTTAGATATTTTTAATTTGCTTGCATTGCCAGCATTACGGCTGCGTTTTAAAAGTGAGATATGCATGGGGGGCCATGCTGCGCCCCTGCAACCCCCCCGCTTGGGCTCACTATAGAATTTGGGGTATGTGCGAGGATTGGTGTATGTCAAATTTCGTTTCCGTTTAAGGAACTTTGAATGTATTCTCTGTTTCCAATGTCAATTGCTGTTCTTTATATAACAAACAAAGATCAACCTAACACCAACATTAATCTTTATCAAAATAAAATGCACGACTGGGTCGCACGAACTTGCTTTTATGCTCTGCGGGTTTAAGAAAATTGTATATAAAAACATGGAAGTTATTAGAGAAAAATGTAGAGAAGCATGAAATACGACATTTAAATTAGCTAAAACAACTCCTGTGACAGTTTGAGGTAAAAAAAAAGAATGCCATCTTGATTCTTGATTGAATATGATTGTATGGGAAAAAAATTAAAATCGTTGGAGCGGTTTTTTTAAAAAAATAATTTTTTAAAGTACCTATGTATTAATGTGTATAAAAAAACAAAAATTGAAAAAAAATTGTCAACCCGTTTTTGAGATATCGCATTTTCGAAAAAAAAAATTAAAAGTTTTTTTTTTAAATCCAAAAACGTTTTTTTTTTGAAAATTTTGATATGCAACATTATTTAATCTTATCTTTAATTTGTATATAAAAAAATTCATCCGTTCTTTTGAAACATTTTTTTAAAATCCAAAAAATATTTTTTGAAAAAAGTTGGTACACAAAACTATTTATATTTTTTGGGAGCTTCTGTATACGAAAAATAATAAGAAAATCAAAAATTAAGAAATGGCTCTTTGGGAGGTACCATTGATAACCGTTTTTGAAAAATGGTTTTCCAACCATTTTTTTTTTAAGAAAAGTTGTCGAGCCGTTTTTGAGAAAAATACTATTATGTAAAATTGCTAACAAAAATTGTATTGCAGGTAATGTTTTTTTTTGGTTCTAAGAAAAATGAAAAAAACGTGTGGGCATAGGTAATCACCAAAAACCACTATGTACCAATTTTGAAGAAAATCGAAAGAGCCGTTTAGGCTCTAGACGAACAGACAGACAGGCAGACAGAATTGTGCGACCACTTTTTTGGTGTTCTCTATCAACGTAATATCATGTTTGATTGTTATCTCAAATTTTTTTTTTTTGCACGAATCCAAAACTTGCCTTATACAGTGAAACCTCCTTTAACGGACAGCTCCCTCAAGCGGACAACTCTTTTAAACGGACAAATGCTCTCGACCGTGGATCTTGGATACAAATTCTATACATTTGGTGTTCCTTTAAGCGGACACGCCTTTGATCGGACGCGGGCAAGAATATTGACCATAATTTGTTAAATTTAACTCTCTTAGGCGGACAAAAAATGTTTTAATATGAAATTTCTAACCAACAATGGCATAACGCATTTTTTTTCTGCAGCTGTGGTCTGTTATTGTATCTTCTTGTTCATTTATTTCTCGTTTGTTAATGACACCATTTCTTAAATTCTTTATCCAAATTACCTAATATTTTTTTTTGAAATTAAGTTATTTTCTGTACTTTTTTGTCTATCATTTTTTATTCTGTTGAATGTTTTAGGGACAGTTAATATAATTTAATTTTTGTTAGTTTTTGTAGCTAAAAATATTTTCTTAATAAAAAAAATTATTTTTTGACTCTTCTCATAGACGGACAACGCTCTTAGATGGACAAAATTGTTCCGACCGTCGCTGTCCGCCTAAGGGAGGTTTCACTGTAATACCTATATCGCAAGTAAAAAGATCACATTAAATATCAAAAGAGAAAAAAGTAGTTCTCGTAATTTTTTTAGAAAACTAAAAGATATAAAAGCTTTCGGTTTTTTGTGTTCGATTCAGAATTAATGCAAGAATTGATCACAAAATTTAATTTTCCATTTCACAATTTTGAGAAAAATTGATCCAAGCATTTTTTTTTGTGTTTTTTTTTTGTACCAAAATTTCTAAAAGACAAAAAAATAAAAGATAAAGATACCAAGTTTTTTTTCAATTCTTCTTGGTGAAAAATAAAACCAAAATGAATTCTAGTTTTAAGATAGTTCTTAAGCCGAAAGGCATTAGCATTAAGTTATTAGTTTAACTTAGAGCGCCCGAATGGGGCCAGTAAGTTAGTTGTAAGATATTGATAAGTAGGCTAGTTTTTATGAATTTTTGTCTAGCTTTAAGATAGTTTTAAGAAAATGGAAAAATAAAAATGAATTTATAAAAAAAAAAAAAAAAAAAAAAAAAAAAAAAATTTAAATGATAATTGAAATTCAATGCAGTAATGAAGTTTTGCTATTTAAAAAAAACTATCTACCTCTCTTAAAACATCAATTAAATCTGATGAAAAATGAAGAACTAGCCTAAAAAGTTCAAAATATCATTTAAAAGCATTTTTCATTTAAACTTAAGTCAACTAAATATTTATTAAATTTTCCTAGATTAAACTTATTAATTTATTTGAAATTCTGAGAATTGTTTTACTCAATTAATAAAACAAATAATTACATAGGAACATACATATCTTCAACATAAATTATTTATATTATTCAAATTTAATATTATTATTTAGTGAATTATTTTCCCATTAAAAACTATAATTGAGTCAACATAAAAATAATTAAATTAGTTTTTAAATGTCAAATAACCCTCATTTTAATTTTTCACCATGAGCAAATACAAATACCTATCTCCCACGACAAAAACTACAAAAAAAAAATCTGCCCACATAATTAGCTTTCGTTAAATTATACTGCAACTCTATCATAACATTGCATACTTTCAGTCATTCCATGCCTCCCTCATAACACCATAATAAATCAACTCTCGCTTTAACACCGCCATCCTACTCGACAAAAACTAACTTAAGGTAAATATCAATTAAATTCAAATGACATAACCTGCAAAGGAAGACAATATAAATTATTCTGACAATTATAGTAATTTATTCGTCCTAGTCCGCTCTTCACTATACCAACTGTATATGCATTTTAAATACAAAAAGATATAAATAAAAAAAAAAATCTCATTATAAAATTTAAATAAAAAAAAGAATTATAAAAAAAAAAACTATAGCATAACTTAAATTCTGAAATAGTAGAAAATTCATATACATATGTGCATATGTATTTGTTTGTATATATATTTATGACAAAACGTATCCTTGTATCCAAAAATACACCCGAAATAGTAGTAATGGATGCTTTATTGTTTTATATAATAAAGTCTATGTGTGTTGATTATGATTGCATACTTACCAATGCTTATGAGAGAGAAAGCAATAAGGCAAAATATGATGACATTCTTCTGCCATGTCCCTCTGACGATGAAAACGTTAGAAAATGGAGTCGCGGCGAATGCGTTAGGATGAATAAAATGCCGTCCGTGTAGTGGTTGCCGCAACATTATGACATCCGTGGTGGTGCTGGTGATGATGGTGTGGGTGGTGATGATAGTGATGGTTGTGCTTGTGGTTGTAGTAGTGAGCTTTTTTCAAAATGGCGGACATTCAATTGTGTAATCCTTAATTTTCTTTCTTCGTTTTTTTTTGCTCGTATTTTCTTGTAGATTTTTTTTATTTTTTAAATTATATTTTTATTTTTAGTTTTATTATTTTTTTTAACTTAACACTTAACACTGAATATATTTTATTTGTTTAAATATTTATATTGACATTTAGAGAGGAGATAAAAAAACACAAGGACAATTTGAAAATATCAATAAATCACTTCCATTCTTTTTTTCTATTTAAAATTTTTAATTTTTAAATTAAATAAATACACTTTAATTCTTATTTAATTTTTAATTTAACTTTTGTCACTAAGAAATATTTGAATTTTTCTTTAAAAACACATTTTTTTCTATCACAAAATCCGAGGTTTATTGAAAACTTTTTTATTTAGTGACATTTTCGTTATTATTTTATATAAGTTTAAACAAAATATATTAAAACAAAAAAATCATCACCACTCCACGAATAATAATTGAATAAAAAAAAATAAAAAAGAAACAAATTCAACAGAAAATGTTTTTTATTTTTTTCTTCTTTTTTATTGTGAAATAATTTTAAGCTTATTTCTTCTTTTTTGTTTCTTAACGTATGCGATCTCCAAAACGTTCGTCAGGGAATTCGGTCTCGGACTAAATCATCGTACATAGGTATTCAGTGGGTTTGCTGCTGAAAGATACTTTGCTGCTGTTGCTGTTGGCCCACGATATTATTGTGCATAGATACTTTTGGTAGATACATTTATGGTGGGGAAAGCTTTGCTACGAATGGAGTCACCTCTACGTAGGATGGGTACATCCTGTAAATGGATACAAAAAAAAGGGGGAAAAAGTTTAGTTATGCATCGGAATTTGGCAAAAACATAGTAAGGGACAGGTTTAGATACAAATGTATCTTAAAAGCTCAATTTCTGTTTGTATTTTTTGTTGCTCATTATTTGTTTTATGTTGATGGTTTTTTTTTTTTAGTCTTTCTTTCTATGATTTTTGTTTGCCTTTGTTTTCGTCAGTTTGGCGGCAGCGTATGGCATCCATAAAGCATATAGAAAGTAAAACCCATCAAAGGTTTTGAGAACCAAGAAATAAGTTGGAAAATAAGTTTTGTTTTGTTACCACAAAACCAGATAAAGGTATAGTGGACAAAAAATGTTATAAGTACACAAAGAAACAACTCAATCTAACTAGGGAATGTTGGTAAAAGTAATGACAAAAAGCTTAGTTTTTTTATTTGTCAGTAAGGTAGTAGGGGCTTCGGAATTATGATGGATTGCATGATGGTGATTTATTTTATACACATTGCTAGGTAGGTATATTTATATATATGTATATATTTTTTAAGTATTAAAGGATATACCTACTCTTAAATAGAAACAGCTTTTAATGTAACTCGAGAATAGCAGGTGGAATCGATGATTTTTTAAGACATAGCATTCATTATTTTATAATGATTGAGAGTGACAGTCATGATAAAAATGATGTTAATTGATGGCATACAATTCAGTCCAATTTTGGAGCTTCTATATTGATTTATTTTAGCTAAATTAGAATGACATATATAGATACATTCTTTAAATGCTGGAAATCTAAAAGCTATATCGCTGAGAGGAGTAAGTCGGCTACATCATCCTCTAAACTGATCCAGCAATGTCGAGGTGTGCTCGCAAGCTAAAATATTAACCTCAAATTGACCGTTAACTGGGTTCCAAGTCATAGTGCCATTGAGGGAATTGGCCAGGTAAGGATCAGCCCTTCAAAGCTCCCTTACGGAAAGAATCAACATTCCCCTTGGAGTTGTGAATGGGAATTTATTCTCAATTTTCCTTAGTGAATTCAATCGTAGTTGGAACAGTTTAACCCAATGCAAAATATCCAGAAAGATCTGGCCCGCTTATAATAAATTCCAGACAATTGATCTGATGTGTAGACCCTGGCAAGACATAGCCATCAGGGTAGTTGTAACTTGTACTGGACACTGGCCAATAGGAGCACATGTGACGAGGCTGGGTATTCCGTACAATACACATTGTCGCAGCTGTGGGGACCAGCAAAAACAGGAAACAGACATTCGATTCCTGTGTTATGAGAGCACAATCGATTGGAGTGGCATTTTTTGACGACCTTAATGAACTTTCCGAAATAAATAATCAAGGATTTGATCTCTTTTCTCAAAGAGACGAAATGACAAAGGACGCTTACTTTTGTATCATGTTCCCCTTCAGACTCCAGACACGCACAATGAGCAATCGGAGTTTGGGATTCTGCGGGGTTTCATGATCCCAAATGACAATGAAGGATCGATTACGCTTCGGTGCCATTCTTGCCATATGTCGAGCTTGGCATAACGCAGTTGGCCTCGGGTGGGATGCGATTCAATTGAGTGAGTGTCTTATGACCTGACCCACTTCCTGCAGTTTGTGCTAGCTCACCGAACATCCGTTTTAATACAAAACCAATGAACATATCTGGTCTCATGGGTGGGTGTTGACCTTCACTGCAAACCTCATGTCATACGGAGTGAGTAACTGGATGACCCCCTGAGGGATCGTATCCGTGCTTTGAACAAACTAATAACAAACTGTCTAGTCTGACATTTGCTTATACATTGAAGGTGTAAAAGATGATCTTCAGAGGATATGTCCATAAATCCTTACTCTAATCCAATTTCATCTACCGCTCAAACGAGCTATGGTATCAAAACGGCGGACACCAGCGCTAATTGGGTCACTGAATGAGTATAAATAAATAAATTGGGTGGCGCAACAGCTCATGGAGAACCAGGGCCTAGTGACTTACAACTCACAACCATTCATGTGTGCTTGTTTATTGGCAGGAATGGAGGGGACCTACAGTTTTTTGCCGAGTCCGAACGGCTAAATGAGAAGCACTTTTTCATGACAAGTATACTCTTGGAGGATTTGTCAGTTCCTCGCAAGAGGCAGTACCTCGAATAAAACATTTCTGTTTTAGGTGGCACGGCTGGGAATCGAACCCACACCTTCGGCATGACAGCCCTACGCACTAACCATCAATGACTGAACTGAATGAGTATAATGCTCGTGGCCACCTTCCTATACATACTTACATTGCTGAGATACTTTTCGGGAATTCAATTACTTAACAATAAACATGTTAAATCTTAATGACTATTAGTCCGCGAGACGACCGTAAGATTATGTATCTCATCGCAGCCATGCACAAATTGGATGCCAACTCATAGCTTTTGTCCAAACATTTACAAAACTACTGGTCGGGCAAGCTTTATCTGGTCGCAATGGTTAGAAAATTCACTTTTCGGGTTCCATTTTCCGCTAAATGAACCTATAATACAAGCAACTTCTATAAATGGGTTATCAAATGAAAGCTTAGACTGTCTTCTAAACGATACCAATGGTCGGACAGACTTGTATTGGCTGTTACTACGAGTCAGACCACTTTTTTCTTGCTGGCGATGGAAGACGTATTGACGGCCAGTGTTCGTACAGCGGAGCGACAGGGCATTCAATGGAAACCGTTCGAAAGGCTCAGTCATTATTTAGACTATGCCGATGACATATGTCTACTGGCAAATAACATCGGGATGTGCCAAACACTGCTATTGAAGAGAGAATCGAGTGGTCTAAGAATAAACAGCAAAAAGACAAAAATAATGCTCACAGGCTGCTCCACACAGCAGCGTATTATTCTACAAGAGACGCCAGTGGAATAAGTCGAACCAGTTTAACTACATTGGCAGTATTGTTTCTGCAAACGGTGGTACGGATCTGGGCATTAAAAGTAGAATAAGTAAAGCTCGTGCTGCCTTCGGTACTCTGTCCCCAATTTGGAAATCCAGTCAAATCTCCTTACGCACTAAGTCGAGATTCTTCGAATCCAATGTCAAATCCGTGCTGTTATATGCTTGTGAAACCTGCAAAGTCACGTCTACCATTTCGAGGAATTTGCAGGCTTTTGTGAATCGTTGTCTACGCCACACCCTAAAGATTCGCTGGCCAAAAATAATATCAAATGAGGAATTGTGGCGCAGGACAAGTCAAGAGCGGCTGGACGTCGACATAAGAAAGCGTAAATGGCGTTGGATTGGTCACACACTGAGGAAACCAAACGATGCACGGCGGGTTGGAAGACCAAGAACAACATGGGAATCTACTGTCTTTGGCGGAAGCTGACAGTATTCACCACAGGATTTTGGGCTTGTCTTTGAATAATTTTTTAAGGGTTCCAAAAATTCTATTAATCTTTTTTTTTACATTTCTAAAATTATTATTAATCAATGCAGCAATTTTATTAAAAAAAATATAAATTCATTGGTACCGGTTTTTGTAAATTATTTTCTATGTTAAAATTATCATGAGAAAAACTTGTTTTTCAGAACTAATCAGAAAAAAATTATTGTATTGGTTTTATTTCTATTTAGATAAATAATATTGATCAATAATATTGATTTTTTTAATTATTTAACTCTCAATGAGTTTCAATTTTCATTTATTGTTTGACCAATTTTCAAAATTTAACGGAAGAATGTTGCCTCTTTTCAAAAATATTTATTTTGTATAAACTTTAAATCCATGGAGAAGGTAATCTTAACCTAACACATATTGAACACATTTTTGAACGATCGAAGACCTTCTTTGTTCTGCATTAATTTTTGTTGACATACGGTCAATACTATTTACGTTTCGTGTTTCAATAAGAAATACAAAAAAAAAAAAAAAAAAAAAATTGTGGAAGCTATGAATTTTTGTCTAATATTAGAGAAAAACTAATTCCAACTACCACAATTTTTGATCGATTAAGAAAAATTATCTTCTCTTATTTTCTATTAATTTTTTTGAAACATCAGATAAGAATAAAATGTAATGCTAATTGTCACTTAAAACTTTCTTTGAACATTGAAAAATATGAGAGATTTGTATAATTTTCAGATTACATACCTTTTCCAAAACCTATACATATTTTTTTAAGCGTGCGCAAAAAAATCCATCCGAAAGATTTTTGGCGCAAATAAGGCACGACCTCAATTTTGTATTTAAAATCGAAAGTGGATTCGCCTAACTCGCCGACTCATCTCACTTCACTCGCAAAAGTGATTCAGCTATTTAAGTGAAATGAGTAAGTTCGAATTTAGTTTCGAACATGAGACAAAGAATAAATATAATAGAGCCAAATTCAACCTCCTTGTCACACTCGTGCGTTTGATATTCTGTTTCACAACACCCCTAATGGACGCGAAATGAAATAACAAATACAACAGTGTAAACATTGAAATATTACTAATGGAGTATCTTTTGTAACAATTTTTTTTTTGTCGTAATTAAAGTTGAATGTGAGTTTTCACTCTTGAGAAATATAATTCTATTATACATTATGTGCATATATGATAATAAAATAAGATTTTACAATCAATAAAAGGGTAGTTGTTTTTATCTACATTGTTGTTTTTTTATTTCATTTCCTAACCACGAATAGGAATTCTTGAGAAAAGCACACATACCTATCCAAAACTGGAAATTTACCAACACATACACCAAGTATCTGGCGAGTAGTCTGACATTTCATTTCACTCGCTCACTCACTCTCTTTTGCTAACTGAATCGATTTTCGACGAAAAGTGACTCATCTCACTCATTCCCTGCGGTTTCGAATTAGCTGAATCTCGGCACTGGTTTCAAAATTCAGCTTTCAATTTTTTTTAAGGAATATGTCTTTTAGCCTATTGAATAGACCTTTTAAAAAGGAACAATTACATGCAAGGGTTCTTATTATTGAATATGTTTGTTTGACCCATAAGCATGCTTCAAACCGAAAATGCTACTAAATTCACCCATGCGTTTCTGAGAGAATGGTCACACTGGCCACTTTTCAGTGTTTTTGGTATAGCTCGAATACTAAGCAGAATTCGACAATTTTACATATAATACTTTTTGTTCAAAATTAAATTTTCTATCGAAATGGATAGTTTGGCAAATTTCTTAAAAAAAATTAAGCAGGAAAAGTAAACAAGAACCAACATAAAAAAATTTGAAAAATCAAAGATTTTTAAATTTTTTTCTAAATTGCGCATAACTTTTTTTGGAGCAAAGATACGCTCAAGACATGCATGAACAAAGTAAACTGGAGTTTTAGGGCCTTAATATGATATGTTAAGAACCCCATATTGTTTGAAAATTGACAGAGATATAGCCATTCAAACTTTACCATTTCTTACCATTTTTCGCAGTTTTTGCCCGAATGCCAATTTTTTGGTACTTTATGATAAATTTAACGTTCCTCGCACCTAGTACCAAATATTATGTTAATCGGACCAGCCGTTCGGTCTGTAGGTCTGAAAGCATTTAAATACAGCCGAAAAACGAAATTGCTAACTTACATCCTTTTTATGTTCTTATTTTTTTTATTCCCTATAGTTCTAATGTCATATTATATCAAAATTTTGATTTCGAACATTTTTACGAAAGTGAAATTTGCCATATTGTACCGAAAAAGGGACTTTCGGGCCAAAACTGCGAAAAATTATAAGAAATGATAAGGTTTGAATGGGAATATCTCTGTCAATTTTGAACAAATATTAATTTTTGAACATGCCATATTAAAGCCTTTAGTCTCTACTTATACGCCGCTGATTGCGATAGTTTGGATTTGATAGAATAGTTTTTGAAACTGAAACTGTTTGAAACAAAAATAAAAGGCAAGTTAATTTTATTTTTTTTTTATGTACATAGTACAAGCACAAATAATCATATTGTGGTACGAGTAAAGTACTAGTTCGCAATTAGGTTTTAAATTATATTTTGAAAAGATTAAAACCAGATGGTCTTATGTTTCTTTAATGAGTTCTTACTAATTAAATGCATACTCATTTAATTTATTTTACTAAAAAAAAAGTTTTCCTAATTTTCAATTATCTCATTAACTAGACGACATAAAACCATCAGGCTTTTATCTTTCGATTCAAAATGGGTTGGGGTCGAAATTCTGCCTGGGTCAAAATTCTTTTTGCTATATTCTGCTTTCAGAATTCTGCTTTTCAAAATTCTGCTTTCAAAATTCTGCTTTTCAAAATTCTGTTTTACAAAATTCTTTGGTTTTAAGACTGCTCTTTTGTCTAAGACAATAATTGTAGGTATGAGCATAGTTTACAGTTCCGTTCGCCTAAAAAAACAAAACTTTGTAAACAATTATGCACCGATTCTGTGCAAAACTTTTTTAATATTCTAGACGAAAAATGTTTTCCTTGGCCTTATAGTCGAGTGCAATTAGACATTGACCCCGGCAAAATTTTTTACAAGCTGATTTTTGTTGGATATTGTTGAGAACAGTTCCCTTTATCATATCTGAAAGTTCCCAAGCATCCCGAGGTGAGGTTTGGCCACCATCTTCAAAAAACCACCGCCATCTTGGATTTTTCGGGTTTTGACTGTATTTTGAAAAGTAATTGTCATAGAGAGTTCATTTAAGTATAGTCTTTCTTCGAAGTGTAAACTAACCATACAAAATACTTATTATTCACCACACTATTTTTCGCACGCAAAACAATAGGGCTTTTTAGCAAAATGTCAAACTCAGGACCTCGGCACACATGACATTGGTAACAGCCATTTTCTTTTTTGTTTCGGAGGCAAATACACTCCAATTCAACAGAATGAGCACATGTATTTTCATAGTTGGTTTGTAATTTTTTTTTTAAAACATTGTGCATTGTCCGAGGATAAATATAAACAATAAAAACTATTTCAAAAAAATTTGTTTTACTTCTATCCATTAAATTTTATTACCAGTTTCAATATTTGAGCTTATTCAGTTGATACAAAAAGACTGCATTTTCCCTTATGAAAAGACTTTGAAGAGAGCCGGAGGAAAAATAGCAGTGATTTTTGAATTAATTTTTCTGTTTTTTTTTCTAACATCATAAACAAACAATAAGGATAATCAAATGATTCATTAAAGCACAATGTTAAGAACAAAACCTTTGAAAATTTGTGTACTTATTCATTTGAAGCGGAGTGTAAATGTTTGGATTTTGTTTTTTTGGTAATAGCGTCTGTCAAACGTGCCGAATTGTTAGCTGTCACTTTGACTTTGACAATTTGGTGGAGATCTCTATAGAGCTTTTTAGCAAAAATTTCTAAATGTCAAACTCAGGACCTCGGCACAAATGACATTTAGGTACCACCCATTTTCTTTTCTTATTTCGGAGGCCAATACACTCCAATTCAACAGAATGAGCACATGGATTTTCGTAGTTGGTTTATTAATTTTTTTTTTTTTCAAACATTGTGCATTTTCCGAGAATAAATATAAACAATAAAAACTATTTCAAACACATTTTTTTTACTCCCATCCATTAACTTTTATTACCAGTTTCAATATTTGAGCTTATTCTGTTGACACAATAAGAGTGCATTTTCCTTATGGAAAGACTTTGATGAGAGTCGGAGGAAAAATAGCAGTACTTTTTGAATTAACCTTTCTGTTTTCTTTTCCCAACATCATAAACAAACACTAAGGATAATCAAATGATTCATTAATGCACAATGTTAAGAAAAAATGGAAAAAGTACCTTTGAAAATGTGCGTCCTTATTCATTTGAAGTGGAGTGTAAATGTTTGGATTTTTTTTATTTGTAATTGCGTCTGTCAAAGGTGCCGAGTTCTTAGCTGTCACTTTGACTTTGACAATTTGGTAGAGATCTCTATTGCCGGCCAATCGTTTTACATGAAATTCCATGACAGCAATGGTTTTTATTTTGCATGAAACTGTTACCAATAACATATATAATTGGTGTTTCACCTGAATCAAACTGTAAACTAGGCTTTACTCAACTTTTGCACTTACATTTACATTACAGCTTCATTAACCCGTTAAAGTACAAAATAAAGTGAAATATTATAATTATAGTTCGTTTTATAAAAATATGTGCAGCAATCAAATAACATAAATAAATGACGAGCAAAAACAAAATTTCTTCCAGATTGGAAGAATGTGTTGCACTGAATTGTCAAACAATAAAGTTAAAAAATCACTTTTTTCTTTTCCGTCTTTGAGAAAAACCAGAATTAGCAGAATTTTATTGCTTAAAATTTATAATGCAGAATTCTGAAAAACAGAATTTTGAATAGCAGATTTTCGAAAGACAGAACTAAAAATAAGCAGAATTTTGAAAATAGAATTTTCAGGCAAAAAACAGAATTTTGAGAAGCAGAATTTTGAAACCAGAATTTTGACCCGCTCTCATTCAAAATATATAAGAGGATTGAAAACTTAATTTCAAACTAGTGCCTTAGTACATAAAATTTTAAACAAAATTAAAATGAATTTGCTTTTTTTATTTTTTCCTAAATTTTCTGTTTAAAAATATTTTTTTTTTTCCAAAAACTATACACTCAAAATATGTAAAAAAAAATATGGATTTCTGGCTTTGAAAAAACGCTCTTAAATAATATTATAAGTACCTACTGGCGTTTTTTTTAATTTTTTCTATATTTAGTCAATTTCTTGGAAAATTTCACATCCCGGGGAGTAATGAGCCCCCCCTCTTATAAGAGATTGTTCTTGTCTTAAGTCTTATCTAAGCACCCTGGTTTTCATACAATTATCCCCATGTTACGTATTTCCAAACGCTGCCGCTGCATTGGTTAAAAGCTAGCAGCTCAAATGCTGCGAACGTGACGGATCTTTAACCTGGGATCCTTAACCTCTTTTCGATACTTAGGTAAAACACCCAACGTGGTTATCCTCAATCAAAAACCTACGACGAGTTGGTCAAATTGGTTAAAGATCATCTACATCCAGCACCTAGTGTAATCGCTGAACAAAATTGGTTCACAAAACGAATCCAACACGAGGTTGAAAGCATATCAAATTTTGTTGCAGATTTGAAGAAAATGTGCAAAAATTGTAATTTCTTTTCAAATGCGCATCTTGCCAAGCATCAACAGCCGATGCACATCTTAGGCAACAATTTATTAGTGGCCTAAGAAATGCGCACTGGTTAGAGAAACTAATTCAACTCAAGGAACCTAATAGTAAATTCATTGATTGCGTCACGGCTACTCTTGCAATGGAGTCAGCACAAAAGGATTCAAAAGAAATCCAAAATCTGCAAGCCACAACTTCGATAAATAAACAAAACCAAATAGCAAAATTTAATCCACTTCGAAAAAAAAAATTTGTCAAACAACGGCAACAATTATCAGGTAAACAAGTGCACATGAGCCAAACAAGTTGTTTTCGTTGTGGAGACAAGGAACATCTAAGTAATGAATGTCGTCACATTCACTCAATTTGTTCCAAATGTAAGAAAATTGGACATCTGGCTCGTGTGTGCATGAGTGGACGCAATTTTTGGCAGAGAGTGGCTCAAAATTTTCCAAGTTATGCTGCCAGAAATACACCAAGTGGAGAAAAAAATCACACCTAAGCTGAAGGAAGAGGCGATGCGTGAGTTGAAGACCAAGTTCGCTGACGTTTTTCGACCTGGAGTTGGAAAAATAAACGATTACGAAGCCAAGCTGTATCTTCAAGAAAACACCCAGCCTGTGTACATTGCCGCTCGAAAGGTACCATATGCCATGCTAGGTAAAATGGAGCAAGAGATTGACCGTCTGGAGAAGGCAGGAATCATAACCAAAATGCAGTTCAGTGAATGGGGTACACCAGTAGTGCCAATTCTGAAAAAAGATGGGTCAATCAGACTATGCGCAGACTACAAGATCACACTAAATAAAGTACTGAAAAGTGATAACTTTTCGATTCCACCAATAGAAGACATCTTTGCAACGTCCATGGAAGGTGGCAAAATTTTCACAACTTTGGACATCAGTGAGGCTTATTTACACATGCCAATGGATCAGCAAAGTGCGCAGATCCAAGCAATTTCAACCATGCAAGGTGATTACCAGGTAAATAGGCTGATGTACGGTACCAAAGTGGCACCAGCAATTTGGCAGAGGTATATTCAGCAGAAGCTGAAAGGCAATAAAGGAGTTTGTGTTTTTCTTAATGACATCAAGATCCAAGGGAGAGATTTTGATCAACATATAGCTCGCTTAGAGGAAGTACTTGGTCGACTTAACAAAGTCGGGTTGCGGGTAAATTTCAATAAATGTAAACTTTTCGAAAATTCCATAACTTACTTAGGTCATGTGATTTCGGCGAGAGGACTGGAGAAGACCAAGGACAAGGTTCAGGCAATCATGGATGCGCCCGCACCGAAGAATATTACCGAGGTCCGAAGCTGGCTAGGGTTGGTAAATTATTATGGGAGGTTTCTGAAAAATCTTTCGGCCAAACTGCACCCACTCTACCATCTTTTACAGATGGGTATTGTGTTTACCTGGGCCAAAGAATGCGAGGAAGCATTTAATCTTATAAAAGACGAGGTGACTTCCGAAGTGGTACTTGTTGCGTACGATCCAGCTCTGCCGTTGTCTTTGGCCACGGATGCAAGTCCATACGGACTAGGAGCAGTGCTATCACACAAATTTCCTGATGGGCAAGAACATCCGATCGCGTATGCTTCTCGGTCTTTGTCAAAGTCTGAGATGAATTATAGTCGAATAGACAAAGAAGCTACCGCGATTTTTTTGGGCTCTGAAAAGATTTGTTCAATACTGCTACGGACGTAAGTTTACGTTAATCACTGACCATAAACCTTTGGTTGCTATTTTCAGTCCAGATAAAAATCTGCCAAGCATGGTTGCCACTCGAATGCTGCATTACGCTCAATTCCTTCAAGGGTTCAGCTACAACATTGTGTACCGGTCGACGGATGAGCATTCCAATGCAGACGCGCTTTCAAGGTTGCCGTTAACCTATAAGGATTCCGATGACATAGATGACATCACATACTACCAAATATGTACAACAATTTGAAACGGTTCCGGTTACGCAAAAGGAAATTGCCAAGGAAACAACAAAAGATGATGTGTTGAAAGTGGTACATTTTTCATTATTGGCAGGAAAGAAGCTCCAGCATCCGGATTTTCAAGGTAAAGATGAACAATTTTCATTGTCAAATGGTATTATCCTTAGAAATAGCCGAGTGGTGATACCTTCAAGTTTGAGGAAGCTCATCTTAGCCGAATTGCACGTGGCCCACGTAGGTATTGTGAAGATGAAGGCACTTGCAAGGAGCTACGTTTGGTGGCCGCGCATTGATTCAGATATAGAAAATTTGGCTCGCGAATGCTTTGCATGTAGAAGTGTTATGAAGCAGTCCACAAGAAAGGTGCAACACCCATGGGAGTACCCAACTAGTGCATGGCAGAGAGTACACATAGACTTCGCGGGACGATTTATGGACAAGTATTTCTTGATCGTGGTGGATGCTCATTCGAAGTGGCCGGAGATTATCCCAATGACGTGTATGACAGCATCGAAAACAATAGTCATGTTACGTGAAATATTTGCTCGTTTTGGGGTTACCAGTCACATTAGTCAGCGACAACGGTTCTACATTTACTTCGGGGGAGTTCAAGGAATTCACCGGAGCAAATGGAATCATCCACAAGTTCTCTGCACCATACCACCCTGCCACTAACGGACAGGCAGAAAGATTCGTGCAGAGTATGAAAAAGACACTTCGCAAGATGGTAAAGGACTCTGGAGATTTAAATTTGAAGCTTTCCAACTATCTGATGCAATACAGGAAAACCCCAAATTCTACAACCGGAATAGCACCATGTGTTTTATTCCTGCAGCGAGATATTCGTGTACGACTGGATTTGGTTCGTTCTGGAGATAAAGAAACTGTTCCACAAAAACTGCAGTGTGCGCCTTACCGAAATGGAATAGAGTACTATCCAGGTGACACAGCGCAGATCAGAAATTATACGTCCAAGGATAAGAAGTGGGAGTTTGGTAAGATTGTACGTAGAGATGGATTACTTCACTACTTCATAAATGTGAATGGGAAGCTGTGGCGAAGACATGTGAATCAAATGATGAAGTGCAATATCGACCCGTCAAATATAAGGAAGGATTCTGATTTTGAGGTAACATCATTTATTCCATTTAATAAAACCCCTTCTACTTTTGTAGATGAAAACCTTGAAGCATCTACAAAGGAACCAAAAAGAAGTGAACCGAATGTGGAACCGATTGAACACACAGTTCAATCTATTGAAAAACCAATTAGTGACCAAAATCTGACTGTGGATAATCAGCCAGCAGTTAGACGGAGCACTCGTGACAAGAAGCCTGTTGACCGTCTAGGTTAAACTTCGTTTTAGTGGTGAGGACTGTTACGTATTTCCAAACGCTGCCGCTGCATTGGTTAAAAGCTAGCAGCTCAAATGCTGCGAACGTGACGGATCTTTAACCTGGGATCCTTAACCTCTTTTCGATACTTAGGTAAAACACCCAACGTGGTTATCATTTCTCTTTCTTTTTAGACTTCTGACCCATCTGGTCACAAACTTGTAAGTTCTCTTATAAATATCAAATAAAATTGAATTTGTAGTTATTTGGATGTTATTTGTTTGTAATCGACAGTACGATACACAACACCCCAAAGTTGATTTTTTTTTTGCATTTTTGACGTACTACAGTCCGTAACATTTGGAAAGTCTCACCTATATTCATTATTAAAACTAACTGTTTTTGCCACTTTTTTAATATAAACATACGGAATTAAGTTTTGAGTCACAAGATGAGATAGCCTTCCTGAGATTTAGTTGAGTTTTAACTGATTTCTGCTGCGAACGGCACGTGTACAAAATTTGGAGTGGTATGTACGTTCATCCAGCTTTTGACTCAGTAAATCTATGGAACTCATATTTTACTAAATGGTTTGGTTTTTATTTATAAAAGGATTAATAAATTTGAGAACAAATTTAAGAAGAGTTAACATTTGAACCGCGATTCAAAGGCGAGCAAATCCGTGCCCGTAGTTGGCGAAACGTCTGATGTACAGCATCCTCCTCTTTGTGCGACCGGACTTCTTCTTCTTTTCTTACTCTTCAAGTTTGGGAGTCTGCTCTTGACCTTACCGACAAGAGCTAAAGATCCATGCACTCCGGGAATGGTAGAATGACTTCTAATTTGAAAGATGACAAGCTTCCAAGTCAGGCATCATTCTCCAAAGAGTTTCATTCACAGTTGAAGTTTGAAGACAAACTCCTCTGTGATACCCTTCAATTGGAGGAGGTGATTGTATCCTTTTGGGAAACCTTTAGGGCCTCAATGGTGTCCAAACCACGTATAAAACGCTGCATGTTGACTGCTTCGTGGCAGATTCTTGCCACAAAAAGAGGAAAAACAGCACAAATGATTTTATAAATAACATTTTAATAATTATTTGACAATTATCTACAAGCAACGATAGACTTTGTTTATAAATCCACCTGGAAAAGGCTTGTGCGACTGTTTTTTATATTTAGCGTTGCGTTGGCTAAAACTGCCGACTAGTAGATACTCTCTGCTTCAAAGTCACTTATTGCACAGGTGAATCAATCCTAGGGTCGGCGGTTGGGCTAATAGTTTTTGATATGATTAAAATTGTTCGTATTGTTTTTTTTTTACATGTATACATTAAGACGTACATGTTTACACTAAAATGTCACAAATATACACATGTTATAAGGAGTTTATAAATAAATTTTGTATATTCAATATGAACTTTAACTTCACAATAGATATTGTATAGATACCATATCTTTTGTGCGTAAAAATAGATACACTTCAATTACAAAAATATGTATCCTAATTCAATTGAAAATTCTTCATCCAAGCCCAAATGAATTTATTGAGATTTGAGCTGAGATAGAAAAACCCTTAACGTGAAACAAGAATGACACCCACACGGTCCTCTTGAAACATAAAAAGGTCACCTAAATGCCAATTCAAGGTAGGTATAGGTACCTAGTACTTATACCTCTATCTACCCTTCTTGCATAGTCTTTCAAAAACATCTTTAAAACTCATGGCCATGTTAAGTGGGTTTCTGCATTGAATAGAACCTTAATGTAACACTTTATTTCCAAAATTTAGAGAAAACAAAAACAAAAAGTAAGTATCACTAACAGAATGAAAGCAGATGATGATGGGGTGGTGGTTTTTGGCGAGGTTACAGGTATTACATGAGATTGTTGAAGTTTACTACGAAAAACGTAAAAAGAGCTTTTTTTGAATACTTTGTCTTTGTTGTGGGTGGTAAATAAGCTATCCACCCTTATATCCACCTGGACCCAGAAACTCAATCATCATACAACAATCCCCGGAAAACACAATTTTAAAGCGCAAACTCTTGCTTTGTTATAGTGTATTTGTATTTGTGTTTTTTTTTTTTTTTGCATTGTTGAATGAATAGAGAGCTTGTATGATATTTTAAGAATTTGATTTAACAATAATACTTATACACACTACACTACTTAACGGAGGAAATAAGTGGGCGGACCTTTTATGTGCACCCTTTCGCTAAGGGTACAATATTTTATTTGACAAATTCATTCCGATTGTCATCCGTGTAGGTTGTCTTTTGAATTTCGCCTAAGTTTCTTTTTCTTCAATTTTATTTTAACATAAATAACAAACGGTTTTCGAAAATTCGGCTGTTTTTCAGGACTATCGCTAAAGAAAATTAGGTATCATAGTGAAGTTGGAAGTTGGAAGGAAGGAAACTGCGAGTGTTAAAACTAATAAAGTTACATCCCCAACTTAATATTGGTGATGGTGGTTCATACAGGAATATCCTAACAATATTTTCTTAGTTTTGTGAAAACTTTTACAATATTTAAAAATTTATTTTTTGTTTCAAAAATGTGCTGTTCAAATAATTGCTTAATATAAATATAATACATGAATGAGTACCAACCAATCTTTGTTTCATTTTAAAAAAGGAAATTGTTTTTTCCGTCGGTATTTTTAATTTGTGCTTGTGTTAGCCACAAAATGTATTTTAAGTCAGAGTCAGAAGCTTCCGTAATGCCGCTTGTAATTATGGAGACTTGTGTTTTGCTCTAAATTTTTGGTACAACCCTAATATTTCAAGTTGCAGAGATTTACGAGCATCTTACTGTATTATTCAAGCTAGAGCGACCGAGTACATTTAGTTCCAAGTTCCTAAATGTTTCGATTGCAGTGTTTTGCATAAAAAAAATGTTCTTTTTTATTCTGAATCGAACGGTGATAATGACAATCAAAAACAAACAAAAGTATTCATTCAAAAAAAAAATTTTTTTAGAAAACCTTACGATTCATCGTGTAAGAACTATTAGTTCTACTGGTTCAACAGGTCGCGGGAAATGTTGTCTATTTACAATTGTCACGGTTTTTATTGAATTACAGAAATGGGCCTATAACACAATACATAAATTGCTTGTTGAAAAAGTGAAATTCAACTGTTTAAAATTTAATAAACATATTAAGGGTATTCATGCAATAGCGTAAACTCATCGTAAACATCGTAAAGTTGTAAACTTCGTAAATCTGTCAAATTTTCCATACAATTTGTGACAGAATTACGAAGTTTAAAAGTTTACAACGTTTACGACGACCTTACGCTGTTGAATGAATACCCCTAATGTTTAAAATTTGTGTGATAGGGAACACCAAGTCTAAAAAGGACTATGACAATTGTTTTGACTTCTTTGAACATGTGGGAAATTTCATAAGTTGACCGTTTCTGTAGCTGGAAACAACAAGAATTAAAAAAAAAAGAGAATAAACTTGTTGCCTTGTTGGATAGTTGATTAAATTCAACCTACTGTTGCGGACTTGCTCGAAGTCAACAAGTAAGAAATATAAGCTTGCAGTAGTGTTATCAAGTGAAAGAATCGGGAGATCGTTAAGAATTTATTAAGTAGTGAAGAATTGTGTCTAAAAAACGGTATCTTTTTTTTATTTTGAAACGAACACTGAATATGAGAAATGTATATTCAGAACAAGAATTAACTTTAGAATAGATAATAGACAATTGCCCATGTGCTGCATACAAGTTGTTGATAATTTTACTGAAGGTCCTTCCCATATTCATAATGTTCGCTCAATAATAAAAGCAAAGCGCTAATCTTAGACAAATTGCTTTTTTTGGAAACCTTACGACTCATCATGTAGGAATTACTGGTTGAACAAGTCGAGTGAAATTTATTTCTATTAATGATTGATTTGGTTTTTATTGTGTTACAGAAGTGGTCTTTATACTTGTTTACCTAATTTAGTTGAAGACTTGACTTGTTGTTCTGTGTTATAGGTCCCGTCAACTCTGTGTTAACACTTCGCCGATACGTTGCGAATGAAAACATTCTTCAGCTAGATTCATAATATAATCTAGCGAAGATACTTGTCCGATGAAGAAGATTGGGGAGAAACGAGAAAGCAACATATCGTCGACTTTCTGTCAAAACCTCGTTAGTCTTAAAATGGTATTTCAATGCATTTCAGGTCACAACAAATAACTGAATTAAAATATTAATGTCTCGTAACTGTATCATGGTTCCTTTTGGTTCTATCAACCAGTCTTAAAACCTTTTACGATCTAAGAATTCCATTTTATTATTACTTTTTAAATCGGTTTTTTGTGTTTTCTAAGCAAATTTTTAAAACAGACTTACGAGGTTTTGACAGAAAGCCGACGATATTACTGTCAATGCCGAAGAAAAAAAATAAATGGGCTGGCGCAACAGCTCGTAGAGAACCAGGGCCTAGTAGTAACTTACAACTTTCAACCGTGCGTGTTGTTGGCCGAATCCGAACGGCTAGATGAGAAGCACTTATTCATGTAAAGTATACTCTTGGAGGATTATGATTTTGAAGAAAATTAAAAAATATATTCTTATGTTTTAGTAGAGCGAATGAACTAAGGAGTTTAGAATTCACAGTGTATTCATGCTGTGATTCCTATATGAGCAGGTAAACATCGACCAAAATGTGCGTCTTAGAAGGGTACAACAGCATCTAACTAATGAGCCTAACTGTTGTACCTGGGCGAAAGGCGAAACGCAATATATGGAGTAGAGTAGGAGACGATTCCTTCCGTCTTCCTTTTTAAAGTGTCCACATGAAATTACAACAATTTACATTGTATTTTTTAACTAATACATCCTAATATTTTTCCGTGATTTCAAGGTATTCATCTTGAAGATTCGATCATTATAATTCAAATTATAAGCGTTCAAGTGGAACCATCTCACTTTTTCCGATGTTCAAAGGATAAACATGGTGCATTCAAGAGGACATAAGCGTCCACAAGCTTTTTTTCAAAGCGAACCTCTGTCTACCAACTCCTACTCTCACCTCCCCGTCTTGAACATCGGGTGCCTAGTGCTTTAACTGAAGATGGGGTTCCAATACCTGTGGACGGTTTTAGGAGGTAACAAACGAGAGAGGGGGGGAGGAGTGTTCCCATAAAGGCACTTCTCCTTTATCCAGGCGGCAGCGGAAGAATTATCCAGATAGAATCAACGATGGCGTCTACTGTTTCAGTTAGGTTGAACTACTTAGTGAACACCTTATATGGGCTACTACGACATATTCGGAGCTCAGGCCTATAATGAGCGGTTATTCCGGCTCCCCGCCCTTGGAGTTATATTATAAGGGTCTGGTCTTCCAGGTTGGGGGTCGTGCCGTCGGGGTGACTTCCCGGCCACGTAAAGCTATTTTAGCTACGAAGCAACAACAAGCCTCGGATACGGACGAATCTACTATTGACGAACCTAGCAAACGAAATAAGGACAACGGACTTCGGATCTTACTACGGTGACTGTCACCGACCACAAGGACAGCGTCTCTTTGGATGTGGATTTGTTGTTAGAGGCAGACTTAGGCAAGAAGTCTTGAGTTTCAACTATGTGAACGAACGCCTCACGACAATTCGCATCAAGGCTTAGTTCGCCAACATCAGCCTGATATGCGCGCATGCCCCCACAGAGGAGAAAGATGACTACACCAAGGATGAATTCTGCGAGCTCCTGGACAAGACATATGAACAATGCCCTAGCTATGACATTAAAACTTTCTTGGGTGAAGGCAGGAAAAGAAGACGTCTTTGGTGGCATAATCGGCAGATATAGCCTGCACGACACCACCTCTGATAACGGACTCAGGCTAATCGACTTTGCTGCGGGGCGAAACGTTGTGGTAGCTAGTACCATTGTATATAAAGCTAATAGTAGTATTACTTGAGGAAAAAGATACTAGCGCTACAGACGACTGAAGCATGAAGTGTATTATTCCCTCATCATAGCTTCACACCCAACTCACAGCAGATGAAAGATAAAAAAATACATTATTTCCTCACTGCATGAAAGAAGGCAATTATCTTCCTTCTCCTCACGTCACAACAGTGCCAATATACGAGAGTGAGAAGGGAACAAAAACAAACTGCCGAAAAAAAAATAAAGAATGAATTGGTATGAATATGTACATACATACATACGTAGGTACAGACATTGAGGAGAAGAGGAAACAAAAAAAGAGGATCAAAGCAAGTTTTTATCGTTACATAAAGGTTCAATACACATCGCATATTTTCTAAACAGAAACAAATTCTTTTGTTCTCGATGACTGTCCTTTGCCAAGATAAGGCACACAAAATGCATTCCGTGTCGGGAGCCTTTAAAATAGATTGGAATGAAAATTAGAAACTGATGTCTATTTGCGTAGGTATTCGTTCTTATTTTCTTGTATGTAGGTGGAAACAGGTTTTTTATTTTTTTATCGCTTTCTAAGTGGTTTTTTGATGTGGAGCGTCGAGTTTCTCAAAGCAATATGAGGCCGTGAGTGCAAAAGTGGTGTAACCCATTTTTTGGCATTGTTGATATATTTGCCTCGTATTTTTACATTTATTCATCAAAAGTCATCAAAGGTAAAATTTTAATTTCTAAAAGCTTTCCAAAAATGTGACGTATACTATTTGAATCTCAATAAAAAGATTATTAAAAATCGATTCAAAACGAAAAACATGATAAAAAAAAGTGGGTTAAACCGCTTTTGCACTCACAGCCTCATATATGATTGTATGAAAAAAAAGCTTAAAATCGTTGGAGCGGTTTTTAAAAAAAATAATTTTTATATATCAAATTCTTACAACATTTTAAAGGAAAAATTTTGACATGCAAATCTTAAGTATTTATTTATGTACATATAAAAATTAAATTTCAAAAAAAAAGTTTTGAACCAGTTTTCAAGATATCAAATTTTCAAAACAATAATTTGAAACTTTTTTAGAAGTCCAGAAATTAGTTTTTTGAAAATTTTGATGTGCAATATTATTTGAACTATTTGAAATATGTATATGGGTGATTCTCTGCCAACTGTGATTCTTTTTTTAGAATATTTTCAAAAATTAAAACTTCTCTTGACATTTCTACTTTCCTTTTTTTTCTTTAAAAAATTATCTCTTTTTCGTTTTTGAAGTCTGTTTTTCTGAATCGCAACCCTTTTCCTTGTGCTGGGTTATTACTTAGTTTTTATTGCACGGAATGATTTTTGTTTGGCTCGTCCGCTACCGTTCTTGCAAAGAAAATTGGTAGAAAAAAGTATTATTGCAAGAAATAAGTTAATTATATTTAATTAAAGTTCAAAAAGTATTGAAATGCCACGGTACTGGCATCCACAGTACTGACATTTAGACAGTTTATGTGACCTAACTTCTCTATGCTAACGAGAAAAATAATTTCCAGGACAATTTTAACTTATGCCGTTAAAAGGAACACAAAATTGTGATAACCAGCCAAAAACATGTTATAACATGCTTTAAAAATACTACCACGGTACTGACAAATAAATTTGTGACATACTTTCATCCCATGAAAACATAAATAAATAAATTGGGTGGCGCAACAGCTCGTGGAGAACCAGGGCCTAGTGACTTACAACTCACAGCCACTCCTGTGTGCGTGTTTGTTGGCAGGAATGGAGGGGACCTACAGTTTTTTGCCGAGTCCGAACGGCTAAATGAGAAGCACTTTTTCATGACAAGCATACTCTTGGAGGATTTGTCAGTTCCTCGCAAGAGGCAGTACCTCGAATAAAACATTTCTGTTTTTAGGTGGCACGGCTGGGAATCGAACCCACACCTTCGGCATGACAGTCCTACGCACTAACCATCAAGCCACGAGGTACTACCCCATGAAAACATATCACTCTTAAAGTACAACAACGTTCAAAAATTAAAATGACTGTTGTCAACTATACATAACTAGTTTATCTTTTAGAAAACCACAATACATACGTGTTAAAGCTAAAACAAAATGGCGAATGAGCGGGAAATCTTTTTAATTCAAAAATAGAACCAAAACCTCGGACAACATTCATTCGTGATTATTTTATTCAGCAATAAGTATTTTGACTTAATTTTTGCATTATTTTGTCAAGCAAGTATTACACTCAAACTTTTCTTCGGACAACATTTCAATTCAATGAAGTATTTCATTAGAAAGTAGCGAATTGGGTCATGATATCGAATGTAGATTGTAGTAAATAGCCATTTACACAATTTAAACCAAACATATATACGAACATTTTACATTAAATAACAAAAAAAAGCACTACGCAAAGAATCACAGTTGAGACGGAATCACCCATATATAAAAATTAATATAAATCCGTTCTGCTGATAATAAGAAAATTCAAAATATAAAAAACCATTGTATGAGAGGTACTACTAATAGTTGTTAAGATTCAAATTTTATAATTTTTGATAGTTTAAGCATACTGAAAAAGTTTAATTAAAATCGTAGGAGTCATTTTTGAGAAAAAAATATTTTCGTTAACCGTTTTTTTAACTTTTGTATGTAGGGTACCGTTGTTTTTTCATAAAAGTAAAATGTTTTCTTAAAATATTTTGGAAAGTATTAAAAAACTCTTGAGTATCAAGTTTCAAAAATATCGATGATGTCGTTTTCGAAATATTTGGTTTCAAAAAAAATGGAAAAAAAAATGTTTTGAAAATTTTGGTATACAATACTGTTTTATGTTTTGGAAGCTTCTGTATTAAAAAAAAATATTGAAATCATAGTCATACAGTTTTGACAAAAATGTTCAATTAGAATGAAGTTCAACTTTGGATGCTCTGCCAGTCAATTTTAGTCGTGTTGATAGAAGCTTAAGAGACTAGAAATTGTATAATTCTTTACGGAGCCTATAAATTATATAAATAAAATAAAATAAAATAAAATAAAATAAAATAAAATAAAATAAAATAAAATAAAATAAAATAAAATAAAATAAAATAAAATAAAATAAAATTAAGTTAATTTAAATTAAATAAAACACTTTGAACATTGGTTCGAAAGTTCTATCGATAATCTTTGAACCGTTGTAAATAAAATTGGAATAAAGTGTGGGAAGTTCAAAATTTACAAGAAAAATAGTTTTTTGTCTTATATTTGTGTCTACAATAAAATTCACGACTGGGTCGCACGTACTTGCTCTTATGTTCAAGACACTGCGAGTTTAAGAAAATTGTATATACAAACATGGAAATTATGAGAGAAAAATGTAGAGAGGCATGAAATACGACACTTAAATTAGCTAAAACAACTCTTTTGACAGTTTGAGGTGAAAAAAAAGTATGCCATCTTAATTCATGATGGAATATGATTGTATGGGAAAAAAAAATTTTAAAATCGTTGGAGCGGTTTTTTTTTAAATTAATTTTTTATATATAAAATTCTTAAAACATTTTTAAGAACAAATTTTGGTATGCAGATTTAAATAATATATTTATGTGTATATAAAAACAAAATTTGAAAAAAATTGTCAACCCGTTTTTGAGATATCGAATTTTCAAAAAAAAAAAAATTGAAACTTTTTTTAAAAATCCAAAAACTTTTTTTTTGAAAATTTTGATATGCAATATTATTTAATCTTATCTGAAATTTTTATATAAAAAATTCATTTAAATCCGTTAAGCTGATAACGAGAAAACTCAAAATAAAAAAATACGTTCTATGACAGGTACTACTAATAGTTGCTATGTGTAAAATTTTATAATTTTTGATTTTGAATTGTGGTACCTACACAAAACTATTAACATTTCTTGGAAGCTTCTGTATAAAAAAAATAATTGAAATCGGTCATACCATTTTCAAGAAAATCAAAAATTAAAAAAATGGTTCTTTGGGAGGTACCATTAATAACCATTTTTGATAAATGGTTTTCCACCCAAAGAAAGCCTTTACTAAAATAAATTAACTGAATTTTTTTAAGAAAAGTTGTCGAGCCGTTTTTGAGAAAAATACGATTATGTAAATTTGCCAAAAAAAAATGTATGACAGGTACCGTTATTTTTGGTTCTAAAAAACCACTAAGTACCAAGTTTGAAGAAAATCGATCGAGCCGTTTAGGCTGTAGATGAACAGACAGACAGACAGACAGACAGACAGAATTTTGCCACCCACTTTTTTGGTGTTCTCTATCATCGTAATATCATGTTTGATTGTTATCTCAAAATTTTTTTTTTCCACGAATCCAAAACTTGCCTTATAGTACCTATAATCGCAAGTAAAAATAGATATACATAGGAATACTTAATTTATTTTTTTTTGTTAACTTTCATAATGCAACGTTTGTATTGATATTTTGGAGCTCCCTCTTATTTTAACTTGATCGTTTAAGGCGAGAAACACAGGACAGGAGTAGGTACCTACCTAATTAATTATTAAAAAAAACTATAACAACCTTGCAAGAAAAAAAATAATGGCCACGAAGATTTAAATTTGTAAATATTAAATAACTCTAAGCCCCGACAATTTTAAGATGAAATAAATTCTTGGTTCATGTTTTCAACGAAAAATAAGTGTCCACCCACTTCCATAGCTAAAAATTATAAATCTTAATTGACATTACATTTCTGCAAAGAAATCACTCAGAACTCCAATTAGGCAGGCAGATACCTAACTCCTTTTAGAGTGCATGAAAAATAGTGTAATATTTTCTCAGGTTCGTTAATAAAACTTATTTACTTTATTCAAAACGTCCACTTATTTATTTCGCAAAATAAAACACTTAACTTTTCTTACTACAAACAAAACGATTTATTCTTCACCACTGAATTAATTCACAAACTTTACTTTTCACTTTTATTACAACCAACTTTATTCATTCACGATTAAAAATAAACTGTGAGTCGCTGCCGTTAAAACATGTGCCTTTTATACTTCTTTTCCAAACTCTGGAAATAAGGAGAACGTTCTGGTCTCTGCTTCCAGAGCTTTCCGTAGGGGAAATTTCCCAATAATTTCCCTTCCAAAAGCTTTTATTTGACAGCTGGTAAATCTGCTATAATCCGGCAGGTGGCGCTTCCTTCGTTTGAGAGTTGCTATAATTATAGCTAATAAGGGTATGTTTGCACTGCGACCGTAAGCTTTATTGTGTCCGTTTGTTTGCATTTCGGAGTCGTTATAGTTCAAATATGGAAAGTTATTACACTGCCCCCCTCTTAGGATTGATCGTCCCGAGCAAATCCATCACTTCCATCACCATTATAATGATGTAAACGGTCGCTGTGAACTACTTTTAGTTTGCCTCTTAATCCTCTCTGAATGCGGTAGACGACATCGTTTATTCGTGCTACGACAGTATAAGGGCCTTCCCAATTTTGTTGAAGCTTCGGTGAGAGTCCCTTCCGACGGTGGGGATTATAAAACCACACAAGGTCTCCCACTTGGAATCCAGTCGTTGTGGCTTTTGCGTCGTATCTTGTTTTCATCCGATCACTCGATAGCTTTATATTTGCCCTCGTCCTTTCGTGAATGTCAACTAGATTTTCTTTGAGGTTGTCCACGTAGTCGTCAATTCCTTGTGGCTCACTTGTATAACATCCAAATTTGATTTCGCTTGGTAGTCGTATTGTGGTCCCGAGCAGGATTTCTGATGGTGTATGTCCTGTTGAGCTATGTACCGCACTTCGATAGGCCATCAAGAATAATGGAATATGCCGATCCCAGTCTCGTTGGTTGTCGCTTACAACTTTGGAAAGGTGTTCTTTAAGGGTCCGGTTGAATCGTTCAACCATCCCATCAGATTGTGGGTGAAGCGGTGTTGTCCTCGTCTTTTTAATGCCAAGGAGTGTACAAACTTCCTGAAAAATTTTGGACTCGAAGTTCCTCCCTTGATCTGAATGGAGTTCCATAGGTACACCAAACCTGCTTACCCAGTTGAAAACAATCTGATCCACGACTGTTTTGGTTTCCTGGTTTGGGATGGCAAATGCCTCAGGCCACTTGCTGAAGTAGTCCATTACTACCAGAATGTATCGGTTTCCGTTTTCGGTTTCTGGAAAAGGGCCTGCAACGTCTATTGCAATCCTCTCAAAAGGCGTGCCCACATTATACTGCTGCATTCTACTCTGGACTTTTCTGCCTGGTCCCTTGCTTGCAGCACAAGTATCACATTTTCGGCACCATTTTTCGACATCTTCTCTTGCATTTAGCCAGTAAAATCGCTGCCTTACCTTTTCCAGTGTCTTATTCACCCCCAAATGTCCTCCGGAAGCTCCCTCATGCATCTCTTGAAGAACATCATTAACCTTGGAACGAGGTACGACTAGCTGCATCACATAAGATTTGCCGTCTGTGGATTCCCACTTTCGTCTTAGTACTCCTTCTTGTACATGAAGTGAGTCCCATTATGCCCAATACGCTTTAAGAGTTGGACTTCTATCGGAGATGTCACCCCATTCTGGTTTCTCTTGGTGTTCCTTCCACGCAAGAATGGGTTCAATATCCAAGTCTTCTTGTTGGGCAGTCCTCAGTTCTTCGTTACTCCAACCGTAAATGGGATCAGCTCTTAGTCGGTGGATAGCAGCAACTTCCTTCTCTTCCTGACGTGTGCAGTGCTTGCAGTCCGGTTTGCATGGTCTCCGAGATAAGGCATCTGCATTTGAGTGCAACCTTCTTCTTCGATGTTGGATCTGGTAGTCGTATGTCTGCAATCTCTCGATCCACCTCGCCACTTGACCTTCTGGATTTTTGAAGTTCAAAAGCCAATTAAGTGCGCCATGGTCTGTTCGAAGAAGGAACTTCTGTCCATAGATGTACTTATGGAAGTGTTTTGTAGCCGATATTAGAGCTAGAAGTTCTCTTCTGGTCACACAGTAGTTTCTTTCTGGCTTTGAGAGTACCTTGCTGTAGTAGGCGACAACCTTCTCTTCTCCTTTGTGAACTTGTGAGAGTACGGCACCAATTCCCACGTTACTAGCGTCAGCGTCAATGATGAAAGGTTTCCCTGGTGTCGGATAGGCCAAAACTGGTGTATTGCATAGGCGCTGCTTAAGTTCCCGGAAGCTTTTCTCGCACTCGCTTGACCATTTGAACGGTTTGCCTTTCTCTGTTAACTGGTGCAAACTTTTCGCGATTCCAGCAAAATCCTTCACAAATCGTCGATAGTACGTGGCTAGACCAAGAAAGCTTCGGAGTTGATGTTTATCCTGTGGTGTTGGCCAATTCTTTACAGTGTCAACTTTTTCAGGATCAGTCTTCACTCCTTGGGAAGAGATGATATGTCCCAAGTATTTTACCTCAGACTTGAAAAATTCGCACTTGTCTGGATTCAATTTCAAGTTTGCTTCTCGAAGCCTCTGGAACACGGCCTTAAGGTTTCCACAATGCTCATCAAATGTCTTACCATATACGATGACATCGTCCAAATAGACTAGGCAAGATTTCCAAGTAAGTCCTTGTAAAACGCACTCCATCAAACGCTCAAATGTTGCCGGAGCGTTGCATAGTCCGAAAGGCATCACATTAAATTGCCACAGGCCATTTCCTGTGGAGAAAGCCGTCTTCTCTCGATCTTCTGGATGGATTTCTACCTGCCAGTAGCCACTCTTCAAGTCCAATGTTGAGAACCATTCAGCTCCTTCCATCGCATCCAGAGTATCGCTGATTCTTGGCAGAGGGTAGCTGTCTTTCTTTGTCACATCGTTCAGCCTCCGATAGTCCACACAAAATCGAGTACTTCCGTCCTTCTTTTTGACGAGAACAACAGGGGATACCCAAGGACTTTTAGAGTTTTCGATTAGCCCATCTTTCTTCATGGTCGATATCATCTCTTCAACTTCGGCTTGTTTGGCTAATGGGAGACGTCTTGCTGGTTGTCGAATAGGTCTTGCGTCTCCTGTATCGATTCGATGCTGCACCAGTTGTGTTCGACCATACTGCCCACTGGGTGAAGAGAGTATATCACCGTACTCGTGAAGGAGGCTTCCAGCAACACTTAGCTGACGTTCAGTTAATTTGGATGACTTCAGAATTTTTGCCTTCATAGAGTTCACTTTCCCGGGGTCCACAGATTTGTGTGTGTCAGCTTCTGTGATAGTAGTTATTGCGGAAACAGATTCACACTTTCCAACTATTTCTCCTTTTCTTAGCTTAACTTCGTACGGTTTGATGTTAAGTATCCGTACGGGTACCATGTTGTTCTTTGGTGCCACAAGGGTCTTCCCTAGGATGATGTTTTGGGAAGACTGTTCAGAGTCTGGTTCCACCATTAGGTATCGATGGCTACCCAAATCACCTTTTATTTTCGTCCAAACGAACACTTCTGAGGAAGGTGGCAGGCATATATCTTCTTTTATGACAGTCCTGAGAGTTGATGAGTTTTCATTGCCGTAAACCATAGGAATCTCCACATTTCGGTACTTGAGAACTTGCTTCCCGATGTCGAGAATTACTCCATGCTCTTTCATAAAGTCGATTCCAACTATGCACTCGTCACATATATCTGCTACCAGAAATAGATGTGAAAACTCCAGTTCTGCCAAACGGATTGTAAGACGAACCTCCCCATACACTCTGGCTGCCTCTCCTGTTGCTGTTTTCAGACGGTAAGTGTTGGTGTTATGCAGCCATGTCATCTTCACCAAGTCCTTTCGAACAATGGAGGCAGTGGCACCGGTGTCGATCGTAGCCACTTGCTTCTTGCCATTTAGTGTTGCCTCCACAGTCAGACTTTTGTTGTTTCGTTTCGTCTGTGAGACCTGGATGGTGGTTCTGGGGCCATCGATACCAGAAACCAGCTTCTGCCCCTCGAAGTTGGTTCTTACTCGTTTCCCTGTAGGAGTTTTGACATTGTTGTTGTTAAAATTTCTGCTTCCACAATGTTGACATGCAGATCTTCTAGGTGGCAATCTGCACTGGCGTTGGAGATGTCCGGTTTTGTTGCAATTCCAGCATCGAGCAGGTCCATCGCGTTGGTTCCTTTGAAATGCTGTTCTCTGGCAAGAGCACTCTTCAATTTCTTTTTCTCTTACCCGATGGACTCCTTGAGAAGCCTGTTCTGCTGCTTCCATAGTGAGGGCGAATGCTAGTGCTTCAGGAAGCGTGCGTTTGCCAGCAGTTCGAATTGCTCGCTGAAGGTTGATGTCAGATACAGCACGAACAAAGGCTTCTGTTGCGAATTGGTTGATGATTTCATCTCCTGCTGCTGGATATGCTAGGTGTGCCAACCGTTCGATGTCTGCTTGGAGTTGTTGCAGAGTTTCTCCTCTTTTCTGGACTCTGGAATTGAGTTGGACGCGGAAGACTTCTTGCATATGGCCATCTCCAAAACGTTTGTCAATGGCCTGAACGAGAGCACTGAAGTTGCCATTTTTATCTGCTGGTATGCTTTGTAACAGCTCAGCAGCAGGTCCTCTGAGGGCAAGCGTTAGAGCTATGCATTTGTCTTCCTCATCCCAGCCATTTGTTGCTGCGGCTGCCTCAAACTGCTTCTTGTAAATTGACCAAGAAGTTTGCCCATCGAAGGTTGGTGGATGCATCTCTTTTTTCTTTGGACAGTCGCCAGAACTTTCTCGAACCTTCATTTTCTTTACTTTATCTAATTCCTTTGTAATAGATTCGATTTTATCTTCGAACTTTGCTTCTATTGTCGATAATTGTTTATCTACAGTCGAAAATTGCTTATCGACACGCTCGTCCAGGCGCGGATACAAGGGGGGGGGGCAATGGGTGCAATTGCCCCCCCCTGGACAAGAATGAATGAAGCATAAAATATGACTTTAATAAAATTTAATCAAAAAGAAAGGTTATTTCGTTTATAAAAAATTTTCTAGGCAGCGCAGCGTTGCAGCAATGAATGGTTGTTCGTTAGCCGCTGGCTGACCAGGGTAAGTTAAGAAAAGTTCCGCTATGCACAAATAGCACCTTCAAATCGACTGAATGGAAAGCTTATAACTTCGGCTTTTGATCTGGATCTTAAAAGTTAAGGTCTTTAATTAAAAGATCAATGTCAGGCTACATTACTATATAACATTTTGTGAGAAAAGTCAATTTATTTCCTACTAGGGAGCAGGTTGAATCCCAAATCGATTTCACTTTCAATTTTCATTATGCTTTGAACGAAAAATTTCACAATTTGGAAAATAGTGTTTTAATAAGGTATTGCTCAACCTCCAACCCTACTCTACAAATTAGAAAGTGGTTTTTTATACTTAAATGTAACGGGAAAGTCAACAGGGGCACTCATCTAAATTTTCAACCTTGAAGTTAATATTAATTTAAAAAAAAATTAAATCTTTTACGTCGATTTACGAGTAATTAGCTTCAAAAATTTCTAATTTTGCTTCAAGCGCCCGGATCTACAGGATTAAGATAGCTCATTAAAGTTAAAATAATAAACTACATTTATGTATAAAAGTTATTGAGAAATACCAAAAATTTTCATACTAAATGGGTGATAGAGTTCTTTTTGTGATAAATATTAAAATGTACGTTTCCATTGAGGGAGTACTTTTACTAGAAAACTCTCGACAGCGATTTTCATATATCTGTCTTCCCCTCTGGTGAACTTATTACATGACTGTGTCTGTGTCCACTTTCGAGTTTTACTCTTGAGAACTTCTTCAGAGCTGCTCACCACTTTTTTACTCTGAAATGGATACGCACCTTAAGAGTATGCACATGTGTTTCAAGTTTGGTGCTGTACGCTGTGATGCGTGCAGACGTGCTGTACATCTGTTTTAGCCATACGATAATGTGATGTAAGAATTTTGTCACTTTTATGGATGTGTTTTATTAAACTACCGAAGAGTACGAATCCAACGAAGAAGATTGGAGAAAAACCAGGAAACTACTACAGCAGTCACTGCCTAAGAGAAGTTGGATGGAACTTTTATATCTAAGGAAAAAATAGTTGTTTCGTCAATTCGATTGTTAAATGATTGCCATTTTTGAACGCAAATATTGCTTTTGTATCGAACTACATGAGTCTGGCAACTCTGTAGTCGATGCTTTGAGCTTATATGAAACATTAATTTTGTTAATGAAATGTATAACGAATGTCACAATCGAGAAGGTCGGACGGAAAGTTTTAATAAAGAGTGGTATTTTCTTTGTATTTTCCACTATAATCATTGTGTTATATTTCAATGTCCGAAAGTTTGGTTTTGTATTGATGGACTAAGGCATCTGATACGGTTCATCTCGGTTTCGATCTATAGTTTTGGTTAAGCTTAAATACAGATATTGTCAAATTAATGCAATGGTTTTGTTTGAACAAAATCTTTTTTATCGCAACGTCCTTCAATTTTCTTGCAAACACATTTGACGTTTATGAACACATTCTTTGACTTCTCAATATTTTTAATTCCAACTTGATTTTTGACTGCAGAATTGCACCACACATGTTTTCGAACATGTGATTTTAGCAAACTGCATTATCGAACACAATGCTTATGCAGTAAAACTTGAATTTGCCTTTTCTAACAGCAGACTTTTGCGTTTGCGTTTGAGAACATTCTGCAAAACGCATTTTTGACGCTGATGACGTTCTCGAAAACGGCCTTTTACAAGCAAGATTAGATTAGGTTGCCAGCTAAAGAAGAGGCTGGAAATTTCGCTCGAGCTCGAACGTCATGTGCCTGAATAGGAACATACCACTGTACCATTATGTTTTCCGAACATAATTGTAGAGTTACGCAGATCCAGATGAAACTAAAAACCGCTATAAAGACACCATGCTTAGCTACAAACCGCAAAAAAATCATTTCACAAAGTTCAGAGTACCCTCTGTTCGAGAACTGTAGCAGTTATGAAAGAGTTTAATTATTTTCTTCAAATTCCGAACTCATCAACTCACATTGCTTTGTGTGACCAGGCGTGTAGAGCGGTATCAAGATTTTGGAAACTCACGAAAATTGCCCCCCCCTGAACGAAATCCTGGATCCGCGCCTGCGCTCGTCAAGAGTAATAATTCTGTTGTCAAAAGCATCCAACTTACTTTCGAGCAGATTTGTCTGTTCTTGGAATTGTTGAAGAAGATTCCTCTCTTGTTTTTCTAGAAGATTCTTTTGTTCTTGGCTTTGTTGCTCTAAAAGATTCTTCTGCTCTTGACTTTGTTGTTCGAAACGTTCGAGAAGATTCTTTTCCTGACTATCAAATTTGGCAAGCAGCTGAGACATCATGTTGGTCATGCCCGATGTACTTACTTGCTCTTGCTGTTCTTCCATTTCAATGTCGAATATAAACGTGTCCGGGTTTTTTCCACATCTTCTTAAATCTTCTTGCAGACGAATTATAAGATCATTCTTTGTTCCAGCAGTAGGAAGATCTCGCTTATTCAGTTCTGCCTTAAGTTCCACTAAATTTAAATCATTCAAAGATTTACCCATTGTCTCTTTTTTTCACTTTTCACACAATAACTGAGTGCACAGATAAAACAAGTTTTATTCCACTTCTAACACCAATGTAATATTTTCTCAGGTTCGTTAATAAAACTTATTTACTTTATTCAAAACGTCCACTTATTTATTTCGCAAAATAAAACACTTTACTTTTCTTACTACAAACAAAACGATTTATTCTTCACCACTGAATTAATTCACAAACTTTACTTTTCACTTTTATTACAACCAACTTTATTCATTCACGATTAAAAATAAACTGTGAGTCGCTGCCGTTAAAACATGTGCCTTTTATACTTCTTTTCCAAACTCTGGAAATAAGGAGAACGTTCTGGTCTCTGCTTCCAGAGCTTTCCGTAGGGGAAATTTCCCAATAATTTCCCTTCCAAAAGCTTTTATTTGACAGCTGGTAAATCTGCTATAATCCGGCAGGTGGCGCTTCCTTCGTTTGAGAGTTGCTATAATTATAGCTAATAAGGGTATGTTTGCACTGCGACCGTAAGCTTTATTGTGTCCGTTTGTTTGCATTTCGGAGTCGTTATAGTTCAAATATGGAAAGTTATTACAATAGCTTGAAATATTGAAAATAAATTAATTGAAAAACTTCTGGTACAAGAAAACCAAACTCAAACTACCTTCGAATGAGTTTCTCTATCTCAATTTTTTTAAGTATACTTTTTCTTACTTCAAAATAAACTACCAGAGTTCAGACAAGAGAGACCAAACAAATCGAACCCGAAACCACAAACAAGTTTTTTTCTCTGTCATTTTTTGTGTGCTCTGCTTATACTTACAGTTTGTTTTGCATTGACTTCTAAAAAAAAAAACTTTTCGTAGCCGCAAGTAGATATACCCACATGCTACATGCTACAATGTTCCTATCCTATTCCTCTCCCTTATTCCTAAACACAAGAAAATCGAAAAAGTAACCAGTTTTTCTTGTTTTTGTCTGTCGTTTGTTGTTGTTTGGAACCAGTTTTTCTTGTTTTTAACTGCCATTTGTTATGGGCTCTTGTGCTGTTTGCTCAGTTGTTTTTTTGCCTCAGTAAGGGAATTTTTAATTTCCCTTTCTGTGAGAAGCGATCATACGACATCTGTGCCCACGTTCTGTAACTCTCGCATCGATAAAATCAATCGAGAAACGTTGAAAAATGGAACAAAACTCATGCATTTTGTATCAATTTTCATCGTTTCTCGACCAGTTTTTTCGATGCGAGAGTTACAGAACGTAGGCACTGGTTTGTGAAGGAGTCGAGAAAAAATTTCGTCTGATGATAATACTATTAGATTCATATACAATGCTAGTACGCAGTTCCCGCATCTCGATATACACATGGGGACATGGCGAATTCCTGATCAATCAACCGCCAACCAGATTGACCACATTGCGATCGGCGCAAGGCACTCCTCCAGTATCAAGGATGTCCGAACGTTCCAAGGAGCCAACGTTACCCACTGCCTTGTTGTAGCCAAGGTATTGCTACGGATATTCAGACTAAAACCAAAACAGAGAAATACTGTGGGGAAGTTTGACGTCGGATGGCTACAGTCACAAGAAATCACCAGGTCCTTTTCCGATCGAGTCTCTCGCACCCTCTTAAATAGTCCTTTGCCGCCAACTGAAAATATAGGGAACCAGTGGAAAAACTGCAAGGAAGCCATCAGAGACTGCGCCTCTGACATGCTGGGCCTCGCACGACCACCACAGTGAAACCCCTGGATCGACGAGGAATGCCGGCAAGTACATGCATACAAAGCGGCGCTGCATAGAAGGACTAGAGCTGCTCGCGAGCTCTACGAGCAGAAGAGGAGAGAGAAACACAAGAAGGAAAAAGAAAGAACATGAGAAGCGTGCGATCGAGGAAATAGAGGGATGCCATTGCAGGAATGAAGTTCGGAAGTTTTACCAAAAGGTAAAGAGAACCTCCCAGGGCTACAAGGCGCGGACCGAAGCCTGCAAGGATGATCAGGGGAACATCGTAGTGGAATCGCAGTCAGTGCTGAGGATATGGAAAAATCATTTCTGCAAACTGTATAACGGCGATGACGAACCGAATTCCACTTCCATGCAGATTGCACCATTCAACCTGGACGACGTAGGCCAACAATTCCATCCACCCGATCTCGACGAAGTGAAGAAGAAGATAGAGCCTGTTTAGATTGGGAAAATTGAGTCCGGACTCGTGAGTCTCATCGTGTCTTCATTAGAAAATTTGAGGCGCCTCAAAACACATAGAAACAACAACAACTTCAATGTTTTGCGCATTGAAACAACAACAAAATGAGACTCATGAGTCGGATGTTTATGTTTTCTTCATGCCTCACGACATCCCTGACCCCCCACTTCTCTTGTCCAGAAACCGCCGTGAGACCGGTCTCAGCCTTCCCAATCTTAACAGCGTCATAGCTATATTTAAACTTAAGTTCAATAAAGCTGCTGGAGCTGATGGCATCGCGGCTGAGCTATTCAAAGCGGCTGGCGATGAATTGGTTAGGAGTATGCACCAGCTCATCTGTGAAATATGGTCGGAGGAAAGCATGCCCGATGAATGGAACCTCAGCATTGTCTGCCCGATCCTCAAGAAAGGTGATCCTCTGGACTGCACCAACTACAGAGGCATCAGTCTTCTTAATATCGCCAACAAGATCTTCTCTGCCGTACTTTGTGAACGCCTGAAGCCATTCGTCAACAACCTGATAGGTCCATATCAGTGTGGCTTTAGGCCAGGGAAGTCCACCATCGACCAAATATTCGCATTACGGCAGATATTGGAGAAAACCCAGGAGTTTCAAATCGATACTCACCACCTTTTCATATGTAGATTTCAAGGCCGCGTATGACAGCATCTATAGAGACGAGCTATATAGAGCAATGTCTAGTTTTGGCATCCCTGCCAAACTCGTCCATTTGTGCAGGATGACGATGGAGAATGCACGCTGCTCCATCAAGGTCAGCAAAGACCTCACCGATACATTTGATGTCAAAAAAGGTTTTAGGCAAGGCGATGCGCTGTCATGCGACTTCTTCAACATCGTGCTTGAAAGAATAGTGCAAAACTATCACGTCAACACTAGAGGCACAATCTTTCAAAAGTCCGTCCAATTACTCGCTTACGCTGATGACATTGACATAATAAGACGAACAAAGCGTGATGTCAGTGGTGCTTTTGTGAGCATTGAGAAAGAAGCCAAGAAGATGGGTTTAACGGTGAATGAAAGCAAAACGAAGTATATGCTGTCAACAAGAAAGGACACCCAACACCGACGTCTAGGACAGAACGTCACTATAGACAGCTATAATTTTGAGGTGGTCAGAGACTCTGTCTACCTAGGATCCGCTATAAACTCAGCGATCTATACCAGTGCTGAGATCAAACGAAGAATTACTCCTGCCAATCGCTGTTTAAGAAGGGCTAAGAAGGCAATTGAGAAGCAAAGCCCTCTCTCGAGCAACTAAACTGTCCCTGTATAAGACGCTTATCATCCTGGTCCTGATGTATGGTGCTGAGGCATGGACACTGTTAACGGTGGATGAGAACGCGTTAGGCTGTTTTGAGAGGAAAACTCTTTGGGTGATTTTTGGTCCCGTCTGCATAGATGGGGAATGGAGAAGAAGATACAACAGCGAACTGTATGGGCTGTACCTGTACAGCGACACCGACCTAGCCACAAAAGTGAAAAGCCAACGGCTGAGATGGCTGGGTCACCTAGAGCAAATGGACACCAATGCTCCATCCCGGAAAGTCTTTGAATCCAACCCCGTGGGACAGTAGAGGTGGACAGCGTAAAAGGTGGCGCACGCAAGTGGAAGAGGACCTCAACCAACTTGGCGTGCGAAACTGGAGACAGCTAGCTAGAAACCGAGCCGGCTGGAAGAAGCTTTTTGGCTGAGGCCCTGGTCCACCCCGGACTGTAGTAAGTAAGTAAGTAATCTCAAAATATATAAAACGTCAATTGTACAAACGTGGTTCAAATTGTGATCCGTGGTTCAAATATTTTTACTGGCTGATTTCGGTTAAATTACTGGGGTTCAGCGATGCATGGTTCAAGGTTCAAATATGTTATAGCAGCCAATTTAGTGCCTGAACCATCATTCAACTTCTGTAAGCTCGCCAAAGTTAGTGAGTTAAAATTGCTGAACCACGAGTTAAATATCTGTACAACTGGCCCAAAGAGATGGCAAAAATAAATTTCATTTGATATCAAAAACATTTTATTACCTAAAGCCTAGTACGCAGATCGAGACAAAATTTTTCTCCCATATAAATTTTTTTCCAGGACAAATTTTATCTCGGTTTTTTTTCCAAGCGGTACGCAGCTCCAGCGCAAAATTTGACAGTTGAAACCGCTGTATGAGAAAAGGTAAAAAAAAGTCTCCACTTAATTTTGCGCGGAAAAAGAATGCTCGAAGCATTATTTTTCCAGACAAATTGTGACGTTTTATATATATTTCGCTTTTTATAAACTAAAATCATCTCCCCGTTTCATTCTTTCCATTTATAAGACGTTGTGAGGACGCAAAGCTGAAATAAATATAAAATGCGTACAGAAAATGATGACATGGAATGAGAATAGAATTAATTGAACAGCTGTTTTAAATCAGTCAGTGGCGTAGCTAATGAGAAAGGGTACAAAAGGGCCACATTTCAGATAAAGAAAATATTTGTTTCAATAAAAAATTTAAATTGATTCCCAAAACGAGTTGGCAATTTTAATTGGATTTTGGGAGCAGTGGAAAAATGTGAAAATTTCTGATTTTGACATGGTTTTTTTAATCCATCGACATCAATGGAATTTGACAGTTGATGGCTTGAAAGATGAAGAACAAATTATTTTGACGGAAAAAGTTAATTTAATCCAAATGTCAAAAAAGTGCCCTTATCCACTTTTTCCCGGAGAAGTAAGAAACCTTCAAAAATTTCAGAATTTTTAGTGGTTTTTTAATCCATTGACATCGTGGCAATCCTTCAATATATTTTGACAGGAGACAATCCTTCAATATATTTATATGGGAGACAAACTTTATTTTGACGGAGAAAGTGTATTTTGATCCAAATATAACCAAAATGCTCTAAAATCGACTTTTTCCAGAGAAGATTTTCCAAGATATTCAGAGAAAACACTAATGGCCGATTTCACGAAAGGTTTTTAATTATTTAAAAAGCCTTTTATGGCCAATTTCACGAAAGGCTTTTAATTATTTTAAAAACCATTTAGCCTTAAAATTATGTTTTTTGGTTTCACCAATGCTTTTATATTTAAGAAGATTTTAAATGCCCTTGTAAACTAAAAGCTCGTTTTTGTCTCATTAATTATAAAAGTCCTTTTTGCTTAGCCATTCCAGTCAGCAACAGCTGATATTTTGCTGTCAGAATAATTGTCCCTCATCCATAATGCTTTTTCACTTTTTCTCATAGACTTCGCATGTGCGAGGGAAACAACCTCTTTTTTTGAATCCAGGGATGTGAGCAAACTCAGTAAAATTAAAATTTCCCTTTATTACATTGGTGAAACTGAAAAATTTTAAATATCTGATAAAATTTAGAAGGAGTTTAGATAAAAGTAATTTTAGTGTTTTTTATGAAATTGGCCATAAAGCATTTAATGCTATTGTTTACATTTTTTGCCTCCCACAAAATGGTCGCAAAGCTTCACTTTTTCTCTGCACAAAAGATCCTATGTTGGCCATCTAGGTATACATTCACTAGCAGCATTTTACTATCTGATCCGATTCAGATCATAATAAATAAAACAGACAGTATGTTAGTAATTTCTTTTTCTTTCTTTTCTTGGCAGTATTGAGACACATTCACAATAGTAATTTTTGGATCATTGAAATAGATCCAGATAAAAAGCAGGATCCCATGTTGTTTTTGTAATCACGTTATAGAAATTAATCTGGATCAGATCATCAGCGTGTACTTAAATTCATTAATTCATTCAAAAATTAATGAATACAGGTATGTCCCTGAATAAATGCGGTCACATTTGGGCAATCGAGCTCCTTAACAAATAGCAATCACTCTCCCCTTCATTTACAACTATCAAAATCAGCACTTTGGCGAATTATCATAATCGAGATTTGTTGTACAATTGTTTTTTTTCTCTTTCGCCACAGTGAATTTTGAAAAAAGAAATTTCTCAAGACTTTATACCACGCTGTTTTCTGTCCTTACTGTACCATTTAATTTCTTACCACTAATTAAACTATTCTCACTATTTCATGTATCACATACCAGAACCACCACTCATAAATTCACCATTATTCTAGATTTCAACCCTGTATTGTGGCCTATTGCCCATAAAATCTAGTACTTTTCTCAAATTCAACATGAAGAAAGGAGTGAGTGAGTAGGATATCAAGTTTACAAGGAAAACAAACAACAATTTTCTTTTTCTCATTTATCTTTTGAACTCGAATTCAAAACATCTCATTCTATTGTTCTTCTGCAATTACAATTTGTAAACAATTTGATAAAATTCCGAATATAAATCTGTTTTTGATTACAAATTAATCACTTATATCACCGCGTTGTGCTCAATGTTTTCCAATAAAAACTCATACAGATGTATCTACAACCAGCGGAATGTTTTTTAAACAAAAAACCAATTTCTTCACATAAATTTGGCGAAAGAAATAATCAAAAAATAATGATGACTGAAAATAGACATTTTAACAAAAACCGCCAAAATTACAGGTATGTACGTATAGTTTTTAAATTTATATTTTGGTTTTGAAAACTAAATAAAAACAATAAACGAGATTAAAAAAACAACAAAGCAGTCCTTTTCCGCAAAATTATAATTTATATTTTTATTTGTTGCGAGAGGTCATTAGCTTTCTTAAGCTTCCACACGTCCTGACCTTGATTAGAGCCGTAAAAATCAAGTAAAGCATGCCATGTCTTTTAGAAAGTCCTGAAAATAAAACTTACATAGGTAGGTGACAAGCTCTAATAATTGTCTGTCCTGGTTTGGGACTTAATTTCATAGCAATATTTTGGAACCTTTATGTTCTACAGATAGGAAAGAATTCTATGGAAGGAAGGTTACCGATGAACATTGGTTTTAAATTCCAGAATACATTATTACAACAAATGCAGGGAGAAATTGAGGTAGGTTAGATATTATTTGCATTTCACATTCATGAGTGCGGTGTGATGTCAAAGAAATAACTGTTCTTGTACACTAGGTTCGAATGTGAACTCATGGGTAAATTGATGAGCATCCCTTGAAGCTCGAAAATTGCGTTTGAATTGTTTTAAAGGAGGAATACATTACTGACTATTTCATTAGATATCTTATAAAAGTAACAACAGAAAAGCAGAGGCATAATCATTACGATGAACACTGCTCGAAAGAATCTCGTTCCTACCTACAGACCTACGAAAGAGTTCCTTGAAGAACATTGGTACAAAAAGTCCTACTCAAGTTGAAAAGACCCTTAATGCGTGTTCAAGTTATGGTATAAAAAACATGAGTTTTGGGGAAGAGAGTTCGCAAGCCGGTACTCTGGGATTACTTAGTTGCATGAGGACATTAAGGACAAAGGGCAACGTCAGTGTCTATAAAATAAATAGCTGGGAAATACTTTGTCGTTCCAAGAACCAGGTGATGGACCCTTTTGCCTTTCGTAACAAGATAGACTGCGTTTCGCTAAAAATCAGCGAACAGGTGCTGATATCGATATATCACTATTTGGCTAGTATAGTTTTTGGAGGCGCTTTGCAGCCACGCGCCTATCAGCTTCGCATCAAAAATGCTCGACAGGTCTCCGCAATTAAAACACCTTTGGCCATTTGTTAGGAGTTAATACCCCCTCTGGAAGAAGTAGATTGAAGAAATATTGTGTAAGTTAATGGACCCCACCAATAACCAAATTAAGAGACGACTTAAATATTTAAGTAATGTGAACCATAATGGTATGGATTATAAATAATGATGTTGTGTTAATGATGGATGATCATTAACACTTCAATTCACTTTAAAAAAAAAAAAAATGAAAAGATGCTCTGTCATATTTACTGAGTCTAAAGACGATGATCCTATCAATGGGAGTCATGATTTTAGATTTTAAGCAAACCTTATCGGCTTATACATTTTTAGAATTTTTTTTCAAAATAAATTTAAGTTGTTATAACCCTGAGAATAAAAAAAGGAGACCTAGCTCTTTTTAACCTCGCACCCTTCCCAATGGCTGAGAAAAAACCTGCCAGACTTTGGTTTTCCATATCAAGATACTTGTACCTATCAACCCTCATACTCAAATTTTGGTTTACCATACCTGGGCGAAACGCATTGTGGAGTAAAGGCCACAATAACTTTTTTCATTTGAATTTTTGTCATAAACTCCACAAAACTTTTTTGTTTATAGTCTTTGACTATAAATAATTTTTCTATTTATTTTCTTAAAAACTCTTCTACGTTATATATACATCCACTCCCAAAATTTGCTGTCCGCTCTTAGACTACTACGAATTTATGCATTTTTGTATTTAATGAAGAGTAATACTGTTATTTATTTCCATAAAAATTAGTTCTTATACGATTTTTTCTCGATACTGTTTACTTGTACTTTATTTTTGGCTCTAACTTTAAACTCCCATTGTTTTTTTCTTTGGTGTTATATTAAATAATGCTTCATATTTAGCGGACTGCATAGTTCTTGTTTGTGGTGGACATTTGGATCAAGCCCCATACATTTTTGCCCATTTTCCTTTGGGTGCAGAAAATGATTTTCATATTTTGCGTATCCATCCCTGGCATGTCCCACATCACCCCAATTGGATCTCAATGAACCCCAGTATAGGTAAGATGTAGGAAAACGAAGGGGTAAGGGGGGAGGGAAGTTAGTGAGAGTCTTAGGAGTGGGGTGCCTCTCTGAACCAACATAGAACGCTTTTAGTAACAACATAGGTAATAAATACATGGTGTTCATGTTACTTACATGTTTAAGGAAGTTTGGTTTACAGACCGATGAATTACCTGTAAGTCATTAGGCTCCGCATTTCTACAAGTGCTGTCGGCTTGATGTTTTATTTATTTGCTACTTTTTTAACTTCCCATTCGAAGTTATTGTAATTGGTCCGATTTGTCGAATCGAAAATTTTTACATATCTTCACGTTTCGAGCTCCTTAGAATCGGAATCCATCATTTTTAGAGAGATGTCTGTGTTTGTTACGTACGTTCGTACGTTCGCTCGCTTTTTTTCGTTCACCATATCTCAAGAACGAATAAAGATATCGACTTTGAATGAATTTTATTTAAAGATAGTAGTTTCGTAACGTGCAGAAAGGACTTTTAAAAAAATTGAATGCGCGGTTTTTTTAAATATAGCAGTTTTAAAAATAGTTGTTGAATTTCTTTGGTCCTGAATATCTCGAGAACAAATCATGCTATCGACTTTGGGTTAATTTTATTTTACGCGTATTGACGAAATAAGTATTTATTAAAAATATAAAAACATATAAACCTATAGATGATGATATGATAGGTGCATGTATCGTTATATAGAATACAAAAGTCTGGCAGGTTTTCTTTCCAGTCTTTGGTGGGGGTGGGGGGTAACCACCACGGGGAAACCACCACGGTAACCACCGTCGAAACGTTGTGAAAAAGAAAATGAAATAATCTTTCACTTAACCATAATCAAGACCAAAAAGACAATAAGAAACAACTTATTCTCCGTTATAAATCTAAAATATCAACAATCAAATCGATTTTGATGAAACTTAATGTAATACCAAAATTGACGGAAGCCTGGGATTCGTTCTAAGAATCCTTTGGTGTTAATAGCCCTGTATTTCAGTGAATTTTTATCTTTACTTACAAAAAAGTAGGATGTTAAATACAACAAAAATACGGAGTTATACCAAATTGTTGTTGTATTTAACATGCTACTTTTTTTTAAGCGAATATAAAAATGCACTAAAAAACAGGCCTAATGTTCTTTTTGTTAATTCGCCTCATTCGGTAAAATCTTAACGACTTAACCGATTTTTATGAAATTTCAGGAGATTAAAATAAAATAAGAAATTATTATTTCAAAATAATTTTCGCACACTGACAAGCCCATTTTTCAAAGAAATGTATTCAAGCGGCAAAAGTGATACTTACTGAGGGTACAGTATTCTTGGAAAATATGATTTTTTTTTTAATTCCTAGTTGAAATTTAACGGTTCATTTATGGCCTTTGTCTTTAGCCAAAAAGTTCTGGTAGACTTAGAGCCCACAGCAGATTTTGGTTGTGAAGGATGGCAAAAAAGAAAATAAGTATACGACTTGAAAGATTTGAGTAAATCTTATTCAAGAAATCTAAGTCTTGCAGTCCATAACCGAGGCTTTGGTGATTAAACAGTTTATCGAAAATAAAATATGAATGCAACTCCAAAAGGAATGGTGTTAACCAAAATCAAATCATAAAATTATTCTAAGCAAAATCAAAAGGAGTTTGATTTTTATCGATGTTCGAGGCCAGGGCTAGTGGTGTGTCGTTCCAGATTCGACTGTTTAATTTGTTTACTCGAACATTTTCTTCATTTTTAATTTTAAAATTATGGAAACTAAAAAGAAAAATGTCAAACATCCTAAGCTAAACAATTAAATAAATAGGCGTATTCAGAAAAATGAGATCTCGGAGGGCTCAGCAAATTTTATCAAATAGTGTGCAAGCGAATCCAATAATTTTTTTCCTCAGTAATTTTTGTCAGCAAAACTTCTGAAGAATCTTGTTCACGAGTCTGAGACTGTTGAGGGCGCCGAGATTTCATTTTCTGAACATGTCAAATGTGAAAATGAGTTTTATGAATGACATATATGTAAGTCGTAGAATAATGAAGTTAAGGTAGTTTGGTCTCGTCTGCGGAGTTTAGTCAAAATATGACCGTTTTCGAAAGCGTCAAATGAAAATCAATTTGATCGTCAAATGATCGTCATTTTTTGACGCAGATACTGCGATCGTCAAATATGCAATCGTCTTGCTTGCACAAAATCCGTTTGATCAAGGTCAGTCAATTTACCTGCAAACACATTTAACGTTTACGAACACGCTATCTAGCTTCCAATATTTTGTTCGTCAACTCGGGGTTTTACTGCAGAGCTGCACCGCAGATGATGTTTTCGAGCATGCGACTAAAGCCAGTTGCATTACCGAACAAAATGCTAAGTCCCCTATTACAAGGTGATTACTTGCGTCTGACTCTTTTAAAATTCAATGAGTACAGAGGTGAAATGATCTTTTTGCTTCTTCGCACTCATGAAAATTTGAAAAGAGTCAGAGGCAAAGAATCATTGTGTAAAAGGGGACTAATGCGCTTGAGAACATTCTGCTAACGCATTTTAACGCAGATGAAGTTTTCGAAAACGGCGTATTTCCACTCGCAACATGTTCGAGCGGTTGCAGAGCCCTTAACTCGCAGAATTTGTTTATTGAATCTGTTCTGCACAGAAAATTACAGAACAGATCAAAGTACAGGATTGTGTATTCCATGAAAGCCGTGCCACAAAAACTGTACTACATTCTGTCAATTTGTGTTCCAAGACAGTATAGTACAATATTTCCTGCACTTTCTTTTGAGGTAGTGCAAGTGTGTGAGAACTGTTAAGGCACCAGCTAATCTGTTAAGGATAATGGGCACGTTTCGATGCTTATTCTCAGCTATCCGGATAGCTTTGTGTTGTTGTTCCATCCTCCCCTTCTTCCCCCATTCTTTCACGATTCTCCATTACAGTTCACCCCCCAAACGGATTAGTTGTCTTGTTGCACCCCACATTAAGTCCACTGTGCATAATCGGAGTTGAACCCATTTGGGCCATTGCACTGTGTCGAAACATTATTGCTGTGCAGTATCCTACTCATCAATAATGTTTTACCTTTGCAATTGGGCCAAGAGGGAAACAACCTTAAAATGCGGCGTGGGCTATTTGGGTGGCCGCAGCTAAGTATCGATCGGAAACATGAACGATCGTTGAGTCGGAAATTACACCTTGAACTGTGCGTTTCCCTCGGATAAAATACTCGTAGATAATTCGTATAACATTTTGGCGCAGCCGGTAGTTCTTTTTTTTTATAGATTATTATATGCTAAAGTAAACATTTTTGTAGTAGGAAGGCTAGGGAAAATACAAAAATAATAGAAAAAGAGTAAAAATTTAAACTTCCATAGTTGAAACATCTTTGTTTGTAACATTAAAATTATTAAAAAAAAAAAAAAAATAAACATACTTTCTGTGAAAAGAACTGATAAGAAAAATATTAACTGCATAAAAGAAAAAAGTGAGTGTCTACCGAAAAAACAAAAAACACTGCAAAATTGTGCTTGAGAATCGAATTTCACCAAAGGAAAAACATCGCCAACGAAACCAGGTGAGTATATAAAATTGTATGTTACTACTATTTAAAAGTATTTATAAAATTATAGCTACATACATATTTGATTTTTTGTTTTTTATTGTGGTTTTTCAAGGTTATTTTTCATTATTTTTGTTTTCTTCTCCTTCGTGTTCTTAGTTTGCATTGAGGTAGGTTAGATCCGCTTAAATAGATTCGATTTAATTTTTGTTTGTGATTTGTGAAAATCTGAGTTTTATTTGTTGGTGTTAAATTAATGGCCAAAAAGCAAATAGAAGCCCAACTTAATGATCTTATTGAGGAGTCAGAGTTTTTGAAAAAAGAAAAGAAAGAAAACCAACGGCAGTTAAAGTTGTTGAACGATTTTCTTCTTTCAGAGCTAAAGGAAATTTTGAACCCAGAGGTTTATAAACTAGTCAGTTTTGAGTTTAGCTCTCGGTGGGGTAAATTTATGCGTGTGGAAGCTACAGACGCTATTCTTGCGGAATACGTAAATTCAGTCCATGATTTAATAAAAAAACACACCAGAGAGACAGAAGACCTCACTAAACAGCTCGAAAAAAGCGAGTTCTGTCGTAAAGAAGTTGAAAAACGATTTCGGCAAGCGGCAGAGGAAGCTGATCAAGAAATAGACCAGCTAACTATTGAGTTGGACAAAAGCTTGTCAGCTCAAAGGGAGCTTAGAAAAAAAAGGGTTCAATATCAACTTTAGCAGGTAGTTCAAAAAATTTACTTCCATTGCTCTGTACCCCTCAACATACTTCTACACCCAAAACATCTGTGATTAGAAATTCTGTAAACACAGGAGTTCAAACCACAGCAGTAGAGGTAGAGAGATCCACCAACGAATCAAAATCAACTCAAACAGATCAAACAAAACAAAAAGGTTTAGTCAAAATGTCGCTTGAAAATATTAGTAAAATAGTTTCGAGGTTGGTACCCATTTTCTCCGGGGAAAGGAATCATGAACTCTCACGTAGAGTCCATGAGTTTCTAAATGCTTGCAATCTGGCATTAAGAATGGTTAAGGCAGAGGAGGAAGAGATTTTAGTGTCTCTTATTTCAACACGGCTAGTGGGCGATGCGTTTGAGCTCACTCGTTCAAACACGGTCAAAACAATAGCGGATTTGGCAAAACTATTTAAAGACAGTTATTTGGTGCCAAAAACATTGGACAACGTGTTGAACGAGTTGAAGCAGTGCCGTCAACTGTTTGGGGAAGACGTGAAAACGTTTGCTAGGCGTTTAGCGACACTTCAGGCTACGTCAATTGAGATAATTGACGCCAGGTATAGCGAAAATGAGTCGGTTGGTCTGAAAAAGGAAGTTGCTAACACGGTTATCACAACTTTCAAAATAGGACTAGTTGACCCAGCTCTTCGCCAGTTTATGCTAGGCAGCAGTAGCAGTGACCTAAATGAAATAACGGAAGAAGCTCGAAAAACTTCTCTGCTAATCCAACCAAACGCCATGGGCCATATTGGAGATGTGACATCACCGAATTCACCATTTCCATTGAATTATTCCATTAGCCATATGCACCAAAGTCCTGCTAATCACCAAGCCATACTTAGCAATAGCCTGACACACGCGTTTCCACCTGTACCTACCTTGTCCCAACCTCAATATTCCAATCTAAACACTGCCACATACCCACATAGCCTGCCTCACACGTATCCACCTGCACATACCCTGCTTCAGCAAGTAAATAACACCTACACAAGCGGTGGCATCCCTTTGCACAACGACAGTCCAAGTTTACAGACTCCCCCAGATCCACATTTGGGTAAACAAGACTTTCAGATTAAATGCGGATTTTGTGGTAAACGTAATCACACTTACGCAGAATGCCGACAGAGAAAGAGCACACCTTATTGCGAATCGTGTGTCTCTTATGGACACAGCATAGATGTGTGTCCTAAATCTAGAGTCTTCGCAGTTCAAAACCCCATGAATCGGGTGAAATGTCTTTGGTGTGGTCGAGTTGGCCATTCAGAGGATGATTGCGTGTTTAAGCGAAATTATAATAAGAAAAAATCGGAAAACGCAAGTGGGCGCAGCCAAAATTAACTGACTGTGCCCTTCAAACCTCGGATAATCCAGCTCGAGCAGAGCCAAAACATTTAAATAGCTTTAGTTACAGTAAAATAAAACATATACTAGCTTCAAAAAATGCAATAATCTCTTTAAGTATGATATTTAACTTCTTTGGCTTATTATATGCTGTTATATTGGGAATTGCAGCATCCGCATTGAAGACAGGACTCAGTTTTGGTGATCTTACAAGTAGCTTAACTAAGCGAACTAATTTGAAAGTCATTAGTATCACTAAAAATGCACTTAAGTTCATCACAGCTAAACTGAGTAATGCTATGTTTCTACCAAAGGTTTATCTCAGATTAGATTTAATAAATCTTTTTGGTGTTTCTACCGCACAAAAAGATTTAAAAAAGATTAAATTTGACAGCACCTTCAAGAATGCAAATGGCGTTCCAATTTTTCTTATGAAGTGCGAATGAAACAGAATGTTTGATTCGTGTGAAATAATGAAGAACTGAATGCGAGTCTCGAATGAATCGTTCAGCACCATGTGAAAATAGGTTAGTTCGATTTGTAAAACTATTTGTCCTAGGAAGATTTAACAAGATTAATTTCTAATCTTCAAGATTTACGAAATAAATTTGTATGGTAAATCTACGAGATTTAAAGGAGATTTAAGGTTAATCTCATTAAATCTCAGATTAGCGCTAGGTGGAAATGTAGCATAACCTATATAAAAATCATACTCTAACGAGGCATAGCCTTTTATATATGCAAAAACGCAAAACACGACGTTTTCGTAAAATTGCCATTAAATAGTTCGAGATATGGTACGGTAACTATGCTGGTAGACACTGGTGCTGACATCAGTTTAATAAAAAAAACGGCACTCGCGAGTACACAAGAAGTTCAGGCTATTGAAAGCAAGGAATTAGGTGGTGCATGCGGAGGTGTTATATCGACCTTGGGGACCCTGTTAACTGTTTTTCCTTTGTCCAAAGGCGTACAAGTCAAGGCAAAACTGCACGTTATTAGTGACTCAAAAGACATACCTGCCGACGGTATTTTGGGTCGAGACGTCTTATGGAATCGTTCCATAATTGACTCTGTGGCAAAACGCCTAAAATTTTTGGACACTAAAGGAAAGAAAGTTATAGCGGAGATACCATTACTATCTCTGAATGCCGTTAAAAAATTGTCAGAAAACAATATAAATACAGTTACGGAAATTCAAGCACGAACAAATACAATGGTAAGGCTTAGATTAAAAACTGGTCTTAAAGAGGTATTGATAGAGTCTCAAGAACTAAAAGCGGGAATTTATCTCTCTAATACCATTACCACTGTAAAAAATGGTCACGTTATTGTTCCAATTCTCAACAGTACCAGTGAACCATATACATTAGAAACTAACTTTACGCCTAGGTTTAGGAATAGCAACCAGTTCGAAATATTAACGGAATCTTGTTCAAAAAATTCAATCTACAATCTTAGCGAGGTGGAACCTAAGAATAGAATTTCGAAATTACTGAGTGCATTAAACCTCGCAAATGATCTCAATAAGGAGGAAAGAGCTTGTATTGAAGAAATTTGTATTCAATATAATGATATCTTTCATTTAGATGGTGACAATTTAAGCTACACAAAAGTTCTTTCTCATAAAATACCAGTGAAAGTGGACCAAGGGCCAATCAATCAAAAGCAGTACAGATTACCTCAAATTGCTAGAGATGAAATAAACTCACAAGTTAATAAAATGCTTCAAGATGGAGTTATTTCTCCCAGCATTTCACCATGGAATTCTCCTCTTTTAGTCGTCCCTAAGATGGACAAAAGAGATGGAGAGTCGTGGTGGACTTCCGAAAACTAAACGAGGTATCTGTAAAAGACGTTTTTCCTCTGCCAAGAATAGAAGATATTCTTGACCAGCTAGGAAATTGTCGATACTTTACTACTCAGGGTCTGATGGACAAAAGAGATGGAGAGTCGTGGTGGACTTCAGAAAACTAAACGAGGTATCTGTAAAAGACGTTTTTCCTCTGCCAAGAATAGAAGATATTCTTGACCAGCTAGGAAATTGTCGATACTTTACTACTCTTGATTTGGCCAATGGATACCATCAAGTCCTAATAGACAAAAGGGACCGAGAAAAAACCGCGTTCAGTACAGGTCTAGGTCATTATGAATTTAATCGTATGCCTTTCGGGCTTTCAGGAGCACCGGCTACCTTTCAAAGAATAATGAACCACATCCTGACTGGGCTGCACGGTATTGACTGTTTCGTGTACCTTGATGACATAGTCATTTACTCTAGGAATTTGAAAGATCAAAGTGTAAAGTTACGTAATGTTTTTGGTAAACTGCGAGAAAACCGGTTAAAACTCAATACGGATAAATGCAAGTTTCTTTGCAGAGAAGTCGTATACCTGGGTCACATCTGTTCTAAGGACGGTGCGCGACCAGATCCATCTAAAACTAGTTGCGTAACCAGTTTTCCACCTCCCAAAAATATCAAGGAGGTACAGTCCTTCTTGGGATTTGTAAGTTATTATCGCAAGTTTGTTCCACGGTTTGCAAATATAGCCTCTCCAATAAACAATCTCTTGCGTAAGAATACACCATTCAGATGGACAAGCGAATGTCAACAATCTTTTGAAGAACTTAAAAGGGCAGTAACTTCCCCACCTGTTTTAGTTTATCCTGATTTCACTAAAACATTCATCCTTACTACCGATGCCAGTGGTGAAGCGCTGGGCGCGGTTTTATCGCAGGGAAAAGTGGGAGAAGATAGGCCAATCGCCTATGCCAGTAGATCGTTAAGCCCTTCTGAGAAAAGGTATTCAACAATAGAGAGAGAGCTATTAGCTATTGTATGGGCTACTAGAAATTTTAGAACATACTTGCTAGGGCGACCATTTGTAGTCTACAGTGACCATCAACCTCTGAAAGGGGTATTTAACGTAAAAGACCCAACAACTCGTCTTGTCAACTTTCACCATAAACTTTCAGAGTATGACTACAAAATTGAGTACAAACCTGGGAAAATAAATACAAACGCGGATGCACTGACTCGTATTCCTTGCCCCGATAATCAGTGTCTAGCAATAACGAGAGCACAAGCTGCTAAAGAAAAAATTAGCAATGCTCGTAGCAATGCTGGTAGTCGAAACCCTCAAAGGGAAGCCAAAGGCAGTGACGCGGAGGAAAGTGAATCCCACTCTGTTGAAAAGGGTACATGCAGTTGGACATTTTTATCTAATCCAGACGAGATCAAAACCGTGCTAAAGGATTTCCATAACTCGGCACTCGGAGGTCACCAAGGGGGAGAAAGGACTTTCCAACGCATCCGGCAACAGTATTGGTGGAAAGGCATGAAAAGACAGGTACTAGACTATGTCAAAAGGTGTCCGGCTTGTCAGAAAAATAAGAGCTCACCTCCAACTAAAATGCCCATGGTAATTACTGATACTCCATCTTTACCTTTTGATAAGGTATATATGGATATAGTTTGCGGTCTTCCCACTTCATATTCAGGGAATAGATATATTCTTACCTTTCAGGATGATCTGACGAAATTTATGGACTGTGCGGCCTTGCCAGATGCCGAAGCATCCACAGTAGCTCAGGTATTTTATGAACAAATTGTTACTCGATACAGAATACCAAAAGTTCTTGTCACTGACAATGGTGCTAATTTTACTTCTAAGGTATTTTCGGAAACCTGCAAATTACTTGGAATAAAGAAAATGCACACTACAGCATATCACCCGCAGTCCAACGGTTCCTTAGAAAGGAGCCATCGCCCATTAGCTGAGTATCTAAGGTCATTTGTAGCGAATGATGAAAAGCATTGGGATCAATGGCTTAGACAAGCTATGCACGTTCATAATAACACAGTTCATTCGGCAACTAAGTTGACACCTTTGAATGCTTTATTCGGTTTCGAATTTGAAATGCCAACGAACTTGAAAAGAAAGCCTGCTCCTCTGTATACCAGTGACAATTATCCTTGTTCATTGAAATACCAGCTTACCAAAAGCCACCAGATAGCTAATGAGAATTTAAAAAGGGCAAAAAATAATTACGACAAGAATGTCAATAGTATTTCATTTCAAGTCGGCCAAAGGGTTCTACTTAAAAACCCCATTCGGAAAAATAAATTTTCTGAAAAATGGATGGGACCTTACGATGTTGTGTCTATTGATAGCCCAGTGACTACCACCATCAGAGTTAGCCAGAACACGAAAAGGAAGGTTCATAATAACCGCCTTAAACCCTATTTCAGTTAATTTTCCAGTTAGAATTTTTCGACTAGGTACTAATAACATAAAACAACCAAAATAGAGTTTTTGAATAAATAATCAAATTTTTTTTTTATTTTCAGATTAAAAAGGGCATCATTTTAGTTTAAATACCATTCCTATTTTCATTTAACTTGTATTATATTTATATACAATTATTTATATATTTTTTAATTAAGTTTTTTCATTACTTTAATTTCCCATATTATTTTAATTATAATTTGTAAAAAAAAAAATGAAAATATTTGAAGAAGTCTTTTTGCGAATTGTGTGTCTCGTGGCAAATGTCTGCTTCATCGAAGGGCTTAAATCATACACATTGCCGCCCCAACCACCGTTCCAATTCCAAGAGCTATCTCCATCCCCCGCGATATTCGAGACAGTTGGAAGAGCACTGTTCTACAAGAATACCTGGACGATATTCACGAAGATGACGCCTTTGGATTCAACTACTGTTTTGAATTTTACGGACGTATGTGACAGTGAAATTGTCAAACTATGTGCAACTCTTACCTCAGCCAATTTTCAAGAGTCTTGTGATCTGATGACAAACGAAGTTCGAGTAATCACTAATAATTTGCGACAGAACAACATACATCTGCAACACGTTTTTGCTCACCGCAGAAACAAACGAGCGTTAGACGTGGTTGGACACTTTACAAAATGGGCTTTTGGTACGATGGACAGCGAGGATTCGGTTACGATATACAAACAGCTCCGAATTATGAGAGGAAATGACAAGCAAACTCTTGACCTTATTCGGAAGCAGATTACAGTTATGAACTCAAATTTTGATAGACTGAACAAACCGGTGGAAAAGGTTATGATGGAGGTTGAACAAATGGCGAATAATCTCATTAGCGCAGAATTTAATCAGTTTACTGGAGCCACAAATAATGAAATCGTTACTCTTAAAATCAAAACAAAAGTAAACGATTTGATTTTGTTCATTTTATCCAAACTGCTTGAGATACAAAATCGGCAAATGACGGAATTATCAATCTTAAATGACCTATACCAGCAAAAATTACATCCATTCATCCTTGATACAAGTAATCTTGCGGAGATCTTGGATAAAATAACACAAACATCGGAATCTAAGATGGTTTTCCAAGATTTATCTGTGTTACACCAAGCAGCAAAGCTGTCGACATTCCCCGAGAAGGATTCACTGATCATAAGGGTATCAATACCCTTGCCAGAAGTTAACCTATTTGACATAAGAAAAATTTACCCTATTGCCACAAGACTCAACACCAAATGGGACCTCATTCTAGAAGTAAATGCCGAGTACATTGCCGAAGATCAGGGACTGTATGTGGATATGTCTAGTTGAGAGTTTGAAAGATGCATTGACGTTAGTTTAAATTCTTCATCTTCAGCGAAAATCTGCAAACACAACAGACCCATACATACCAGCGGCAGTTCAGAGTGTGTAGTGGAACTCCTGCAACATGCCACAACATCATCGGAAAACTGCAAATACGCCGCTATACCGGCTAGAAAAGGGACTATTATAAAGATGTCTACATCCAACCAATGGCTTTTTACTCTAAGAGAACCTTTAGTGTTGAATTTTAACTGTGATGGTACCCACTATGCTCCAACCCTTAAAAATCTTGGGATTCTTAAGATTCGAAAATCCTGTGAGGTGAGCACAAAAGAACTCCGTATACCGTATGAGGAAGAACTGGAAACGGGAATACAAATTCAGCAGCTAAAAATAAATCACACTGATTTAATTGAAGCCTTCAGAATACAGCACAAAAGTTCACAAATGGAAGCGTCTCACAAGCTACCATCGCTCAAGATTGGGAATCACGCTAATATGCTATCAAAACTTTCGGAAGGGAAGAAAGCACTAAGCGAGCTGGAAAAGGAAGCAGACCTTGTGGAAGCCAGAATGAAAGCCAATGATCAATCCTACGAACTGCAAATTCATCGATACTCGATGATATCAATCAGCAGTATTGTAGTCGCTACGATTGTAATTGGCCTGGTTATAAAACTGCTTTGTTCAAGAAAAATGCCCAACTCTTGTGTATCACCACAAATCTTGAACATTTCATCACCTATCGCCCACGAAGAAATGGTAGGAAGGCACAGTAACAAGATGCTCAAAGTCCACCAAGAAGCCCAGGCAGAGTCATCCTACGAGGAGTTCGAACTTAGAGAGACCCCCAGCAAGAAAAAAAAGGAGGCGCCGGCTGTTCCGAACCCTCATCACAACAGAGGTGTAACATATGCCTGTGTTTAGATTTTGTCATCCCAGATGTCATCAACAGCTCCAGTTTGACATTTGCCCGAGATCAAATATAAAAATTAATGTATTTAAAACTTATGTAATTAGTTATGCTTTTAATGGGAGCTACTTAAAATTAAATTTAAAAATAAAAAACAAAAAAATATGTTAAAGTTTTTAGAAATCAAAATTATAAGTTAAAATGTTATTGTATTAATTAAAATAAAAAGTATGAAAATTTCAAATGTTTCCTATGTATGTATGTACATATGTTCCTATTAAATAGAACATTTTATGTAGAACAAAATATTATTATGATTACATGTACCTATGTATATCAAAAACTAATAGTAAAAAAAAATAACTTCAAAAAAAATATTTAAATTCGATTAGTGAAACGAAATTAGTTTAACTATTAAAATATACCTATATTTACAAATAAACACAAATAGCAAATGTAAACAGTAAAATCACAAATGTTAGAATTAAGCTGATTTAATAGTAAATAAAGAGTAACACAGCGTAGTTGGTGTTTCCGGTCGAAACTTTCCCTCAGGGGGGAGGAAATGTTGCACCCCACATTAAGTCCACTGTGCATAATCGGAGTTGAACCCATTTGGGCCATTGCACTGTGTCGAAACATTATTGCTGTGCAGTATCCTACTCATCAATAATGTTTTACCTTTGCAATTGGACCAAGAGGGAAACAACCTTAAAATGCGGCGTGGGCTATTTGGGTGGCCGCAGCTAAGTATCGATCGGAAACATGAACGATCGTTGATTCGGAAATTACACCTTGAACTGTGCGTTTCCCTCGGATAAAATACTCGTAGATAATTCGTATAACAGTCTTACGACTTTCACAAACCAAACTTTCGTCTAATAAATGAATACCTTAACAAAGTCTCATTCAATTTTGACAACTTAACCGTAAATGATGCCTTAACTTTATTCTACAGAGAAATATTTAACTCTATTTCTCTTTATGTTCCTTTTTTTCCGCCACAAAACCTTGTCTACTTCTCCACCTTGGTATAAACTCAAACTTCGCTCTCTGCGAAATAAAAGAAATAAGTTGTGGGAAAGTTACCTCCGCTATCGTTATCCTACTGACTATTCTAACTATCTTGGTTCTTATCTCCATTTTACCGAGCTATACAATTCCCTCTACCAGCGTTATCTAACGAAAATGCAATCCAACCTTATCACAGATCCTAAGTCATTCTTTCAGTTTGATAACTACAAAAGAAAATCCGATGGCTACCCAACCACTTTCTCTTTCAATAACGTTACTTCTAGAGTTCCTAGCACTATCGCCAACCTTTTTGCCAAATTCTCCCAACAATCTTTTGCTGATGACTCCTTTGTTCCTGATTCTGACTATTTCAATTATTAACAAAGTTTTTCTCTTGGACCACTTCTCCCTCGAACTGTCAATCCCTATCTCACCGAATATAAATTAAATCAATTAAACGATGAGTTTAATCCGGGTCCAGATGGTCTCCCTGCCATACTTCTTAAAAAATGCTCTTCCACCCTCTGTCTCCCTCACTCAAAATTGTTCAGCCTTTCCCTAAATCAAGGACAGTTTCCTCAGAAATCATCTTTCATAACTCCTATACACAAAAAGGTTCCGAAGAGCAATGTTAACAACTATCGTCCCATTGCTAAGCTTTCACACATACCCAAACTCTTCGAAAGTATTTTGTATGAAACCTTAAGTTTCCACTGCAAATCTCTCATCTCCTCCTCACAACATGGCTTTCTCAAATGCAGGGCTACAACCACTAACCTTATTGAGTTTGTGTCCTTCAACCTCTCAGCCTTAGAGAAAGACTACGAAGTCGATGCTATCTCAACCGATTTCAGCAAGGCCTTTGACAAAATTTCTCATAAGCTTATTCTTTTCAAACTTTCCACTCTCGGGTTTGAACCATCTTTGTTAAAATGGGTTTGTTCTCACCTTGAAAACCGTTATTACAGCGTTCGATTTAGATCTGCCACCTCTTGCCCTTTCTTAGCTACCTCCGGTGTCCCCCAAGGCAGCCACCTAGGCCCACTTTTATTTATTCTCGTTATTAACGATATTGAAAGGGGCATCAAACATTCTTCTATCTCTCTGTACGCTGATGATACCAAGCTCTTCAAGACCATTTCCTCAACACATGACTCTTCCCTTGTTAAACAGGATCTTGACAGTTTTTCAGTTTGGTGTCTAAAAAATAGCTTCGAGCTAAACGTCGCCAAATGCCAATCAATCACTTTTTCACGAAAACGTATCAAATCTCCCCCTTGTCTCTACTTGCTGCATAATCAACCCATAACAATCGTTGATAATAGCCGTTTTCCTTTGGAGGTGGCAAAGTACTTATGAGTAGATGAAAACCCTAATCTAGTACTACCAACTGCACATGCTCTCATGTGCGAGTAGATACATTTTACATGGGAAAGCAGTTTGATGTGTTCCATTGGAAAAACCTAGCAAAATACTTGCAAGTACTTTGCCACCTCCAAAGGAAAACGCCTAATATAGCTGTACAGCTTCTGGCATTTTATCGGAAAATAAAAATAAAAATGAATAATGATTAAAAAGGAGCTAAAATTACTTTACGGCTTTGTAAGAGGTTAAAAAGAGTTTGAAACTCACTTCAACCCCCATGTAAATACACGGTTGCGATCGAAATGTTGAAACGTCAAAAAAGCTCCAAGCAAAAGTTAAAAGTTGGACGCGTCTGCAGCTCCGTCGTGTTATGTTCGTAGTTCGTATAGTTGAAGTTGTGTGTATTCAACATTTTGACAGCTATTCCAGCTGCAGCTCCAGTTGCAGCTCCGTCTCCATTCTGTTTAGCCAGTTAATCTGTTTCACGCATAAGCCATTTTCTCCCAGGACGGTCAACGCATTGACTCCTTGACGTCATCAGAAACACTGTCAATATATTGTCAACGTAGACTGTGTCAACGCATGAAACATTGACGATCACACGAATGACGGCACTCGTCAATGTTGTCCCAAAATGCGTTGACGTGTTATCTGTGTCAACGCAATTGGTACCCTCTGGTATCAACGTATTGACACGTGAAACGTTGACGATTACACAACTTGACCATATCGAAACATATGAACGTTGACAAGAGCTAAATTGAATCATTTTGTACGTTGATGATCACACAACATTGACTGCGGTGTTATAGCCTATTGAATAGACCTTTTAAAAAGGAACAATTACGTGCAAGGGTTTTAATTATTGAATATGTTTGTTTGGCCCATAACCATGCTTAAAACCGAAAATGCTACTAAATTCACCCATGCGTTTCTTAGAAAATGGTCACACTGGCCACTTTTCAGTATTCTTGGTATAACCCGAAAACTAAGTCGAATTGGACAATTTTACATATAAAACTTTTTGTTTAAAATTAAATTTTCTATAGAAATGGATAGTTTGGAAAATTTCTTAAAAAAAATTTAAGCAGGAATAGTAAACAAAACCAACATAAAAACAATCGAAAAATCAAAGATTTTTAGATTTTTTTTCTAAATTGCGCATAACTTTTTTCGGAGCAAAGATACGCTCAAGACATGCTTGAACAAAATAAACTAGAGTCTTGAGGCCTTAATATGACTTGTTAAAAAAGCCATATTATTTGAAAATTGATAGAGATTAAGCCATTCAAACTTTACAATTTCTTATAATTTTTCGCAGTTTTTGCCCGAAAGCCTAATTTTTGGTACATTATGACAAATTTAACGTTCCTAGCACCTAGTACCAAATCTTATGTTAATCGGACCAGCCGTTCGGTCTGTAGGTCTGAAAGCATTTAAAAAACGGCGGAAAAACGAAATTACAAACTTACATACTTTTTAAAATTTCTCTATAGTTGTAATGTCATATTATATTTAAATTTAGATTTCGAACACGTTTACGAAAGTGAAATTTAACATATTGTACCGAAAAAGGGACTTTCGGGCCAAAACTGCCAAAAATTATTAGAAATGATAAGGTTTGAATGTGAATATCTCTGTCAATTTTGAAGAAATATTAATTCTTGAATATGCCATATTAAAGCCTTTAGTGTCTTCTTTATTTTGTCCCTGTATGTCTTGACCATATCTTTGCTTCAAAAAAAGTTATGCACAATTTATTAAAAAATTTAGATATTCTTGATTTTTTGATATTTTTTAGGTTGGTTTTTGTTAACTTTTCCTGCTTAAATGTTTTTGTAAAATTTTTTGAACTATCCATTCCAATAGAAAATTTAATTTTGAACAAAAAGTATTTTACGTAAAATTGTCAAATTTGGCTTAGTTTTCAAGTTACACCAAAAATATTGAAAAGTGGCCAGTGTGACCATTCTCTCAGAAACGCATGGGTGAATTTAGTAGCATTTCCGATTTTAAACATGCTTATGGGCCAAACAAACATATTCAATAATAAAAACCCTTGCACGTAATTGTTCCTTTATACCCCTCATTCAATAGGGTATTATCGAACAATACAATGTGGATGAATTAAAAAACCTCTTAAAAATCAGACATTTTTGAAGCTTTTACTGCTCAGGAAAAAGGTGATTTTAAGGAAGTTGGGTGACATTTAAATCGAAATAAACTGTTGTTGTCAAAATATAGTTCATCCCCCATCTGTCAAGCCATCAACTGTCAAGTTCCATTGAACGATGGCTTTGATGTCGATGGATTAAAAAACAGCTTAAAAAATCAGAAATGTTTGAAGTTTTCTTACTGCTCCGGAAAAAAATGATTTTAGGTCAATTGAGTAACATTTGGATCGAAATATACGTTTGCTTTCAAAATATAGCTCGTCTTTCATCTGTCAAGCAATCAAATGTCAAATTCCTTTGAAGGATGGCTACGATGTTGATGGACTAAAAGACCTCTTAAGATCTGAAATTTTTAGAATTTATTTACTGCTCTTGGAAAAGTGATTTAAGGGCTATTGGGTGACGTTTTCATTGAAATATACTTTTGCTGCCAAAATAAAGTTTTTCTTCCATCTGTCAAGCCATCAACTGTCAAGTTCCAATGAAGGATGGCTGCCATGTCGATGGATTAAAAAAATCTAAAAAATCTGAAATTTTAGAAATTTTTGTACTGCTCTGGAAAAAAGTGATTTTAGGGCAATTCAGTGACATTTGGATTGAAATATACTTTTGCCGTCAAAGAATAGTTCGTCCCCCTCATCTGTCAAGCTATCCACCTGTCGATGTTTAAAAATACTCAAAAAATGCAAAAATTTTGGGTTGAGATGAATGTCAACGCAGAGTACGTTGACATGGCAGAAAAAGCCGCTGTGTCAACGTAAAGATACAGTCAACGCGTTGTTGAGGAGTCTGTCATAGTATCCTAACTGCGTTGAAAGGGTGATTAGTGATTACACGACCAAAGAATATAGTCAACGCATTGACCCTTAAATTCGTGTCAACGCAGCCGTCAACGCATGGACAGTATTCTGCGTTGACGATCACACGACAAGACAACTTTGGGACAGAATTTTACGTAATTTTGACGTCAGAGAGTCAACGCGTTGGCTATTTGCGTTGACCGTCTAATCATAGCTATAGTACTTCTTAAAAAGCTATTTGTGGCGTTAACTCCAGAATGCGTTCTGCCCAGGCATGGTGATATGCTCATCAGTTAGATGTACGCATTCTGGAGCAGTAAAAGACACAAATACCTTTTTGATTGAATTTTATTCATTAAACTTCACAGAAATTAAGTAATATATGGATTGTTCTGTCTTTGAAAGTGAAAGTTTGTGTTTTCATTACCCAATTTTTCCACAAAAATTTTCCCAAAGAGATTTTGGTCAGTAGCCGCATCCACTTGATCATTATTCCAATCAATTTTTAACACGTAATTACAAAAACTAAATGGGTGATTGTTTTTATCTGGATCTACAAACGGAACATTTTCACTAAACAATAGAAACTGGAAAATGGTAGAGAACAAAAACATGGTGGAAAAATCGTCAGTTTGCAATTCCAATTCACTTCACTTCCTTCAATCATCTAAAAATCGTTCACTGTAAATGCGGACCAAGTCAACCTTTAGGCCTGATCAAACGGAGGACGGGGCGGTCAATGCTTTACTGGAGGTGGCGAAGTACTTTTTTTGTATGGAACATATCAAACTGCTTTCCCATGTAAAATGTATCTACTCCTACATGAGCGTGTGCAGTTGGTAGTTATACTCATCTACTCATAAGTACTTTGCCACCTCCGAAGAAAACGGTTTGAGAAAGAAAGAACGCGAGGGTTTGTAATTTTTACAAAGACCGCCGGACCGCGCTCCTTTTTACCAGGCCTTTAAAAAATCAAGTCTATGCAACTCCGTATTTAATCTACCGCAAATCTACTCTATTTAATACGCACTGAGCACAAATATTGTACTAGAATGTAATCAGCCATTTATAAACACCTTTCTCTTTTCTTCCTTCGTCAACTAGATTTACATTCGTTGCTTCGTTTCGTTCGTTAGTGTCTTTTACTCATACGAGTTGAGAGGACGCTGTGTGCTCTATTTCCAGAATTGACAAACAAAATTGTCATTTTTTGCAACTAATACCGTTCGATTGAATAATTACAAACAATAATTCATCTAAAAACTGTTTTCATTAAACAAAATCAATAATAATAGAATAACAGCAAAGATATAAAATCAAATTGAAAAAAAACTTTATTGTGTGATTTCAACATTTTTATCCAAACGGCCCACAACGAGGAGGCAGACAATAAAAAAAAGAGACTTGTCGGTGGTGACAGACAACGCCTTCACGAAGTTTTTTTTATTTTAATTTAATTTTTTTTAGTTTTTTTCTTTATTTTATTGCAATAATTCTACCAAGTGTCGCGATACATAATATATTTTGATTAATTCCTATTTGGGGCTAAAAACTACGAGTATTTTGTTCTTTTATTTGTCTCGCTCGTTGAAGAAAATTGAAATTGATTTTCCAATTAAGAAAAAACCAATAACCAACAACCAATAATAATCAAAACAGAAAGAACCACAAACAAGAGGTGAGTCTCGATTCCTTAAAAAAAGCTGGAACCAAAAAAAATTCTTTAAATTATTAATTTTGTTGGTGAAATTGTTTTGTTTTATCTTCTTTTGTTGTTAATTAATGTTTTTATTCGTGTGAAAAAAATTGATAAGCACGCTCGTCGTCGTCGTCATCAGGCAGGTTTTTTTTTATTATTATTAATAAATGACGGTGATGGCGAGGGGGTAGGCCAGGCAGTACGAAAACCGAATTATATTCGTGCTTCTTCCACAAGTGACAATGACAAAGGAAGAAGATTCGTCGTCGTTGGCCTGGGGAGAGGGCCGGGGCGCACTCTTTTAGTTTTTATTTTTGCGAATTCATTCACCCTGTCTGAATTATGTTGATGGGAAGAGGAGGAGGTAGGTGGAGAAGAAGCTAGTCTCCACCTCTAACCAAAAACTCCCTTCAACACTTGTTGCTTTAATTTGTAGTGCATTTTGTGAATGCTGAAGAAGTTTCCTTATGTAAGTTCTAGTGTGCTAGATTGTGATAAAACAAAAAAGTGGGCCGCTTCAGGTGAACGGGTTCTTGGAAATATTTAGTCCATCGACAAGGAAAGAACTTGCAAACGATCAACTGACGTCGTTGTTTTCATTGTCGTCTTGGATGCAGACAGCCACATTGACGACGTCACAATTGCAATAAGAAAACTTTTATCATCGATTGTGCTGCGTGCGCACACGGCCCAGCATTAAACCTAACATTCTTAGAACTTTCTCTTGTTGGGTATTTTTGAATCCGGTATGAGATTCCAATCGACAGACACGATAACGATGATATTGCCAATTTTAGAATTTAGTTCCTAGGAAGTATACCTACTGTTATCTGGTTTTTGTTTTGTTTATTTTTTGTTCGCATATTATCTTTTATTTGTATAAATATGTAGGTTTTTGTTTGCTGACGTAGCAGTATGTAGGTTCATGTTAATCTTGAAGGTTACTCATTCACAAGCGGGGGTATATTAAAGCAGTAGTCAAGTAGGCTAGCTGTTATTTAGCTCAAATAAATAGTTTTTGGCCAAACAATGATGAATCATTAGGTTATTGAATTAGTAAACAAGTTTATTAGTGTCGTGGAAATTTTGTTGAATAAAATCATCAAACCGTCGGCTTTAAGGAAAAACCTTATAACTTTCCTACTCGGCAATAAGATTGGGTTGGAAGAGTTAATGAAACGGATAGCCGAATAAACTCAACTCTATAATTCTTCCCAGGATATGTGAGACAAGAAGAAGGAGAGGAACTGGTAGTGAATCAAGAGGAAAATTGGATATGATGGTCTTCTCTGAACCACCCTGAAATCTGAATGAATTTGGTGTTATTTTAAAAGCGTATTTTTATATTTAAAATGTATTTCCTGGAGGTGGCCTTTCTTGTTTCAACTAGGCTGTATATTAATATGCATTGCCGTATGGCTGTATATGAAGATATCATTATTTCTACTGACTTTTTGTTTCCTCATGGAGGATTATTAGCGGCCTCACAAAGTGAAAGCGTTTCCGCTTGAAAATAATGCTTAACCCTACTCTACTCCAACCTGGCCACCAGACGAAGTATGCATCACTTAGCCTTAAGGCGACGGTCACAGTATATCCGTAACCTGACGAAAACCATTGGTCTTTTTTTTCATTGGTATACGTTTTGTTCGTCAGAATTCACATGAGTTTGTTAGTACAGATTCTTCATCGTTCAAATTGATTTGATTTTGTCCAATCGTTCGTTAGAACGGATGGCGGACAATGTCAAATGTGTTGAACGTCCTATTTGAAAAAGTATTTGTGTATTCCAACGCATTCACCAGTCCAAGATTTGTTTGCCTTACAAGTAATAAATGTTGAGCTTGTTAAAGATTTCTCTTATGGCCTTTTCGATTGGCAATTCGGAAGAACTCTCCGATCCGGAACGCCAATAAAACAAACAGGCACATGCAGTTTGATTCTGAAGTTTTCGTATCCCTGTATTTGTGCAACTTTACATGCGGATGCCGAAATAGTTCTTCGCATTTGGAAACTTGGCGGACACAAATATAAACGAGTATGATAATTTTCAATAAAGAAAATAATATTCTAAACGGAAAATAATTCGTCTTAGAAACAGTGTGTGAAATTTACTTATTTTTAGTTAAAAATTTACTTTTTCCAATATTTGACAACACTTTGACAATTATGTGTTTGAATGTGTTAGTAGTTCTGGTTTCGATTCTGAAATGAAATCCAGAATCGTTTTCTGTTCTTTTCAGGAGAAGAACTGTCATTCTGATTGCCAATAGAACACTTTCAGAAGGGTTTATACGCATTCCGAACGCTTCTGGATTGCCAATCGAAAAGGCCATTAGACTCTTGTTGCTACCTCTTTGTCTTTATTTTATATTTTAAAGTTTAACAAAAATACAACTTCACCTGGTGCTAAGTACACGATATTATATTGACGTCTTTTATTATTTAATCAATTATTTAAGCTGTACCCCGCTGTACCAATTGAGTTGAACTTCGTTAATCAAAACGATTCAAAGTTTTTGTGCAATCTTTGTTTTTATTTTTTTTTTTTAGGTATGTGAAACTCGTTTATTATTTTTATTTTGTTTTTAGACACGAAATAATAAATTTTGTAGTACTTTTAATAAAATTATCAAACAAACAATTTTTTTAAATTTATTTTTAATTTTCTCACATTATTGGCTTATCACATCATTTTTTTTTCAACAAAAAAAAAACAAGGTTGAGTAAACATCATCATATGTACTGGTCACCGGAAGACCACCACCACCGCCAGAATTATTATAACAGTTTGCAAAGTGTCCAACATCAAAATGGACTTCAACAAGCGACGGCGGCGATGCCGCCCCATCAACAACAACAACTCGCTACACAACCGAATATTATTCAGCAGCAGCAACAACAGCAACAACAACACCAGCAACAACAACAACAACAACATCGTCCTGCACAGCAAATTCAATCACATTTTGCGAACCAACACCAATTCCAAACACAACACCATCAACAATGGCCCACCGCAAGGCCGGCTCATATCTTGACCTTACCGCCCTTTATGCAACAATATCCAAACAACGTGTCCAGTTCAACGCAATTTTGTGCTCCTCCGCCAAATTATTACCAAACCCAACCGCAATACCCACAAGCTTCAGCAGTATCCGCAACTCCACAACAGCGACAATGTTTGCCGCCACAAGGGTGCACCTTGTATACAATGCCTCCACAGGCAACTGCCTTGCGACAGAGCGTTATAACACAACCACCGACCAACATAATGACACCGACGACATCTGCGGCCCAACAATTGCAAGTGCAATACTTCCCGACGTTTTGTCAGCCACCATTGTTGGGACAACAGCCCTATGCCCCTGTTATGTCAAATGCATTAAACGAAACACACGTTGCAAAACCCCGCAAATATGCTATCCCAATAATCCATCCCGACACAAAAGAAAACATCATGGAGACAAAATATCGCAGCAATGAGTCACCAGATGCTGATGGGACATCTTCATTCGCAACGACGCCGTCATCAACATCGATCGATGACTTGAAAGAACCAAGAAATGATGTTACCGAAGACGACCAAGGGAATGATGAAGTTCCACAGTTAGAGAGCAATATCGAAGAAATCATAGAAGAAGATATTACGGATGCATCACCAGCAGTCCTTGATCACGGTAATTAAAAAAAAAAAAAAAAAACACATATTTATCTACCTGATCCTTTTTTCGCGCACTACACAAACAAATATGATTTAAAAAAAAAAAGTGACTCAACCATACAACTTTATTGTTTCAGTTGAATCGATTGAGCCTAATGACGAAGAAGTGGAACAAGAGGCTATCGAAATCGAGAGGAAAACGCCTTGTGAAGAGTTAACCGAAGATGCCGATGATCAAGTACAACCTCCCAAAAGTTCCATCATTACAACATCTATTGATACCCAAACAGAGAAGATACAAAGCGGTGATGATAACGAAGCACCTCCACCTCCATCACCTATCGAAGGAAGTATGAAATCGTAGATTCTATGAGAAAACTCGTATGATTAATGTCAAAATCAAATTTTCAGATATTTCTGCACCTCTAAGTGTAATGGAACCACCATATGAAAACCCATTACCAACTGAATCGACCGAGGAAAAACCATCATCTCCAGAAGATGTCGCTCCACATGAAAAAGTCGTTGAACAAATCAAAATTCATCCTAGGCCACTTGATCCAGCTGATGAAAAAATCGGTAAGGACAGCAAAACACAACCAACGCCACCAACTCTACCACCACCACCAACTACAACAAAACTAACATCAAAGAAGACGAAAAGGAATAGCAAACGCCTGAAAGAAAGTCAAAAGAAGCAAAAGGCCGATTTGATGAAAAGTGAAAATAACAACACGAATAAGGCTACTAACCAAAATGAGAATAATAAGGCTAAAGCTTCAGATAAATTCACCGATCCTTGCAATTCAACAAATAGACTGAAAACTAAAGCCAAAGAAAGTTCTAAAAATAACAGTAGTAGCAGCAACAAAAAAGAAAAAGAGGTAGTAACAACCACACCACCATCAACAACAACAGCTGCAACAACAATTGCAACATCAGCTGCAACAACTGCTACAAGAGCAACAACTCCAGCTAATGTGGAAGTTCTTTGTTCTACAACAACTTCTACGACCACCACGTCGGACGCCTGTGAAAACAGCGAAGAAAGTAATTTTAAAGATTTCTTTTTTGCCTAAATAATATTTTCCTTTTGTTTTGGGTGTGTATTTCGCTATATTTTTTTTAATATTGGTTCTGTTGAAATCGTATTCAATGTGAAAATTTGTTACCTTCGCATCGGCCTTTCTCACATAAAAGGAACTTTCAACATTGTAACGAGCACATAACAAGAAATATATATATTTCTATGGCCTTTCTGTGGCTAGATTCGTTACTCTTTAATTTGATCTCGATATGCATGTACAATTAAAAATTGGCCAATACATGGGTTAGACGCAAGTTTGGGTTAAATTTGTTTACATTATGACGAATGATTGATTAAGAAAAATAGCGATTACAAGAACAATAATGGCCACCGAAAGTATATAAAATACCGCTTTAAATACTACAACTCACCCCTACTACGGTTGTTGTTAGCTTTAACGACAACCCTAATAGGGGTGATTGTATTCACTTTAGTTTGGTGACCAGCTTTGTATTTGACTCTAACGATCGTATTTATAAACTGTCTAACTTAAGACAGCCGTCTTACCTTAGCCTTAGACCCTAATAAAACCTTGACCGAAATGCGAAATACATACCCAAATTTATTCCCATCAAGATAGAGATCTAAATTTTCCATTCAATTCAATTTCAAAATATTTTACCTAGGCTCTCTTCAAGTTGATGTTGACTCCACTGAAACTCTTAATACCTATGATGAAAACGACCATTCATCGTCGTTGCAACTTGATGATAGTCCTCAAAAAATATACAAAACAGAAGAAATTGCATCCAAAATTTTTGGAATCCAACCAACGGACGAAAATGAATTTCTATTTCTTAATAGTTCTGTGTCTGGCTATGAAGAGGATATATGTCCATCGTCACCAACAAAACAAATTCGAGATGATGAAAAAATCCAAGATATTCTCTTCGGTGACTTTTCGGAAGCAGAAAGTTCCCCTCAAGAGTTGGTATCTGAAGAATCAAATGAAAAAATTCAATCAAAAAATAACGAAGGAGACGATAAACAACGAGTTGCTGCTAGCTCAGTAAATGAGTCAACAGAAAAGAGATATTCACTCAAAGAACTTAGATCGCTTTCAGAGGAACCGGCCTCAAAACTTCCGCCGTCATTTAGGGGACAAATTTGTGAAGTAATTGGAAAGAACCCTCGAAGTGGTTCAAGCGTACAACAACAAAATCAGCCAAATAATTTTTTCCCTCAGATGTCTTATAAGGATTCGATAAGCTTGAACAGAAGGCGTAATAAACAGCCATTCCAGCAACAACAAATGGGTCACCAGCAGCAGCAGCAGTATCAACAACAGCAAGGAAATCGGGATATAATTCGAATATATCTGCCCCTAAATGAAGATGTTAAACTGGCAGAGAGTGAAAATGCGTGGGTGCCTCAGGCACTTAAAGATTTAGGTCCCAAAAGTATAGAAGATGATGAACAGATTCTTAAAAAAATTCGTGGTATTCTTAACAAACTTACTCCGGAGAACTTTGATAAACTACTGCAAAGTGCGTCTAACTTCCCTATGAAAACCGTTGAAAGAATGAATAAAGTGATGCTGTTGATATTCGAAAAGACCGTTAGTGAACCCAATTTCGCCCCAACATATGCCCGGTTTTGTAAATTCCTCTTTAATCCGGAAGATTCTAACCACGCAATGTTTAAGGCCATTTTGGTCAGGCGCATTCAGGACGAGTTCGATGGCAATGTTAATAATGCCAAAGCAAAGGAAGCCAAACTGAAGCCGTTGATGGAGAGATTGGCGGCTGCCACCGATGCCAAGGAGAAGCAAGAAATCAAAACGGAATTAGACGATCAGGAGTATCAGTTCAGACGTCGGGCATGGGGAACAGTGAGGTTTATTGGTGAAATGTGTAAAATGGGTTTCATTCGAATCGACCGAGTGTGTGCTTGCGTTGAGAGCCTGCTGGATGTGAGATGCGAAGAGAAGCTTGAATTTATGTGCAAGTTATTGACCACAGTCGGGCCTCAGCTTGAAGTGGCCAGCCAACAGTCAGGATATGACAAGGAATGGGCGATAAAAGAAAGATTGGATAAAATTTTTGTTAAAATACGACAGATTATTGAAAAAAAGAATCAAGGTGCCGGACAGAAAATAAGCAGTAGAGTTCGGTTTATGATGCAAGACATTGTGGACTTGCGTGCTCGTTTTTGGGATCAAAAAGAGCCTGCAACAGTGCCACTACCCCCGCGAGAGGTGTCACCTGCAGTAACAAGGGGACAGCAAAGAGGACCTCGCAGTTTTATGCCACCTATGTCGGGTGGGTATGATAAGAAAAGATCACAAAACAACGAAAACCAGCAGAAAAACACGACTATTGACCGTACTAAGCTTTCATTCAATTTTAGCGATGAAATAAAACTTGGTAATTCATCCCCACTGATGTGGCAAGTAACTAGGAAGTCCCAACAGCAACAACGATTAACTTCACCTACCAGAAGTAGTCATCACAGTCGATCTCTATTGACCGAGGCGAGGCAAGCAGCACAACCGACGCAGCCGGAACCGCAGGAGCTGTCAGATACTGAGTGTGAGTGTCTTTTAAATGGACTTATTGAGACGGTGGGAGAGGCAGAATCTCCATCAGAATGGTTTGTCAAATGGAAATCCCTTCCAGCGCCTCACCAAGTTTGTATCATTAGCTACGTCCTCACCGAATATCTCCATGTACGGAAATGTGAATTAGATCTCTGCACGCGGCTCTTCGTCAGTCTTTTTAAAGAAAAACTAATCACAAAGAAAGTCTTCAGAGAGGGTTATGAAAAATTCAGTGAAACGTGGAGTGATATTCTTGTGAATGATGTGCCCAACGGCTGGATCAAAATATTTAAATTTCTTGGTCCCTCGCTTCACCTTGAACTGGTGGAGATTAATGCCATTTGGGATAAAAGATGGTTCAACACATTATGTGGAGATAGATTTCTGCAGAGCATGATTATGCATTTCACGTCGGAGTTCGGAGCTAATTACATGCGATATTTCTGGGACAACAACTCCCTGTGTTGGAGTATGTTTTTACAAGAAGATAAAATTCAGAAGTTTATTTCAACAAATGGTTTCCAATTTATCGACGATCTAAAGGCTGTTCCACCTATGTTTATTCATCGCAGCACCGACGACCTGGTGCTGCGCATTAAAGAGCTCCTCGCACAATCCAGTCAAGACCTCGACATCATAATTGATTTCATAAGTACGAATGTGCGTATTGACTGTGAATTCGTTCGTAGGCTAACAATGTTCCTCTGTGATTATTCTGTGATCTATATTCCCCACACAAATAGTAGTAATAGTACTAAAAAATCTAAAGCCTCTGATATCTCCACCACATCGACGTCTTCAAAATTCAATCTACGAGCAGATAGATTTGTTAAGAATTGCATACCGCTGCTAAGACTTTGCATAGATTCCAACGATGAACATGAGCTGAGTTGCCTCAATGCAATTGTTGCTGCATGCAATAGGCTTGCCTGTGACAAATTTCCCGTAGACTTGATGCATTCGATTCTGGTGGAGCTTTACGGTGAGGTTATATCTAAAGAATCATTTGAAAAGTGGCGAGAACAGTTGTCAACCGTTGAAGGAGGTATATCAAAAGACCTAGATGTTGTTTTCAGAACGTTACCCATTTAATAGCAGCAAAAATACACAGGAACAATCTAGCAAATATACACATATATATATTATAAAAAAGGAAAAAAAACCACAGTCGTGCAAAAACAAACAAAAAAAACGCAAACATAAGCAATCGAATTGCCAACCAAAGAAAAAAAAAACATTTTTATTTTTTCTGTTTCGCAGTCTAAATTCAAATAAAAATTATAATTATTGAACTTGACAAAAAAATAATTAAATTAATACGAAATTTATAATCAAAGAAGAAAATAAAATTTAAAAAATAATTAAAACAAGCTTTAAGCCTTTAGTACCAATAGGTTTAATAACACAAAATTGAAAACTAAAATAATATATAATAAACGAAATTTCAAACAAATAAATGTTTTGTTATAAATGGATAAAAATAAATATTGCAAAATATGCAAACAAAAAAAACAGAAAAACCTAATATTTTATATTTTGTTTCCTTTTCTTATTATTTTTTTAATGATTACTAGAGGAATATCGTTTGATTTTTATCAAAACTGTTTAGTTGGAGAATAATTCGAAAAAGAAAACGAATTAAATATGTATGTAAATAAATTGAGTCAGCTGAAGAAATCAAGATAATACAGAAAATATCAGTCCTATTATATCCTCTATGGAGCATTCCACAAAAAATGGTAATCAGATGTGATATAAAACCCAACTATGTAACTTTATTCTACTTTCGAATCCATTCCAAAGTTGTTTTCAATGCTCATTATAATTGATAATATGTATAAAAGTGGGATCAAATTTTAGTGCCTCCGACTTTTTGCCACAGAATCTTCAATTAGCGCTGTTTTATTTCCGTTAAGATGCGCTTGGTAAAGATTTAACGAGGTGTGATTTTGCGAATTCGAACATTTTTTTTGTAGAATCGAGTTTCGTTGGGCCCCTGACACAGAGATTTAGTTTTTTGTAAATGGGAAGTCCCATATTTATGATCTCCACTAATTAAACAAGTTATTTTTTTTTGGAGAAATAACCCTCGGTTATATATATGTACATACATATAAGTAACATGAGCCTCATTTGTATCTGTATGCATTTCCGCAACAAATTTTTTCTCAATATAAACAAAAATTCAATATTTTTTGTTTTTCAATTAAACATGCGTTTTACACTAGGGAAAACTGAGTAAAATAATATCAAATGGTTAAGGAAGTGGCCTTAACCACTTTTCATTTCCACCAAAGAATTAAAAAAATCCTTAATTTTACAAAAGTGGTTCGACTTGTCACAATAGTCAAAAAGAGTCTGTCCAACTATTGGTATCGTGTAGAGGACAGTCTTAGCTTTCATTTCATACCGCATTTATAGAAGTTGCATATATTATCGGTACATTTATCCAAAAATGCAAACTGAAAAGTGCATTGTAATCAGATAAATCTTGTCCGACCAGTAGTTTTGTAAATGTTTGGACTAATGCTATCGGTTGCGTGGCCGCGATGAGATAGGTAATTTAACGGTCGTCTCTCGGACTATAACGCTGGTAGTTGTAGTCTTTGTAGAGCTTTCATATGATCAAATTAAAAAAAATGTCCAGACAAACAACCGTTAATGAAAAGAAAATCTTGATTTTAAGTTTGAAGATTTAATTTATTGACAAAGCTTTTTAACTGTTTGTACTCGATAAATGTACGGTACTTATAAGACAGTTATACAAGTCTGGTATGTATTAATTAAATGTTATATGGTCCGGTCAGAGGGGGGGGGGGGGGGGCTTTTTTATGATTGGAATTAATTTCTAAAGATGAAACTTAGCTTGGGATTGGGAGTCAGTTTTGTAATCCTGGCGGGGGTGGCAGCACGTAGCTTGATACAATCGATGATTGTCGATCGTCGCCGTCGCACAGTGTGGGAACTCGCTCATCTAGCGGAATTTAATTCAAAATATTACTTCCACAAACTGATGTAAAAACTTGTTTTGCTTGCAGCTTAAAGCTTCTTCTAAGCGATTATGAAGGAAATTTTACGTGAGAGTCATGTAAAACAAAATTATTCGTTCTTAAATTTGTGATTGGTGATTATTTCAACGAAAATTGGCTTGAGAAGGTAGTTTTGAAAAGGAGTTAATCTTTTTTGTTTGCTAATTTCCCGAAAACTTAAAATTTTTTTTGAAAAAATACAAAGATACAAATAGTCAATAGATTTAGAGAAAAATGTTTAAGAACTTCATGGTGTAGCAAGTTAAGCCGAAAAATAAAAGTGCATTGATCGGCTGTAATTTTTTGCACGATTTGTGTTTGGGTACATCCCATTATAAACCCAAGTTATGGAAATCCTACAAATAAGGAAAATAAATGAGATATTAACGAACTCTGTAAGTTAAATAATCTTGAAGCTATAAAAATTAATTTTTTTCAAAACAAAAAGTGAAATAAAATGTCTGTTCACTGTTCGCGTACCCCCGAAAACTACGAATTAAACGTAAAGTTCTGTCAAAGCTCATAAGAAAATTAAAATTCGTAGTTTTGGGAAGTTCACGAACAGACATAATATTGTAGCTTATAAAACTTAACACAAAACAGATATGTATAACACTTTTTTGTAGAAGCAACAGATTTTGACAAAAACTTTAGTGCATAAAACGAGTACTTTCAGAGCTCCGTTCGTCAAAAATTTGCCTTAGAGTATATGTGTTTTATATAGTATATAAAAACTTTCATTCGGAACTTAGTAAAAAGATTGGGTAGACGAAAACGTAAACTACTCTCTTAAAGCAAATGCCATTAAGGGGAATACTGATAGATCGAGAACGTCTGAAGGTCTGGCGCTGGAATCTTTAGGCCTAGGACCAAACTTTCCATACCGATGGAACAGCCTACTAGCTTTTTCCAGGCAGAAGTTAATCCCGAAAGAAAATATAAAACCTAAATATTGCAATCATGTCAAACAGCCAGGCCGCACTCAGAGAACTAAGCTCAAGCCAAACTTCTGTATGGGGATTACAACCAAGCACGGTTCCAATTCTGCTAGTCAAGGATAGTTTTTCACACCAAAATGAGCTGAAACACAATTTTGACCAGCGAATAACTTTTTTCACATAGAGATTTGAAATGAACTCTTATAGTTACTATTGTAGTTCATAAAAATACCTTTCCAACTATATATGTATATCACGTCATTATTGGTCTTAGAGTTTATTGTGTCCAATTCCCCTTTGTAGAACGGTCTAAGTGGCACCGATTTATCAGCTTAGAGAAACACATTTTATGTAAATTAGCTAAGCCTTTAGAGAAACTTAATTTAAATTTATTTATTTTTGCCTGTGTCCTTATATGTATGATGGAAGGGCAATTATTAATCTAGGCTGTATCTCACAACCAGCTCCTAGGAAGTCTACAATGAGAATGTCCCTTTCTCATTGTTTTACTTTCCTCTAGACAAATCTTTATTCCCATTTTGTTCTAATTCCAAACAATCATAACGTTTGTTTCTCAAGGCTTTAAGTTTTCAATTATACAGTAGATATTAATAAAGTATCTTTATCTATCACGGCCATCCTGCGATATGCATCGCTCTCGATGCATTATTCTTATCTTGTTCTTTTTTTTTGTTATACGTTTTAAATTTTAAAGTCTATCAAACAATCCATTTATAACATTTTCAAACAATAATTCATTTTAATTCTCTTTTTTTTTACAACTCAAGAAGTTAAAAAAAATTTCAAGAACCACAATAAACATTAAATAACATTAAATAAGTTTGTTTTTCTTCGATATAGGGTGTAAACAACCTCTGGGTACTTTTGTTTTCCACATTTTCTGTTTAATTTTTCCCATAATCTAAAACAAAACCAATTCTGTTAATATTTCAATTGGTCCAAACATTTGGAAAATAGTTACTCAAATTAAGTTCAAAACTACATCAAATTCTACCAACAATTTTCATTCAGAGGCAATCTTAAGCTTGTCTATTGTAAAGTTGATTCTTAAAATCAAATCGAACGATACCAGTTATCTCAACAATAGCTCAGAGGCAATCTGAAGCTTGTCTATTGTAGAACCAAACACCAAAGTTATGTTGATTTTTAAAATCAAAAACGATACCAGCAATTTAACAATAGCTCAGAGGCAATCTTAAGCTTGTCTACTGTAGAACCAAACACAAACGTAAAGTTGATTCTTAAAATCAAAAACGATACCAGTAATCTCAACAATAGCTCAGAGGCAATCTTAAGCTTGTCTATTGTAGAACCAAACACAAAAATAAAATGGATTTTTAAAATCAGATCAAACGCTACCAGCAATATCAACAATAGCTCAGAGGCAATCTTAAGCTTGTCTACTGTATAACCAAACACCAAAGTAAAGTTGATTTTCAAAATCAAGTCAAACGTTATCAGCAATGTAACAATAGCTCAGAGGCAATCTTAAGCTTGTCTATTGTACAAATCGAACACACAGGCAAAATTCAGTTTTAATTAAATAAAATACTACTAAAAATGTATACAATAGCTCAGAGGCAGTTTTAAGCTTGTCTATAAGTTTGTAATTACCTTTTGTATCTATTGATTAACATCATCCTCTACAATTGCTCTTAAAGACTCTCGTGATGCTATTACAACTGTGTTTGAGTTTCCTCGCTTCAATTTATATCGATCAAAAGGTAAAATTCCAACGACCTCAAAAACACCTTGATATTAAACGTCCAGCTTACATTTTCGAATCTGGTTGCTTTTATATACGACTTTCGTACCAATTTCCAATCGTGTTGGTTTTGTTTTGTTACGATCAAATCTTACTTTCATTTTAGCTGCGTTTTCTTTAATTCTTTGGTCAGCTAATTCTCTTATGGCTACTATGTCATCATATTCTGGTTCTAGATTCAATTGAGAAAATAAAAGTCCAACTTCTGGTGTCCTTCCATTTATTCCAGTAAGTATTTTCAAAGGTGACAACTTGGTAGTTTTATTTACTGTCGTGTTTAAGGCTAACTGTATTCGACTAAGGTAAGTTGTCCTCTAGGTTCGTATCAAGATTGGTCCTCAAAAGGTTTGATACCGTGTCAACATATCGTTCTACTTGACCATTTGCTCTGCTTATTCCCGGAGCAATGGTGTGATGCTCAATTCCATATGATAAACACAATTTCTTAAATTGATATTTTGTAAAATTTGTTCCTCTATCACTGACAATTTTAAAAGGGGTCCCAAATAACGATATAAAATCATTCATGCACTGTATTGTCTCCAAAGTTTGTAAAGATTTCAGTGGAAGTAAAACTATAAATTTGGTAAATGCATCAACAATTATTAATACGTATCGATTTATTCCTTCTGATTTTTCAATAAATGGACCCATGCAGTCAATATGTATCGTATGGAAAGGTATTGGTTGTTTTTCAATAGGATGTAAAGTTATTTGTTTTTTTCCAGATGGCCTTTTAGCCACTAAACAAATCGCACATGAATCTATAAATTTACGGATATTTCTGGTCATTGACGGCATCCAAAAATGTTCTCTCATTTTTGATAATGTTTTTTCCCAACCAACATGACAATTATCCTCATGATATTTTCTCATGAGAGCCAATCGACATTTTTGAGGAACGAATAATTTGTTGCCGTCTTTTTCCTTTCTGTACAAAAGGCCTCCAATAATGGTATATTTGGAAATAGCTTCTGGATCCTTTTCTTTAACTTGATTGATTATATCAAGTGTCAAAGAATCTGTTTGTTGTTCCACATGTAACCAATTGTCTGATAAACTAGAAAGTCTGTAACACTTTTTGGCTGGGGGATTTCTGCTTAAATAGTCGACGTGTTGAACCATAGCACCTTTACGGTAGACTATATCGAATTCGAAGTCTTGCAAGTAAATCCACCATCTTGCAATTCTTGGTAATAAGTCACGTTTATCTTTTGTAGCTTTAATTGCGTTGCAGTCAGTTACTAAAGTAAATCGAATACCCAACAAATAAGTGCGAAAATGTTTAAGTGCATTTACAACAGCTAGTGTTTCCAGCTCATAGCTGTGATATTTTGTTCATATTGCTTTGTAGCTTTACTGAAATATGCTACTACTCTCAATTTATTTTCTACACGATGAAAAAGAACAGCTCCATACCCAAGAGCACTTGCATCTGTGTGTAGTTCAGTTGGTAAATCTGGGTCAAATATCTTAAGGACAGGTCTTTGAGTTAACTGACTAACAATGTATGATCTAGCCTCTTCACATTCTTGGTTCCAATCGAAGCTTATGTTATTTTTAGTAAGTCGTGTAATGCAATTAGTTTTTGCAGTGAATTCAGGAATAAATTTACGAAAATAATTAGCAAGACCCATGAATTGTCTCACTTGTTTCACATTAGTTGGAGATTGAGATAGAACAAGTGCATCTATTTTTTTTTGTGCTCGGTCTTATGCCTTCAGCAGATACTTCTCTTCCAAGATATTCAATCTGTGGTTGTAAAAACTTACATTTTTCCACGTTTAAAGAGAATCCACTTTCCGTCAAAGCTTTTAATACAAGTTCAAGTCGCATTATGCCTTCTTCAACATTGGTGGAAGGTATAACTACATCATCCATATAAACTAGAGCAATTTTATTATTTATTTCTTTTCTAAGGGCATGGTCAATTGCACGTTGAAAAACTGCTGGCGCATTGGCTAACCCAAAGGGCATCCGTAAAAACTCAAAATGACCCTCAGGAGTTACAAACGCGGTTTTCTCAACAGAATCTTCGGCTATTGGAATCTGATAGAACCCCGAAGCCATATCCAAGGATGAAAAGCACTTATTTCCAGCCAGTTGATCCAATTGATCATCAATTCTTGGCAATGGATATCGATCCTTTACTGTAATTCTATTTAAAGCACGAAAGTCAACACACATTCGATGTTTTCCATTTTTTTTTTGTGACTAATATTACTGGGCTAGCAAAAGGCGAATAACTATCTCTTATGATGTTATGAAGCTTTAACTCAGATATTATATCAGATATTATTTTTCTTTCGGATATAGCCATTCTATAGGGGCGATAATTTACCACCGTATCCTTTGTCAAGCGAATATTAAGTGATCCAGTTTTAACTTTTTTATCTGGAAAGCCATCTATAATATGACTTGAATATTTACTCAATAATGCATTTAATTCTTGATCCTCTTTTACTGTCAGGTTTATCATACCGGATGGGCTTATTTTTGTCAGAAAATTAACAACAGCTTTCTATTCTATTTCTAGAGTTCTATCCTTTAGAATATCTCGTCCAATAATTAAATCGACATCTAAATATTCTTTTCCAATGACATAGAATTCTACTTGAAGACGTATCTGTTTGAACTCTACAAATAATGTTAATTTTTTGGAGAGAATAATAGAATCCTTGCTAATTCCTTGAACTGACTGCATACATTGTTCTATTGGATTATCAAATTTGGAAGCGATGTTGTCACTTATCAAAGAACAATCCAAACCAGAATCAAAAAGGCAACAATAAGTTCCACCGTTTATTTTCACTTTTGTACAATTTGATAGTCACAATTTAGTACAGGTATTAACATTCTTTGTATTTGCACGCTGTTTGGCCCAACACATGCTTTCAATGTGGCCAGACTTATTGCAAAAATTACATTTTTTTTTTCAATTTTTGCTGAAATTTCGTTAGGTTTGTCATTCATTGAAAAGTTATTAGGACAATTATTTTTTATGTGTCCCAATTTACCACAGCCATAGCAGCTTTTATCATTTCTAAAGCGTTTACTTGTAGATGGATAAGTATCTGCAGTTCTTTTTAAAGCCTCATTGGAAAAAGGTTTACTTTGCCTTTGAGAACCCGAAGCATTAGAAGTCTCAGTACGTCTGGGAGTATTGCGTATAGAGGACAAATGATCAATAAGATTTTGGACGTTGTTTGGCATAACAAAAGTTAATGAATTTCTTAAATTTGAATCGGTTATGCACACTGATCTCTATAATACACTGGAAAGTGTATTCCTTATAATGTATAACAGTTTCTTTGCTTCCATTTGAAGATGACAATTAGGTGGTCGGCTTCATAATTTGACGTCTGAATTACACAAAAAAAAAAAGTATTTTCCAGATAGGGATGTGCGATAATGAAAGAACTTCGATTAAACATCGAAGACAAAACATCGATGTCAATAAATATCGAACCGAAAACATCGATGCTACTTAACATCGATGTTTTTTTTTAGGTGTTTTTGTTTAAGTTTTTTGTTTGACCAAAGCAAAAAATGCGTCATGCTATGCTCTAATGTATTAAAGCTTTCAAAATTTCTGGTGCCGGCTATATTTTCTTAAGCTTTTTAAAATCGATTTAAGTTTTTATACAAATGAAAAATATGAAGTCATAAGCAAGGTATTTCAAGTTTAAACATCGATATTGCAAAATAATGATGCACAGAAGCTTGTGTGCTAAAACCGCGTGTAAGTGGTATCTTTCTAGGCATCAATGATTTTAATAGGTGGAAATCGATGTTAAAATATGTATTTTGCACAATTTATATCAACAAATTTAATAAAATCAATATTGCAAGGCAATTCATGGTGTTAAGCTGTTATGTGTGCCCTTTTTGAAATCCGATACTTCAAAATCTTGTTTCACACGAAGGTGTGCGCAAGAACTTGCATGGTGTAACCTGCGTGTTTCTGACCATCGATAATTTAAATTCGTGAAAATCAATATTAAATATGTATTTTGCAGTAATATTTCATGGAATTTTGTGTAGACTGTTTCCTGCGGCTTTTTGGAATACATCGATATTGCAAAACACGAAGTTGTGTGCAAAAACTTGCATTGGTGTAAATTGGGTCTTTCTGAGCATCTATTATTTTAATGCGTGGAAATCGATGCTAAAATTTTAATTTTGCAAAATATATCGTCCACCGATTTTATAGAAGCAATACTGCAAGTACATATTTCATGTGTACACTGTTATCTAGCGATATTGCAAGATATTTTTACTTCCAAAAGTGTGTACAAAAACTTGGATGGTTAAAAATGCGTCTTGCTGAGCATCGATGATATTAATGCTTGAATATCGGTGTAAAAATATTTCTTTTGCACAAATAAACACAAAACAAATTCGATGGCAGCAAAATTGATAGGCACTTCATGTGTAAACTTCTATCTGTGCCTTTTTGCACATCGAAAGTTTCGTTGTGGTTCTGAATTTTCAAGTTTGGTTTGGGAGATCCTTTGATGATTTCCTTTTTCAAAAAATTCCAAATGTAACAGATGACTTAAAAACTATGAAAGTCACTTCATCTAGATTTTACTAGCAGAATCAATCATTTTCATACTAACTTTTTGTTTTTTAGTCCGGTGTTTTGGATGTTAATATCGATGTTGCAAAACATCGAAATCTTTATTATCGATATTTTGCAATTATCGATTAAAATCGCTCATCCCTATTTCCAGATGTTTATCTGAAGAAAGGGAAACAGACCATGATATGAAAATATAAACTTTTGTGGAAGTTTGTTTTATTATTTATTATCTTTAAGTTATTCACTGTGTGCATTTGGTATATTTTTTTTAGTATAATTACATAGTGGAATGATATAAATCATTGCAGTTTGCGAACAAGTTGAGCAAAACAGCTAAGAATAATTATGATGAGGAGGATGCGATTGCATATTGATATTCTGCGTTTTTTTTAAATGATTTTACCTCCTTGTCACACTCTTTACGTTTGTTATTCCGTTTCATTTACTGATTAGTGAATGAATTTAAATTACGAACACAACAAATGGTAGCAAAAAGATCTCGGGGGGTGAAACGAACGGAGAATTGATGTCTGTTTAATGGATTATCTTTGTATTACATGTTATACAGTTATACTGGTATACAAAAAAGTGGTCAGTTTCATAATATAACAATTCTTCAAATGGAAGCAATATTTTTGTATCGATACACTATCCAGTGTTTTATAGAGATCAGTGGTTATGCAACCAATTACGATACGAATGATCATATCCTCTGGAATTTCAAATGGCAACCGATTGATTTGGGAAATCTTTTCCATAATGAAATCATTGTATGAATTTGATTCACAACTTTCGAAATTTGAAACTTTTCTTAAAAGGGTTATTATATTTGTGCCACTTGCAAATTTGTGAATTAATGACGCACGTAAGTCGCTCCACCGATAGTGTTGAAAACCATATCTTTGAAACCATATTTTTGCTCTTCCAAATAACGAAGATTGAATTCGAGGAATGATATCAAAATCTTCTAAACTATCTCGTTTAACCCTTAAGTCAATATCGTCACACCATTTTTTTATATCAACCCGAGAAAAATCAGGGTCAAAAATAGGGAATCCATTTATAACTTGCTTCTGGTCACCCTCCTTAAACAATCGAATGATGTCTCCTACTGCTTTAAGATCGACCAAAGTTGGCTCACCTATTAGAGGAATAGGCTACATTAAACCTACTGCTTTAAAATTAACCAAAGTTGGCTCACCTATTAGAGGAATAGGCTCCTCTAGATCACTCCCTCCCTCTTGGTCATTATTTTCCCCATTCATTTCTTAACAAGAATGCAAGAAAAATAAATAAAATAAAATTACTTATCTTAAAAATTGATAAAATTCTTGATCTTCTATTTTTCTTCAAATTTGTGGTCTTGTTTCTTTAAGTTCTCTCTATCATCCAAGAAAAATATTCGTCAGCTCTTCACATAAAATAATTTCTTGACTTTTCTTTGGATATTTCTGGAAGATCTTTCAAGGTTTTGTAAATTCAGCAATAATATCGACACCAACAGCAACTATCCGTTCGCCTTGAATTTTTTTTTTGAAAATTCTTCGTTGTTTTATTAATTTTATTTGTTTTTCTCAAAAACAAAAAAAATTCTCAGGTTCTTCGTTTAAATTTTTTTTGTAGTACTGTTAGGTAAAAATCCCACTTCTGATGATGGAAGGGCAATTATTAATCTAGGCTGTATCTCACAACCAGCTCCTAGGAAGTCTACAATGAGAATGTCCCTTTCTCATTGTTTTACTTTCCTCTAGACAAATCTTTATTCCCATTTTGTTCTAATTCCAAACAATCATAACGTTTGTTTCTCAAGGCTTTAAGTTTTCAATTATACAGTAGATATTAATAAAGTATCTTTATCTATCATGTACGTAGCAATATAATTTTTCTTATGTCTAAGAGATCTTTCTTTATTTCTTACGTCTTTTACATTTCAAGATATAAGCAAGGCTTCATTTTTTCTCGGTACAAAAGGTCCTATGTTGGTCATCTAGATAAAAAAAAAGTATGTTGCCGAAAAGTCGCAAAACTGATATTTTACCGGAAGGCACGTCTTCTCAACACTTATCTTTAAAGACATCAACCGTTATTTTAACCATGGAAATATTCCAAGTTATTTACGAGTTTTTTTTTTATTTTACCATTTGGCCGATTGGGCTCTAGTTTTGAAAATGGCGTCCAAGCGACAGGATTACAAAAGCTGATTACAAATTTCATCTTTAGCCCCATTTAGACGATCATTTCAGCTTCAGTTGAGCTATCAGTTAAGCTTTCAGTTTAACTGATTTCTAAAGCCCCATTTAGACGATCATTTCATTTTCAATTGAGCTATCAGGGGTCCTACTATGTAACTTTATTCTACTTTCGAATCCATTCGAAAGTTGTTTTCAATGCTCATCAATATAATCGATAATATGTATGAAAGTGGGATCAAATTTTAGTGCTTCCGACTTTTTGCCACAAAATCTTCAATTAGCGCTGTTCTGTTTCCGTTTATTTGCGCTTGATAAAGATTTAAGGAGCTGTTATTTTGCTAATTCGAATATTTTTTTTGTAGAATCGAGTTACATAGTTGGGCCCCAGTTAAGCTTTCAATTAAACTTATCACTTTTCTTCCATAAACATGGAAACGCGCGATCAATTCCTGACCAGACTGTTAAAGGGTCGGTACTCTAAATGTCGTTTTTCTAGGTACAAATTGAATAAATAACTTTTTTATTTGTACTATTGGTTTCAGCAAGGCCGTAAAACTCTCTACACTACACGTAAGGGCAGGGAACTTGCTACGAGAACATGTCAATTCAAAAACAACAATTTTGCGATTACCCTCAAATGTTACCTTCAAGCTTTTTTCTGTGAGGCTATACCTTAAAGAAAAGGTTAACATAAACGAACCACGGACGTAAGAGGAGCAAACATTAGGCCAGAAATCACGTAAATTAAGCAGCACTTCAAAAAGTTAAAACGATCCCAAAAGTACCGATACTTGCGTGAAATCTAAGATGGCCATTTAATTAATACATTTTCTGCGCCTAAATGTAAAACATCTAAGAAATAAACTCAGATTTGCAATTTATTCGATTTGTTTTTATCGTTTCGTAAAAAAGTTATTACAAAAAGAAAAAGGCCTAGCAAGGTCCTTTGTATAATGTATTTACATATCTATTAAAAGTCCATTAAAATGTTACAATTGGGAAATATTACCCCTCTCCCGTAGGATTTTTTTTTTCTCGTCTACTTTACACCTACACACTGAATTTTTTGGCAGATTTTACGATAACCACCTATACTAATGTGCAAACAAAAATAGGCAATTTAATTAACCCCTACAGCGACTATAGGGGATGCAAATTAAAATCTGACCAAAAATTTTGTTTTTCTTTCTTCATTTAGAGCCGATTTTAACGCATCCAAAATGACTTTGAAATGAATCTTTGAATTACTGTGGGCATGATCTACCTTTTAGAAAACACTTTTTTCCATTGCTACTAACGTTACCTACCACGTAAGTTTTTTTATTTTCGGCTTTCTGTGCGAAAATTGAGTGGAGACTTCTCCAAATTATCTGCTACAATTATCAATTTCGCTCGTTGGAACAGCGTACTGCAGAACGAATCTTTTGTTTATGATTAAGTTGTGCCATTTTTGTAGAGTTTTTCGTTTCACACCAGCAGCGTTCTAGGCTTAAAGCAATGGGTACGTTCAGACGACCCAAGGGACTTGATATTCAGTCAACTGCATTTGTTGAACGCAAATTTGAACAAGGTAACTAGGTTTTTTTGAAGTGTGTCAAACTTGGAACTTTACTTCAAACATTTACCTTCAGTTGATAGTAAAGAAAGTACCGATTGTATTTTTGTCTAAGAAAAACCTCTTACCTGAAATAAACCCTTAACGTGTTGTAATAAACAAGCTTTTTGAAAAAAAGTTTTCAAGACTAATTGATTTTTGTATTAGGAAACCAAACATAAAATTAACAAATCTCATACAAAACTTATATTTTCTTACTTATCATGCAGTTCATAATTTTTGTTTGCGTATTTGATAAAGAATCTTCCCACAAAATGGTAAAAATGAACGTGCAAAAAAATTAATAAATCAGAAAACAATAAAGTTCAGCTTTCTGTTTAGTGAACAAATATAATCAGCTGATATTCTGACACAAGTGCACTTGACTAGATATTAAGGGAGATTTTTCTTGACTTACTTTCCAGTCAACTTTCCAATAAAGTTGCCTTAATTGGAAAGCAATATTTTGGCAGCTGACCAATCAGAGTCTAGAAACTTGCCTTAATTTCTAGTCCCTTGGGTTGTCCGAACGTACCCAATGTATCAAACAAAAGGATGCACTTATGACGGTTTGATGTTTTGACAGAATTTTAGTCCAAAGTACATACTGTAAAAGTTCATTTAAAAAAAATTACTGACAGAAGTTTGGACTAAAAATTAAAATTAAAACAGGCTTATTAATTTTTTTCTGGTGTCAAAGAGAAAAAGGAAAAGAGAACTGTTACTCCCATTTGGTATCTCTAGACTTCGCTTGTGTCACAAACTACACACATTTTTTTTTAGTCTCATCGTGTCCTGTAACCCCGGCTGGGGCATAGGGCGTCAACAAAACGTCTCCATCCTTCACGGTCTGCTGCAAGGTACTTTAGCTGTGGCCACGTCTTTCTCTGGGATTCTGCTTCCGCTAAGACAGTTGATTTCCATGTTGTTCTTGGTCTTCCAACCCGCCGTGCACCCTGAGGATTCCATTCAAAGGACTGCTTTGCAATTTCATCGTTTGGTTTCCTCAGGGTGTGACCAATCCAACACCATTTATGCTTTCTTATGTCGACGTCCAGCCGCTCTTGACTTGTCCTGCACCACAATTCCTCATTTGATATTATTTGTGGCCAGCGAATCTTTAGGTTGTGGCGAAGACAGCGATTCACAAAAGCCTGCATTTTCTTCGAAATAGTAGACGTGACTTTCCAGGTTTCACAAGCATATAACACCACGGATTTGACATTGGATTCGAAGAATCTCAACTTAGTGCGTAAGGAGATTTGACTGGATTTCCAAATTGGGGACAGGGTACCGAAGGCAGCACGAGCTTTATTCATTCTACTTTTAACGTCCAGATCCGTACCACCGTTTGCAGAAACAATACTGCCAAGGTAGTTTAACTGTTCCACTACTTCAACTGGCGTCTCCTGTAGAATAATACGCTGCTGTGTGGAGCGGCCTGTGAGCATTATTTTTGTCTTTTTGCTGTTTATTCTTAGACCACTCGACTCTCCCTTCACTTGCAGCGTATGGCACATCCCGTTCAGCCCACTGATGTTATTTTCCAGTAGACATATGTCATCGGCATAGTCTAAATGACTGAGCCTTTCGAACGGTCTCCACTGAATGCCCTGTCGCTCAGCTGTACCAACACTGGCCATCAATACGTCGTCCATCGCCAGCAGGAAGAGAATTGGCGATAAAACATCCCCTTGTCTCACACCCTGTTGCACTACGAAGGAGTCGCAGCTCATTGTGCAAAACAAAACATCTTGCGTTGTTGTAGGACTCTTTAATAATGGCAACAATTTTTGGTGGAATTCCTCTACCAAGCAACGATCTCCATATACATTCTCGGTTAACTCGATCAAAGGCCTTCTCAAAATCCACGAACATGAGGTAAAGCGGTGATTGAAATTCCATCGACTGCTCGAGGACGATACGCAGGGTGTTGATATGGTCGACACACGATCGACCACTGCGGAAGCCAGCTTGATGCCTCTTGAGTGTAGACTCGATTCTATCCTTTATTCGCTCGAGAATGATGGTTGCCATTAGTTTTGGGAAAACGGACAAAACGGTGATACCACGCCAATTGTTGCAATTCTTTAAGTCACCTTTCTTTGGCAACTTAACAATCACACCATCCTTCCAATCCCTGGGATAGCATTCGTTTTCCCAAATGCTTTGTATCAACGGATGTAAAATACTAGCCGCTGTTACGGGATCGGCTTTCAGGAATTCAGCTGGTATTCCGTCCAGTCCAGCTGCCTTGTTGTTTTTGAGGAGATTTATTGATGTAAGGATTTCCGATTCTGACGGGGGTTCGATGTCAATACCCCAATAGGACCTGCGCATCTCGTTTAGTTGGGGCACTTCAGCACTCTGCTCAACTGAATCCTCATTTAGCAGGGCACAAAAATGGTCCTTCCATCTACGAAGCTGATCCTCAATTGATACCAAAAGTGTGCCATCCACATCCATTACAGGATGATTGGTGTTGCTTTTTTTCCCGATCACATCTTTGGCTATTTGGTACAATTCCCGGATATCTCCTCTTCTGGCAGCGATTTCCGCATTATCTGCGAGCCCATCTAACCTCACCCTCTTGTCACGTCTCACACAACGATAGACCATCTTATGTGCAATGCGGTACTCTCTTCGCAAGTCAGCCTTTCGTTGAATATCTGCTTCGGCATTTATTTGGATTTTCAACGATTTGCGAAGTTCGATCTTATCCCAGGTGTCTTGGGATATCCAAGAATCTCTACGTCTCGTTCGCTTGGGTACAGTTTCGGATCCAGCCTCCATAAAAACACTTAATTTCACCCCACATCTCATCAATTGTTGAATGCTGGATTCCATTTAATGACGAGGCTCTGTCGTTAAGGGTGGTGACATAGTTTCGACATTTGTTGGGGTCATTCAAAGCATTAGTAATGAATTTTGAGCTCCTTGCTGCATCCTGCGCTGGTTTTTGTACGGAAGCGGTTCGTAATTTGAGACTCATCAGAACCAAATGGTGGTCGCTTCCCACATCGGCCGCTTCCCACTCCGGACATCACACATAGACTTCCTCCATCGCTGCTGAATCATGATATGATCAATTTGGTTTTCGGTTTGACCATCTGGATGCACCCAGGTTATTTTGTTGCACGTCTTACAGTCCCACCTATCACAAGACGATTCGCGTTACAAAAATCGACAAGCAAGTCACCATTTTCATTCCGTGACCCCAAGCCATTTCTTCCCATCACGCGTTCCAGTCCGTAATTGTTTTTTAGAAAAAAAAAATCGAAAACATCATGGGAGAATACTCAGAAGAACAAGGAAAACGTTTTGAGTAGGACTTTATCGACTATTTCAATACAATGAAACTATAATAGGAGCTTATATTAGAGGTTTAATTTAGGAACAGCACACTCCAAAATCAGAATGTTTGGATAATAGTTAAGATTTTAATGTTTGAACTAAATGTTTAAAAAAAAAGTTAAGAAAAGAAGTTTTCAGGCCAGTTGTACAAATATTTAACTCGTGGTTCAGCAATTTTAACTCACTAACTTTGGCGAATTAACTGAAGTTCAACGATGGTTCAGGCATTAAATTGGCTGCTGTAACATACTTGAACCTTGAACCATCGCTGAACCCCAGTAATTTTGCCGAACTCAGTCAGTAAAAATATTTGAACCACGGATCAAAATTTGAACCACGTTTGTACAACGGGTCCTTAGTTTTCAGTTTTTTTTTTTCAAAAATTAACTTTATGCAACCATCCTTTTGAACAGAAAAAACAAACTTTTTCAAACGAATCCAATTTTAATTCAATAAGTAATATGTAATAAATAAGAAAATCATATGCAGAACCCAGGCACAAAATTTGTATTGACCAGTGTAATACACTAGTCAACGAAATTAAAGCATAGTTTACAGTTCCCATGCGAAAAAAATATTAAAATTTTCAAAACGATTTTCCATCTATTCTGTGCCCCAAATTGAATAATATTCAAGGCAAAAAACGTTTGCCTTGGCCTAAGCCACCCATTGAGTCATTAATTTACCTTTAATAAATAAACTATAGGCCTAAAAATGGAAAATAATTATTTTTGGATGCAAAAACTATTTGCATGCTAATAAAGCCTTGAGGTGAAAAAAAAATTTTTTTTGGAAGTGTAAACCGACCATCCAAAAAAAAAATATTTTATTCACCACACTTTTTTCGCATGCAAAACAATTGCCGGGCCATTGTTTTGCATGACATTCCATGACAGCAATGTTTTATTTTTTGCATGAAACTGTAAACTAGTCATGCAAAAATTAATTTTGCCTTTCACCTCAATTATTTTTGACATGCGAGAATATTTGCGTAGGTTTTTTTTTGCACACGGGAACTGTAAACTAGGCTTAAAGAAACAATTTTTTGTTTTTCAATTTTTGTTAGCGTTTTTTGAAGAGCTGTAAGTTTGTAACGAGTGGTCGAATTGAGATGAAATAAAAAGCATTCTACAGCTTCATATTTTTTGTTTCGAGATTTGTTTGCAAAAGTTTTTTTCTTGAGTACAGTTATTGCGTTATTGCCAGAAATGACATGAGACAAAAAAATATTAATTTTTTTTTTGTTTTTTTTTTTTAAAGGTCCTCGCTTCTATAGATATTTTTTTTAGTCGATCCCATGTAATGTTGTTGTTTATTCAGCTTCAATTCAATTTTTTTTTGTTTTCGTAAAATTTTTCAAACAAAAAAACTTCTTTTTTTTAATTTTTTGGAAAAATTTACTTTCTTAAATTTATTTGAACTTTTCGGAACTTACCGCGTTAATTATTAAGAATTATTTATAAATTCTAATCCCGGGATTAGACTAATCCCGTGACCACGAAAAGTAAAAATTCTTCGAAACTTTGGGAAGAAGAATTTATAAATAATTCTTAATAATTAACGCGGTAAGTTCCGAAAACTTCAAATAAGTTTAAAATAATCAATATCCGTGAAAAGAAAAGTTTAAAATTGTATAATTTACTTTTTATTTCATTTCAAGCCAAACAAAAATATCAAGCTAATGCAAAACTGTCTACGGGAATTGTGGTTTTCTTGTCATTTTGATGACGACTACGCATTGTTTAGGAACAACACGATTTGTTCCTTTAACTGGTTTGTAAGACGTCACAATTGTGGTGAAGAAAAATGGTTTGATGAATAAATTTGAAAATTTACTGGAATATTGATGCTTTAAAAGTCTACAAATTTACAAAGAACAAAAAAAAATTTACGAAAAGACCACAAAAAGTAGTTTTTAAGTACTTTTTTAAACTAACGGTGAAGGGTCAGAAAAAATAATTTCTACAAAACTTTACAAAAATCTTGTAAAACGCTTTCTCAAATTTCCAAAACTGTATTCGATTTTTTTATAATGTCATTTCTTGCTGAGATATTGGTATTCAAAGTTAAAAGTATCAGATAAACTTTGCAAAAAAAATTGTACGAAAATAAAAAAAAAATTGAATTGAAGCGGAATATACAAGGACCATTACATTTGATTGACTCAAAAAAAATATCCATAGAAATGAGGACCTTCAAAAAAATAAAAAATAAATAATTTTGCTGTCTCGTGTCATTTCTTGAAATAATGCAATGTATTGTAACGGTACTTCAAGAGAAAATTTTTGCAAACAAATCTCGAACCAAAAAACAAAGCTGTAGAATTAGTCCAGTAAAATTAGATTAATTAATTCGAAATATCTACAAAAAATACTGCGTCGAATTTTGTTTTTTGTTTCTTTAAGAGTACCTATTGGAGAGTGTAAATCCAAAAAGTTCGAACAAAAAGCGCCCATGCGTTGTCCGCCATTTTGAAAAAGGCTTTGGAAAGCGTGAACTCGATTTGCTCAGCGCCTATCATATATAGAGCTGTATTTTTACTTGCGATTATAGGTACTATAAGGTAAGTTTTGGATTCGTGCAAAAAAAAATTTCGAGATAACAATCAAACATGATATTACGATGATAGAGAACACCAAAAAAGTGGGTGGCACAATTCTGTCTGTCTGTTCGTCTACAGCCTAAACGGCTTGATCGATTTTGTTCAAACTTGGTACATAGTGGTTTTTGGTGATTATGCCCACACGTTTTTGTCATTTTTTTTTTTAGAACCAAAAATAACGGTACCATACAATTTCTTTTAACAATTTTACATAACCGTATTTTTCTCAAAAACGGCTCGACAACTTTTTAAAAAAAATTCAGAAAATTTATTTTAGTAAAGGCTTCCTTTGGGTGGAAAACCATTTTTCAAAAATGGTTATTAATGGTACCTCCCAAAGAACCATTTTTTTAATTTTTGATTTTCTTCAAAACGATACGACCGATTTCAATTATTTTTTTTATACAGAAGTTTTCAAAAAATATAAACAGTTTTGCGTACCAAAATTTTTGAAAAAATATTTTTTGGATTTTTAAAAAATGTTTCAATTTTTTTTTTTGAAAATCAAATATTTCGAAAACGACATGATCGATTTTTTTGAAACTCGATATTTAAGAGTTTTTCAGTATTCTCTACAATATTTTTAGAAAAAAATTTACATTTATGAAAAAATAACGGTACCTTCCATACAAAAGTTAAAAAACCACAAAGGAAAATATTTTTTTGCTTAAAAACGACTCCTACGATTTTGATTAAACTTTTTTAATATACTAAAAATAGTACGATCTACTACCAAAAATTATAAAATTTCACACTTAGCAATTATTAATAGTACCTGTCATGGAACGTATTTTTTTATTTGAATTTTCTCGTTTTTGGCTAAGCGGATTAAAATGATTTTTTTTATATACAAATTTCAGATAAAATTAAATAATATTGCATTTCAAAATTTTCAAAAAAAAAGTTTTTGGATTTTTAAAAAATGTTTCAATTTTTTTTTGAAAATTCGATATCTCAAAAACGTGTTGACAATTTTTTTTTTCAAATTTTGTTTTTATATACACATAAATATATACATACTTTAGATTTGCATACCAAAATTTGTTCTTAAAAATGTTATAAGAATTTTATATATGGGTGTTTCCATCGTTACGGGTGTGACAGTGAGACTCCATATTTTATTAATTATTCACATACTATTCCCAATTTATAGATAATTACTTTACTATTCTATAGGACACCTGAAGCCCTTTTAAAAAAATAGTATACTAAAGTATGAAAAATTAGTGGTTCAGTTATAGGATGCAATTTGGTTGCGTTACGGGTGTGACCTTAGAAAACTGCTGATTTGCGATTAAGAAATCTAATTTCCATGTGGTGTAAAATATTGCATTAAAAGTTTGTATCATTCTTTCGCAAATATTTACCTAGATAGTTGATCTTCAGTTTCAGTTAAGAAATGAGAACCAAAACTACGAAAAACTATACAAAATTTCTAATTGAAAACGTTACGGGTGTGACAGGTCATCGTTACGGGTGTGACCGAGCATGATTTGTATGCCTTAAAACAATATAATATACTATATTTTGACGGGAAATTGTTGTCATCGATGTATAATCATTTCTCACATGATATCAGAAACATTTTTTCTAGAAAAATGAAGTTTTTCTAACTGAAAAGTGAATAGTTTTGTCACTTCAATGAGAATTTTTCCATTTTCTTTTAAAATAGGGAAATCTTTCACTTAAAGCCGATTCAAATCATATTTAAAATAGATTTTCTTAGAATTATATCCCTACGTCATGAATTTCATATCTAAAAGCAACAAAACTAAAATTGAGTTGAAAAACAGAATGATTATGATTTGAAATGCCAACCTGTTACGGGTGTGACATAGGCTTAAAATTTAAAATACGCGGTCAGTATTAATTTCAACGTCTTGAAATTTTGTCTGACAGTAGATCATAGTATTCTCCTTTTTTCCCCAAATTATCACATTGAAACAAATTTGTTTCTTCTAGTAATGAAACATAATTTTTTTTGTTACGGGCGTGACACTAACTGCCTAAAAACTAAAATTGTATTTACTGTTGAATAATTAAATGACACGAAAACGTGCTTAGAGTTTTCATAAGTAACGGTACCTTCCATACAAAAGTTAAAAAACCACAAAGGAAAATATTTTTTTGCTTAAAAACGACTCCTACGATTTTGATTAAACTTTTTTAATATACTAAAAATAGTACGATCTACTACCAAAAATTATAAAATTTCACACTTAGCAATTATTAATAGTACCTGTCATGGAACGTATTTTTTTATTTGAATTTTCTCGTTTTTGGCTAAGCGGATTAAAATGATTTTTTTTATATACAAATTTCAGATAAAATTAAATAATATTGCATTTCAAAATTTTCAAAAAAAAAGTTTTTGGATTTTTAAAAAATGTTTCAATTTTTTTTTGAAAATTCGATATCTCAAAAACGTGTTGACAATTTTTTTTTTCAAATTTTGTTTTTATATACACATAAATATATACATACTTTAGATTTGCATACCAAAATTTGTTCTTAAAAATGTTATAAGAATTTTATATATGGGTGTTTCCATCGTTACGGGTGTGACAGTGAGACTCCATATTTTATTAATTATTCACATACTATTCCCAATTTATAGATAATTACTTTACTATTCTATAGGACACCTGAAGCCCTTTTAAAAAAATAGTATACTAAAGTATGAAAAATTAGTGGTTCAGTTATAGGATGCAATTTGGTTGCGTTACGGGTGTGACCTTAGAAAACTGCTGATTTGCGATTAAGAAATCTAATTTCCATGTGGTGTAAAATATTGCATTAAAAGTTTGTATCATTCTTTTGCAAATATTTACCTAGATAGTTGATCTTCAGTTTCAGTTAAGAAATGAGAACCAAAACTACGAAAAACTATACAAAATTTCTAATTGAAAACGTTACGGGTGTGACAGGTCATCGTTACGGGTGTGACCGAGCATGATTTGTATGCCTTAAAACAATATAATATACTATATTTTGACGGGAAATTGTTGTCATCGATGTATAATCATTTCTCACATGATATCAGAAACATTTTTTCTAGAAAAATGAAGTTTTTCTAACTGAAAAGTGAATAGTTTTGTCACTTCAATGAGAATTTTTCCATTTTCTTTTAAAATAGGGAAATCTTTCACTTAAAGCCGATTCAAATCATATTTAAAATAGATTTTCTTAGAATTATATCCCTACGTCATGAATTTCATATCTAAAAGCAACAAAACTAAAATTGAGTTGAAAAACAGAATGATTATGATTTGAAATGCCAACCTGTTACGGGTGTGACATAGGCTTAAAATTTAAAATACGCGGTCAGTATTAATTTCAACGTCTTGAAATTTTGTCTGACAGTAGATCATAGTATTCTCCTTTTTTCCCCAAATTATCACATTGAAACAAATTTGTTTCTTCTAGTAATGAAACATAATTTTTTTTGTTACGGGCGTGACACTAACTGCCTAAAAACTAAAATTGTATTTACTATTGAATAATTAAATGACACGAAAACGTGCTTAGAGTTTTCATAAGGGCAAATAACCACCAGGGGGTCAATTCTCGATCTGTGAAGCTGTGAAGTGATAAAAAAATATATACAAATCTACATACAAAAATTTATCACTTCACAGCTTCACAGATCGAGAATTGACCCCCAGTTCTCAAATTTTGAAACAATTAATTATTGAAAATAGGGTTTTGAGCTTCTGATAACAAAAAGTGACTTTTGGAGACCTATTTTGCAAAGTGGTTCGAGCTGCGAAATTAGCGGCGATAAAAAAAATTATTGATAATTTCACTTTTAAAATAAAACATGCAATCTTTTAAAACCATCTAACGGTCGTTTTTTCAATTCTAAGTCATATTTTGTGATTTTTCGTAAAGGGTCGTTTTCTATGGAATCACCCATATAAAAAATTAATTTTTTAAGAAACCGCACCAACGATCTTAAATTTTTTGTTCCTATACAATCATATTCAATCAAGAATTAAGATGGCATTCTTTTTTTCCACCTCAAACTGTCAAAAGAGTTGTTTTAGCGAATTTCAATGTCGTATTTCATGCTTCTCTTCATTTTTCCCTCATAGTGTCCATGTTTTTATATACAATTTTCTTAAACCCGCAGTGTCTTGAACATAAGAGCAAGTACGTGCGATCCAGTCGTGCATTTTATTTTTTTAGGTTTGTACGTTAAAATATCTTCGTTAACTTTTGTTGAGAAAAAAATTTGAAACCTCTTTCCAAAAAAAAGTTATCGACGAAAAACTGTCGAGATTTTGAAGTAAAAAATGGTTTTTAACGTTTATCTCGCCTCATGTTCATCTAATCGAAAAAATACTTAAGTTGTTTCTTATAGATCACTTTATTTCCTACATTTTGGTATATTTAAATTTTATATGCGACAAAAGCTGTAGGAAATATAACCTGACAAAATGGCCAATAGCCTGCGAGAAATTTCTTATATCGGAAAGAAATATAACTTTGGTCCCGCTTGATTTTATTTTATTTCAAATCTATTTTTAAGCGCATTATTAAATACCTGTCAGTTTTTATCATATCTAATATGCTTCGGAGTAAAAAAGTTTTAAATATGGGTGATTGTTTTATATGTGAAAAGCTATTTGGTAACGAAAAAGTTTCGGTGGTGAAAAAAAAGGTGTTCGTTTGCAGTTAAAAGAGAAAGAGGTAATATCGAACATGCGCGTATGCGCATCTATCTTCATTGCCTCCTAGTGCAGCAGCTGCTCGGTAACACACATTCCGTACCTACCATCGAGTACAGACTTGGATCGATGTTCACCATGACCCACTAAAATGGGGTTGGAAAAGAATTCCGAGAGGATTAGAGCCAGTTACAACCACTCAGGATCCAGCTCCACAAAGCATATTGCAAACTATATCCTGCAAATGCCATGGCCAGGCCAGTGTGGTCAAGCTTGTGGCTGTCGGAAATCTGGTCTGAATTGTTCCTTAATATGTTTCTATTGCAGTGGAAAAACATGCGAGAATGTTCCTTCCTTGCAAAATTTACTGGAAGATGAAGACGCATGTGAAGACTTTTCCTCACCTGAAAACATTGAAGAAACTACCAATGACGACCCCAGCAGTACTAAGGGGCCAGTTATAGCTATCATTGAAACTCGTCATTGAAAATTTTAATGATTGATTTTGAGACGGTTAAGATAAAATCATTTATTATTTTGATGGACAGATAAGTCTTAAGACTCAATTAATATTTCTAGCCAAAAAAATAATTCAAATAGGCCCAACTTTCCACATAAAACGACTTTTCGTGTTTCAATGATTGAACTACCTTACCAATGATCATTGAAAAATTAAAATTCAATATTTGTGGAAATTTGGGCCTATTTGAAATTTTTTTTTGACTAGAAATATTAATTAAGACTTGAGCATTAATCATCCATCAAAATAATAGATGATTTTGCTTTATAAACGCCTCAAAATCAATCATTAAAGTTTTCAATGATGAGTTTCAATGATAGCTATAACTGGCACCTAACAACGTTAATATGATCATTGATGTTCGCACGCCTAGCCCAAAAAAAAAAATAAAATGCACGACTGGATCGCACGTACTTGCTCTTATGTTCAAGTTGTATGGGGCTTAAGAACTTTAAAAAATATTCAAGTAATTATAGAAAAAGTATAAAAAGCATTTAAATCGATCTTTTAATTGTATAAACAGCCTGATAAATAACTTAGAGCTCAAAAAAAAGTATGCCATTTGATTACTTGAAAAAATATGAATATATGCAAAAAAAAAAATTTAAAATCGTTGTAGCCGTTTTCTTAAAAATTAATTTTTTATATATAAATTTTTTGTAACATTTTTCAAAAAAAAATTTGGTATGCCAATTTTGAGTATATATTAATATACATTTAAAACTGAAATTTCAAAACAATTCATGAACCCGTTTTTGAAATATTGAATTTTCAAAAAAAAAATTTGAATCTTTTTTTAAAAATCCAAAATTTATTTTTTCAAAAATTTTGGTATGCAGTATTATTTATATTTTAACAAAGCTTTTGTGAAAAAAATTTCATTGAAATCGGATGAGCGGTTAATGAGAAAATCAAAAATCAAAAAAACCGTTATATTGCAGGTACCGTTAATAAATGTTTCTGGTGATTTTTTTTCTCATTAATAGGTACATCATATCTACAATAATCCACTGATTTTTTTGTATCAAAATCGTTGGAGCCGTTCTTGAGATAAATAAGCTTTTCCTTAACGGTTGTATGGCAAGTACCGTTATTTTTTGAGCTAAAAAAATTTCAATTTCCCCTCTGGAGAGTTACAAAAAAACCTTAAGTTCAAAATTTGAAGAAAATCGCTTCAGTGGTTTAGGCTGTAGGTTGAGGTACGGACAGACAGACAGAATTTTGCCACCCACTTTTTTCGTGTTCTCTATCATCGTAATGTCATGTTTGATTGTTATCTCAAAATTTTTTTTTTGCACGAATCCAAAACTTGCCCTATAGTACCTATATCGCAAGTAAAAAGGAGAACGACTTGCAAAAACTATGCCACATTGAGCTATAGATAGGCTGATATAGAAACGAAAACGATTGAATCGTGGATTATACCTCCTGGGGACACGACATTAAAAAAAAATGCGCCGTAACTCTAGCTCGGTGGTGGTGTGGAAAAGAGTTTGAACTGTTTCTTTAAATTTCATAATAAACTTAATCAAATTTGACAATTTTCAAACGTGAGTAAATTTCCTTTTTTTTTAATTTTCGCAGGATATTGGCCATTTTGACAGGTTATATTTCCTACAGTTTTTGTCACACATAAAATTTAAATATACCAAAATGTAGGAAATAAAGTGATCTATAAAAATCTCGACAGTTTTTCGTCGATAACTTTTTTTTGGAAAGAGGTTTCAAATTTTTTTTCAACAAAAGTTAAAGAAGATATTTTAACGTACAAACCTAAAAAAAAAAATACTGCTCTATATATGATAGGAGCCGAGAAAATCGAGTTCACGTTTTCCAAAGCCTTTTTCAAAATGGCGGACAACGCATGGGCGCTTTTTGTTCTAACTTTTTGGATTTACACTCTCCAATAGGTACTCTCTAAGAAACAAAAAAAAAATTTGACGCAGTATTTTTTGTAGATATAAAATACTAATTTGACTGGACTAAATGCTTTTTGTTTCAACTCAATACGACACTAGTCACAAAGATACAGCTCTTCAAAAAACACTAAAAATTGGAAAAAAAATGTGTTCCTTTAATTTCGTTGACTAATGTTGTTCAGTCATATGTGTTGTTTTGTTACCATGCAAATTGAGGGGTAGTTTTGATTTTATTCCCACTTAAAGTTTTCAGGGGTGCTGAATCCGAATCTGAGGTTTGCAAATAAAATTTCGTGACGTAACATTTAAAAAAAATTACGCAAAAATGCATTTTTTGAGAGTTTTTCAAGTTTACACAAATTCCAACAAATCTTTGTTAAAGGTTTTTTCTGCGACAACCCATTTAAATTCTGGTATTAGTTGAAAATTGAAGTATTTTTACTGTTTCCGAAAATCCACTGGAAAACACTAATTTATTAATTTGTTTGACAAATTTTGAATTTTCGTCCCTAATATAAACCTAAATATAATTTTCCTTGGTCTTTGATGCGCTGAATTCTGGCATAAATTGCTGTAGCACGTCAAGGTTCTGAGATATTCGAATCTAAAGTTTGAAAAAAACGCGTTTTTGTATGCAAATTTGGGACTCTATTTCTCGAGGTATTTTTCTTTTAATAAATTTGTATTGTCATTCTGAAGTATGAAAATTTTCCTTCAAAATTCTTTTTGAATCTTCATCCGTCTTTGTGAAATCATTAATAAGCTATTAGCCTTCGTCTTAAACTACCTAATTTGATCTGGCATTCAATTTCCACCATCTGCCTGACAACAAATGGTTTTTTCAGCTTATAAGGATGTGACAAATCCTCCAAGAGTATCTCTTGTCATGAAAAATTGCTTTAAATCGCAGTCGTACGGACACGGCGGCGCACAGTCATAGGCGCCCGCAGGATTTTGTCCAGGAGGGGGCAGACACCAAACCAATTTTGAGATATCGAATTTTCGAAAAAATGGGTATTCAAATTTTTTTTTTTAATTTTAATATGCAATATAATTTGAGCTCTTTGGAAGTTTTTATAAATAATTTCATTTTAATGTTTCAGTCAATAATGAACTGTTAATAGTTATCCAGCGTAAAATTATTTTATATTTAATTAAATAAAATTAAAATTAACCACACAGACATTTTTTTGGAAGTTTTTGTATAAAAAGCAAGGTTCGTAGAACAATAATATCATTCTTTACTCGTGAAAAAATCAAAAGGGAATATTATTTTTGATTCGATTAAAACAAAATTCATTTTCACGATCGAACCAAAAATGCTAGGATTTGGATTTATAAAATATGGTTCGTTCCGAATTTATTATGTGAGAACTATTGAAAATCCATTCAAGAACCTTTGAAATAAGAAATAAAAATGTAATTTTGCAAAAGGAAAAAGGACAGTTTCGAAATCTTTTGACCTTGATAGATTTCAATGGAATCGAATTGAGTGATTTCAATGAAATCGCCACAGGTCATGGTGATGATGGTGCCATTTTTTGAAACACCGTTTTGAAAATATTCGTTGAACTGTTATAATTCTGTCTCAGCTATCCTGTCAATTTTATTGAAATCACCCAAGGAACAACGAAGTTGACTTTTTTTAAAGCACCCTGTTTTGAAAATATTTTTTCTTTTTCAATTCTGTATAAGCCATCACCTGTGTCAATTTCATTGAAATCTTTCAAGGAACAACGAAGTTGTAAAATGTTGGCATGTTTTTGAAACTATCCAAATGTCAACGAATTTCCCTATTGGCCTTTTCGATTGGCAATCCGGAAGACCGATTCGATACGTGTGAACGATTCTGAAATTAAATCCGAAACAATTTTCTCTCCTTTTCAGAACAAGAACTGTCATTCTATCCCCATTCGAAAAGGCCATAAAATCACCTTTTTGTAAAAAAATGTGAAAATTTCAGATTTTTTAGAAGTTTTCTTAAAGCATCGACATCGTAGCCATTCTTCAACAGACTTTGAAAATTAATGGCTTGACAGATGGGGACCATTAGACCAGGAAAAGTAGCTCAAATCGTATGGGGAACCTTGTAATAATTAATTCATGAAATATTAAAATTGGTATCGACACAAAATTGGACCCTCTTTAGCATATCCAAAGTCCCCTAAAATCTTCGCATTGGCTTTTTGTGTAGATGCATTTGAAAAGATGGAGGTCTATCAAACTGAAATATTTCTTTTGTTACAAACTAATCTTATGATTCATGTTTTAAGGGTACCGCTGAATCTAATGAGACTAAAAAATTTGTCATGGCAACCATAAACTAAAATTATCCACACAAATATCTATGTTTTAATAGGTTTTTTTTAGAGTTAAAGTTTGACCTGTTCAACGGAAAAACATATTTAAAATATAAGTTTTCGCTTTAAAAGGACCAAAACTTTCTTAATGGTGCTTGTATAATCTTAGCTTTGCTTTTATTAGATTAAGCGTTAAAGAATACCCTTAAATCATCTACCATACTTTGTGTACATACCTCGATTACATCAAATCGGAATTTCGGGTAAAATTTTCCAACTTCTTTCCAGAGTTTTCCTCGCCTTAATAAAAATCCTTGGAACAAAGATATTTGTTAGGACTATTTTGATTCTTGGTTGCCATGACAAGTTAAACACTTTTGGCGAGTTTCATAAGTATAAGAGTTTTTTCGTGGATGTTATGATAAAAATTCTACAGTTGCCCCTACCTTTTAAAACAAGCACCCTTTCACAAAAGATATTTTAGGGGCCCTTTTGACTCTCGGTCCTATTGACTAATGAAACATTAACTCCAAGTTCCATTGACATACCATTATATTCAAAAGGTTTGCGGTAATATTTTACCTGTTGTACTTAAAAAAAACATTGTTACATAAAAATGACAATAACTTTTTCGTGGATAGTCGTATTATTTTGCATTTAGTCTCATTAGATTCAGCGTTAAAAGGTACCTTTAAAACATGTATCATATGATTAGGTTGTAGCAAAACAAATATTTCAGTTTGATAGACCTCCAACTTTTTCCCCTCTCCATCTTTTCAAATGCATCTACACAAAAAGCCAATGTGGGGATTTTGGAGGACTATGGATATGCTATAGGTATAGAGGGTGCAATTTTGCGTCGATACCAATTTTAATATTTCATGAATTAATTATTTCAACCTCGGGACCCATTTTTCCTGGTCTACATGTATTTTTTTAATAAATTGTTTCACAGCCGCAGTGAATGGATACTTAATGAAGAAGATTTATTAAAAGGACTTTTTCAGATCCTTATTTAAATCCGTTCAGCTAATGACAAAATCCCAAACAACTTTGGACGTACTGTTAGCAAATTGTTTAACGTTAAATTATTTTCTATAAATATATAAATTTAACTCCGGATAATAGACTGAATTAAATTTTTTTTATTTTAGTTTTTCAGATCAAAATTTGATAGTTATTGATTCATTTGCTTTCAAACTCAATTGATTTATTATTTTGTATATATGTAAATGAAACAGGTACCCAAAGTGCATATAATTTTCCAATATTTTATAAGTTATTCTACTATTCGAGACGATTCCAACAAATCAGTTATCAATTAAATAGGCCCAGCCGCTCTTGAGTTACATATATGTTATGTTTTATATATTAACCCCCATATTAATAAACGGCGGATAACAACGTGATAGCGTTTATACATCTGTTAACTAGTAATTCTTATTAACAAATGCGTAATAGTCTGTGACGTGTGTTAATGTACGGATAACTTTAACTAGCCAGATTCCACGTATAATGAACGGATAACTTCTTAACACATACACGCACGCGTATGATAGCACCGTTTACTACTACCAGTATACACATCGTAAGGCAGTGCATGCATGTGACACATGTATTAAAAAATCACCATAATTTCATGAAGTGGTGAATTTGGTGAAGTGATAAATACTGGAAAGATATCATATCTTTTTTAATAAAAAAAGTTATCAAGCGGACAAGTTGTCTATCCGTGTGTCAGTTAACACATGTGTTAGGGAGCGGATACCAGTTTTTTATTAATACTGCTGTAAAAAAATAAGAAAAAAATAAGATTTGAAAATTCAAAACAAAAATTTCGAATTCTGAATCAAACTTTTTCTTTTAAATAAGAAAATCGCCACTTTTTATTTGTAAACAAAATTCAAATATTAACTTCAACTTCATTATTCAGCGTCATCACGTACGTCATTCTTATCGGACACTTGAATCGAATCCCAAAAAAAAACTATCACAGAATCCATCGTGGTGCAAAACTTCACACAAATTTCCATTAAGAAAACATTCGGTGATAGTTTTTTCGGGATTTTTAAACAAATCCGATTACAATGGAATTCGTGATAGGGCTGATGATCAATTAAAAATATTAATATCCGTTTAAACAACCTGACCTAATAGCCTAAAAAGCAAGCTTTAAATTAGAATTTTATGCTTACGCAATAAAAATATTATGCATATTATTCCTAAGGACTACGGTGTAGGTAAATATTGAACTTACTTACGTATTAAACAAACTTACGTTTTTGTGTTATAAAATAACAATTACAGGAAGCACCATATTGTTTTTTTTAATTTATTCTTTAGAGAAAAGGAATTGCATAAGCCTTGGCTCTCTACCAAAATGATCAATTACTACCTTGAAAAAGTTTTTGTGTTCTTTTAAAAGATTTTTATGTAAATACATTATTCTATATACATGCATTGTTAAAATTCAAAGTAAAAAATGCAAGTTGCGTGGTAATGCCAGCGGGGGGCAAACCATGAACTCAATAAGGAAGCTGATGTAAAGAAAATATCCATATTTTCCAAGAATATCGAAACTAAGGATATTTTCAGATACATTTGGCATGATCCAGAGCTAGGGGGGGCAAATCATGGAGAGATGGCTAAGTATTTGTTAATATTCAAAGAAAAAAATGAAAAATGTCTTAGTTGTGAGGTATTGTCCAGAGCTAGGGGGGGCAACTGCAAAAATTAAAAAAGTTAATGTGTGATTTAAAGCTAAATTGCTGTGGAGCCCCCCCTCCGGGTGCCTATGCGCACAGTACGTTGACTAGTGGACAAAAATTAAAAAAGTTAATGTGTGATTTAAAGCTAAATTGCTGTGGAGCCCAACTTAAATAACTCTAATTTGTAACTTTTATTGGTTTGCTCTCTTCTTGTTGGTCGATTAGCGGCATTGTTATTAACAGTGGAGGTAATTTTAGCTTCAGTTCTAGTTTAGAATAAGATTTTGTTGTGCGATAGTTGATCTCGTGTAAAAAAATTACTGCTATTATCAATATTTTTTCTTGTGAATAATAACTATGGATACCTTTGGAGCTGGTATGAGTTTTTTTAGTTTATTTTTTGGAAGAATTAGTTTTTTTATTAATTTATCAAAAAGAGTCCTGTTTTGAGGCATGAAAAATTCTTTTAAGTTGAGTTAAAAAAAAAAAATATATCAAAGTATATCAACATTTTTTATGTCATTGTATCTTTCCATTATTGTACTTTCCAAAAATAAAAACTTTCATTGCTAATTTTTGCTTACCTGCTGAAGATTTAACTTTTTGTAGAACCAGGTCAACCGATAAAAAACCAAAAATTTTTTAAAAATGATTTTCTTTTACAAAAGCTCTAGAATTGAAGAAGTTACCAGTTTTATATTAAATGAATTAAAAATAACCAATTGTTCTAGCTCAATAAAAAGTGATTTAAGCCAAAAAGTCGAGTTTTTTTACTTAAATCTTGATAATCGGTGGAAACAATGCTCACGAAACCGCGCTCTACTTTTCAAACGGAATGAAGTGTGGCTAAAAAGTGATTTTATACTTCCTGACAGTATTTTAGACATTATGACCAATAATGCTTTAAGTGATACACCCGGATCTAGTCGCGGAAGACCTCAAAAACCATTTGAAATTGCTTCCTACAAGACCAAAAAACGTAGAGTTGAGGATCGTTAGCTCTCAAACTCCAGTGAAGAGCTTAAGTTTGCAGCATAACTATCTGGACGTTATTCTGGCGAAAGAGTTGATCTTGCTGAAAAAAAAAGTTATAACTCCACAAGAGAGCTTAGCATTGTTTTTAGACCTGGATCTCTCAGAATGTTCTACAATCAGTTGTTAATGCGTTTCATAAAGATTGTTTTTCCAGCTTATACAAACTGAGAAAGCTTAAAAAACAAATGCTTCCTAGGTAGAGGGAGGCAACAGAAACAGCTGCATCTGTTGACCTCCAAGAACCTCCAGGTAATTGTAAGGCCGACGAACTCGCTAAATATGGAACAACTCTACCTCTTCTACCTAGTAAGGCAGATATTGGTATTCCCATCGCTACATGTAAACTTATGCTGAAGCAAGATGCTTTAGAGAGAACAAACCTTAGGTGGAACAATATCACCACTTGCTGGGCAACAAAACAAATCTGGCCAGTAATGGATTTTAAGCGGTCTAAATGTTTGATATCTCTAAGCAGATTGCACATTAGCTCCATGATAGGTGTCATAACCGGACACTGTCTTATAGGCAAGCACGCAACGCGTCTTGGCGTATTCTCTAACGATTTTTGCAGAAGCTGTATGGACGAGGAAGAGGTAGAATCGATTCCTCATCTTCTATGCACTTGTCCTGCTCTATCTCATAGGCGAAGACTCCATCTTGGAGATTTCTACTTCAATGATCCTAGTGATTTAGTAAATGTTGACATAGGTAGTCTGTTACGCTTCATAAGAAGCTCCAAATGGTTCATCGAGTAGGGAAAAAGGCTTCCCAGATTCTTGTGGTATCACAATGGGCCGAAGGTGTGGGTTCGATTCCCAGCCGTGCCACCTAAAAACAGAAATGTTTTATTCGAGGTACTGCCTCTTGCGAGGAACTGACAAATCCTCCAAGAGTATACTTGTCATGAAAAAGTGCTTCTCATTTAGCCGTTCGGACTCGGCAAAAAACTGTAGGTCCCCTCCATTCCTGCCCAACAAACACGCACACAGGTATGGTTGTGAGTTGTAAGTCACTAGGCCCTGGTTCTCCTCGAGCTGTTGCGCCACCCAATTTATTTATATTTATTACAATGGGCCAACTTATGGTCTAAGTGTGTCAGTTTTCATGACTGACAGCCACTTCAACCTAACCTAACCTATCCCCTTTGAAATTGCTGGAGGATAATACTGGTATTGAGCTATGGAAAGTCCCCGTTGTTCTTCGATTGCAGACCATTAAAATTTTTGTGCATGAAATAATGTTAACAACTTGTTCAAGTTGAGGAGTCCAACATGACTTATGGGTCAGTTTAATATAAATTTTAAAAGCTTCAAGCTTGGACAAAAATTGACATTGATTTAGCTTAAATCATTTAATAAAAGTACAAAACACATAATTTTAATGTCAAAAACATTCAAATATCTAACATAAAAATTGATCTGGAAAATAAGAACTCAAATTTAAGTAAAACAATCTATTTTACATACATTTTTTAAGATCAACCTTCTTTCTTCTGTTTTAAGCTTAATAGTCATCTTGGAACTATCATATGGCACTAAAATTCTCTGTGCTGATTGAATTACACTTTCTTTTGTATTTTCAAGACCTATTTTACAAAAAAAAGCCATAGATTCGACGCACTGTGCGGCGCGGCGATGCAAAATTGCACATTAGAAGGTCCCCTCCATTACACGCAGACGGGAATGGTTGAGAGCTTTAAGTTACAAGGTCCTGGTTCCCCGCGAGCTACCGCGCTTCCAAATTTTTGATGAATTGATAGACTTTATAGTAAAGAAAAAAGTTCGCTCTTATCACTAGATATATGACTTAAAAAATTTAATAAATTTAAAGGACAAAGCAGGAATAAAAAATGTAATAGAAATCAGATCAAAGCGTGCATGTCAATTAAGACGTGGTTAAAACGGCGGGGTTTAAATTAAGATCATATTTATGGGCACAGCATATCGTTTCCATTGTGTAAATTGTATAAACCAAATTTTTAAGAATCTTGCTTTTCATATAGCAGAAACCGTTAAATCATGGAACGAAGAGGCCGCATTCCAGTAGCCAAGTTTCGCACTCAGGAAGGCAAAACTCGAAGTCGAAGCCGTGTCCGAGAGCCAGACTATAATGAACAAGATCCAGAGACTGATTTATTCACTCTGATAGAAGATAATATTGCCTTGAAAGAAGACAATAAAACATTAAAAGCTGGAATAGAAGATTGTAAGTAAACTGGACTTTTCCTCTTTTTTCTTTTATCCTAACTTTTCTCATTTCTTTCATTTAATAGATAAAAAGCTTCAAAATGAACTTTTAGAAGAAAATTCTAAACTAAAGGAAGAACTGGAGAATATGCGACGCTCTCAAACTGACTTCGAATCACGTATCAAAGATATGTCTGCAAAACTGAACAAAACTACAACAGAAAAATCGGCTTTAGATAAGTTGCATAGAATGAAAATTGAAAAAATCAATTCGTAAGTACCTACAATATTAATATTGTCGTATCCACATTAGCGTAAACACGCGCAAGGAAGAAGTCTTTTAGACAGTCCAAAACCATAATAAGAGATGAGTTTTTGTTGTGTGCTTACGGTAATGTGACCAAGGTCTAATATTAAAAGTTAACTGGCATTTGATTTTTTTTTTATAGACTTTCTACTCAGTTGCAATCGCTTCAAGAGAACCAAGATAATCTCTCAACTACACTTGAAGATTCGATGGGTCTGAAGAGTAAGATTTTAAAGCTGATCCCTTCTCTAACGAACAATGAAATGGAAAGCCTAATCGACATTGAAGGTGGCTCTCGAACAAGCATTCTAACCGGTGCATGCATTGAAAGGCTTGTGGATGAGTTTGTACAGCTTAAGGGAAATTTGGGATCAGTTGAGCTTCAACTTTACGAAGCCAATGAAAAAATATCAGATTTGATGGAAAATGTAATTTGATTATTCATTTTTTGTTATAAAACAACATTTTTTTAATATCATATTGTTTTTATTTCTTTTTTTTTTGTAGCAACAACATATTGAAGAAGAAAATGAATCTTTACGCACTGAGAACACAAATCTTACAAGAGTAGCACAGTTATTGACACAAAATATGAAGGAGAGTGTGGAAACGAGTAAAAAGTAAACTTTAGCATTCAATGAAAAAATTGTATGTGTTATTTAATTTTGTCATATTGTAAATTAATAGAATGGAAGAAGCTTTGATAAAATTAAAGCAACGAAACGATGATTTGAGCAAGAAATCGAAGGATCTATTAGATGGTCAAGTATCACCACCTACAACCCCTACGGTGGCTCCTATGACATCTTCAACAGTAGTTCCAATTCAACCAGAACAACCATTTGAAGAACCAAAGGAAGAATTGCCAAGTCCCAATCGAGATCATGGAGAACGAATTGTTGAAATGGTGAGTGTTTTTTTTTGTGCAACTGAATATCTGACTTACATATACATACAGTGTTGGACAGAGAATTAGCACACATTAGTGAATCGGATTTTAATAAGGAAAATCTGTATTTTTGCTATGTTCTTGGAACATAAATTATTGAAAACTCTTTAATTCAACGCTATAGAACTTAAATATATACAAAACAAAATTCAACAAAATAACAAAAACAAAAAAATCCTTAAACAAAATTTTTTGGTGTAACATGTGGTGGTCACAGAATTAGCACAAGTTCGAAATTAAATAATTTATCACTAAAACAAGTAAATTTTTAATAATATTTTGTTGGGCACCCTTTCTGCTTTAACACAGCCTTAATCCGCCGAGGAATACTCGCCTCTAGGTGCTGGCATTGATGAATAGGAATGCTGTTCCAGCCATTCCTAATTGCCTCCCAAAGTTCTGCTAGATTCCTTGAGTTCCTTAGTCCAACCTGATATTCAACATCGTTCCATAGATTTTCTATGGGACTCAGGTCAGGACTCTGCGCAGGCCAAGGCAAAAGATTGCCTTGCTGATCATTAATCCACTGCTTCGCCCAGCCGGGAAGTGTATTAAGGATCATTATCATGCATGAATGTCCATAATAATGGTAAATTAACGTCTCCAAAGTTTTCCATATAGTTTTCCAAAATGCTCTTGTTCTGATGCTGGTCCATTTGCTGCTCTATTTTCGCAATAGGCCCTTCACCGCACCATGAAAACGCAGCCCAAACCATAATACACATACCGTATTTCATAGTTTTAACTGTGTAACGGGGGTTAAGATCTTGCTTTGGTTGAAGCCAGACATGACGCTTTCCATCAAAGCACAATTGATTAAATTGCGACTCATCACTCCAAAAAATATTTTTCCAAAATGACAAGGGTTTGGATCCGTACTCCCGTGAACTTAAGCCTGGCTGTAATATTTTTTTTTGACCCCAGTGCTTTTGTAGTGCGTTTTCATGGTACGTTGTGGGCCCTATTGTGAAAATAGAGCAGCAAATGGACCAGCATCAGTACAAAAGCATTTTGAAAAACCATATAGGGTCCTTTGCAGACGATAATTTATCATTATCATGGACATTCATGCATGAAAATGATCCTAAATACATTTCCCGGCTGGTGAAGCAGTGGCTAAATGATCAGCAAATCAATATTTTGCCTTGGCCAGTGCAGAGTCCTGACCTGAATCCCATAGAAAATCTATGAAACGATGTTGAATATCAGGTTGGAGTAAGGAACTCAAGGAATCTAGCAGAACTTTGGGAGGCAATTAGGAATGACTGGAACAGCATTCCTATTCATCAATGCCAGCACCTAGAGACGAGTATTCCTCGGAGGCTTAAGGCTGTGTTAAAGCAGAAAGGGTACCCAACAAAATATTAGAAAAAAAACTACTTGTTTTAGTAATAAATTATTTAATTTCGTACTTGTGTTAATTCTGTGACCACCACATGTTAAACCAAAAAATTTTGTTTAAGGATTTTTTGTTGTTGTTATTTTGTTGAATTTTTTTTGTATATATTTAAGTTCTTCAGCGTTGAATTAAAGAGTTTTCAATAAATTATGTTCCAGGAACATAGCAAAAGTACAGATTTTCCTTATTAAAATCCGATTCATTAATGTGTGCTAATTCTCTGTCCAATACTGTACATAGAAGTAAACACAAATGAACATACATATAATAAAAATCTTGCATCTTAAGATTTTACAATAGTTTCTTGACAGACAAATTCAATATAAATGCTTTTGCTTCATAAAAAAACAATCAGCGACAAATAGCTCAGTTCACATTGGTATTAATCAAAGATTTTTTTACTGTGTACTGATAGGCTATCTGACAAATCTTATGGCGTTTTCCATTGGTTATACAGGACCCTTCTGAACCTTTTAAATTACAATTCTTTTTCTGAAAATAGGGTATTTGCTTCTTGTTATCATTTCCGAAGACTGGACGACCTATGGAAAGCGACATTAGTATCTGATACGTTTGTGTAGGAGTAGAAAATGATAGGAAACATTTCCTGCAAATGTAAACAGAATTTTCTACGCAGCGGTTTTTTAATGCTGATATGCGTTTCAATATTCAACTTGTGTATTTGGTATTAAGTCGAGATCTGAAGGATAATAGCACTGTCGAAAAGGTACGAAAATAGTACGTGTGTTTGGTAATTTTAAATTTTCACAAGTTTCTGCTTTTTTTTATTTAGAAAATTGCAACTTCTTATAAGAAAAAAACATTTAATTCATTGCCAATTCCTGATACACAGATTTCTGTTTCCAGGATGTGTAAAAACTGAGTTTCTTCCATAAAAAACATAAACTATTCTGAGTAATAAATAACTTGCGAAATCTATATATAAATAGGTTTAAATAAATTTTGTGGTACCATTTTCTCAAAAAGTATTGGACCGATTTGGATAAATCTTATGTGGTTGGAAAGCTATAAGCGCGGGGAGTGTGCGAATCACAAAATTAAACACTGCGGGTCCATTTTAGCTAAGTATCATTTTATACTGCCACTCACTGTGCACACTCAAGAAATTAAATTAAAAAAATAAAAAAATGTTTTTTTGCTTCAATTTTCAAATATTTTATAGCTAGCTTTCATTTTTTGATGGGTGTCGAATTTCGACACGGGGTGGGGACGAGACTAGTATATATAATTTCGTTTGAATTATTATAACTTAACGCAAACCGTTAACAAAATCAGACTTATTAAATGTGACTTTGATTGACGTACACAAAAGTAGTTCAATCCGTCTAGCCTGATTCACAATGGGACGAGGAAACGAGACGTGAGCGTGACGAGATTCCGTCGTTACTGTTGAACGAATTTCAAACAATGAAAGTATACGAGGATATACACAATGAAGCGTTTCTCGTCACGCCACGGTTTCGAAAAATTAAAAAAAAAAGACGCGACGAGACGACGATTTTCGTTTTTGACAAGTAATTTATATACATACATATATACATAATGGAAGTATTTTGTTTAAATAAAAATACGATAACTTGAAATCAAAAGATGAAGTAATTGATAATCTGTTGTTTTTAAAACTTATTTGTTTAATTTGTATGAATTTTGTTCTTACAGAAAACAGTTGTCATTGTTAAGAATTCCACCGCATTGTGAATTGGGGAACGATTTTATAACTAGAAAAAAAAAAGATGACAGCGAATCGAGTCATGCTCTCGTCTCGTTTCCTCGTCGCATTGTGAATCAGGCTTCTGTTAACTTTCTTGAAAGTTTCTCCATTTTTTAAGTTCGTTGCTTTGACAATTTTTAAAAACTTCCTGGAAAAAAAACTAAACACACCTAGTTAATGTAAATACAATATGAACTTGTACCCGTCGCAAGAAATATACATATGGTGTAGTGGAAGTTAGGTCAACTTCTACTGCAGCTGCAAACCGTACCGTACCAACAATTTGACAGATTCGCTCGGTATGCAACGACTGCAGTATTTGTGACATAGAATAAGAAAACTTCTTATTCTTTGGTTTGTAGTCGCACAACCACCGATTGCCCCTATTGTATATACTCACAAGCTACCTTCAAATCCGCTTAGTAAGCAAAGATAAACATCTCAGCTTATGAACTATAAGAACAGAATTATAACAACAATAACTGTTATATACATACATACATAGGGAAAGCTGCTATGGTGTTTTGTGCTTTTTTATTTTAAGCAAAAAAATAGGCACAAAAAATTACACTACACAATAAAATACTAATTTATATACATTTTTTCTGGTTAACGGTACCTAAATTTTGACTGCACTAAATAAGCGTCAGATTCAAAAATTTGCCAAATGTGGTAAAATGTTGCTTTCTTTTATTTAAGAAAAGTAGTTTAAGCGCTATATTGATAAACAAATATTTTAAATGCAATAAAAGTTAGTAAACTGTTATAAAGTTTGCAAATTATTAAGTAGTACCTACAGCTGCGGTCAAAATAATAGTAGTACTCCATTTCAAAAAATCAAATTTGAAAAAAAGTTGATCCCTCGATTTTTAACAAATTAATACCCATGTGATTTTGAAATTGGTGTTTTTAAGCATTCATTTTAAAAATAAAATAAAATTTCAAATTTAATATTTGATCCTATATTTTCAAATTTATTGAAGAACCTTTGAAAAACAGCGGTCAAAAAAATAGTAGTGCGAAGATAATCCGCCTTTAACTATTACAAAAAAGCAAATATAGGACAAAAATTGTATCATAAGATGTAGTTGAGGGTTTGAACCTTAAACTTACATTTAGTTGCAAGTCCCTCATTGGAAATAACAGCAGCACAACGGCGTTGCATTGGGTTTATCAGGTTTTCACGTCTTTCTACGCTTATCGACTTCCATGAGTGCTGAATAGCTTCCCTGAGGGCTTTATTGTTAGATGGCTGGCAACTAGCAACATATTTCTTTGCATCGCACAACATGTTCTCAATGGGATTTGAGTCCGGAGACTTTGCGGCCAGTCCATCACATTAACTGTTTTTGCCTGGAATCATTGCTTCGCAAGTTTACTAGTAGGCTTTGGGTCATTTTCTCACTGAAAGACACATTTCAGTGATATTTCATCTTCAGCATAAGGTTGCATTACTTCCTGCATGATCTTAACAAAGATTTGCTAATCCATGATACCTTTACTTTGGTGTATTGGAAAAACACCATACAAGGAAAACCATGTCCAAACCATTATGCTGGGTCCTCCGTGTTTAATTGTTTTTGCTTTGAAACGTGGACTATATTCTGTGTTTGGTGGTCTTCTTACATATTGACAAGGTCCATTTCCACCACATAAAAAAATCTTGGAATCGTCTGACCACAGAATATTTCTCCAAATTTATCCATGCCAGTCAAAGTGGTTCGTTTGCGAATTTCAATGTTTTTGTTACATTGTTTTTATCAACAATGGTACCTCACTAGGGCTGTGGGCGGCTTGAACATGTTCTCGTGAACTTCTACGAACCGTTTTATTGATGGCATCAACATAAAATATGCCTTTTATGTCAGAAGCTGGCGTAAAGGGTCTGATTGTTAAATGCCTGATGACTCATTTTATCAACTTTGGTGGCAATAGCGGCTTCCGCCCGTCATTTTCTGACTTTAGCAGTTAAATAATGGCTTTTCTTACCATTCTTGGTGAACATTCAACTAGGCATTGAACCAGCGCATAAGTTTTGCTTTCCGATATCAGTCTCCTAACTAGGACACGCTATTCCGGTGTTCAGTGTTCGCCCCTGCCCATTGCTGGCAATACTATGACCAATTTTTCAACAAAAACTATGAAGGTGTAATGAATAAACAAAATACAAGGTTTTCTAAAATGTTCAATTTTAGAAATAAAAGGGAAAAATAATATTTCTTTACATAAACCGGTGCACTACTATTATTTTGACCGGAAGAATTCGTAGCTTTGATTAATAACGGTTGTTTATTTGTTATATTACAGTTGCAATAAAGAATATATTTGTACCCGATTATTAAAAAAATGTTATTTAGTCAAAATGTAACAGTTTTTTTTCTATCAACGCAATATAAAACTTATAAAACAAAGGTTATGCAATTCTTTTGCTTGTACTACTATTATTTTGACCGCAACTGTATGTATCTTACAAATAGCTTAACATTATGTAGCCTTTTCACACCGAATCTAAATCTCGAATTCAAGCAACAAGATTTCAAAGGCTTCTTGAATCGTTCACACGATATAAAATCTAAATTTGGTATGTCATCATTGTATATAAATTCTATAGTATTCTCATGAAGAAAAAAAGCTCGTGGCCATCTATGCGTCCTAATGTAATACTAATTTTTGTTAAGGGATCTCGGTAAGGTGATCACAGCGAACCTATCGACCAAATGTCTACCTACAAAATCGTGTTTCATGAGAATACTATAGATTGGATATACAATGATGTCATTTCAGAAGAATGTAAGTTCTGATAGGAACTCCTAAAAAAAGATCTATTGCAATCAGTTAAAGTACCAAGACACAATTTCACTATTTCACTTATTTCTTAAAAAAAAAAACATAAAAAACATAACATAAAATCTCTTCTTTCTATTATCTCTCCTCTATGGGTGTTATACGAAGAAGAAAAAATGAGTTATGTATATGAGTGTGGTTGTGAAAAGACCAATTCGATTTTGAGAAGATTTTGAAAATTTGAAAATCTTGTAGATTTTTATAACATTTAAGCCTTTGAGCTCGAAATCTAGATTTTGATTCGGTGTGAAAAGGTTATAAGGTTTTTGAAATTTTACTCCAGTCTCTTTGTTTATTCCATAACTGCTATGATATGTTTTGAAAGCTTTAAATATTCATAAAATATAGTCCGGTAAGGAAATCAAATCCCGTCCGTCATTTTTCCAGCATTTTTGAAAACTGCCCAACCTGTACTTCAGTCAGGAAACCCAAATCCTGGCACTTTTTGTGGGGGATCTTATTTTTACATTTGAAATTTATTTTTGACATGCTAAGGTTGAGATTTAGCTTGGGAATCAATTCGTTTGGGCGCAAATTTCCATGGCCTGAATAACGTTTGATGTCTTAAAAGATAGGTGTTGAGTAGACGCACTTTCCAGTAAATTATCAGCGTTGCCACTTTTTGGGAACAAACGGGTGGTACCAGTGGCGTAGCGAGGGTTCGAGCAGTGGGGGGGTGACTTTCATTAAAATGCCGACTTATTTTAGGAATTTGCCGACTTATTTTAAAAATTTGCGAACTGTATAAATTTAGCATTTTTCGGGTGAAACTCAAAATAAGGGAAAAGAAAAAAGGGATTTTTTCCGAGTGGAATTAGTTCTATCTAGATTTTAATTCAGCGGTGTTTTAATAAGGACCATTCTTCAACGACCTCATCAAGAATAATTTCGTCCACTTTATCTTTCGAAGAATAAAGCAGCATCAAATTATTCAAACGATCATCACGCATTGTCGTGCGCAAATAGTTTAAGACTAATTTTAATTTACTAAAATGATCGTTCACAAGAAGCTGATGTCACAGGAGCAGTTAAAATGAAGCAAAAGAGTTTGTGCGGTAAGGGAATTACCATTTTCAACTTGAACATAACTTTGGTAATGTCTTCGAAATTTATACAATTTGTGGATGAATCAAGAAGAATTTGCAACTCAGAAAGCAAACACTCTGGATCTTCTTTAAAAAATAGGGGCTCCAATTTCATTATGGATTCCACTGATTCTATTGTGACATTTCCTCTGTCGACAGGAATTTCAAAAATCTTTTGAAAAGGTTCGAAAGATGAAAAATTATCTTTTAAATTATCGTTTATATACGTCGTAAAAACTTGCAAAACCGTTCTAAATTCTTTTCGATAAAATGTTTGGAAATCGAAGTCGAAAGCTGTTTCTGGATTTTCATCGATTCTTCTTGGTACACGGCGTGTTCTATGATGTTTCAGAAAATCATTCTCTGGATTTATTTTTAATTTCTCAGCGAATGAAGATGAACTTTTTATTAATGCATCGGTTTGGTCGTCATCGTCATTCATTTCTTGAAATGATATTGATGTGCTTCGAATCAACAATACAGCATCAATGACATTCAACTCCTCAGCTTCTTAATTTTCTGTCAAATTTTTTACTTTAAACATGACGTTTTTACAAAAATATAACGAGCTTATAAAAACAAAATCCAAGATTTTTTTCAGCAGACCAAAAGCGGAGGTACGAGTATTATTATCAAAAGAACTTATACATCGGTTTTTATTTTTTCGAAACCATGTACAATGCCTTCGAAAGATATCCAAACAGCCTTTACTGTTTCAGCTCTAGCTGTCCATCGAGTTTTTGACAAATTTTTCAGTTTTGAATTCCTCACGCATACATTGAAAACGTTTTGTGCTGCCATAGAAGAAAACATATAATGCTTCCAAAACATTGAAAAACTCTTTAAGCAACACACTCGAATAACATGCTGTTTCAACGAATATATTGATACGATGCGCTTGGCATGGAATGTAAGGCATTATCTTACCGCATTTTTTCCGATAGTTTCTGCTGCGTACCGTTGTACTTTCCGGACATGATTTTGGCGAAGTCATAAGATTGAAAAGCAATGTTTTTAATGGAAATTCCTACTGACTGAAGGGTCACTATTATTTTTTGGGCCAATTCTTCTCCCGTTTTTTTCGTTAGGAAGACGTCCATTTTCAGAAGACGTTCAATAGGAATAAGTCTTTCGTTTACTTTCACTACGTATTGAACATTTATAGAAAGTCGATCTTGATGTGATGAGTCTGGAGTTGTGTCAACCATTACAGAAAAAATACCTGCTTTATTGATTTCATTTACAATGGCTTTTCGAGTTCTTGTTCCCAAGAGATCAATGAATTAGTCGGCATATTTGCGAAATTCGCAATCGGCAAAAATGCTCGTTTTATCATTTTTTTTTTTTCAAATTAAGCTTCGTTGATTTGCCGACTCTTGAATTAGTCGGCATATTTGCGAAATTCGCAATCGGCAAAAATGCTCGTTTTATTATTTTTTTTTTTTTTTTTTCAAATTAAGCTTCGTTGATTTGCCGACTCTTGAATTAGTCGGCATATTTGCGAAATTCGCAATTAGCAAAAACACTCGTTTTATTAGATTTTTTTTCAAATTAAGATTCGTTGATTTGCTGACTCTTGAATTATTCGGCATATTTGCGTAATTCGAAATCGTTTTATTAACTTTTTTTCAAACTAAGCTTCGTTGATTTGCCGACTCTTGAATTAGTCGGCAAATTTCCGACATCCGCAATCGGCAAAAATGCTTAGGCTCGTTCTATTCATAATTGTTGGCAAATGAAGCTTCGTTGATTTGCCGACTCTTTAATTATTCGGCATATTTCCAAAATCTGCAATCGGCAAAAATGTCGATTTGCATAGGTACATTTAAAAGTTTAAAAACCTAAATATAATGAAAATACAAACATACTTTTTTTAACTTTTTCCGAAAAATATTGTAAAATTTCCGGTTTTATTATTTTTTTTTTAATTGCTTGAATTATTAAATCTAGCTTTCTGAATTTGCCGACTCTTGAAAAGCGTGGGGGGGTGGTACACCCCCCACACCCCCCCCTCGCTACGCCTCTGGGTGGTACCTCCACTTTCTTATCATTTTAAATATTTTAAACATGAAAAAAGTTGCGGAAACACCTCTAGAAGCCAAACGCATGTTGGGAAATAAAAATTGATATTTTGAAAAATAGGTGTTGAGTAAACACAACTTCTGTTAAAATTTCAATGTTGCCACTTTTCTGGAACATACTTCTTTTAATGTCAAAATGTGGGACATCCTCGTTTTTGGTTGTATTTTTAACATAAAAAAGTTGCGGAAACGTCAAACGTGGAAAAATAACGGTTGATGTCTTTAAAGGTAAGTGTTAAGTAGGTGCGTCTACTTTTATATGGGTATAATGTCAGTATTTCCACTTTTTGGAAACACACTTTTTTTTATGACAAAGGTTGGGGCTTCCACTGTTTTGGTAGTTTTTAATATTTGAACATGAAAAAAGTTGTGGAAATGCCTCTAGATGCCAAACGCGTATTGGAAAGATAACGGTTGACGTCTTAAGCACCTTCGGTAAAAATTTCAGTGCTACCACTTTTCGGGAACATACTTTTTTATGTCAAAAGGGTAGAATCTCGATTATTTTGGTAAATTTTAATGTTTCAACATAAGAAAAAGGGTGGAATGGTCTCCAAATACCAAACGCGTAAATGAAAAATAATGAAAGATGGCTTAAAAGATATAGAAGTTGAGTAGAAAATTGTTCCCGAAAAGTGGTAACATTAAGATTTTACCCGAAGGTGAGACTACTCAACACGTATCTTTTAAGGCATATTCGTTATTTTCCCAAGACGCGTTTTTCATGTGGGGCGTTTCCACTACTTTTTTCATGATCAAAATTTTAAAATATACCAAAAAAGTGGAGGTTCAACAACACTGATATTTTACCCGAAGGTACGTCTACTCAACACCTATCTTTAAAAACATTCACCGTTCTTTTAGCCATGGAAATTTCCCAAGTAATTTACGAGTTTCTCTTTATTTTACCATTTGGCCCAGATTAACCGCCAATTTTCAAAATGGCGTCCAAATGACAGGGTTAAAAAAAATGATTCCCAAGCTAAATTTCGTCCTTAGCATGTCAAAAATAAGCTTCAAATGTAAAAATAAGATCCCCTAAAAAGCGCCAGGATTTGGGTTTCCTGACCGAGGTACAGGTTGGGCGCCCTTTTTCAAATTGGCAGCTAAGCGAAAGGATTACAAAAATTACTTCCGGGCTAAATTTCATCCTTATCATCTTAAAAACAAATTCCAAACATAAAAAATTCCCGCCAAAAACCCCACGGGATTCGGTTTTCTTACCGGACTAGGTATGTTCATAAACATTTTTTTAAAATTTAAATTAATGAGGAAAAATATTATTTATATGTATATGCTCAGTAAAGCGGTATTAATACAAAGAGTGTTTTCTTCAAAAGCTCAGAAAATTGTATGCACGCAAACAATGGCAATGCACATATTTATAATCATTCACTTTTCTTTTGTTTGCCTGTAAAATATGTAAGCTAAGCTGGATATAGCTAGACTTTTGAAGAAAACACACGCTTACAAGAATTTAATTTCATCTCTGATTTTTATGAACAAATATATAACTTTTAATATATTTCCTATCTCTCAACAATATTATTTATTTACACCCATAGGGTATGAAAAGAGTCTCGGGCTTTTTCAAACCCTTCCAATCAATATTCAAAAGTTCCTAGAAATCTTTAAACCAACCCATCTATATTATAAACAGCTCAGCAACACTCAATTTAACGGTATGTTATATATAAAAAAAAACAGCAGGCAAGCAAATGTGTTCGGTGTTCGTGTATCGTATATCGTCTGTGAAGTACTCGTTATCTGCGAACTAAAAACATCATCCCTTGGGAAGCATTTGAAATCGAGTCCACTAATAAATAATTAAATATTGAAGTGATTAAAGAAATGCCAATTTATAACAGTTTTCTTTATAAACGTATTACATATTTAGAAGGCCCCGAAGAGCCAGGTGGCCATACTTCAAATATCATAATTTGCATAATTTGTTTTCAAGTTATAAACTGGCAGGCCTCTAGTCTCATCCAAAAAAATGATTTGATTTTGCTTCTTCTGACTCTTAATTCTAATGGCGTTAGTGTTTTTTTTTTCAACTAACTTTTTAACTATAAAGTCCTTTGTCTAACTAACAAATAAATGTTTGACGGCTTGGTGTTACTCATAATGTGTCCAATATAATTCTTTACTAAAAAAAATCCTTTTTTACTAATTTTCCTTTGTAGAAATCTCTAATGGAAGCGGCTATCGAAAAAACTACTAACGATGAAATTAAAACTTTACAAATTAAACTGGAAATTTTGGAAGAGGAATTGAAAAAGGCACTTGTGCGTGCTGAAAAAGCGGAATCTACCCTTGAAACCTACAAGCGTCAACAATCGAATGAGAATAATTTGCATGCAAAAGTTGCCACACCACCATTGATGCCCCCACCTCCGCCACCACCAATACCTGCTTCGTTGTTATACTCTCCAAATATTTCTACACTTTATAGAAATGCTCGCATAAAGTCGAGTAGCTCATCGTCCTCTTTTGGTTCCACTTGCCACCTCCATTCATCCCAGAATGATTTACAAACAGGAAACGGCAACAGTGATGGTGGCGGTGCTGCTGCTGCTGCTCGTGGTAGGGGTTGTGATGCAACAACAAACAGAAACAACGAAAGCTTCTGTAGCAGTTGCAACCATCAAATGAAGCAACAAGTAGGGGCGGCAACAGGTACGTCAATTCTGAACTTGCTTCTTCCTTCACATTCTCACACGAAAAATTCAAACAAACACAAACACATTCAATTATACAATAAATGTATCTGTAGTCTTTCCACGTTTTGCCTCACACTCATATTATTGTTGCGCTTATTATACCCCTCGCAAACATAGACATCCCCATTCCGTATCCTCTGTATCCTTTTATGCAGTATTGTATATCCTTGGTGAGCTATTAAGTGTCGAAGTCACATACAGTTCATTACTATACATACCATACCATCCCATATCACCGTTATCGTCATGTGCGCATAGATACTGATCAAAGCAAGGACACATATTTATATGTGTAAATATATGGTAAAAGGGGTTTGTGGGTTGATGAGAGAAATGAGATAAAAGTATGGATGCTTTTTAAGGATGAATAACAGCCGCATTAAAGATTTAATGCTGTAGTATTGCCAGATATGCTTAATTTTTGAAGTTAAGTTCGAAATAGGTTTTTCACAGCCTTAAATATAAAATCCAAATTCACATCTCAGAGAACTATTAAAACTCCAAAATAGCTGCCATTCGGGTAAAGGTTATCACAACAAAAACATAAATGTTAAAAAAAGAGCCAAGTTCTTATATGTACAAGAAACCTGTACGTAAAAAGTCAGCCAAAACAAGTAATGAGATCTAAAAAATATGCCAAGTTTTAAGTTCCTGAAGCTTAATATCAAATATCTCAAGTAAAGTAATATCGAAACAATTCCAAATCATGACAGAAATTTGGTATTTAATGATTACTGATTAAAATTTGGTGGATTTACTTGGCAAGTTTTCTCTTAACTACTTACATACTAAATCAGAATTTTCAAATAATGACCAGTGAATCCACCATATTTTAATCAGTAATCATTTAAAACCAAATTTCTGTCATGATTTGGAATTGTTTCGATATTACTTTACTTAAGATATTTGATATTAAACTTCATGAACTTAAAACTTGGCATATATTTTAGATCTCATTGTTTTGGCTGACTTATAAATAATAACAATTCTGATAAAGTGGGTGGATGGCACGCCCCCTGAATGGAAAAATTCAAACTTTCGATTTTTTCTTTTAAAGTACTAGCCCCACCGATCTACCAATTTTCATCGTTCTACAACAATCGGAAGTGCCCCATGTAATTTATTAGAATTTTTAAGAATGTGGGTGGATACCACGCCCCTGAATGGAAAATTCCAATTTTTTTCTTTCTAAATACTTCAAGCCCTATCTACCTTTCAATTTTCATCGTTCTACAACAATCGAAAGTGCTTCATATAATTTGTAAGAATTTTTAAGAATGTGGGTGGATGCCACGCCCCTGAAAGGAAAATTCCAATTTTTCAATTTTTTCTTTCAAAGTACTTCAAGCCCTACCGCTCTACCAATTTTCATCGTTCTACGACAATCAGAAGTGCTTCATATAGTTTATAAGAATTTTTGAGAAAGTGGGTGGATGCCACGCCCCCTGTATGGAAAATTCCAATTTTTCAATTTTTTTCTTTCTAAGTACCTCAAACCCTACTTACTGACTTACCAATTTTGATTGTTCTACAACAATCGGAAAGGCTCCATATAATTTATAGAATATTTAAGAAAGTGAGTGGAAAGTGGCCCCCTGAAAAGAAAATTGCAGATTTTCGATTTTTTCCTTTGTATGTATCACAAGGCCTACCGTTGTGCGAAATTTCAAGTTTCTACGATGTCGGGAAGTGCTCCATAATTTTGATGATCTGTCAGTGAGTCAGTGAGTCACTGAGTCAGTCAGTTACGGTTTTTGCGATTTTTGAAGTCCAATATCTCAGGAATTACTAATGCTAAAAAGTTGAAATTTGGTGAGCCACCTGTGTTTGATCAGCTCAGCAAATACTGCGAATTTGAAGTTCCTGACTTTATTGGTACTGAAGTCAGAAGGGGGTTGAAAATGGCCTGAGTTGTTTCCTGTAAAAAGGGTGTAGTGCCGCGAACTTGGCTGGGCACTGCATGCCGTGTCCTTTGATAATAGAGTTCATTCCAGGTATGGATTTTATTCATTTAGTTTTCTTGATTCCTAGCGTTATTTCTAGTCTGGGCTTCTTACAGTGTAAATCAGTGCCGTTTCGCAAAACAATTCACATCAAGGCCTAGAGATTGTATATTCAGAACGCTGGTGGTTATATTGCTACTTACCATCAGATTAATTTCGCTGTCAGGTAGATTGTACCATTGATGACGCCGAATCAGACCATCAATTCTGTCCATCCGACCTGGACGGAGTTAAGATAGCTCCAAAAATATAAAATTATAAACTGAAGTTCTGCTAAGACTTAAGAGCCATCTGTTGGCTATTTAACTATTTAACTTTTTTTCAACGGTTTTGTTCTATGATATTGCTATCATGCCTGAGTACAACACCTAATGCATCATCGGCCGAAGTACGCTAGGGCAATATCTACTACACTCGGGCGGTCGAACCAAACGTAAATAAAAGAAAGAGAGGGCCATCCGTAAACGGCTGGTGTGCATGCACACGAATGTCCGAGGCCATTAGGGAGTTTCTGTCAGTGTCAAAATAACAAATAATTCAAAAAGAAATCAACCTTTAATAGGGTTTTCCAATAGGGACGGGTTGATGTTGACAATAGAACAACACGATGCTCACCCATTTGACGCACTACGTAGTCGATTATTCAGCGTTTGGTGGTTATGTCGTTTTCAATTAGATTTTCTGGCTGTTCTCCTCCTTTTTGATTCCAATAAAATATGAAAATATGTTGTTGTCAAATTTACACACACACTACTGACTGACGCCGTATTATAAAATGGCTTCTTCAAGCATTCATCACTTTTGACAAGTAGTGCGACGAAAAAATGTATGTGTATGCGTGTGTTCCAAATCTACTCTATCTTCAAATCGGGAACACAAAAATACACCGAAAACAGTACTCCGAACAGCCAATCGAAGGCTTTTGGAGTAGATGGAGTGAAAATGGAGTAGAAAATGCGTACTCCGAACTTCCAATCGAAAACGACATTAACACCCCGATTACAGAATCCGACGAATGAACAACGAAGGGAATCTAACTCAATTTTGACATTTGGCTCATAGTAAAAATGTCAAAATTTAGTCTGATTCCCTCCGCAGCTCATTCTTCAGATTCTGTAATCGAGGTGTAAATTCAAGTCGAGGGACGGTTTTGTCTGACGATGAATAGTCAGCCAAAACCGGTAAGTCAAAGAAATGCAGAATCTGCTCAAAACATTGCAGCTACCCATGACCATATGCAACAGAACCCGATTCCTTCAACTCAGTCAACGGAGAAATCTACCTCTATTTCTTATGGCCCAAATTGGATTATAGGGATGTAAAGAATATGCGGTTCCAACAGGACAGCACTTCCTGTCGCACAGCTGGTACCACAAAAGGACATTCTGCATACGAACCATTTGAGGATAAGGTTATCTGTCGTGCAGCTGACATAAATTTTCCACCAAGATTGTGTGATTTGACGTTTGACCCCGTTACATTTTTGCTTTTGGGGTTTTCTGAAGTCGCTGAACTATGCTAATTAGCCGCAGTCCACCGATGCCCTCAAACACAAGATCAATTATACAATCGCTCAAATTCAGGCCGTATTTATGTGCAGACCATTGAAAATTGGGCCTCTCGGATCTGTGTGCCACTATTCACCTCCGCAGGGGACATTTAAACGATGTCACATAATGTCATTTATTTCATTCCAACATCAGCCCGCCATTATTGGAAAACATCTTAAAACGTTTAGGTCGGTAAAAACCTCACCGATGCCTTTGAGTCATCGGACTTCTTTGACATCGTTCTAGAAGTAGAAGCACACTGATGTCTTGGACGAAACTTTAGACTTAATATTCATGTGGGCTGATTCTGGTTCTTTAAAAAAGTGAACAAAATAGGTTCTTGTTGTTTCTGTTGTTAATTTTTTGTACTACTAATTTATTTTTGTTAACATTGTAGTAGAAGATAATTGAGAAAACAAAATGTCCTGAAATACAATAGTATTTAGCAATTGGTAGGTTTGTTCGTTGAGATTTGAAGTCACCCTGGGGTCGCCGCAGAGCGTTTTTTGAAAACACTGGACTCGCTCTGGCCAGCAAATCTGTGTTTTGAGACCTAGGGTCGCCCGAAGCCATGAAGTTGATATAGGTTTTTAGCTGGGGCGAGTTGACGTAAAAAATTAACTGTCAAAGTTGTTCTGAAGCATTTTTTGCTGTGGATTCACTTGCTGCTTTTTTATTTTTAATAGAAATTCAATTAATAAACCAATTTACTTTGATAACGTGAATTTTCTTTTGAAATTTTCACAATTTGCTGTCAGAAACCATAAGAAAAAACCCAAGTTTAGGAAACTTGGTGAACATTTCACGTTACCAAACAGGCATAGAAATAGAAAATGGGAACTGTAGTTTATTTTTATTCATTTTTAAAACAAATTCTGTTTCTTTCTTGTCTCAACAACACAATTGAGGACCCTTTTGTACTACTCCTTAACCCTTTGATTGACTGTTCCGAGTAATGTTTTCGGAGTCTTTTTCTCTTCCCTTCCTGATTTCAATAGATTTTGATAGTCGCCATGCATATGCAGTTTTTCGTCGGATTACTTGTGAAAAGTGATAATTGCTTTAAGAAGCCATTTTTTTTAATTACGTCATTCGGAAGTGTGTGTATAAATTTGACAACACGATGTTTTCATATTCTATTGAAATCAAAATGGTGTAGAACAGTTATAAAATCCAATCGAAAAGGACATAACCTGGGCCTGAATACCGCAGCGTGAATGATTTTGCGTGTACACACTCTATTCACGCCCATAAAGCAAGTGTGAATAAATTTGACTGATAGTGTTCTGTCAAATATTTCAAACTCATTCTTGCGGAATCGCAAAAATCGATGTGTAACACGATTTTCAGTGTATACACAGAAAAAACTCACTCTTGCGGAATTGGGCCCCTGCAACCACTAGAAAAGCGGTGACCTAATAGAAAAAAAAAAACAATTTGTGTAATAGAATGTTGTGATCAATTAATTACAAGTAAAAATGTGCTCAGTCATTACTCAAACTGATATAAAATAATCTAATAAAACACCCATATACAAAATAAATTTCGTAAATAGTACTTCACAAATTAAGTTGTATATATGAGTACATATTGCAATGGCAACACTTAACCACTTTAACATTTTCCATGACATATTGAAGCCATGAAGTGTGGCAGGAAATTGAGGAATATTGCGCGCAAACCATTTGAAACCTAAATCCTGTGGATCATTTATTCTTATAAAACGTTGATTTCATGCTTTCCATTTCCTTTTTGCCCAACCAATGATGAAGACAACAACCGACCAACCACCACCACAGCCACCAGCCACCCTGAAAAATGTCACGTCGTGAGTCGTTCACACTTCACTCATCATCAAAAAGCTGTTTACAAAAAAAAAATGAAACAAAACGAAAACGTCACGCTAACGGTAATTCACTTGCCAACTAAACTACCACTCCCAATGATGAAGTAGTATCGGCAAGCAACAACAACAACAACAAAAAATAACCTGATGCCTCTGACTGGCTTCAGTTTCATGGTGATACAAAATAAAAGGAGAAGGTATGGGGGATGGAAATGGGTGAGAGAAAATATAAAGCACGTTTTTACTTTCTCTAGAGGACAAGTATTGGTTGCAAGTAAAAAAAAAAAACGTTCTAGATTTTTATCAGACATCGGTGGCGCGTGGTTATCAAGTTAATAAGGAAGCTAATTACGAGATATTGAAGTAAGTGAGGGTGAGCCTTGATTTTGATGAACTTTTTTAGGTATGGTATAATCTATACAGTGTGATGAACATTGCATAAGAAAGACAGAATTTTTATTGTATTTTCCCGTTGCATTGATGTTATATTGCACTTTTGAAATACGAATCATAACCATTGTTTTTGTTGTTGCATTTTACATAGGAATCTTTTTTTACGGAGATAAAAATGCACTAAAAAAACACGGCTGATAAACAAGAATTGATTGTAAACTATCTTTTCGATTTCTGCACCAAGTTTAAAAGCAGTTCATAAACCATAAACTATGGCTGTTTTCGAAAACGTCAAATTAATGTCAATTTATTCTTCGCAGCATGAACTGCACTTGTGAGTCAATTTGACCGGTAAATGATCGTCAAAATAATTCGTGAAAAGTGTGCGTCGAAAATTCAGATATAAGGTGTGTTGTTAACATGAAATTTCTCTCATATTTTCACAATTTGCTGTCAGAAACAATAAGAGAAAAAACCAAGTTTGGGAAACTTGTGAAAATTTCACCTTACCAAACAGGCATTTTGTCTCCTCTGTTTTCTGACAGAAAATTGTCAAAATTGGCAAGAAATTTCACGTTATCAAAAACACACTTATTTTTAGTCCTATTTGAATTAAATGACCGAGACTTTCCTCGTATATAATAGGCCAGTACCAAAAAAAATTTGCAATATTGGAACTTTCTCCGAAATCATCTTCGAAATTCTGCAATTTCCCACCCAATTTCAAAATAAACTCAATTTAAATTAAATTGCGTATGAAATGGCGTTTTATACCAGTTAACACGTGTTTTGTGATAAAGGTAACAAACAGAACAAGAACTTACAAAACTGTAAGTCCCACGATATACAGAAACAAGATGTCTTCTTGAAATTTTCACCAAGTTTCGCAAACTTGGGCTTTTTTCTTCTATGATTTCTGACAGCAAATTGTGAAAATTTTCAAGAAATGTCACGTTGCCAAACACACCTAAGGTATGCTAATTGAAAAAAACCCTGTTCGCCATCTTGGTCCGGCGTCACGTCACAATCATCTGCGATATTGATAAGTGAGGATGTTTATTAGGGTCTGTTCCTTTACTTTGAATTTCTGTGAGTTTCTGTGCATTTCTGCGCATATCGTCAAAGTTTATATACAACAAATATTTTGACACAAGTTTGGACTAAAAATCACAGAAACCCAAAGTAAAGGATCAGACCTATTGTAAGTTTTCAATTAGATTTTTATAATGCTTGTGTTTTAAGTTACAAAAAAAATTTATTTTAAACATTTAAAAATGGTCGATTTTGTTATTTTGGGATGTAATAACTCTCCGAACAGACAAATATTTGAACTAAAATTAAAATTCACTATTTTCTGAAAGACGCAAATGTGGGTAAACTGTGGTTTTGTGCTTGTGGAAATAAAAACAAATTTTCTTTAAAAAACAGTCATATTTGCTCAGAATATTTTGTTGAGAGTAATACTATCGGCTTCGCGATATGCTTTTAAATATCCCTATCAAGACGCATGGATGCCACACAACAAGTGAATGGCTACACCTGAAAAAAGACACGAGGAGCGCTTCAACGATAATTAACTCGTATTTCAAATGCTTTCTAAAGTGTTTGCATCAAAAACGTATCCGAAAGTTGCTGATTTCGAAGAACATGATGTAGAATTACCAACAGAAAAAGAGGAAAGAATTATCACTTAAATTCGAGGAATTAAAAGAAGATGCCATTGAATACCTCGCAGGATTCCAAATTAAAAGGTGTAAAGTTCCGTGGTTAGATGAAAAGTCGGAAGGTTGACTTCAGAAACCAAGTCAAACATATGTACCTGTAAAAACACAATGAGCATACCTTAGGTGTGTTTCGTAACGTAAAATTTCTTACAAATTTTCACAAGTTGCTGTCAGAAACCATATCAGAAAAAAACCTAATTTGGAAACCTTGGTGAAAATTTCACGTGACCTTGGTTCTGTATATCGTGGTAAGCCCCTTATTACACGATGACTAATTTTTCATTTTTTTAAGTACTTGTACTTTTTAAGTTAAAGTCCACTTACAAATATTTTTCAAGTACTTGAAAACAAACTTTTACTTGAAAAGTACTTAGAACGAAGTACTTGATTAAAAATACTTGTACTTGGTGTTTTTCAAGTACCAAGTACATTATTCTTGTTTATTACAAGTACAAGGTACTGGGTACTCGAATAACTGAGAAAAAAAATCAGAACGTGCTCATTTTCTCTTCTTTTCTTCAGAATAAGAAAAGTCATTTTGACACGAAATAAGGGCACAAGTGTCTAACAAGGCGTGTTTTCTCGCAAGATTGGATAAAATACCACATCAGGCGTGTTTTTTTTTTACCGAGTCTTAAGGAAATTGGTCGAAAAAACAATGGTTCCGAAACAACAACAAGCCTCGGATATGGATGATTTTGATGCAAACGAAGCAAGGACAAAGAATTTCGGATCTGCACTTGGAATGTCCGGACATTAAACAGACCATGTGCAGCCGAACAATTAGTTGAGAACCTGGATAGGCTAAAGGCTGATCTAACTGCCATCCAGGAAGTGCGATGGGCTTTAGAGGGCATACTAAGGCTGAAGTCGTGTGACATCTAATGTGGTGAGTGTTGCAAGGAACAGGGTCAGCGGCTCTTTGGTTGTGGTTTGTGGTAGGGGGAAGACTTAGGCAAGAAGTCTTGGGCTTCAGAAATGTGAGCGAGCGCCTGTTCACAATCCGCATCGAAGCAAAATTCAAAAACTTCACGTTGATCTGTTCCCATGCCCCAACGGAAGACAAAGATAACTCAACCAAGAAAGACGTATGATAGATGCCCGAAGTACAACATTAAGGTCATTCTCAGCGACCTCAAAGCCAAAATTGGAAAGGACGGCATCTTTGGCTCGATAGTCGAGGGTCACAGCCTGCACGGCAACACTTCCGGTATCGGACTCAGGCTGATTGACTTTGCGGCGGCGGGGCGTAATGACATCATAGCTAGCACCCGATTCCCACACCTCAACATACAAAAAGGGACCTGGTGGTCCCCGTCAACCAGATTGATCATGTTGCTATAGATGCCAGACATTCGTCCAGTATCCTGGATGTCCGAATGTTCCGAGGGGCCAGCATTGACTCGGACCATTTCTTGGTTGCAGCTCAATTACGTTTGCGGATAAATATGACGCTACAACGCCGAGCGGATGATATGAAAAGCTTTGATGTCGAGAAGTTGAAATCACAAGACGTCGGGGGACCTTTACTAACCAAGTCTCTCATAACCTTTCAGAAACACTGCCAAGAAGCCATCAGAAGTGCCGCCACTGATGTGCTGGTTTTCACTAGACAACCACAACGAAACCCCTGGTTCGATGAAAAATGCCGGCTGGCGCTTGCAGCAAAGAATAAAGCCTACCAATCAATGCTTCAATTAGAACCCGAGCTGTGGAGAGAACAGCCCGGTAGCTCTACGGGCAAAAACGAAAAGAGGAACCCTGACTTCTCAGGAGGAAAAAGAGAGAGCATGCGAAGCGGGTGGTCGAGTTATTTGAGGACTGTAGCGGTAGGGGGGTGTTCGAAAGTTCTTCCGAAGGATGAGGCAATCTACCCAGGGCTACAAGGCCAGAACGGAAACCTGCCGAGACGATAGTCGGAATATGGTAGTAGACACACAGTCGGTGCTGACGATCTGGAAACATTACTTTTCTAGGCTACTAGACAGTGAAGATGACCAAAATTCCTCTGTTAGACAGAACAATCCATTTAAATTGGCGAAAAATTCCGTCCACCCGACCTAAATGAAGTGCGGTTAGTGATAGCCAAACTTAAAGCAAACAAGGCTGCTGGTGCAGATGGCCTGCCAGCCGAGCTATTCAAAGTAGGTGGAGATGACCTGGAAGGGAGTATACACCAACTAATCTCCAAAATTTGGTTCGATGAAAGTATGCCCGATGAATGGAACCTCGGTATAGTGTGTCCTATCCATAAGAGAGGAGATGCTCTGACTTCTGCCAACTGCAGAGGTATGCAAGTCTCCTCAACGTGACATAAAAATCCTGTTATCTAGACTGTGTGATCGCTTATAACCGTTTGTCAACGATCTGTTATCAGCCCTTATCAGTGTAATGTTATGCCCGGCAAATCGACCGTCGATCAAATGTTCACACTCCGATAGATTATGGAAAAAACACAGAAGTTTAAAATCGATACACACCATCTCCTTATCAATCTTAAAGTCGCATATGATGGCGTAGAAAGAGATGAGCATGTCGCATCTCGGCGATGGAGAAATCCCGCTGCTCCGTCAAAGTCGGCAAGAACACCACCAAACCCTTTGATGTCGAGAAAGGTTTGAGGCAAGGCGATGCAACCTCTTTAACATCGTATTTGAAGCAATTGTACGCAACTCGCAAGTCAACAACAGAGGTACAATTTTTCAAAAGCCTGTTCAACTACTTGCTTATGCAGATGATATTGACATCATTAAGAGAACGAAGCGAGCTGTCACCGGGCGTTTGAGAGTATTGAATCGGAAGCGGCGAAAATCGGTTTGGCTGTTAATGAGGACAAGGCGAGAAAAGAATCTCAACATCTTCGACTCGGGCAAAACGTCACGATGAAGATGTTAAAACTTCGAAGTCGTAAGAGCTGTGTCTACCTGGACATCGCAAAATGACATCAATGCAGAGATCAAACGAAGAATTACTCTTGCCAACCGCCGTTTCACCGGGCTAAGAAGGCATGTGAGTAGTAAAGCCCTCTCAAAGAACCAAGGAAACCTTATATAAGACCCTAATCATTCCGGTCCTGTTGTATAAGGCAGAAGCATGGACCTTGTCAAGAACGGATGAGAATCTATTTGGGTGCTTTGAAAGGAAAAAAGTAATCCCTGATGGTCTATACGCAGCAGAGGAAGACCCCACCTAAGGTTGCGCACACAAGTGGAGAAAGACCTCAACCAACTTGGAGTGCATAACTGGGGGCAGCTAGCTAGGGACTGAGCTGGCTGGAGGGGCTTCTTGGTTGAGGCTGTCCACCTGGACTGTGAGCGCCATCTAAAGTAAAGTAAGTTAGTAAGACTTCTCTTTTTAATCGCAGGTCTTTGTGAAAAAAAAATTTGCTAAGGATTGATTTCCTAAAGTGAAAATGCCGATCGCTATCCAAAAAATACAGCCAAATTTATAAATGTCAAAAAGATATGTTTGTCAAGTTTACTCCACGAACTGTCACATCACACCTTATACGGGCTACTACGACATATTCGGAGCTACGGATATCCAGAACAAAGCCAAAACAGGGAAATACTGTGAGGAAGTTCGACGTCGGACGGCTACAGTCGCAAGAAATCGCCAGGTCCTTTTCCGATCGAGTCTCTCGCGCCCTCTTAACTTAACATCGAGAACCAGTGGAAAAACTGCCAGGAAGCCATCAGAGATGCCGCCTCTGACGTGCTGGGCTTTGCACGACCACCACAGCGAAACCCCTGGTGCGACGAAGAATGTCGGCAAGTACATGCAGCCAAACAACAGGCATACAAAGCGGCGCTGCATAGAATGACCAGAGCTGCTCGCGAGCTCTACGAGTAGAAGAGGAGAGAGGAACACAAGCTTCTTAGAAGGAAAAAGAAAGAGCATGAGAAGCGCGCGATCGAGGAATTAGAGGGAAGCCACTGCAGGAATGAAGTTCAGAAGTTTTACCAAAAAGTAAAAAGAACCTCCCAAGGTTACAAGGCCCGAACCGAAGCCTGCAACGACGATCAGGGGAACATCGTGGTGGAATCGCAGTCGGTGCTGAGGATATGAAAAAATCATTTCTGCAAATTCTATAACGGTGATGACGAACCGAATTCCGCTACCATGCAAATTGTACCATTCAACCTAGACGACGCGACGTAGGCCAACATTTCCGTCCATCTGATCTTGACGAAGTGAGGATAGCCATATCTAAACTTAAGTCCAATAAAGCTGCTGGAGCTGATGGCCTCGCGGTTGAGCTATTCACAGTGGCTGGCGAAGAATTGGTTAGGAGTATGCACCAGCTCATCTGTAAAATATGGTCTGAGGAAAGCATGCCCGATGAATGGAACCTCAGCATTATTTGCCCGATCCTCAAGAAAGGCGATCCTCTGGACTGCACCAACTACAGAGGCATCAGTCTTCTTAATATCGCCTACAAGATCTTCTCTGCCGTACTTTGTGAACGATATCCACCACCTTTTTATCGATTTCAAGGCCGCGTATGACAGCATCTATAGAGACCAGCCATATAGAGCAGTGTCTAGTTTTGGCATCCCTGCCAAACTCGTCCGTTTGTGCAGGATGACGATGGAGAATGCACGCTGCTCCATCAAGGTCGGCAAAGACCTCACCGACACCTTTGATGTCAAAAAAGGTTTTAGGCAAGACGACGCGCTGTCATGCGACTTCTTCAACATCGTTCTTGAAAGAATAGTGCAAAACTCTCACGTCAACACTAGAGGCACAATATTTCAAAAGTCCGTCCAATTAGTTGCTTACGCTGACGACATTGACATAATCGGACGAACAAAGCGTGATGTCAGTGGTGCTTTTGTGAGTATTGAGAAGGAAGCCAAGAAGATGTGTTTAACGGTGAATGAAAGCAAAACGAAATATATGCTGTCAACAAGAAAGGACACCCAACACCGACGCACAGTGGACCGTTTCATACATGCTAGACCTCAAAAATTATAATTTTGTTCCAAATGAATTTTTTTATTAACTTAAGCATAAAATACTCTAGGCATATATTTTTTGCTGCAAAAATATTAAAATGTTGCAGATTTTTTGAAAATTAAAGTTAAATGACAGTTTTTTTTAATTTCCTTATATATTTATATACGGGATGTTAAATGTGACAAAAGGATAGAGCCTTTTAGATTGGACGAAGACAAGAAAAGATCGTACGGGAGAGGGAGTCTATTTCCCCCCTTTAAGCGGGAGGGGTAATTTTCTAAAACATTTACCTAAAATAACAAAAATATATTAAAAAACAACTGTATAATTCACAATGTCGTGCAATAGCTCTTCTAGAAGCCAAAAATCTATTCTTCAATTTTCTTTTTAAATATAGTTGGTTTTGTAAATTGTTTTTGAAAAATAATTTTCAAACTTAAAATTTTAAAAAAAATCAAAAAATGTTCTTTTACTTGTCCATCAACGTTTCAGTTTCTCAAAACTATTCATTTTTGTGCATATTACACTAGCTAACATAATTTGAGGTCATCGTAGTGGGTCGCTGAATACGAAAATACAGATTTTTTTTTCCAAAGATGCGTTTTCGAGATAAGCGCAAAAATAATTTTCTCAGCTATTTTTTTTAGATACTGTCATAAATCTCGCTAAACACAGACTGTATATTTTCTAATGTCGATGTGTCTTTTCTGACATTATTGCCCTAGGAGCACATTTCAAATCACTGTGTGAAAAAAGTTATTCGCTAGTCAAATTTTATGTTTCAGTACATTTTGGTATGAAAAAAAGCCCTGACTAGCGAATAACTTTTTTCACATTGTGATTTGAAATGAGCTCTTATAGTTATTTATCACCCCGTAAGGAGCAACCAAAATCTAGAAATTTTTGAAAAATTCTAGTTTTTGTAGCTTTGACCTCCGGTAACTTAATAAATATCAATCCTTTTAACATAGATGGAACATTGTCGGAAAGAGACAGATCACACCATTCTAAAAATATACAGTTTATGTTAATTAGCTTAACAGTAACCGATGTATGCCAGTATACGTAAAAATAGTTAAGAAAATGATTTTAGTGCAAAAAATATGCCATGCAAATTCGTGCGAAATGAAAGGAAAGCATTTCCTTTAAATAGACATGACAAGCTTTACAAAAACACATATTTCATCGTGACATAATGATATACTCCTATTTAGATTATCCAAAATAACTTTAAAAAACACTTTGCGTACACTAAAAAACGTCATTCTTCTATGTATTTTTTTCATATATATAGAATATGCTATGGGTTTAAAAACCATTTATTAATAAACTACATACGTTCTTTAAGATTTCCCTATTTTTTTTCTTTTAATTTTACGAATAATTTTAAATTATATGTACAGTGTTATGAAGCTAAAAATTCACATCTAGGTAGTTACCTATTACAGAAATTTGGAGGTTGTCTTTGTTGTACGATAACTTCCAACTTATTCAAGTTAAATCTTATTTAATTGTACTTTTGTGGTCAGTGGGTTATCGTTACATTTTAGAATTGCACCAACAACGAAAATTCGGTGATGACTTTTTGACGTCTAGCATGTATGAAACGGTCCACTGTGCGACGTCTAGAACAGAACGTCACTATAGACAGCTTTAATTTTGAGGTGGTCAGAGACTTTGTCTACCTAGGATCCGCTATAAACTCAGCGAACGATACCAGTGCTGAGATCAAACGAAGAATTACTCTTACCAATCGCTGTTTGTTCGGGCTAAGAAGGCAATTGAGAAGCAAAGCCCTCTCATGAGCAACTAAACTGTCCCTGTATAAGAAGCTTATAATCCCAGTCCTGATGTATGGCGCAGAGGCATGGACACTGCTAACGGTGGATGAGAACGCGTTAGGCTGTTTCGAGAGGAAAATTCTCCGGGTGATTTTTGGTCCCGTCTGCATAGATGGGGAATGGAGAAGAAGATACAACAGCGAACTGTACGGGCTGTACAGCGACACCGACCTTGCCACAAAAGTGAAAAGCCAACGACTAAGATGGCTGGGTCACCTAGAGCGAATGGACACCAATGCTCCGGCCCGGAAAGTCTTTGAATCCAACCCCGTGGGACAACGCAGTAGAGGTGGCAGGCGTAAAAGGTTGCGCACGCAAGTGGAAGAGGACCTCAACTTGGCGTGCGAAACTGGACATAGCTAGCTAGAAACAGAGCTGGCTGGAAGAAGCTTGTTGGTTGAGGCCCTGGTCCACCCCGGACTGTAGCGCCACCTTTAGTAAGTAAGTAAGTCTTTAAGAAAAAAAAAAGTTATTTGTGCTAAGTTTTGAAACGTTCACAAGGCGTTACGTGATCAAATGCATTTTAAAGGGTGTGGTGTGGGAAAAAAAGATAAATTGATCTTTTTTTTAATATGTTTGAAATGGTATCCATGGTAACCATATGCACATTGTTCTTCGATTTGTGGCAATTGATAATTCAAAGTATGGAAACCCTATGAGAGCTTTAACTTGAGACAGATGTATGCAAGCCAATGCAACCAAAATGAGAGGCAAACGTCCTATCTTCCCTGTACTGACAATTTTTGTTGGATAGAGTATAGTAAGACTTCTCTTTGAAGCTATTTTGAATCGCAGGTCTTTGTGAAAAAAAAAATCAGCTAAGGATTGATTTCCTAAAGTGAAAATGAGGAACGCTATCCAAAAAATTCAGCCAAATTTATAAATGTCAAAAAGATGTGTTTGTCAAGTTTATTCTACGAACTGTCACATCAATCTTTTGTCTTTTAAGACGTGTTCAGTTACTGGTTAAAGAGTAGGTACATATTAAAACAGAAAGGTAAACTTTTTAAATATTAGCAAATCTTTAGTAGTGTATGTAGCACTCATACCTTAACATTTTGCGACCTAATGTTAAAAGCAAGAACTTGCGACCAAAACATTTAATGAATTTATTCATTCTTTATTCAATTCTTAAAAGTTGCTTTAAACCTGAAACTGTACTCGAATCATTCATACCTGGGTCCGCACTATAATTTGTTCATGATAGAGAATGAAGATTTTACGATGCGGTATTTTGGTCTATGGTGTACCCATATACCCACACCAACACTAAAATAAGGAGTCACTTTGAGAGGAGGCTTGGTTTCTTTTCCCCCATTGCCCCGTTACGGCTGTATCTTAATTATCCACTCGTTTTTCTTATTAACAACTAGGTTTCTTTTTTTCCACCTCCTACGTGAGTATGGCGGTGATTTTTCGAGTCCTTGATTATAATCAAAGACACGGGAGGACGACGAAGGGAATCATTTTTTTTTTAATTCTCCGATTGCTTCATTCCCAATTGAGAGACTTAAGTTAAGAGTGGGTGGGGAGGTGAGTGTTGTGCAAACTTACCAACAGGTATATATGAAGGAAGCTCTATAGAGGTAAATTTATTTGTATTTCATATAAAATGCGTACAAATGTACATAATATAGGTTTTTACTTATATACATACATAAATATACGATGCCGTATAGTGCAGGTGAATGAGTTTCACAGAGCCAAGGCAAATAATATAACAACAAGTATTAAATACAAAATATCGATCGATTTATGATTTTGGTCATGGGCTATTTATGTACTGTACTTACATACATATATATTTATATTGATGATGATGATGAGATAGGAAATATTCATCATCATCATTTCTTTTTATAGACTAAATTTGATTTTTAAATTTTAACAGGCACACTTACCCAGCAAGCAGTGTCGCTTGTCCTCGCCGACTGTGACTGTGTAATCCTTGAATATCCTTTTAATCCATCGGAGAATAACAACACTCTATATAGGTAGTAATACACAGTAATCACTTTAACCATAAAATAAACACAAAAGCCAAACACTTATCCCAGACACAAGGCAGAGGATCAACAAATAACCCATAAAATTACATATAAAAAAAATCATGAACGGTATAAGGAAACAAGGACGTGTGGAGTTTTTTTTTATTATTTAATAATCCTGGCTCTCAAGTGTTGTGTGGTTTGTTTTTTTTTGTATTATTATGTTGTTTTACTCGGCGGAAATAGGAATGCGGTGTTTATTCGACAAGAACGCGACACGAATAAAAATCAATCAGTCGTGAAGTAGGGAAGCAGGATATAAGAGCCTTGTGTGTTGTCGTACTACTTGAGCAACACTGTGCAGCGTACGAGGACGAGAATGAAAACGTTTGGCACAACGCAACGCTACGAGGAACACAACACAACTTTTTGGATGATTCTATATTTTGCCGCCTATTCCTTGTGCGAAGGATGCTGATGCTGATGCTGATGCTGATATTGGGGTTGGTATATCACAAGCATGACATTCTATGCCAATCCCTCTTCGTCTTGGTCGTTGTTGCTCCACTCACTCAGTCACTGGTGGCTATGATGATGATACTGGCGGGCGGCTGGCTGGGGAGGGACTGGAGGGATTTTGTGGCTTCTTTTTACCACCCACTGTTTGAATTTGTATTCTCTCTCTCTAGTTGATGGGAATATTTTCCCTACACCCACCACAACACCACCCCCTGTGGAGTTGCTGGTACTTGATGGGCATACTACCTACCTACCTTCGTTGTGAGTCTCGTGTCGGTTCGGTTCGGTGGTATCCTAGTGTCCTTGGAGGGAGGCCATCTAAAGCTTCTTTTTCTAGGAAAGGATATATTGTGTAGATTTTGCTATGGTGATATTTGATGCTTTACTTTTTTTTTCATTTTTTGTTGTTGTTGTATTTTTACAACCAGAGCAGTCTCCATCAGCATACCGCCACTTCAGCCGAGCCGCTGCCAAACACTTTCTTGTAGGGTTTGTCCTTTTTGCTGCTCTGTTTTAGTTGTTTGTTGCTTGGGCTCAAGCAGCAGGAGCGGGTAAAAGTAAAGTATATATTTTAGCACTCTCTTCTTAGAAATCTCTACTTCTTCAACTGCCCCTGAAATACCACCCGTTGTTTTGTTCTTTTTTTATTTTTTTTTTTTTTTTTGTTGCAAGGAGGAAGATTTATTTGAGAGCCATTTTTTTTATTTTATTATTTTTTATTATTATTCGTACTTTCTTAGTCTCTTTTTTCATAAAAAAAAAAAATAATAAAAAGGATGAAACAACCAAATCAAGAGTGAACGATAAGAAGAGGTGTGAGTTTGACAGTGCGCGGGATATGTTGTTGCAGGGATTTTGTTTTTAAAATATAATTCTGTTGTCTTTTTTTTTTATTATTCTAGGTATTCAAAAAAAAATATTTTTTGGGGATTCATATGGAGAATGGGGATTTGATTTTTGAAAAAAAAAAACAGACAAAGTTTGAAAAATTACTTGTGAAGGGTTGCATAATAACCTTTCAAGTTTTTAAGCTTATGTTAAATTTTTGTTTGGTTTCAGTTATTTGTTGTAATAAGGATACCTAAAATCGCATTATTACACGATAACATACATACCATCTCTTTTGTGTGGGTTGGATATAAACGTTTTACTTTATAAATAATTTCACATTCAATTTAATGCAGTGTGTGATGAAAATCTGAGTAGGTATCTACGCCAAATGACAAGTTAATCGTTTTGGGTACATGTTTATTTAGAATTTGGAGTTAAAACGATGTTCTTGAACTCGTGTGACAAAATATTTTAAATTTAAAAAAGTTTCTAAAAGGTCTTTCACTAGAAATTTTAAATGTCAATAAAACCAGCTATGTATGAGACATCAACGAATTCTTGTTTTTGTATTTGAAAAATACATTGAATGGCATTAAGTATGGAATATAAACATACAGACTTATTTATAAATGCATTTTAGAGACTGTGTTAAGTTAAAATGTGTCCAAACGCGGTAATGTTATTAATAAAAATGTTATGTGAAGTTGAATAGAGCCATTTTAAGCCAAAAGCGTTTAGAGGTTGAATAGTGGCTATATAAGGATAGTTATTATTTTTATTAATAAGGATTTATGCAACGTTGAATAGAGCCATAATAAACTTAAACACTGCCTAACTATACACCCGTTGAGGGGTGTTTTTAGCGAATTCTAATGAATACCGCTGATAGTGTTTAAATGTCCGCCGGCTGCGGCTTTGTTTAGCTCGTATTCGTGAATCGGGTATTCCAATTTTCCATGACTTTGTTGCAAAAATTTAGGTCCTAGTGCACTTGCAAGCTACTGTCATACAAGTTATCGAATTAGCGCATTGAGTTGAATATACAATTTTCTTTTTTTTGTAACTTATGTTACAGTCTTTAGTGGAGAACTTATAATTTGTTTGGGTTTATCAAATTTTCTTTCGTTCGCCGTTCGGTCCCTGGCCGTCCGCGTCCGTTCGGACCCACATGTCGATGTCTAGTTTATGGCCGAAATAGATGCGTAGCTTTTTCCATGTAGCGAAATTGAATAATGCTTTGTTTCCTCCAGAGGCTTATCTCAGTTTAGATCAAATAAATCTTTTTGGTGCTTCCACAGCACAAAAAGATTTAAAAAAGATTAAGTTTGGCAGCACCTTCAAAATTGCAAATGGGGATTCAATTTTTCTTATGAAGTGTGAGTGAGATAGATTGTTTGATTTGTGTCAAACAATGAAGAACTGAATCGAGTCTCGAATGAATCGTTCAGCACCATGTAATAATAGGTTAGTTCGATTTGTAAAACTTTGTCCTGGGAAGATTTATTAAATCTCAGATTAGCTTTAGGTGGAAATGTAGCATAACATATGTGGTGTTTCCACCGCATGAAAAGATAAAAAAGAAGATTAATGCTACATTTCCACCTAACGCTAATCTGATATTTAATAAGATTAACTTCAAATCTCCTTCAAATCTTGGAGATTTACCATACAAATTTATTTCAAATATCTTGAAGATTAGAAATTAATCTTGTTAAATCTTCCTAGGACAAATACTTTTACAAATCGAACTAACCTATTCCTGTATGGTGCTGAAGGATTCATTTATAGCTGAATTCAGTTCTTCACAGAGGAAGCATTCTATCTCACTTCCTCTTTATAAGAAAAAATGAAACACCATTTGAATTTTAAAAGGGACTGTCAAAGTTAATCTTTTTAAATCTTTTTGTGCGGTGGAAACACCAAATAGATGTATTAAATCTGAACTGAGATAATCCTTTGATGGAAGCATTACATGGTGCTGAATGATTCATTCGAGACTCGAATTCAGTTCTTCATTGTTTGACACGAATCAAACATTCTGTCTCATTCGCACTTCATAAGAAAAATTGAAACGCCATTTGCATTTTTGAAGGTGCTGTCAAATTTAATCTTTTTTAAATTAGATTTATTTAATCTAATCTGAGATAAACCTTTGGTGCAAACATAGCATAACCTTGACAGCACACTTAAAAGCAAATGGGGTTTCATTTTTTCTTATAAAGTGGGTGTGAAATAGAATGCCGGTTTAGTAACGTGCAATTTTCAACAAGTTTCCCAAACTTGGATTTTTTCTTCTATAGTTTCTGACAGCAAATTTTGAAAACTCGCAAGAAATTTCACTTTAACAAAAAAAAGCTAGAATGTTTCACTTGCGTCAAAGAATGAAGAACTGAATCCAGCCTCCAATGAAACATTCAGTGTTATACCTATAAAATAAAATTCATAAAACTAAAAGTAAATGTAGAACTAGAATAGTCGGAAGCTAACTTAAGTGGTCGTACAAGACGGAGCGAAAACAAGAAATTCATAAGACACGCACACAATTGCGAAGTGGACCTCTTCGTTTAATTTTCGTTAATGCTACATTTCCACCTAACGCTAATCTGAGATTTAATAAGATTTACCTCAAATCTCCTTCAAATCTCGGAGATTTACCATACAAATTTATTTCGTTAATCTTGAAGATTAGAAATAAATCTTGTTAAATCTTCCTAGGACAAATAGTTTTAAAAATCGAACTAACCTATTCTTGCTTGGTGCTGAACGATTCATTCGAGACTCGCATTCAGTTCTTCATTGTTTGACACGAATCAAACATTCTGTCTCATTCGCACTTCATAAGAAAAATCGGAACGCCATTTGCATTTTTGAAGGTGCTGTCAAATTTAATCTTTTTTAAATCTATTTTTGCGGTGGAAACACCAAAAAGATTTATTTAATCGAAACTGAGATAAACCTTTGGTGGAAACATAGCATAACTTTTGCCGTCGGACGTGAGAGCGCTCACTGACCGCTCTTTCGTAAGTGGACGTACGAAAATCTAAATGGTGGACGCAAACTAAAAGGAATTTGGCGCTTGGTGCATAGTGTTCACGCTTACGCTTAAAACACCTGAACCCAAAACACAACAATCCTGACCTACCGCAAATACGAGTCATAAATAAGCAAATCTACATTAAATCTTTTTTACCTACCCTAAGTAGGTCACATTTCATTTTATTCCACATTTAACATACCTATATACATACACACATTCACCTTTTACAATTATTAACTGCATATTTAAGCACATTTGCTTTATTATTCTACAAGTAACGTACATTCACCTTCTCCAATTAATAATTGCACATCCAAGCACATTTGGTTTTTTATTCTACAATTAACGTACACTCACCTCTTCCAATTAACAATTGCACATTATGCACTTTTTACTCAAAGACGTATTCATCAATAATTATAATTGATTTATTGATTATTTTCGCATTTTTGCTGCCATTTGTGGCGCTGTTGAAGTTCATTGAGGTATTCAATGTGCCATCTTTTCCAAAACTCTTCCTTTATCTTAGAGATTGTTTTGAATTGTCTCGATGGATTGACCTCCAGCGTGTTTGCAATTGGATCAGTTGGATTGGTCAATGGTTCTCCAATGATGAAATGACCTGGAGTGAGTGCCATTAAGTCATTGGGATTGTCTGACATCGAAGTGATGGGTCTGGAATTCAAAACTGCTTCGATTTCAATGATGACTGTCTCAAGTTCCTCGTATGTTAGTGAGGCTCCGCCAAGACAACGATGTAGCAGATGCTTTGCTGACTTTACAGCAGCTTCCCATAAACCTCCAAAGTGAGGTGCTCGGGGGGGTATAAAGTGAAACTCTATTCCCTTTGCGGAGAAAACGTTTTGAATTTTTTCCTTTGCCACTTCAGTGTGTATATGCTCTGTTAGGTCTTGTAGTTGGTTGTTTGCACCAACAAAGTTTGTTGCATTGTCACAGTATAAGTGACGACAGCTACCTCGTCTTCCAATAAATCTCTTCATGGCAGCGATAAATCCATTCGTTGATAGATCTGTCACTAACTCTAAATGGACCGCCTTTGTTGCAAAACAACAAAATACTGCAATGTACGTTTTTTGAGGATGTTTTCCTCTTACTTTGTAGTGAGTTTTAATTGGTCCACAGAAATCAACCCCGGCATTGAGGAATGGGCGCGCTGGCTGGACTCTATGAGCAGGAAGACTTCCCATTATTTGTGTTAACAGTTTTGGTTTGGCTCTTGTACATCTTATACACTGCTGAACAACTGATCTGGCTATTGACTTTCCCTTTACGGGCCAGAATTTTTGTTTTACTGTGGCTAGAAGCGCTTGAGGTCCACAGTGGAGGTTTTCTTTGTGGTAGGAAACCATAAGCATCTTTGTGAATTGGTGAGAAGAGGGAAGAAGCAGTGGGTGTTTGGCTTCATACGGCAATGAGGCTGCTTCCAGACGTCCACCGACTCTTAATGCTCCTTCCTCGTCAAGGAATGGAGTCAAGCTAGTGATTGGACTTCCCTTTGGTGTTTCTGAAAAGCGTTCGAGATGTTTTATGTCTTCTTCAAACTCTTCTCTTTGCATGTTCTTCACAATATGTATTAGCGCCTTGTAGAGCTCGGTTGGTCTGAGAGGACCAGTTTTAATGATGAGGTTCTCCCTCTTTGAGGCTCGTAAATTGTGGCAGTATCGTAAGATGTATGCTACAACTCTCTGCAATCTTCTGAAGTTGTTCTGGTGGTCAATCAAATAGATGAAGTTGACTGACTGCTCTATAGCTGATAAGGCATGGACTTTGGGTGTTTTTCTCTCAAGCTCACATTCTAGTTTGTTGTTGTAAGGAAGGGGCCATGAAGATTCCGATCCGTGTAAGAAGAGAGGTCCATAAAACCATAAATTACAAGCTGCCAGTTTTTGAGCTGGGATTCCTCGGGATATGAGATCGGCAGGGTTATCTCTTGACCGGACGTGTCGCCACTGTGGAATTAAGGTGACTGCTTGTATTGCAGATATCCGATTGGCGACAAAGGTGTGAAAGGATGATGATGGCGAGTTGATCCATGCAAGGACTATCTCAGAATCTGTCCATATGAATGTCGAACATGATTCTAGGTGTAAATCTGTCTTGATGCGATTTACTAATTCGGCTGCCATGGTTGCAGCACATAATTCCAAACGTGGAATGGACAAATTTTTAACTGGTGCTACTCTTGATTTGGCACACAGCAGTCTGACAGTGACAATTTTGTCCTTGTTGACAGCTCTTAGGTAGACAGCTGCTCCATAAGCCTTTTCGGATGCGTCTGCGAATGCATGAACTTGAACTGAATTTGGAATCCTATGCGCAAATATATGTCGATCAATCTTAACGTCTCGTAAATAGCTTAGATTTTCTCTATATTTGATCCATTCCAACTGCAATTCCTTGGGTAGAGGTGTATCCCAGTCATAGCCACCTGTCCAGAGCCTTTGTAGAAAGATCTTTGCCGTAATGACGACTGGTCCCAAGAATCCAAGTGGATCGAATAACTGTGATATGTCGGATAAAGCTGTCCGCTTTGTGATTTTTTCTGTTTTGCTGGGCTGAATGTTTATGATGAATGTGTCTGATTTGGGTAACCATCCTTGACCGAGAGTTTTTATGTGTGTTGTATTGTCAATGTCTAGGTCCAACTGAAGGGCTACGTCTTCACAAGGGATGTTCTTCAAGAGGGCTGGGTCGTTAGCGCACCATTTTCGTAGGGTAAGGCCAGCGGTTTTCAATAAGGAATTTAGTTGATCTCGCATCTCCAAGGTTTGGGGTAAGCTATCAGACCCAGTCATTACATCGTCGACGTAAAAGTTTGTGCTAAGGACCTTTGCACCTAGAGGATAGTCAATTGCCCCTTCTGAAGCCAGTTTCTGCAAGCACTTCGTGGCCAAATATGGTGCTGATGTGGTCCCGTACGTTACTGTGTTCAGCTGATACACTTGCAGTTTCTCTGCTGGATGATTTCGCCAAAAGATGAGCTGGAATCGTCTATCTTCTGGGTGAATGAGTATCTGTCGATACATTTTTTCAATGTCAGCAGTGAATACGTAACGATGAAGCCGGAAGCGAATAAGTGTTGTGAATAACTCACTTTGGATGGTTGGTCCGGTTGACAGTATATCATTCAGGGAGACATTGCTTGAAGTTTTTGCAGAAGCGTCAAAAACTACTCGTAACTTTGTTGATGTGCTTTCTGGTTTGAGCACGCAATGATGTGGTAGGAAGTAGTGAATTCCATGAACTTGACTTAAGTCAATTTTTTGCATGTGTCCTAATCCAATGTATTCCTCAATAAATTTGCTGTATTGTTCTTTTAGGTTGTCTTGCCTTGCTAGTCTTTTTTCCAGAGCATTAAACCTTTGGAGGGCAAGATTCTTTGAGGCACCCAAGGTACTGTTATTGGCCTTAAATGGAAGTCGGACAATGAATCGACCTTCTAGATTTCTGATGGTGTTGTCCGCGAAATGAGTTTCGCATCTGCGTTCTTCAACTGTGAAAGAGTTCTTTGTTGTTTGAACTTCCTCCACCTTCCAGAATTTTTCGAGGCTATCTTGTAGTTCGCCTTCGATAGAGATTCCACAGATTGATGACGGTGTTGGCGTACCTTCCATTTTGCCTGCCACTACCCAACCAAGATGAGTGTTTTGAAGAATTGGAAAGCCTACTCCTATGTTGATCTGTCCTACCATTAGGAATTGATGATATAGTTCTGCTCCCAGTAGGAGGTCAATTTGTCCAGGTTCGTTAAAGTGCGGATCTGCCAATTTTATTTTGTCTGGAATCTGCCAAGAGGCCGTGTTGATTCTTCGAGTTGGTTGACTTGGAGTAATCTGGCGTAACACAAAGGCTTCTAAATTGATGGAGAAGTCAGATGTTCTGGATTGTAATGTGAGATTTACCCTCTTATTGGCTTGTCTGGTTCCTTCTCCAATCCCAAGAATTCGCATTGTTTCGGCAAATTCAGGAATGTTCAATCTTCTTGACAACTTTTCTGTAATGAAATTAAGTTGTGATCCCGAGTCAAGCAATGCTCGGCAGTTCACTAGGGTTCCTTCACTGTCCTTTATGCAAACAACAACAGTGCTGAGAAACACGTAACCTTTCTCCTTTGGAGCTACTGCTGCAGCGGAGGTGATTGGGGACACTGCTGTAGCTGATGTTGCTGGTCCCTCCTTCTCGGGCTTCTGTGAAGTTCGTTGACTCTTGAGGTCGAGGACCCTTTCAGTGTTACTTGCCGATGAGCTGTCTGTGTGTAGAAGGGTGTTGTGCCTTTCGGAGCATTTTGTGCAGCTTCGAGCTAGGCATTGATGTGTCATGTGTCCTGGACTGAAGCAGTTTATGCATACCCGTAACCTTTTGACTGTTGATAATCGAGACTCCGGAGTAGCACGCAAAAACTTTGTACAGGCGTATAGTTTGTGTCCATTCCTGTTGCAGCACGGGCAGAGTGGTTTAGTTGATCTAGTTGTTGCAACTGTCGCAAAGGATCTTGCTGCTGGTTTACGCACATGCTCATCCGCATGACGACCCTTGTTTCCAAGCGTCTCTAAGGACTGAAAACGGGTTTCCAAGAAGTTGAGGAAGTCACTGAGCGACGGCAATGCTCTCGGCTCTTTAAGAGATTGCTCATATAAGCTATGAGTAACTCGGTCCAGTTTTTTAATCAGCAGATGGACGATAAGTGGGTCCCAACTTTTGGTGTCCACTCCGAGGTTTTTCAGGCCTTGCAGGCATTCCTTAGTGGTGTCATGAAGTGCTTTAACGCAAGTGGCTGACTCAGACGTGTTGACAGGCTGCTGCAACAACCGATTGAAGAGTGCCGTTGTTAAAAGCCTCATGTTGTTGTATCGGTCTTGAAGTATTTGCCATGCTGATGCATAGCTTTCTTCTGTAAGCGGTAGATGCCGGATTAACTTTTCTGCTTCTCCAGTTAGATTTGTCTTCAGATACCACATCTTTTGACATTTTGGCATATCTTGTTTGTCGACCATTTGTGTGAAGAGGTCGAAAAACTGCCTCCACGTCAAGTAGTCGCCATCAAATCTCGGTAATGATATTTTTGGCAACTTGAAATGAGTTTGAACATCTAAGTTTCTTGTGTGTTGATGCAAGCTGGTAAGATTTTCAATTTCGGCCGCACATCTTATCATGATTCTTCGAACCGTGTCCTCCATTTGCCTGTACATGGAGGTGCTTTCGTCTGTTGTGGTGGAATTGCTTAGTTCCGCTAAGTTCAATTGGGTTGACTCAACTTGGGCCCAATATTGACTGATTGTGTTTCTGCTAATTTCCCAAAAGTGTTTTGACCCAGTTGTTGTTGTTTCAACATGGGCAAGGTTGCGTTGCAGCGTATCCATCAGGTACTGCTGACGCCTTTGTAATCGTGAAGCATCATTTACGTCGGAGTCTTTTATGGTAAAGCTACCGTCGTCTTCTGGTTGCTGTTGCATGTCCACACTGACGTCCTTTGCTGACTTTTTCATTGCCTCAAGCTTCTGTATCTGACCTCGAAACAGATTTTTATATTCTGCATAGGTCTTCTTTACGGCATCAAAATAGCCCTTCGTGAAATAAGGGTGCTCTAGTTGGTGAGGAAAGGAGTTTCGAATTTCACTGTCTGTGGTCTCGAATTGACTCCAATGTACCTCCAATCTTCTTAATCTTTCTTTGTAGTATTCAATTGACTTTCGGTCAGCTGAATCCTTCTTAAAGTTGGTGATGAGTCTTTCAATTTCAGACCCAGTTGTTTGCTGGAGTGCTGCTTGCTGCTCCATGATGATGATGGCCTTGATGGTGCCTCTGGTATTTACTGATGATGGCTTCTGCTGAAGCCTCTAATGAAGCTCTCTGATGGCAGCTTCTGATGATGGTCTCTGCTGTTGCTTTCTGCTGAAGCCTCTGATGAAGGCCTCTGATGATGCCTTAGGCTGATGCCTTCTGCTGAAGCCTTTGATGAAGACCTCTGATGCCGTCTCTGATCGTTTCCCTTTGTTAGGGATGGGTTTGGTAATGCTGCACAGAAATCTTGATTCGACTGATTCCCAGATCACGTCGGGGTCACCAAAATGTACGATTACTCGTAGTTGTTAATCAAGGCGATGCACCTTGATAACAATGGATAATTCTTAGTAGAAACACCAGAATATCCAAGTAAACGTGTTTGGGATAGAGTATATCAAGATTTCAGTGGCTAAATTCAATAATTAAAATGACCCCTTACCTCTGGTGGGGGGAAGTCAAGATAATAAATAAAAACCAGTTTGTTTGATGATAACCAAAACGATAGTGCTTTATTCAAAAACTTAAACTGCCTTATATACTAAATAACAAAATCAAAAATACCAAAATAATCAATAAATCAATTATAATTATTGATGAATACGTCTTTGAGTAAAAAGTGCATAATGTGCAATTGTTAATTGGAAGAGGTGAGTGTACGTTAATTGTAGAATAAAAAACCAAATGTGCTTGGATGTGCAATTATTAATTGGAGAAGGTGAATGTACGTTACTTGTAGAATAATAAAGCAAATGTGCTTAAATATGCAGTTAATAATTGTAAAAGGTGAATGTGTGTATGTATATAGGTATGTTAAATGTGGAATAAAATGAAATGTGACCTACTTAGGGTAGGTAAAAAAGATTTAATGTAGATTTGCTTATTTATGACTCGTATTTGCGGTAGGTCAGGATTGTTGTGTTTTGGGTTCAGGTGTTTTAAGCGTAAGCGTGAACACATAGTTTTCAACACTTTTTTTTTTCTGTTTGATATACGAATGTAGTAAAATCTTAAATTTTCTTTTAATTAATTTATACCACGTCGAATTTTCGTGGTTTCACGAGTAAATATTTTAAAGCCTATCGTTCTGTGCTGTGAATAAGTATAAGAAAATTAACATTGAAAAAATGATTATTTACATTTTTGTTCACTTTCAACCACTTAAGTGCATTATGGGTGACTTGTGAAATTGACGTTTCGGAAAGCTACTTTTCGGTCGGTTTTGACATAAGCTTCCGCCTATTCTCGTTCTACCTTAAATCTTATTTAATAATCTCAGTTTAGTGTTCGGTGAAAACGTTGTATTATGTCGTTTTCGATTGGATGTTTTGAGTATTCCTTCTTCACTCCTGCTACTCCAAATTTTCCATATTCCCTAGGAATGAAACAGAACACAAAACCAAATGCAAACAACATTAGTCTTAACGAAGTTTCTTATCATCGATCTGTAGCGCTCACCGTTGATAGCAATGCCAGTTTCCTTTAGGAAGAAATACGGAGTACGGATCGATTATTTTGTCAGAAAAAATCACACAATCACGTTGAATTAATATAATGTATGCATGGCTCGGATGCTTTAGTCCATTAGTTAAAATCTTTCTGATAAATGTTTTAATATTTATCAATTACTAACGGAACCTGGTGTGCGCTACTACGATAAAAAAAAGATATACGTTTTATTTATTGATTCGAAAAAGAAATAAAATTTTGTAGTGGGAAAATTCTAAAATTGACTTCATAAATGGACCGAATGTGCCTAATACTTGTTTTAGTGGTCCAAAACCATCTCTGCATTATTGCCTTTCTAAAGAAATCGGTTTGGGGCACATCCCTTAGATGATTTCAAAATCTATAAATGATATAGGTAGAAACATTTGAAGAAAAGACTTTTAAGGGCGGTTCACTAGCTACATTAATTTAAAGAAAAGTTATCGCGAATGGCGCGAAAAAGAATTGATAAGAAAGAAAAAAACAAGCAACCAAACAAACCCATCTACGGTGACTAAATTTGAAAAAGGCAATTTTGTACTGGAGTGTTTTTGCACCGCACGTAATATACTTTGAGAATGTAAACATTATGCTAGCGGTACCGAAACCTTAGAGATTTGAGTCTCAAACGGTGCTTCAGCTTACAAGTAAAAAGAAAAAATAAATAGTTGATTCCATGATTTTTAAGTGTATTATGAAGCTCGTTTTCTTCATAATACATTTAAAAAAAAAAAAACGGTGCCAAAACCAAACTACTCGAAAAACAATTTTCAAGTGAAAAACGAACAAAACTTTTTAAAAAAAATTGAATTGAAAGACACATTCATCTTTTTATTCTGAAAAATAAGGGGAAATTGTTTGCTCTCTCGTGAGCGTTCTCTTCTGCCAAGAACTACACATTTTTTGCGTACGCGAACAGCTTTGGGCTAAATTTGGTAGATTTGGGTAGAATTTGGCTGTTTTGTTTGAGTATGCGAACAGACCTATTGCCAAATTCTGCCCAAGGAATTTTTTTGGGCAGAACTGGTAAGTGCTGTGTTCAGCTAGTTGAGAACAACAACACATACACAAAATGGCTGTTGTTTACTTTTAGTTTTTTTTTTTTTTTTCAAAGTGATTTTTTCTTATCTATTCATCCTTTTTTTATTGAATAATTTTTAAACTATTTGAATGTGACTAAATTGTGAATTTCTTATATTTTGTTAATATTGTGTAGTGCTTTTTGAAAAAGAAAAACTGATATTTCATACCAGAATATTCTTTAATTACAAAAACATTTTGTGTTCAAGTTTATTTCAATTTTTCATTTCTAGAATACTGAGTTTGGGATTAATTAAGAAAGTATCAAAAGACAATCGGCAAACCTGTATGGAAGGTGACCTAGTAATCAATGAAAACGAGTCGTAATGTCGTTGGAAAGGTATTTTTATATGCGCTACAATAGTCACTATGGCAGTTCATTTCAAATCACTGTGTGAAAAAGTTATTTACTAACCAAGGTTTTTTCAGTGTGGAACAAATTTGTACAAACTGGTCTTACCAATATCAATAATATGTATGTCGTTGAAAAGGTATTTTTAAGAACAATAATAGTTTCCATAACAACTTATTTAAAATGACTGTGTGGAAAAAGTTATTCGCTGTTTTAGGGAATTTTAAAACAGATAACATTTATGGAGCATGTGTAACAAGTAGCGAATAACTTTTTTCACACAGTGATTTGAAATAAGCTGCATCATTAACTATTGTAGTACATAAAATTTCCTTTCCAACGTCATACGTCCCATTGTTATTGGTTGAACTTGCGATCAAACTTTTTGCCCATACTAAAAAAAAAACATTTTTTCACACTTAAATGAACCACAATAATTCGTTAGTTTTCGAATAACTTTTTTCACACAGTGATTTGAACTGAACTGCTATTAAAGGTATTATAGGTAATGGAAATACCTTCCCAATGACATATTTATTGTTGTTATTTGTTTGACCAGTTTTCATAAATTTTGCCCATACTAAATATATTTTATTCATACTAGAATGCACCAGAACACAATTCTATTTAGCGAATAACTTTTTACACACAGGAATTCTAAGTATGCCCTCATAGTAGCTATTGTAGTTCATAAAAATAAAAATACCTTTCCAACGACATATGTCTCGTCGTTATTGGTCCTGTAGACCGTTTTGTCCTATTCTCCTTTAATGATGAATTTTAAGTTAAAATAGAAATTCTCTTGTTGTGGTTTTGTTTTCTTATTTTCTTAGTAGGTTTTTTTCTAACTTTTTCTTGACGAAAGTGGTAGAAATTATTGGTTCTATGCGTTCGTGTACTTTTGCACTGTTTACTTTTCTCTGAGAGAATTGCATCTCCACTCCTCAAAATTTGACAAACTGCCCAATTTAGCCCAGAACGTAATCGAAAAAAACCTTTATAAGGCTTGTTTTTTATCATCGGGATCTGGATCTGTATTAAATTTTAACACGTATTACAAAAACAATTTTGAAAATTTCCCATTATTTTGTTTTTGTATTACGTGTGAAAGTTAATCCAGATCCAGATCCCGATGATAAAAAACATCTATAATCGTGTACTTTCTGGGCTAAATTGGGCAGACTGTCAAACTTTGAGGAGTAGAGATGCAATTCTCTCAGAGAGAAGTAAAACTGCAAAAATGGCACATTTTTTGCGTAGGGCTAAATTTGGCAGATTTGGCTGTTTTGTGTGAGAAGGTACGCGAACAGACCAATTGATTTTTTAACTTTGCTTTTCATTTTTGAATCTGTCACTTTCATCAAAATATAAGGTGTGTTTCTTAACGTGAAATTTTTTGCAAATTTTCACAACTTGCTGTCAAAAACCATAGTAAAAAAAACTTAAGTTTGGGAAACTTGGGTTTTTTCTTCTTTTTGGTTTGCATTTTGGCTACCACAGAAGACTTTTTATCGTGGGACGTAATGTCCTATGTTCGATAGGAATGGAACAGTTCTAAAATTCAATCCAAAACGCCAGTGGGGCTGTGTAATGTTATGTTTCCACCGCACAAAAAGATCTAAAAAGATTTACTTTGACAGCACCTTTTAAAATGCAAATGGTGTTTTATTTTTTCTTATGAAGAGGAAGTGAGATAGAATGTTTCATTTATAAAGAACTCAATTCAGCCATGAATGAATCCTTCAGCGCTATCTAAGAAAAGGTTAGTTCGATTTGTAAAAGTATTTGTCCCGGGAAGTTTTAAAAAGATTTTACCTTCAAGATTTCCGGAATAAATTTGTAAGGTAAATCTTCGAGATGTTGGAAATGTTAGTTGGAAATGAAACATTACTCTATAATCTGTGCTAGAACACTTCTGATGCGAAACGAAAAACCTCATACAAAAATTACGCAACGAAATCATAAACGAAAAATTTTGTTCTACTTTTCGTTTTTTAGTACGTTGTTCGATTAGCGAAATTTATAATTATTGTACCAGATTATTTGGGGAAGTCTACACTCTTTTTTTTTGGCACATAATTGCGTACTATTAAGCCTAGTACGCTGCTTATGTGAAATGATAATTTTAGTTGGTCTCAAGACAACGACAAAAATGTTCTTTGAAAGTTGCATAAGTTTAAAAAAAGGAGTCTAGACTTCTCCAAATAATCTGCTACAATTATCAATTTCGCTCATGGAACAGCGTACTCCAAACGAAAAGTAGCACTAATTTTTTTTTATGATTTCACTGAGACATTTTTGTATGAGATTTGTTCGTTTCGCATAAACAGCGTACTAGTCTTTAATTAATAATAATCATACAAGAACCTCATTTGAATAATTTAAGCTAAAATTTATTTGCATTATCCTAGTTCTATCGTAAGGTTTGTTTGAGCAAAAAATTAGAAGAGAATATAAATACTTTTTTTTAAACCCGATCACTTTCAAATCCTTCGCATAATAATAACTAAAAGCTAAAAAAAACAAATGAAACTTAATTGGCCCGCAAAAATAATTACCCAACTAATAATAATCATATCCAATTATCAAGGGAGTTTCATTTGGCCATGAGAAATGATTTCTGTGTTATTATGTCGGTTGTGCCGAAACAAAAAAAACAAAACAAAAAAAACATCAGAGCTACCAAACTAATGATTCGCATACAATCAGCGTGCAGCACAAGGCTTTCCCGAAATCCAGCTTTTTGCCAACCCCATCGACCCTCTTTCAGCACATACACAATGCTCTCAACGGAAGGTCTTTAGGAAAACAAAAATCAATTGGGCGTTCCAAAGGGGGTTTTGTGGCAAAAGAGAGGTTGTTGGATAAATAAGTTAAGTCGACAAGTTGACAATTTGAAAACAGTGCCCTCGGGAAGGAACGATAGATGGATACTTGTGTATCGTATCCAGAGAGAACAACAACAACGAAGCAAACCGCACAAAAACCGAACAAAAAATCCGCAACGCCACGCTACGTTGAAAGCAAAAGCGAGCAAATGGATCGGGAAAATAAATGAAAAACCACATAGTTTCATATTATAAGGATGCTGCGGCTGAAGTTCTTTGAGAAGAAGTGAACTCTTCAACAGTGCTAAATAACACATGAGACCGTTAAAGCTAAAAATACAATATTTAATTTTCCTGGTGAAAGTCCAAAATCCCGTTCAATTCTTTAGCTTTACACTTTCTTTTTTATATTTCAGGAGGTTATATTTGTGATTTTAAAGGCAATTTATAAATTCGTAATTAAATCAAACTCAATGTAATAGGAAGACGAAAAATTGGTTATCTTACTGTTGAAGTTTTGCATTATTAAGCATTTCACCAGTTTAAAAAGTCCCATCATGTCCAATGAGGGCACACTGGCTATACTGCGTATAACAATTCGTCATAACAAACAAAGCTTTATTGTCTTATGAGATCGGTTACAGTGCAAGCACTTTGATCGTCCGAAGCCGCACGAGTTCGTCAGAACGATCGATCGTTCAAATCAGTTTGATTTTTTCTGCAGCGTTCTGGCGAACGGTTCTGACGAACAATTCCGATGCACAGTTTTGACGAACAGTTCGGATGCAAGCACTTTGTTGTTCGTGCGAAGCTGCACAAGTTCGTCAGAACGATTGATCGTTCAAATCACTTTGATCTTTTCTGCAGCGTTCTGACGAGCAATTCCGATGCACAGCTTTGACGAACAGATCGGGCGAACAGTTCTGACGTTTGTTCGTCAGAATACGCATCCATAAAGATGATTATGAATTCGTTTTGATGCCTTTAACTGGAAAACTCAAAATGGAGCAGGAAAAGTAATTGGAGAGTTCAAAATATAGTATTTTACATTACAATAATTAGCAATCCGATCGAATCCAAAGCAGACCTGAACGCCAAACACAAATCCTATACTCAGGGAAAACATCAACTCCTTTCGGTCACCATTTTTCAAAACCGATTTTCTCGAAAACTATGGTCATCTTTTATAAAAAAAGGCCAAAAGGGCTAAAAACCCGCCGCATTTTTTCTCAAAAACACACTCGGAACACTAACAGAGCATGGACTCAAAAGTCTCTTTATGAGTAACTTCTCCATTTCTATGATCAAATGTAAAGGAACTTCCATAAGCAGTTATAAAATATTGTTATGACTTCCACATTTGAACTATAACGACTCTCAAATGAAGAAGAGCCATCTACCGGATTATACCTGATACAAACCAACCTACGCCTACGGAGAGCTTTAAAGCTGCGATGCTTAATGTCAAAATAAAAGCTTAAGCAAGGAAAATTTTCCCTATTGAAAGCTCTAGAAGCAGATACGAGAACATTCGGGCAATATCCGGAGCTGTGGACACAGTTTGCTTTTAATCGTTAATGAATAAAGTTTTTTTGTAATAAAAGTGAATATAGTAAAGTCGGTGACTTCATTTCAGTGGTGAACGATATATTGTTCTATAGTAAGAAAAGTAAAGTGCTTTATTTTGTGAAATAAATAAGTGGAGAATTCAAATAAAGTCAATAAGTTTTTTAAACGAACCTGAGGAAATATTACAATATTTATCCCGGATTTAATAGGTATGAATATATTTTCTCGCCATGATGGAAAAATACAACTCGGTGTCATGACGTTACCAAAATGTCTTTTTAACCCATACCATAAACATAAGCAAACAATGAAGCAGCTCCTCACAAAACCAATAACCACCAAAAAGCCAGCACTCACTATTATTCCAGCAGACATCTTCCAGATTCAAATTTGAAATTCTAAATGGGTTTTTTCCCCCAACTTCTCAATCAACTTATGAAAATATTTTAGGTAAATACATCCATAATAATGTAAATATTTACCTTCAAACCTATCCTAAATCTTACCAGTACGCCCTTCTCAACGTCTCCTAACTTTCCGAATTTGATAATCCAGAAGTCCTCATTCGATCCCACATTCTCAATTAATAGCGTTCATTCATTCATATGCCCAACTCTTCCCCTCTTCCCTGCACATCCAATCTCTACACACCCAATCACTCCAAACTAAACCCTTCCTGCTCGGCAAACCTTCCTGGGACCTCAACATCATATTTGGACTGGTTCAGTGAACAATCCGCCAACGAAACGGAAGATTTTCCGAATACCGCCGCCGCTCATAAGAGTGTTCATGAAACTCTCACGCGCCGGTGGGTGATTCAAATTGGCCACCGAGATTGTGCGATTTTACCCCGTTAGACTTCTTGTGGGTTTTTTTTAAGGTCGCAAGTCTATGCTTAAAATCCACAAACCACCACTGCCCAGAAAGCTAACATAATCAAAGCCATTTCATTTGTCAAATTTAACGTGACTTATGCAAACTTGTGGCATAATGGTGCATTGGACTGTCATGCCGAATGCCTGGGTTCGATTTCCAGCCACTGCCACCTTAACCAAGAAATGGTTTTCCCGAGGTTTTTTGCGAGGAACTGACAAATCCTCTAAGAATATACTTGTCATGAATAACTGCTTCTCATCTAGCCGTTCGGACTCGGAAAAAATTTTTAGGTGCCCTCCATTCCTGCCAACAACACACAAAGGATTGGTTGAGAGTTGTAAGTCACTAGGCCCTGCTTCTCCACGAGCTGTTGCGTCACTAAATTTATTGAATAGGAAGATTTAACAAGATTAATTTTTAATCTTCAAGATTTAAAGAAGATTTCAGGTAAATCTTATTAAATGTCAGATTAGCATTAGGTGGAAATATAGCATTACATAACATTTGTTGGAACCCTCCTTGAATTCGCTAGCCAAGCTCAATCGCCATATCAGAAGCTGTACAACGCAGATTTCTCCGATATACCCTTCGTCGTCTTCCTAGGTCTTATAATATTATTTTATACTATCTACTCACCGAACGCTTAACCAAGATCTAATAAGATATTTTCGTTAATCAACAAGATTAAAAACTATAATCTTGTTAAATCTCCCTATAACAAATAGTTTAACAAATCAAGCTTAACTATTCTTATATGTATAGCGCTGAAGGATTTATTGGTGGCTGGATTCAGTGTGACGCAAAAGACACATTCTATCTCACATCCACTTCACAAGAAAAAATTAAACCTCATTTGCTTTTGAAGTGTGCTCTCAGAGTTAATCTTCTTTTTAATCATAGGTTTGTTCGTTGAGCCCTGAAGTCACCATGGGGTTGCCCCAAAGCGTTTTTTGAAAACCCTGAACTCGCCCTGGCCAGCAAATTCTGTGTTTTTTGAGACCTAGGGTCGCCCTTAACTCGCCCTGAAGTAGAACTAGGGAACTTGCTGGGGCGAGTTCAGGTAAAGAATAAACTGCCAAAGTGACATGAGCTCTGAAGCATATTTTGCTGTGGATTCACATGCTGCAGATAATTCTATTGTCCTTGAAATGGAAATTCAAGGAATACACAAGCTTTCATGAACAAACAACAAACAGAAATAGAAAACGAAAACTGTTGTTTGTTTTTATCCATTTTTAAAAGAAATTTTGTTTCTTTCTTATCTCAACAACACAATAGAAGACCTTTTGGTGTTTTTTGAGATCCGAAAAACTCAGGTTTTTTGACAATTCTTGGGGTTGTCAAGAAAACCTGGGTCAACCCTGGGTAAACTTCAACGAACAAACCTCATTTCATCCGATGGAAACACCACATAAATCGTTTTCCTTAAATTCCGGATTATCTTTTGGTGAAAACGTAGTATTACCCTCTTGTGTAGATCGATTAAAATTAACCAATTTGCAAACCTTACAAAAACTTCGTGACTTCGCTGACTTTCTCTTTATGAAATGATTCCCATTTACACCTAACCAACGTAATCTCTGATTCACTCTTCTCTTCCGCCTTTCTCATCACCGCACACAAACAATGGCCTCTTTGAACCAATCTCAAGAACGTTGCGTTTAGCCAATAACTCACATGCTATCTCTGACTTCTATATCAAGTCTACCTCAATACATCTTGTCCAAAGACCTTTGTTTTTTTTTTTTAATTATTAAATACAACAAAATAGCAGAATTATAACAAATTGTTGTTGTATTCTTCAAAGGAATTTTTTTTTTAAGCCGAGCACTAAAAAAGAAACACGAAAAACCCACCATATATTTAAGTTTATGCTTGTATTAGGCTAAATAAACATAAATAAAATTGTTGAATCTGATATGAACTTAAGTTGAACCTGACTTAAACCTAAGCTGAATCTTGGTTGAACCTGTGTTGAACCTTAGTTGCAACTGAGTTGAAGCTTAGTTACACCTCAGTTGAATCTAAGTTGAACCTGGGTGGAACTTAAGTTGAACCTAAGTTGCACCTGAGTAGCACCTAAGTTAAACCTGAGTTGAAGCCTTCATGCAAATTCTGCAAAATCCTTTTCATAAATTCTAAGTAAGTACATGCGACGCATTCGTGTTCTTTATTTGCTTTTGTTGTGGATTCACTCCTTGTATATTCGCCGCATCACTAGCAATTAGATAAACAACCACAATATGTCTCTTATAATTATATTGATTTCCCAGACTCCCCAAATGAGTTAAACCTTTAAGACAACAATTTGTCATTTGAATGGGATATAAACTAATGAGCGTTCACCCAAAAAAAAAGAAGGAAGTTGAAGAGGATGTATTTATGACGTGGGGTCACTAATTAGGATATGGTAGAATTTTTTGCATGTTTTAATTCTAATCGTTATCTTCGTTCTGTATTTAAAGAATTTCCATATGTTTCAAAAAAATAACCAACCATAAGAACCATCCTCGCTATCTTTTTATTTCTCAAATTATTAAAATCCTTTGTATTGCAAAATGTCAGTATTTGTATGCAGTGCGGATGGTCTGCGAATTCGCAACTCGGGGAAATTGACTCAGATACCCGTGCGTCAGGTGAACTATTTCATATGAACATGTTACTTCGCTTGGATTTATAAGCAGTAAGCTTTTATATAAAAATATTGTCGATCTTTATGTTGAAACTTGCGCGTAAAAGCTGTAAACGTCAATTTTCATAATTTACAATTAACAGCAAAACTGTCACGCTATATGTTGGCGTCTCATTTGCATCGTCTCGTTACGCCGATAGCCTTTGAAAATGAATGAAAAGGTATTTTTAACTTATAAAGTAACATTGTTTAATCACCTTATATCATCTTCATGCATAAGCCTTTTAAATATTAATCTTTTTCTCAACAAAACTACTCGTAATACTCGTACATTATACAACTGCTTTTTTTAATTGTTTGCTTCTTAAAATTAATTTATTTATCATCGTAATCTATCATCTTAACAATTATGTTATCTTTTTGAAACTTACACAGTATTCTAACACCCCTGGAAGTAAACCTACACTGTCAATCATTTAAATGGTAAATAATAATAATCACTTGGTTCTTTGTTCTTAGAATAATATCCGTTTTGTTTTTATGTTAAGCTTTATTCGTACTCGTGTCGTATACCTCATATGTGTTGTTTACACCTACTCCTTTTTCTCATTTCAAAAATATAAATACTAATAGAAAAAATAAATATTTTTGTATTACAGGTCTTGACGCTTTAGTACGAGAACTCAAATCAGGCAAAGTTACACTGCGACGCAATCGAAGAAAAACCAAAACAAACGAAGCCCTCCAAGAAATGTTCCAAGTCTTAGAAATAAGTCAAAAGCAAAACAGAAATTCCCAAATTGTAATCGATATACACATATGACCGTTAAATTGAGTCAATTTAAGCCTTCTTGCAATGCCTTTATGCCTTTTTGTATTTAAAAAAAAAAAAATAATACGCATAGCCTTTATTTTTTCGAGCCTTATTAGTGCATTATTATAAACATTCAGATATTTAACATCACCTATAACTCTACTAACAATTTTTTTTTATCTACACATGTCGTATACCCTAGGTTAATTTTTTTTTCATTTGATATAAACCGAGTTTATTTTTTGTTAAGTATTTTAGCAAATCGGCTTTAAAAAACCCGTTATTTATGGTGCTTTTTTTTAACACAATAACCAATAACACATTTGTCTTCCATGGAATTTATTTAAAATTTATATTAAAAATATTTTGTTAACTAATCATTTTTTGTTTATGGATTTAAAACTTATAACTTTGATTCACTTTGGAATCGAGCACATCTTTTATTTATGTTTAACATAAAAGTACATTAAATGTACCTAGCTTTTAATTAAGTTTGATTTTTTTATTATTATATTTTTATCTATTTACTCAACAAATAATCAACGAATATTTTTGTTCTAATAGTTATTGTTACAATAAAGCATGACAAGAAAATATCCATCAGATGAGTTTTTGTTCTCCTTTATTTTACAGGTCATCCGAAAGCCATAACTTTGTTGGACTACTAGGGCCCCTAGATTGATTAGCTGTAGACCTAGTGGGTCTCCAAGGGGCTCCGGCAGTATTTCAGATAATTTAAACAGAAATCTTTGTTAAGTTGATATCCGCTCCCTAGCATAGGTGTTAACTGCCGTGTGCCAGTCCGTTTGATAACTTTTCCTATTAAAAAGATATGATATCTTTCAGGTAATTATCACTTCACCAAATTCACCACTTAATCAAATTTTGGTGATTTTATAATGCATGTGCCACATGCATGCACTGTCTTACGAAGTGTATACTGGTAGTAGTAAACAGTCCTATCACACGTGTGCGTGTATTTGTTAAGAGGTATCCGTTCATTACACGCGGAATTAGGCGAGTTTAAAATTTCAACGAACCTTGTGACACGACCGAATGGTCGTATAGTGAATGGCAGTTTTTGAGACAGTCCTTGCGACCGAACTACTCAGTCTACGAATAATCTTCATAGTTTTTATTTTGTTTCTAGGAGGCGAAATAAATAAAAAAACAAATTGAAGGAATTTTTTGATACACTGTTCGTAAAACTGGTTCGCAACGTGTGTGCGTGTACTTTCGACAGTCGTTGCAACAGCCCGATCGACAGCCTTTGTGACAGTCTTAACGTGAATGGCTCGCTTTACACATTTGTTAATAAAAATTACAAGTTAACAAACGTATGAATGCTAACACGTTGTTATCCGCTGTTTATTAATATGGGGGTTAGTTAGTTAGAAAAGCCGAGGTAGAGATCTTTTAGTTTATTTTAAGGCAAATTTTCTCAAAAAATAGAAGTGCCGAGTGTACATTACAGAAAATATAGATCAACGGAGCCTCAGGGCATAATTTTAACCCATACAATGCCTACTCTTAGATAATTTAATAATATAATATCTTTTATTTATTTCATGAAAAAACACGTTGAAAATCTCGAATATCAAATCAGTTTATACTTTCTAGTATTGGTGGTTCCTGAGATATAGGACTTCAAAAATCGTAACTGACTGACTCATCACTCACTAGCTGACACATCATTAAAATGATGCAGCACTTCCCGATACTGTAGAATTTTGAAATTTTTGGATTTTCCACTTTTCGATGAAAATCTGTATTATATCCATATATGAAGCATTTCCATACATAGTAGAAGAATAATTTTTCGGAAAAGTAAGGCTTTTAATTTAGGGTAAAGGAAAAATTGCAAATTTGAGAATTTGCATTCAGGGTGAGTGGCAACCACCCACTTCCTCAGAATTGTTATCAATAAATTATTATATGAAGTACTTCCCATTATTGTAGAATGATTAATTTAGATAGAGTGGTAGGAATGTGCATGCAAAGTTTAAAATTAAAAACTCGAGATTTAACATTTGGGGCCGTGGCATCCACCCACTTTCTAAGATTCTACTAATTATATGGGTACTATTTTGGAGAATAATGAAATTTGGGCTGTAGTGATCGAACAATTGATATTTTCTGTTCAGGGGCCGTGAGATCCACCTAGTTTCCCAGATCAAAAAATCTTTGTGAAAACGAATGAAATTACAACAGAAACATAATGTTCGACATCTTAAAGTAAGTACGCGAAGTTCCAAGTTTATGAAATAGTGGAGGAGCACTAGCATTTTACTTCGGAACCCGGGGAACCTGCTCCGATTTTGATGATTTTTTTTTTGGAATGTAGGAAATTGAAATTAGAAAAAAGTTTACAATTCAAAAATCGACGCTCTCAACAGGAATTTTTTAAAAAATTGAAAAACCAATTTTTTTTTTCAACAAAGAATAATTTTTCCTGTATTTGCTTTAAACAATTAATTTAACTCAAAAACACACTCCAAAAGCTTACAAGAACGTTGCACATAATTTTCCTAAATATAATAGTCCAAATCCCAGAACAGTCAAACCCGCTTACAGCCACAAGGAGATGGCAAACCAGGCGCTTTCAGGCGGCAACTGCCCTGATACAAAATGACTTACTCTTAAGCGATTGTGATTATTAATAGGTCTTACTGGTGTTTTGTTGTTGTTTACACTTATTCAAAAAATATACACTCCGCTTCTACCGAATAGACTCACAATTTTTCAAAGGCGCTTTGTCTACTTTTTCCAGAAATTGTGCATTAATGTATCATTTGATGATGCCTTTTGTTTGTTTGTGATTGGAAAAATAAATCAGAAGGAATAAAAAGCAAAGCTTATTTTTCTTAAACTCTGTTGCAAAGTATTTTCACATCGAAAAATTCAGTAATCGGCCCTATAGAGGTAACCATATAGGAGCGGAATTTTCTCCGCAACGCATGCTTCGTCGGAGATTCAATTTCGGTTCGAAGTATAGCTTTCATCGGAAGAAATTATACAGAAATGCGACGACGCATTGCGATGCATATAAATTCCAGGCAGAGATGTGCAAATTAACAGATATATCGAAAATGCGATATATTTTCGATATTTTGTATTAAATAAACACCATAAGCGTTTTAAATCATGAAAAATCGGTGAGAGAGTGTAATTTATTGTAATTAAGTAATTTTTTCAACTATAATGCGCTATCGATTTTAAGAAATGTAATTAAATTCACCGATTTTTAAATCAAACTATCGAATAAAGTCCCCTCCCTATTTCCAAACATATGTGTTTTGTTTCCGTTTGAAGTGTCAAAAAAAGAATAAACTAAAAAAAAAACTTTAGAAACACAAATTATTTATTTATTTAACTTAAAACAAGTAATAATAAGAAGAAATGGATAGTGTAGCATTATTTTTGGACGCCAAATCCAACGAGCTAAGGGCACGAAATAAAGAAAATATATGAAGTGTGAATATCAATCACAATGGAAATGGATCAATACACAAAACAAAAGAACAAGAACGTACTTTTTTCCATCCACCAACATCCCTTTGTTTTGGTCCCAATAAATTTTACTGATTGGCCAGATCTTCCCAAAACACAGCCACAACTTCTGGTGTAGGTACTTTTTGTATAATTTTGAGCAATATCGGGATATCCGCTGAGCAGATTCACCATCCGCTCATATTGCTGGGGAGTTGTTTTTTCGTTCGGCCTAAAACAAAAAGTCCACAAGTCAACGTAAATAAAGTTTATTTCTTTATTACTTACATTTTAATTATATATTTCTTTAAAAAGAAAACACTTTCCGCAACAAGAACTTGTCGGAGGACTTCGGTTCGGAAAAAATTCTGTTTGTATCCGTCAAAAATAAAACCATTAGAAGTACTACATCGCATACAAACGGCATGCGGAGAGAATCCGATCAGCTGATCGGAGAACTACCTCGAAGCAAAATGTCTCCGATTTGTAGGTAATCGGAGAAAATTCCGCTCCGACGCTTGCCTCGATAGGGCCGATTGTCTGCGTCGCGGTCGACTGAAACATGACACAAATGTTGAAATTGGTAATAAAAGTTGATGGAAGGAAGTAAAAGAAGTTTTTCTTTGGTAATCTTACAAGAAGAGTACCTACCAGGGCCACACAAACCAACTATATGTGCAAGCGGTGCAAATGCGCAGGGAGCTGAACCAAATGGGCCAAAGCCACAAGACAACCACTCCTAGCTACCTAGTTTTTAATTTTCAATTCTTTTTAAAAGCTGACTGCTCACACCAATTTTTGATAGCCATTCTTATTCTGAAAAAAAAGCAAAAATCCAGCTCGAGTCGGCCTGGTACCTACTGTCGCTTTTTTCTTTACGCAGACAATAACTGAATTTTTCGATGTTAAAATACTTTGCAGGAGAGTTGAAAAAAAAATAAGCTTTGCTTTTTATTCCTTTTGATTCATTTTTCCAATCACAATCTCTATTCGGTAGAAGCGGAGTGTTCCTGAATAATGTACTATTTTGGGCTATCGTTCCTCCACTTAAAGTTAATATCAAATATTAAGTTGAGTAATATTGATAAATAACTCCAAGTTATCATATAAAGGAGAATGCCCAAAATTGTATGGATAAAAAACCCAAACTCAATTATGTGCCTTGAAAGGGCATCAATTGCAAATAATAAATATGAAGTCACTTTCTTAAAAAGTTATCCCCGAGACCGATGGCTATGACAATTTTTTAACAAAAATTCATGATAATTCAAAATATAATCCAGAAAACCATGCGCACAACTTCCCAATGTGCTTTGATCATGAATGCATGAACAGAGGCGGAGTTCAGGCTAATTAGCTTCTAATCTAATAAATAAATTTATAACATTCTTTTTCTATGTACATAGCCTGCAAGCAAGTAAGTATTATGCTTGTTATTATATTGATTATTTCCACATTAACGTGTCTAATTAAGGGCTGTCTGCGTAGGGTAGCTGATATATGTACCATCGTAGCATTGCGAATAACTGAGACTTATAGCACTCTCATTGTGTAACTGCCAACCAAAAACCGTAAAAATTCCAATCGGTGTCCGTAGTAAAAAAAAGTAAGTATACGCCACAGTACACAATTTAAAAGTAATATTTTGCGCAGGTTATCAAAATTAAAAGTGTCAGTAATTTCAAATGGCTACTCGAGACCCCTTTAAATAACTCGTTTGCAAGCATACAACAACAAATATTGATGTTTAACAAGTAAACAGCCTGTACTTCCGCTTGTTTCACCAATTATGATAGATGGGCAGAAGTCAATAAAAATTAAAGAGTATTCGCTACATTACCATTTTACCTCGGTACGTAATAGTTACATCCGGATCCTTTAAATAGGTGTTAGTGGCTCCAATAAATGTTCATCGGATGGAATGCATGCTTTGTTGACTCAAACGCCAGCCGATGCATACTTTGTAGTCTACATTCCAAAATAGTCTTCTTTCTAAGAATGCAACTATGCAATGCAGAACTTTTGGCTGCAATGCATCCTTCACTGCTTTTCTTATAGATACTTTTAAGTTTCTCATTTTTCGTTTTACTTTCAGCACAATAAAGTTAAAACTTAAGACAGAATCCACTTGATCACTTCATTATATAGATCTGTCTCTTTCTATTTCGAACTATCTATCGCCTTTTGATTAAAAATTAAACTCGTTATAACTACGTATTAATATTTTGTGCAATCGGTGATAGTTTATTCTTGAGAAACTAATTTCATATTTGATACCTTCTTTGTATGTGGGGAACAATCAAGTATTAATGGAGGGAACGGGGGTTAAAGGTATTTCGAAATGAAAGAATGCTAAATTTCCTACAAAAAAAAATATTATTCATATTCATATTCAGTAAGAGCACGGTTAATAAAGATATGCAGAGTAGAAATTTCAAACAAATATCACTTCAGTACTTATTTTCAACTGAATTTGAAACAAAAATTGAGTCCATGCGAATTGAAAAGGTTTGCTTTTATTTCGAGGAAGACATTGAATCGATTCCTCATCTTCCATGCACTTGCCCTGCTCTATCTATATAATTCACCACGGGCGCCGAAAAAATCCTGCCAGACTTTTGTATTCGAAGCCAAGATGCATGCATTTGCAGACCCTTATACTCATTTTTTTACTTGCGATATATACAGGTACAGGGCAAGTTTTAAATTCGTGCAAAAAAAACTGTTACTCGACCTACAGCCTAAAGCCTTATGGGCTTTTCAATTGACAATCCAGAAGCGTTCGGAATGCGTGTAAACCCTTCTGAGAGTGTTATATTGGCATTCATAACGACAGTTCTTCTCCTGAAAAGAACAGAAAACGATTCTGGATTTCATTTCAGAATCGAAACCAGAACTACTCACACATTCAAACACATACTTGTCATAGTGTTGTCAAATATTGCAAAAAGTAAATTTTAAGCTAAAAATAAGTGAATTTCATACATTTTACTGTTTCTAAGAACAATTATTTTCCGTTTATAATATTATTTATACATTTTCTTTGTTAAAAATTATCATACTCGTTCATATTTGTGTCCGGCAAGTCCGCTATTTCGGCATCCGCATGTGAAATTGCACAAATACAAGGATACGAAAACTTCATAATCAAACTGCATGTTCCTGTTTGTTTTATTGGCGTTCCGGATCGGAGAGTTCTTCCAATCGAAAAGGCCATTAACCACTGAAGAGATTTTTTGAAATTTTGAACTTGCGGTTTTTTTTGTAATTCCCTAGAGGGGATATTGAAATTTTTTTGGTCCAAAAATAACGGTTCTATTTATCGCAAAAACTGCTCTTACGATTTTGATAAAAAAAAGAAAATATGGCAGTTATGGAGCAGTTTTTGGTAAAAAAAAAAGCAAAAACTGTTATTAACTGTACCTACCATATAATGGTTTTTTGATTTTCAGTTTTCTCAATAACGGCTCAACCGATAACAATCAAAAATTGTATGCGAAAGATCTTTTAAAATATAAATATGTTTTAAAAGAAAGTTTTGAAAACAAATTTTGATTTTTTTTTTGAAAATGAGTTGATGATTTTTAAGGTTTATAAATATATTTTAATAAATATTCAAAATTGGCATACCCTTAAATGTTACCAAAACTGTAATACGCTAGTCAACGGAATTAAAGGAACAAATTATTAAATTTTCGTTAGTGTTTTGTTGATTGACTCAAAAAAATTATCCATAGAATTGAGGACCTTAAAAAAATTATTTCTATAAAACCTGAAAAAAAATTTTGATTTGTCAAATTTCCAAAACTGTTTTTGAATTTTGTATAACGTCATTATTGGCTGAGATATTGGTAATTTATAGATTTATAGATTTATTTCTTAAACATCGGTGTGTAAAAAGATTTCTCTTGTAAGTAATACAGGTAAACAATGTAGGTATGTATGTATGTATATAAAATTAAATAACAATAGCTGAAGTAAATGCAATAGATTTTGAGAATTATATGGCATGCAAGTTCAAATGTACATTTATGATGCTAAGAAAACTTAAGTAAATAAAAAAAAAAGTGGAAAATATTGTAACTATGTACATATGCATATTAAACTTCAGTTTGCGTCATCAGGAGAGTTGAAAATTTCATTCCATCCTAGAATATTTCACTCAGAAAATAAGTTGACAAAATCTATGTGGTGAAAATCACGATATTGACAAACTTCGGGTTGAAAACTAGTGTTAACGTTCAGTCCAAGAGTTGCAAAAATTAGGTCATGGCAGGAAAAAGTTGATTATAATGGCAAAGTAGGTTAGGATTGCTAATAAGAATCACATCGATAAGCGAAGGTGTTTTGTTTGACATAAAGTGTGTATCTTTCAGCATAGAACTTACCGAGGAGTTGAGTAAATTTATATTTAAGTCCCCACAAATAGCCAAATTTGGCGATAAATTACATATTTCCTCGATTGTACAAATTAAACTATTAAATAATTTTTTAGTTTTTTTAAAAAAGATTTTTGAGGATGAACCTCTTTATTTCAGAGTTGATTTTAAACTAAACTATAACAAGAATAATTTCTTAAAGATAACCTAAGCGTATCCCACCAACCTCGATAGCGTCTCAGATAACGTCCATAGTTTTGTCACTCAAGTGCGTGGCGTGGTGTTTATCCTATCTTATGATGGTACCTCTTAAGAATAATAATTATTCCGCTTCGTAGACAGATTTATGTGTTTCGTAAGAGTGTCCGATGTCCCTCTTAAGAATATTCTATTATGTTGACAGATTTGTGCATTTAGTTCATAAGAACCAATCTCACAAAAATGTGTGTTAACATACACACTGAAAACTCTATAATCCGCAACATAGGGAGGCATGTCTATTGTACCAATGGTGTATTTATTTTCTCCACTAAGAATGTCAATAAAAATGAATTCAGTGATATGAGAAATGTCTGACTGCTTAACAATTTTAGTTTTGATCGAATTTTTAATATATGTACATTGCGACCCCGCCACCTCTTGTTTTCTCTCTGTCCGCGCGAAAAAATTTAAAGCCTTTAATTGAAAAATACTCACTATTCATGTTTGGTTTCAACCAAATCTCAGAAATGCATATAATCAAAGTTAAAAGCATCTTTTTTCATTCAGTCAGTAAACCATATGCAAAAACAAAATTGTACGACAGCAAAAAAAAAATTGTACAACAGCAAAACAAAAATTGTACGACGGCAAATCTCGAAACTAAAAACATAAAGCTGTAGAATGCAAACGAATGATAACTGACTTACTGGAACACTTTCGAAATGCAGACAAAAAATTGAATCGGTGAGTGGAAGAAAAATACAAGCGCAATTACAAAACATATATTTTAAAAAAATGCGTTCTTTGTTTAGGTATAAATAAAGAATCATTAATGCCATTTAGATTATCTTACAGAAAAATATATTATTTGTCTGTGCAGTAAGGAGTGATGTTTGTTTTTCTTGAAAGTATAATTTGGCACTTGTACTACTCTTCCACTTACCGATACAATTTTTTCACTTCAGCATACTTTCGAGTCTCAATTTATTTCTTTTGAGATCTGCCAAACTAATCATTCAATTTTTTGTTTATAAAACAGTTTTTGTAAAATATTTGTTTTTATTGATTTTTATTAAACTTAAAAATCTTTGGCTAATACATAATATAACTAATAATACATATAATTTTGTAATTGACACACTATTGCGTTTTTGTCATTTATCTTAATTAACAAAATATTGTATAATTACATTACATTAAAGTAATTATTATATAGAATATAAATTTATTTACACGATCAAAGTAAATATCAAACTTTTTTACATTTTTGCGTTGTGTACTTTTCAAATATTTAAGAATTGTTTTAACTAACTACTATAGCCTATGCTCGAAAATATTTAAAATAAATTTAAAATAAAAATACATACATAAATATTTATATGACTTTTTGTTAAGCTTGTAAGTAGTTTATTTTCCTTTTTTTTGTAAAATTAGAATTGTGGCACTTGTGTTTCTTTCTGTATAATTTTTTATCATAAGAACGCTAAGATGGTTCTGGTTTTTAAACTTGGTTTGTCTAATAAGATATTTTCTTTTTTGTTTGGTCATTAGTGTTATAATTTTCTTATTTTTGAGATTTTACAGAGTGTATAAGAAGTTTGAAATATCAACATTGAGTACATACATTTTTATAAAATTGTAACATATAATTTGTAAAATTTAAATAAAACCGTTGCACTAAAATTACTAAATGTCATTTGCATTTGCATTTGTTTATTTTTTTTTATTTCCCTTGTTGATTTGTACGTTTAATATTTTATTTTAAAACAAAAACAAATTTGAAAAAGGAAGACTTTATATATTATTTAATCCTCGTAGGATACACTTAGAGCTAACACACATTTTTAAGAGTCGTAAAAAATAGTATTTGGCGTTTGCGATATTCCTGACATTACAACCAGCAATTTATTGGTGCTTTGTGCGAGTGCGAAAAGAATTTGAAAAAAAACAGCAAAAGCTTTTCCCTGTAACACTTTTATGGAATGTGCTTGTTATTTCTTGATGGTTTTGGCGGTGGAGTTGGTGGCCTTCGTTTATCGTCAGTTAGAACAGGATTTGTTGTTTCAACATATTCATACGTTGAATTCATAATACTGGTGGGGCTCATTGTTATAAATGCACTGCTGCTTTGTGTCCAGTCGATTCCTGTGAGACTTGTAAAGTCAGAAGAGTCACGCGTTTTAGCTGGCAGAGGTGGTGGTTTGAGGTCCTCTTCAGACGTTGAATCAGTTGTATCCACGATATCTATATTTAATGAGAAATGGAATAATTGATTGCTGTATGTATTATTTTTGTTTTAAATTACCAACTGAATTTCGATTACTACTATCACCACCCGATAGAGATTGAGTATCAGCCGCGGAGAAACCTTTCATACTAGATGTAGGTGTTGCTATACTAGCTGGGCGGGAGAGACGACGCTCCTTTTCCTTTTCCGAACGAAGTGGTCGTTTTGATGTTAGCTTTAAACCAAAGAAATACAAGAATATAGTCAAAACCAATAATTAAGTTTTTGATAATGTTGATGGAAGTTTTCGGAATTTTGAAAAAAAACTGCAAAGTTATTTGCCTAGCTCTTCGAAAATGCAATGAGTAATACCATGCTATTATATTCAATCTGAAACCTAAAAATGCATTTGCAGTACACTAGGGCGTATGTGGAACATTTTTGTTTCAAACAAAATATATTCATATGGAAATTAAAAGGTTGGGGAAGTAAATCTTATCACTTCATTTTTCTGAAAGTTCTTCGTGTGTTGCACCCCTTTCTCTGCCAGAGCCTTGTTCCTCTCTGTGTCGCTTAAAGAGTTGGGCAACCATTAAAGTTGACTCGATGTTCATTCTTCTGGCAGTTTGCACACCACACATTAGTTTCTTGTAAATATTTCCTTTCAATTGCACACTCCCAGTTCGTTGCACTTGGCGCAAACGTATTAGCGTCTAAACTTTATGGCAACGCATCCAAAACGCAGGCAGTTTCTGCATTGTACTGAATCGTTGGATCTCAAGCGTTCCCAGTGCACTCTCTGAGTTTTCTTGTAGACTTCACTAACATCAGTGGATATGCCAAGCTCAACTACAAAGTTGTGTTAGATTTTTGCTTTGTTTGGATTTAAATGGTGTAAACTTCACGACTTGCGGTCCTAAACCTAATTCGTCCTCTACCTTGATGTCTGAAAAAGGGAAGGGAATCCCTTTTAGCAGAAGTAGGTTAGGTTAGGTTAAATGGGGTGGTGAAACGAGAAGGTCGCATCACCTCACTCGGATCTCAGTCGATCCATTGTGCTCCCCTGGGTGTAGGCAAGCTAGGTATAAGGAGGGGGAAGGAAATTGATTATTGGAAGCTTAGGTATGGGGGCCTCCCTGAACCATCCCACGAGACGTCACCCAGTTCGTCGAAAAATTATTCTCCGAGGGCTGCCTTTCTAGTTCTGGCTAGGCTGGGGCATTCACAGAGGAAGTGAACTGAGCCCTCCTCTGCCTCTTCATCCTGACACCCTCTACATAAGTCAGATGAGCCGATGCCCATTCTTCTTAATTGGATTCCCATTGTGTTGTGACCTGTTAGGATTCCAACCAATAGGGAGAGTTGAGGCCTGCTTAGCTTGAGTAAATACTCAGTTTTTTTCTTTGAAAGATCCGGCCATAAGTTCCTCGAAATACGACAGGTATCAATTGTTGACCATCTGGTAAATTCTTCTTTTTTCTTGCTCTAGTAGCATAAGAACAGAGCAGTCGGTTTGGCTCGTACCAAGAGATGATCCGTTTTTGGCCAATTCATCTGCCATTTCGTTCCCGTATATGTCACGATATCCTGGGACCCATCGAAGGGTAACTGTATTTGATGCGCTGAGTAATTTCAATTCATCACGACAGCGAACAACCAGTTTTGACTTTGTAACAAATGAGGTAATGGCTTTGATTGCCACCTGGCTATCAATAAAAATGTCAATATTTTTGTTAACTAACTCACATGTGCAAAGGCTCTTTGCAGCCTCACAAACTGCGAGCACTTCCGCTTGAAAGACACTGCAGAAATCTGGAAGCTTTATTGATCTGTCTAAGGGTGGGTTAACTGAAAAAATGCCTGAACCTACCCCTTCGTTAGTTTTTGAGCCGTCCGTGAAGACCGAAACATGATTATTGTTTATGACCCGGTTTTTCGTCCAGAGTGTCCTTGTGGGAATATTTGTTAGGGCTACCGGATTAAAATCAATGTGCGGTAATGTGTAGTCTGTTCAAAGGGTAGACACGGTGCATTCAAGAGGACACAAGCGTCCACAAGCTTTTTTTCAAAGCGAACCTCTGTCTACCAACTCCTACTCTCACCTCCAAGTGGTGAACATCGGGTGCCTAGTACCTTTAACTGAAGATGGGGTTCCAATCCCTGTGGACGGTTTTAGGGGGCAGCAAACGAGAGAGGGGGGAGGAGTGTTCCCACTAAGGCACTTATCCTTCATCCAGGCGGCAGCGGAAGAGTTCTCAAGATGGAATCAACGGTGGCGTCTACAGTTCCAGTTAGGCTGAACTACTTAGTGAACACCTTATACGGGCTACTACGACATATTCGGAGCTCAGGCCTATAAGGAGCGGTTAATCCGGCTCCCCGCCCTTGGAGTTATATTGTAAGGGTCTGGTCCTCCAGAATGGGGGTCGTGCCGTCGGGGTGACTTCCCGGCCACGTAAAGCTATCTTAGTTGCAAAGCACCAACAAGCCTCGGATACGGACGAATTTACTGTTGACGAAGCAAGCAAACGAAATAAGGACAACGAACTTCGGATCTGCACGTGGAATGTTCTGTCTCTCTATAGACCACGTGCAGCCGAACATTTAGCGGAGGCCCTAGACTGCTACAAAGCAGACATCACCGCCATCCAAGAAGTGCGATGGGATGGGCCGGGCAAGAGAAAACTGAAAGACTGCGATATCTACTATGGTGACTGTTACCGACCACAAGGGCAGCGTCTCTTTGGATGTGGATTCGTCGTTAGAGGCAGACTTAGGCAAGAAGTCTTGAGTTTCAACTATGTGAACGAGCGCCTCACGACAATTCGCATCAAGGCTAAATTCGCCAACATCAGCCTGATATGCGCGCATGCCCCCACAGAGGAGAAAGATGACGACACCAAGGACGAGTTTTACGAGCTCCTGGACAAGACATATTAGCAATGCCCTAGCTATGACATTAAAATTGTCTTGGGTGATTTTAATGCCCAACTAGGAAGAGAAGACGTCTTTGGTGGCACAATCGGAAGATACAGCCTGCACGACACCACCTCCGATAACGGACTCAGGCTAATCGACTTTGCTGCGGGGCGAAACGTTGTGGTAGCTAGTACGCAGTTCCCGCATCTCGATATACATAAGGGGACATGGCGAATTCCTGGTCAATCAACCGCCAACCAAATTGACCACATTGCGATCGACGCAAGGCACTCCTCCAGTATCAAGGATGTCCGAACGTTCCGAGGAGCCAACGTTGACTCGGACCACTACCTCGTTGTAGCAAAGGTAATGCTACGGATATCCAGACCAAAGCCAAAACAGGGAAATACTGTGAGAAAGTTCGACGTCGGACGGCTACAGTCGCAGGAAATCGCCAGATCCTTTTCCGATCGGGTCTCTCGCACCCTCTTAACTAGTCCTTTGCCGCCAACTGCAAACATCGAGAACCAGTGGAAAAACTGCCAGGAAGCCATCAGAGATGCCGCCTCTGACGTGCTGGGCTTTGCACGACCACCACAGCGAAACCCCTGGTTCGACGAAGAATGCCGGCAAGTACATGCAGCCAAACAACAGGCATACAAAGCGGCGCTGCATAGAATGACCAGAGCTGCTCGCGAGCTCTGCGAGCAGAAGAGGAGAGAGGAACACAAGCTTCTTAGAAGGAAGAAGAAAGAGCATGAGAAGCGCGCGATCGAGGAGTTAGAGAGATGCCACTGCAGGAATGAAGTTCGGAAGTTTTACCAAAAAGTAAAAAGAACCTCCCAAGGTTACAAGGCCCGAACCGAAGCCTGCAAAGACGATCAGGGGAACATCGTGGTGGAATCGTAGTCGGTGCTGAGGATATGGAAAAATCATTTCTGCAAATTGTATAACGGCGATGACGAACCGAATTCCGCTAACATGCAAATTGCACCATTCAACTTGGACGACGTCGGCCAACAATTCCGTCCACCCGATCTTGACGAAGTGAGGATAGCCATATCTAAACTTAAGTCCAATAAAGCTGCTGGAGCTGATGGCCTTGCGGCTGAACTATTCAAAGCGGCTGGCGATGAATTGGTTAGGAGTATGCACCAGCTCATCTGTAAAATATGGTCGGAGGAAAGCATGCCCGATGAATGGAACCTCAGCATTGTTTGCCCGATCCTCAAGAAAGGCGATCCTCTGGACTGCACCAACTACAGAGGCATCAGCCTTCTTAATATCGCCTACAAGATCTTCTCTGCCGTACTTTGTGAACGCCTGAAGCCATTCGTCAACAACCTGATAGTTCCATATCAGTGTGGCTTTAGGCCAGGGAAGTCCACCATAGACCAAATATTCGCACTACGCCAGATCTTGGAGAAAACCCAGGAGTTTCAAATCGATACCCACCACCTTTTTATCGATTTCAAGGCCGCGTATGACAGCATCTATAGAGACGAGCTATATAGAGCAATGTCTAGTTTTGGCATCCCTGCCAAACTCGTCCGTTTGTGCAGGATGACGATGGAGAATGCACGCTGCTCCATCAAGGTCGGCAAAGACCTCACCGACACCTTTGATGTCAAAAAAGGTTTTAGGCAAGGCGACGCGCTGTCATGCGATTTCTTCAACATCGTTCTTGAAAGAATAGTGCAAAACTCTCACGTCAACACTAGAGGCACAATCTTTCAAAAGTCCGTCCAATTACTCGCTTACGCTGATGACATTGACATAATGGGACGAACAAAGCGTGAAGATGGGTTTAACGGTGAATGAAAGCAAAACGAAGTATATGCTGTCAACAAGAAAGGACACCCAACACCGACGTCTAGGACAGAACGTCACTATAGACAGCTATAATTTTGAGGTGGTCAGAGACTTTGTCTACCTAGGATCCGCTATAAACTCAGCGAACGATACCAGTGCTGAGATCAAACGAAGAATTACTCTTGCCAATCGCTGTTTCTTCGGGCTAAGAAGGCAATTGAGAAGCAAAGCCCTCTCTCGAGCAACTAAACTGTCCCTGTATAAGACGCTTATCATCCCGGTCCTGATGTATGGTGCAGAGGCATGGACACTGCTAACGGTGGATGAGAACGCGTTAGGCTGTTTTGAGAGGAAAATTCTCCGGGTGATTTTTGGTCCCGTCTGCATAGATGGGGAATAGAGGAGAAGATGCAACCACGAACTGTATGGGCTGTACAGCGACACCGACCTAGCCACAAAAGTGAAAAGCCAACGACTAAGATGGCTGGGTCACCTAGAGCGAATGGACACCAATGCTCCGGCCCGGAAAGTCTTTGAATCCAACCCCGTGGGACAACGCAGTAGAGGTGGACAGCGTAAAAGGTGGCGCACGCAAGTGGAAGAGGACCTCAACCAACTTGGCGTGCGAAACTGGAGACAGCTAGCTAGAAACCGAGCCGGCTGGAAGAAGCTTGTTGGTTGAGGCCCTGGTCCACCCCGGACTGTAGCGCCACCTTAAGTAAGTAAGTAAGTAATGTGTAGTCTGTCTGAATGTTTATGTCGGTAAATGTCATAATAGTTCTATGACCGTAAAGGCCCTTTTTCCAATTATTGCATTATTGAAGTCGCAGAGCACTTTTGGCCGCCATCTCTTTCGCAAAAAGATCGAGTGGGGCTAGTGAGAGCAATGTTTCTAGGGCTGCAGTTCTACAGTTGGTGTAGTTCTCATGGCACTGGTAGTACCGATACATGCTAGTATTTGAATTTTAGTCATGGTTCTAAGATTGGTTGCCTTATCCAAGGCTGGCCACCAAACCAAACATGCGTTAGTCAGGATTGGCCTTATTATGGCTATGTACATCCAATGAATGGTTTTAGAGCTTGGACCCCATCTTTTACCGAAGATTCTACTGCAAGTATAGAATGCTATTGATACTTTTTTCTCTTTCCTTTATGTTTTCTTTCCAGTTGAGTTTACGATCAATAATCAGACCAAGATATTTTGCCGTACCAGTTATATGAAGCGGTGTCCCATTTATAGTGGGGGGGTTTATATTTGGAATGTTGCGTTTTCTTGTAAACAGAACTAGTTCTGTCTTGAGTGGGTTGAAATTTAGTCCACAGCTTTTGGCCCAGTAATTGAGCTTGTTAAGGGATGATTGTAGGAGGTCACACAGTATGGGGACAAATTTCTTTAGCAGAAGTAGGTCCTCCCTGTCTTTGTGGCTCCTTTACCCAACTTCCGGAGTCACTTTTGTACAGGTTTGGATGATTCCTTTCCGTCTTCGGATCTTCTTGAAGTCTCAATGGCTTCTTCTTCGTTTGATGGGTGCTCTTCGCTGCTGGATGTTGTAGCTTCTCAGGACCAAGTTCAATAACAATTATCTCCGGGAAAACCTCGTGCCGAATAAATCGTAATAGTATGGTGCGCATTAAGTAGCTTAGCTGAGTTTAGTTTAATTTTAGTGCTAAAACCAAAAAATTGTATATCAAACACTATTTTCTAATCTACTCTATTTCACCCTAAAAATGGATAGCTTAGTCCTATAAGCCCATCATCTTAATATAATCTTTAAAACACAATAACAATTCCTAAAATCCAATATCATTTTTTTGATTTTACCCTATAAATGTACAGATAGATTTTGAAAAAACTCTAACCCTAAGGGCCTGTTTCACATTCTCTGAGTAAAGTTCTGATTAGTTATTCGACAAATAAATTCTGAGGCAGGGTCATATGTTCACAAATAAAAAATATTTATGAATTTATAACTTAATCGGGTGGGTCTTAAGACAATAATTGTGAATTTTTCTTCTGTGGACTTATTACCCTGTGCTAATATTTATGTGTCGAATATCTAATCAGAACTTTATTCAAACATTGTGAAACAAACCCTAAGGCTAACGATTCAAACGCAAAATTAATTTTTATAATCGGATAGTTTTTTTCTAGCAATTTTTTTGCTCGAAGTCCATCTTATAAATATTATTTTGTTGGCTACGGATTTGCTTAACATTCAAGTCTGATAGTATGAATTAGATACAAATAGTCATGGTATGTACAATAAATACGGCTATAGTTAAAATAGTTTTCCATGCTTTAAAAATTCTATAATATTTACCTCTTCGGTTAGTACTCTTGGATCTTGATTTGGTTTCGAAAGCGATGTGTTTGAAGCTGATGTCAACGATAGTGAGTCTTTTTCGGGTGTCGAAGTTATAGTTGACAATGGTGTTGTATACCATTGGCTATTGGCTACCGGAAGACTAAGTGCGTCTCTATCAAGCTATTTAAAATAATAATTAAAAAAAAAAACATGAAGCATTCGAACATAAGTAAGTTCAATACGATTTTAAAAATTAGATTCTTACTTTTTTAATATTTCTTCTTTTAGTTGGTGTCTTTTCTTTGGATTTGCTCTTAACACTCGGTGAATGTCCCAGCGTACTTCTACATGGTCAATCAAAATCAAACACAAAATAACAAAAATAAAAATGCAGCAAAGAAAAATCAAATCAAAACAAAAATCAAAATGAAACATTAAGTGAAACATAAAAGTGCTGTTACAACAGATGTGTGGAAAAGATATCAAATCTACAGAGGTAAATGGCATTAGAAGTGTATTTTATTATATTGTTTTTGTTTTTTTTTTTTTTTTTGTAATTATTTATTTATGATTGATTGCTACGGCACCTGGTAATGTTCGTATTGAAATTAAAGCTAGCGAATGTAGATTTAATCGAATTGCTTTGTGCTCGTCCATAAAATGTTGATTTCGACAGGCCACTACTGTAAAGTAGATAGCAAACGAAAATATTTTCTTAGATTCGTCGACTTAATTTTGCAATCTCAAACTTACTCTGATGAACCCATACTAGTCTCTGATAACCGGTTATTACCATCAAACATTTGATGCATCATTGAACCATTTCGCCGTAATTGAACAAATGAGTCTCTTTCATACTTAAGATCACATGACTGTAAATTGTATTAATTGTGTAAATGAATATCAATGCTCATTAAAAAAAGAGTCTAGGTCTTACCTTCTTTCCATATTTACTCTCGACGTAAGTTTGCATTTCACTGAAACATTTCTCAATTCGTTCATGGAAGAGTTTAAGGGTTTCTGGAGCTTTTGATTTGTGCACAGAAATAGCTTAAAATGCAAGATTCGTGAAATATTTTAATTGAATGTCAAAATTTGAATAACTCAACAATTTTATTATAAAACACACCTATTTCCAATAGCGGTATCTGCGAGGCAATTAAGTCCTTGAGTCTGTCTACCAATTTCTCATCGTCGGGATTCTCTTCCAGATAATCCGGCGTAAGAAATGCCTCCTCGTATTTTCCAAATCCACCCATTACAGCTGGATCAACAATTCCATTGATTTTCATACTCAACGGATTAATTGGAATATTTTCATCGTTTCTATGCGAAATAATCAAATCACGTAGGGCTTTGTTCGTTGATTCCATTGTTTCCACAGCCAATTCAATGGGAGATATCTAAATAAAAAAAGCACATCAGTTTCAACAATGTTAATATAAATCATTTGTTTTTGAACTCACCTTAAACTTCTCAGAACTCTTCACTGGAAACCACCTTAGAATGCCAGGCAATGGAAAACTAGTAGTTATAATCGTTCTCTCTAGCCATAAACCTCGCACATCATCACTGCCACTGTCTTTCTCCCTAAATGGCCGCGAATATTTGAATTTCTGGACATTGTTCGATGTGTAATACTTGGCAATCTCATTTGAGATTACATTTTCATTGAATTTACTAAATGCTTCATCCATAATTGGTTCGACATTATTTATCTGAATAAATTGTCCATCTGCTTGGGTTATCTCTGGTCCAGGCGTGGTCAATGTTTGCATTAACTCCGCTGTTGGATGTTGGACTAAGATTCGAGTGCAGAAGTCACTTAGCCGTTCGTATTCCTTGCCTCGGAAAACGAACACTTTATTTCGAAAAATATTGGGGAATTTCATGCCGTAGTAGCCAACACGGAAATACTCCGAAGTATGACGCATTTCTTTGAGAATTTTCTCAAAGAACTCTGCCATTGTTTTATAGAGATCAGCCAGCTTTAGATAGTCAAATGTGACTTCTTCGTATTGTTTTGCCAGGACTTTGCACATATCTATTGCACACTCCCAGGACTTGCCTTTGTTGAAATAGTCGATTATTTCGTAGTAAAGGGCTTCGTTGAGTTGCCTGTGCGTATGACACCTCATATGGCGATGCGATCTCAACGGAGGTGAAAGTTCTGTGTCATTCCACTGCAATAGATTTGTGTGCAGCTTCAGTGTATATGCAGCCTCGGTGTAATTTTCAAGCTCCATATGCAGATCACACAACTTGTATACATATCGTATGTACATCTCCTTACGTTCAACTTCCCGATAGAACTGAAGTATACTGAAAGTGCAACCCATGCGGTTTTCCTTGCTCTCATCTTGAATGATGGAACGATACTCGAGCAACCTTTCCATAAGGCTAGTGACCATGTTAACAAATCTTGTTCCTTCTACATTGAGTATATTATGTGCCATACAGTTCTCTAGCATGATTTTCCTAAAGAGATCCTTAAATTCGTGGTCCCCTTTTCCCGCTCCAATAAACACATCTAACTTCTCGATCATCTCTGTTTCAAACTCATTGAAATTCGCTTTGTAATGGGCATTATTTCGCTTAGTGTCTCCATAGCTGTCGCTTTGAATTTTCGAACTGTAATACTCACACTGCATCATATCGAAAAAGATCGGAATAGTGGCTTTTCGAAGTTCCACTTCTGGGATCATGCTCATCTCTAGAATTGGCTCAACCAATTGCGGCACGAATTGCGGCTTATGCTCACCCAATTGGAACCACATTTTTCGTATCTCGTTTGCAGTCTCCTTACGTATATCTTGATATTTTTCAAATATCGTTGCTCGTTTGTTGTCTGAGAAGTCATTCAATTGCAACGGTGACTGTATCAGAAATGCAATGGAACACTGAAAATAGTTCGACCATACTTGTTTCTCGAATCGTTCGAAGAACGAATCAATTATAACCCTAGATAATTTTTGCAGACTTCCCAAAATAACAGTATTTTGATGCATAATCATATCCATCCAATCTTTGGGAAATACAGGCTTTGGGTGCGGCGATACAAGCTCTTGGAACACCAACAATAGTTCAATGATAAAACTTTGCAATTCATATTTGTTGCTAAAACTTCGCACAAATGTATCATAGTGATAATTGGTCATGCTTCGAAGAATTCCCAACATAATTGCAACTAAATTTCCAACCAAGGGATTCTCGCGATCCATAGCCTGAGAGGTTTTCATCACAGTACGTAGAAGGATAATCATAACATCTTTGATATCATCTTCTGTGGATCCAATATCATCGCGAAAGAGAAGCTTCAAAATGTTGTTCATAATATTAATGCATTCGTTCACCTAGAGAAGTTTAGAGAAGATTAAACAATTTGTTCCTTTTTTTTTGGCTGGCTAAATTAATTTGAAATAAATGAAAATAATTGATTTCCAATACGTGAATTTTTTCTATTTCTTTTTTTAAATTGCACATTTTTATTTCATTGCAAAAGCAAATTGAACTTCGGATTAAATCAAGAACCATTGCTTGTTTGAGCAATAAAAACTTTAAAAAATAAATCAAGTTCTTTCCGTTACACAGGCATTGGAATCATGAAAGTCTTTGAAAGCCGAATTTTCGATGATTTTTTAACTTGTCTTTTTGGATGAAAAGGCATATTCAGATACCGCAGAAACATGAACAGGAAAATTTCGAATTTAGAAAATTTCCCCAATTTTGCTGTCAAATACTGAGGAAACAAAATTTTGGATTCACGTGTTCACTTTTTTGACGGAGCAAATTTTCACTCTCATTTTCCTGAAATGATCAAATAAGTGACTGTTTTAAGGGTTTTATAGGGCAAGGATAGGTCGAGTGTTCTCTTTTTAAAAAAAGATATGGTAGGGCACAGAATGGATAACCATAAGAACATTTGTACTGTTTGTGTTAGAAAATATGAATCTCCAATCCTGAACAGGTTCCTACACATTTTTTGAACTTGAAATAGTTTTCCGTTGTAATTGTGAAATGTTCACATCCACCACGAAAAAAAATGTTTCGACCAGAAAATGATCAACCAACCCACTGATTACGTTGCAGTCCCGCTTTGGTTACTTAAACGGTGTATTTTAATGTAGGTATGCAAGGAAGTAAAAAGCGGTTTCTAACTAATTGACCAAATTGCTCGTTTTTGTCTTTATTAGAATGTTATTAAGTTAAAGGTTGAATTCTGATCTTTTTAACTTCCTTACGGAACTAAAATATTATTTGATTATTTAGATTCAAATTTGGTTGAAATATCTAAATTAATTAAGAACTTATAATGCAAAGTTTAGCGTTCTGCTAATCATGTGATCAAAAAGTTGACTCACTGTACAATTTTAGGGAAAACTTTTTTGACGGAAGTAGAATCCATTATTTTAATAAATTTTGGCAGAAATAGACTTCTTAATAGGTTCGTTCGTTGAAGTTCACCCAGGTTTTCTTGAAAACCCGAAGAATTGTGAAAAAACTGGGGTATTAAGTCCTCAAAAAAACACAAAAGGGTTCTCAATTTATTGTGTTGTTGAGATAACCAAAAAATAAAATTTATTTTAAAAATTACTTAATAAGAAAAAATCCATTTTCTATTTCTATTTGTTTTTATTGAAGTAAATTTGTGTATTTCTTGAATTTCCATTGCAAAAACAAAAGAATTACCTGTAGCACGTAAATCGACAATAAAAAAAATGTTTCAGAACTCATGCCGCTTTGACAGTTTATTCCTTACCTCAACTAGCCCCGTAAAACACCTGAACAGATGGATTTAAATTGAATTTAAGTGAAATTTAAACATGCCTTTAAGCCAATGGATTTAAATGCCCTTAATCCAGACATAAAATGTTTTTAAATCCAGATGTAAAATAGTTCCAAACGTCAAATTTTTGAAAAGTCGAATTTTTCGCGTGACAGTTGAAAGTATGTATTTTGCCACGAGTGTATAAAATATTATAAAAGTCCAAATCGTTCGTTTGAGTGGGTTAGAACAAATCGTCGGTTCAAAGGTAAAACTCACTAACTAACATATTACACTTTTGGAGGAAATTTAATTGAAACATACTTTTTAAAACTGAAAAGTCACGTACCGAAAATGTTTAAATAAAGTTCCCGGGCATACCTTTAAATGTCCCTATAATAACCTTGCAAAATGAGACTTTTTGGACTAAAAAAAATCATTTCATTCTCATTTTCTTCAACATTTTTTTCTGCAGTTAGTGAGTTTTACCTTTGAACCGACGAAATATAGATTATTAGAAGGTTTTTGATTAATCCAAAAGTGGTGAATAATAATTAATGAGAAGTGACCAAAGTATGAATAAACTTCGACTTCAAGTGCGAATTGAATACAAAATTAAACCGGGTTACAAATTGAAACGATGTTGGCAAAACTACAGCGAGACTAAACTGAGATTAAAGCGAGACGATGATAAAACGTACACAATCTAGATATCATGGCGAGACCAAAGCGAGACTATAGCGAGGAAACCACGACACAGACAGCCTGTGTAAATGGGCATGGCGAGACCACATAAGACGAACACAATGACCACGACACTGAAAACCACGTTTGAACTTTTTAACCACGGTTTTAGCTTATTTTAACCATTTAAAAAAATTTATTTTGAGAAAATAAGTTTGGCTAGACTACAGCGAGACCAAAGCGAGAAGACGGCAAAACATGCTCAAACCAAAAAACCACGCGTATATTTCACGGCGAGACAAAAACGCTACAATAGCGAGAAGACCACGATGCGGATAGTCGTGTAATTGGGCATGGCCGGATCACAGCGATGCGAGCTTGATGATCACGATACTGAAAACTACATTTGGACGACCGCGGCGACAGATCAGCAAGACTACATTGAGACAATGAAGTCGTCGTTTTTTCTTCAAACCGATTTGAAAAAAACAAAAAAAAAGTATTCACCAATTTTTTCTTCAAACCTAGTAAGCAAACTCGATTTGCACAAACAACGCAAAAAGCATCCCAAATTTTTGTTTCAAATCGGTTTGAAAAATTTTTAAATAGCAAGAAAAAGAAAATAATAGAAAAAATCAGTTTTAATATGGGTTTAACAACTTAAACTGACCTCCGGGAGTACACGCGTGGACTACTATACTGCCGTGTTAAGAAGAAATAACATAAGTGTATTTTTGACATTTCGAGATAAACACGTTTTTCTGTTTGTATCTCTATTTTTTTGTTTTGTTGTTGAGTGTTTTTCTGTCGTATTTACAAGTAAATCATACTTTTTTTTGCCTTGATTATTTATCAGATGTACAAATGGTTGTACAGTAGTGACTTTTTTCTTTTTTTCTTAAATTGAGTGCTAAAACGTCAATTTTTCCTAAAAGAAGGATGGTTCTTTGAACGAACGTCATTTTTCTTAAGCGTTTTAAGTCATTACAAAAGCAAGTAAGGGCTTTTATTTTTAAAGAATAAAATAGCAAACATATCAAAGATGTCAAAACTGGCCCTAACTCAAAACAGCCAAAAAGTCAGTTACGTTTTTTCTTCTTAACACGGCAGTATAGTAGACCAGAGTTAGATTATAATTTTAATTTTTTGTATTTAATAACAAAATTATTTTTAATTTAAACTTTTTTTCTCAATATAAATGAATTGAAATATGTTAATGTTAAATGTAATTATTGGTTCGGTGTAAAAGTTATCCAAAAAAAGTTATTGACATTTAAAAATGGACTACCGTAGTCGTCCAAGAGGCGCATGTACTCTAGTGTTAAAGAATTGGATTTAAGTTTGGATTAAGCGAGTAAATAATATGGAACTGGATTTAATTTTTAGATTTAAATTACTTTTAGTCTGAATTTAAGTTTTAATATAGATTGAAGGAGTGAATAATATGGGCGTAGGTCTAAAAAAACACAGAATTTGCTGGTCAAGGTGAGTTCAGGGGTTTCAAAAAGCTCTTTGGGGTGACCATAGAGTGACTTCAGTGCTCAACGAACAAACCTATTCTTATGTCGGTTTCATTTGGAGTTAATCCGTTTTCACACGTTGTACTCCAAGTTTTCTATATATTTGATTAAAATGGGACAGTTCCAGAATCCAATTGAATACGCCATCACAACTCTTTACCATTCTTTTGTGCGTGTTGTTGGCAGGCATTGAGAGGACTTATGATTAGACAGTCAACGCAAATTACGTTGTCTCGTGTGATTTTCAACGCAGAATACTTTGTATGCATTGCCAGCTGCGTTGACACTCTCGCTGACACGAATTTTAGGGACAGTGTATTGATTATTTTCGTTCACCGTGTAATCATCTTGTCAACTCCGCGTCAACTTTCAAAGTGTTCGGATGTGGTCAAGTAGTGTTGCAACCTTCAATGTCTACGTGTCAATATGTTGACACCAAAGGGTAAAAATCGCGTTGGCATAAGGCGTTTTCCTATTTTTAATTCAGAAAAGAGCTCTGAACAGAGTCCGAGCATGTCGAGCATGTTCTGAAAATCATCTGAGCAAGTTTGTTCTGATCACCCTGAACCATTTTTGAAACACACCTGAACACTAGCTGTCAAATGCTATGTGTTCAGCATTGAACTCAGTCTGCTCAGTCATTTTATTCTGAGCTCATGGAGGGCGCTCTGACCAAACTCAAAACACACTCAGAACGAAAAAAGAAATACAAATTTTAAGCTCTGAACGCTCAGAGCTAAAAAAGAAACACAACTTTTTGTTTGACAGTTCAGACTCTGCTCTAAATTTAAAAAGAGAAACCCCTATAGATAGCACTTCAACCAATTTTAAGACAACATTGACCGATAACCGTCATTCGTGTGATCTTTGTTGACACAGTCTACGTTGACAGTATATTGACGATATTTTTGGCGACGTCAAGGAGTCAATGCGTTGACTATTTACGTTTACCGTTTAATCGTAGTTTTACAATTTTTTGCCCAAGCTGTCTTTTAACTACTGGCGGATCAAAAAGTTCAGAACTTTGACAGCTGACGACAGACGCTGTTAAGGGGTTTCTAAAATTCAAATATTGGAAAAAATGTATTTTCGTTATTAAAAAATATATATGTATATGTTTATAATTATAATAATTTTAAATTTGTAAAATAAAAAAGACAAATAAACGAAGCCAAGCTTAGTGAACAAATACACTCACTCACATAGATACATACTTTTTGTTGAAAATATAAAAACAACTCACATTAAAAAAAAAATCTTTGTTATAGTTTCTTTTTTTTGTCAAATTTAATAAATTGTTACCTTTAACTTAGCTGTAGTTTCACGTGTATGCAGTTGTGATTTTAATTGCCCCAAAACTTTAGCTGCTTTTGTAAGATTCTTTTCTTGTTGCCATATATCGGATTTGCAGTCGCCCTATGTTAAGTTTTTTTTATATTTCTTTATTTAGTGCATATAGAAAATACATATTGTTTTTTCTTTGATTCGTTTCTTTTCTTTTAAAACACATATATTTACATATATTATATTCTTAAGGAGTATTTACTCGATGTGGTAAAAATAACAAATAGAAAAATTATGAAGATACACATTCCGGTATAGTTGAAAATTTGTTATTTTTTTTATGAAATTATCTAATTATTAAATTTCTGAACTATTACTTTTTTATTTATTTTTATGTGAAATGATTTTAGCACAAATGGCGTTTTCAAGTTACATTCTAGTTACTCGTTGTTTATATTCAAAGGTGAGTAAGTTAACTAAGTGAACCCAAGCAAAAATGGTAAAATAAATGTGATGAAGTGAAAACAAATAAATTATGTGACAATGATATAAATGATAAAATCAATACTGAACGAGATGCAATTATATCGTAACGCGTGCATTTAAAAGAGTGTTCTTCAAATAGAGAGCTATGTAATTCCCCACCCCTTATTTAATTTTTTTAGTCTTTTGAAATTTGTTTTCAGTATTTTTTTAAATGAATTGACAAATATTACCACTAATAGCTTAACCAAGATTTTATGAAATAAGATTGTCAAGTCATTAGGTATACCTTAAACTGTGATTCATCCCATCACTTAACTGAAATTTAATTAGATTTACCCTTATACTTCGTTTCCATCGACCGCTAAATCGTGATTTAATTACTTTTACCCTTCTTAATATCTCAAAGTATTACCCGCAATTTTATTACCCACATGATCTGATCCGGATCAATTTCTAATACGTGATTACAAAAACAACATGGGATCCTGCTTTTTATCTGGATCTATTTCAATGATCCAAAAATGACTATTGTGAATGTGTCTCAATAGTGCCAAGAAAAGAGGCAACAGATACGTGCAAAAATAAACAAGCATAAGACAAAAAGAGACGGGTATATAACTAAGATCCTATCTGTTTTATTTATCATGATCTGATCCGGATCCGATCATGAGGATAATAAAATTTTTGAGGATGATAAATTTTTGAAAATTTTCATCTGACCAAATCACAATTACTTATATCTAAATCACGCTGAACGCATTCATTCGAAAATGAATTTTCGTTGGACGCAAATGAAACTCTCTGTCACTTTCTCCAACAAAACTAAATTAATAACCATCTCCATTTTGAAAGTTGCTGTCAAAGTGAATCTAATTTTAAATTGTTTTTATTATTTTTATTTAATCTAAACTAAGATTAAGTTGGTTGAGCGATGTAGGATGCTGGTTGTCACTGAAAAGGGTCAAATGGCAAAAATAGAAACACTATAATCTTCTGTCGAAGATGACTGGCAGTATGATTTGACCGAAATCTTTGAAGAGCCTTTAAGAAGGATGGGTTGTGTCAGATGAATTCAGCATAGAGAATCAACGTTGCTGCCAATAGTCTGGAAGACCTTACATAAACTAATCAAGCATACTAAGAGCCATATTATTCACAGCAGGTGTAAAATAATAATAATAAATATGGTTTATAACCGGGTTTAACGACTGAATATTGTGTGCTTGGATGGAATATTTGAGACTTAACTCACTTTTAACCAATTTGTAAATTTAAAACTGGATTAATTGAGTGAATAATATGGCTCTAAGAGATGAAGTCAGGATGGATTTTCAGTACTTGCTAGGGTGCTGAAGAAAAGATGGTGGCAGATGAGCCATTTACCAGCCAACGGCAGATCCCCGTACTGGGCTACTGACATCGGATTGTCCAGCCTGCTTTCTTAAAACTTAACAACAACTTGGCTCTCCAGTTTTGGTTCTGTGTCGTCGGGTTGATTTCCTTACCACGTAAACAATTTCGTTTATGAGAAACGAGGAGCTTCGGATAGTAAATATGATAACCTTCAAATGGACACAACACAACACAACGGCACGGTTGCCACTTTGGTCACTTATGACCCTGTTTGGTCACCTTTTTTACACTTTGTCGTATTGTCATTTTTGAAACCATTTGGAAATTTTTAAGAAATGAAAAAAGAAAAACTCGACTTTACTTTTTCAGTTCTCGAAAATCAAATGTATACATAAAGCGCTTTTCTTATTGTCTTATATTAACGGTGCTTATTGTGTTTAATTGAAAGCAATACGACTGTAAAACTGGCAAAACAACAGCAAAAGAATAGAAAAATGCATTCTTTTTATCATTATACTGGCAGCTTTTCAGTCGTTTAAATGCGAAAACACTGAATGCATTCATTTCCTTCATTTCACAATTTATTGACAGATGACTGGAATATATCATGCCCCTTTGGTAACGTGAAATTTTCACCAAGCTTTCCAAACTTGGGTTTTTTCTCATATGGTTTCTGACAGCAAATTGTGAAAATTTGTGAAAAATTGCAAGAAATTTCACGTTAAGGCCACTTTACACGATTATAGAAGTCATATGACCTGTCAAAAAAAATCCTACCAAATCGTCTGAGCGCACTCATAGATCTCATATGACTTCCAAAAGCAAAAAGCATATGACTTTTTTGACATCAGAACTGCAGCTAATTCCATTTGAGAAGTCAAACAGGATTTTAGCCCAGGAAAATTAGACAAAAAAATGGCCAAACTTCGAAAAAATTGCGACAAAGCTGATTTTTGGTGGAGTGGCTTATTATGACGTCTTAAGCATTTCCTGAAAAGTACCCTAAATTTGGCCCGGGGCTAAATTTTTTAGGGGGGGTGAAAGGGGTTGAAGTTCAGTTTTTTGGGAATTGCTCCTAAACTATCGGTTTTATTGAAAAAATGTGAAGGTAAAAATTAAAGCTGATGTTATTTTACACAAAAAATGTTAACATACTTTTTTTCGTAGAACCAATAGTTTCAGAGAAAAACGTTAGAGAACTTCATGGAGCAGTGAGTTAAGTCCAAAAAATTTATAAAATTTTTGCTTATCGCTGGGAAAATTTTGTTTTGTGATTTATGTTTAAGTACAACTCCTTATTGTAAAATCAAGTTTTTGGGGTGGTAGGGGAAAGGGAATGGCCGCCATCTTGAAAACAAGGTTGATTTTGTTTTTATTTAATAACTCGTTGAAATTGCGTTTTTCAAAAAAATGACCAAAAGACAGATTTTAGACGATTAAATTATCTAAAAAATGAGCCATTAAACAGCTCTGTATGTTTATTAATCTCAAAGTTACAGCGGATCAAAGGTCACCTATGCCTCATATATGGTGGGGATGAAATGACATTTTTTAAGGTTTTTCGCTTATTTGTGAATTTTTTTGGTCAGAATAGAAGACTCATTTTACAGACAATCAAGAGCAGTGCAAAATATATTCTAGACATCATCAAAAAAACTCACAAATGAGCGAAAAACCTTTAAAAACTTCATTTAATCCCCACCATATATGAGACATAGGTGACCTTTGATCCGCTGTAACTTTGAGATTAATAAACATACAGAGCTGTTTAATGGCTCATTTTTTAGATAATTTAATCGTCTAAAATCTGTCTTTTGGTCATTTTTTTGAAAAACGCAATTTCAACGAGTTATTAAATAAAAACAAAATCAACCTTGTTTTCAAGATGGCGGCCATTCCCTTTCCCCTACCACCCCAAAAACTTGATTTTACAATAAGGAGTTGTACTTAAACATAAATCACAAAACAAAATTTTCCCAGCGATAAGCAAAAATTTTATAAATTTTTTGGACTTAACTCACTGCTCCATGAAGTTCTCTAACGTTTTTCTCAGAAACTATTGGTTCTACGAAAAAAAGTATGTTAACATTTTTTGTGTAAAATAACATCAGCTTTAATTTTTACCTTCACATTTTTTCAATAAAACCGATAGTTTAGGAGCAATTCCCAAAAAACTGAACTTCAACCCCTTTCACCCCCCCTAAAAAATTTAGCCCCGGGCCAAATTTAGGGTACTTTTCAAGAAATGCTTAAGACGTCATTATAAGCCACTCCACCAAAAATCAGCTTTGTCGCAATTTTTTCGAAGTGAAAGTCTAATTTTCCTGGGCTATTTGTTATTTTCATGGAAAATAGAGAATTCAGAGTATTGAAAATAAAAATATTTTTACAAAAAAATAGCATTTTGAATAAAATCAACAATGGATACTTGCAAAAAAGTTAATTTGCTCTTATAAAATTTATTTGTTTGACTTTTTTCTTTCATTTTGGTTTTGACAGAGATAACCATAGAGAAAATCAAATGCGAATTAAAGACGTGTAAACAGAAAAAAATGATAAACTTATGACTTGACTTGAAATGAAAGCTCATTTGAGAAGTCATACAGAAAGTATAATGACAGGTCATATGACTTCTATTATCATGTAAAGTGGCCTTTAACAAATACTGCTATTAGGCCAAGAAAAAATGGGTTCGGAGGTTGAAAAAATTAATTCATGAAATATTAAAATTAGAATCGACGCAGAATTGCAACCTCTATAACATATCCAAAGTCCCCCAAAATCCCCGCATTGGCTTTTTGTGCAGATGCACTTGAAGAGGTGCAGACGGGGACAATTTGTAGGTCTATCAAACTAAAATATTTGTTTTGGTGCAACCTAACCATATGATACATGCTTTGAGGGTAGTTTTTAACGCTGAATCTAATGAAACCAAATTCAAAATGATACAACCACCCAAACAAAAGTTATAGTCCTTTTTATGTAATGATGACTTTTTTTCTGAGACAACAGGTAAAATATTACCGAATATCCTTTGAAATTAAAGGTATATTAATGAAACTTGAAAAAAATGTTCCATTTGTCATACGAACTAAGAACCAAGAAAGTCCCTACAAATATCCATGGTGAAAGGGTGTTTTTTTTAAATGGGGAGGGGCAAGTGTAGAATGCTGACCATAACACCCACGAAAAAACTCTTACACTCATGAAACTCGCCAAAAATATTAAATTTGTCATGGCCACCAAGAATCAAAAACAGTCCATACAAATATCTTTGTTCTTATAGTGTTTTTGCGACGGTTAAATTTTGACCTGTTCTACGGAAAATACGATTTCAAAAATTGTTTTTTGCTTGAAAAGGACCATGACTTTGTTAAGGGTGCTTGTATCATTTTAGTTTTGCTTTTATTAGATTAAGCGTTAAAAATACCCTTAAATCATATACTTTGTGTACATACCTCAATTACGCCAAATCGGAATTTTGGCTCAAATCTTCCAACTTCTTCGCAGATTTTATCTCTCTTTAATAAAAACCGCCAGAACAAATATATTTATGTGGACCATTTTGATTCTTGGTTGCCATGGCAAATTTAATATTTTTGGTGAATTTCATGAGTGTAAGAGTTTTTCCGTGGGTGTAATGGTAAACATTCTACACTTGCCCCTTCCCCTTAAAAAAGCACTCTTTCACCATGGATATTTTTAGGGACTCTATTGATTCTCAGTTCGTATGACACATGGATCATTTATTCCCAGTTTCGCTAACATACCTTTAGTTTCAAAGGATATTCGGTAATATTTTACCTGTTGTCTCAGAAAAAAAGTCATCATTACATAAAAAGGACTATAACTTTTGTTTGGGTGGTTGTATCATTTTGAATTTGGTTTCATTAGATTCAGCGTTAGAAACTACCCTTAAGGCATGTATCATATGGTTAGGTTGCACCAAAACAAATATTTTAGTTTGATAGACCTACAAATTGTCCCCGTCTGCACCTCTTCAAATGCATCTGCACAAAAAGCCAATGCGGGGATTTTGGGGGACTTTGGATATGTTATAGAGGTTGCAAATCTGCGTCGATTCCAATTTTAATATTTCATGAATTAATTTTTTCAAGGTTCCCCATACATTTTGTGCTATTTTTCCTGGTCTATATTATCCTGCGTTTACAAAAACGATTTCAGACTCAGATCATTTTGGTCATTTTTATCTACGATTGGTCTTTTTATTTTCAATTTTGGAAACGACTTTTATTTTCAAGTAGCAACCCCCAACGGAAAACGGTACTTGGAACGTGAGAACCCCTTACACATCAGATGCAACTTAAAACTTGAGTCTGTCCTCACGCGGTATAAGGCAGTCATTACCGCAATCCAGGAAATGATATGGATACTAGGAGACTAGGACAAACCCAAATACATACTAGGAGCAAACAATGAAAGATCTGTCAACCGGCTAGGGAAAAACGTCACTGTTGATATCAACAACTTCAAATTAGTTAAGGAGTTAATTTACCTCGGAGTAAACATTAATCCCACGATCGATATCTTAGTGGAAATCTGACGAAGAATTACCCAAGTAAACCGTTTCTTCTTCGATTTGGCGCTACAAATGGGTTCACTAGGTTTCTCAAAACTAAAATGAATTGTACGCTGTATAAAACCCTTATAATTCCAGACTCCAGCTTTATAGTGCCGAGTGTTAGGTAATAAGCAGAAAGGGAGAGCTAATACTGGGTACTTTAGAAAGAAAAATTCTTCGACGAATATTTGGTTCCATGTGCGAGGAGGGCGAATGGAGGTGAAGTTAACGCGGTGTACAAAAGCCAAAGGCATATAAATTATAAAACATTTTGCACAGAAGTGCAGAATGCAAAAATTTATTAATTAATTGCACCACAAAAACTAAAAAAAAAAAAATTGCACAATAAGTGCGAACGAGAGCCAGAGAGAGACCGAGTAATTGTTCAAAACACTTAATTTTTTGATATCTTGACATTTTTACTTTAAAACTCACGACACTATTGTTTTTTTATATAAAAAATTCATCTTTGCCGTTTTATAAATACGATGATATGTTTTTAAACATTTTTCTTTTGTTTTATTTGTTATTATTTCTTATTACTCTTATCTTTTAGTTTGTTTCTATTTGTCGGTGAAATTTTGATTTTGTCACCCACCAACCAAGACCCTGTTTAGATTAGTTGGTTTCACTACAGCATGACGACAGATTGGTGGTGAAATCGGTGAGGTAAAAAGGGAAGGGATAGTCAAGAAGAAAATATAAAAATTTGAGTGAGCAGTCACGTTTAATAACCAAAATGGGTCCATTTCATTCCATTTTGTTCATTTTTGCTTGTGCGTCCAACAGAAAGGTTCCTAATTTTTTATCTAGATATGTGGTTGGACGAGATCGAGAGCAGAAATACTCATACGGTGTCCCAAAATCAAGTGTTCAAATATTCCATCAGCATGCAGAAGTACATATGTGTGAAAACTACAAAGTGTATACACGAAATGACTTTTCACTACGTAGTGAAACCAACAAATCTAAGCATGGTCCAACCAATTTTCTAGCACTGACTGAAAAGATTATTGGAATGTCCGATGGCAGCTTATAACTTAAGCACGGCGAAAAACTATCTTACCGGAATGAATTACATACATGTAATCGATAGTTTGAATAGAACTCCATGTTTTTTCTGTGATGGCGTCGGTAATCCCCGGTGTCGTTTTTTTTCGACCGATTTCATCCATGCTTGCAAAAAAAACTATAAGTCATCATTCATCAACGTGCTTAGTAACTAAAACGTTTGTTATATTATTCACATGGGTAACACAGTTTTTCTCCGCATTTAACCAACGCGCTGATTTGTTTGGTATTCCGGAAGAAGCCTCCAGAGCTCTTCGATCCAGAATGCCAAACGAACAAGTTGCAACCCTTTTCTTTATTCTGAAGTTTGGGCTTGGTTGTATTTGTGCACTTTTCTGTTGCATTTGGGTGATGAAACATTTACACAGCTGTTTCTGGGAATATTGATATTCCTCAATAACAGCAACGAATTTCTCCACCTTGGAATTTTACTTTAAATAAACTCCTTACCTAAGCAAAAATTCCACGTCATGGTACAAAAATAACGATAATGGAGAGAATGAAATGTTTGGTTCATCCATTTTTTTTATAATTGGTTCCTTTCAACTCCAAATTTTGTTTGAAGCACAATCGTAATTTCAAAATCAAAGAACAAACAAATAACCTTTGCCCAATTTTGACGTTTCAATTGTGCGCATGTATGTGTGCTTCTGGTTTTAATTCGTTCTTCAAGTCCAGAATCGTTTTTCTCTTCTTTTCAGAAGAAGAACTGTCATCTAGTGCCAAACGCACGTTTTCAGAAGCATTCGGAATGCTTCCAGACGCTTCCGGACGACCAAACGAAAACGCTATTAGTGTCTACTACACGCCGGTAACAGTTTTTATCCGCTTTTAAGTTAAATGACGAAAATTGTATGCGTTTAGCTTAACATGCCGGCTCCAAGTGTCACCCAATTGCCTATAAATCAACTTTTTCTGGAGCATTACAAATTCATCAAGAATTTCAGATTGTTTTGGAGACTTTTTAATCCACCGACATCGTAGCCATCCGTCAATGGAATTTGGCAGTTGATGGCTTGAAAGATAGGGGACAAACTATACATTGACAGAAAAGGTATATTTTGATCCTAATGTCGCCCAATTGCCCTAAAATCACCTTTTTCTGAACCAGTAATAATAGTCCAATAAATAGAGGTAAAAATAGGGGGGTTACCCTACAAAAGGTCGGGTAGTTCTAAATTTTTGATATGTTATATGGTATGGTTGGTAGATGAAAATTCCACATTTCCACAACCACGCCCCCTCCGCCCCCTTCAAAATCCGGAAAATACTACAAAAAATTGGCACTTTTTTCAGTTTGTTGCTTATAACTTCTTTCCAGTATATTTTTACGGAAAAAAGTATAGTGAACATTTGTAGACAGTAAAATTTCCTACCAATATGATCTATAAAGTATTTTAGTACAACCACTACAAGCGGCGCTATGGAGCTCCCAAAAAAGGCTAAAATTTCTTATTTTGTAAGATTTTCAGTTTTTTCCCTCTTAACAGCACAATAACTCCTTAACTGTCAAGATAATTTGATTGGCTACCAATTTCATGCGACTACAGTCGACGCCTTCTAAGTCGAACTCCCCCTAAGTCGAATTTCCCTCTAACAAAAATTTGTTCACCATGTTTGTTGTACGAGTATACTCCTCTCAAAATTTCTAAACTTAATTATTGCTCTCTAAATCGAATTTTTGCTAAACTCTCTCCAACTCGAAATAATTTTGATATCCCGTAAGAGTTCAACTTAAAGGGAGTCGACTGTATTTTCATTTTGTCACCAATACAATCGGGAATCGGGGTGGGTTTTGAGAGAGTCTTTTTATTCAAACGTTTTTACATACTCACTTTCTTTTCTGTCTGTTTTACACAGTTTACGGGAGTCCCGTAGAAATTTTATTACCGATTTGTCTAATTATCAGAAATATATTAAAGCATACATAGGAGAGTCAGAAAACTTTAATAGGCATCACGATTTTATGAACCCTGTGATGTACCTTTTGTCTAAGGCTGAGGTAGCTCACCCGGGTTCCGGGGTTCTTACTAAAGAAGTACAAAACTTTAGCTTTAAGTCAATTCCTTTATTAAGTTATAGATCCAGAAGTTGTCTTAATATCTATTATAATGTATTTCGTTATTAGGTAAATTATAGTACTGCTAGTCTTGCTGCGTTATGACGGCTGACTCCTTGTGTTGTTATTGCTGGTTATCCTCCTGGCTTTCGTCTTTTCACGGAAACTCACGTTGTTTGGAGATATACACATCCAGTGTGGCACGGGTCACGTGCTGGGTCCAGTGGAATGAGTGGGAGGAGTCGGTAAAATCACAGCAACAGGCTGGCAAAATCTCGGTACAACCGGTAAAAATCACAGTACAACTGGTAAAAATCTCGGTAAAACCGGTAAAAATCACAGTGAAACTGGTAAAAATCTCGGTACAACCGGTAAAAATCACAGTACAACTGGTAAAAATCTCGGTAAAACCGGTAAAAATCACAGTAAAACTGGTAAAAATCTCGGTACAACCGGTAAAAATCACAGTACAACTGGTAAAAATCTCGGTAAAACCGGTAAAAATCTCAGTACAACTGGTAAAAATCTCGGTAAAAACCGGTAAAAATCACAGTAAAACTGGTAAAAATCTCGGTACAACCGGTAAAAAATCACAGTACAACTGGTAAAAATCTCGGTACAACCGGTAAAAATCACAGTACAACTGGTAAAAATCTCGGTAAAACCGGTAAAAATCACAGTAAAACTTGGTAAAAATCTCGGTACAACCGGTAAAAATCACAGTACAACTGGTAAAAATCTCAGTACAACTGGTAAAAATCTCGGTAAAACCGTAAAAATACAGTAAAACTGGTAAAAATTTCGGTACAACCGGTAAAAATCTCAGTACAACTGGTAAATTCGGCACTTGGTCCTCTTCGTTATCTAGACCCCTTACCACTGGTGGGGGGAAGTCTTGGCTTGGACTAGACGCGATGAGTTGTCGTTGACGGCGGTTTCGACACTGATTATGTCGATTGTATGGCGGCTTCTTATAGCACTTTCCAGCTGAACCATTCGTGAGTTGTAAGGCTGCGAAGTGTAATTTTCCTAGAATTGTCCTCACATTACCACGTCATCATTTCTTAGTGAATATTATTCTTGTTATTTTAGGCCAAGCAATGTAGGGTGCGGGGAACGGGCTTTGTTCTATTTATACATTGTATCGCTTATCATTGCCATAGGTGAACGGCAGGAGGTTGGTTGGCTGATAGCATCTTGATAATCCACCATTCAGGTCCTAGGCCATCATTGTTATTAGCAACGTGCAGGAGGCAGGAGGATGATCGCTTCTTTTGCTAAAACTCACCCATCGATGTTCTTGATCGTTGCCTATTTGCTGCTTTCAGTGGAGTTCTTCCTTCTTCGTACCTATTTTCTTATGTATTTTCACCACACCTAGTTCTTGTTTGTTGTTGTCCTCCGGTGGGTGTGGGGAATTTCTAATTTGCTGCTGATAATCTATGTGATAGCCTTTGGTAGTCAGTTGTTGGTTGCAGCTTGCGGTTTGTACATGGTTTGGGTGCATGCGGTCGGATGGGTAAGTATTTCTACTTTTCAGGTGCGTAGTCCGGTGGGGGCATCAATGTAGGAAATATATGGGGCAGGTATCTAGGTTTCGTTATGGGAGTTCGGGGTATAGGGAATGGTTGTTAGGATTGGGGCAGGTGCGTAGGTAAGGGGGGAGGTGGAATTGTAATGCTTCATTACAAACCCCTCCTTCTTTGTAGACGAGAACCTTCTCGTCTTGCGTTTAGGTTTGGGAGGTTTGTTTGTTTGTTTTTATTTTTTGTTTGTTTTTTTTTTTTGTTTTGTTTTTGTTTTTGTTTTTGTTTTACCCTGGTGGTTTTTTTTTTCTCTCTTTTTTTTTTGCTTTTTGATTTTTTTTAATTCTTAACAAACATATATTAATTCTTATTATTCTATTATATAAAAAAAAATTGCTTCTTTCTTTTAAACTTTTGCAGTGGTATATATAAAGTAAATTATTTGATATTGCTCATAGTTTTTGTTTTTTAATTTCCTTTCCAAGGAGTTAATAAAAGTTAATCAAAAAAAACGTATGGTTAAATAAAAAAGGTAAATAGATAAATAACTTCAAGAAGAAAGAAGAAAAAAAAATGGCATACAAAATAAAGAATACGGTTTGAAATAAAAACTCTTATCTAGGTTGCCAAATTCAATTCGGCCTCTCCTGGTTTGGTATAACACATAGAAGCTCTATGTACCTGAGCTTGACAAGGACAATCCCGAGTCATTCGCCCATCTTCCCCACAGTAAGAGCAGAACATGCGGAAAGGGCGGCGGCAATTCGCTTTAGAGTGCCCTCGCTGTTTGCAATTCCAGCAGTGGGTAGAACGATCGTAGGGTTCCGGTGGTAATGGTGGTATTTGATTAGGTGCTGGACGGGGCAACGTTGGGAGGGTCCTCCGGACTAATCCTACAGCAGATGTCGGTGTTTGACTTTGGTTTTCCCTTTGAATATGCTCGAACTCTTCTGCTAATCCGTCAGTTCTTCCATGGTTCTGAAATCTTTGCGCCGTATATAAAGGTGATATTCGGGTCTAAGCCGGTCATAAATTCTGTCGATACTTTCATTTATTTTCATTGTGGGGTGTTGATGGATCAGGTACTGTGTGGCTTGAATAAAATCTTTAGCCTTTTCTCGAGGGCCTTGCCTCTTTTTGGTGATTTCATCCTCTAATTTATTTATGAATCGGACGGGTAGAAATGCTCTAAGAAAATCTTGTAAAAATCTGGCCAGGTTTTAAATCCATCCCTGTTTATGCGATACCATTCCAGGGCGGTTCCTCTGAATATTTCCGCAGCGTTCGAAGCATTTCATTCGGATGTATTTTGTAGCAATCGGTAAGTTCTTCGAGACGTTTGATAAATTCCAGTGCATTTCCGGAAGAATCGAATTTCAGGCCCCATTTCCTTACGATATTCATCACCTCTGCCTCACGGTTAAGTGAAGATTTATCAATTGGCTGGGTCACGGGTAGTGTGTTATGCAAAAATTGGCTTTGGTCTTCTAACTGGGTTGCGATCGGGGTAGTAACTGTATTTGGTATTTGATTCTGGTTAACACCGAGGGGATAGTACCATTGCCTATATTCTGGTAACTTTGTCATTCGCTCGTACTCATATAAGGCTGGGTATGCCGTTGCGGGGATTGATGTTGCAGTGGAAGTGGTAAGGGTGGTAGCCACGGAAGTGTGCACGTTACGGATGGGTAGATTCGGCACCGAGTAGAAGTAATTGGTGTATGCCTGTGGTTCAATCACTTTATCACCCGTGGTACTAATGGGAGTGTCCACAGGATTATCAGGTCGTGAGCTAGTGGTCTCGGCCTTATATTCTCGTTCTATGACGAGTTTTTCCACCTCCTCACATAGGTTTTGAGTGGATTTACGGGCCCGTGCCTCCTTTATGTGGGCACTGAAACGAGCACGTAGTACGGTCATCGTTCCTTCTGTATTCAGCCCAGAGCGTGCCATACGCTCAACCAACTCCGCTTTGTTGAGCAAGTAAATGGCTCCTATGCTGGCAAAAGTGTCGAACCCTTCTTCGTTATCTGACATTATGTCAGTCCTTCGTTTTTCCTCAGCGGGTGTGAATTATGGTTTGGTATAGTTTCGTGTTATCTTTAAGAATTTTTTTTTTCGGTGCGGTTAGGCTTATTTCGGTTTGTACCACTCGGGTTTTTAATTCGGTTCCGTATTCGAGCTCGGTATTTGGGTTCGGTATACTTGCGGTTTGTATCACGTGGGATCTTATTTCGGTTTGATTCGGTATATTTTCGGTTTGTACCACTTGGGGTTTTATTTCGGCTCGGTTAAGATCGGCTTATCAATCTTCAGGTTAAGGTCGGCTTATCGACCTTCAGGTTCGGTTAAGATTGGTTTATCAATCTCAGGTTAAGGTCGGCTTATCGACCTTCCGGTTCGGTTAAGACTGGCTTATCAATCTTCAGGTTTTCGGTTCGGTTAAGATTGGCTTATCAATCCTCAGGTTTTCGGTTCGGTTAAGATTGGCTTATCAATCCTCAGGTTTTCGGTTCGGTTAAGATTGGCTTATCAATCTTCAGGTTAAGGTGCTTATCGACCTTCAGGTTCGGTTAAGATTGGCTTATCAATCTTCTGGTTAAGATCGGTTTATCGATCTTCCGGTTCGGTAAGACTGGCTTATCAATCTTCAGGTTTTCGGTTCAGTTAAGATTGGCGTATCAGTCCTCAGGTTTTCGGTTTGGTTAAGATTGGCTTATCAATCCTCAGGTTTTCGGTTCGGTTAAGATTGGCTTATCAATCCTCAGGTTTTCGGTTCGGTTAAGATTGGCTTATCAATCCTCAGGTTTTCGGTTCGGTTATTTGCGGTATTCGGATTTTATGAATAGACTTTATAGTCCCTGCTCGGGCGCCATTTTGTGATGTACCCTTTTGTCTAAGGCTGAGGTAGCTCACCGGGTTCCGGGGTTCTTACTAAAGAAGTACAAAACTTTAGCTTTAAGTCAATTCCTTTATTAAGTTATAGATCCAGAATTGTCTTAATATCTATTATAATGTATTTCGTTATTTAGGTAAATTATAGTACTGCTAGTCTTGCTGCGTTATGACGGCTGACTCCTTGTGTTGTTATTGCTGGTTATCCTCCTGGCTTTCGTCTTTTCACGGAAACTCACGTTGTTTGGAGATATACACATCCAGTGTGGCACGGGTCACGTGCTGGGTCCAGTGGAATGAGTGGGAGGAGTCGGTAAAATCACAGCAACAGGCTGGCAAAATCTCGGTACAACCGGTAAAAATCACAGTACAACTGGTAAAAATCTCGGTAAAACCGGTAAAAATCACAGTGAAACTGGTAAAAATCTCGGTACAACCGGTAAAAATCACAGTACAACTGGTAAAAATCTCGGTAAAACCGGTAAAAATCACAGTAAAACTGGTAAAAATCTCGGTACAACCGGTAAAAATCACAGTACAACTGGTAAAAATCTCTGTAAAACCGGTAAAAATCTCAGTACAACTGGTAAAAATCTCGGTAAAACCGGTAAAAATCACAGTAAAACTGGTAAAAATCTCGGTACAACCGGTAAAAATCACAGTACAACTGGTAAAAATCTCGGTACAACCGGTAAAAATCACAGTACAACTGGTAAAAATCTCGGTAAAACCGGTAAAAATCACAGTAAAACTTGGTAAAAATCTCGGTACAACCGGTAAAAATCACAGTACAACTGGTAAAAATCTCAGTACAACTGGTAAAAATCTCGGTAAAACCGGTAAAAATCACAGTAAAACTGGTAAAAATCTCGGTACAACCGGTAAAAATCTCAGTACAACTGGTAAATTCGGCACTTGGTCCTCTTCGTTATCTAGACCCCTTACCACTGGTGGGGGGAAGTCTTGGCTTGGACTAGACGCGATGAGTTGTCGTTGACGGCGGTTTCGACACTGATTATGTCGATTGTATGGCGGCTTCTTATAGCACTTTCCAGCTGAACCATTCGTGAGTTGTAAGGCTGCGAAGTGTAATTTTCCTAGAATTGTCCCTCACATTACCACGTCATCATTTCTTAGTGAATATTATTCTTGTTATTTTAGGCCAAGCAATGTAGGGTGCGGGGAACGGGCTTTGTTCTATTTATACATTGTATCGCTTATCATTGCCATAGGTGAACGGCAGGAGGTTGGTTGGCTGATAGCATCTTGATAATCCACCATTCAGGTCCTAGGCCATCATTGTTATTAGCAACGTGCAGGAGGCAGGAGGATGATCGCTTCTTTTGCTAAAACTCACCATCGATGTTCTTGATCGTTGCCTATTTGCTGCTTTCAGTGGAGTTCTTCCTTCTTCGTACCTATTTTCTTATGTATTTTCACCACACCTAGTTCTTGTTGTTGTTGTCCTCCGGTGGGTGTGGGGAATTTCTAATTTGCTGCTGATAATCTATGTGATAGCCTTTGGTAGTCAGTTGTTGGTTGCAGCTTGCGGTTTGTACATGGTTTGGGTGCATGCGGTCGGATGGGTAAGTATTTTCTACTTTTCAGGTGCGTAGTCCGGTGGGGGCATCAATGTAGGAAATATATGGGGCAGGTATCTAGGTTTCGTTATGGGAGTTCGGGGTATAGGGAATGGTTGTTAGGATTGGGGCAGGTGCGTAGGTAAGGGGGGAGGTGGAATTGTAATGCTTCATTACAACCCAGTGTTTTATTCGCAATTTTTTGAGGTAATGCACAAAATTCCATAAAAACTAAACCTCTATACTGCCTCTAAGAAAAAAGGGCGTAAGCGCAAAATTTCAAATTGAGTAAGTACCAAAATTGGAACCGTTAAATAGTATAATATTATATTTGTGTAAACCTAAAAATTCATGTTTCCAACTGCAAATGGCTAAAAGTCACGAACGCAAATTTGAATTCAGGTTTAAAGCAATTTGCTTATGTACCTGTATTAAAAGTCGAAGGTTCAATTTTCTTAGTCATCACCAAAGTTACTATTAATTATACGCATAGTAAAAAAACATCATTTTGCCTTATAAGAAATCGTTCTTAAAAATATTCAATTTTATTCAATTTGAAAGCGAGAAAAGCAAAACCAATAAAATCTATCTCAAAACTATTAAAATGGACATACACTCTTTTTCCTTATGACGGCAGTATAGGTACTGGTCTTGATGAAATTTATAGACATGATAATTGACGAAATGAAAAACCAATACAATTAATTTCCACCCTCTGCCGCTCCCACTTTTTTAAAACATAATATTTTCAGAAAAAAATATAAAAATTCTGGTGTTGTTCAGATGACCCATTATGAAGGGCCAAAACCACAAGTGCTCTGGTGATGACCCTCTAAACCAGAGATTCGATCTTCTTTATTGCCTTCAACTTGGGATTCACAAACTCAAAAGGCTGGAGCATAGTTTCCCATTCGCACAATCTAGCTTTGCCAAGTCGACGTATTTTGACTTTTTGGACTTCATTGTCTTTGAACAACTCATTGAGCTCTCGTTTGTGCTTTCTCTTCCAAAAATCCGTCGAATAATACGAGTATTACTTGCGAAAGAGCCCAGTAACAGTTTTCATTTCTGATTTTCATCTTACCGAGAGTAGGAGTGTCTTGAGCGTAAGAAGAGTGTTGAACCTAATTGTTTGACAAACTGATTAATAGCAGTGGTTTCCAGTAATATTTTGTCGTTGAATATACACAAAGGTGTCATCCGTTGAGTTAATACGAGTATTGACTCCAGAGTAAATGAAATTATAAACTACTTCGATTCGAAGCAGCTGCTAATAAAAGTGATGTCTTGGCCTAGGTTGTAAACATATGCTTTTTTCTTGACAACAGTTAGTTGGACTTTTACTCGTTTACTTCAAAACCAATTTATTTCACCTGTTCTTCAATCACCATAATGAAGAACTGTATAAAGACACAATGGAACACAAGATAGGGCATTCTGTGTTAACAGCTCTCTATGCACTATCTGTTCCAGAAGAAGATTAAAAAAGACAAAAATGCTATCGCATTTCCTAGCCGAGTGCACTGTACATGTTTTGAACAGTTCGGAGAAGCTATTCTCTAGTTGCACATTGCATTTGGCATATTGCACCTTGTGTTTTATAATGTCACAAGACACAGCTGAATCTTTTTTCTCGAGATCTGATCTCAGTTATCGCCGTTATACAGCTAATGACGATGAATATGCTTCCATAAGCGGCCTTGAAGCCAATGCAGAAACTTTGTGTCTCCACTTGAAGTTCATTGGTCATTTCCAGAATTTTCCTCCGGGTTAAGATTTTTGATCATTTTTCGTTTTAATGTCCTTTTATCATAACTACATACAATTTTTATTCCAATGAATAAGATGAATGACAAGACTTGCTCCGTATACAAACAACGTGGACAAAAGTTGTATAAATTTACCAATTGTAATTTCGAGTTGGAGAGAGTTTTGCAAAAATTCGATGTTGAGAGAAATAAAATAAGTTTAGAAATTTGAGAGGAGTATACTCGTACAACAAACATGGTGAACAAATTTTTGTTATAGGGAAATTCGACTTAGAGGCATCGACTGTAGTTACATGAAATTGGTAGCCAATTAAATTATCTACAAGATTGATTATGACAAATTTGGCCCTAAACTTGACTGTTAAGGAGTTATTGTGCTGTAAAGAGGGAAAAAACTGAAAATCTTACAAAATAAGAAATTTTAGCCTTTTTTTGGAGCTCCATAGCGCCGTTTGAAGTGGTTGTACAAAAATACTTTTTAGATCATATTGGTAGGAAATTTTACTGTCTACAAATGCTCGCTATACTTTTTTCCATAAAAATATACCGAAAAGAAGTTATAAGCAAAAAACTGAAAAAATTGCCGATTTTTTGTAGTTTTTTCCGGATTTTGAAGGGGGCGGAGGGGGCGGAAATTTGGAATTTTCATCTACCAACCATACAACATATCAAAAATTTAGAACTACTATATAACTATAATTCATCTAAAATTTCCGAGGTTTTTTAATCCATTTACATCGTAGCCATCCGTCAATGAAATTTGACAGTTGGTGTCTTGATGGATAAGGGACGAACTATATTTTCACATAAGAAGTGTGATACAAAAGGTCCAGTTATTCGATAATATTTGGGACTCAGGCAATAAGTACTATAAAAATAGAGATATGAATAATAAGTTGTGGGAATCGATTTCGAAGGCGCTGGGAATTTTCAGAAGTGAAATTGTATTGCAAAAACAAAATTGAAATCAGCTCTAGTCATGCGCATTTTCCTTTTAAAAAATCTTGGTTCCTTACAACACAGGCCCAGAAACAGATTTTGTACCCAATAATCAGGTTTTTTTCGTTTTTTGCTTTCTTCTTGTTCCTGGAGCTTCATTTCCGTGCCAACAAGCACCTCAAATGAGGCAAGAGCAATATTTGTTTTCTTATAGACATAATTTAACCTAAACAAGATATTTTAATTTTATTTGAACACAACAATTCAAAATTACTTACCTTTTTACTGAGCAGAAGCATAAAATAAACTTTTCTTCTTCGCACTTAAACAATTTTCATTCAAGATGACTGACAGCTGTGAAAATTTGCTCATTGACAATGAGTGTCGTTTCATGAAAGACAAAGCAAATGGAAATAGATGTCAATGAACTGACAAAGGCGTATGTCAAAATTTTTTGGTCTTTGAAAAGACCAACGATTTTGTGTCAATTAATGACAAAAGTGGAAATGAACTGGCAATTGGGTCGTTCAAAGACCAAATCGTTATCTGTCAGACTGTGTCAATTCAAAGACAAGTGGAAACCTAGCATTACGATCCAAATGTCAACCAATTGACGTAAAGTCACCATTTTTAGGAGCAATCAATCCAAATTGTATTGTTCTTAAATTTAGATCATATTGGATTCAGTACAGTATTGAATTGAATTCGTTAAAATTGGAGGGATTTAATTCCAGCGAAATCCAAATAAATAAAACTAAATCGGAAATAAATTCAGTGAAATGAAAATTAGGCACCAATTATGACTTGCGATTCGCCGAGTCGAACGTTCGAATGTGACTTTGTGGAATTACGATTTGCGACTCGCCTGAATTAAGTTCGCCTTAAATGGCTTAAACTAGGAAAATTTGAATGTCACTCAATACCTTTAGCAAACTTTCGCCTCTATCGTCAATGTTGAACTGTAATTCTTGGTGACTTTGAAAAAAATCGCAGTTTTTATTTTTGAAAAGTCGAACGTTCGAGTTGAGTCGAATGTTCGACTCGGCGAATCGCAAGTCATAATAGGGGCCTTAACGAAAGATCGATTGATTGAAATAATCGAATCATTTTGGTGATCGATTCTTTAACGATTTTCTAGGATATTGACAACTAGCCTTCAAAAAAGGTACTACAACTGTAAAAGCAACAGGAGAGCTATTGAAATTCACTTTGCAAAATTAATTTTATGCAGCTAGTATTTTTTTTATAGCTTTTTCCTAATATCGATTTCAAATAGAAAACTTCTGTTTTTATTTCTCATTTTCTGTCTAAATAAGCCTCTATATTTCAACAAGAGCAGTTAGAGGAGCTTTTGACAAATTAAAAAAAAAAAAATTAACTTAAAAGAAGTTAAGTCAATATGTATGTTTCCAGGTAAAAGCCAATAACATGAATTATCACATTTTCAATGCAAATATCCCTAACTCCAATATACCTACAAAAAAGTAGGCTTTTAGTGTAAAACCATTGGTGTTGTCATAAGCAAAAATTACCTAAGAAGGGCAGTGTCAAAGAATAAAAAGTCGTTTCAATATTATCCAACCATTTCTTTGATATTGTGTGCATCTTCAGCGTATATACGAATACAAGTAAAGATAACAACACAGGATTACAAGGTTTTCGACACGACTAAGTAAGAGTTGATCTAAGGGTAATTTTTCGTGCTGAACTCATCCGTTATCCGTTTTTCGCTTTCAGCTCTGGTTTTCGAGATATTACCGTAAGAAAGTGCAAAAAAAAACCTTTTCGCCATTTTTGGGGTTAACTATGCGAATTGATTTTTTTTAAAGGTATATGGCTGATTCTCTGCCAACTGTGATTCTTTTCTTAAAAAAATTTCCAAAATTAAAACTTATTGGAAACAATTTTTGATTCGTTTTTGTGGTTTTATTTAATCAGAGTATCAAATCTGTAAAAGCATTTTGCTACAACTTTTAAAGAACAAAAAATATGGTGAAATGTACTAAAACTGGAATAGAAGATAATGAAGGTCTTTTCCTTTTTTTGTTTGTATTTTGTTTTCTCCCTTTTTGACCATTTTTTTTGTTGAGATTCTAGATTAACTGTTATGTTTAGACCTCTTGACATCTCTACTTCCCTTATTTTCTTTAAATATGTATAACTTTTTCGTTTTTGTATTCTATTCTTCTGAATGGCAAACCTTTTCATTGTGCTGGGTTATTACTTAGTTTTTATTGCACGGAATTATTTTTGTTTGGTTCTTTCGAGGTATTGCTACCGTTTTAATAAAGAAAATTGGTAGAAAGTAAATATTATTGCAAGAAATAATTTAATTAACGGATAACGGATTTGAGTTCAGCGTAAAAAATTACCCTTAAAATGACTCTTACTTTCACGTGTCGAAAAGTTAACCGATAATTGTAAACCTGTGTAATTAATAATAGCTTAATCAACACCATAGAACGAGGGCCAATTACCTACCGGTTAAAGAAAAAAAATCAGTATCGTTCAACACAACGATTATCCTTTAATATATTCCGAAAAAGCGGGATTAATCGCAATACTTAAAAAGGCAGCAGAAAAACCCATTTTCAAATAAAATACATACATCTAAATATTATGATAATAAATTTCCTGGAGCCGTATAATATGAAAATTTAGAAAGCGCTAAAATTATCAAAAATAGCCAACATTTACTAATTTTAATGAGAATGGATTGAAAATTTTGTATTTACAGTGTGATTTAAGCTTAAATTTATTGTTCTAAACATACAAAGCAAAGCCTAAAAAGCAACAGAAACCTTAAGCAACGAAAGCAATAAACCCAAATAAAAGCATTAATAATATTGATACATAATGTTTATGTTTTTTTTTGTTTATTTTGATTAAGTATGGATATAAATGCCGAAATATGAAGGAATGAATGTGTATTGGTTTGTGTTTACCTACGGAAACGGTTGGTTCTAAAAATGTATCCCATTTGTACTTAATTTATATCATACCTCGTCGATTTTTTTTTTAAATGGACAAACACAGTTACATGAAACGAATTATTTTGCTTAAAGTAAAAAAGCTTTTAATTTTCTTTTAAAAGGACGAGTGCTTTGAATCTATTTATTTTTTTTTATTAATTTATTTATTTATAAGTGCGACGTTGTTTATAATCCAATTGGCATTCTTGTGAATTATTTAAAATAATGGCAATCAATTAATCTACATGCAGTCTACCTACAACAAGGACGTTTTTTGTTTTCAATTTTTCAAGACAGTTAACATTTAGTTAAAACTAGAACAGAAATATCAAAAATAACACATAAATGTAGCTTTTTTCTATTAACATTAACAATTAATTCTTGTTCAAAAGCTAAACAAAACAAGAAAACAACAATTAAAACACACAACATGCTAAACAACCGTGAATGTAAGTTAAATATATTATTTATTAAAATGCAAATGAAAAGTCGCTTGAACACAATATAAATTTTGAATATTTTATAACATAGGTCAAGCTGAGAATGCTCAGACAGAAATATTAAATACTTTTTTAAATTTTCAATTTGCAAAATTTTAAATTTAAATTCGGTTTTAATAAACTGGGATTTAATGATGTTTCTACTTTAAATTCACACATTTATTTATAAAGATAACTTGTTTAAGGACACATGCACAAAATCTACCCGCACTATATTCAGAATCATAATATGAAAGCTTACGCAATTTATGGATAACATAAACTCAAGACTTCTTTTCATTAAATCCGCAACTATATCTGTGGTGTTAAGTAGAAACTTGATAACTCCATAAAATAATTTGCGTCTTTATGTACACTTACCATTGAGCTAGTACCTTAACGGGTTGAACGATTTCTTCAAATTTGAAATATTTATGACCATGTTCCCTGAAAAATGATGTTCCAGATTTAACAAGATTAGTGGAAGTGATTAAAATAATCTTGTTCCAGATTTAAGATAATCGGTTCACCCAATTAGGCTCTAACTCGATATACATAAAGTGAAGACGCAAATTGTTTTATGGTGTTATTGTGTTTCTACCAAACACCATAGATACAAAATAAAACTTATACTGAAAAGTGGAAAGTCAAGCTGAGTTATTGTAAGGACCTTGAAAACTGTCGAAAAATCGCAAAGTTCTTGTTAGGTAGGCAATAACACCTAGTTAACGGCGATGGCAAGCGATACCACTGGTCAGCAAGTTTTTTGTTACAGAAGCTAAACTATTCTAAAACTATACGGAAGGTTTTTGGTGTCCGATTTCAGAAATATTAAAGAAATATTATTTAAAATACAAAAAAATACTATTCCATAGGTAAAAAGAGTAACTTTTATTCTATAAAAATCACAGCATTAAGATACACTCCTCGTCAACTGAATACGCACAAACATTTTTGAATATATTTTATCCATTTTTTCCAAACAGTGATGGTTATTATGCCATCTGTTGATGGTAAAAATTTTCGTAACATATAAATAACAGAATTTCAAAGTTTTATCCAAAAACAACCGTGAGTTTTTCCTTCAACCACTTCCAAAGTGTAACTTATGCAAAGCAGAAGTTTTTTTTTGAGTCAACTGAATAGGTACAAAAATTAAAATTGGTATTGGAATGGAATGAAACAAGTTTTTGTTTAAGTTTAGTAGTGGGTACTTCCACCTTTATTTTTAATTACTTCGTAAATTCGATCCGGCATGGAATCGTATAGCTTTTTAATGTAATTTAACAAAATTTCGCTCCACGCTAATTTGATTGCAGAAATTAAGGTTTCTTTGTCTTCGAACTGACGACCACCCTCATAAACTTTGCGTACTAACCATCCCCAGACATTTTCTATGATGTTTAGATCAGGTGAGTACGGCGGCCATTGAAGCAACTGCACTTGTTGCTCCTCTATCCATGTTTTTATTATGCGCGCTGAGTGAATAGGCGCATTATCATGTTGGTAGGTCCAGTTTATGGGTCCAAAGATGTTAGAAAATTTAGGAAAATTTCTTTCCAAAATTACTTTATACCCAGCTGCTGTCATTCTTGATGTTACAACCTCGAGCTCAACTGTTCCATAATAACTGACTGCTCCCCATATCATGACACCTCCTTCACGACTATGATGGCGCTTTAAAAATCTTTTTTCTTTTCTTAAGTCGTGAAAATAGAAGTTGAACCCATCAGGGCCATCGAAATTAAACTTTTTTTCATCTGAAAAAACCACGTGATACCATTCTTTTTTCCAACTCATGTGAAGTCTTGAAAAATCTAATCGCAACATTTTCCGTCTCTCGTCAAGTGGTGGTTTTTTCTTAAGTTTCATTCGTTTAAGATGGCTTGAGTTGTTGATTACTCTTAATACTGTTGAGCAACTTGCGTTTATGCCGACTTTTTGTTTTATTTTTGCCACAGAATCAGAAGAATTTGATGCATATCTTAAAATTCTTCGTCTCTCAGCTGCTGTTGTTGCTGTTTTCTTACCTCCCTTCATGTTTTTGCCGTATGCATCTTTATTTTTCAAGTAAGAATAAACTACATTAAAACTTCGGCCAACTTTATCAGCTATTGCACGTCCAGTTAGGCCTTGGTAGTAAATCGATTTTAGCTTTTTCAACACTGTTAAGACACGTAGATCTACCCATTTTTCTTAAAATTTGAAATCAAGAATTAAATTTTACTGAAAACACTAAAATCGTTAATTTAAACTGTGAAGCACTCCAAAAAACTTATAAACAACGAAGAAAATGGCGTTGTACCTATTCAGTTGACTAAAAAAAAACTCCTACTTTGCATATAAAACACTTTGCAAGTGGTTGAAGAAAAACTCACGGTTGTTTTTGGATAATTCTTTCGGAATTATCTGCTTAACATCTTAAGGGAATAGTTAGCATCAACAGATGGCATAATAACCATCACTGTTTGGAAAAAATGGATAAAGTATATTAAAAAAATTTTGTGCGTATTCAGTTGACGAGGAGTGTACTATGAATTTTATTATTCTAATAATAAAATTCATAGTATCTTAATGCTGTGATTTTTATATTAGTCGGTAAACATCGATACAAAATTGCGTCTTAGAAGGGTACGATAGTCATCTAACTGATGAGCCCAACTATCGTACCTGGGCGAAACGCAAGCATGGAGTTGAGCTCACTTGAACTTTTAACTTTGAATTATATATTCGGTCACTCCACTTAAACAGAAGAATTTCTTTTCAAATTTTCTTCATATTCAATTAACTTTTATTCTATAAAATTAATTATTTTCACTTTATTTTACAAATTGAGCTTTAGGTTAAGATTTAGGGTGATAAAAACTAGAATTTGTACAGTGCATTACTATCACGTCATTTCTATCCAAAGAGAATTAGGGATCTCAATGGTTCTATTATGCTCCCCAGAATGTAAGCAATTTAAGAAGAGGGATTTAGTCGTAGTTTTAGGTATGGAGTGCCTACCTGAACCATCCTGAGCTGTGAATGAAATTCAGGATATTTCTTAGTTACAAAAAAGAGATGTCGCCCAGTTCCTCCTGGATAGGCTATAGCATTCACAGAGAAAGTAAGATGAGCCGTCCTCTGCATAAGTCAGATGCGCTGATGTTCATTCTACCCATGTGGGCTCACATTGAGTTGACATCCGTAATGATTCCAGAGAGACAATTGATTTTTGCTTAACTTAAGTGAATACTCTGTTTTCATTGAAATACCTAGCCAAAGATGCCTTGAAACCCGACAAGAGCCAATTGATGGCCATTAGTCGTTAGCGACTTTGGTGAATTCTGGTCTTTTCCTGCTCAAGTGGTAAAAGTACTCAGGGTACAGTTTGGCTCGGTTCAAGTGATGACCAGTACTTGGCCAGTTCATCAGCCAGTTCATGTCACGGTATACCGGGTACCATCGAAAAGTTGTTGAATTTGTTTTGTCGAGCAATATCAATTCTCTGCGGCAACGATCAAACCGGTTTTGACTTCGTCACAATTGACGGAATGGCTCTGATTGCCACCTGGCTATTTATGAAGATGTCAATATTCTTATATATCAGTTGTGGAAAGAAATTTTGCGGCCTCGCAAACTGCAAGCAATTTCGCTTGGAAAATAAGCAAACGGTTGAGAGATTTAATGATTTATTGTTGTTGTTTGACAAGGTGCCTGAGCCTAAGCTTCCGTTTTGAAACCGATACATGATTTGCGTTTAAGACCCTGTTTTCCTTCCAAAATGCCCTTGTTGGGATATCTGTTAGTGTGACTGGGTGAAAATTTATGTACGGTGAAATAAAGTCTGTTCGAATGTCCCCGGTTCCCTCTTTTCCAATTTTCACACAAGTCGTACAGTCTGTTAGGCCGCCAACTCCTTCGTGAATAGATGAAGTGGCGCTAGTGAGAGGAATTTTGTTGAGGGCTGTGGTTGACGTGGTTCTCATGGCACTAGTTGAGCCGATACACGCCAGTCTCTGAATTTTTGTCTTAAGTCTTAAGATTGGTTGCCTTATCAAAGGCTAGTCATCAAACCAAACATGCATACGTCAGGATAGAGTTTTAAATGGCTATGAACATCCAATGAATTGATAAGGGACTGGGATACCATTTCTTGTCAAAAATTCTATTGCAGCTTTTTTCCCTTTTTTTTGTTGTTCTTTTGTTTAGTAATAGAAGTGAAGAAAATTTAAAAAGAAAATTTTTCTTTTTAAGTGGAGTGACTGAACATAATTCAAGTTGAAAGTTCAATGGAATTCTTTTGTTTAGTTTACGATCGATAAATAAGCCAAATTCGAAATTAAAGTAAAAAGGTGAATAGCTTTTCGTTTCACTTATTAACAGAACCAAAATAGGCTCTCTGAGGTCAATACAATAGTCATTTAAGGACAATCTGAGAGAGAATTAGATTATGTATCATGTAAATGTATGCTTTTATAACATTTCAAAAATTAAAAAATAAATTATATGAATTTTAGAGTGAAACTTTTGTTTTGTGACTGAAAAGTATTTTGGTTTTGTTTTCAAATTCATCGCGATAGTTAATTTAAAAACAAAAATAAATTAATATTAGGTTATGAAGGTTTTATTTTCATTTGTAAAATTCGAAGATTCTCTTTAAGTATGTAGATAAATAGTATGTAAATAGTACGTACGTGTATTGTGTCATTTATGCTTGATAGAAAATTTATTGTTATTATTTACAAAATGAAATGATCACCATTTATGATCGTTAATTTAATTGTGAATGCATTCATTTTTGATCCCAAAACTTGACCTTGACCTATGTTATAGTCTTTAATTGATTATTTTTTATTAGAAAAAATAAATTTAAATAAATAACTTATGGCATAGCACCACTTACCTCCTCTCCGCTTTCAAGGCGATCTTTAATGTGTTTACAAAAGACCGGCAAGAGAATGGCTCTGCATTCGGGATAGTGAAATAATTTCGAATCGACAAAGTCCTTGATGCAAACCATTTTCGATTGAGTCAAACGACCCGGTGGGAACTTCATCAGTATCTTAACTATGCTATTACTTTAAATTACAACAACAAACAAAATAATTGTTAGGAACAGATCAAATAAAAATAAAAATAATTTACCTCAATTCGACTTTATCATAAACTTGAAGAAGATCTGTGGCTATTACATGAAGATTCTTTAAAAGTGCACCTTCAGATTTTAAAAGGTCTGTAGGACAATCAATCATCTCGATGAACATACTCAGCAGTTCTACATAAATGAACAAAAAATCAATTAGTCTCTTTAATTAGTTGGTGCAGGCTTCATCAAAACATACCTTCAAGCTTATGTTCAAAGTCTATTACATTGGAATTATCATTCAATGCGGCAAAGAGTATTCGTGATCGAATAATGAATTTCATTACGTAATGTAAGAATTTTGTAGTTTTATACAATCGTCTGACTTCGGCTTTTTCCTCATCGGCTTCGTAATTATTTGTGGCGCCCGCATTTATGGCTTCACGTATGTGATTTTGTAATATGTCAATTAATTTGCTTAAATTTAAATAATATTCATACGGTTAAAGTTAGTAATTATAATGTTTTGTAGTTTTTTTTGTTTACTTATAAGCCAAGGTAGCTGAGAAGCTTTCATTGATATAAACATCTAAAACGGACAAGAAATGTTGATATTTAAGATCTGAAACCGTTTCCACTAGATGAATGATGCTCATGAAGACTAGATTATCGTACCTCTCATGATTATCATTTTCCACCTAAAATAAAATTATTGTCTTTTTTAGTTCTTATTCACGTTTATAATTTTCTTACCAATATATTAAATAGAGCGTCTAGAATGTCTTGTAAAAATTTCACAACTTCTTCACCAGGAACTGTTGCAAGAGCTTTGAGAGAATCTTCTAGAGATTCTTTGTGCGCAGACCAATTAAGTAGTCCGAGTAAGCTTACTGAAATAGTGAAAAATTAAGAATGATTACAAAATTTTTTGCAATTAGTTTAAAGCGAAGGAGCTGGAGGTAATTTAGCCTGCTAGGGCGACAGAATATTTTCAATTGAATCTTTAAAAGTTAAAAAGCTAAACTATCTTCAATAATGCTGATTAGGGTGTAGCTTAAACTATACAACTAAGTACGAATAGGAACACTTCATCCGCTGCTCATTATTTCGATAACAGTAACTTTTAAAGAATTAAGCATATAATTAAATTTCTAACAAAAAAGACTATAAGACTCTTTTTTATAGAAATATTCGTTTTGAAGATAATTCAAATAGAAACGTTGTTAACAAGCTCTCGATTCCTGAAGGCTTTCGGCCTGAGACTCGCTGCTTCCAGTCATTCTAGGCAAGCACACCGGTATCCGTTATGGTTACTTCTAAGAAAAAGATTCAGACTTTTTCCTCACTTCGACCTGGGGGCTGGGATTCGAAGCTTGGCTAAAACATTGTTTTCCATCGCTCAGTGTGGCCATATTCATATTTTGGTACAGGTTATAGAGTTTGCAATTATATTTTATTTTTCATTCGTGTTTCGAGCGTGCCCTTCGTTTTATGCTTGAAGAATATTGAGCCCATTTGTATGGTCAGAATGACTAACAAGCGTCTCACGGTAATTCTTCGTCGGATCTCTACTAATGTATCGCTTTTTTTGTAGATGGTGCTGATAGTCCTTCAACCCAAACTTGACATGCGCCCAATCAAAATATCCACTATTTATTTGAAGAGATCCACTAGTATTCTATCAGATCCGGCCAGCTTGTTATTGTTTAGTTTTTTTTTCTGCTATACTTGGGTGGTGGAACTGGATCTTTACTGGTTGGAGGTGGGCGCTCTTCTTGTCCTATAGCTCGCTTTACATATTTCCATTTGGCAACTGCTGGAAATACTGCTTGAACACATCTACTATTCTTGTGCCTAAGTGTCTAGGGCTCCCTCGCTGAATTGAAGAGTTTGTGTCCCGATTTCAAACCAGAAGTCAATTGTTTGGTGATTTTAAAAAACCTCAGGGTGTGACCTCTTTTGTAGCATAACTCGCTCTACATGTTTCTCATTTGGAAACTACTGGAAGTACTGCTTGAACACACCTACTATCCTTGTGCTTCAGCGACTAGGTCTCCTTCTCTGTTTCGAAGGGTCTGCGTCCCGGTCTCAAACCAGGAGTCAATTGTTTGGTGTGGCTTCTTTTGTGAAATTATTCGATCTATTTCAACTGGAAGCTGAGTATGCCCTCTTTTTCTGCATCTATTTGCTGATGCGTGGTTCCTGGAACCAATTCACAATTTCTATTCGTTATACAGTCGAGCTCTGAATTTGTTGGCAGCAGGGAAATAATAGGAGTCAAAGTTTGTCCCTTAAAGTGGCACACGTCTAAGATGTTGGATACGTGCCTTATGTCGATTGATATATTTTGGATTTGGTTGGCGTACCGCTGCGGTTCATTTGTGGATCCTTAGCCTTGGAAATATAGTGCTACTTTTCACCGTTTTACGAGCTGGTACAAAGTCTTTTAGTCAGAAACTGTTATATTTTATCGTTTTATAGAGGCAGTGCTTTTCTTCTTGTCTGCCGAAGATATCTTCCTTTATCGATTTAATACCGAAGTCCTCTCGAAATACTCTAGACAGCCTGCGTCTAGAAGGACCGAATTGTTGGTTTATCATAGGACAGCAGGCTGGATGCTTTTCTTACGTCTTCTTAATAGTCTAAGAGCCGACAGCAAATTTTGGGAGTGGAGGTATAACCAAAATCGGAGTATGAGGGTTTATAGGTACATGTATCTTGATATCAAATACCAAAGTCTGGCAGGATTTGTTTTCAGCCTTTGGGAGGGGTGGGGGATTAAAAAGTGCTAGATCCCCTCATTTATTTTGGGGGTATTAACCTTTTTAATTCATTTTTAAGAAAATTGGATATGATTCCCTGTCATTTTTTCTAAGTATAAACACCACAACCTTGACGGTCCGATTAATAGAACTCAAGATATAGCCATTTTACGTGAACCTTGTCATCCCTTTTTTGGAGATTTTCAGCAAAACAAAAAATCAACAAATAAAGTCTCCACAAAAACGCAAATAAGGTTTGTTTAAAAAGGTTAAATCATGGGTTCTATTTATCGGATCACCAAGATAAACGTCTTGAGACTTAAGGAAAATGACAGAGCATCATATCCTATTTTTTAAATGTGCATTGAAGTGTTAATGACCCTACCATATAAAAAGGAAATCAAGCGGTTTTTAGACCTCCACCCCCACCAAAGGCTGAGAAAAAAACTGCTATAATCCCTCATACCCCGATTTTGGTTATACCTCCACTCCCAAAATTTGCTGTCGGCTCTTGGTCTATAAGTAATATAGTAAAACGCAGATTAAAAATAAAATAAAAAAAATAATCACAACCATAGATGTTAATTTGACTATTAATACTAAACATTTCTAAAAACATTTGTCAGGGCCAACTGCTGGAGTTCGTAAAAGTATTACGTAGTAAATTATTTTTAAATACTCACCACTCTGTGTCAACTTTGTACTGCATAAATTAACACCAATCGATACACTATCCTTTGACAGTAATGTCAATCCAAGCGTTGATGGTTTAGTACCACTTGGTATTTCAGCAATTGTCGATGGAAGATCCATATAAGAGGTAAGAACATTTTTATCAAATTTCTTGTGATCGATTTTATAAACTATTAAGTTATGCTGTCCTTGCTAGAAAACCAAAATAAAAAAGTTAACTAAATATATAGTTGCTTAATTTCTCAACTTGAACTTACCGTTATAGTTGTGCCATTATCTTGCATCAATTTAACATAAGACAATCCAAATGGTTTTTCATTTCGATCTTTTTGTTCATTAGAGCTTCGATGTTTATACAAGAATTTTAAATGACACTGTTTGAATTCATCAATTGGCACATGAATCTGAATACAAATAAAAAAAAAAAATAAAGTTAAATACTTTAAAGCTTAAACAAAAATAAATAAAAATATTTACTTTAAATGTTTCCAACCACTTTGGCTTATCATCGTGATAGTATACAACAGATTTATATTCGTCAACGGGAGGATGTCCAACTCCTACACTCATCACACCTGGTACAGCTTCACCTTTTTCATTGCAAACATAAACTGTAACTTCCACGTTTTTCTCACTACTTTTAGCACTTCTGGAAAATTCGGCTCCCATTAGCGTTAAGTAAAGATCATTTCGAACATCACCAGGTAGAATGACTTCGGGGAAACCCATTTTGCGAGCAAATGGAACTTTTCCATGTACAAGATGAGGAAATTCTTCTTTTACCTAAGAAATGGAGAAGATAAAGAAATAGGATGAGTAATTTAAATGTATTAAATAAATTTGTATAAGAAATGTCGATGTGGGAAGCGACCACCATTTGGTTCTGATGAGTCTCAAACTACGAACCGCTGCCGTACACAAACCAGCGCAGGATGCAGCAAGGAGCTCAAAATTCATTACTAATGCTTTAAATGACCCAAACATATGTTGAAACTATGTCACCACCCTTAACGACAGAGCCTCGTCATTAAAGGGAATCCAGCATTCAACAATTGATGAGATGTGGGGTGAAATTAAAAGTGTTTTAATGGAGGCTGGATCCGAAGCTGTACACAAGCGAACGAGACGTAGAGACTCGTGGATATCCCAAGACACCTCGGATAAGATCGAACTTCGCAAATCGTTGAAAATCCAAATAAATGCTGAAGAAGATGTTCAACGAAAGGCTGACTTGCGAAGAGAGTACCGCATTGCACATAAGATGGTCTATCGCTGTGTGAGACGTGACAAGAGGGTGAGGTTAGATGGACTCGCAGATAATGCGGAAATCGCTGCCAGAAGAGGAGATATCCGGGAATTGTACCAAATAGCCAAAGATGTTATCGGGAAAAAAAAGCAACACCAATCATCCTGTAATGGATATGGAAGGCACACTTTTGGTATCAATTGAAGATCAGCTTCGTAGATGGAAAGACCATTTTTGTGCCCTGCTAAATGAGGATTCAGCTGAGCAGAGTGCTGAAGTGCCCCAACTAAACGAGATGCGCAGGTCCTATAGGGGTATTGACATCGAACCCCCGTCAGAATCGGAAATCCAGACATCAATAAATCTCCTCAAAAACAACAAGGCAGCTGGACTGGACGGAATACCAGCTGAATTCCTGAAAGCCGATCCCGTAACGGTGGGAAAACGAGAGCTATCCCAGGGACTGGAAGGATGGTGTGATTGTTAAGTTGCCAAAGAAAGGTGACCTAAAGAATTGCAACAATTGGCGTGGTATCTCCGTTTTGTCCGTTTTCCCAAAACTAATTGCAACCATCATTCTCGAGCGAATAAAGGATAGAATCGAGTCTACACTCAAGAGGCATCAAGCTGGCTTCCGCAGTGGTCGATCGTGTGTCGACCATATCAACACCCTGCGTATCGTCATCGAGCAGTCGATAGAATTTCAATAACCGCTTTACCTCATGTTCGTGGATTTTGAGAAGGCCTTTGATCGAGTCAACCGAGAATGTATATGGAGATCGGTGCTTGGTAGAGGAATTCCACCAAAAATTGTTGCCATTATGAAAGAGTCCTACAACAACGCAAGGTGTTTTGTTTTGCACAATGGGCAGCTATCCGACTCCTTCGTAGTGCAACAGGGTGTGAGACAAGGGGATGTTCTATCGCCAATTCTCTTCCTGCTGGCGATGGACGACGTATTGACGGCCAGTGTTGGTACATCTGAGCGAAATGGCATTCAATGGAGAGCGTTCGAAAGGCTCAGTCATTTAGACTATGCCGATGACATATGTCTACTGGCAAATAATATCAGTGGGCTGAACGGGATGTGCCAAACGCTGCAAGTGAAGGGAGAGTCGAGTGGTCTAAGAATAAACAGCAAAAAGACAAAAATAATGCTCAAAGGCCGCTCCACACAGCAGCGTATAATTCTACAGGAGACGCCAGTTGAAGTAGTGGAACAGTTTAACTCCCTTGGCAGTATTGTTTCTGTAAACGGTGGTACGGATCTGGACGTTAAAAGTAGAATAAATAAAGCTCGTGCTGCCTTCGGTACTCTGTCCCCAATCTGGAAATCAAGTCAAATCTCCTTACGCACTAAGTTGAGATGCTTCGAATCCAATGTCAAATCCGTGCTGTTATATGCTTGTGAAACCTGGAAAGTCACGTCTATCATTTCGAAGAAATTGCAGGCTTTTGTGAATCGCTGTCTTCGCCACATCCTAAAGATTCGCTGGCCACAAATAATATCAAATGAGGAATTGTGGCGCAGGATAAGTCAAGAGCGTCTGGACGTTGACATAAGAAAGCGTAAATGGCGTTGGATTGGTCACACACTGAGGAAACCAAACGATGAAATTGCAAAGCAGTCCTTTGAATGGAATCCTCATGGTGCACGGCGGGTTGGAAGACCAAGAACAACATGGAAATCAACTGTCTTAGCGGAAGCAGAATCCCAGAGAAAGACGTGGCCACAGCTAAAGTACCTTGCAGCAGACCGTGAAGGATGGAGACGTTTTGTTGACGCCCTATGCCCCAGCCGGGGTTACAGGACACGATGATGATGAAATAAATTTAGACGATATAGGGCAGGCTCCACGATTTTAAATATACTTTGGAAAATGAACTCAATTGTTGTGATTGTTGTGACAAACTTGAAAATACAAAACTCACCTGTTTAATATCACCCTGCAGTACTTCTATGCTCACAGCTACTTTTGAGTCGATTTTGCCGATATCTTTGTTTGAAACTAGCTTTTTCAAGGTCGTATCATAATTTTCCTTCTCACACAAAATAAACGGCAAATCTAGATTTCTTTTGAAATCATCTGGTTTCGCAATGATTGGTGTAAGATCTTTACAAGCCACTCCAAATGGACGTCGCATATGATCAATATTATTACCAAGCGAGCCATTCGAGCTAATTGAAAGCTGTGAACTTTTCTTACTCGATGAGCTTAATCTCGTGCTAGCTAAACTTGATCTTTTATCCTTATCCTTTTCCTTATCTCGATCTTTCTCTTTCATCTCCATTGATCCAATTCGAACGGCATAGCAAACAAGGTATAACATACTGATATTCAGGTCATTTGTACTTAAATCTGTGAAGAGAACACGAATATTGTCGAATTGATCGATGTCACGTGCGATGCCCAATCGACCCCACCGGACAACATAATTTTCTGTAATTGGTTTGTGGGTTTCTCCATTATATAATGTGAATAGAAGATCCGAGTCCTCTTGAAATTTACAAACGAATGCATGGACCGTAAGCAGGACGTTGTGGGAGTATTTGTTCATTGTACGTGAGGTACGATGTTTTGCAAGGGGATTCTAGAAATGAAAATATGTCATTTAACAAGAAAAAAAAAACATAAAACATGTCACAAAAAACATACATTCGCCCTTCGGATGCGATCAACGGCATTCAAATGATGATCATACAACTCAGTTGTACAAGTGGCATTTGTGTCGAGCATATTGCCGCTTTCGTCCCGCACAACCATGTCCAATCCAAGCTGACTATTTCCTGTGTCTATTTGCGATGTGGCTAGCAATTTAATTTGGCGCATTTCATCTGCTGGAAGATTGGCGGATATAAGTATCGCCCTAAGATGAATCAATTGGAACATTTTTAGTTTTATTGCAACGAAATCTGGATGGCAGTTCTATTTGGAAGAGATTTTTAATATTATTATTAATTCGATCTGGAAATGTAGAAAATAATATTGATGTACATAGGTACAAATATTGATACTGACCAAATAGTAATCCTTTAGTAAACGACCCCATTCTAATATCACTTTTGTTGTTTCTTCGACTATTTCTGAACGTTTAATATAATAATCACCCTTAATGAGGATCCATTCAACAGTTTGAATGTATGCCTTTGGAAAAATTCCTCGTTTATCTTTTTTTCTGTTGATGAAAAAAAAAACAGAATTTAAGTAAAATTTAGAAAAGCTCATATTTAATTTTTTTTTTATTATTAATTTTCTTCAAAATTTGAACAGCTTTAACGGAAGTGAAATGCACTTGGAAACAAATCATGTGGAAATTCTTAACATTGCATTTCACAGACATTGAATATGTGGAAAATTATCTGAGTCGAAACATTTTGTTTATGTTGTTCATTTAAACGGAGTTTTTTTTCAAAAGTGGAGTTCATCTTACCGAAGTAGATAAGTTTCTTGTTTCAAATAACGGTCTTTTTTCAGCTAAACGGATTGTAGTCAAACGATAATGCGCATTTGTTTTAATCTTTGACTGTTTTTTTTTTTTAAGTAATTGCCTAGGTTCATTAGGTTCGTGGGTGAAAAAATGAGCGAGAGTCTATTTGAAGAAAATTCGTACATATACCAGAAATTCTTGATAACATTGAAATTTCTACCAAATAGGAAAAAAACATAAAAATCAAATAGAAAAGTATTTCATCATCATCGTGTCCTGTATCCCCGGTTGGGGCATAGGGCGTCAACAAAACGTCTCCATCCTTCACGGTCTGCTGCAAGGTACTTAAGCTGTGGCCACGTCTTTCTCTGGGATTCTGCTTCCGCTAAGACAGTTGATTTCCATGTTGTTCTTGGTCTTCCAACCCGCCGTGCACCATGAGGATTCCATTCAAAGGACTGCTTTGCAATTTCATCGTTTGGTTTCCTCAGTGTGTGACCAATCCAACGCCATTTACGCTTTCTTATGTCGACGTCCAGCCGCTCTTGACTTGTCCTGCGCCACAATTCCTCATTTGATATTATTTGTGGCCAGCGAATCTTTAGGATGTGGCGAAGACAGCGATTCACAAAAGCCTGCAATTTCTTCGAAATGGTAGACGTGACTTTCCAGGTTTCACAAGCATATAACAGCACAGATTTGACATTGGATTCGAAGAATCTCAACTTAGTGCGTAAGGAGATTTGACTGGATTTCCAAATTGGGGACAGAGTACCGAAGGCAGCACGAGCTTTATTTATTCTACTTTTAACGTCCAGATCCGTACCACCGTTTGCAGAAACAATACTGCCAAGGTAGTTAAATTGTTCCACTACTTCAACTGGCGTCTGGCGTAAAATAATACGCTGCTGTGTGGAGCGGCCTGTGAGCATTATTTTTGTCTTTTTGCTGTTAATTCTTAGACCACTCGACTCTCCCTTCACTTGCAGTGCTTGGCACATCCCGTTCAGCCCACTGATGTTATTTGCCAGTAGACATATGTCATCGGCATAGTCTAAATGACTGAGCCTTTCGAACGGTCTCCATTGAATGCCCTGTCGCTCAGCTGTACCAACACTGGCCGTCAATACGTCGTCCATCGCCAGCAGGAAGAGAATTGGCGATAGAACATCCCCTTGTCTCACACCCTGTTGCACTACAAAGGAGTCGGATAGCTGCCCATTGTGCAAAACAAAACACCTCGCGTTGTTGTAGGACTCTTTAATAATGGCAACAATTTTTGGTGGAATTCCTCTACCAAGCAACGATCTCCATATACATTCTCGGTTAACTCGATCAAAGGCCTTTTCAAAATCCACGAACATGAGGTAAAGCGGTGATTGATATTCCATCGACTGCTCGAGGACGATACGCAGGGTGTTGATATGGTCGACACACGATCGACCACTGCGGAAGCCAGCTTGATGCCTCTTGAGTGTAGACTCGATTCTATCCTTTATTCGCTCGAGTATGATTGTTGCCATTAGTTTTGGGAAAACGGACAAAACGGTGATACCACGCCAATTGTTGCAATTCTTTAAGTCACCTTTCTTTGGCAACTTAACAATCACACCATCCTTCCAGTCCCTGGGATAGCTTTCGTTTTCCCAAATGTGTTGTATCAGCGGATGTAAAATACTAGCCGCTGCTACGGGATCGGCTTTCAGGAATTCAGCTGGTATTCCGTCCAGTCCAGCTGCCTTGTTGTTTTTGAGGAGATTTATTGATGTACGAATTTCCGATTCTGACGGGGGTTCGATGTCAATACCCCTATAGGACCTGCGCATCTCGTTTAGTTGGGGCACTTCAGCACTCTGCTCAACAGAATCCTCATTTAGCAGGGCACAAAAATGGTCCTTCCATCTACGAAGCTGATCCTCAATTGATACCAAAAGTGTGCCATCCACATCCATTACAGGATGATTGGTGTTGCTTTTTTTCCCGATAACATCTTTGGCTATTTGGTACAATTCCCGGATATCTCCTCTTCTGGCAGCGCTTTCCGCATTATCTGCGAGTCCATCCAACTTCACCCTCTTGTCACGTCTCACACAGCGGTAGACCATCTTATGTGCAATGCGGTACTCTCTTCGCAAGTCAGCCTTTCGTTGAACATCAGCTTCGGCATTTATTTGAATTTTCAACGATTTGCGAAGTTCGATCTTATCCCAGGTGTCTTGGGATATCCAAGAGTCTCTACGTCTCGTTCGCTTGGGTACAGTTTCGGATCCAGCCTCCATAAAAACACTTTTAATTTCACCCCACATCTCATCAATTGTTGAATTCTGGATTCCATTTAATGACGAGGCTCTGTCGTTAAGGGTGGTGACATAGTTTCGACATATGTTGGGGTCATTTAAAGCATTAGTAATGAATTTTGTGCTCCTTGCTGCATCCTGCGCTGGTTTTTGTACGGCAGCGGTTCGTAGTTTGAGACTCATCAGAACCAAATGGTGGTCGCTTCCCACATCGGCATTTCTTATACTCCGGACATCACACATAGACTTCCTCCATCGCTGCTGAATCATGATATGATCAATTTGGTTTTCGGTTTGACCATCCGGATGCACCCAGGTAATTTTGTTGCACGTCTTATGCTTAAATACAGTCCCACCTATCACAAGACGATTCGCGTTACAAAAGTCGACAAGCAAGTCACCATTTTCATTCCGTGACCCCACGCCATTTCTTCCCATCACGCGTTCCAGTCCGTAATTGTCTGAACCGACTTGGGCATTAAGGTCTCCCATAACGACTATGATGTCGGCTCTCGGAACACTACTGTAAACCGAGTTAAGATGAGTGTAGAACGCGGTTTTGTCTTCCTCGGTCGCTTCATTTGTGGGGGCGTAGCACTGAATAATTGTGACGTTACGAATTTTTGAACGAAACCTTGCTGTCATTAATCTCGCAGAAATGGGCGCCCATGAGATCAAACTACGCCTCGCTTCTTCGTTCAACATAATTCCGACACCATGCAGTCTTTGGCCACCCTCTCTTTCATCTTCGCCGGAATACAGCATTCTCGTCTGTCCAGTGTCTGATCTGTATTCAGCTCTTCCTCTCCACTTAGTTTCGCTTATGCCCAGGATACTGATCTTTAGGCGAAGCATTTCACGCTCAACCTGCTCGTATCTACCATCGCTGTGCAAGGATCGAACGTTCCATGCTCCGATTTTCGTACGTATGCGGTAGCCAAAAGTAACATTTGCGCTTCTTGAAAGACTTCTTCTATTTGTCAACGATTCATTTATTATTATGGCGTCTTGATTGACGCTCGTACATGAAGGATGCCGCACCCCCAAATCCGATGTGCGGTTTACTGCAGCCGAAGCTACAGAAGGATTTTCTATAAAAAGATTACCTCTTGGGGACTCATTTCCATTTGTTGTCATAATTCATGTATTTGCATATATCCTTCCACCATGGTGTTTTCCGAGATATGATTAATAACATACATAAGCTCAGATTTGACAGGCACACCCGCCTTTTGTATGGTCAAACACATAACTGCTCGAGGCCGCCCACTGTGGGAAAACAGACGCCTTTTGTAGCCGCCCAATATGGGTTACAGACGCTACCTGCTGCTGCCGTTGGCCTTTTACCAAAAAAAAAAAAAAAAAAAAAAAAAAAAAAAAGTATTTACTAATAGAAATTTTGGAATACCGATAATCGACTTTTAGTCTATTCGAGTTAAAGACTATTTTGAATAGACTCTCGCAATAAGGCCTTAAATTTTGGGAAACTTGTATTCTTTTTTTGTTTGGATCAACATAAAATCAAAAAAGACTGATTTTGATGATCATTAGTTAAGGGCAAATGTCTAAAAATCATAATTACTACGGTTAAGTTGTAACTTTGGTACCCATGACAATATATTTAATTTAATTATCTTTAATTGATACAACGTTTAACTTAGATAAAACATCTTTTATAGATTATTATAAAGAGGAATAATAATTGGGTATGGTGGCATCTAACTGATGAGCCCACCACCATGCCTGGGCGAAACGCACTCATTGGAGTAAAGGCCACAGTAACCTTTATTATTGAATTTTATTCATGAAACTCCACAAAAAGAATATATTTTGGAATTATTATTGATAGTTTTTAACTATTAATAATTTTTTCTTTTTGTTTTCTTTTAAATAATTATTCTTAATTAACTTCGCCTTGCCACGGGTATAACAACAACAAGTCTAAGTGCATAACTTTAACCAAAGTTCCTTAGACACGTATATAATTCTCAGTGAGTTCTTTCACTGAGTGTTATATGTCGTAACCATCGACAAAAACATTGCGTCTTAGATTGGGTATGGTGGCATCTAACTGATGAGCCCACCACCATGCCTGGGCGAAACGTACTCATTGGAGTAAAGGCCACAATAACAATAACCTTTATTATTGAATTTTATTCATGAAACTCCACAAAAAGAATATATTCTGGAATTATTATTGATAGTTTTTAACTATTAATAATTTTTTTCTTTTTGCTTTCTTTTAAATAATTATTCTTAATAAATAGGAATGTTCGAAAGAATTGCAGTCCCACAAGAAAAACTGTGGGAATTTCTCTCAGTTCAAGCGCCATCAATTTATCAAAAAACAAAACTAGATTTCCGTTATCATCCTTTTTTTTCGAAATAAAACTGCTTCCGTTTTGACACTATATCATTAAACTAACAAACATAATACATGTGTACGTCATCCATATGGCCACTACATACGGTTCATGATATCAAAATTGCACAATCCTAACGATTGTTTAACAAATATTTTCTTTTTCAGAGCGAAATCTCCACTCCCATGAAGAAAACCAAAACAAAAATAAACAAAAACTGAAGAACCAAAACGTTCTTATGTCTTCTTATCTTTTTCGTAGATATTTATTGTAACTAATGAACGACGCAACGCCGAAAATACATTGCGGATTATTTAATTAGGCACACTTTCATGTGTTTATTTTTGCATACATGCATCGATGGGTTTACCGAAATAGAAAAATTTTATGTTTTCAACATTTTGTATTGATTTATTTTTATTTAAGGCCTCAGAGATAATCCCAAACAAATTAGATATTCGCTGCAAACAAACATCGATATCTTTAAGATAATTAATACCAACAAAAACAGGCGAAAGCAACTGCAAGCAACTTTTTTCATAATAATTAATGCATCTTGATTCTTTCTTCTTTTTAATGCGATTAAGGAGTGCTTTTGATGAATAATACATATTTTAAATACCGCCTTAAAAACTTGACTAAAAAAGTGATACAAATTTGAGTTTAAAAATATCCATGTACTCATTCGTACTAGATTATAACTTTTGACTGAGTGGTTTGAATTTTATAACGAGGTATCCAAATAAGAGATAAAACAATGGAAAAGAAGTTATATAAACTGAATAGTTTTGCAGTTCTAATGAAGCGAACCGTAGTGTAAATTATGGAAAGGTCTTCGTTATCTAAATTTCTTTATCGTATTTGCATATTAACCTCGACAGAGAAAAAACAAATTCAATTGACCCAATCAGACATGACTGATTTCTCAATAAATTCTATTGCAATCGATTTTTTATTAGTTCAAGCGTCAATTTTCTCACGAAATATAAATAATAAAAAAAAAAAAAATATCTATTTATGGCATATACTTACTTGGTATTGTATCCGTAATACCATTGGGCAAGTTCTTTGAGGATCACCACGGAATCACCAACATCCAGTGTCAATCTGTGGGGTTTATCTTCTTCTTCGAAATTGTCTTTAGCTGCGAACGAAAGAAAGAAGGCAATAGTTAGAAAAACAAATATTAGACAAAAAAAAGTTAGACCCTATTTGAATTAGTTTTCTTTACGTAGATTCAAAAAGGTGATAACGATTATAGAGCAACCAAAATCAACTTAACCGAACAACTGCTATTCAAACACGTCTCCGGGGTGACTAGCTACTAGACAAAACTACAATGTTTATATTTGCTTCATTTGGCATTCAATATTCATTATTTTTTTTTGCGGGATTTAAAAGGGGAGGAAGCTTAATCGTAAACGAAACAAGCATTTTAAACACGCAGCTACAGTTATAAGTACAAGTACATAGACATCGGAACAGAGCCAATAACAGCTGGTTTGTCCTCTGTCATCGTTTGTAGTTTGTGATTTTTGTTTTTGTTTGGTTAATTTGTTTGTTTTATTTTTTCGCCTCGTTATCGAGTTACTTCCTACAGATGTAGAACACTGCATTTATGATCAACACTGGGGAATACTACTACGACTACCCCCAGATCACAGCAGATCCCAGAGAGTACATTATGATATGAGGTTAATTGTTTTTAATGTCAGATACACGCAGTTTATGGAAGACAAGTACAAACAGAGCCGAGTTCAGCCACATTATATGATGTTCATTTGTACATAATTATGTAGTTTTTTTTTTGTATTGCATTTTATTTTTTTGTATAAATAATTGATGTTATACTCTCATACCATAGAATGGATATTATAAATGAACGAATAAAAATCTTGGAAATGGGTTTATTTATGGAATTCTATCTTTAGCAATATTCTGATTTAGAAGTTTTGTTTTTTGTTTGCTATTTTCAATTCCCTTGCACTTTATCTTGAAATAAGAAAAGGAATTTAAAATTTTGCAATTTTCGAAAACATCAAATAAGCGTCATTTATCATCTATTCTATTTCTTGCCAAAACTACCCACTTCTACGAGGGGCCGTTGTCAAATTTGTATCCAAAGCTATATGGGTACATTTGCGTTGTTGTAATCCCTTGTAAAAGCACAGCTCATGATAAAAAAGCTGTTATCAAAAAATAAATCTCAAGCTAACCTAAATTTAACTGCAAATCTGATTACACAGCAATATGTTTGTTCGTGTACTTTCCAAAACAACGAATCTCATCACCAGCTCATCAACCAAGGTTGGGAGGAAGAAAGTATGCCCAACGACTGGTCAAATAGCTCCATATGCCCAATCTTCAAAAAAGGCGATCCTATGTCCTGCAAGAACTACAGAGGCATTTCCCTGCTTAATGTTGCTTACAAGATCCTATCCTACGTGAGCGTCTAAAACCTTTCTACAACACTATGATCGGCACGTACAAGTGTGGCTTCAGGCCAGGCAGATCAACGATAGACCAAATCTTCACATTGAGGCAAATTCTGGAAAAGACCAACGAATTTCAAGTCGAGACCCACCACCTATTCATCGACTTCAAAACCGCATATGATAGCATAAGTCGCCAAGAGCTTCTATTGGCGATGTCGGAACTCGGGATCCCGAAAAAACTGATCCAGCTATGCCGCATGACGTTACAAAATACGCGGTGCAACGTGCAAATGGGTAACAGCAACAGACTGTTATTCCAGACGTGTACAGGGTTCAGACAAGGAGATGCGCTATCATGTGACTTCTTCAACCTAGTCCTGGAGAAGATAGTGCGCAAGAGTGGTGTAAACATGGAAGGCACTATCTTGAACAGGTCTTCTCAACTGCTTGGTTATGCGGACGACATCGACATCATCGGCCGTTCCAAGAGAGCTGTACTTGAAGCATTCACAGCTATTGATGAACAGGCGAAACGCGTTGGTCTTGAAGTGAATGAGGACAAAACAAAGTATATGCTATCAACAAACAAAGCCTCATCTGTCCATCGCCTAGGACAAAACGTCACTGTTGGTAGCAGTAATTTCGAGGTAGTCAAGGAGTTCACCTACCTCGGAACAAACATCAATTCCACGAACGACACCTTAGTGGAAATCCGACGAAGAATTACCCTAGCGAACCGCTGCTACTTCGGTTTGGCCAAACAAAAGGGGGTCAAAACTCCTTTTTCGAAAGACAAAGTGCACGCTATACAAAACGCTAATTTTACCAGTCCTATACTCTACGGCGCCGAGTGCTGGACGATAAGTAAAAAAGGGGAATTGATACTGGGCACTTTCAAGAGAAAAATTCTTCAGCGGATATTTAGTCCTATATATGCGAAGAGGGCGACTGGAGAAGAAGATTCAATCGTGAACTGTACGAGCTGTACCAAGATGTGAATGTAGTCCAAAGAGCCAAAACACGTCGACTACACTGGCTCGGCCACATCGAGCAAATGGACAACAACGCTCCAGCCAAGAAAAGCTTCGAATCCTAGCCCAGGAAGACCGAACCTCCGCTATAGGTTACAGACGCAAGAGCGCTTGGTCTCGATGACTGGAGGGAGCGTGCGAGAGACTGCAACCCATGGACAACTCTCCGGGTTGTCAAGAAAACCAGGGTCAACCCTGGGTAAACTTCAACGAACGAACCTTATGACGCAGCAGTTGCAATCGTCAAACATGCATTTTTTCTTTGTGTACAAATGTATTTTGCTCAACGTCAAATTATTTTTTTGTTGCAAGTGCATTTTTGACGTTTTGGAACTTAAGATAAAATAAAACAAAATGGATCCGATAACCAAGTTTATTGCAATGGACGTAAGACGCTGTTTAGATTGGGAAGGCTGAGACCGGTCTCACGGTGGTTTCTGGACAAGAGAAGTGGGGGGTCAGGGATGTCGTGAGGCATGAAGAAAACATAAACATCCGACTCATGAGTCTCATTTGTTGTTGTTTCAATGCGCAAAACATTGAAGTTGTTGTTGTTTCTATGTGATTTGACGTTCCTCAAATTTTCTAATGTAGACACGATGAGGCTCACGAGTCCGGGCTCAATTTTCCCAATCTAAACAGGCTCTAAGAATGTATGCAAGCTTATGTGGTTCGGATCAAGAGGAGAAAAAAAATAATTTTCAAAAGTAAAAAATTATTATTTTTGTTTTTATTTTTAAGTTTGAAAATAATTTTTTCAAAAACTATTCACAATAAAAATTTGATTTACAAAACATATTAGAGACTGGATTCATGGCTTTAAAAAAAGCTATAGCATGCCATTGTAAGTGGTCCCGATGTTTTTTAATATTTGTTTTCTATTTTGGGTCAAATTTTAAAAAAATTACACCTCCCGCCTGAACGGGGGGAAAGAGAACCCCCCCCCCCCCCAAGTACGATTTGTTTTTGTCTGAATCTAATCTATAAGTTCTGATTTTGTTTCGCGTGTTATAAGAATCACCCTAACTCCATTATTGGTACCTTGAAGTGAAAAAGGGAGACCAGGGGTGTGAAATAAAAAACTTGAAAAACAAAGGGAGGTATTTCCAATAAATATATTTAGGGATAAGAAGAGTAGTGGGGCAAAATGATTGAGACTATTCAAATTACCGGCAGTGTAAATGGAACATAGCTCACTTCTCCTTTTGACTGTTTACAAAGCTTCTTTTCGTTTATTTTTGACATTACCTTCCAACAGCTTCCGACTAGTATAGTTCTACCTTTACATTTTTTTATCATTCCGAGACTCCAATTTGGCGTTGGTTTGAGAGTAATCTGAACAAACGTGAACCACAAACCTAATCTGTCAAATAAATGCACAAACCATAATTTTTTCCGAAGAGTTTTAAAATTTTGTGGTTTTCTTTCTTACCAAAAAAATCGATTTTTTAATCCCTATTTGATCCCAGCCAGGTTTTCGCTTTCAAATCTCGGATCAAATCAAACACACACCAAAGTAAAGTGACAGTTGTCGAAACGTCATTTAATTTGTTTGTCATTTTCATTTGTTAATTTTTGTGCGTGATGTTGTATTTTTTTTTGGTTTTTTTTTTTTTTTTTTTTTTTTTGAGAAATAAATAATACCTACTATTTTATTACAAAACTTTAACTAAATTTGGTATCAATAAGTCGTGTTCCTGGTTCCTGGTGATGTGATAAATGCATTTTATGTAATAGGCTCTGTATAGAGACGTAATGTTGACCAAGTTTGCACTGGCCATTGAGCGCATTCCCCAAAACTGAGGGTACTTTCATGAATTCATGGTTGCGAAAGTCTAAAGAATGCACAGAATGCACATAAATTAAAATGATAAGTGTCAGACTTTCATTAAAGTAAAACGCAAATACAGTGCAGGGGTTAAAACAAAAAGTGCAACTGGAGTTTTATTTCACTTTTCTACATTTTTATTGACAGGTGTAATTTAAATTCCAAAATTCTTTTATAAAATACCTACTCTTAGGAATTTTTCCCTACGCATTCTAGCACTGGTTAAGCCTACGAAGTGAAGCCTAGTGGCAAAAGGAAAACGACATTAGTAAATCAGTTTGACCAGTTTATATATTTGAGAGCTAGAAAATTTCCCCAGTTTTGCTGTCAAACACTAAAAATAAGAGATTTTGAATTCATCTGCACAAATTTTTGTATTTTGCTTATTTTTGACATATTTAAATTAACTTTCTTAAATTGTTTGAATTAATCCTAAACAAAAACTTTTAACATCATGGGTAAAATCTATTTTCGAACCTTGATGACATTCTTACTTACTAACTTAAGAAGCTATACTTTCTGGTATAGACCAGGGGCCTGTACCACAAAACATCAAGTGATTTATCAAGCAAATTTTTACAACCAACAATATTTTCTGTACGACAAAAACATAAGTTAACATGTAAGAAATGGAAAATCTGATGAATTTTCGTGTTCTGTACTTCAAAACGACAATTGTTAAGAGTGTTCCGGACTGAAATGGTGATTTCATGAATAAGATTGCGCAGCGTGTACTTGGCCGATCAAAGCGATTAAGGTGTCTATGGACAGATAAACTTATTCTCTATGCCATCATTGGAAAAAAAATTAATTTTGTGCTCTAGATTTTGGTAAAAGCCTCTAAGAAATCGAGAAAACGGCTGTTTTTCAAAGCAAATGTATCCTACACTATAGCATTTTTTGCAAAAAAATGTTTAATAACATAAAATTCCATATTTTTACTATGCCACTATTGGAGAACATTTTTAATTTTGTACCTAATAAAAATTTTAATAATGCAAAATAAAAATGCTTGTGAATTTTGAAAAAAAAACCATTTTTGACAGTCAATTTTTTATACCTAACGTTGTTTTTTTGACAAATTTTTTTGTAGTGGATATAAATTCAATATATTTTTCATGATTTTCATTAATTATGTAATCATATTTGTACCATTTGATATTGAAATTTTTAATTCTTAAAATGCACTTTTTGATAGAAAATTTACATATGTAAATTTAGAAGATAAAATCAGTTACTTTTAGAAATTTTTTTTTAATACAATAATACGCCTACTAGTGACCAATTAGTAAAAATGCAAAGTTTTATAAAACAAAGTATCTGATGAAAGTGAAAAAAAAAACGGTCTTATATATGCAAAAAAAAAAGTTAGCAAATGATTGGTTTTGTTCAGTTCAGAACACTCTTAAGAATTAATTAAATTAATTTACCACAAAACAATGGAACTTTCTAACAAGTAGGTAATTTATTTGTTTAGAGTTAAGCATAGTACGCAGCTGAAGTTCGTGTACTTTCCAAAACAACGAATCTCATCACCAGCTCATCAACCAAGGTTGGGAGGAAGAAAGTATGCCCAACGACTGGTCAAATAGCTCCATATGCCCAATCTTCAAAAAAGGCGATCCTATGTCCTGCAAGAACTACAGAGGCATTTCCCTGCTTAATGTTGCTTACAAGATCCTATCCTACGTGAGCGTCTAAAACCTTTCTACAACACTATGATCGGCACGTACAAGTGTGGCTTCAGGCCAGGCAGATCAACGATAGACCAAATCTTCACATTGAGGCAAATTCTGGAAAAGACCAACGAATTTCAAGTCGAGACCCACCACCTATTCATCGACTTCAAAACCGCATATGATAGCATAAGTCGCCAAGAGCTTCTATTGGCGATGTCGGAACTCGGGATCCCGAAAAAACTGATCCAGCTATGCCGCATGACGTTACAAAATACGCGGTGCAACGTGCAAATGGGTAACAGCAACAGACTGTTATTCCAGACGTGTACAGGGTTCAGACAAGGAGATGCGCTATCATGTGACTTCTTCAACCTAGTCCTGGAGAAGATAGTGCGCAAGAGTGGTGTAAACATGGAAGGCACTATCTTGAACAGGTCTTCTCAACTGCTTGGTTATGCGGACGACATCGACATCATCGGCCGTTCCAAGAGAGCTGTACTTGAAGCATTCACAGCTATTGATGAACAGGCGAAACGCGTTGGTCTTGAAGTGAATGAGGACAAAACAAAGTATATGCTATCAACAAACAAAGCCTCATCTGTCCATCGCCTAGGACAAAACGTCACTGTTGGTAGCAGTAATTTCGAGGTAGTCAAGGAGTTCACCTACCTCGGAACAAACATCAATTCCACGAACGACACCTTAGTGGAAATCCGACGAAGAATTACCCTAGCGAACCGCTGCTACTTCGGTTTGGCCAAACAAAAGGGGGTCAAAACTCCTTTTTCGAAAGACAAAGTGCACGCTATACAAAACGCTAATTTTACCAGTCCTATACTCTACGGCGCCGAGTGCTGGACGATAAGTAAAAAAGGGGAATTGATACTGGGCACTTTCAAGAGAAAAATTCTTCAGCGGATATTTAGTCCTATATATGCGAAGAGGGCGACTGGAGAAGAAGATTCAATCGTGAACTGTACGAGCTGTACCAAGATGTGAATGTAGTCCAAAGAGCCAAAACACGTCGACTACACTGGCTCGGCCACATCGAGCAAATGGACAACAACGCTCCAGCCAAGAAAAGCTTCGAATCCTAGCCCAGGAAGACCGAACCTCCGCTATAGGTTACAGACGCAAGAGCGCTTGGTCTCGATGACTGGAGGGAGCGTGCGAGAGACTGCAACCCATGGACAACTCTCCGGGTTGTCAAGAAAACCAGGGTCAACCCTGGGTAAACTTCAACGAACGAACCTTATGACGCAGCAGTTGCAATCGTCAAACATGCATTTTTTCTTTGTGTACAAATGTATTTTGCTCAACGTCAAATTATTTTTTTGTTGCAAGTGCATTTTTGACGTTTTGGAACATAAGATAAAATAAAACAAAATGGATCCGATAACCAAGTTTATTGCAATGGACGTAAGACGCTGTTTAGATTGGGAAGGCTGAGACCGGTCTCACGGTGGTTTCTGGACAAGAGAAGTGGGGGGTCAGGGATGTCGTGAGGCATGAAGAAAACATAAACATCCGACTCATGAGTCTCATTTGTTGTTGTTTCAATGCGCAAAACATTGAAGTTGTTGTTGTTTCTATGTGATTTGACGTTCCTCAAATTTTCTAATGTAGACACGATGAGGCTCACGAGTCCGGGCTCAATTTTCCCAATCTAAACAGGCTCTAAGAATGTATGCAAGCTTATGTGGTTCGGATCAAGAGGAGAAAAAAAATAATTTTCAAAAGTAAAAAATTATTATTTTTGTTTTTATTTTTAAGTTTGAAAATAATTTTTTCAAAAACTATTCACAATAAAAATTTGATTTACAAAACATATTAGAGACTGGATTCATGGCTTTAAAAAAAGCTATAGCATGCCATTGTAAGTGGTCCCGATGTTTTTTAATATTTGTTTTCTATTTTGGGTCAAATTTTAAAAAAATTACACCTCCCGCCTGAACGGGGGGAAAGAGAACCCCCCCCCCCCCCAAGTACGATTTGTTTTTGTCTGAATCTAATCTATAAGTTCTGATTTTGTTTCGCGTGTTATAAGAATCACCCTAACTCCATTATTGGTACCTTGAAGTGAAAAAGGGAGACCAGGGGTGTGAAATAAAAAACTTGAAAAACAAAGGGAGGTATTTCCAATAAATATATTTAGGGATAAGAAGAGTAGTGGGGCAAAATGATTGAGACTATTCAAATTACCGGCAGTGTAAATGGAACATAGCTCACTTCTCCTTTTGACTGTTTACAAAGCTTCTTTTCGTTTATTTTTGACATTACCTTCCAACAGCTTCCGACTAGTATAGTTCTACCTTTACATTTTTTTATCATTCCGAGACTCCAATTTGGCGTTGGTTTGAGAGTAATCTGAACAAACGTGAACCACAAACCTAATCTGTCAAATAAATGCACAAACCATAATTTTTTCCGAAGAGTTTTAAAATTTTGTGGTTTTCTTTCTTACCAAAAAAATCGATTTTTTAATCCCTATTTGATCCCAGCCAGGTTTTCGCTTTCAAATCTCGGATCAAATCAAACACACACCAAAGTAAAGTGACAGTTGTCGAAACGTCATTTAATTTGTTTGTCATTTTCATTTGTTAATTTTTGTGCGTGATGTTGTATTTTTTTTTGGTTTTTTTTTTTTTTTTTTTTTTTTGAGAAATAAATAATACCTACTATTTTATTACAAAACTTTAACTAAATTTGGTATCAATAAGTCGTGTTCCTGGTTCCTGGTGATGTGATAAATGCATTTTATGTAATAGGCTCTGTATAGAGACGTAATGTTGACCAAGTTTGCACTGGCCATTGAGCGCATTCCCCAAAACTGAGGGTACTTTCATGAATTCATGGTTGCGAAAGTCTAAAGAATGCACAGAATGCACATAAATTAAAATGATAAGTGTCAGACTTTCATTAAAGTAAAACGCAAATACAGTGCAGGGGTTAAAACAAAAAGTGCAACTGGAGTTTTATTTCACTTTTCTACATTTTTATTGACAGGTGTAATTTAAATTCCAAAATTCTTTTATAAAATACCTACTCTTAGGAATTTTTCCCTACGCATTCTAGCACTGGTTAAGCCTACGAAGTGAAGCCTAGTGGCAAAAGGAAAACGACATTAGTAAATCAGTTTGACCAGTTTATATATTTGAGAGCTAGAAAATTTCCCCAGTTTTGCTGTCAAACACTAAAAATAAGAGATTTTGAATTCATCTGCACAAATTTTTGTATTTTGCTTATTTTTGACATATTTAAATTAACTTTCTTAAATTGTTTGAATTAATCCTAAACAAAAACTTTTAACATCATGGGTAAAATCTATTTTCGAACCTTGATGACATTCTTACTTACTAACTTAAGAAGCTATACTTTCTGGTATAGACCAGGGGCCTGTACCACAAAACATCAAGTGATTTATCAAGCAAATTTTTACAACCAACAATATTTTCTGTACGACAAAAACATAAGTTAACATGTAAGAAATGGAAAATCTGATGAATTTTCGTGTTCTGTACTTCAAAACGACAATTGTTAAGAGTGTTCCGGACTGAAATGGTGATTTCATGAATAAGATTGCGCAGCGTGTACTTGGCCGATCAAAGCGATTAAGGTGTCTATGGACAGATAAACTTATTCTCTATGCCATCATTGGAAAAAAAATTAATTTTGTGCTCTAGATTTTGGTAAAAGCCTCTAAGAAATCGAGAAAACGGCTGTTTTTCAAAGCAAATGTATCCTACACTATAGCATTTTTTGCAAAAAAATGTTTAATAACATAAAATTCCATATTTTTACTATGCCACTATTGGAGAACATTTTTAATTTTGTACCTAATAAAAATTTTAATAATGCAAAATAAAAATGCTTGTGAATTTTGAAAAAAAACCATTTTTGACAGTCAATTTTTTATACCTAACGTTGTTTTTTTGACAAATTTTTTTGTAGTGGATATAAATTCAATATATTTTTCATGATTTTCATTAATTATGTAATCATATTTGTACCATTTGATATTGAAATTTTTAATTCTTAAAATGCACTTTTTGATAGAAAATTTACATATGTAAATTTAGAAGATAAAATCAGTTACTTTTAGAAATTTTTTTTTAATACAATAATACGCCTACTAGTGACCAATTAGTAAAAATGCAAAGTTTTATAAAACAAAGTATCTGATGAAAGTGAAAAAAAAAACGGTCTTATATATGCAAAAAAAAAAGTTAGCAAATGATTGGTTTTGTTCAGTTCAGAACACTCTTAAGAATTAATTAAATTAATTTACCACAAAACAATGGAACTTTCTAACAAGTAGGTAATTTATTTGTTTAGAGTTAAGCATAGTACGCAGCTGAAGTGAAACGAAAATTCTCATACAGAAATTGCCACAACGAAATAGTAAACGAAAAATTTCGTAGTGATTTTTGTTATGTAGTACGCAGTCCGACAGTGAAATGTCAATAAAACAGAAAATCCTAGCAGATACTCGAACCAAGTCTCTACTTATTTTTCGTATACAATTAATTGTTCGGAACATTATTTCAAACGAAAATTTAACAGTTTGTTATATTTTGCTGTTGAATTTTATTTAAAAATGAAAATGGCACCACAACGTACGACACGAAAACAAAAAAAAACAAGAATTCACATCAGATGAGAAAAAAAAATGACTTAAGATTTTAAACTGTTTTATTTTTGTATTTATTTTGACATCTTTCTGATAAAACTCTCCATATTTTTTTCGCAATGACGGTTTTCATACCAGATTCACGTGAGGCGACTCATTTTGATGTCTCTTATTTGTATCTCACTCCCATCTTTTAGAAAGAAAGAGATGGCCAAGTGAGTCTGAAGTTTTTAAATTTTTAGAAAATTTTTGCCGCACCTCGCCATCTCTTTTCTTCTAATTAATAGGAATGAGATAAAAAAGAGAGACGTCAAAATGAGTCGCCTCACGTGAAGCTGGTATGAACACCGTCAATCACTTCGTTTCTAATTTCGTTCTCGAGTTGGAGACCCCAGAAAATTTTGGTTTCACTTCAGCTGCGTACTAGGCTAATAGTTAAGAAGTTAAATTTCCCTTAAAGCTTGTTAAATGAGTTAAAGAAAAAACAAGGGCTGAAGCATTACATCTATGTTAAAGAAATTGCATGACAGCTCATCACCTTGTGTAAAACCTTTTTTAAACAAAGGTATCGGCGAAGTGTTTTCCGACCTTGATGGATCGATCAACGAGCATTCTCCATCGGCATCCCTGTAAAAACGGGCGAGTTGGCGGCAATGCCAAAACAAAACATTGTCTTGTTCTGCTCGTCTCTATCTCTATAGAAACTGTCATACAAGGCTTTTAACTCGATGAAAAAATAGTGGGTATCGATTTGAAACTCCTGTTTTGTCCAAGATCTGTAGTAATGTGAATATCTAGTAATTTCTGACCTAAAGCCATACTGATATTGACCGATCAGGTTGTTGACGAATGACTTCAGGAGAAGATCTTGTACACGATGTTAAGGAGACTGATGGGCTTATGCAGTTCAGGGCATCACCTTTGTTTAAAATCGGACAAACAATGCTGGGATACCAGTGCATGCTTTCCTCCCTTTCATATTTTGCATATGAGCTGGTGCATACTCCTAACCAATTCATAGCCTGCTTTGAACAACACAGCAGCAAAGCCATCAGCTCCAGTAGCTTTATTTCACATCAAGCACGTTACAGATCATTGTACCTATTTTTGTTTTACATCCGTCTGCCCAATCTTACTTAGTAAACAATCAATCACCCCGACAGTTAAAAGCAGCCTAAGAGTATCCACAATCGGTGCAACCGTAACCTTGATAGTTTCTTTTGACCTATTCGTAAAACTTCCGAACTTCATGCCTGCTCTGACATCCTTCTATTGCCTCGATCACGAAAGGCTCATGACTCCACTTTTTCTTTCTTAACACTTTAATCGGTAAGTAAGAATATGGCTTCTGGGCGGGCAGTTCGACCATAGACCGAATCTTCAAACTGATGCGAATCAGTTTCACACTATCATTTCATCAGTCTATAGGATCTCTGTATAGCTCTTGATGATGAAAATATAATTTTTCAAGGGAATTATCTCTTGGGGGGAGGGAGGTGACAAATCCTTCAAGATTAGATATGTATTTCGTGTCATGAAAAAGTGCATCTTACCTTAGCTGTTTGGACTCGGCCAAAAATTATAGGTCCCCTTCATTTTTGCCGACTAACAACAGGCATACAGAAATGGCAGAGATTTATGAGTCACTAGGTCCCCTGCTTCTTCACAAGCTGTCTTTATCCCATATGCATTTGATAGTTCTTACTTATAAGTTTGATATAGTAAGCCAATGTTGCAATACAAAGCTTTGTGTAACAGAAATGTATTTTGTATTTTGTTCCTAATTCATAAATAATAGAAGTCCCCTGTCGTTTGTTCGTTGACTCCGAAGTTAAATGTTTATGAAATGTCTCATCCCCTCTACCCTCGAGTTTCGTTTATGTTCTATAAATACTTTGTTAATTTAGAAAATCCTATACCTACCTCCTGCTTTTGTATAAGAACCTAATAACAAGGACTCTTTCATTAAAATACTTTACAATAAAAAAAAACTCGTGCCTCCATGAAAACATATTTCATTTTTCTTCATTCATTACACTACAAAAAAAAAAAAAAAAACTTCCCTTGAATGACTCAAAATGAAAGCATTTAAAAGCAATCAACCCAATTACCTTTCAATTACATGGGTTGCAGAACCCATTAACCTCTTTGCTTTATTCACAATCCTTATAATAGCTCCCTTTTCAAAAAGTCATTCACTTCTTATTTTTTCCTCTAAACCAAAATTCAAAATAGACATACCTACCTTTGCTCGTATAACGTATAGATATACACTTTTAGAGGTTTGTTACTCTATATATTGTGGTGAACATAACTTTTCAACAGGCTGGATCAAGTGCTGAGCACGTGCTAAATACACGACTACACTACAAATACAACCCTTAGAGAATACCTCAATCCTAATCGTTGGTAAAACATCTATTCAATGTTGTGATCTCTGGAAAATGTTATACACAAACACAACTATCTATATATGTATGTATTATGTTTATACAATCATGCGGCTTTATCGTCATCGTCGTCGTCGACCCTCATTAGACAGAGAGTTTTAATATAGATTTACAAAGCAAGCAAAGTTGTTTCCTTCCCTGCTTCTTTCCCATTTTTTTTTTTTTTTTTTTTTATAAATTGGATCTTTCCCCGGGGGCATGCAGCGGATAAAACTATCTAAGCTGAGACCTAATCGTGCGTAAGTGCGTTTAAATATTTGATGTGGGCCGAACGAAGGTATGTAGGAATCCTAAGGCGTTACTAGCCTGAGGGCCCCATAACTTTTCTTTTTTTTTTACACTTGTTCTTGTTGTTTTTAAAGCTTTATAGTTTATAGATGGCTTCATTATAAAGAATTAAAACAGGATTTTATTTAACTGTACATGTAGGTATATACAAGTCATTGTACAAACAAATACATACATACAAATACATTGAACATTTGATTTTTTCTTCTTTGTCTCGTTGTTGGCAATATTCCTGCTTGGTAATTTGAAATTCTCCTCAAGTTTTGCAAAACTGCATTTTTGTCCTATGGTTTTTGACGGCAAATTGTGAAAATTTGCAAGAAATTTCAAGTTACCGAACAAAGCTAATAAAAGAGGGCTGTCAGATTTGATGTAACGACCTCTGTTCCTTAACTTCCCAAAACTGCGCATTTAAGCCCGAAGCCCTGTCAAATTTAGTTTTCTAAAATGAGATTTGACAGAACTTTGAACTAAAATTGGTAGAAATTGTCAGTTTTGGGAAGTAAACGAACACACCTAATAAGTCAGAGATGTTATCAATGTCAACTGTCAAAATGTGTCGACAGCGTTGTCGTAAGAGTATTGCCATAATGGTATGCGTTCATTGATTACAATATGAATATTAAATTTTTAGATTGCATTCTAAGAAAGAAGACTGTCTTTGTATATTGACTACAAAGTATAATGTTGATTACAAAGTATGCATCGTATGCATGCAAGTCGCTGTCGTTTGAATCAACAAAACATACATCGGATCCGATGAACAATCTTTAAAGCCGTCAACACCTACTTAAAGGGTCCGGATGTGACAATATATGTATAACGGTAACACAGTACTCATACTAACATCATTAAGCTATGATTAGACGGTCAACGGAAATAGTCAACGCGTTGACTCTCTGACGTCAAAATGACGTAAAATTCTGTCCCAAAGTTGTCTTGTCGTGTGATCGTCAATGCAGAATACTGTCCATGCGTTGACGGCTGCGTTGACACTCTCGTTGACACGAATTTAAGGGTCAATGTAATCACCCTGTCAACGCAGTTAGGACACTATGACAGACTACTCAACAACGCGTTGACTGTATCTTTACGTTGACACAGCGGCTTTTTCTGCCATGTGAACGTACTCTTCGTTGACCTTCATCTCAATCTCAAAATGTTTGCAATTTTTCAGTATTGTTAAACATAGAAAGTTGATGGCTTGGCGAACTATACATTGACGGCAAAAGTATATTTCAATCCAAATGTCACTGAATTGCCCTAAAATCACTTTTTTCCGGAGCAGTACAAGAATTTTAAAAAATTCTGATTTTTCAGATGTTTTTTTAATCCATCGTAGCCATCCTTCAATAGAACTTAACAGTTGATGGCTTGACAGATGGGAGATGAACTATATTTTGACGACAAAAGTATATTTCGATTTAAATGTTACCAAACTGCCCTAAAATCACCTTTCTCCTGAGTAGTAAAAAAACTTCAAACATTTCTGATTTTGAAGAGATCATCCACATTGTATTGTTCGATAACACCGCAGTCAATGTCGTGTGATCGTCAACGTTCAAAATTATTCAATTTACCTCTTGTCAACTTCGCGTCAACGTTCATATGTTTTGGATATGTTCAAGTAGTATAATCCCTCGCGTTCCAATGTTTATTCGCTATGCTATCTAGTTATCCCAAAAATTTTGAGATAACTTGAGTTGTTGTTGCGTCAGTGGTCATCAGCTGTTTTTTAACACGCGATTACAACAACTTAAAGCTATCCGGATAACTGAGAATAACCATCGGAACGTGCCCATCGTCAACGTTTCACGTGTCAATACGTTGACCCCAGGGGGTACCAATTGCGTTGGACAACATTGACGAGTGCCGTTATTCGTGTGATCGTCAATGTTTCATGCGTTGACACAGTCTACGTCGACAGTTTATTGACAGTGTTTCTGATGACGTCAAGGAGTCAATGCGTTGACCATTTACGTTGACCGTCTAATCTAAGCTTTAGCGTTTAAATTTAAATTCTGTTCTGCGCATCTATCATAATTGGTGAAAAAGGCGGATGCATAGGTCTGTTTATCTGTCAAATATCAATATTTGTTGTTGTGTTAACGTGTTATTTGAAGGGTTTTGGTTTATAAACTTAGATGTGTGTACAGTGGCGAATACTTACTTTTTATAATGGAAACCCATTCGAATTTTTGGTAATGATTATGTCAGTGAAGCACTGAGAGCGCTAATAAGTCGCGGCTATGGGCAATGATACGCATATCAGTAACCCATCGCAGGAACCTAACAAAATATGAACCGGCAAAGGCAAAGCAGAAAAGAAGCTTATCACCCTGATCTCACAGACTGACCAACGAAAAGTTGATACTTCTCGCTGCAGGTCTATAACATTTAAAAAATGCACTTTTCACTCATGTATGGGAAATTTGAAAAAAGAAAATGTCATCTAATTGTTCACTAGTCCTAGAAATTGGTCAGCCCTTGATAGTTTGTAATCAAGGCTTAAAGTTTCTCAAGATGACGCAAGGTCAAAAGCGATTTTTGGCACCTCGTTTGTGAGAAATTTACAAAAAATGTTTACTATCCGAAAGATCTCTAGACACCGTAATAAAATGTCAACTATTTTCAGTAATTGGTCGGTTATTGATTTTTTCTAAGAATTTTAAAAGTTTGTTTCAAGGTAACAACAAAAACTTTTGGCAACTGATTCATCATTAAAACAAAAAGTATGGTATTTGCTATTTTCAGTAATTGGTAACCCATAATTTTTTGACTTTTTAATGAATTTGAAAAAAAATTAAAGGTCATAGCGATTTTTGGCACCTAACTTATGGGAAATCTGCAAAAAATTAATAAATAAAATAAATAAATTGGGTGGCGCAACAGCTCTCGGAGAACCGGGGCCTAGTGACTTACAACTCTCAACCATTCCTGTGTGCGTGTTGTTGGCAGCAATGGAGGGCACCTACAGTTTTTTGCCGAGTCCGAACGGCTAGATGAGAAGCACTTATTCATGACAAGTATACTCTTGGAGGATTTGTCAGTTCCTCGCAAGAGGCAGTACCTCGGATAAAACATTTATGTTTTTAGGTGGCACGGCTGGGAATCGAACCCACACCTTCGGCATGACAGCCCTACGCTCTAACCAACATGCCACGAGGAACTACAGTCTCGGGGATAATTTCTTATGGAATCAATATGAAGCCCATAACCACCCTTAAATCGTACCATTTAGATTTTGTTGGAAATTAATAACGTGGTTCAATCGTTCAATTGTATCAAGTGTGCTCAATTCGACGAAAGTTATCGCGTAGTCATCAGACATTCTCTCCTCGGTTTATAGTCCAATGTATATGTACCATTTTGGAATTTTAACCTGGTAAATGGCAACCTTACTCTCGTCCTTCTGGAAAAACTATTTTAAAGTTAAGTTACGACATAAAATATTAGTACACTAAAGCTCAACCCCTCAGGTTGAAATGACAGGTATGTTCCTATATCCTGCACTAACGTACCCACTATTAGAGAACGAATACCAGATGCGTTAAATTTTAAGTGCTATAACTTCTTAACGGTTAATGTTTCGAAGAAACTTGTAGTGATTTTTTGATAGCAAATTTCGCAAATATTTATTTATTTATTTTAAACAAACTTATTTTGACATAATGCTTCAAGATTTAATATCTTATGATTAAGCATAAAAAAAATAAATTATACCTTTAGGAGATTGGGAAAATCGAAGCATATCGTTGAGGTAAACAGGACATTTATTTTGTATGATAGAATGAAGCTTCATCATAATACGCAGCTGAAAATAGTCATTAAAACAAATTCCGAAGATAGTTGACTTAAGGTGTGAAACACTGGTGTGTTTTGGAATATTGTAAATGAAGCGTAAACAGTCATTGAATGCTACGTTTATTTTGCGTTTACAGTCGTAGTCCAAAGTGGGATATACGAAACAGTTGTATACCTAAGAAAAATGGTATAATGAGGCTTTTAACTAAACGCAATTTCATGTTTGTTAGTAGGAGACTGGCAGATGCCTTCAAACTTCGCAGTCCAGAATATATTCTTCCTATTGTACTCGAAATAGCATCGCAGTAGCTCAAATTATTGTTCAACGTTTACCCAAGGTATTTCACTTTTTCAATATATCAATAATATAATTCTTGGGTACTAATATTTCTCCTTGAACATAGCATCGCTAGTCTTTGAAGGGTGAGTTTTAGTTTATTTTGACCACCATAGTTGTATCCTCGAAAGATCCTTATTGATTGTTACTACTAGGTCTTCTATAAGCCTAGCTGGACGACTCAAATATAAGAACATCATCTGCGTACATTTGAATATTACTTGATTCCATATTATCAGGCAGATCATTTATAAACAGTGTGAACAAAAGTGGCCCTAAAACAGAGCCTTGTGGAACTCCTTGGTTTACAGTAAGTGGTCTTGAAACATTGCTATCAGTTTTAACTGTTTGAATCCTGTCTTTGAGATAGTTCTGCCTTTGAGATAGTATAGCAGTACTTGAAAAGCTAAAGTTATTTCTCAATTTTGAAATAAGAATTGAGTGATCAATACAATTAAATGCCTTTGAAAAATCTAATAACAATAATAGACCAAATTTGTCCAAATCTAGTTCGATCCGCAAGTCTGTTGTGACTTTGATTCACAACTATGCCTGACCTGAAATCCAGATTGCCAGTGAGAAAACATGTTATTGTTATTTAAAAAGTTTAACATTTGCTTTTGAATAACTTTTTCAAAAAGTTTTGAGAGAAAGGGTAAAAATATGCTTAAAATACCTCACAATTAAGGGTAAAATAAACTTTAGATGTTTTGGATATATGTATATCATCAAATTTCTTCAGCTATCCGTTTCAGCCTGTTAGTAATTTTTTCCTTGAAGAATTCTTTTCTGAATGGGCTATACACAGCGCCAGTAAACTGACGTCATTTATAATTCAGGAATATCTTGACTTTCGTTCATCGTGAGGGACATTTTTTTTTCAATTTATAGAAAATTATAATAGGACTACAAACAAATTTAAAACTAAAAAAAAAGTTCCGTTACATATAGTTTTTTTTCTCAATAGTTATGAATAAAGGTATTTAAAACAAGACAAAAAACGTATAAGCCAACGGTAACTTTTTGTATATTTGTCTACACACAATGAATTAAACGCAAATTGATAGAGAATATCAAATTTATTGTTACTTTGGTAACAGTATCCAGGAAATAAACGCATCAATATTTTGTCTTCAATTACTTTATCCCAAATACATGTAATTATTAATTGAAAATATCTAATTACAATTACATGTAATTGTTAATTGGAAAAGTCAATAACTGATAACATGTGATTGTAATCGACCCTGTAATCAATTACAAAATGTAATGAATACTACCAAACTCTGCTTCAATTTTTGATCAGCTTTGCTGTTTGAATCCAATGCAGATGTCAAATTAAGACTCCAAAAACTTCAAAACAGGGGAATGAGGGTTATCTTGAAGATGAGTATTTACACTCCGATTCGATTCATGCTAGACTGCTTAAATTGGATGACTTATGTATATATGATGCGATTATTTGTATTTATAAAATGCTTTATGGTTAGCTCCCGGAATACGTAGCTGATGGAATATCGGAAGTATCCGGAGTCCAACCATTCAAAAATATCGTTTAAGCGGTACTCAAAACTCTATTTTGTTTTAATAACCTACCCACATACTTAAAAAGTGAAACCGGAATTAATCGATTTAAAAAAAACTCAGTGCTTTTATTAAATATCGTGTCGTTTAGCCAAAATGTATAAAATTTTTGATTTAGTTATGTGATAAAAAATATGTTATCGTCTATTTTAATGTTCTTCAACTAATAATTTCGTTTCTTTGACTATTCTTTTGCTAGGGATATAATAGAGCACAACCTTGACGTTAAGATGGGTACTCTTGGTCTTGGCCAGAATGGTATGCAGAAACTCTTTATATATATGAATATAAACGGAGTTTGAATGGCTTTTCCCATTTGGCCAGTCTTTTAAGTAATGACCAAATTTGTTGCAAGAGAAGCAACAAACGGATTTGACATTACGCATATATTTACCTTTCTTGCTTTTTGTACCACTAAACAAAGCTCAATTTGATTCCTCAGAACATTTTTCAAGCACAATGTCTTGAAGCAATTTCGTCTTTATAGAATCTCCATCTATTGCAGTACCTGAGCTTTCCTGAGCCATTATCATCGCGCTTAACTTTTCTGGTAACCCGGCCAACTAAAGAGCACCTACCCACAGTTCAGAAATATCCATTCCAATCCCTCCGAGCTCGTGAGCTGTCGAATTTCTTTGTTGACGTAATCATCAACAGTCCAATATCGTTGTTATTAATGTTCGTAATAACCCAACCTTACGACTAAGACCATAAATGCTGCTTGCAAAGCATCCCAGACTACTTTAGCGGTTTGTGCATTTCTGATGTGAACATAATTTATTGGCTCCACCAAAAAAATATTTTCGACTTCACCTTGCAAATTGTCTTCTCGTCGGCTTTAGTTCCAAGGACGCAATTCCAAAGCTCTTCGTGTTCAAGATAAGTTTTAATTGCGAGGCTCCAGTTATCGAAGTCCTCTTAATTTTTCAAACAACGGTATTGGTACTGCGGCAGCCATGTTTTCTAGTCGTTGAAAATTTTTCGGAATTTCGAATTTTCAAATAACAGAAAAACTATTTTATTTATTCATCTAAATAGCAATCAGGTGGCCTGGACCCATAAACTGTTAAAATATGGAAGCTTATTTAGAAAGAAACGGAGAAATCAAAAACAGACGTTTTCTTTTTGAAATAGAAATCACAACAAAAACATAAATGTTAAAAAAAGAGCCAAGTTCTTTTATGTACAAGAAATTTGTGTGTTAAAAGTCAGCCAAAAAAAGTAATGAGATCTAAATTATATGCCAAGCTTTAAGTTTATGAAGTTTAATATCAAATATCTTTAGTAGAGATTAATATCGAAACAATTCCAAATCATGATAGAAATTTGGAATTTAATGATTACTGATTAAAATTTGGTGGGTTCACTGGTCAAGTTTTCATACATTTTAGATTTGTGATTAAGTAAGTATTAAAGAGAAAACTTGCCAAGTAAATCCACCAAATTTTAATCAGTAATCATTAAATATCAAATTTCTGTCATGATTTGGAATTGTTTCGATATTAATCTCTACTAAAGATATTTGATATTAAACTTCATAAACTTAAAGCTTGGCATATAATTTAGATCTCATTACTTTTTTTGGCTGACTTTTAACACACAAATTTCTTGTACATAAAAGAACTTGGCTCTTTTCCATTTCTGTTTTTGTTGTGATTTCACTCCTTTTTGCAAAGATTTATTTTGCCACGTGAAAATCAACAATCTACAAAGGTTCATAATTCTACAACAACCGAAAGTGCTCCATACAAATAATAGCAATTCTGATAAAGTGGGTGGATGGCACCCCCCCCCCACCCCCCTGAATGGACAATTCCAAATTTTCGATTTGTTTCCTTTCTAAGTAATTCAAGTCCTACCGACCTACCAATTTTCATCGTTCTACAACAATCGGAAGTGCTCCATATAATTTATAAGAATTTTTAAGAATGTGGGTCGATGCCACGCCCCCTGAATGCAAAATTCCAATTTTTCAATTTTTTCTTTCTAAGTACTTTAAGCCCTACCGACCAACCAATTTTCATCGTTCTACAACAATCGGAAGTACTTCATATAGTTTATAAGAATTTTTAAGAATGTGGGTCGATGCCACGCCCCCTGAACTGAAACTTCCAATTTTTCGATTTTTTCTTCTAAGTACTTCAAGGCATACCGACCTACCAATTTGCATCGTTCTACAACAATCGGAAGTGCTTCATATAATTTGTAGGAATTTTTGAGAATGTGGGTGGATGCCACGCCCCCTGAACTGAAACTTCCAATTTTTCGATTTTTTTTTCTTCTAAGTACTTCAAGGCCTACCGACCTACCAATTTTCATCGTTCTACAACAATCGGAAGTGCTCCATATAATTTATAAGAATTTTTAAGAATGTAGGTGGATGCCACGCCCCCTGTATGGAAAATTCCAATTTTTCAATTTTTTTCTTTCTAAGTACCTCAAACCCTACCAATTTACCAATTTTCATTGTTCTACAACAATCGGTAAGGCTCCATATAATTTATAGAATATTTAAGAAAGTGGGTGGATGCCACGCCCCCTGAATAGATAGTTGCAGATTTTCGATTTTTTCCTTTGTATGTACCACAAGGCCTACCGTTGTGCGAAATTTCAAGTTTCTACGATGTCGGGAAGTGCTCCATAATTTTGAAGATCTGTCAGTGAGTCAGTCAGTCAATCAGTCAGTGAGTCAGTGAGTCAGTGAGTCAGTGAGTCAGTGAGTCAATGAGTCAGTGAGTCAGTGAGTCAGTGAGTCAGTGAGTCAGTGAGTCAGTGAGTCAGTGAGTCAGTGAGTCAGTGAGTCAGTGAGTCAGTGAGTCAGTGAGTCAGTGAGTCAGTGAGTCAGTGAGTCAGTGAGTCAGTGAGTCAGTGAGTCAGTGAGTCAGTGAGTCAGTCAGTCAGTAGAGTCAGTGAGTCAGTCAGTTACGGTTATTGCGATTTTTGAAGTCCTATATCTTGGGAACTACTAATGCTAAAGAGTTGAAATTTGGTGAGCCACCTGTGTTTGATCAGTTCAGCAAATACTCCGAATTTGAAGTTTCTGACTTTATTGGTACTGAAGTTAGAGGGGGGTTGAAAATCGCCTGAGTTTGTTCCTGTAAAAAGGGTGTAGTGCCGCGAACTTGGCTGGGCACTACCGTGCCCTTTGATTAGGAATGAACATTTATTTTAATCAAAACAAAAAGCTATAAACAAAATGTTAGCTTAGATTAATTTTGTAAAGTTGATTTCATCAGATTCAGCGATCTTCCGAATATTAAAGTTCTACTTCTAACGAAAGGGTTTGCTTGTGGCTCTGCTATTGAGTGTTGACATTTACTGTTTAAAAGATATTTAAGCTGTCAGCACCTACCTACAACATCTTTATCTAATAAAAGGTCCTTAAGAGACATAGGGGCCATAGGCAATTAATCTTTGTACATAATCCAACCATGATCAGCAAATATATTTAGAGAAACGAAGACATTATCACTGAACAGGTGCACCACCACCACATTCAACACACAAGCTAGTTTCCTTCTCACACCTGCAATGGAAACGTGGAGGGGAGCATGTGTTTAAATAATTCACGCAGTTGTTGAGTTTTATTTTGCACTGTTGCAGGTTTACGCACATGAAACAAAGCTAAAAAAAAAATAAACAACCAAATCACTTCAACGATCCCAGTTTTCGTCATAGAAATTGGACAAACATGGAAGTGGCTCTGCTACATTTACTATAGTATTGACGTGAAGCTCGTTATTTGATATTAATGCTGAAAGTCTTGATTGCGTGCAGCAACTTTTAAGTGGAAAAATGAATGAGTAAGTAATGCTAATTGTTCGAAAGAAGAAATCGACACAGAAGTATGTATGAAGAAATAACCCAATGGGGAGTTGAGTGCGACAAAGACGCGTCAATAAAAAAGCATTCTATAAGCAAAACAACAAAAAAAACTATAAGAATTGAATTTAAATAAAAAAAAATACATTCAAACATAGCTTTCAAAACAATTGAAAATTGAAATTAAAATTCATAATTTGTTCGTTAAAAAATATTGAAGTTGATTTGGGCAAACCTTTCTTCTTTTAATGGGATATGTGGGATAAAATATTTTGTAACACATTTTTTAGAAGAGTTGACGCTCACATCGATCTTAACATCTTCATACAATAAAATGCATGACTGTATCACATGAACTCATCCCTGTTGTAGAAAACAGATTACAGCAAAGATATTAACCAAAGCGCCATGAATAATTCAGATTTTTTCAATAGAACCAAATATATCGGAAGAGCTTATATGATAACACTTCATTGTTGATATGAAAAATTTGAATACGAATTTTATGCGAGCGATTTCAGTTTTGGCTAAAAATATGCCAAAATTTAATTCCTGTCTTTCCAAAATTTGTGACTTATTTTGACTTAACTAAATCTTGCGGGAATGTAGTTTAGACAAACTCGAAATCAGGCGACCGCAGATAAGAGTGAAAGAACATAATTCACGCGTCATTTTATAGTTTGATACTTTGAATGTTCATTGTTTTGAATAATGTCCATACATTATAATATGTGTACATTAGGGTGGTTGTTAAAAAAAATGTCATCCCGGATGGGCTCTAAATGAAGAAAAAAAATCTATAATTTTTTCAGATTTTTATTTTCATCCCCTATAGTCGCTGTAGGGGTAAATTAAATTTAGTGGGAACTAATTTTTTCAGATTTTTATTTTCATCCCTACACATGGTGTCCACTATTTTTCAAAATATATTTCCCTGACATTCCCTGACCAATATCAAAATTTTGCCTGACCAAAATATAAAAAATTATTTTTTTTACGATCAACTAGTTTTAGAAACTGCTCAGCCCTAGAAAACTTATAATAAAGTTTAAAATTTCTCAAACTCACAATTTTTGACACCTCACTTATGGGATATTCGCAAAAAAAAATATACCATCCGAAGAACCTAGTGTTCGTGATAAAAGGTCTATTTTTAGTAATTAATTTTTTGCATATACATATGTATGTTTTAATGTTTTATTTTTCAAGGTCACAGAACAAATTATTAGCACTTCATTTGGGTCATTTAAGAAAAAAAGTAAGCCATCTAATTGAAATAGGTAGGGATAAATAAAAAGTAAACCATTTGGAAAGCCACTCAATCGCCATAAAAGATGAGCTGATTTCCGTAATTATTCCACCTAGAGTAATTTTTATGAATTTTACCGTGCACTTGAAAAAAAAACTTTAGAAAAATTGCTGACCAAATACTGAAAATAGTTATCACAATCTAGTGATCTTCCGGATGGCAAACATTGTTACGAATATTCCACTTGGCTTTGGCTTTGCATGACCTTGAGAAACTTCAAGCCTTAATAACAAGTTTTAAAGGGGTGCACGAACTAAAAAGAATTATTAGGTCAGTCCCACCAAATAAAATCTCACTCAGCGCTCCATGGCGGAGTGATTTGCTGGGACAAGATTCTCCGTTAAATTGTAAAAATACATGTTATAGTTCTCATACGGAACTTCTGGAAACAAAATCTCTTTGCATAGAATATTTAATTGAGGAAGCATACTTTATGAGCTGGATGAAAAACAAGTTCAATTTATTTTCATTTTTCTAAACATTCTGTCCTCGTTTTCTATTTATTTATCGTTTTCGAATTTGCACATTACCAAAAAATTGCGATTTTGGGAAATTAATCAAAAAAAATTTCAGTGCTCATGTGAAACTTTTTGTCCCACTTAAAAAATCTCTGAAAGTTCAGAGATTTTATTTCGTGAGACGCGAATATTAAGTCGTCTGAACAGGGTTGCCATAACGGACTCTTTAGCGCCAACTGGGCTACTTGAACTTTTTACTCGCTCTTTCAAATTGTGATTTGCGATATATCCCAATTTAGTTTTGAAATTGTGCGATTTTAGGCTCTTTAAAAATTGAGTTAGATAGATTTTTTTTAAGTTTTCAGATACCTAGATAAGAATTGAATGAGCCTACTTACATTTCAAAATTTGCTTGTAACCACACACACCCATTCTCAACTCTAAGCAGTTGATTCAGTTTCCACATTGTATACCTATTTACAAAAAATTGATAATTGGGACCTGAGGTTTGTCAATATAAATTAAAATCCTTGAAGTAATATTGCGAGTTCGAACCAGAATTCAGTTGACTAAGAAATACTGTAAGAACTTTTATGTGACTAAAAATGTGTATAACTTGTTTGATAAACATATATATGCAAATTTGATTTCGAAAAAACAGAAGAATCATCTTCTAGTACATGGAAAACATTTTCGAATCAGTTTTGAAGTTTTAATGATAAAGAGTCTGATTATTTATAATAATAAAAAAAACGTCTACCAAACGAATAATTATAATTTACATATTATGTACCTACTAATTTTTGTGCATCATTTTTGAGTGGGGCTATTTTCGGCTCCAATATTTTTCAAATCGGACTCCACTCGTCTTGAAGAATCTAGCAACACTGCATCCGAACGAAATTTCGATCGAAAATCGATCAGAAAAAGTACAAGAAATAGAATTTTTAAAAGTTTGAAACACAAACTCCCTGCCCGCTTTCCGAATTCCCTGACATTCCCTGACCAAAATTGTGTTCCCTGACTATCCTTGACTTTCCAGTTTGAAGGACACCATGCTATAGTCGCTGTAGGGGCAAATTAAATTTGGTGGGAACTCAAGAAAAAAATCCTAATATCTCCCGCCGCTTGGACGGGAGTGGCAATTTAATAAAATATTTTCATAAAATAGAAAAAAAATAATTAAAAAACAACGTCAATACTTACAGTAATGTTTTTTTTTTCTTCATTTAGAGCTGATTTAGGTCCATCCAAATATTAAAACTCAAAAAAACCCACTATAACGCCCACCCTAGTGTACTTATATAGAAATTTAAAAATAAACAAACATTTATCTTAGGAATGATAAGTAAGAATTCAAAAGGAATTTCGTTGTGATGTGACAAAGCTTTAGACGTTAGTGATATGAAATGGAACGTGAATTGTTCGTGTCTTTTCGGTTATTGAGTAGACATTCCCACCAAAGTCAAGATAAATTTTCCAGATCCATCCATGACGAAGGAAAGGCTAAAAATCTTCCTAAGAGTAGCCAATCTGGACAAGGCAGATTGCCGGATTATGGAGATGAAAGCATCTACAAAAACCAGGCTAAGAAAACATAGCCATGTTCAACCGTAAAACAATGACTTTATGATTCCATAGCTAAGAACTGCTATTGCTTCTTGCCTATCCGACTCTCAATCCATGAAGCGTCGCAGCCTGAGAAATAATTCCAATTAACATACTAAAGATAATCGACAGTAAAGATAAACATACAAATGATTAAGATACTACAACCAAATTTGCAGCACTCTGAGTTGGCCTCTGGACACATTAACTTATTTTTTGTAAAAAAATACAATATTTCTAATGTTTTTATTCAAGAGTCTTATGTCCAAGGATTATATTCTGTATTTTCAAAAATACCCTTATAGACGATAACTATCATACTTATGTATGTAGTGGCGAGCAAAATATAAATTTGCAAATCTTTGTAGAAAGTTGAAAGTTCTAAAAAAAAAACTTTGAGATATTTGATCGTTATTTCTATTGTTTTAATGTTACAGCAAGTCAGGATCGTTTAATATAATTAACACTTAATTTTGTTGCCTTAATCTTGCCGTTGTTAGGTATGAGATGTTATGGTAACTTATTATATCACTCTTATCAAAAAATTATACAAGATCTTTTTTTATAAATGACCAATTTGTACTATCGAACAGTGTCTCATAATGCTTTTCTGTATTCAATTACCTATTATATGGTTGCATCGTAAAAGCATTTCAACAAAATGTTTTTATTTATAAAACCTAAGAAGTTAGATGATCGTAGGTATGTAGTTCAGCCATTTTACCCCAATACCCATCTGGATCTGCGAATAGCTTGTACCTATAAGTTCTAAAGAAGTACAAATTCGACAAACCTTTAACTTCTGGCTGACTAAGACCCGTTTGCTGATACGATTTTTAAGCATTTATCTTCTACTTAAAAGCTTATGTTCTACTTATTCCTTTGAAAAAACTGTCACATAAGCCCTTTATGTTCTACTTAAATATTTAAGTTTCATATCAGCAAATGGGCCTAAATGTTTATCGCAATGGTAATCATAGACCCCCAAAATATTCTTAATTCCCATTAAAACTTGTTACAAGTTAATTAGGTATTAAAAGTTTAACTAAACAACATTTAGATTAATGACTCATTTTCAATGCGAACCAAGAACGAAAGATCAGCAGGTCGTTTCGAATAATATCAACGTAATGCTATCGGGAAATGTGAAGAAAAACATGACAATCGACGACTCATTTTGGAGAGGTGTAGAATCGTGCATGCAACATGAACCGCCGAACAACGACATCCGCTTTTTTTCTTTTTAATCAGAAAAAGAGATTCCTTCGGAATCATTCTTAACAAAGCGTTGAGAAATTCAATTCAGGGTGTTAGGTCTTGGGTGTTGTTTTTTCTTCCCCTCCACTCTTTAAGATACGCATAGTTCAGGACAAGAAGGGGGGAAGCCGCGTTGTTTTTCATTCACCCCCTTTTAGATTTGTAATCATCATGGACATCGGAGACTACGACGCAACATACTCGACGACTGCTCTGCGACATTTTTCGAGATGATACACGATTATGTTCGTCGACTTTTTTAATTATTGCTCGTGTCTTCGTTTGCTGCTTTTTTTTTATTTACAGCGGGTGAGTGAAGGGAAATGACAAAATGAAACAAGTTCAGGAGTTTTAGAAATTAATTGAATTTATTTAGTTACACATAACATATCTATAGACGACTAATTAAATAAGAAAATTGATTCGATTCCAAATGGATACAATCTATTCAGTTACACCTCTGCTGTGTATTTATCATAAAATGCAACAAGTTACACCCTAGGAGGTCGTCTACGTTGTCGTTGTTGCTCATTTATTTTCATGATTCAAGGGTAATTGTTGCGGCGAGGGATAGAAATGTACGAGAATCATGGAAATTGAACGACAACGAATGCTTAATCTGTTGCAAAAGTTGCCGCAGCAGAGCGATGATTGATGAATAAATTAAAAACTTCAATGGAGACAAGACATTTTTCTACTTTTATAAATTTTCTAAAAGTTCCTTTGTTGGACTTTTTGGGGGCTTACCAATTCCAAAGCGATGTTGATCATCTGTGTCCAGCCACACACTCATTTTCGATACTTTTATTATATTTCTTTTTACAAATTTAAGTAAGGATCTTTTCTATTTCTTTTTTGTTCACTTCTTTTTGGCACAAAACACTTAAGAACATAAGAAAAACACTAAACAACACACGAATTATTTAAATATAACACGAAGAAAACACAAATTTGTTAGTTTTTAATAGTTTTTGTCAACAAAAAATTGGGAGACGTCGTCATCGGTCGCGGCCCCACGGACATTTTTTCGAAAATAAAAAAAAAATAAAATAAAATAATTGAACTGATTACAAACTTTACGCATACATAGTAGTATAAGTGCGCAGTTGGGGAGAGGCTTTTGCTGGAGAACAACAACAACTTCCTGTACCTATTTGAAATTTCTGACAGATTGAGCTGAGGGTGTGTGGGTTGATATTCAGCAGATTGAGTAGTAGGAGGACGCCATAGCAAAATGGCTTTGAACGTTTTGTTTTCAGCAATGGATAGCGTTCAGGTGGAGAGTGTAGTGTGCCCATTGCTCAATAGGGGCGTTTACACGGACGAGCATGCTCGTCAACATGGCTCGATGGAAAAAAAACTGTATGCCCACATATATGCGTCCATATGGATAATGATGTTGTCGAGCATGATATTTTTTTCATTTTTTGCGCACGCAGTATGACTATGCATACGTTACATTTAATAAGCACTACGGCCGCGTTGAGATAAATCGAGCAAAAAAATTCAAACTTTTTGCAACACAAGATGGCCACATACCAAAATTGAAATCGAAATGTCAAAACGCATGCAAAAGTTGAATAATCTATACTTCCCCGTTGCAGCCGCTTACGTTACGTTGGTTTTTGTACCTACTAATGGATGCAAAATCGTAACATAAAGCTCAATGCGTCATTGTAAACAATCACCTCTATTAGTAAATTCGGCGAATGAGCTTTCGCCACGATTCAACTAATTTTCAAGATTTTAGCTATTAGTGAGTTCGAGATAGAAAATTGATTAGCTGTCGATAACATTACCTGCACCACCGACATTTTGTTCAACAAATTTGATATTAGTGAAACGGCAAACCATTCGTTCTCCATACAAACTTTCCCATTTTATATCCGCTCCAATTTTGTTGCGAATCTGCTGTTGATTTTCTTTATTTGCCACAAAATCATAATGAATAACACAGAAATGCAAATTTAGACTTATAATTCTGAATTTAGAAGTATAGTTTAGTTAAAGAAAAGTACTTAACATTCTTTTTGAAGAAATAAATTGTTTACAATTTTAGGATGTTGTTTAGACAGGCTTCATATGTGAGGCATCTTATTTTGACGTGAGGACTGTCTGAACACCCCTTGAGATTGCATGTCACGTTTGAAATGTCAATAAATAATGACAAAAGCGATAATATAGTTCGGAAAATGTTAGGAAAGTTCAGGAATCGATGATATATAGTTCATTCGGTGAGTCACTAATTGAGAAAAAAAGCGAACGCGAATCCAGTGCGAATCTGGTCAACTCCAGGGGAGTAGAATATTGCGAATTGACTAATCGGCATGAATAAATAGAAATTCCTATGCCTAAACTTTTGCGTTGACAAGCAAATCTTTTAACGCGACACCCAACACGCCATCGTAAGACAGCCATATTATAAGTTGTTGCGGACGCCTGGCAAACCAGCCTGTTGATGTAGTGCGGACATCACCTAGTATGCGAGAAAACAGAAAAAAAATGATTAATAAAACGAGAAAACACCTCTAAGAAAAGGAACTTACCTTTTGGCAGTCAAATTCATAAAATAAATCCTTATTCCGCAGTAGGAAGACACTATAATGAAAAGGGAAATAAATATTAGATTATGAAATAAATTCAATATGAAAAAAGTACCTAAATAATTGGAAAATAAATGAAATAATAATTACATACTTACCATCCTTGTTCAATGCCGGTGTTTGTGTTTTTGTTTACTATCTCTGGTTGATGAGAGTTGACATAGCCAAAAATATAATATATAGAGAGATAAGAGACTGTTTGGAAGTATGGGCGTGTTTACACGGTTTTCTTTGGTCGTTTCATTTTTCGTCTTGTTGACGTATACACGATTCATTTTGGTTTGTCGTCTCGTGGTTCGTCGTTTTGACACATTGGTTGAAGGATGTAGAAATGTAGGTGGAACTTTGACGTTGGTGACATGCCATGAATATTATAATATTTATGTTATTATTTAATTAAAAGGGAGATAATAAAACATTATCATTTGATTAGTGATTTTGGTAACAAAAAACACAAACTAGGTACACTACTAGACTTGGGGTTATTCAGCTCTAGGAAATAATTGTTAAGTGTATTTCTCGTTCATAATTTATTTTCATGTTTCGGTCGTCGTCTTTCACGTTTACACGTGTCGTTTTGCTTGACACTTAAGTTATACGTTTTTATTTATATTCATGTCGTGGGCGTTTTTTTTCGTCAATTACGTACCCAGTTATATCTTCGTGTTATTTATTATTGTCGTTTCCTTTTTGAGGACAAAATTCTCACCCTTGTTTCAAAGTGTTGACCAAAAAGTTATTGTAGGTGTTAACTGTTGTACTGAGGCGTAAGCGAAAGGAACTACGTTTTGAAGAATTTAAAGAATACTTAAAAATATTAGCATTATTTGTTGGGGTCATTTTACAAAAATAAATAAATTGTCGACAATCCCACCTGTTGGCGGATAGCAACATACGTCTCTTACTTGTAATTGTGTCGGTATCATTGAACATGCCCCTCGTCGAAATTCGAATAAAAAAACAAAAAGAGAAGAAGATAAGTGTCTTTTTAGTTGGCGGCACTCATACTAAGGCAACTTTTGCAAATAAATGTGCATGTATGTGTTTCGTTATTTTTTTTGTTTGTTATTTTAAGCTAGGTGCTATACATAGAGATGTGAATCGGATGATGTTTTCCAGTTAGAGGAGAATCATACGACTAAGTTTTTCTTGAAGTATTTTTTTTCTATTGGCCTGATTGAGCTCGGTAGATAGCTATCTCTTTTTGCCATGTTTAATTTTCTGTTCATCTCGTGAAGAAGTAAGTTTGGTGCACTAGACTTTTCGGCTCCGTTTATATCCGGCGAGGCGCTTACCTGCGGGATTCAAATTTTCACGTCAGAACGATCGGTTGGTAATTCGGCAAGAGATTAGACGAATACCAATTCCGACATAAAGCCGAAATAAAACCAAAAAAAAAAAACAAAGATACTTTGAATAAAATACAATAAAAAAAAACAGTGGACTAAAGATACTTTAATTAAAGTTAATGTTAAATAAATTGTGGGTGCGTAAATAGAGTGTTAAACCGGATTAAGTAAAAATTAAATGTTGAGTTTTTTTTAGAATTCGAAAAGAAGTGCCGATCTGATATGTTGATATCTATAAACCTAATCCAATAAAATAAGATTAAATAATTCAACGTGGTGAGTTTGCGATATAAAATAAGTTTTATTGAAAAGTGAGATAAGAGGTTGTACACTTTTAGGTAAATTCTTGGCGGCCCCTGATACGCATTCCAGTAAGGGCCGCCGCATGATTTTTCAAAATATTTTTGTGTCGTTCTGTTTCTGTTTGATTTTTGGGACGAATACCCATTTGAATCAGCCTCTATTGGACATCATCGTCATCATTTTGGTGGATGATAATCTTTCACGCTGGTTGCTGGTGAAAAGTTCTAATCCTGTCGAACCTGCTCCACCGAACACAGCTTCACGTTGTTACAGCTGGAAGCCACGTTCCATCCGCTGCTATTCATCCATCAATTGGATGTCCGAAGAACCTCTGCTGCTATCATCGGTATCCTGGGAGACAAATTTAGCACGATATTTGGAGCACAAGACCATACAATCTCCGAGCCTATTTGTTATTCCCAGCGGCGCAGTGAGTTCTAAAAATACAAACCCAAAAAGAAGGAAGTCCAGGTATTTTTATCAATAAGAGAATTTACTATATTCCCATATATAAAGAAAAAAAGAAGAATACAAAATAAGAAAGTGAGGAAGCAGAAAGTGTATTTCACCAATAACTTTGGTTATAGTAATAACCTACATCCAAACTACTTCAAATATTTTTTATTGCTATCATTATCATTAAACGTTTTTAAACGTTCCCAAATATTTGGCTAAATTGGTGTTGAAGTTTTTGTGTACTTTTGTTAAATTTTCCTATATAAAATATTAAAATTTTTGATGTAAATGATAAGGTTTTGTTTCCTCGACTGTCGCTCGTGTGTTGTTTTAGTCCGGTCAGCCTTGTTTTAGAAATCCACCTCCATTGAGCTCACTTGAGGATAGGGAAAATCGTTCTGTTAAATTCAATCCCAAGTGCCAAGAAAGGGGTACTATTTTGAAGTCCGGTGATAGTCCTGTTCAGAAACAGTTCAAGATCATATTTTGTTTTTCTTTTTGTACTAGTATTTTGTTGTGCTTATGTTTTAGATTACATCATTTTCTTTTGACATGATAATGCTTAAATTGAATAATTTTAAATTTGCTTTATTATACTTTTCATTAATTTTCGAATAGTTCTTAGTTAAACTTAATGATAATAAAACTTCAGCCAAAGCCATTTTGTGATGAAATTGAAGTTGTGTTTCTTTGTTTCGTGTAATCGAAACATGTCCTGTTGAAGAATATATTTCAGGGGTGCTGAAGGTAGCTGAGTTTCGGTGAAGATGGTATGATCCGAAACCGATCATCCACCATCTTGGGGGAATCCAAAAATGGCCGCGGATTCCTATGGTAGGGTGGGTAATGGCCTCACTGCATCAACATCCGCAGTGCCTTGGTGTGACGATAGTCCGTCCGTGGTCTCATCTAGTCCGACGATTTTTTGTTCCCTAGTTTTCCCCAGGCCTGATATGTGTTTTTGTTTGCAGGCGAGGTTAGGTTTCCGGGGGCAAGATCCCCCCCGTCCGACGAGCTGACGCCGTGCAATATGCAAGCAGGCCGCGTCCCCGGGACTTGACATTCCACCTTCCTTTTCCAAACTCTTCCTTTCCCTCTTTCCTACCTCATCCTTTTCCTACCCCTCCACTTTACCGACATCCTCCTCTCCTCTTGCCTTACGCAACAAAATGGCGCCCAACGTCGTTAAAACGCTTTCCCAACTTTGTTGGAACGTTTTTTTTGACAATTTAGTTTTTGTAGTCTTAGTTTCGGTTCGTTTATGTTGTATAGTCTCCAACCTTACTTGCTATGAATTTTTAAACCCCGTAAGTCTTTATCAGGAAGGTCTCTGACGTACCTAGATAAATCGCGACGGGTGTTTGAAAATTCACAGTGACTTTGGTTAGTAAGTGTGATGCGTTTATCGGGGATTACTGGAGTTTTTGCAAAGGGCGTATGTCTGCATCAGGAAGGTCACAGACGAACCTAGGTGTATCGCGACGTTCCTTTGCGAAAGCTTGAGTAATGTCAGATAGCGTATTTTAGTATCGTTTTCCCTATTCCTATCCTTACTTTTTTTTACTTTTCAATTCTACTTTTCAATTTTCTTATCCTTTAGTCTTGTGTTTTCTATTTGGAAGTGATGATAGTGCGTGACGTTTAGTCCAACATCATCGTTCCAAAATGTTTGTGAGTTTAACCTTACCGTTTCATGTCTTCTAGCAAGGTCCTTGAGACAGTCTAGGATTGCGGGAACGGTAGGGGAAAACTTTGTAATGTAATATGTTAGTGTTTCTAGTAGTTTTCCTATTCTATTATCGTCACATCAGGGGTCTAGTTCGTCCGTCTGATGTCTTTTGTTAGCGATGTCGTAAGTAGGGTCATACCATGTCGCTAAGAAACCACCGAGTAGAAGCTACCTGAAGCACCCCGTAAGATCATGATACAAACCTCGAATACATAAAATACCTACTTCGTCATAAATTTAGAACTTTGAAATAGAAACATTATTGATTTGCCTTTGAAAATTCAATCAACTTTTTTATTGATTTTTCAAAACTATTCCTTATCCTAAATAACTTTTTGGAATTGGGTTAGTAAAATAACTACTCTAAAAACAATACTTAAAAACAATACATAAGAACATATATCCATAATTATAAAAAAAAATACATACAAAATCTTAAAACTTAAGTTCTTAAGAACTAATTTTTTTCAAATTAATTTAATTGTTTATCTGTTTTCGTTATTTTGTTTTTCTTTTTCGTTCAAGTCAAATTTTTCTTACAAGTTTTAGCTTTTTTCTTGATTAAAGAGATTCAAAACTTTAGAGTGAGAAAAATTATCAAATTTACGATCTGTTAAATTATCTTTTTTGTTTCTTATTAAATTTAGGTTTTTTTATACAAAAGAATCTTCAAATTTAGATAGGAAACTTTGATTAGTAAGTTTTTGATAAAGTTTAAGAAAAAGTTTTCTTTAGATAGTTTTATTTTTGAAAGACTGTGTTTGAAAATTTTGTTTTTGGAAAACTTCGTTTTTGTTTATACTTTTTTTTGTTAGGTGTTTCCTTTTTTTTAATTTCTATTTATTTATTTATTAATTTGTCAAGTTTGTTTTGTATTCTTTAATTCAGTTTTTCTTGCTAAAATTCTGAAATTAGAGAATATTTTCGAAAATCGTTCAAGTTTTTTTTAAATTTAGTTTCTTTTCTAAGGAAAAAATACTTAAAATTTTACAAAAACTATATACAATATACATATTTAGATTTTCGAGTAACTGCTTAACTTGTTTTTCAATTTTGTTCAATCGTTTTCGAAAGTACTTAATTAACAAAATTTCAGTTTTTTTTTGTTATTAATTAATTTTTGGTTTACAATTTCGTTTTTTTTGTTTCAGTTTAAATACATTTTAGAAAATTCTTCATTGTTTTTCAAAAGTGATTATTTACATTTTTTCTGTTATTTATTAACTTTCTTTCGTTCATTTTATTTTTTTTGTTGTTAATTTATTTACATTATTTATTTACATTTTTTTTGTTATAAATTCCTTTTTTTCGTCATTCATTTATTCAACTGAAACAATATTTACATTTTTGTTTTTCGATTTATTTATCTTGTTTGGTTTTTTAAATCAGATTTCGTTAAGTTTAATTTTTTCGTTTCGGTTTCGTTTTTTTTGTAAGATTTGGTTACTTATTTATTTTTTTTTGTTACAAATTCATTTCTTTTTGAACAAACTACTTTTGTAGTTTTGAAAATTAAGTTTTTGATATAGGAAAAAAGCTATTTTTATTCAAAAACTCACCTCTTTTTGTTGTTGATTTTATTGTCGAATTCCTTGTTTTGTTGAACTGGTTATAAGTTAAAGTTGAAAATGGCACACTCAAACCAAGATGAACAAGACCACATCAGTAAAATGATCAAAGAGGCTGAAATAGATGAAGCAAGAGTTACTAGATCGGCTACACAGAATTAAGGCACAGGTGCTAGGCACCATTTATATTACATTCTCCTCTGATTAGTGATAGGCGCATCCGATCCACATCTCTAAATGTAGATCGTTGTTTAATTGGTATTTGTTATCTGTTATTTATTTATTCCTGTCCTGTTCTTATGTTATTTTATGCTCACGTAGTACCTGACCGTTTTCAAAACATTGTGATTTTATCCACAATCCAAAAAAATGTTTCGTATTAGTATTCAGTAGTCGTGGATAAACATTTTCAAAAAAAAAAATGATAAAATAACTATGAAAATCGAAACACCCTTTTTTTATTCACCCAGTACCTGATGACTTTGAATAAAAACAAAGTAATTTTATAGATTTTAGTATATATTTTATTAATCGCATGCTTTTAGTATTAATTGTTACTTAATGTTATTTATTTTATTTATTTATTTTATTAATTGACGCTTAAATTAGTTAACTAACTGTGATAAACAAGCATCTGTGATTTCTAGATATAAGTTACTAACCACTTAGCTTGCTGTGATATTTTATTAATTTTATTTCTTATTAAGACTGATAACCTTACTAATTTTTAACAATCTGTGATATTTTTTGTATAATTTTATTTTAGAATCTGTGATATTAGGTTTAACTTTTTTTGGAACTGTGATATTTACTTTTCAAAATTTTTTTTAACTCTAGGTTAAGTAACTTTTTATTTTAGAATCTGTGATATTAGCTTCAAGTTTTTTTTCGAACTGTGATACTAGCTATAGTTTTTTTTATACCACTTTTAGTTATTTATTATTTATTTATTTATTTATTTGTATTTTTCCACCTTTTTGTATTTAATTGCATGCTTATTGTTATGTGTCACTGGCTAAAAACCACAACTTTTCACTAAGTTTCTAAAACAATAACAAGACAACTCACCGGTTTCACAAAATAAATGTAGATGAGTTAGAGCCGTTTGCTCATACGATACTTAAAGCGTTTATGTTCTACTTAAAAATCTTATGTTCTACTTTTTCTTCTGCGTAAACTGTCACATGAGCCCTTATGTTCTACTTAAGTATTTAAGTTTCGTTTCAGCAAATGGGCCTTAAATACTAGCTGCATCGATATGTAGGTCACCTGCAGCATCTCTTCCTCAGCCACAGCTGATTGTTTTTTTTTGCAGGGTCGATTTGGTTGAGGGGTCGTTGACCTCGCGTTCATTCTGAAATTTTTTTCGGAAAAAGCATTAGGACGAGTAAAGAAGGCTATAGGTAAACGGTGCTTACTTGTCTTGTTCTTGTTATAATGGGCGCCGGTGATTGTGAAGGGAAACAAAAATAATTTGCAGCAACCAGGAACTTTCTTTTGCCCGGCTGAACGTGGGTTTTTCCCCACCTTGTCGTCAACCCATATTATCTAGCTACCTGAAATCATTGAAAATATTTGTTGAAAGTAAGGAATCTGAACGAAAAGTTATTAATTAACTACAAACATACACTACGATCTTCCTTTTCGGGCACGGCGTTTTTTTTATAGGCCCATTAATCCGCTTGTTTGATCATAGCACACTAGTTCTTTCCCCAGGCGACCGAAGAGTTTCTGTTTTTGATGTTTATCGGGAATATATCCCAATAAACAACAAATTTTGTTGCGGACGCCTGGCAAACCAGCCTGTTGATGTAGTGCGGACATCACCTAGTATGCGAGAAAACAGAAAAAAAATGATTAATAAAACGAGAAAACACCTCTAAGAAAAGGAACTTACCTTTTGGCAGCCAAATTCATAAAATAAATCCTTATTCCGCAGTAGGAAGACACTATAATGAAAAGGGAAATAAATATTAGATTATGAAATAAATTCAATATGAAAAAAGTACCTAAATAATTGGAAAATAAATGAAATAATAGGTCTGTTTGGTTACTGAAATTTCGTACGAATTCGTACGACGTCGCACTACATTTCACAAATTCCTGTTTGTTAACTCCAAAGTGTAGCAACGAGAGAGCAAAATGAGAGAGCAAGAAATTTCCCCTCCATGAAAAATCTTGCAAATTTCTGCTACACAAATTTCTGTGTGCAGGAAGTAAAAAACTGTCAAATCCACGTCTGTGTGCATTTTTGTTTGTGTGTGTCTTAAGATTTGCCTGTAGTGTTTGATGGTGTGTGTCACGTTTGAAGTTTCGTACACAAAAGTGATACAAAATTGGTTTTTCGCGTTTGTTAACTTTGTAGCAAGTTTTCCCCTCTATGAATGAATTTTCCCCTTCTTTCAATAATTTGACAGTTTTTGAACATCGTGCTACAAAAGTAACCAAACAAACCTAATAATTACATACTTACCATCCTTGTTCAATGCCGGTGTTTGTGTTTTTGTTTACTATCTCTGGTTGATGAGAGTTGACATAGCCAAAAATATAATATATAGAGAGATAAGAGACTGTTTGGAAGTATGGGCGTGTTTACACGGTTTTCTTTGGTCGTTTCATTTTTCGTCTTGTTGACGTTTACACGATTCATTTTGGTTTGTCGTCTCGTGGTTCGTCGTTTTGACACATTGGTTGAAGGATGTAGAAATGTAGGTGGAACTTTGACGTTGGTGACATGCCATGAATATTATAATATTTATGTTATTATTTAATTAAAAGGGAGATAATAAAACATTATCATTTGATTAGTGATTTTGGTAACAAAAAACACAAACTAGGTACACTACTAGACTTGGGGTTATTCAGCTCTAGGAAATAATTGTTAAGTGTATTTCTCGTTCATAATTTATTTTCATGTTTCGGTCGTCGTCTTTCACGTTTACACGTGTCGTTTTGCTTGACACTTAAGTTATACGTTTTTATTTATATTCATGTCGTGGGCGTTTTTTTTCGTCAATTACGTACCCAGTTATATCTTCGTGTTATTTATTATTGTCGTTTCCTTTTTGAGGACAAAATTCTCACCCTTGTTTCAAAGTGTTGACCAAAAAGTTATTGTAGGTGTTAACTGTTGTACTGAGGCGTAAGCGAAAGGAACTACGTTTTGAAGAATTTAAAGAATACTTAAAAATATTAGCATTATTTGTTGGGGTCATTTTACAAAAATAAATAAATTGTCGACAATCCCACCTGTTGGCGGATAGCAACATACGTCTCTTACTTGTAATTGTGTCGGTATCATTGAACATGCCCCTCGTCGAAATTCGAATAAAAAAACAAAAAGAGAAGAAGATAAGTGTCTTTTTAGTTGGCGGCACTCATACTAAGGCAACTTTTGCAAATAAATGTGCATGTATGTGTTTCGTTATTTTTTTTGTTTGTTATTTTAAGCTAGGTGCTATACATAGAGATGTGAATCGGATGATGTTTTCCAGTTAGAGGAGAATCATACGACTAAGTTTTTCTTGAAGTATTTTTTTTCTATTGGCCTGATTGAGCTCGGTAGATAGCTATCTCTTTTTGCCATGTTTAATTTTCTGTTCATCTCGTGAAGAAGTAAGTTTGGTGCACTAGACTTTTCGGCTCCGTTTATATCCGGCGAGGCGCTTACCTGCGGGATTCAAATTTTCACGTCAGAACGATCGGTTGGTAATTCGGCAAGAGATTAGACGAATACCAATTCCGACATAAAGCCGAAATAAAACCAAAAAAAAAAAAACAAAGATACTTTGAATAAAATACAATAAAAAAAAACAGTGGACTAAAGATACTTTAATTAAAGTTAATGTTAAATAAATTGTGGGTGCGTAAATAGAGTGTTAAACCGGATTAAGTAAAAATTAAATGTTGAGTTTTTTTTAGAATTCGAAAAGAAGTGCCGATCTGATATGTTGATATCTATAAACCTAATCCAATAAAATAAGATTAAATAATTCAACGTGGTGAGTTTGCGATATAAAATAAGTTTTATTGAAAAGTGAGATAAGAGGTTGTACACTTTTAGGTAAATTCTTGGCGGCCCCTGATACGCATTCCAGTAAGGGCCGCCGCATGATTTTTCAAAATATTTTTGTGTCGTTCTGTTTCTGTTTGATTTTTGGGACGAATACCCATTTGAATCAGCCTCTATTGGACATCATCGTCATCATTTTGGTGGATGATAATCTTTCACGCTGGTTGCTGGTGAAAAGTTCTAATCCTGTCGAACCTGCTCCACCGAACACAGCTTCACGTTGTTACAGCTGGAAGCCACGTTCCATCCGCTGCTATTCATCCATCAATTGGATGTCCGAAGAACCTCTGCTGCTATCATCGGTATCCTGGGAGACAAATTTAGCACGATATTTGGAGCACAAGACCATACAATCTCCGAGCCTATTTGTTATTCCCAGCGGCGCAGTGAGTTCTAAAAATACAAACCCAAAAAGAAGGAAGTCCAGGTATTTTTATCAATAAGAGAATTTACTATATTCCCATATATAAAGAAAAAAAGAAGAATACAAAATAAGAAAGTGAGGAAGCAGAAAGTGTATTTCACCAATAACTTTGGTTATAGTAATAACCTACATCCAAACTACTTCAAATATTTTTTATTGCTATCATTATCATTAAACGTTTTTAAACGTTCCCAAATATTTGGCTAAATTGGTGTTGAAGTTTTTGTGTACTTTTGTTAAATTTTCCTATATAAAATATTAAAATTTTTGATGTAAATGATAAGGTTTTGTTTCCTCGACTGTCGCTCGTGTGTTGTTTTAGTCCGGTCAGCCTTGTTTTAGAAATCCACCTCCATTGAGCTCACTTGAGGATAGGGAAAATCGTTCTGTTAAATTCAGTCCCAAGTGCCAAGAAAGGGGTACTATTTTGAAGTCCGGTGATAGTCCTGTTCAGAAACAGTTCAAGATCATATTTTGTTTTTCTTTTTGTACTAGTATTTTGTTGTGCTTATGTTTTAGATTACATCATTTTCTTTTGACATGATAATGCTTAAATTGAATAATTTTAAATTTGCTTTATTATACTTTTCATTAATTTTCGAATAGTTCTTAGTTAAACTTAATGATAATAAAACTTCAGCCAAAGCCATTTTGTGATGAAATTGAAGTTGTGTTTCTTTGTTTCGTGTAATCGAAACATGTCCTGTTGAAGAATATATTTCAGGGGTGCTGAAGGTAGCTGAGTTTCGGTGAAGATGGTATGATCCGAAACCGATCATCCACCATCTTGGGGGAATCCAAAAATGGCCGCGGATTCCTATGGTAGGGTGGGTAATGGCCTCACTGCATCAACATCCGCAGTGCCTTGGTGTGACGATAGTCCGTCCGTGGTCTCATCTAGTCCGACGATTTTTTGTTCCCTAGTTTTCCCCAGGCCTGATATGTGTTTTTGTTTGCAGGCGAGGTTAGGTTTCCGGGGGCAAGATCCCCCCCGTCCGACGAGCTGACGCCGTGCAATATGCAAGCAGGCCGCGTCCCCGGGACTTGACATTCCACCTTCCTTTTCCAAACTCTTCCTTTCCCTCTTTCCTACCTCATCCTTTTCCTACCCCTCCACTTTACCGACATCCTCCTCTCCTCTTGCCTTACGCAACAAAGTTATGAACGAAATCTTGAAGATGAGGAGGAAGAAAGAAAACGAAAGGAAAAAAGAAAAAACTACGTTTATGGGTTAAAACACGGATATAGGACTTAGAAGCAAATACTATCATACAAAATTTATAAAAAAAACTGGAAAACTAGTTGGACGAGCCAGCAATTTTTCAAAAAAAATTGAAATCTGTCGAGTATGTTGGTCCAGCAGTGGTTTCACGTTTTAATTATCAAGCATGGCTTGACAACTAGCCATGATGCTGTCGAACATGTTGCTTCATGAATACCCCTAATGTAATCTATACATCTACCATTATGTCTGTTTTCGTGTACCCCCCAAAACTACGAACTTCTGTGAATTTAGCCCTTTCTGTCTGTCAAAGCTCATATACAAAAAATAAAATTCGTAGAAATTCGTAGTAAGTACGCGAACAGATATTTTATTGGCTTGCGATTACGCAGCGGCTCCTTTGGCACTATTTGGGGCAGTAAATTGCCTCACCCATTACTATTGCTATGAATAATGCAAATAACCCCTTTCACACGAGGAAACTGAGTTGCTAGCAACTTTCAGTTCCATGGTGGAAGGGCAGGAGGAAAGAGGGGGGAACAAAATCTCCCCGGTCGAGTGTTTGAAGAAATTTCAAAAATTGCCTAGGGACTTTGTTTTTATTGTGAAAGGTACAAGAGATTTTTAAGGAAATTAAAAGAAAACGTCAAAAAAATCTCCAGCAACTTGTTTCTTCGTGTAAAAAGAGACAATGGAGACGCTTTGTCAATGGCAAATGGCAGTATTGCCTACAAGAAGAGATGCAATCATTGATTTTCATCGTCGAGGCTTTTTTTATCGATTTTTTCAATTAAAGGGTAGAATATGAGAACTCACATGATAAAAGCCCTGTTTTTTAGTGCATTTTTATCTTCGCTTAGAAAAAAGTAGCAAGTTAATTACAACAACAAACTGGTATAATTCCGTATTGTTGTTGTATTTAACATGCTCCTTTTTTCGAAGCGAATATGAAAATGCACAAAAAAACAGGGCTAAAATAAAGTGAATTAAGATTCCGTTTCATCAAAAACAGATGATTTGAACAGCACAAAGAGTATTTGCAGTCAACTATTTTTCCGCAAGAGTCAGTTCTAAGTTTTTGACAGATAATGCAGGCACAATCAGTCAAATGTATTCAACTTTGTTTTGGGTGTGAATAGAATATATGTGCACATAAAATCATTCACCCTTGCGTAATTGCGCCCCAGCTGGCAAAAAGAATGACATTTGTGCTACTGCGGAAAAAATGAATCTACTTCTACTTACTGCATTTGGGTTCAACTTCGGAAAATTTTCCGATTAGTAGCAACGCTGGTCAACACTGAACATACAAGACTCTGGGAAAAGTATTAAAGAGAACGCAAACATACTGAAAAAATCGTGTGAGTTTGCTAGGAACGGGCGATTTGGTCCTTTCCCAACTTTCTACTAGATCATCTGTGAAAAATCGGGTTGTGTAAATGCGAACATACAAATCTATTTTACCCCGAGGCCACACGAGCAAGTACTTGCAATCAAGTTGCAATACATACACATTTGTTTACTAATGCCCAGTTGCACCAAAATTCACTAAAAGCGGTTTTTGCTAAAATGGAGTTAAAATTTATCGGACTGATAAATTTATTTGGGTTGCACCAATCTGTTTCGCGCATTTTGTAGCTAAAATGCAGTTCATGAACCACCCCTGGATTTTATCATATGTTTATTAAGCTGAACGAAAAAATTTAACCAGTGCAAGTGAGTTAGCAATAAGGAAAATGTGAGTACACAATAAACAGAAACAAGGTATTCTCATTACCCTGAGGCCACACGAGCAAGTACTTGCAAGCAAGTTGGCTACATACACTGCCTGTCAAATTCGTAATTTTCATTCCACTTGCCTCCCACTTGCTTTCCACTTGCATTCCACTTGCTTGTCTCCCAACTTGCTTCTCAACTTGCTTCACTACTGGCTTCAAAACTTGCATGCCAGTTGATAAGCAAGTTGCTTGGGTTTGTTTGTGTTAGTGAACAAATGTGAATGTATTGCAACTTGCATGCAAGTACTTGCTCGTGTGGCCTCGGGGTTAGATACAGCCAATGCGCCATCTTGGTGTTTTTATTATTATTTATTATTTTCTTTTTTTTTAGAGAAGTTATAAAACTATTGAAATAGATACCAACCAACACTAAGATTTTTTCGACACACTCTTGGAAATTATGAACAAATATTTTAAAGCGACGTCATCGAATTCAGAAAATGGATTTGTCTGTGAACCTGAACAATTCTTCGACGTCTCGCCATTTTTTGGTTTAGTTCGTTATCAGATGAGCACATATGATGACCAGTCTATAATTTTTCTGGAATAATTTATTTATTTAAGTAATGAATTATAAATAGGAAAGAAAATGCCTTCACCTGTTGTTCTCGTTATTTTAGTTTGGAATTAACAATATTCCGTCAAATAAAATTGAATTATTTTGTTTGTAGGTAGTTAGATATATAATTCAAAGTTAAAAGTTCAAGTGAGCTCAATTCCATGATTGCGTTTCGCCCAGGTACGATAGTTGGGCTCATCAGTTAGATTTTTATATTAGTCGGTAAACATCGATACAAAATTGCGTCTTAGAAGGTAATGATAGTCATCTAACTGATGAGCCCAACTATCGTACCTGGGCGAAACGCAATCATGGAGTTGAGCTCACTTGAACTTTTAACTTTGAATTATATATTCGGTCACTCCACTTTTCAAACTTTCTTCATATTCAATAATGGTAGTTAGATATGTTCGTTCAAACTTGCTTTTAAAATTTATCTGGAGGAAAATGGAAACGAACCAATAACTTTAGTTTATTGGTTCGGTTATTGGCCTGTTAGATTTAGAAGTGGTTGGTGCAACCGATAAATGTTATTTTAAAGTTAAACAAAGCAATAAATATTAAAAGAGGTCGGTGCAACTGGCCATAACACAAACAAACCCAAGCAACTTGCTTATCAACTGGCATGCAAGTTTTGAAGCCAGTAGTGAAGCAAGTTGAGAAGCAAGTTGGGACACAAGCAAGTGGAATGCAAGTGGAAAGCAAGTGGGAGGCAAGTGGAATGCAAATTACGAATATGACAGGCAGTGTATGTAGCCAACTTGCTTGCAAGTACTCGCTCGTGTGGCCTCCGGGTTAGATAGCTATCCATTGAAACTTGAACACGGCCAATGGGCGCGTTCAATGTTTGAATAGATAGCCTATCTAGGATAGCTTTGTATCCATGTATGTGTTTGAACGCAAGTCAGCTGTTGTTGACATTTCTCATAGGATAGCTTTGTCGGCATTTACACCTCCCGATTTTTCCAGTACGATTTTTCCCAAAATCGGGTGAAATGTTTACATGAAACGATATGAAACGATCTTTCCAGTCAGATTTGTGTCCCTGTCCTCTTCATACTTTATTGCTGTCCCTTTCATTTTGCATTCAGAGGTAGATGGCATATTAAACCAGCGTTGCCCATTACATTTTTGTTCGTAAAACAAATCTACTGCCAGTAAAATACTTTTTGGTTTTACGAGAAAAAAAAATATATATCAACAAAATTAAAACCACAAATAATTTCATCATCATTATTGTTGTTTTTTCTCCTGAAACCCAACCTTTTAGTGCCTTGCATATGAGCCGTGTAGCAAACTATGTATGTATTTTCAATCAATTATATGTTATTATTAATTTCAAACAAATACAAATTCGAAAATGCATAAATCTTCTGCGAAAAAAAATAAATCTATTACTGCATTTTGTTTTTGGATCAACTTCGGAAAATTTTTTGATTAGTGGCAACGCTGGTCAGCACTGAACACACAAGACTTTGGAAAAAGTATAAAAGAGAACGCAAACATACTGGAAAAATCGTGTGAGTTTGTCAGGAACGGACGATTTGGTCCTTACCCCTCACTTTCTACTCCCTTCACCCATGAACAAAAGATCGTGTGTGGAAAAATCGGGTGGTGTAAATGCCGACTTTGTATCCTAAAATTTTTAGGATAGCTTGGGATCTGTTTTCTGCCAACAGCTGTTTCGTCATCAGCTGTGTTTTAACAAGGGATTACAACAACACAAACCTATCCAGATCGCTTTAGTTCGGTGATTGGGCACGTTCCGCTGGCTATTCTCAGTTATCCGGATAGCTTTGTGTTGTTGTAATCCCTTGTTAAAAAACAGCTGATAACAGCTGACGCAACAACAACTCAAGTTATCTCAAAATTTTTGGGATAGCTAGATAGCATAGCGAATAAACATTTAGCCAGTTTATATTTCTTGAGCGCTCAGTAATTTTTCTCCTTTCTTTGACAGAGCCAGAGGATAAAATATAAACAGGATTCCTCAAATAGAAGTCAAAACATCTCTCTTTTTCTTTTCTTCTTATGTAATTAACTGCGACAAAATATAATTGAGCAAGCGAATCTAAAAAAATTCAGTCTCAGTTTTTAAGGGGAAATGTGAGGAATTTTTGTGAGGAATCGTGTTTATATTTCAGAGTCCTCTGAGCCCACAGTACACATATCTAAGGTATTATCTTGCGCATGTGGTCCGAAATGAGAACTGTCAAAGAAATTCAAGATGGCAGCCTTACGTGACCTCTTCCACTGTATTACAACAACAACGAAGAAAACAAACACAAAAGGATAATTTAAATAACACTAAAAAAATGTTAATAAACACTAAAAAGCTTGAAAAAATTGTGTTTGTGAATAAATAAGTTACAAATGAACACATAAAACACAACAAATTTTGATGTTTAACTAGTCGGGGTCACGTAGAGTCGCCATTTTTCACTGATTTTGATGGATGCGCAGAACTGAACAAAAATGAAAACGCTAATGATATTACCTTCAATAGGTGTGTTTTATTGGGAAAGCTATCCGCAGCACAGTGAAATTTTATATGAATTACAAAAACAACATCGGCAGCAAAATCGCTGCCGATAAAAGTTAAAGTAGAATCCCGCTGCCGATAAACTTTTGACGTTTGTTCGAGTATCGAACTCAATTGAATAGGATTTTTGTGTGTCGTCATTGGTACGACTGGAACTTTTATGTTTCTCGAATCCTCGATGGCTATGTTCGTAGAGTAGAATTATGTTGAATGAATGGCCCTGTTTAGACTGTAACTTTTCACTTTGCAAGACCATGTTTTTGTAGAAGAAATCGGTGAAGAGAAAATTTCACCCATAAATTTACGTCATGGTGGCGTAGTGAGCAATTACAGTCTAAACAGGGTCGTTTGTAAGTGCATTGTTGTTTTGTTTTACCTTTTCGACAAAATGAAAAAACGATCCTATCCTATGCTATGCTAAAAAAAAAAACGCTGCTTTAAATTAGTTTAAAGTGCAAAATTTAGCATTTTTATTTATAAGTGACAAACAAGATATATTCTGCCGACTGTCAAACGATAATTCGCAAACCACAACATCAAGACGCATTTCACAAAGCATTTTTCTTCACATTTTCTTTTAAAGGCAACCAAACAAATTACTCAAGGGAATGGAAGGTCAAAATTCACGATCATTCCCATTTCAAAATTCACTTTTCGCAGCTCATATGAAAAGCTCTTTTTGTAAACCTTTGGTCTATAGGGACCCGTTTGTATAGCCAGTTTGTATAAGTCAATGCTTTTGGTGGGAAGGCTACTTGTACAAACGTGGTTCAAGCTTTGATGCGTGGTTCAATTATTTTAGCTCACAGATTTCGGCAGTTTAACTGAGGTTCAACAAGGGTCAAGCTTGAAATTGTTACTACAACATACTTGAACCTTGGAATCATCGTTGCACTTCAGTAGATCCGATAAAATCGATGAGTCACAAATGCTGAACCATGGATCAAATTTTTAACCAGTTAGTACAGCTGAAACTAACTGAAGTTCAAGGAAGGTTCAGGCTTATTTGGCTACTAATGTACTCAGTTAATCCGGTAAAATTGGTGAGTTAAAAAATTTCCAGTGGAAAACTAGGTAAATGCATTAAAATTAGCCATACAATCATGTCCTTATTGTAATTTATAAAATTATCGCTAATAAAGTCATCTACTCCATGTGTATTGAGCCTGTTATTATACGACGACTTTTGAGTCATGACTTTTTTCAAAATTAAATGAGTGCAATTGAGAAAACAAAACTTGATTTTACTTTCACAATATTAAATTTCGAAAAATCTCAACTAAAAAGTCTTCGTGTAATAGCAGACTAAATCATTAGTTTTTTACTTTGACCATAGTCTACCAACACACCCCTACCCCTTTTCTTTTCTTTTATAGCTGCAAAATCAATTTTCGTATCTGAAAATGGCAAATAAAGAAAAAAGGGACACAAACATTTGGTTGAAAACATTTATTATATAAATATATAGTTATATTTCCCATTTAACTTGCAAATATGTTAGTTTTTGTTAATAATTTTGGTTTATTTCTACTTTTAACTTTCACAAAATTCACTTTTGTGTCGTGACAGCTTTTCAGGCGTACCATATTGCAAATACAAAAATATAGACCGCTGCGGATGCGTTTTTATGGAAATTTCTCACTGTACTATTTATATAAAATCCCAAAAAAACACGCCTAATATGTGTACTGTGCTCTGAGCCCTCTGAGATCTCAGAAATATAAACTGGCCAATTGGAACGCGAGGATTGAACGTGGCCAATGAGTGCGGTTCAACTACAAAATTAGTTAGCGCCTTGTCAGCTGATGTGATGACGAAGTTCATAAACAAAAAAGAGGAGAAAATAGAATACATACAAAATTCAAAATATAATACAAAAGAAAATGCAATAAAAAATATCATACCGCTAGATATTGATTTAATAAAATTAAATTAAAAAATTCTATTTCTTAAGAAAGTTATCTACTACCGTTGCTTGCTGCAAAACACCAATAATATATAACTCGTCTCTATTGTATGTTTTTAGTTAAATAAAAAATCTAGAGCAGATTTGTGAATTGTTGTGAAATCAAGAATAATTGAAGCCTGATTCACAATGCGACGGGAAAACGAGACGAGAGCGTGACGTGATTCGCTGTCATCTTTTTCTAGTTATAAAATCGTTTCCCAATTCACAATGCGGCGAGATTCTTTACAACGAAAACTCTTTTGTTAAAAATAAAAAATAATAAAAATTGTCCAAAAAAGCTTTAAAGACAACAGATTAGGAATTACTTGATCTTTTATTTTCAAGTTATCGTATTTTTTCTTTAAAAAAATACTTCCATTATTTAAATAACTTTTCAAATAATAAAATCGTCGTCTCGTCGCGTCTTTTTTTCAATTTTTCGAATTCTTGGCGTGACGTGACGACGAGAAACGCTTCATTGTGTATATCTCCATATACTTTCATTGTTTGAAATTCGTTTGACAGCAACGACGGGATCTCGTCACGCTCACGTCTCGTTTCCTCGTCGCATTGTGAATCAGGCTTGAAGATTGAACATTGAAGTTGTTCTCGCACTCCGACCAGCTTCTGCGCTCTGTAATTTGCATTTGCTGCTTGTTCATTCATGTTTTGTTTTCCTGCAACTATTGAATGTTAAAACTGAAATAAATTAAATTAAAGTAAATATAAATAAACAAACATGGGCGTCCATAAAACCTCAAACCAATTTACCAATGAATCTGGGTCTGTGAAAGACACAGGTCCTGTGTCGACGTTTGGTAATCAAGCAACAGGTTTTTCTTCTGGATTTGGAAGACAAACTAATACCGTTTTTGGAACATTTCCAAATCAACAACAAGAGAGTACGACCAATAACTCGGCTGCATTTGGATCCCAAAATACATTTGGAAGCAACTTTTTTCACAACACAGGTAAGGCTTAAAAATATGCCTTCTGGGTACGTTTATTATATCTTATGTAGCATAATCATACCTCGAAAAAATTGTATTTTTGATCGATCTGACTAAAATTATATGAAATACAAAAGTCGCAAAACGGCAGTGTTTTATATGTAATGCAGTATAACACTGAGTCACTCTTCAGACGTATGTTTTTTAGACAGAAAGTTTTATTAATTACCTATTCGGATTGACTACGCCGTGATAATGGCTCTGTGTATGTGGAAAAGAGGCCCTCTGTACTCACTAATCTCACACACAAAACCATCCTCATGGCGTTGTTAAAAGTTACGGTCTTAGAAGTTCGAGACACGAACGAAAACAGGTAAGGAATTCAAATCTTTGGCAGTCCAGCCCGCAAATGAAGAGTCTTAACAAGTGCAAGAAAAGTAAAAGGGAATCCTAAAGCAAAAGTAGCACTTAGCGTTATGTGGTTAAATATCTTTGAAAATCAAAATTCTATAAAACCAAAGACCGTATAATACCAAGATACCGCATCTCAACCAACCACCAAAAATCAGCTCTAGATGCGGTCGGTCGGGGGAAGGGAAACATTCCCACGTATTGTATCACATCCTTATTCACATTTGAACTCACATAACACATACAGACATGCAAGCCTTTATTCGCCGCAGACCCACGACCAGAGAATATGAAATAAAGAAGCCAATCCTTCGTACGTTTCACCCCCCAAAACCCATTTGTTTACATTGTTGTATTTGTAATTTCATTTCGTGTCGAAGAAATAGATGTGAATTGCAACAACAACAAGACCTGTGCTGAATGACTAGTTGATTCTATGTGTGCGTTTTGCACTGCTTTTCACCAATACTTTGCAAATCTAATACATCAGCTGTTCGCTTCCAGCTTGTAGGCAAATCAAATTGACAGCTGAGGATTGACTTCTTTATTTCATATTCTCTGCCCACGACTCAGCGACCGCGCCACCAACGATTGTAAAACTTATACATAGACGGGGTTCTCACTCACACATCTATGGGGTCACCACTGGGGTCGTCACAGTACTAGCGCTTTGACTGCGAATTTTTACACTAGATGCAATATCTTGGTATTATACGGTCTTTGATAAAACGTAGATGTTAACTTTGAATCGATCTTGAGGGATCGACTCAAAAAGAGAAAACAAGTCTTTTTGGTTAAGGATATTCTGGAACTGAAAGCATTTTGTTGGCAAAAGTGTAAACACGGGAATTTCAGTAACATGAAAGTGTAGACACGCACTAATATACTTTTGATGGATTCATTTTTTGGCATTGTGGTTTGTCCAACTCCACTTTTCTTCAAGTCTGCAGATGCAGAAGCATGCAAATTCACCGCACATCTATGTAAATGAACCATCATCCTCGTGAAAATAAAACGATGTGGGTTAGTGCGAAAACAGTCTCTTTTTATCTTTTGTTTACTTATTTTTCATGTAAGAGGTACGGCCTGTCTCTTTTCCTTACACTGCTGACAAATCGGTGACATGATTAACAATGGTAAATAGCCACCTGCTGGTCAGAGTGAAAACTTATATCTATGTTATTGAAACAAACTTCGATAGAAGCTTAGATATCAAGTTTTTGTAATAAGTATTATATCTAGATAGCCTCGACCGGAGATAATAAAACGCAGCAATATATTGCTTATAATCAGTACATTTTTCTTGACCTATTAAAATATCTTATAGGTATGTACCATGAATATCCGGAAATCCATTCAGAACATTAATAACAAAACAAACAACAATAAAATAATATTAATTGATGACCCGGCGATCCAATAACCAGTTGAGGTTTTTTGCTGTGAGTCAGCATACTGCGCTGTTGTTGCTGGATGGCGTGGGAATTTAGGCCATCTGCACACGACGCGTCTCGTCATAGACGCGTACTGCGCTTGTATGCAGATTATGTGCAGATTGTGTGCAGCGCACATTGATTTCAATGAATAACTGCACATGAGGCGTACGCAACACATATTCGTCACAGCACACAAGCAGCAAATCGCTTGTCGTACAGCAGTGTCAGTATCTTCGATGACGCCGGCCGTAAATGTTTCATTATGTGCATGGACAATTTGTTTAAAATGTCAGATTCATCGAAAAATTTGTGTTATTGCTGGAGAGAGAGTGTTTAAATAATAATACATGGCAAGAATACGCCAGAAGACACTTGAAAGAAAAAGCAAAATGCAATGGTCAGATGAATTTAATAAATAAAAAGATTGATATCTTTAATACAAATGACATGAAATGCAAAATCAAATAGATTTTTGCAAAAAATATTATTTGACGATGACGATACTCTTCGTGTGCAGAAGATTGGGCGTAGAGAAGTCGTCGCTGCATGACGAATCTTGTACACGTCTATGACGCGACGTGTCGTGTGCAGAAGGCCTTAGTTGTTGTTGATACTATCAACAGAAGGTATGTAGCTTCTACAAAAAAACAAAACTGCGAACTTTACTCAAATGCAATATATGCAGTAGTTCTCAGCTAATATGATTAAATGCCCATTTAAAAACAGTGCTGCAACTTCAAAATTAATAACCATAAAACACCAAATTAGTATACAGTTTTGTAAATATGTAAGTGGTATAATGCGATAATAGAAGTGGACAGTGTTACTTATGCGCAGATACTAGAATTGAATAAGATTAACATAGGGTGGGATTATTGCAAAGTTTATCCGCATTACAGAGTGTTAAGGTGCTTTAATTGTTGTGAATTCAATCATGTTGCCAAAGATTGCAAAAAAGAAAAAGTTTGTTCTCAATGTGCGGGTAGCCATGATATTAAAATATGCAAATTTGAATTTAAGAAATGTGTAAACTGTTGTGCAGCTAAAACAAATCTACACCTTGATATTAATACTGATCATGCGTCCAATGATCCAAATTGTCCATCCCTTCTCAGGAAAATAAAAATAGCCAAAGAACTTGTTGAGTGCTAGCAATTAAATTCGATAAAGTGTGTCTTTTTAAATGTCCAAGGTCTGGCTAATAATTTTTCTGAAATACAGTGTATGGTTGATGAAGTTGATGTTGATGTTTTAATACTAACTGAAACGCATATAACTGTAAATCATGATATTAATTGTATTAAGCTTGATGGTTATGTATTATTAAATTGTCTCAGTGAATCAAGCCATACAGGTGGAGTTTCTTTCTATGTTAAAAATAACTTAAAATTTTCTCTAGTCAAGCAATTCGTCATTGAGTTGAAATGTTGGTGTTTAATTATAAAGGTGCAATATTCTAATAATTCTGTGATATATATGGGTGCAATATATAGGTCTCATTTATGTTCTAAAGTTGAATTTTGTAGTAATTTTGTCCAATGGATTGACTTCCTTCAACAGTGTAATAATTTCTTTGTTTTATGTGGTGATGTTAACATAAATTATTACGAAACTCATGATACTTATCGACGACGACTAGTGGAATGTCTGAATGACAATAATCTCAGTATGATCATAAATGAACCTACAAGAATTACGCCAACATCTAGAACCCTTATTGATTATGTTATTTCTAACGATGAGTCCCTGATTGTGGCAAAGGCTAATAGTTCATATAAAATAAGTGACCATGAATCAATTGAAATTGTAATAAAGTGCAGAAAAGAGAAAATTATTAACAAAAAAGTTATAAAATTCTGTAAGTACGATCTTGATGAATTTTTATTTAAACTAATGTCGAATTCCTTACAACCAAATAATCGATTTTTTTCTAAACAGAATCGATTTTTTTCTAAACAAAATCGATTTTATTCTGTCAAAACAAATCTTGCATTTTCAGCAAGATTTCAAATCGATTTAACACACACTAACAAGATTTGACATTTCTCTGAGGTTGAAAGTATTTTGCGGCGGGTTTAACAAATGTTCTAAAGTGTTCGTCGGTCATTTAAATAGATTAAAAGCAAATAAATCATTAAAACTAATTTTAATTCATCAAAAAATAGTGAATGGTCAGTTAGAAGTTATAAAAATATCAACAAACTTCGATTCAAAGTGCCCAAAGTCAATTAAAGATATAAATCGCGCGCTCGCCGATGTGTTTCTCGAATGATGTGTTTCTTGGATGAATTAGGGTTATTTTTTTTACTTTAATGGCCACATAACTATTTTCTGTTTATTTTTGCAACTTTTCTTGGGAATGTATATGTTTTTAATCTAACTAAATGACGCGAAAAACTGAATGCACTTTGGAATATTTGTTACAAATTTGTATGCGCATAGTTTGTTTACTTTTTTGCTTCAAAGCTACTGTCAAATGACACACACACAATCCCACACGAAAAATTTGATTTTTTGTGTGTTCCTTACAACCAACAAAAAAAATCGATTTGAAATTGTTGTAAGGAATTCGACATAAGTATGAATTCTTTTTTCTCTAACTTTGACCCTGAACAACCCTACAATATAAATTCACTAAGTCAACTTTTCGCAATAAACTTAAAAAGTATAGTGAACTCAATGGTTGTTGAAAAAAGTGTTCCTTACATCAACGCGCAATGGTTTACTTCCGAGCTTCAACAAGATAAAGACCATAAAACTTATTTGTACCGTAGAGCATCTTTGACTAATAATAATAACGACTGGGATGAGTATCGACGTTTTCGCAATACGTTTAAGAAAAAACTACTCAAAGCAAAATCTGCATTTATAAGAAGGAAAGTAGACAACGCATGTTCTCAAAAAGATATGTGGAACCAACTGAAAAGGTATGTGCTACATAAAAACAAAGATGACAGAATAGGGGAAGTGCAATTAGAAAATGGTAACACAATAAACGACAGTGCAATATTAAGTGATGAGCTAAATAAATTTTTTGTCCAAAGTATAGTAACGTTAACTAGTTCAGTCTCGTACCCTGTTTATACATGTTTAGTGGAAGAGTGCAATATAGTTTTTAAGTTTTCGGAAGTAAACATTGAGCAAACTCTAAGTGCAATAAAAGAAATTAGTCAAAAAAACGATTTTAACTTTATGAATGCAAAAATGCTCCAGGATTCAATTAATATAGTGGGTCCGGTACTTTTAAGAGTTATAAATGCATCCCTGGCGTCTGGCATTTTTCCAGCAACGTGGAAAGAATCACTGATTGTTCCTACTAAGAAAATTCCTGATGCTAAACTATGCAAAGACTACCGCCCAATCAATATGGTCCCAATTTACGAAAAAGTGTTAGAAAAAATTGTTATGGTGCAGCTCCAAGAACACCTATCTAGTAATAATATTATATGTGAAAACCAATCAGGCTTTCGAGCTAAACATTCATGTGAAACATGTATAAACTTTGTAGTAAATAAGTGGAAGTCTGAAATCGACAAAAAAAATGTGATCATAGCTGTCTTTATAGATTTAAAACGTGCATTTGAGACCGTTAATATTGCTATATTATTGCAAAAATTATATAAAATTGGTGTAAGAGAAATTGAACTTGAATGGTTTCGAAGCTTTCTTGTGGGTAGAAGCCAACGAACTACAGTAAATGGAAAAATATCGGAATCGCTCCCGGTTAACATAGGGATTCCCCAGGGGACCCTTCTCGGCGTATTGTTGTTTCTTATTTATATAAATGACATGGAAAAGGTTTTGAAGCACTCATGGCTCAAGCTTTTTGCGGATGATGGTCTCTTGTGCATTTCTGGTCCTGATATAAAAACGTGTGTCGATAATCTTAATGAAGATCTAAGTTCAATAAATAATTGGATAGTAATGAATCGTCTGATACTAAATATGGAAAAGTCTAAGTGTATGATTTTAAATGTATCCGCACTACCGGCGCAGATGAATATTCATGTCAATAACTGTCCCCTTGAAATTGTGTCCCATATTAAATATCTCGGTGTAATCATAGACAATAAACTATCGTGGAATGAACATATCGATTACTTATGTACAAAAATTTCAAAAAGCTGGGAGTCCTGCGTAAAACAAGGAACAGCCTCTCAATGATCAGTGCAATAAAAGTGTATAATGTGATAAATAAACCCCATTTTGAGTATTGTCCCACCCTATTGTACTTCTGTAATATCTCCCAAAAGAGCAGGCTGCAAATTTTACAAAATAAAGCAATGCGTATTATAGTTATTAAAACGTGACCACTATGCAAGTATAAGAAACATGCTTGAGTCCTTAAGCTGGCTCAACATCAATCAAAGACTTTATATGCTTACCATGACATTTATATTTAAAATCAAAAATAATATGTGTCCAGAGTACCTTAGTAACCAAGCATCAACTAATGAAAATACAGCATACAGTCTGCGGAATAGAGAAGATCTGTTTATCCCGAGAATGAGAACAACAAGAGGGCAAAGATCAATGTTCTACAACGGCTTCCAAGCATTCAATCAACTGCCTCAACACATTAAAAGTTCAACCAACATAAATGAATTTAAACGACTTATCATACTCAACTGAGAATGTTATTTAACTGCATACAAAAATCTTAATACTTCACTGTAAAATTGATATTTTAAATTTAAACTTGTCTTTTTTAATTTATTAATGCTAATTTCATGTTATAGTTTGTTAAATTTAATTGAATGTAAGAGAAGTTATGTAAATCGCAATGGCACTTTTTTAGGCCAAATAAAATATTACAATACAATACAATACTTGTTTGAAGAACAAACATAACAAGATGGGTTCAAAAACACACAGCTTATTCGATACGGGAATTTCGGTGTACATAAGCACAAGATTGATGCTAGCCTATCGATTTCCAGCCTCTGCTATCTAAAAAGAAAATAAATATTTTGTTTGTTTTCAGGCAAACTTCTAGACCTGTCATGGAAAAGGGCTCAGGTTTATTCGTAAATGTTTGACTAACCGTTTTTTGCAATCAAAAAATGTACCTATTGTTAACAACTTCACTGTCCCCATACAAACTGATTGAAACACGTCTCTACGTTCATTATTTTGTATCAGAAATAAAGAAATTACCATCACGTCCCATGAATCACATTTGATTCATAGAATTTTGTTTGTACCGTGTTTCTTACGTCCATGAATCATATGTGATTCAAATAATGAAAAATATGAAAAGTGTTCTACGTCCCAAATTGTACAAATTGATTCAAAGTCGTCTCCACGTCCAACCTTTTTTTGGTTGAAAGCATTAAGGTTAACTTGAATTTAAAGTTAAATCGCTTTCTTACCATAGATTATTTTATATTGTTGTTAAATAAAGAGTTTAATTGTATGTTCATATATGATTCATGGACGTAGTAAGTGTTCTCATCATATCACTACGTCCAATGAATCAAATATGATTCATGATAAATACGTTATAGTTCTTCATTAGAAGTGGTTATAAGTGATTATAAACATGTTATAAAAACACTGCTTTTAAATTAGATTGAGCTTATCACGTCATCTTTAGATTTGTTTCTTATCTTAATAACATGGAGGAAATTAAAAATATTTGTAATAAGGAAGTCAAAAAACATTACCTACATATTTTCAAAATGGACTTGGAAAGTGAGGATTTCAGTTCTGGAAGTGAATCAACCAACAGAAGTTGACACTGATACGTCGTATGAGCTTTCCGAAAATGAAGATGATGAAGAACAAATGTCTGGTAAGCTTCAAATAACTAAGACATCAGATCATTGCCATGCTTTTTTATATACAAAAACTGGCAATTAAATCTCACTCAATCCCACTGAGCTAGATTGTCTTCTTGGCATAATTTAAAAATTGGAAGCGAGTAATTTACCGGAATTTTTGGGATTCATCGAATTAAAGCCACTACAAATGAAAATTGAAAAATGTATATTATAAACATTTTTGTAAGCTTGCTAACACCGGATATTTTGATGGAAATGGTTGAACATACCAATATCTACGCCCACATCTTAAGAGCATCACGAACGTCAGTCTGCATTTAATCGATAAGGACGATGGCAAGATGTGGGCATTGAAGAGATGAAGCAATTTGTTGGTGTTTTAATGCTTATGAGTGTCGTAAGCTTACCGACAGTTGATTACATAGTTGATAAAGATTTCAATCTTTTGCGAATACAATCTTAACAACTTTAATTTAAAGATAGCATTTTTAACATTCTTTTTAAAATACGCAGTCGCCATTCTTTTTCCGATAAAAAGATTGCAATCTTTTTTTGCTTCCAATCTTTTGTCACCATCAATTGATTGCAATCTTTTGAGATTTCATGCATTGAATTCTTTTGTAGCCTTTGAATTTCTTGCGTCTATTGTATTCTTTGAATTTGTACATTCTTTTGAATTCCTTTGCTTCATTTGAATTTCTTGCCTTCTTTTGAAGTCTCTTAAAGCCTTTTCCATTCTTTGAACGTTTGTATTTCTTTTGAAGTCTTGCATTCTTTGAATTTGTGCATTCTTGAATTATTTAAAATTCTGATAAATTTTCGCGAAAGCGTTGCGAGCGTTGCGCTTTTTGCTATTAGAAATTCAGGAAAGATGGTCATGTAGATGCCTTGAAAGCAAATAGGTAAATACAGAGTGCAAACAATGCAATAAGGCATTCGTCTTCACATGTTTTTACTTGAAACATAAAAGAACAAATGTCTAAACTTTAAAAATGTAAATTATAATTCTCTGTTTAATTTTATCTCATTTTTGTATTACTTTCAAATGTGATTCATGGGACGTGATATGGAAGTTTTATTTTCTAAACAAAAAATATGGACGTAGAGATGTTTTTTGAGCAGTTTCTATGGGGACGTAGTATAATTTTCGCTTAATAATACTTTTGAATCATATGTGATTCATGGACGTAGGAAACACGGGACAAAATAGATTTCATGAATCATATATGATTCATTGGACAGTGAAGTTGTTAAAATTAAAATTTATATTTTATTTAAATTTTTTGGAAATATTTATTCAAATAAAAAGCAACAAAGGTTAGTAGACGTTTTCATCTTATCCGTTCCGACTCGGCAGAAAATTGTAGGTTCCCTCCATTCATGCCAACAACATACACACTTGAACGGTTAAGAGTTTTAAGTCATTAATCTTGCGATGCAAACAAATAAAATACAAGTAAGTTGGCAGTTCATGCTTTACTACTTACAGTTTTTCATCTTACTTTTACTGGTCACTATAAACGTCTATCAGGAAAAAATATTCAATTCAATCGCTATAACTGGCCCCTAAGCTAGCAGAACACACAAGGGAGCCAGATTGCATCGTATATTTGTGGGAGCAATTTGAATTTTCTGATAATCGCTAATCCAGTAGCCAAATTGGATCATTACCAAATGGCCCGCTCGTGTATGGTTACCTATAGTTTTTGGTTGAAAAATGGTGAAATATTTATGGGCAGATGACCTTAAAATTGGTACGAATGGTGGGTTCCCTGCCCTGCTCTTACATACGTAAGACGTTCCTCGAAAACTGAATACATACCAAACTCAGTACAAAATAAAAATCAAGGTATGGGGATATTTTTTTCCTATTACGGTGTTATGCCAATGCATCGATGGCATTGAGAATCAACATCTTGCAAACTATCATACTTCCCTACTATAAAGAAGAAATGCCACCTAAGAATATTTTCATTTTTTTTTTCATATCATTTCAAATATATACATACTAAAATGAAGACTTACTAATACAATTTCTTTTTCTATCAACAGGATTCTTTCAATCAAATAATTTTGGATTTGGTCACACGATGTCACAGCAAACTACAAAAATTTGTTTCACTGGGTTTGGAGAACCTAAGACAAATTATTGTTTTACCAGTTCTTTTGCCACTATGAAGAAAGTTACCCTGATCTTCGAACATCCAGATACAATTTTTGGAAGCAGCATTTTCAAAAAACCAAGCACAATTGTTGAAATCGAAGCACTTCCATTAAGTAACCTGTCATCTTGGATATCGAATAACAATCATTTTTCATTCAGTGCTCGAACTGTTGAAAAATATAACAGCATATTTATTATGAAAAGTGCTAACCCTATAAGTAAGTTACTTTACAAATTACACATAAATGTTAGAATTATTTATTTTAAATTTGTTGGCCTCGCGATAAAAAAGCGAATTAAACTTAGATTTGGCGTTACGAAATTTTGTAATTTTGGAAAAACCTAACTCTTAACAATTGGCTTTGTAAGGCGAAATTAGTTTGGCAAGTGTATGTACACTGTGATTTTTATTTTATAAAACAAACGGAATAACAATCAACATTAAAATGTCAATACAATCAATACTGCCGCGTTAAGAAGAAAAAACGTATCTGACTTTTTGGCCGTTTTGAGTTAGGGCCAGTTTTTGACATCCTTGATACGGTTGTTACTTTATTGTTTAGTAATATTGTCTTTATTTTTCTTTAGTGGTTAAAAACGCTTACGAAATATGACGTATGTACAAAAAACTATGCTAAATTGACGTATCTGATTTTTCATGAGATAATCTTAACATGCAAGTTGTTCAACTGAACTTCTCTATTAAACAAAACAAATGAGTTTTTATCAAAATAATTTGTTTACTCATCATTTCCTTAAAGTATGGAACAAATTCATCCAGAACCAAAAAAGTAAGGTATGAAAACAGAAAAACGAATTTATCTTAAAATGCCAAAAATACATATACGTTTTGTCTTCGAAGCACGACAGAATAGGTCTGATAATTTACCTTGAATTTCTGTGATTTTTAGTCCAAACTTCTGTCAAACATTTTTTTATATGAACTTTGACAGAACTTTCGACTAAAATGCACAGAAAATCACAGAAATTCAAGGTAAGGGAACCTAACATTCAATTATCATTTCAGAAAATTAATTTTCTATTTCAACAATTCTATTTTAAGGGATGCTCAAGAAAATGGCATCTTAGACACCTCAGCAAATTTTGCTCTGTCAAAATGTGAGCGATATTTGTTTTTCCCCTGTAATTTGATAACAAAACTGCGAAATCTTGTTCACGAGATTGGGATTGCTGAGGTCTCTGAGATCTCATTTTTCTGAACATGCCTTTGCTTCCGAATGTTCTCTCCTTTTCTCACAGGCTGTCAAATGTTGATATGATTCTCTCTGAGAGAACTTAATTGCCGAAAAAGTGTATAATGGTTGTTTCAGCCACAGTACACAAATCTAAGGTATCTGCGTAGGTTGTCAGTCGGAAATAAAATGGCTGTGAACGTGAGGAAAAAACACACACACGTAAAAACAACAACAAATTAAAGTTGAAGTTGTCAGAAATAAAAAATGGCTGGGAACGTGATGATTTAAATACACGTACAAACAACAAATATTGACATTTTACCCAAATTTTGATATATGCGCAGAATTGAACAAAAATCAAAACTCTAATGATATTATCTTTAATATGTGAACTGTGGTTTCAGCTATCTTATAGTTCGGGAGCCGACCGCACGTTTTTTATCGCATTCGGTTTCTACCGAACAAAAATCGGGTGTTCACACGGTATTTATTTTTATTCGTTTAAAACTCGAATAGCTGCAGTATAATGAAAATGAATGGAAAATTTTGAATTTGTAAAGTATTTTATTTTTATATTTTTAAGGGAAAGGGCTAGAAATCTGAAATTTGGACGGATGATAGAAAATATTGATTTAAATATAAACTAAAAAAATAAGAATCCTAAAATACCGTTGGACGGAGATAACGGCATTATTTGAGCGCTTTCACATATGAACTCATATCTGTTTATTGCTTTAATGAATTTTCTTGTTGTTTTAAATATAATATATAAATAAAATTACGGTTATTTTGATACCTCACTCATTATCCTACGTGGTATATAAGCGACACAATCTTGATTTTAAATTGATCGAAAAATCAAAACAATTGCATTGAAATTACCTGCTTGGACCATTGTCCACGACCATCCACCAGCGAGAAGATCCCGTTATCTACATGAAATTTTTTTTATTAAAATTTGCTATGGATGGCTTTAAAAAATTATAGCTCCCGTTCTACTGATTGGATCTTCAAGGTTAAACGTCTTTAAAGAAAGCTGACATAACGGACTATATTGTGTAAAAAAATCATCGAGGAGGGTCAAAAATTTTCATACTAAAAGGGTGAATAAAGCCCAATTCAATTCCATTTATTTTATTCTAAATTCAAATGTTGATTAAAATTTTTATAATTTTGAAAAACTAAAAACGCATATTTATTTTCTCATTCCTCTTCTTTATTTTAAGACCTTAACCTACAAGATCCAATGAGTATCACCGGAGTTTTAATTTTTTTAAACCAACCATATCGGTCGATTAATTTTTTTTGTGTACATCGGCTTTTCTCTCCACTGAAGCTCATTCTATGCCAACTAACAAATACCCAACGTGGATTTAAACCGTGTGAACGAGACTATATAAAACTATACGCCACTGGAAGACGATACGTCGCAATTCATTCGTTTTTTTATAAGTCCGTTGAGTATTCGATAAACGTACTTAGCTGAGTACGTTTTCTTGCCGTACAAACGTCGTGTGAAAGGCTCTATGCAAAATATATACGCCACTGCTCATTAACACGGATTTATACTGCAAAAAATCGTGCGGTACAATCTCGTGTGACAAGGCCTATGATTGCCTATCTCATCGGGGCCACTCAAAAAGAGAATGCCAATCAACAGCTTTAGTCCAAAAATTTACAAAACTACTGGTCGATCAAGCTTAATCTGGCCGCAATGGTTAGAAGATGCTTTTTTTCAGGTTACATTTTCCGATAAATTTACCTATAATATAAGCAACTGTTATAATTCATTTATTAATTTAATTAATTTATTCAGCTTGAATTAAGACAGTAAATAAATAAACAGACACATTTCTGATCTCAGATATTTTGGTACGTCAGTATCACTTGTGCCGTGCAATAAAGGTTGAGTCTTGAAAATAGCCGAACATCCAAACGAAACGAAAACTACATTAATACCTATTTAAAGAATCGAAAAATGCCGAATAGACTTTCTTCGAGTAGACTCTCGCAATAAGGCCCTTATCATCTTATTTCTAATTTTGAATTATAATGTTAATCTTTTCTAAACAATATGTTATTTTTATTTTTAGAATTTCTAGTAAAAGTTAAACAACCTGATGTTGGTTTCAACAATACCATGTCACCATCAATGAATTATGAAAATCGAAAAATTACTTTAACTTTTCAATCTGACCAACCGCAGTATATACCAAACACTAATATCCTCAGGCCAATGGAAACTATTGTAGAAGTTCCTTTGCCAATAACTAAATATGACCCAATGAGTACATTTTCGAATGAAGGCTTTATGTTTTTTGCTGGCCCGAACAGTGCAAGCAATTCTTTTGAAGTTCAAACCTCAAAAAATGCCGGTAAGAGAATTTATCTAATTAAAGTTGATTTTTTATTATTTTTATTCAAACATCAAACATGACTAAACTTTATTTCTGAGATCATTTTGTTGAGAAATTATAAAGTCCATTGAAGGATTTTGATGATTAAATTCTCCAGTACAAAATTGAGTGAGTTTGGTAGCTCAATTTGTGTGATTCCTCAGAAATGTAAACTGAAAAAATGTGTAACGTAGTTATTAAGTGTCACATTTTGTTGTTGTTTGTTTTTTGCAGTTTTTATAATTACATTTGCGGAAAAAGGAAAACATAACAATAACCAGCTATTTGGCAACCGACAAACCAGAAGTGGTTCCGTATTTTTTGATCAAGGTCGACAGATGAATGCCTTTCCAACTACAAGTGGTACATTATTTGGTCAGGCACCTTCTGTATTTGGAGGAAATGAAGGTTTTGGCAGTTCAACAACGAATCAGATTCGACCAATGAACTCCACCCAACCGATAAACGGTTCATTATTTGCTAAGCCGTCAGGTAGCAACGGATCAGGATTTGGAACAAACCAATTGTTTGGTGGTTCAACAACAGGTACTGTTGCTGGTACAGATACGGTTAAGCTAGATAAGAGCCGTCCACATACAGGAGGCTTTTTATTTGGTCAAACAAATAAATGTTTCGGTAGTCAGCAAACAAGTGACATTGGAAGCGTTCAATTATTCGGGAATCTAGAGCAAGAAGCTACTTCTTCCATTCAACCATCAATTGGCAGCACTCATAGTCAAGCCTGTGGACTTGGCTCAAATCAATTTTCATGCACAATTCCATCAACATTACCTGATGAAGTAACTTCGGTTGAAAATAACGTAAGAAACGACTTTAAATCGGTTCATTACAGGCCGACTTTTGGTAGCGATGCTATAGCAAATCAGTTAGGTCATATGCCAACCAAATCAAATTGCATCACCGCAATGAGCGAATATGCAAATGAGTCATTCGAAGAACTTCGATATCAAGACTACTTGAGAAACTCTAGTGAACTATCAAAACAAAATAACACAATAACAAAACCTGGTAGAACAGAAGAATTATCTAATTCAAGTGCAAACACATTTGGAGGCTATAGTCCATCACACAATATGATTGGAAATACAAATCAAGCATTTTTTGACCAGCTTCATCAATTGATTCCCTATTTAAATGCAGGTTCCTTTTGCAAATGTGTCCGTTCGTGCACCAATGCAGCAGCAAAAAGCCAAAATAACGGTTCTACATCAGCTAATAGCCAACCAAAAACAAACAGTGATTCTCTTGATCATCTTTATGTTAACACTCAAAAACCTCGTCTCAATGATAATATGACTATTGATGAATTTTACGATGACGTCTTTAAATATTTGGATTACATTCAAAAACAGTATCGTCATCTGGAAAGCACTCTTAATAATAAAAATGCAAGTAACATTCCAAATGACCAACATTCGAACAAATCTGACACACAGAAGAAAGCAGAAGAATCAAATGAAACTTCGAACCAATATACACACCACACAAAATCACCAATGCCAGTTTTCGGCTGCTCAAATTATTCGGCAGTGAATACCGGTTTGAATGAAAACACTTCATCAATAAATGCAGGCTCTGAAAATGATGACCCAACTATCGAAAAAGTGTCTGGCATAGAGTCAAAGAAAGGTTTATTATTTGGCACAAGTGATGTCAGTAATAAGGTTGCACTATCAACATCCCCCGAACAACTTGAAGCTACTGCTGCGATTGAACAAAACTTGGACACTTCTGATGATGATGCAGCAAAAATAAAAAGTAAGACCGAAGATCACTCAAACAGCTCTGTTATACTTAAACCACAAGAATCAAATACAGATTCAAACCTACATACACAGACATTATCAGTGCCACTTTTCGGTGCCTGCACGTCAGTTAATCCCAGCTCTGAAAATAATTCATCGACTGTAAGTACAGTATCTAATATTTTTGGTTCCAGTGCGACCTCAGCTGACGGAACAACACTATCTTCTTGTACTACCACCGAAAATACAAAGAACAACAATGACGTAGAACCTGCGAAAAGTTTATTTGTTGGCACAGATCTTAATAACAAGATAACCCTAGGAACATCCAAGCCATTTGGCCTCAAATTTTTCTCACTACCTGTTCCAAGCCAAATGCCTGAAAACACAACGTCTGCTCCTATTTTTTCAACCAAGGATATCAGTTCCAGCAGCATTGGGCCCATTTTTACGGCTAAAGATACCAGTTCCAACAGCACCGAACCCATTTTTACAGGTAAAGATTACGGTTCAAGCAGCACTGGGCCCATTTTTTCAGCTAAAGACATAAGTTCAAGCAGCATTCCTATTTTGTCAGCTAAAAATATCAGTTCCAGCAGCATTGGGCCAATTGTTTCAGCTAAAAATATCAGTTCCAGCAACGCTGGCCCGATTTTTTCAGCTAAAGATATAAGTTCCAGCAGCATTGGCCCCATTTTTCCAGCTAAAGATATTAGTACAAACAGTACAGGCCTAACTTTTTCAATTAAAGATACCAATTCTAGTAGTCAATTGAAGAACAATTCAACAGGACTTTTTTCGTTTGCTGTTGCAAGCAAAATACCTAAAAACACGTCAACAACTTCTTTTTTTTCAACTGAAGAGAAAAGTTCCAGCGCCACAGTGGGGCAGAAGTCAACAGGATTTTTCTCATTAACTTTTCCGAATAATAAGTACACTACCCCCATTTTTTCAACTAAAGAGACCACAGTCGGAGAAAAGTCAGTAGCTCTTTTTTCACAAAATATCCTTAGCCAAATGCCTGACAATACTTTGACCACTTCTAGTAGCACTGTGGGGGAGAAATCAACAGGATTTTTTTCATTTAATATACCAAGCAATAAATCTGACGGTTTTATTTTTGCAACTAAAGATAGCACATCCAGTAGCACAGTGGGCGGTCATTTACCAGGGCTTTTCTCGATGAATGCCCCAACCAATAAACCTGATAACAAAGACGAAATTGAGAGCAATGCAAAGACAATTAATCTTTCAAACTCAGATATTGCTGACTCGCAAGCAAATGATTCCAATAATGGAGGCTTTTATGGTGGAGTTAAAGCAGATGAACCATTGAGGTCATTCATATCATAGTGAGTTATACATTTTTAAATACAATAAACGTACATATTTATCAATATACTATATAAACAAATTTCTTAATCTAGTAAAAAAACACAAGGCTCATCACCAGAAGAGATAGATGTATCAATGGATGTACAAAGTGGTATTGTATCATCGCAGCAAGTCTTTAAAATGGTAATGATTAAGGTTTTGATGTTTTCTGTAAAATATATGTTTTTTTGTCTTTTTTTTTTAGAAAGAAATCAGTAATATACTAGCCGAGATAAACGACAGTGAAGAAACACGTAAAGACTCGCTAACCAAATCTGAAACTGACAGTGATATTTCAAACTACAGTTTGATATCGAATCGATCGGCAAACGCATCACCTATTCGAACTGATGAGCATCCAACTGGAATTGTTATGACGCGATATGGGTATGCAAGCTTTTTTGTTTTAAGTCCTTAGTCGTATTGTTTAACGGACGCAACATTTTTTTAATATCTTACAATAATTTTAAGCCATTTACTATAAATCTTAATTTAAGCTTCTATAGTAATTCTTTAATTTTACAGTTACTACATTTTACCATCACTGGAAGATTTAAAATCTCAGATGACTGAAGATGGAGCCTGTGTTGTACCGAACTTTACAATTGGTCGTAAAGGCTATGGAAGTGTCTGTTTTAATAAAGAAATTAATGTGGCTGGTCTAAATGTAGATGATATAGGTAAGCATGCAATAACAGTGCTCTTTTTTTATATTCTTACTTCATTCTAACTCTCTATATTTTAAGTTCATTTTCGTAACAAAGAAATTATCATTTATCCGAATAAAAACACAAAACCTCAACTCATTGCTGATCTTAAAAATTGTGATGTGCTTGTTACTCTCGAGCAAGTTTGGCCACATGATCAAACTAAACACGAACCAATAAAAGATCCTCTACATCTGGATAAAATTAAATATGAAAATAAATTACGTTTGGTTTGCCATAGAAATGATATTCATTTTGTTGATTATCGCCCAGAAACTGGAAGTTGGCTATTCAAAATGAAACAATTTACCAAAAATAATATAAATTGCTGGGACGTAGAAGATGAAGATGACACTCGAAAATAAGAGTACATCAGAAATATTTAAACACTTATAAAATTCGTTCGCCTTCAAACAAATTCTCTTTCTAACTAAATTTAAATTTAATATATAATATGTATTACTTTACTTTATGTATTCATTGAATTAAAATAAACTTTGTTATGCTTTAATAAATAAAAAAAAAAAACAAATTTGATTCGATAGAAAATGTCTATTGCCAGCGAGCTTTGATCGATGATACCGAAATTGGCGGATTATAACTCAACTTCAATTATAGTCTTCTTCCATAACAATGTAATTTGGGATCAAATTTTAATTTCGTAATCCTAGAAATTGATTTTAGGTTTTAAACTAAAAAATAAATTTAGAAGCCCTTTTTTATTCAATTTTTAGCACTTTCGATCTGACGGCTTGCTGTTGGCAACTACATATTCGGCGCATAATAGGCAGTCACCTGTATTAATCGTTGCAGTCGCAGGGGTTAAATGCGATGTGATCGCACGGCATACCCTTTGGAGTAGCTCTGAGACAAATAAACGAAGTGAGTCCCTTTTTGATTTTATTATTGAAAAAATGTAATTGTTTATAACATACATAGGTTATACTACTACGTTCGTCTTTCCGACCTCGGAAAATTACGTAGATTGGAGGATGTGTTTCGTGTCACCGTCTGAAGAATGGCACAGTCTATCAATTGTTGCAGCAGGGAAAGGGACAGACCTCTTAATTGGATGTGATGTAACGCACGGCATACGCTTTGGGGTAGTTCTGAGACAAATGAACGAGGTGAGTCTGTTTTTGATTCAGTATTTATTTATTATTGAAAAAAAGCTTAACGGTTTGTAACAGAGGTGTAATACATTCGTCTTTTCGAGCTCGGAAAATTACGTAACAATTATTTTATATAATAATTTTAACTTATTGGTAGAGAATTGGAGTATATCCCTAGTTGATTACTTTTTTAATTTCAAGTCTGAAACTCCTTTTTCTTAAAGAAATTCTGAAAGAATCAACTGGAAGAAGTTCAGTCAAATTGTTATTTCCAAACTGATTGACGATTATCATTTTGAAAACTACGGAATGACCCCCTGATGAATCGTAGACTGCTTGTCTAACCAGGCACTTATTCCGCAAAACGACCGACGATAACGTTTTGACGACAGTTTTTAAAATCAAATATTTGCTTCACGTAAGTCGATAATAGTCAAAAAGATAGCATTGAGACGATATTTAAATAGGTATCGTTTGCATCGATTTTTATGCTCGCTAAATACTTTTTCATGATCGTAAGTTTGTATGCGACTGTAATTGAATGACTGAATAGCCACTGAAATCATGTTTTTTGTCTCGTTTTTGTTTTGTTGCACTAAATAAAAAAACAACTCTGGTTGTGATTTATGGCAGCCAATATGACGTTTCACAGTTTAAGAATACCAGACGTTCCCAAATTGCATTCTGAAAAAAACGACAGACAAGACGATAGTGGTTGAGTTACGTGAAGCAAATAAAGTTAAAAATAAAGATAAAGTTAACGATGATCATTTTGAAAATTATGTAATGACTCCCTGAATCCTTGAGGTAATGATGACTCACAGCCTTATTGTGAGTTTCACGTGAACAACATTCTACCCGGAAAATTTGATATTTCGCTTTTCGCCTATTGCGAGTTTCACCCGAAAAATGAAAATTCCTCTTTTCTATGAGTTCCCATGTCGGGTGAAATTTATCGAATTTAAAAGCTTAAACTGCCAGTTATTTTTTGACGGCGGACGAAAGAAAAACAGGGGGTACTAATGCCCTTTGCGCAAGTTTTTGTTTATTTTAAGCTTAAAAAGTTCGTGTGAAACTCATAATAGCTTTTAATCCTGCGCTCTCATCGCGTAGAACGATGATCGTCTGACGACGTCGTTTTGACGATTCTATTGCTTCATATAACTCATAAATACATGAATCGTCTAAACGACGTCGCTCAGACGATTCTATTTATGCTTCGTATAACTCCTAAAAATGTCATATACGATCGTTTGAACGATTACGATTGAACGATTGATATTTTACAATCGTCTTATACTTGAATTTTCATTAACATCGTTTAAAAAACATAAATGCTATCTGCACAAACCTGGTTCTTGGTTCAGCATTTTAACTCATCGATTTCGGTGGATCTGCTTAGACTCAACAATGTTATAATAGCCAATTGCAATTGTTTGAACCATCGTTGATCCTCAGTTAAACCTCCGAAATCGGTGAGTTAAAATTAGCTTGAACCACGTTTGTTCATCATAACCATATCCCACAGATAGGTTTTCCTCATTATTTTTTCTTGGTTCTTATAAGAAAGAGCAATAAATAAACGGAGGAAGTTACATACAATGTATATTTTTGGTAAAAATGTGAATTAAAGAAACATCATTAAGGTACATAATACATCTATTTTGTAATCATATGTACATAGTTTTATTATTTGATCGACTACCCGCCGAACCTCGAATAAAGTGTTTTTTACATCTTCATGGTTTACAGAAACTCTTCATCGGAATGCATTTTTGAATAGGTAAAAAGGTTGGAGTATATAGATACGTATGTACATTATGTGCTTCGGTTGATCGACAGGTTCCGTAAAAGGTGGCATTATCTTTCTGTAAATGCTGCGCTACGCAAATCTAATAAAAAAAAAACTTTACTAACATTATGTGCTTCGGTTGATCGACAGGTTCCGTAAAAGGTGGCATTATCTTTCTGTAAATGCTGCGCTACGCAAATCTAATAAAAAAAAAACTTTACTAATATTTAATTTGTAAGAACTTAAGTCGGGATTATTGGCTATAATGTACAGTTCTCCAAAAGCAGCTGCATACTTATTAGGTGGACCTATGGCATTGAGCTTAACTGCCAAATTTACCCGGAGCTTGTTTCGCTTTTTGCTATCTTGTATATGTAGTTCTACAGGGACGAAGTTTTTGACTTTTTCATGGTTTTCTTTCATTTGGAATTCCATTTATCTTGGTGTGATACTGACCTCGGGAGTAAATATTTCAATAATTAGTCAAACCAAATTGGTTAAATTTGAGAAAGACTTACATATTTCTGAGTTTAAAATTTAAATATGAATGTTTTTGACAGAGCAAATTAATTTTTTTGTTTTTAAGTTATTCTCAAACTGTTGACAAGCAAACGATGAACGATTCGACTGAACGACACGATTGTGGTTTTATTCGAAGCAAAATTTTGACGACGTCGTTTAATACAATCGTTCAAACGACGATCGATTTGAAAGTTACGCGATGAGAGCCCTGGATCCGTATTAATAACTAAGAAATCAAAGGCAAAAAACTATACTTAAGGAAACGATAATCACGACATTCTTCGATTATGATTGACGAGAATGAATGCTTGAAAATATTGCAAGATAAAATCAAAAAATCTAAACCCAAACAACAAACATAATAAATGTGTGCCAAAAGCAGTCGTAAAATAAATCGAGTATCGTTTTTCAAGAACCACTAACGTAAAACGTAATCGCATACTGCCATGCTAATTGCGTTCCAAAAACTGCAGTGTGTGATAGTGCCTTGGCTGGAGATATCTTAAAAGATGTCTCTCCCGCGCATAAGATAGATAGATAGATAGATTTTTATTCAATATAAAATTTGTACAGTTGTTATCATTAAGAATAAAGAACAATTGAATAATTAAGGCATGACAATATCTGTCGTCTGCCAGAGTGGCACATTTGCTAAATTTTACAATAATTTCAATTCTAAGAAAACTTTAACAGTTAAAAATATAATTATTGTTTTTGTTTAAATATTTTTTTTTATAAGAGCTTTTAGTTTAGCGAAAACAAAACATTTTTGTTCTTTTAAGGGCTTTTAGTTTAGCGAAAACAAATTTTTTTTTTTTTTTATAAGGAAGTCTTAGTAGAAATAAAACATCACGCTATGTTATTTTTAAACGGTTGCAATTTTAAAAGCTTTCTGTGGTTATTCTTCTTCTATAAGCGCTGGCCTTTTGATAGTAGCTGAACAGAAGTTTCCAGTCCAACCCGTTCAGGTACTTTTCAACTTCATCGAATTCAAGAGTATTTTTTCCAAAATAAGATCGTCTTATCTCCTTCAACACGGGGCATACTCCAATGAAATGAAAGATATTTTCTCTCTCCTGCAGGTTGCACAAATCACAGTTGCCAGTTCCTTCGGTACGATGCGGTGAATAATTCATCATCATCATCATCGTGTCCTGTATCCCCGGCTGGGGCATAGGGCGTCAACAAAACGTCTCCATCCTTCACGGTCTGCTGCAAGGTACTTAAGCTGTGGCCACGTCTTTCTCTGGGATTCTGCTTCCGCTAAGACAGGATTAAATAATGAATAATTAAGGCTTATTAATTCTCCTCTTATTTTGAAAATTGCTCCTATCATAATGCATGAGAAACTGCTGTTGAAGTAATTTGCTTCGTTTAAATTATAGTTTACTCTCGAGTAAAAAAGCCTCTCTGTTGACTCACGGGCTTTTTCGATAAAAGAGTATCTCTCATTTTCATCAGTTGTCCGGATAACTTCATAAAACGTCTGTTTCCATTGATCCATTCTAACTTCCGATAAATTCAGCACTATACCACAATCTGCAGCCAGTTTTCTCCAATTTTTGGCAAAAAGTATATTCTTTTGGACTGCATACCGCAAAATCTGTTTTGGTAGCCGAATTTCATCCATTTTAACCACTCTTGATAAATAATCAGCATGTAGCTTTAGCGATGAAATAAACAGTGATGGTAAGCCCGACTCAAGATAATACATACACTCTCCCGCGCATAATTGGACGCGTTCAAGTCTCAATGGATAGCCTAGCTAGGATAGCTTTCTATTCATGTACATATGCTTCTGAACGCCAGTCAGCTGTTGTTGGCATTTCTCATAGGACAGCTTTGTATCCTAAAATTTTTAGAATAGCTTGGGATCTCTTTTCTGCCAACAGCTGTTTTATCATCAGCTGTGTTTTAACAAGGGATTACAACAACACAAACCTATTCAGATCGCCTGAGTTACGTGTTTGAACGCGGCCATTCACAACGTAGTTGATATTGGGGAAAAATGCAACCCCGATTATCTTAAGATCCGCCTCCTATTGATTGTGCCAGCATGTGTATCTTATCAAAACCATATCCCGCATCCGTTTAATTTAATGAAAGGAATATATCTTTCGGAAAGTCTAAATCATAATCATTGTTAGGAAAGAGAAAACTATAGTTAATTTTCAATGCTTTCAGATTAACGGTAGATTTAATCATTGGGGATTTTTGAAGCGAACACTAAAATAACAGTATTTTGTGAATATTCGATTTTTGTATGTGCTATAAACCGAAAGGTAGTGAGTTGTAGTAGAAGAATTGTTTTTCAACAAATATGAACATAAACAAGCATTTGTAATATTGTTTTTTTGCAAAAGTGGACCATAGTAATCACTTCACTGATGAACAGCTCAAATTAATTCTTTCGCTACTCAGAGAAGGCATACCAGGAAATGCAGCACATCTGTTTCTGCTTGGCTTAAATGATCCCAATTTTTATAAAATATGCGCAAAATCCAGAAAGAAGAGATGGAAAAAGAAAAATAACACCCTATGACGGAAGGAGGATCATGCGATTGTCTAAGGCTAGTCGCGCACATGCAACTGCTTCTGCAACAAAACAGTTCAGTCACAAGTTGATCGATTAGCGCGCACATGAAACACTCCACAAGCAATCGCGCCGAACTAAACCAACACACTGAAATTTTTTTTCTTAATTTTTCTATCTCATAAATACAAAGAAAAAGGGAATTGACTTTGTCCTATTCTTTCGTTCAGAAAATAAAAGATCAAATACATTTGCTCTCTTTCGCACAGAGAACATAAGTCACTTTGGAAAGAACAAAATTCAACGATGTGGTTAATTATCTGCAACTATTTGGTTGCATGTGCGCGCAGTTACATATTATTCTATACGACACAAATTGAAAACACGATTTCGGGCAATCGTCCAGTTTGTGGCAAAACACAAACTGAAAAATTGATCGAATCGACGACTGAATAGTTTCTGCATGTGCGCGCTGTCCCTTATGAGTCAATAGTTATCATTTTAGCAACCAAACAGTTCCGAAACTGAAAGTTGCATGTGCGCGACTAGCCTAAAGAGAATCCACACAAATTGGCAATTGAGATTAGTTAAGAGCTCAATCTGTTTATTAGTGATATGACCTAGAGAAGAAGACTCCTAGAGGAAAATTTGCGAGCAAGCATGCCGAAGAAAAAGCTACCTCTCACCAAAAAACATAATGAGAAACTGATGCAGCTTTCAAAAAACTGTGGGAATTCCTGTGTGAGTAATATTTTACGGGCAGATGAGTCCAAGGTTGTTTTTATCCCGGTACTGGATCCAGTCAGTATGTGCGACGTCTCCCCATATACAACACTGAACCTTTTCCAGAGTATTCAACAAGAACTTTTATACATACACCATTTTTTCGTGTATTTTAAATCCACTGCTATTTTCGTCTTCACAACTGTGAATGTAATGAACTATAAAAAGTTGAGAATTTATGTCAGGATTTCAAGGGTGGGAGTGCATCGTTGCATTTAATTTGACATAACACGAGTTTTGACACATTTATTCGAATGTTGCAAAGATTTCCTTGTAACATTTTCTACCGATTCGAAAGTCATAAAGAGTACCATTTCAAATAAAAATCGGAAACAACTTTTGAGTATTATTTTTTTGTCAGCCAATCGGAAGCCGCGGATTTCGATCACGTCATTTATAAGCTACTCTCAGCTTAGTTGCTGAAGAGCGCTACCGTTTACAAAACCCAGCGGTCCCACTTAGTCGCACATATATTTGGTTTATGCCTCGTCATCCTCTAATTCGCCGATCGCTGGTTTCACTTCCAGGAGCGGCAAATTCAACCATTTTCCCACTATTTTTCCACTGTTTTTGAGAAAATCAAAAGAAGAAAAGAAAGCGCAAAAGGTCAAACAATTCAATTTCGAACAACGAATACATTTTTCCCCTCCAAAATTCTCAAGTTAAACATAAAAAATCAAAAGAGAATTTCGACAACGAAAATAAACAATAAATAACCATAACCAGTATTTTTAGATTCGGAGAGGTAAGTTGGCAATTATTTCCCTACTCGCGATTCTAAGCAACCTACTTCTGTGGGTTTTTGTTAGATTTGAGGGGCTTGGGGGATAAGACGATAACGTTCCATCTTTAACAGGTGTATTGTTAAGTAAGATATGTTGGGCACTCGGCCATTCTCTTAAGAGTCACATGTTCGAGAACCAAATGTTCACCGAAATTTTCATGTTTCAATAGTATAAAGTTATGTTGAGCGCTCGGCCATCCTCTAAGGAGTTACATCATGGGTTTGGGGACCAACTGTCACCCACGCTTCTTTTTGGATTATGGTTCGGAACAGACCGCCCGTCTTGCAGTTATTTGTTTATATTCGGGGACCATCTGTCACCCACGTGGATACAATCAGACCGTCCGTCTGGTATTTATTAAGGAGTGGATCACTCATCCACTTTAGTGCCAGATAGGAACGTGGATTTGGACAACAAAAGAACGATTTTTGTCACGGCAAATTTTACCGTGACTTTCTTTGAAACTATCTTGAATTCATTTTTCAGCTTTTCAATGAATACATCAAGTTCGTATGCGCTAAGAGTTTCTTTTCCAGCCGCTTGAATCCCGCAAGGACTTTCAAACTCCTCAAAACCAACAAATCAGTCTTGATAGTTGGTAACATGCCTTGTTGCCCCATTATCAATCCACCAATCCATTGAATTTTGCTCTGTTGTATATGCTTTATTGCAAACCAACACAAGAGAAGCGTTGCTGTCGACTAAGTTGCCTTGGTTGCTGCTTGATATTTTGCCTTTATTTGGTCTTCCTTCATCAATCCACTTTTTGCAGTCTCGAACCCAGTGTCCTTTCTTCTTACAAAATGTTGCAAATATCCTCTTTTTTGTTTCTGGTACTATTTGACTTTTGTGGAACATCTTGTTTCTTCTTGGCAAATCGTGCTATAAGCGCTTCTTGAGCCAAGTTATAGCCATCTTCTCTATTTCTGAAGTTTCTTTCATACATAGATAATTGCATCGTCAATTCGTCGAATGTTTTATCTTCATCTTTCGTAAGTAACATCCAGCTTGATTTGAAAGTTTCAAACTAAATTGGCAAAATATGCAAAATTTTACATACTAGCATTAGGTCGAGTAATGCCTTCTCGTTTTTAGCTTTCAGACCTCCAGCTGAATGCAAAAACATCAGTGTACATTTTAAACAATTGATCTTTGGAAGTTGCTTCAAATTGTTGCCTTAGAGCATTGCATGTACCGTGTGCAGTTTCCTTATTCATAATTTGTTGATAAACTGCGTCCGTTACTCAGCTTGTTGTCATCGATTTCGCATAGCTGTTTGCTTTTCGATATAAATTGCTCTTTTCCGTGTGTTGGTTGATTTCGTCTGGCTTGGGAACCCCTTCTTACGGCTCTGGCTTCTTCAGAATCCCATCAATCGCATCTAGAGCTCCTTCGTAGTAGTCTAGCAAAACTCTTATTTTTCTTTTCCAAACAGGCCAATCTGACTCACTAGCCAAAAGTCTGCTGTTCTTCGATAAAACCATTCTTAGGAATTCAGATGATTCTTCAACAACCAATTACGAAAATTCGATTTAAATTAAAACAATTTATTAATACTCGCGACTAGGCCCATAACCTATTGTTTTTTATATTTTGAATATTAAATAAATCGTATTTAATTTAAATAAAAATTCTTTGATAGAACTGAACATTAGAAAAGATTTGATAAGAATGAAAAAACTTGAAATACAATTTATGAGCTATATTATAAAACAAACTTAGTTAAAATATAAAAACTAAGTTCTAAAATTGTAAAGTGTATAAATTAAAACTTCACAAGTTATAAATAACTTCAACATTGAACAGGTTGAACTTTCGAATTAGATTACGGAGTAAGACCACAGGGATCGTATGCGGGTTTGAACCAACCAGCAGATTATTTAGTAGATAGTTGAGAAATTTAATAAATTGCTTACTCCACTCAGAATTAATGATATTCAACACCACAACAATGTCAATGCCATGCCATAAATGTTTTCAAATAAAAACAAACAAAATTTTTTTTTTAAAGATAAAAGGATTTAATATTATAATTATGTACATAAATAAAACATATAAACATTTGCTTAAATCGACGCATTGAAGTTCTATAAACTTTGATTAGCTGCAACAACTTTTAAATAAGCTTGTATGTGGCCTTTTGCTTCCCTCTTCACATCACTTGGTAATATTTTCATTTTCTCCTTCAAGTTTTGATAAAATTCTTTATCTTCATCATCAGACGACGCTTCTGAGTATTTACTTCGCTTAGAAGGTGTACACTCAGGCGTAGGCGGATTATGTTTTTGAATTTTATTTTTTTCAATATTTTGTGCGAATTCTGATGGAGAACATTCGAAAAGTTCTTCGTAAAGCGCATCGTCTTGATCATCATCTCTTGAATCCTAATTGAAAAAAAAAGTCAGTAATATTGTTTTTTTTTTTTTTATATATATAAAAATTACTATATTATGTTGTTTTGGTAACGTGTAATCTTCTATGATATCATCAAAGCTTAAGCATCCCGAAATTTCGATAAAGCTTGAAGAGTCTCTGTAATTAAAGTTTTAAAATTAATGTAAATTAATTAAATTAATAAATTTTATTTAATATAAGTAGACAGGCAGATGATGAAGGGACTAGTTTTGAGGATAAATACAAAGGTAAAATGACTAGGAATCTCATAGAACATTGACTCATGAAGAGGAATATAAAGAACCCAGAAAACTTTAAGAAACTTCTCAGACAGATATCAATCAACATGGGTGGAAATTTTCGACTCACCAAAAATTCCCGGGAGCCGACAACATACCTTAACATCGAGCTCCGAAGGGCTCATGACGAAATGTGGGAAGAGAGGTCACGATAAGCAGCACCTATAATTATCATCAAGAATTGATTAAATACCCGAACATCTTAAATAAACTCCGACAAGATGAAGGTCTGATCTTTCTGCTTTTCTAGAGAGGGAGAAAGCTATAGCTATAGCTTCTTAAATCTAACAGATATAGGGCCTTATTACGTGTATAGTAAGCTTTCGATAAACAATTTTAATCGATAAAAATAGTTAAGGTGTTGAATTCTCAATAATTCCGCTGCTCTAAACGTTCTGCACCATCTGACGCCTCGATATATTTAGCAAAGAAGTGACTGCTAATAAAGCCATTCGCCATAAAGCTGATTTTTTCAGAAGCTGAAGGGACAAGGAAGAGACAGAATCGATTCTTCAACTCCTATGCACTTGTCTTCTTTATCTCATAGAAGAAAAGAAGCCCCAAATGGTTCACCGAGTAGAGAAAATAGATGCATGTGGTATCACAATGGACCAATTTATGGTCTAAGTTTTATCACTGACAGATACTTCTACCTATTCTATTAACGAAAAGTTTAATTTTGATTGATCGATAAAATAATATGTTTGATCCTGTACTTCCCAAACTACGAATTTCTATGAAATTTAATTTCTTTTATATGAGCTTAGACGGAACTTTGGACTAAATTCGTAGAAGTTCGTAGTTTTGGGTGGTTCGAGAACAGACATACTTTTTATTGTGTGTTTTATGTTGGGCTTATTTGGTCATTATTTTTCTAAAGCAACTAAAATACTAATCCATTAATTTACCTGACAAGTTTCGTTTGTTTTTTTTTTGTTAACATCTCCAGGTATGTTTAATTTATTAGTCCTTTTTTGTTTGATTATTAATTTAACCATTCACTCTTTTCGTCAAGTTACATGTTTTTATGAAAATGTTTAAATTAATAATTTAAAATTTACATTGCACTATAGAAATCTGAACGTTAGACTAATAAATTTTAATACTTTTTATTTGATATAATTGAAGTAAAGCAGAATTAAATTGTTTAATACTTTACAAAAAAAGGAAAGAATCTATCAAAAGGAAAAATAGATCTTTTTCCATCGACTTTTACTTTAAGAGTGAGTCAGTCGTTATTTTGTTTTTTTATTCAAATCAAATACAACGAGCTATCCTATTGGACGATAGAACGAGCGATCTCATTGGTTGAATAGTTCGGGTTCTTTTTGACAGCTCGAGACGATCGCCCAAAATAATAGGACGTTTACATTTTGCATTTTACATGAGTCAATTTTCATATCACATTAATTATTATGGTATTACTCGGCCGATCTGACACCGAAATCGACCTCGATCAAATTAATTTTATTTTCCTTAAAACTACTAAGATTCTAACAAGTGTTGCCCACATAAAGTTGCGTCGGATCATTCAGTTCACTACCATCTGTCATCCATTTTCTCATACGCGAAGCCTCAACGACGCCATCATAGGGTATTTGGGTGATCTGGCAATTTTCTATATCTCTAATGACATACCGGTCATGCGGCAGAACCTTATGGACAAGATACGGCCCGCGGTACTTCGGTATAAATTTTTTATTGGTACCGACGACCGTGTCTACATTACGTATTACAACAAAATCGCCTTCGGAGTACGTCTTCGCGGGTTTACTTCGTGTTAGAAAGTAGTTCAAACTATACTCTTGTGATTTAATGATAGCGTCCGAGGCAGATGCTCTCATCCCTTCCAAGTCACGTTCCGAAGTTGCAACTTGTTTCTCTTCAAGATATTCTGTCAACTCGTCAACTAATTCACCTCTTTGCTCTACACCGAACAGCAGTTTACTTGGCGTCTGTTTTGTAGTGGAGTGTATGGTGTTATTTAAACTATATTCAACACGACTTAACATAACAGACCAGTTAGCGTGGCTTACCGGCTCACTTATTTTACTAAGCATAGACTTAATGACTCTGTTTACACGTTCCACTTGCCCGTTTGCTTGTGGAGACGCGACAGCTACTTTAACGTGAGTTATCTTATGCTCCAACAGGTAAGCATCAAATTCAAGGGATGTGAAACACGAACCTCGGTCTGTTATGACACGTCTTGGACGACTATAATAGCTAAAGTATTTGTCCAGGCAAGCTTTAACTTCTCTAGGACTCGTGGAATTAACTGCGTACAGTCGCACATACTTCGTAAAGGCATCGATGACTACTAGAATATGTTTACGCTTCGAATTTATAGACGGCAAGGGACCAAAATGATCACAGTGTATAGTATCGAATGGGACCGGTTCCTTAGGGATACTATACAAATTATGCTCATTTATACGAGCAGGAGCTGAGCACATTATACAGCGAATACAATTTTGTATAAACTTTTCAACTTTCTCCGTCATTTTTGGGAACCAATAATTTTTCTTCAACTGATCGCATGTTTTCCCAGCACCTAAGTGACCGATTTTTTCGTGAACTAACCTAATCACATTACCCTCCATCTCGTTTGGAACGAATAGTTGCAATACTCCAGCATTATTTTTCCTAAAAACTAATCCATCCACTAGATCGTAACCTATTACCGCTTCTTTCTCTAACTGTTCTCGCAGCTGTTTTATAGTTTTATCGCGATTTTGCGTAATTTGAATTTGAAAATCTATCTCATCAGAATCTACAGCATGTACTACGCTACAATGACAATCGGGAATTTCAAAATTTTTGCTTATGGCACCACATAAGGATCCTAAAGGATGAGCAGTTCCAGCGGTATGGCAGCGACTCAATGCATCAACGTGACCCATATTTACACCCCCCGATGCTGGATTGTATAATTATAATTCTCTAACTCTAACGCCCAGCGGCCAATTTTTCTATTAAGTTGTTTTTTTTTTAGCGTCATTATCAACGAGTTGCAATCCGTAACGATTTTGAACGGGATTTTGTCTAAATAGACATCAAAACGTCGTAGGGCATATATAACTGCCAATGTTTCTAGTTCGAAGCTGTGACACCGCGCTTCGGAGGCCGTTGTGGCTTTAGAGAAATACATCACTGGATGGAGTTTTCCATCCGATTGTCGCTGCAAAAGCACAGCACCGAACCCAGCGGAACTTGCATCACAATGCAATTCAGTTTCTTTCGTTGGGTCATAGATAGAGAGAACCGGTGCCAGAGACAGTCTTCTCTTTAGCTCGTTAAAAGTTTGCTCACATACATTAGTGAAAACAAATTGGACCCCATCATGAGTTAGTTGTTGTAAGGGCTTGGCGATTCTTGCATAATTCGGAATGAACTTTCTAAAATAAGAAAACAAACCCAAGCACGCTTTTACTTCTCTCTGATTTGACGGCACTGGGTAATCCCTAATGGCTTCTACATGTGAGTCGCTTGGACATATTCCTCCTGAGTTCACGCGGTAGCCTAAATATTCTATATCATTGTAGCCAAATTTACATTTATTCAACCTCAGTTCTAAACCATTTTCCTTCATTCGTAGTAAAACTTTAGCCACTAACTGCAAATGTGATTCGAAATCAACTGTCCCTACAATGATGTCATCCATATAGATGATAATTAAACCATCATCAATCAAGTCTCTAAAAATGTTATGAATGTACCTCTGAAAGACAGCCGGCGCATTCTTCAAGCCGAAGGGCATACGCATATACTCAAACTGACCATACGGTGTGACAAAAGCCGTATACTTTATGGAATTAGGTGCCATTTTTACATGGAAGAATCCATTTCGTAAATCGAGAGTCGTAAAATAATTTTTTCCCCCTAAGTACTCTATACAATCTTCAATTAGAGGCAATGGGTAATTGTCTCTTACGGTCAATTTATTTAACGGCCGATAGTCCACACATTTCCGAATTTCACCGTTCTTCTTTTTTACTAAAACTATTGCAGATGCGTACGGGGAATCACTTGGCCTTATAATATTTTTTGCTAACAGGTCATCGGTAATTTTGCGTAATTCGTTTTTCTCATGGAATGATAAACGACGTGGCAAGCAGTGAAAAGGTGTATCGCTAGTCAGGCTTATATGCATTTCGTGGTCATATGGTTTGAACTTAATTTGCTTTGCTTCTAAATAGTTATTTTTAACCGTATCTTGTAATGCCTTAAAGTGCTGTTTATTCAGAACAGGATTAACATCTACCTCGGACGGCATCACTTCCATTTCAATTGACATAAAATCATTTAAAATTGTATCATCTGTGCCGCAAACCCCTTTCGAATGCACCGCGGCGATTTGTAATTTATTTTCATTGATGATTTGCCCATTCTGCTTAACAACTATTTCATCAGCAACTGAATGATCCTCTACTACTTTTAAATTACTAATAAGGTTTGAGTTAAGCGCACAGAAATGCAATTGTTTATCAAATGGATTTTTATTAAAACTGTTTAAAGATTTACGTTTGTTATTTATTTGACATAAGTGTATATTAAACGAGTTTAAGAACTCACGACCTAATATTAATGGAATGGCCATAGTTTCATCTGGCACTACATGTAAAAACACATTCCCGCAACGATTTTTGAATTTTATTTCGGCGTTGATTGTCCCGTATGTCATCAGTTTTTGTTTTCCAAGACCGGTATATTTTGACTTGACAGCAATATTCGAAATATTATTCGGCGTCGGCACATTAGATTTGCGTATGAAGTTAGTTGGACTACCGGTGTCAAAAAGAGATAAACATTTCTTAAATTCTCTGCGCTTAACTTTATTACTACAGTAGGCAACACTTACCAAATTAATAGCATCTACAGCACTTCGAAAATCGTCAAGATCTTCATCGTCATGACGACTAGGGTGGCTTCGTTCATCAGTGGCATCGGCAACAGCAGCGGCGGTATTTTTTACTGGCTTCAACATTTTCTTCGGGTTGGGACAGCTTCGGTGGTCATGTCCAGTCTTCCAGCAGCGGAAGCAGCTACCGTCTGGTCGCTTTTCATACGGGCATTTGCTCTGGTAATGTCCCATCTGCGTGCAGTTGTAGCAACGGACTTCTTTTGCATCGGTTGCGTCAGCTTTTATATTGATTTTGGTCGTCGGTGGTTTTTGTCTTATAGTGGCAGCGGTGACATCGGGTTTAGTAGCAAGTCGATTGGAACGCCGCTGCTCGTACAGATCCAAGGCATTTTTAAACTGATCCATCGTTCGTGCGTTCATTAGGAGGTGTGACTCTGGTGAAGTGTCTTGCATTCCGTCGATGATGAAACCAATCAGTTCAAATTCGTCAATAAAGTTGCAGCGGGCGGCCATATTTTCCATTTTTAATACGTACCGGCGAATGTTGTCCTTCTTGTTCCACTTGTGTTTCATAAGCATCTGGTATATTTCGTTGCGGCCAATTGCACGACCAAACTCTTTCGTGAGCATTGCCTTCAGTTCACCATAATCGAGTGCATCCTTGCTGAGGAGCAGCCTAGCAGTGCCAATCAAAGAATTACACAAAGACGTGTAGCGGAATAGGTCATCTGCGCCAACCATATTCATGACTCTCTCGAAATTTCTCAAAAAGTCGTGCACATTGTAGGCCCTGGATTCGCCATCAAACTTAACGATGGCATGTTCGATGTCTCGAAAGGCCAATCGAGATGTTAACGCTACAGATGGCGTAGAATTTTGTGTAGCAAATAGTGTAGGTTGTGCCTCAGCTTGCTCCAATCTGGCTATCGATTGCTGCAGTATGAGGACTTCGTGGCGTTTGCGTAGGAGCATTAATTTGTGGTCGAGTTCGGCCTCGGTTTCCTCATTTACAGCAGGCTCCTCGGGTGGATCTTCAACTTCTGCTCTCTGTTGGGCGTCAGCATATACTTCGTCATCGGCTTCTCCAGTTGGGAGAGTTTTGGCAGCGGCATCGTCAGCGTTTGATGGGTCAGCAGCTATAACGTACAGGTTTTGATACATCTGCTTCAGCCGGGGGAGACTGATTGTCAGAGGCACATCAATGCCTGCGCCTTTTAGCGCTTCTATCATATCCCCCTTTGTCGTGTGTTGGTCGGCCATGGTGCAGAAATTGTTTTATTTTCTGTTTTATGTTGTATTTTTCTTTTTAAAGGTGAATATACCCCACATCTGATGTTTTAATACTTTTTATTTGATATAATTGAAGTAAAGCAGAATTAAATTGTTTAATACTTTACAAAAAAAGGAAAGAATCTATCAAAAGGAAAAATAGATCTTTTTCCATCGACTTTTACTTTAAGAGTGAGTCAGTCGTTATTTTGTTTTTTTATTCAAATCAAATACAACGAGCTATCCTATTGGACGATAGAACGAGCGATCTCATTGGTTGAATAGTTCGGGTTCTTTTTGACAGCTCGAGACGATCGCCCAAAATAATAGGACGTTTACATTTTGCATTTTACATGAGTCAATTTTCATATCACATTAATTATTATGGTATTACAAAATATTTAATAAATTAATTGACAAATAGACAAAACAGAAATTAATACTAGATATCACGGACTATACTTATTTTATCACAGTATTATAGCTCAAGCTGACGTTATCTTTGTCTCCTCTCCAGAGTGTATCGTTTGTTTGTGTGTTTCTCTTTGTTCAGTATTTTAAATTTTTTTTTAACAAATATTAAAGAAAAGTTGAAAATTTTCAAACTTTTTCGATGATCAAATTTCGACCAAAGTCGTTTATCGAAAGCAAACGACACGCGTAATAAGGGCCATAGTCATAGATTTTTGAACTTCATAAACTCCACGGTTTTCCATTACTCACAAAAGGATCCGAGAATCAAGTGTTTAGTCAAAGTTATTGTGGTTTGGGTTGAACCTGAGGGTGAAGTACTTTACTTCATACAATCGAGTTTGGTTCAATAGAATCGAAAACAACCGATTGAGCCAACTTGAGAACTACCTATACTCGATTGTATCAAGTTACGATTTAGAATTAAGACGCCCTGTATATGAGGAAAGGCGTATCCGGATTACTACAACCAAGAACTGAGGACTATTTTACTCGACGCAGATGTACATATGTGTTAACAAAAATAAAGCCTAGCAAACACTAATGGGTCGGTCATCTAGCTCGAAAAGCAAAAAGGAAGTGACCCGTACAAGAGCCTAGTTGAAGTAGGCCAAGACCAACCTTCGGCTTCGTAGAACATTTAATGATGATACAATATACATTGGTTTTCATGACTTACACGTTTGTGTTGATAAACGGCCTAAAGAAATCCATTTCTTCCAAGTACCTCCAAGAATATTTTTTGTCATTCGAATGGCTTAAAATAACTCGCGAATAACAATTTTGGAGTGCCAGCCATTTTGTTTTGCAATGAGTAGCTGCAAATAAAAATTAGAATACAAATAAGAATACATTTTAAAGAATTTAAAAAGCTTTTTCATAATGATCCTCTGGTGGGCTAGTTCAGCTATATTATTGTATTTAATTTAAGAGTTTTGATAACTGAAACAAACAAGAAATGTAAGTAATTCTTATTTGGTTATATGTATTTTTGTATTCCTTGAAGCCTTGAAAAAATTATTTCAAAGAAATGGACATATCCTTTTATTTACTTATATATCTTTAAACAAAATGAAGTTTGTGATTTTAATATTAAGGCTGTGTGTCAATTGCGTTAAAAGTTAGTTTAAATTTTATTCCAGGACTAAATTTTGACAGTGATGAGGTGTAAATTGGTGGTGTAATAGCTCGAGAAGAACCAAGGCCTAGTGACTTACAACTCTCAACCATTCCTGTGTTTGTAGGGATGGAGGGGGGGACCTACTCTCTCTGAACACGCTCAGAACGAACAAAGAAACAAATCGATGCTCTGTACACCCTGAGCTAAAAAAGAAACAAATATTTGTTTTACAAATCGGGACATGTTTGAAACTAAAAAAGAAAAAGCCTATAGACGTTAAAATTTTACCTGCTCTGGTGCTCGTTAAAATTTTAGCCAGTGGCTAATTTTTGACATGTGTATCCTCACAAAGGAGTAAGGGACATGAATATAGATAAATATTTTATTTTGCAGCATCTATTATGACTCGTGATTCGCCGAGTCGAACGTACGAGATTTCAAAAATAAAAACTGCGACTGATATCCTTTTAAAATTTGCAGTTTCTCCGCCATTTGTTTGAATTACCTGTGATAAATCCTTGATAACGCAAAGAATTAATTAAATTTATTGAAAATACTTTTTCAGATGATAATTCGTTTTTCAAACTGAATTATTTGTTTGCCTTTTGTCATTAGTGAAAAAAGCAACAATAAAACTAATGGGAATGTATGTTTAAAAAAATTCCATTTGATTCAATTGACACAGCAAAAACCTTACATTTTATTCACCCCTATAAAACGGATAAAGTTTAACTATTTAATGAATCGAATAACAGTTTCTTACTGTGCTAAAACAGCCATGAAAATCTACACCAAAGTTCTTTCAAATAGACTATAATAGGTTGGCTAAGGCTGACAGCAAACTAGTGAATGGAAAGCTACCTTTAACCTTTTTATTGTTTGTAAAAAAATATTAAAAAATAATTTTTGTATCTATTACAACCTACTAAAGGATCATTATGTAAACATAAAAGTTCGCGAAGAAAAAAAGGAACAAAAGAAACTATTTCTTACGTGACGAGCTAAATTTGTTTGCAATTTGTTCCCAAGTTTCTTGCTTTTTAATTTCGTCCTTATAATCATCTAAAGTCCAATTCCAAAGCAATGGTTTTTCTTTAATAGCTTCAATGAATTCAATTGTAGATTTTTCATCAACCTTATTTTCATGCTTTTGTGATTTCTATGGAAATTGGAGGAATGTTAAATTTTTTGTGCTCGAACACCTCAATTTATACCCACCAGTGCTTTTGTACTGCATGAATCTGAATCATTATTGGCTTCATAAATCATTTCTCCAAGACTAAAATTTTAGATGTTAATAAAAAAGTGAAATTTACGAAAATTTGTAAACAAAAAATCTTACTTTTTTACTTTCAAATGTGGACACAGAAATGTCATAGCGTTACAGTATTTCCATTGGCTATTCTCTTCTGCACCATCGCAGTTATTTAGATATAGAGCAAAGGTTTCCCTTAGAGTCTTCCATTTTTGTTTAGAATCATCAACTTAAAAGGTAAAGACCGATAATAATTTCAATTAACATTAAGATTAAATATTTTTTTTGTTAATAATTCATACTGGAAAAGCCAAATTCCTTTGCAATCGTATTCCAAGCTTGTTGTCTTTTAAGTGGGTTTCTATAATTACTATCCGTCGTATCCCATAAGATTTGTTGTTGTTCGACAGCAAGAATAAAAGTTTCCATCCAATTTTCATCTGGGTAAGCAAATACGTATTGATTGTCTGAGTTGATTTCATTTGATACGAAAGATAACTGCGGTTATTTTTTGAAAAAAAAAAATTATAATAATTAAGGATATGGTTGTAGGTTAAACAATTTTATTTAAAAGTAACCTCATCGTCTTTTGGTGCACATTTTTCGTCATTTTCGGGATAGGAAGTGCCACAAGGAACCATTTGATTATTCGCAGATCTGTAATTAAAATTATTTATAAGACAAACATTAGAAAAGCTAATTTTCACATGGACAATAGAAATAATATTATGTATTTCGTTAACCGAAATTAAATGTAAATCAATTATTTAACTTCTAACAAAGATATTGACTTCAGGTAAGTGAATAGAACACAAGCTTTAAAACTGTTCTTGAAATGCATCGAAATAGCCCTCATCAGTAAAAGAACGTCACCAAGAAAAACGATCGACTTCATCAACTACAAGACCCTAGAAGAGAGAAGACAAAGGAAAAGGAAGACTACTTAAGCAACTAAATCTCAAGCAGTTCGAGTGAAGTTATTATTTCTGGCCTGAAATGTTTTCATGCCACCCCATCACAGGAACAGATGAAACTCTGGCCATCCATTGTCAAGCATCTTCCACAAGTGTTCTGAAAGGTCATCGTTCATCACTGTCATCAGACATCACAAAATCGTAAGCTGAAGCTTTTATGGGCTTATGGGGGTGATTTCAACGCAATAATATGTTTTGTCAAACACGAACAGCTAGGATGAGAGGCAAGAAATACTCTCGGAGAATTTCTCAATTCCTCGCAATGGGCAGTAACCCTGAAAAACATTTTAGCTCTAAGGTGACATAGACTGGGATTCGATCCCCTCACCTTCGCGTGATAGTCCAAGACACTAACCATTACGCTATGGGTTACTTCATGCATGCTAATTGAGAGCTAAAAATATACTAAATATGACAAATTAAAATTAATCTTACACATTTGCTTTCAGATACGGTAGCAAAAAGTCCAATTCTTTAAAATTCCGCCACGTGTCATTGTCTGGACACTTAGCGAATTCACGAATAAATGCGCTCCTGAGTGTGGCCCATTTCCTCTTACATTCTAAAGCTGAAAATACATAATTTAATAAAATTATACAAATAAATTACACTCATTTAAGAATGTGTTGAGTACATCAAATTACTAATTTTCCATACAAATTGTGACAAAATTACGAAGTTTAAAACTTTACAACGTTGTATGAATACCTATAGTATGTTATATTATACTTTCATATTATTTAATTGTTTTAAACTTACACGATAAACAAAAATGAGCAGATATTTCCTTCCATGCTTGTAATCTATATTTCTTTATTTTACACCTTTCGTCACTGAGATCCCATAAAATTGTATGCTTCTTTATTTCACTGACAAATTCTTTGACCGTAAACTTTTTAAAAATGTTTGGTGGAGCGTCCTTAATTAATGTTGAAATTAGTATAAGTTAATTTATAATAAAAAAAATAATATTAACCAATTCAGATTTACCTCTAATGAACTTGAAAAACTATCATCATTTTTTCGCTTGAATTCAGAATCACCTACTAGATTTAGACCCCTGAAATAAATCATTCAAACCAGAAAGTTATTTAATTAAATAAAATAATATTACTTCTGGCTTACTTTTTGTATTTCACGTGTGGCCCAAGGAATTTCATTTGTTCATAGTGATTCCAAGCTTTATACTTTTCTTTTATGGGTTTGAAATAGTTTCGAACAAAAGAATCTCTAAGTGCTTTCCATTTCTTTTTGCATTCTTCAACTGTAACAAAGAAAAAAAAACATAGTTTATGTTTGAATTTGGTTCAGCGAAATTATGTAAATTTATAGAATATTCGGATGCGCCTTAGATTAGCAAGCAGATAAAAATACAAAAAGCATGTATCATTGAGATTGATTAAAAAGCTCAACCACATTATAGTAAATTCTTCGATGGATATTTGGCCCTGTGTCGCGAATGTGAATGGAAGAGAAGATTCAATAATACAATTCACATAATTTAAAGTAATATCGTTAGCGTTTTCAGTTCTGCGCATCTGTCAAAATCGAAAGTGAATGGAGGATCGTGTGTCCCTTCACTTGCCAAATGACAATATTTTTTCTGTGTTACGTAACTCGAAAAGCCATTTTTAGTTTCTGATACTCAATTTTGACATCCTGCGTAGAATATTACCTAAAATATGTGTATTTTGGTAGTGAAAGCAGTTGAGTTGTTTTTCAGTTGTCATAATGTGTCAATTATTTAACAACATAGTTGAGTTGACGGCAGGTCTTCCATTGGCCAAAACACAACAAAAATACGCAATCAGAAAACCGACGGATGCTGATAAAAGCTATCACAACAAAAACATAAATGTTAAAAAAAGAGCCAAGTTCTTATATGTACAAGAAACCTGTGCGTAAAAAGTCAGCCAAAAAAAGTAATGAGATCTAAAAAATAAGCCAAGTTTTAAGTTCATGAAGTTTAATATTAAATATCTTAATAGCCATTTCACACTATCCCACTGAGTATTAACACATGTCAAAAAAGTGTGATGAAATCAAGTATAATAGTGTGGAAACAAAATATGAAATTTCATCACACACAACTTGACAGCACATCCGACACGATTTGACATGTGTTAATACATGAAAATATTTAGGATCGGTTCTAAAACCATCACACTTTTTATCCCACTTGGGCGTTTGAGGTTATGGTGAAACTGATTTTTGATGCAAGTGTGGAAGGAAAATATGAAAGTCAGTGACATCACACAAAATTGGCAGTCGTATGAAATTGCTTCCCACTTTATTCTGACATGTGTTAATACTTTGTGGGATAGTGTAGAGGCACTTTAAGTAGAGTTGTAGAGTGATTGTTAAGTTGCCAAAGAAAGGTGACTTATGTCGAATTCCTTACAACAATTTCAAATCGATTTTTTTTGTTGGTTGTAAGGAACACACAAAAAATCAAATTTTTCGTGTGGGATTGTGTGTGTGTCATTTGACAGTAACTTTGAGGCAAAAAAGTAAACAAACTATGCGCATACAAATTTGTTACAAATATTCCAAAGTGCATTCAGTTTTTCGCGTCATTTTGTTAGATTAAAAACATATAAATTTCCAAGAAAAGTTGCAAAAATAAACAGAAAATAGTTATGTGGCCATTAAAGTAAAAAAAAAACAACCCAAATTCATCCAAGAAACACATCATTCGAGAAACACATCGGCGAGCGCGCGATTTATATCTTTAATTGACTTTGGGCACTTTGAATCGAAGTTAGTTGATATTTTTATAACTTCTAACTGACCATTCACTGTTTTTTGATGAATTAAATTTAATTTTAATGATTTATTTGCTTTTAATCTATTTAAATGACCGACGAACACTTTAGAACATTCGTTAAACCCGCCGCAAAATACTTTCAACTCCAGAGAAATGTCAAATCTTGTTAGTGTGTGTGAAATCGATTTCAAATCTTGCTGAAAATGCAAGATTTGTTTTGACAGAATAAAATCGATTTTGTTTAGAAAAAAATCGATTCTGTTTAGAAAAAAATCGATTATTTGGTTGTAAGGAATTCGACATTAAAGAATTGCAACAATTGGCGTGGTATCACCGTTTTGTCCGTTTTCCCAAAACTAATGGCAACCATCATTCTCGAGCGAATAAAGGATAGAATCGAGTCTACACTCAAGAGGCATCAAGCTGGCTTCCGCAGTGGTCGATCGTGTGTCGACACCCTGCATCTCGTCCTCGAGCAGTCGATGGAATTTCAATCACCGCTTTACCTCATGTTCGTGGATTTTGAGAAGGTCTTTGATCGAGTTAACCGAGAATGTATATGGAGATCGTTGCTTGGTAGAGGAATTCCACCAAAAATTGTTGCCATTATTAAAGAGTCCTACAACAACGCAAGGTGTTTTGTTTTGCACAATGGGCAGCTATCCGACTCCTTCGTAGTGCAACAGGGTCTGAGACAAGGGGATGTTCTATCGCCAATTCTCTTCCTGCTGGCGATGGACGACGTATTGACGGCCAGTGTTGGTACAGCTGAGCGACAGGGCATTCAGTGGAGACCGTTCGAAAGGCTCAGTCATTTAGACTATGCCGATGACATATTTCTACTGGCAAATAACATCAGTGGGCTGAACGGGATGTGCCAAACGCTGCAAGTGAAGGGAGAGTCGAGTGGTCTAAGAATAAACAGCAAAAAGACAAAAATAATGCTCACAGGCCGCTCCACACAGCAGCGTATTATTCTACAGGAGACGCCAGTTGAAGTAGTGGAACAGTTCAACTACCTTGGCAGTATTGTTTCTGCAAACGGTGGTACGGATCTGGACGTTAAAAGTAGAATGAATAAAGCTCGTGCTGCCTTCGGTACCCTGTCCCCAATTTGGAAATCCAGTCAAATCTCCTTACGCACTAAGTTGAGATTCTTCGAATCCAATGTCAAATCCGTGCTGTTATATGCTTGTGAAACCTGGAAAGTCACGTCTACTATTTCGAAGAAAATGCAGGCTTTTGTGAATCGCTGTCTTCGCCACATCCTAAAGATTCGCTGGCCACAAATAATATCAAATGAGGAATTGTGGCGCAGGACAAGTCAAGAGCGGCTGGACGTCGACATAGGAAAGCGTAAATGGCGTTGGATTGGTCACACACTGAGGAAACCAAACGATGAAATTGCAAAGCAGTCCTTTGAATGGAATCCTCAGGGTGCACGGCGGGTTGGAAGACCAAGAACAACATGGAAATCAACTGTCTTAGCGGAAGCAGAATCCCAGAGAAAGACGTGGCCACAGCTAAAGTACCTTGCAGCAGACCGTGAAGGATGGAGACATTTTGTTGACGCCCTATGCCCCAGCCGGGGTTACAGGACACGATGATGATGAGAGTTATATCGAAACAATTACAAATCATGACAGAAATTTGGTATTTAATGATAACTGATTAAAATTTGGTGGGTTCACTGGTCAAGTTTTCATACATTTTAAATTTGTGATTAAGTAAGTATTTAAGAGAAAACTTGCCAAGTTTTAATCAGTAATCATTAAATACCAAATTTCTGTCATGATTTGGAATTGTTTCGATATAACTCTACTTAAGATATTTAATATTAAACATCATGAACTTAAAACTTGGTATATATTTAAGATCTCATTACTTTTTTGGGCTGACTTTTTACGCACAGGTTTCTTGTACATATAAGAACTTGGCTCTTTTTTAACATTTATGTTTTTGTTGTGATTTCACTCCTCTTTGCAAAGATTTATTTTGCCAGGTGAAAATCAAGCCCTACTGCTCTACAAAGTTTCATAATTCTACGACAACCGAAAGTGCTCCATTGTAAATAATAGAAATTCTGATAAAGTGGGTGGATAGCACGCCCCCGGAATGGAAAATTCCAAATTTTCGATATTTTTCTAAGTACTTCAAGAAGGGCTTCATATAGTTTATAAGAATTTTTGAGAGTGTGGGTGGATGCCACGCCCCCTGAACTGAAACTTCCAATTCTTCGATTTTTTTCTTTCTAAGTACTACAAGCCCTACCCACCTATTTTCATCGTTCTACAACAATCGGAAGTGCTCCATGTAATTTATTAGAATTTTTAAGAATGTGGGTGAATGACACGCCCCCTGAATGGAAAATTCCAATTTTTAAATTTTGTTCTTCCTTAATACCTCAAGCCCTACCGGCTTACAAATTTTCATCATTCTTCAACAACCGGAAGTGCAACATATAATTTAAGAGAATATTTAAGAAAGTGGGTGGATGCCACGCCCCCTGAATAGAAAATTGCAGATTTTCGATTTTTTTCCTTTGTATGCACCACAAGGCCTACCGTTGTGCGAAATTTCAAGTTTCTTCGATGTGCTCAATAATTTTGATGATCTGTCAGTCAGTGAGTCAGTGAGTCAGTCAGTTACGGTTTTTGCGATTTTTGAAGTCCTATATCTCGGGAATTAATAATGCTAAAGAGTTGAAATTTGGTGAGCCACCTGCGTTTGATCAGCTCAGTAAATACTGCGAATTTGACGTTTCTGACTTAATTGGTACTTGTACCTTAAGTAAGATCAATAATTTGATATCTTTTTTCAACGCGACGAAATGAGTCTTAGATGAAAATCGGTTGCTTCTGTATTATGTTCCTCTGCAGAATCCCAAGACCGTGAACAATCGATATTCGGGTTTTTGTGGGGTTTCAATGATCTTAGGATAACACAGTTGGATACATTGCGCTTCCGCGCCATTCTGCTTCCTGCCTAGCTTGGCATATTTAAGTTGGTTTCGGGGTGGTATGCGACCCAATTAAGTGAGTGCCTTATACCCGCCTCCTATCGTTTGTGTTGGCTCACAACATACTACAACCATACCGCACTTCCGTTTTATTTCAAATCAAGGAACATATCTAGTTTCATGAGCAGATGATTAACTTTCCTAAAATCCGATGTAATGTAACTCGATGACTATCTAAGGGATTGTATTCGGACTTTGAACAAATTACCTAGCCTGGCTTTTTGCTTTCAAACTCAAGGCGTGGAAGATGATCCTCATAGTTTATGTCCACAAACCTTTACTCTAATCTATTTTCATCCACAGGTCAAACGAGTTATGATATCGAAATGGCACGCTCGTGGCGCCTATTCCTAACATTTTGCTCCCCTTAATATTTAATCATTCAAAAATTTGGTTCCTCCGGTTTTCATCATCTGAATAATTCTTAAATCTAAATCTTATACAATTTACAGCACTTAGAAAAACTTACCCGAAGTGGCAAAATGAGCAGCTATCTTCTCCCATTCCTTGATTCTTAAATCGTTATTTCTATAATTCTCGTCGTTGGTGTCCCATAACATTTCATGTTGCTTTACTACATCAATAAATTCTTCCACTAAAAATGAATCTGATGGCTTCGCTTCCATTTCATGTTTGTCTATTTCCTTTAAAAAGTTTCAAAGTTTAAAAAAAATTAGCTGATCAAATAATAATAAAAAAAAATGCAAATTATACATCAAATGTGCTTGAAAAATTATCATCTTCTATTTCTTTTTCTTTGTAGCTTTCTTCTTCCATTTCATCAATTTCTTCGGGTTCTTTTTTAAGTTTGAATTCTAGTTCTTCAGTTATATCATCTTGACAATTTAGACCTCTGAAATAACACAAATAAAAATGTTTTGCAATATAAAAAGAAGAGTATTTCTCGTAGCTTACTTTTTGTATCTTAAGTTTGGTACTAGGAATTTCATTTCTTGGTAATATTCCCAAGATTTATCCTCTTCTTTCATGGATTTATAATATCTTCGTGTAAAGGCGTCCCTTAGTGCCTTCCATTTCTTTCTGCATTCATCAATTGCTAAAATCATTAATAATTTTATAAAAACATCTATAAAGGGTTATCGAATACGGATGGGTCGATGTTGACAGTCAAATCTGTTGTCACAGATTTATTATCCAGTCACTGATGCCAAAACATAATGGCACTTAACATGATTGAGCAATACCTGCGAACGATAGTTTTATTACTAAGATGGGTGTTCCCTTATGGCAACGATGCGCCCTTATTTGATTACATGGTCGTCCTACCAAGTCGACTATTCAGGTGTTGGTCAAATTCAAGTAGACCGTTTCGGTGAACAAACATACGTCAACGAAATGCAGAATCTGATGCCACAAAGGGTATCATGCACGAACAATTTGAGGCAAGGGTTATCTCTCACGTAGGTTACGTGAATTGGCTACCAAGATCGTTTGAATTGACCCAGTTAGACCTTTTCTTGTGAGGTTTTCTGAAGTCGCAGGTCTATTCCAATAAGCCGCAATCGACCGGTACAATCGCTCATGTTCAGTTGAATCTATGCGACAGTAATTGTTGTACCACCTTTCAAAGTTATGGCGGAAATTTGAATGATGTCATATTCCATACATTCAGCCTTATTGTGAGTTTCACCCGAAAAATAATTGCTCCCCCGGAATTTTAAAAGCTCTTATGAGTTTCACCCGAACTACTCTTGTCCTAAAATAAACAAAATCTTGCTCAAAGGGTACCAGTATACCTGTTTTTCTTTCGTTCGCCGTCAAAAAATAACTGGCAGTTTAAGTTCTTAGATTCGATACATTTCACCCGAAATTAGTACTCACAGAAAAGGGGAATTTTCATTTTTCAAAAAGATTTTCATTTATACATCATCATCTTATTGAAAAACCCGTTAGAAACACATGATTTAATTTTTTACTTTTCAACTATTTGGGCAGTAATTATATATGTATGTACCAGACACGAGGCGTGACAACTTAAAACTCAAAAAATAAAAGTCCTTTAATGTAGAATTTTTATCATACCTCTTGAACTGCGCCTAATAATATTATAAGGAGTATAAATGAGGCAGTGAGAGCCATAGTGGCCTAACTGCAAATTAATCGAAATTGATTTTATTACAAAAATTGAATTTGTATATATTAAACAATATTTCTGCATTTAAATTTTTTGAATTGATAGCTCCATGCCATACTTATAAGACTTTTTGCATTTAGAAGGCAACCACAAAAAAATTCAAAGCTTGAGTGCTTAAGTTTCCTATCTGATCAGTTATAACGGTATTTTGAAAAATCATTAATGCAAAATCAAAAACCTTTTAATTTATTATCATCTTGCTAATAAAATCAAAATTATGTTCATTTATTTAAAAACTACAAATTTTTTATTTTTTTTTTAACCACAGGTGTTTTAAAATAATTTTGCTCTACTGAAAATAATGAAAAATGCAGTTAGGCCACTATGGCTCTCACTGCCTCAAATGTATTTCCTCTAGCCGAAATAAGTTTATTTTAAACACTCTTTGCTATGCATTTGCAGGTACTCTTAAGCAAAACGCCAAAGCAATCACAAACAAAACAATTAAATTAAATTAGGTGGCGCAACAGCTCGAGGAGAACCAGGGCCTAGTGACTTACAACTCACAACCATTCCTGTGTGCGTGTTTGTTGGCAGGAATGGAGGGGACCTACAGTTTTTTGCCGAGTCCGAACGGCTAAATGAGAAGCACTTTTTCATGACAAGTATACTCCTCGCAAGAGGCAGTACCTCGAATAAAACATTTCTGTTTTTAGGTGGCACGGCTGGGAATCGAACCCACACCTTCGGCATTACAGTCCTACGCACTAACCATCAAGCCACGAGGTACTACAAAACAATATCGCCCAAAAAACTTAATCGAATCGAAAAAAACAATAATCAATGCATTTCTTATGGATGAAACACTAGGTATACGATTTGCATTCACACACAAACAATCACAACACCGAAGATCCAAAGTATAAAAATAAAACTACCCCTTTTTCAATAGGAATGTGTGGCAGGAAACGACTCAATACTTCTTTAGTTTTGCTATTGAATTTTCATAATGAGTTCACTCAACTCATTCTTCACACTATGGGCAAACAGAAAGAAATCATCAGATTTTACTTTGAATTTGGGGCGGAATTTGAGTTAAGAAGGCAAAATCAGAGAATGCCTAGCTGTTTCGCATTCTAGAGCAAAAACTCTCGTATAGTATTTTATAATGGAGAATGAAGTGATGTTACGCATTCTCAAAAGGCTTGGCTTGGCGTAGAAGGGAAATTTGTGGGTTTGGTTAGATGATGTGCAGATTTAAGCGTTGTTTTCGTGAGTGATTTTATTAAAAGATAATAATCATTTCCCGTGATATGTAATAATAATGAGAAAATAATTAATTAATATAAGAGATTAAGGGCCTTATTGCGAGAGTCTATTCGAAAAAAGTCTATTCGACTTTTTTCTATTCTATTAAACTCTAAACTGGTATTGCCTTACACAGTAGAATATTGAAATAGAATCGACTTTCAAAAACAAAAAAATAATAAAGCTCTCAGCTGGAATTTCAATTGAAATGTCAAATCTGCGTTAATATCCTTCGAATTTTTGAAAATAAGTTTGGTTCAACGAATCTTTGACAATTTTGTTTGCGATAAGCAGGTTGCACTAATAGTTTGGGAGGACTAGAAGACTAAATATTATCTCATCGCAGCCACACAAAAAGAGGATGTCAATCGATATTTTTAGTCTTAACGTTTACAAGACTACTGGTCGGAAGCTTTATCTGCTGGCAATGGTTAGAAAATGCACTTTTCGGGTTGCATTTTCGGCTAAGTGTACCTATAAAAGCAACTTCTATAAATGTGGTATTATATGAAAGCTAAGACTGTTCTCTATCTACACGATACTAATGGTCGGACAGACTCTTTTTGGCTGTTGCGACAGTTCCGACCATTTTTATAGAAAAATTTGTCTCTTTTTAACATTGCTATTATTTTTATTAGGGAAAATCACATCAAATAGTAAAGAAAGTAGAATTTACCATTTTTATCAAGGTATTAAGATAATCCCTAATTTTGCCAAAAATGCAATCTGAAAAGTGCATTTTCTAACCATTGCAACCAGGTAAAGCTTGTCCGACCAGTAGTTTTGTAAATGTTTGGGCTAAAGCTATCGGTTGGTATCCTCTTTTTGCGTGGCTAAATTTTCTTTGGTTTGAGCTATTGGATTGTGCCGCCAACCACCATGCTCGTCAAAAAGTTAAAGGGTAGAGTTTACTGCATTTTGAGACTTTATTCCACTATTACTTACTTATCTTTATCCATTTTACAATGGATTAACAAAAATTAAGTTTTTAAATTATTTAAATTCAAGAAAAAAAATAAACTTCAAATCAATTCAAAATGTCAAGCTAGTTTTCAATTCACCTCAAAATAAAAACACACTCATTCCGAAAGTATTGAAAACGAAAGGAATTTCAAAACACCGAGAGTTTGAAAACGAAAGGATTTTTTAAGTAATCGGAATTCAGAACAGGGGTGAATGTATCTACAATTTGAATTTTCGAATTAGTTATAATTCTTTATGAGCGATTTGTGAACTGGCTTACGGAAGCACTCATTCCACTCAATATATGGACGCTTCGTCACTGGTATGTACATTACGGTGGTCGTTAAAAAAATTCATCCCGGAACCCGGATGGGCCCAAATCGGCTCTAAATGAAGAAAAAAAAATTCTTTAATGTTAGATATTTATTAATATAAATAAAAGAAAGTTGTTAAATTTGTAAATTCACTTTAATTACAATTTAATTTAGATAGCCGAGGACTTCTTCTGTTTTGTTTCGTAGCATCGTTCTTGTGTTTCGTTCGTTTGTCTATGTATTCGTATGTAGTTCGTTAAGTGTAGTTCTGTTTGACGGCTCTATATTTATTGCTTTCATTCGGCCTCTCCTGACCGTTGTAGGTCCTCCAAAAACTGAATACGCCTATCGACTTCATCTCTTCGCTCAAAGCATTGATCATCGAATCCCAAAAATTCGATCTTACTCGCTTCGTCTTCGGATAAAGTTGATTCTTCAGGATTCATAGCATTGTAGTTCTTCATCTTATCAACAGCAATTACTCCTTCAAACGCTTTTTGGGATACTTGATGTCCGGGAATATCTACTACTATATAGCAGTCGTTTGGAAGCACCTTGGTGACTATATATGGTCCTCGATATTTTGCTTCTAATTTTCTCGATTGTCTATTGCAAGAATTTCACGGGTAAGAAGTACCAGGTCACCAACGTTGTATTTTTTCACACATCGTTTTGAAATGTACCGTTTTTGTTGTATCTCTTGGTCTTTACTGATGTTCTCTAGTGCCGTTGTACGTTGGTTAGCGGCATTGGATTCTACAACCAACCATTCACGAGCCTGTTCGTTTAAAATGTCGCCATCATACCCTCTTGACAGGAAGTTAAAAAGAAGTTGAAGTGGACTTTCACGAGTTGTTCGATGAATTGTAGTATTTATACCATACTGTACTTGCCCTAGATTTAGATCCCAATCTGTACCATCTGGATCAGTAGACATCATAGCAATCGAAGGTGTAAGCGCTGTTGATTCTTTCGACTTGACCGTTGGCACGCGGATTTCCAGTCGCATTCTTGATGTGTTTAATGTTCTCTACCTTACAGAAGTTTTCAAACATCTTGCCAGTATATGATGTTCCTCTATCTGTGATTATTCGAACAGGTGGTCCAAATATATTGATGATCTCTTGAAGGAACTTCGAGGCGGTTTCCGCTGTGGTGTTTCGAACAGCTTTGAGAAGAACGAATTTTGTAAAGCCATTTACTGCTACAATCACGTAAGAATTATGTCTCTTTGACTTTATGAAAGGTCCTAGGTGGTCCATATGCAATGTATGAAACGGAATCCCTATTTTGCCTGCTGGGCACGCATGATATTGGCACTGAGGACAGGAATTCACATAACCCTTAACGCATTTCCGCATTCTTTTGAACCAAAATGAAATATTTATTCTTTTCAAAGTCTTGTCGACACCTGGGTGTCCGATATCGTCGTGATTATATTTCAAAATTCGATTTTTTACTTTTTCAGGAACAGCCCACTTTAACTGCTCATCTTGTTTTTTAAAAAGTCTCAGCTAACAACGACTTTAATAATTTAAACGCCTTGAATTGTGAAATTCCCATTTCAAATGTAACATCACCACGCAAAATGTCAGATAGCTGGATAAAATGCCTAAAATAGCTACAGAGTCCGAGAAACGATTGAAGTTGCTTTTTATTTCTAGGCACTGGAAAATTATCGGTGGTTTTTGTTTTTACATTATTGATGTCGAAAGTTCTATCTTTGATAACAAAGCCTAGGTATTCAACAGTGTCCAACAAAAAACTGCATTTGTCCAAACGAAGTTGCAGCTTGTATAATTTCATTCGTTTGAGAACCTTCTTCAATATGTCGATATTCTCGTGGACAGATCTCGTAGCTATAAGTAGGTCGTCTATATAAATTTGGACTTTTCTGGATCTGCAAAGATCGCTGAAAACATGATGGATATTCCTTTGAAAAACAGCTGGGCTATTAGTCAAGCCAAAGGGCATCTGACATACTCATACTGCTCATCAGGAACGACAAATGAAGTGTATTTTATGGAATTTGAAAGCCATTTCGCAGATCTCAGGTGAAAACTGTACAGCCGTGAAGATTCGCAATAAGGTCGTCTATGAGTGGCAGTGGGAAATGATCCCTTACTGTTTTTGCGTTCAGGGCTCTATAGTCGACACAAACCCTGATATCTCCAGTCTTCTTACGAACGATCACTACTTGACTTGTGTATTCTGATATACTAGGACGTATAACTCCTTTCTGCTGAAGCTCATCAATGACTTCCGCCAACTCGTCCCGTTCAGTATAAGAAAGTCGTCGCGGTGTTGATGATATTGGAATGTCGTCACTTAGGTTGATCTTCATCTTGTGAGGTAGATCCAGAAATTCATTCACATTGTCGGCTAAATATTCGTCTCAAAGTAACTTCTGCATTTTGTTCACAAGATCTGGTCCAACTTTAGGGTTGACTCTAATTTCCACATCACTCGGCTCGACTTCTATTCGCATCAACTCGGACTCAAATGCTTCATTTGACTGCTCGTTACTTTCGAAGACTAAACGTTCTCCACTAAAACTCCATCGAATTGTGTTCAAAAAGTCTTGTCTAAGGATGGCTGTTTTTGGGACAGTTTCAAATTCCAGTTTGTATTCGTTTCCGTTTTGAGCTTTGGTTTCGAATGCTGAATTGCATACCACATTGGTTTGGTTTAGACCTACCAGTGAACAAGATATCGTTTTGATGTTCATGACACCTGCTACTACGCCTTCACGAATGAGATTTTTGCAACTTCCCGTATCTACCAAAGCGCTAACACTTTTCCATCAATAACGATTAGCTTTCGATAATTGTCAGAGGGAACGCTCAAGGAGCAAGTTTCATTCTGCTGAGTTACCAGAGCAGCGTTGCGACAGTATTTGGCGACATGTCCGAAGCTTCGACATTTAAAGCAAAGTGGTTGATCTTCCACTTACTTCATTAGTTTGTTGTACAACTCTGTTCCTCGCCGCAAGTTTACCATCTTGTCCCGACATCCACTGGCGCCATCCATCACTGACGTTTACTTTTTCTTGATATTGTTCACTACGGCCAAAGATATTTACATTTGCGAATAACTCAACTGCATCACTGTGGTGTTCATCGTTTTTTTCCATTAAGTAAAATCTCTCGGTCGGTATATTGATTTGTTGTGCAACAATGTGAGATCCCCACTGTAATGCAATAAAAGGTGGTAACTTGTCAATAAAAATGGGTAATAATCCAGAGCACTGATTGACATCAATGCTTGCACATACAACACTAGAATATATTCCTCGAACAGCATTTGTATATTTAATAAACTCTCACCAGTCGTTTACTAATGGCAATTGCAATGCCTCATTACGGAAACATTGAGCTAACATCTCAGGTCTACCAAAGTTATCTCTCAATAACTCGATAATTTCTTCAGGGTCCTTCCTTGACATTAACATGATGCGTACTGATTCAAAAGCTGGTCCGAAGAGTGCTTTTCGTATCCTTGTTATATTTTCTTGAGCTGAGAATCCGCACAACACAGTAGACTGCCTTCGGTGCTCACTGACTGCCGGGCCAAAAGTTGTGGCATTTTTGTTTGTAAGTCAGGGACATCAGGGGACTTAATTGAACCATGTGCAACCACTCGGATACACTTTTTTGCTTTTGTTTTGAATCTTCAGAAATTTCGCTCGCATCTTCCTCGTCTTCGCTGAGTTCTAATTCAAGGAGTTTTTTTCTAGTTCCAGCTTCAACATTTCCTTGCGGACGGAGTGTTTAGAACTCTTTGATTATTTTGATTTTTTCCACGCTTCTGCCGATTTAAATACTTCTGGTTGCGTCATGGTGCTTATTAATTCAATTAATTTTGACTGTAATGTTTCAATGTTCGCATCGACAACTTTAAAATTATTCCCCATTTGCTGCACCTCAATGTCGGAGAATGTGCCAAGAATTTGTCTGAGATTTAGTCCACGAAATCCTCAAATTTTGTTTGTAAATCCATATTTTGGGGTGGATTTTTTTTTAATTTATTTATTTGTCTCGTCCCCTACTTCGCACTTCACAAGGGAAATTTTTTCGCGAATTGTTCTTTATTTTTTAATTTCTAATTAAAATAACTGGGTGAAAGGCTGAATTTGGACCCCACTTCTGGATTTTGTTAGATATTAATATAAATAAAAGAAAATTGTTAGATTTGTAAATTCACTTTAATTAAAACTTAATCAAGATAGCCAAGGACTTCTTCTCACAATGATCTCTTAACGAGTCGTCGTATCGTTCTTGTGTTTCGTTCGTTTGTCTATGTATTCGTATGCATCTGTTTCTTAGTTCGTTAAGTGTAGTTCTGTTTAACGGCCCTTTATTTACTGCTTTCACTAATTTTTTCAGATCTTTATTTTCATCTCTTATAGTCGCTGTAGGGGTAAATTAAATTTCTGATTTTTTTGCATGATAGAAAATTCGGGTAAAATATGCCAACAAAATTCAGAGCATGTAGGCTGGAACTAGACAAGAAAAAATCCTATAGGAGTTGAGTAATATCTCCACCCGCTTGGACGGGAGGGGCAATCTAATAAAATATTTGCATTAAATAAAAAACAATTAATTAAAAAGCAACGGCAATACTTACAGTAAAGTTTTGTAGCTTTTTGGAAAGCCAGTAGTCCCTTCTTACGGCTTGTTTTTTAAATTAAGTTTTTTTGATGAACAGTTTTGGAAAAAAATTGTTTCAAACTCAACATTTTGAAGAAAAATTATTATTTCTTTTTTTTTAAATTATAGGTTTGAAAACAGATTTTGCTGAAATTGTTTATTCAAAGAGCTTTATTTAATAACCAACTATTAAAATTGACTTCTGGCTACAAAAAGCTACAAACTGCAAGTGTTGCCGTTGTTTTTTAATCATTTTTTTCTATTTTATGCAATTATTTTACTAAATAACCGCTCCCGACAAGGCGGTGGGAGATATTACACCCCTCCGGTTGGATTTTTTTCTTGTCTACTTCTCACCTACATGCTCTGAATTTTTCGGCGGATTTTACGCGAATTTCCAAAAAAAAAGGGAAAATATAATTTACCCCTACAGCGACTATAGGGGATGAAAATAAAAATCTGAAAAAAATTAGGGAATTTTGTTTTCTTTATTTAGAGCTAATTTAGGCTCATCCAAATAATAAAACTCAAAAAAAAAAAAAAAAACATTAGAACGACCACCCTTATGTACACATCTATTAAATTTTTGTATCACTACAAAAATATTTAAATAGAAATAAAAGTCTTATATATAGTTCAATTCAAATTAAATTAAAAGTTGCATCACTTTATAAGGCTCATGTCAAGATTTTGAAATAAGAAATAAAACTAATAACCAGTTTAACTTACTTGTTCCAAAATGATTAGCTATCTGTTCCCATGCTTGAAATCTAAAATCATTTTTTCTATAGTTTTTGTGGTTCATATTCCAAATAACTTCATGTTGATGTACCACAGCAATAAAATTTGTCGTATTGAATTCTCTCAATATCGGCGAGTTTTGTTCATCTTCATTTTGTGTGTCCTTTAATATTTTGTTTATTTTTCATATTTATACAAATTAAACTTTAAAGCAAAAATGTGAAAAAATAATACCTCAGGTGATGAATCATTTGGTTCAGTTTTGAAATTTTTCTGGGATCCTAACGGATCTTCTCTGGAAACAAACGAAAAAGTATTGATTAATGTTTTATGATCATAACTTTTTTTTTATTATCGCTTACTTTTTTTCTTTTAACTGCGGTCCCAAGAATAGCATTTGATTGTAATATTTCCAGTGTTTATCTTCTTCTTTTACTGTTTTTAAATAATTTCGAACAAATAAATCTCTAAATACTTTCCATTTCTTTCTGCAATCTACGACTGCAATGAAAATTGGTTTAGCGTTGAAAAAATAACATTAAATTATAAATTTATTCATTACTTAATTTTAAGTGATGAAGTGAAAGATTTGCTTTGCTTAGTAAATAATTTTGTTCAGAAAAGTGTTTTGTGTGAGTGTTTTGCAAAAAGTACGTACTTACCCGATATTCCGGACGAATCTGCAACCTCCTGCCATGCAACACACCTTAATTTAACATTCTTGTAGTTATTGAATGTCGTATCCCATAAAATGCGTTGTTTTTTAATTGCTTCTATAAATTCATCATTTGAAAACTCAATTTCTTCAATCCTTCGTTTTTTCGTTTTATTTTCGTTATCTGAATCCTGTATTGATTAAAATTTGAATTCTCATACTGGGAAAAATTTGAAAATATTACCAATACAGATGAAACGCTATCATCATCATCAGATTCCCTCGTTTGCTCTAAAGATCTAGCCAAACTTAATCTGTTCGAAATTCTTTAGTTAAGAAAAATTAAATAAATTAATCATTTGATGTATAGTTTACTTCTTGCTTTTGAGAAATGGAACTAAGTATAGCATTTGCTGGAAATGAGGCCAATTGTTAGTTTTTTCATCTGGATTTTTGGAATAACTTCGAGCGAAATTGTCCCTCAATGCCTTCCATTTTTTTTTAACTTCATCAACTACAAGAATAGTAAATAATTTTAACTAAATAATAAAAAAAAAAAGTCTACAATTAAGGCACCTGATGATTCAAGTGAATGTGCAATCTTTCTCCAAGCCTTCAGCTTTTTGTAAATACTTTTATAATTCTTATTATATAGATTCCATAGTATTGGATATTTTTTTACTTCCTCAATTACTAGTTCAGGAAAATTGTTTCTAGTTTCCGATACGACAATAGGATTATATGAATCATTCTGCTCCACAACGGGTTTGCTAAGGACAAGATAAAAAAAATACAGTTTATATTGTTAAATAAGATCAGATTTTGTCTTAGTCATTATTCCGAAGATTCGCCCTGCGACCCCTCGGAATCCTCACACTTCTATGGTGTGCGCATTCTGAAGTTTGAATTGGATTTCGTTGGGAAGAAAGTTATTATAATATAATTAATAATTTTAGCCAAAAACACTAATCCAAAACATGCAATTAAACAACAAAAAATTTTACATTGTATCGTACTTTAAGAATTGAAAAATTATTAAACAAAACAAAAAACTAAAAAGAAAAAACAAAATGGACACCGACTAATAGAGAACAGCACTCTCCATACTCTCGAAGGCCGTTACTACAATTTTCATACTTCTGAGTTTGAATATAGAACGTAAAAACTCCAAAAATATATTTATTTTAAAGTTTAATATTTGTATGTGCTTTCTTTTCCAATTATTTCAAATTAAATTTTGTAAGTATTAAAAAAAAAGCTCATGTATTTCTTTAAAACTAGTATCCACCCTGTGGTCGAAACACGACCATTTGGTTTAGAGGTTTCAAACTCCCTTTGGAGTTCTCTCTCCCCATTCTGCAAATGTGTCGCTTGGGCACAGTGCAAATATCTAAGGTAATATACTGCGCATATTGTCAAAATTGTATTTGTCAGAAATAAAAAATGGCTATTCGTGAGACACGTAAACGCAACACCAAATTTTAACACATATTTTGATAGATGCGCAGAAATGAAAAAAATTGAAACGCTAGTGATATTACATTTAACATAATGAACTTTAGTTACACAGGATCCTACAACAACAGTAGGTAGTTACTTCTTATCTACCTTGGGTGGCCCTCTTCATGTTGTTGCCTTATCAGTTCTTCTGGCTTTGGTCGTTCATCCCACAGTCAAAAGTTTCATACAATAGTCAAAAGAATAAAAGCAGAGCTTTTTTTTTTTTAAATACTAAAACAAAAAAATTATTGTTTACAGCTTTTAAAGCGAAGTATACTGTACAAAAAACATGTATTTCTTTAATATGAGTTATATTTTTATTATATATTTCATCTCTCCCAAAATTTCATACTTCTACACACAACCCTTAAAAAGATAAATTTCAATAACCTCAAAAAAAAAAAATTCAAATAACCATTACCAAGCTTAACGGCTGCATGGACAAATAATTTTGAGATTCTGCACATCTGTGGGATAAAACCTTTCTAACAGTACTTAATTCATGCTTCTGCGTTGAGTATTAACGGAGAAAAGTGTACTGAAAGAATTTAAAAATGAAAATTTATATTTTCTGCCTTATATGAAGATTTATCCTCAAGAAATAAGACCAATAAATCAGAGGCAATATCCTAACTACAAATTTTCAAAAAAAAAATCAATAGGGCCTTTACGGGATTATGGGAAGAGTAGGAAAAGAAAACAGTAATTTCCTATGTACATTACAGAGAATTAATGACTGTTATTTCTACTTTACTCTAGCCAGAATGAGAGCGCTATAACTTGGCCTCACCAATCTTTCCGAACAAAACAAATGTTGTTCCCTTGCATTTTTGGCGAGTAACAAAACGCACACAGGAATGGTTGAGAGTGGGTCTCACGGAATGTCACAATAGATTTTTTTAAATACTTTAGCTCTGTATCGGAATTTAAAATTCTTGAAAAACTATAATCAATAACTTACCTATTGCCCTGTGTGATGAATGGTCGTACGAAATCTAACTGCCTAAAATACGTCCATGCACTTTTGTTGTTTGGATACTTAACACATTCACGACCCAAATAGACTTTAAGACATTTCCACTTTTTCTTGCAATTTTCAGCTGAAATTGTACCGATTAGTTTTGTATAACTTTTTTTTTTTTAGTTTAACCACTTACCCGGTAGGTCCAATTTAGATGAAATTTCATTCCAAGCATCTTCTTTTAAATCTCTGCTTTTAAAGTTAGGATCATTGAGGTCCCACAATATTGGCCGTTGTTTTACTTCTTCAATGAACTGTGGGATCGGATTTCCTATGGTCGTTGATTTTCTCTGGTTTTTGGATTTAGCATGCATTGAATCCGACAGAGATGCTTCAACGTCAGTTTCTACACTAGAGTCAGAGGAGTTACCGCCTTCTTTATCAATGCAAAACAAATTACTGCAAGGTAAGGTAATGTTAAAGAATTTTTTTAAATACGACGTGATTCGGAATGAAACCTTCTCTTTTTTATTTGCGGAATCAGAAAATTCATATCTTTAGCATATTTCCACTCTGTAGCAGTTCTGCGCGGCGGCGGCAAATCATTGTCCACTGGTTTCAACCTTTGACGACAAAGTGTCGACCGAAGACTCTTCCACTTGTTTCTACATACATTCACTATAATAAAATATAAAAAATAATTATTAAACAAAAGTTGCTTCAAAATTTGTTATTATTTATTTTTTCTTTAGAAGGTACCTGGAAGATTTAATTGTTTTCCAACTTCTTCCCAGGCATCTTGTCTTTGTTTTTGATTGTTATAGCCCGGATAGTTTGAGTTCCACAAAATCTCTTTAGCTTTTACTGCACTGATGATTTCTATGGCCGTCATGTTTAAATTTTATATTTGTATATTAATAATTTGTTTAGTATCGAGAACGGGTAAACAATTTAAAACTTTTGCAAAATTGCAAAATAAAACTGGGATTCAAAACCAAAAAATGGTTACTTGACGCGTCGCCATCGCTGCCATTTCATGTATCTTGTAGTAGGTGTAGCGAGAAGTAGCCGCTTGTCGCAGCCGCGGACGCGCCTTGCGCTCAATGAGTGCGTTTAAAGACATTTTGAAATCAGCGATTGTGTTTGACCCTGTTTAGACTGTGACTGCTCACTATGCCTTGATGATGAGTTAATTGGTGAGATTGTTGGGGATCTCTTTTCTCCTCGTCTATTTCATTTACAAGCCCAGTATCATGATAAATGACGTAGTGAAAAAGAACAATCTAAACTAAAAGAAATTAAAAGCAAATTAAAGGTTGTGTCAGTTAAGTTATTTCCTTGTGAAATTTTGCGAGTTTGCTATAGCCGCGTTTTATTATCGCTCAAAACCCATATGGTTCACCTCGTGAAAATAAAACGATGTGGGTTAGTGCAAAAGCAGTGCTGTATATCAGTCTCTTTTTTTCTTATGTCTATTTGTTTTTCATGTAAGCACTTGTCTCTTTTCCTCTCTATTCCTAATACTGCTGACAAATCGCTGACATCCATTCACAATGGTAAATAGCCCTCTGCCGGCCAGAGTGAAAACCTCTATCTGGGTTATTGAAATTGACCTCGATAGAAACCTAGATCCCATGTTGTTTTTGTAATACATGTTAAAAGATAACCTCCCCAAGGGGCACGCTAAGTTTGTGATAAGTTGTGGTGACTTCTGAGTAACAAAATGACGGTCGCATTTGTTAAAAAAGAACTAGTCACAGGAACACCACTGTAACCAAAAAAGCGCAGGGGCAGTCATATTGTGCAACGAAATTCAAGTTACTTTGTAGTTAGACGTAACACTTGTGTAATCAATGTAGATCGTTTAAAATAAGTTTCTTTAAACTGGATTGCAACAAGTTTTAAAGGTTACAGTCAAGTTCTTGTTGACTTTATAGCAACATATCAATTAGTCTTTGGGGAGTTTACAAAGACTGAACTGAAACCTACCGAATAGTTATTGAAAAGTTTTTCGTAACTATATTTTAAGTTGATTTGCATATACTTTTTTAGTTTCAGAAATGTATTTCTTACTAGAATATGAAACTAAAAATATAGTCAGACATTTGTGATGTGACAACTGCTTTTCTTTCATCTTCTATCAATTAATTGAAACAGATTATATTAAATAACTAATTTTCAAGGTCCTAAGTATTAATTTTTCACTGCGCTCGCAGTTGAATCAATTAATATTCATTGCTACCCCCTTCAAAACTTTCGCGCCCGTGAAATGGATTGATTTTAAAGTATTTTGTTAGAAAAATTAGTACCCTTATATTTTCTAAAAGATTTTTTTTTTAGAAATTACTATCAAATATTGAAATATTGTTATATTTTATAAATTTCGAAGTGCAAAATGAAGGTTTTAATATATTAAATAAAAAAGAAAGTGTAACACATTTTATTTTTATTTTTTTTTTTGAAGACAAAAAATCAATTTCAGAAAAAAAAAATATGGCTGAGAGTAGGTTTCCTTTCAATAACCCAATAGCAACTGATCTTTTAGTCCAGCTCAGGGTCGGATTTAGTGGAATGGTTCATATGAGTGAAATTATATGGATACTGACATCAATGATGACAGTAGATAATACCAAATTTAACTTATTTTTGACACAAAATAATTATTTGTGTCAGGACTCATGATTGTAAATAGTGTTAATCAAAAGCCTAATAGCCATGATTTAAGTGCATTTTTATCTCCGCTTAAATAAAGTATAGACAAAAATGCACTAAAAGGAAAGGCTTTTATCTGCTGGGGCGCCCAAAGGAAGCAAGATATAAAAAAAAATATTGTGATGCTTCCGTCATTTTGCCATGCTATAGGAAAGTGTACAGAAATTTAAATCGTTAAATTAAATTAAAAACTTATTAAACCAAATAAAAAGTGAAATTAAATTAAATAATGATTGAGTAGATACTTGCAGTACTTTATTTAAAAAAATATATAAAACAACATGCTTTACTGCATCAAATCCTGTAAACACGCCTATAATACTGTGTACAAATTTTTCATTTCACAGGCAAATTTTGTCTCATATTTTACATAAAGTTATGCTAGGTGATGTTTTTTAGGTAAATACATTATCGTAGAATACGTTTTAAATATTAATCACTTCTTGGCAAAGATACTAAACCAACAAGATAGTAAGGGACAACAGCAGAAATAACAAAAAATATTTTTTTTAATGTTGAAAAATAACTTTAAGCGCCCTGCCATTACCAACAAAAACTAGTTCGCCCATGGGCGGGAATTCCTCATGAGATGACAGATGAATCTCATCTAAATCACTCGATTAAAATACATTTTTTTTACAACAAATTTGCTATTTTTACATCAAAATATCATAAAATATCTATTTAAAAGTATTACACGGTAATTTATTTACCTAATAAACATCACTTCACATTACTTTATGCAGAAAATATTAGACTTAGTTAACTTGTGAAATTAAATATTTTTACACTCTTTATTGCAGGGATTTTTACAGGATTCAACGTTGCATCGCACCATATTTTATATATCGTTTAATAAAGTATTGCAATTATTAACTATACTAATTTTTATTTCACTTTTGTATTTAGTATGATAGGCTTTTTTAAACTTGTTTAATGATCTGAAAACTCAATACGCATAGCAAAATAACAGATATGAATCTCTTTTTGTTTTTTTTTTTAATCTTGCTGCCTCACTCATTTCTTCTTTTTTTTTTTTTTTGCTACAATAACCCTTTTGAAACTGTGCAGAAACTGTTATAGGTTAGTACTCAAGGAGTTTCAGAAACTTCTTTGAAACATTTACGAACAAATCTTTCAGAGCGTTCTTTTTCTTAACAAATCTGTGGTATTTTTATTTTGTCAAACAAAGAACTTGTTATTCTCTGACGATATTTTTCTTTGTTATTTAGAGCTGTGTATCTGCAATATTTTGTATAGTTGCGAATTTCTCGTTATGATTTCGAGTTGCTTTTGGAGAGCTTTTAAAATGTAAAAAATATTCAAACAATTAGTACTTTAATTTTCATACAATTATCAAATCAAATTTCCCTTATCTATATTTTTGTAAGAAATTGAATCATTTTCATATAATATAGGACAAAATTTCCATTATAAGAAAATTTGTCCAAGTCCAGTGCTATTTATGGATAAAGTTTAAATTTTAATCAAAAAATATCTGAAATCAATTTCAAAAAAGAAAATCTACAACATTAAATACTAAATAGAAAATAATTACACAAGTAAAAGTTCCAAATGAATTCCAAATTCAAACAACAAGATTTTGGAATAAATGAACGCTGAACGTTACTAAAGGCCTGGTCAAACAGAACGCGATCCGGCGATACGATCAATACTTCCCTGTGTAAAAAAGATCGCGGCGATCAAATTTTGTTTGTAATTTCTCACAAAGATCGCCGGATCGCGTTCTGTTTGACCAGACCTTAAAAGTTGGCTTTAATGAAGAATTGGAACGCACTGCCTTTGAAACAACATGCTTTCCCTCAGTGACTGCTCAGTTACAACAAAAGTGACAGAAGCAGCTGTTGTACTAGAGTTGCATTCAAACCCTTCAATAACTCCAGAAATAGGAAACAATTCTGTGACCATTTGCATGTAGTTCTTGTTGCAATTGCAATTAGGTTTTTTCTTCTCATTTCGATTTCAATTGCTTGCAATTTTTTTTTGTTATTTAAGTTAATTTATTTAGGTTTCATTTGGTTCAAAAAGTATAATTTTTTCTACTTCAATAATATGAATTCCGCAAACACATGTATACTGCAAATTAAAAAGCAGCAAATCTTATTTCATGCAAGCCAAACAAAAGAATTTTTTTAACATAAATATTAGGGTGTCTGTAATTTTACAAAATAATTTTTTAAACGTTAAATCAAATTAAGTGACCAAAACATCAAATTATTTCCTATCATAATTGAATTAAAAATCGTAATATTTTATACAAAACTCTTTTGACTAAGAATAGCTGCAGTAATAAATAAAAAAAAATAAAACGCGAAAAGAACAAAACACATACAAATTTGTATGAATAAATGCCATATCGAATAAAATTTTGTTATATATTTTTTTAGGACATTCATATTTTATTAAGGGGCTATCTGCCATTAAAAACATTTTGGGAAATAGACACCCTTATAAATGGTAGTTATTCTTAAAGAATCTGACGTTTTCACTTTGTTACAAAAGTGTTATATATAAGTTTTACTGTAATATAATCAACTAGACAACAGAGAGACACTTTGAAGTTGCAAAAGATCAAAGTCACAAAACAGTTTCACTTCTGTTTTTAAAAACGGCTAATTAATATAAGGTTACATTGAAACACATGGATTACGACTCAGTTACTATTAAGCCACGCCTATTTAATTTTTAGTCTCACTAAATAAGAACAGTCACCTGAATATAACAGAGTTGGAACTCAAATAGTTTAAAATACAATGGGAGCATTCAAAAACTTCACAAAAACTTCAAGAAAACAAAGATGTTTTAAGAAAACTTTGGAGTTATTCATGTGAAACCAGATTTTTGAATTTCTTGTTGCAAAATTCAAATCTGTGCCCCTTGGGTCGACCCAGACCCAGAGATAATAAAACGCAGCTTATATGTAACTACAGATAAAAAAAGTGCATTCACGATCTGTTAAGGTTTAACTAAAGACAAAAATATGCATGAAAAAACATGAAATAGGCTAGTTCAGCAACAATTATCGATATGAGTGACATCTATGATTCAGCTTCTTAACTGTTTATTTAGATGTAGTAGTGTTTCACTTTTCTACACAAGTATAAGTTAGCAACGCTCTAACTTTTAAGTCCTCGTCAAATAGAGTGCGCGGTTCGGTGATCTTTGTAAAAAATTACAAAAATTAGACCATCGCGTTCTTACTTTCCAGGTAAAGTATTGACCATACCGTCGGACCGCACTCTGTTTAACCAAGCCTTTGCTTTTATAAAACTTGAGATAAATGATAGGATTGAGTAGTTTATTGAAAAAAGAAAATATTTTTCACTTTTGTACAAAAGTGAATTGTATGTAGTAGACCTTAACCCCCATATTAATAAACGGTGGATCACAACGTGCTAGCATTTATATCTGTTAACTAGTAATTCTTATTAACAAATGCGTAATAGTCTGTGACGTGTGTTAACGTACGGTTAACTTTAACTAGCCAGATTCCACGTATAATGAAGGGATAACTTCTTAACACATACACGCACGCGTATGATAGCACCGTTTACTACTACCAGTATACACTTTGTAAGGCAGTGCATGCATGTGACACATGTATTAGAAAATCACCATAATTTGATGAAGTGGTGAAATCTTTTTTAATAAGAAAAGTTATCAAGCAGACAAGTTGTCTATCCGTGTACCTGTTAACACGTGTGTTAGGGAGCAGATACCAGTTTTGTATGCTGTAATTGTAATATTTGATACCAGTTGGCTTTGTCATTTATTTTATGACATATACTATGGGAAATATTTAAACTATTTACACGATTTTATCATTAATGGCGTGAAAATTGAAGAATGTATGGCAATTTGTCACGTTTAAATCTAACAAAAGAAAAACTTACTGTATTTGAACTGTCATTTAAGGCCTGGCGCCCACTAGGCAACTTTTAGTTGCTCGCCCCAGCAACTTTTTGTTGCTCCCGATCCAATTACATTGGGTTATATGGGAGAGCGCCCACTAGGCAACTAAGTTGCCAGCAACTTTAAGTTGCTCGAAGTTGCTCGCGGAACTTTTTGCCGGCAACTTTAAATTGCTTGCCCCTGCCCACTGAGCAACTTTGTTGCCGGCAACTTTATCTGTCAAAAATGGCAGTGTTCAAAGATTAAACTTTCATGTTGATTTTCAGATTTCTGAATTCATAAATCTGACTGAAATTGTATGCATAGATAACATACCAAAATGGCTTCCTTTAAGAATGAGACAAAGCCATTTTTACATGCGCAAAATGAAACAACAAGCTGTCTACAAAAAGACTAAATTCAAAATAATTGAAATTCAAAGTGAACGGCCTCGTGGTAAAGTTTTTTTCGGGCTAAATTCGTAGAAATTCGTAGTTTTCGGCGGTACGTGAACAGACATAATTTTTGTATTTTTTTTAGAATTTTAGATGTGGACAATATTCTCAATTTATTAAGCAGTAAAAGTTTTATGATCCAAGGATCTCCTTATATAAATAATGAATTAATATATAAATAAATATCTTAAATTCACAAGTTAATATATTTTAATTCGTTTATTTTGCTATTTATTGACGTTGAATTGGAAATCAGGCACTAGAAAGGAGTAAAATGGTGGCAAAAGTCAACATACAAAAAAAAACTCAAATGTCAAATTCCAAAAAATTACTGGGAAGTTGCATAGTGGGCGATGGCCAGCAACTTTAGTTGCTTGGAATTGCCGGCAACTCCGAGCAACTAAAAGTTGCCGGCAACTAAGTTGCCCAGTGGGCGCCAGGCCTAAGAATGATTTTCACACAATTTGACCTCTATTACACGATGATTCTTTGCGTCTGACTCTTTTCGAATTTTCATGGGTGCGAAGGAGAAAAAGCATCGGATTTCACCTTCGCACTCATTGAATTTTGAGAAGAGTCAGACGCAAAGAATCATCGTGTAATAGGGGACTTTGCAATTTTTGGCAAAAAGTTTCTCGAAAATGTTTTTAGTTTGCTGAATGTTTTCATCGCAATTAAATCAACCGGGATTCGTCCATTCAGCAGTTTTTCGAAACATGCGTTTTCGAAGCCAAAACTGACAGCACATTTTGTCAATACAAAAAAAAATCACTTCAATTAACGTTATAGCGCCATTTTTCTGTTAAATATTTTCTTGCACGGCTCTCAGGATTCTTGTTGTTAAAATAATCAATGCTTTCATAAAGAACACAACAAGAAAATTATACAAAAAGTGTTACAATAATAAAATAAATAAAAGTTATCTGGCGATTATTTTTCGTATGAAAGAAAAAAAATTAAATAACGCTGCACCCCTAACCCTAAAGAAGAAAACCACAGTATTCATCCACTAGTGTGTTTTTCAAGTTTTTATTTTTTGTGTTACTCATGAACTACCTACTAACGATTTTCACCACTTGAAGTTATTTGAATCATCCTAGAGTTCACAAACTCAATAAATATCTCAAAAACAACCACTAGCTAGAGTGTTATAGCGAACGAATTGAAAGCTTAAATAAGTAATTATGTTTGGAGGAACGAAACCTACTTTTGGCCAAGCTCCTGCAAATACTGGTTTTGGCTTTAATAGCACAACCACTGCATCACCATTTGGACAGTCAACATTTGGAAAACCGGCTACTGGTGGCTTCGGACAAGCTCCTGCTTTCGGACAGCAACAAAACACTTCGTTGTTTGGCGGAGCACAAAATCCCAATCCTGGACTATTTGGAGCAAGCACTTCTACAGCTTTTGGAACAACAACAACAGCTCAGCCGTCATTTGGAGGTAATTTTTGTATGTTAAAATATAAATTAGATTCTCGGATTATGTGTCTTATCCTCGGCATTAATTCATAAGTTTCAGATGCGTACTTCTAGGTACTGCCGATCTTATATGGTATACTTTCTATTCCAATTCTTTAGTCTAATTTTCTTCTCGTAACACCCATTCTTTTCCTTTATTGGGTTTACGACTTGCATTGAATCGTAATCTAGTAAGTTTATGCAACTTTTTTTGCTATACAAGTTAGTATCTCCCGTATCCATGTGTAGATGTTCATTGCCGAAATAATTCGACCTAAAAACCCATATGATGTTTTATTCGTCGTATGTTTGCCTTAGATAAGAAGTGGGTCATGTTTGTATTAAAAAACATTTATTCTTCCTTGTCGCAAAAATCATTGCGTTTAGCTTGTTTCATCACTCACGTTTGCGAAAAAATTCATTATTTTATATGAAAATTTCACTTCGCTTTCTTAACACACACTTCGTTAGACCATGAGTTGGTCCATTGTGAAACCACATGAATCTAGGAGACCCTTTTCTTTACTCGGCGAACCATTTGGAACAAATAGGCGCTTCCTATGAAGGAAAAACCTCTGAGAATTTTCAGGGACGAAATATTTATTTTTTTGGTGGGACGCTGCTAACAAAGCTACCTTCAAAGCGATTTTTTTTGTTTTTAACTTTTGATGTTTAAGTTTTTTGTCAACTCCTTTTTCTATTTTTGCATCTTTTACACCATAGCTCTCAAACAAATAGTTTGCCCAAGTTATAACTATAGCTCATAATTTTTAACAGTCCTGTTGAGAATAATTATTTTCGTTGATTAAAAAAAATTCAAGTATACGTGGAAAGCTCAGTGAAAATGACGATGAGTTAGTACATGGCTGTCCTCCCTCTTGCTCTTAGAACAGAAATACTCCTTGGCATACCTCTGAATAAATTATCGATATTTTGCTGTGGTATTTGGTCTAATACTTAAGTTGTTGGCCTTAATTTTTTCCCTTTAATTGTCTGTCAAGTATGTCTCACACATGTATACTTACTTACTTACTTAAGGTGGCGCTACAATCCGGGGTGGACCAGGGCCTCAACCAACAATCTTCTTCCAGCCGGCTCGGTTTCTAGCTAGCTGTCTCCAGTTTCGCACGCCAAGTTGGTTGAGGTCCTCTTCCACTTGCGTGCGCCAACTTCGCTCTACTGCGTTGTCCCACGGGGTTGGATTCAAAGACTTTCCGGGCCGGAGCATTGGTGTCGATTCGCTCTAAGTGACCCAGCCATCTTAGTCGTTGGCTTTTCACTTTTGTGTTAGGTCGGTGTCGCTGTACAGCGCATACAGTTCGTTGTTGTATCTTCTTTTCCATTCCCCATCTATGCACACGGGACCAAAAATCACCCGGAGAATTTTCCTCTCAAAACAGCCTTACGCGTTGTCATCCACCGTAAGCAGTGTCCATGCCTCTGCACCATACATCAGTAGTACCGGGATGATAAGCGTCTTATACAGGAAGAGTTTAGTTGCTCGAGAGAGGGCTTTGCTTCTCAATTGCCTTCTTAGCCTGAAAAACAGCGATTGGCAAGAGTAATTCTTCGTTTGATCTCAGAACTGGTATCGTTCACTGAGTTTATAGCGGATCCTAGGTAGACAAAGTCTCTAACCACCTCAAAATTATAGCTGTCTATAGTGACGTTCTATCCTAGACGTCGGTGTTGGGTGTCCTTTCTTGTTGACAGCATATATTTCGTTTTGCTTTCATTCACCGTTAAACCCATCTTCTTGGCTTCCTTCTCAATGCTCACAAAAGCACCACTGACATCACGCTTTGTTCGTCCGATTATGCCAATGTCGTTAGCGTAAGCGAGTAATTGGACGGATTTTTGAAAGATTGTGCCTCTAGTGTTGACGTGAGAGTTTGCACTATTCTTTCAAGAACGATGTTGAAGAAGTCGCATGACAGCTCGTCGCCTTGCCCAAAACCTTTTTTGACATCAAAGGTATCGCTGAGGTCTTTGCCGACCTTGATGGAGCAGCGTGCATTCTCCATCGTCATCCTGCACAAACGGACGAGTTTGGCAGGGATGCCAAAACTAGACATAGCTCTATATAGCTCGTCTCTATAGATGCTGTCATACGCGGCCTTGAAATCGATGAAAAGGTGGTGGGTATCGATTTGAAACTCCTGGGTTTTCTCCAAGATCAGCCGTAGTGCGAATATTTGGTCGATGGTGGACTTCCCTGGCCTAAAGCCACACTGATATGGACCTATCAGGTTGTTGACGAATGGCTTCAGGCGTTCACAAAGTAAAATAAATAAATTGGGTGGCGCAACAGCTCGTGGAGAACCAGGGCCTAGTGACTTACAACTCACAACCATTCCTGTGTGCGTGTTTGTTGGCAGGAATGGAGGGGACCTACAGTTTTTTGCCGAGTCCGAACGGCTAAATGAGAAGCACTTTTTCATGACAAGTATACTCTTGGAGGATTTGTTAGTTCCTCGCAAGAGGCAGTACCTCGAATAAAACATTTCTGTTTTTAGGTGGCACGGCTGGGAATCGAACCTACACCTTCGGCATGACAGTCCTACGCACTAACCATCAAGCTACGAGGTACTACGTTCACAAAGTACGGCAGAAAAGATCTTGTAGGCGATATTAAGAAGGCTGATGCCTCTGTAGTTGGTGCAGTCCAGAGGATCGCCTTTCTTGAGGATCGGGCAAACAATGCTGAGGTTTCATTTATCAGGCATGCTTTCCTCCGACCATATTTTACAGATGAGCTGGTGCATACTCCTAACCAATTCATCGTCAGCCGCTTTGAAAAGCTCAGCCGCAAGGCCATCAGCTCCAGCAGCTTTATTGGACTTAAGTTTAGATATGGCTATCCTCACTTCGTCAACTTTTGCTTTTTATACAAAAAAGGAATTCAATCCGTTACGTTTTAACTTTTCGCAAGTTTATCCATTTTTTTTCAAATATTCTTCTTTCAAAACTATTTTGGCTTTCCCATCAACCAAAAAAAAATAATTTCTGATCGCAACTCACTGAAGTTACTTCACGAAAAAGGAATACAAAAAAATTAAGTACAGTATGAGTGTTTTTAACTCTTGACGATGCCAAATTTTGTTGTTTTATGACATTATCTTCATCTAGTTTCCGTATATTAAAGTTCAACCTTTAGGGCCAATTTGCTTAAAGCATTTCGCAATTTTAATCAATGATTATTGCAATTGGTAAATTATGATCGAATGTGATTCTGATTGATTTAACAAAACTAAATTTAAATTAACAAATCGCTATAGGCGCATTTTAGGATTTCTTGGCATAACGACCAATTATGTAATTGCTTCTCCGACAGTTACAGTCCTAACCTTATGCGGCGCTCCCTGGAAAACATAGTTTTTTACGATGTGACATGTGACCTGATTGTAAACTTGTTTAAAAATTAAATTACCTTCCGGCTTGACCATTACGCGGTCAAATTCTCAAATGCACAGATATAAATGTTTGCACAAACAAATTTAAAGTAACGTTTCGGGGGAGTAGCCAAAAAAATACTTCATAATGTACCAAGTTTCAAAAAATTCGGCCAAGCGGCCAGTAAAAAGGAGTTTTTGTAATTTTCTCAAAAACGCCGAGTGGTAGATACTAAGTTTTTAGTGCCCAACTAAAAATTGATAAAAGTACTATAAACAAAAACAAAATTATTACTTCAAACGTATTTTTTTCTTTGAATACAAATATTTTTTTTTTTACTAAATGCCTGTAAGACCTTAGGTCTTTTCAAAGGCAACCTGAATTGCACGGCATTAGTTAGAAAGAGTAGGTAGAAGCAAAGGAAAGATTTGGCACAATGGATTGAGATCAAGATGTTTACTATCTCATTAAACCGGTGGCATCCAGTTAAAAATCCCCTCTCTAACCAAATTGGCAAAATGGGTGAACCTCCATACGACTCATTTCTTTATGGACTTATCGTCCACAACTACCAATCTAATCTTTGTGTGCGAGGTTGCCCGAAATGACCTTGGCACACAGTACACCGTGATGGTTTTTCAAAGCTAGCGCTATTTCTCACAAGATTAAAAACTTATTTTCATTTTTTGAAACTTTGTTTTAAGCATACAAATATACTTTTAACTAGAGAAAATATTGTTTTAATCAGGTTCCTTTTTTGACCACAACATTTTTAAATTTATTAAAAAAAGGACCAAAACATAACTTTACAAAATAATTTTTTTAATAATACAGACGTTTAACTCGTAATAATATTTTTTAACAGGATTCTCTCAGCAGCCTCAGCAAAATACTTCAATTTTCGGAGCCGCTCAACCGGCTGCACCACAAACATCTCTATTTGGACAACCATCTACTTCCGCATTTGGCGCTGCCAAACCATCCGGTTTTGGTTTCGGCCAAACGGCCCCACAACCAACAACATCGTTATTTGGTCAAGCTCAACCAACTAGCACAGCTGCATTTGGATCGTTTGGTCAAGCCGCTCAGCCAACAAATGCCTTTGCTAGTGCTGCGACTGCATTTGGCCAACCAACAGCAACTGCGGGCAATGCCACTGGTTCTGTCTTAGTTAAATATCAGCCTACAATTGGAACGGATACTTTGATGAAAGGTGGAACTCCCAATAATGTGAACACTAAACAACATTGCATCACTGCAATGAAGGAATATGAAGCAAAGTCCCTGGAAGAACTACGTGTCGAGGACTATTTGGCAAATCGAAAAGGTCCCCAAGCTGGAACATCGACTGGATTCAGTGGATTCGGGGCAGCTCAGACTACTGCCAATACTGGAGGTCTGTTCGGTGCAAACACTCAACAAACAACTGGTCTCTTTGGTCAGCAACAACCAGCTCAACAGCCTACTGAGAATAAGAACCTTTTTGGGACGAGTATCTTTGGACAGCCTGCACCAGCTTTCGGTGGAGCCGCTCAAGCAAATAACAGTTTTTTGGCTAAACCATTCTCAACACCAGCAACATCCACAACTGGATTTGCTTTCGGTTCAGCTCAACCTGATAACTCGGCAAATAATCCATTTGGAGCAAAACCAGCTTTTGGCCAAACACAAGCCCCCAGTCTATTCGGCCAGGCGGCACCTCAGAATACAGCAGCACCTGCCTTTGGTCAGACTAACACAGCCGGATTTGGTGGCTTTGGTGCACCTGCTCAACAAACCTCTGTCTTTGGGGCTCCAGCAACAGACAACAAGCCAGCCTTTGGCCTGGCGGCTTCTACAGCCAATACCGGTTTCGGAGGATTTGGTACTAATGTCAATACCAGCACCGCAGGCGGAGGGTTATTTGGACAAAAGCCTGCGCCAGCATTTGGAAACACTTCAGCGTTTGGAGCCGCTGCCCCAAACACTGGGTTCAGCAACTTCCAGACCAACCAAGCAGGTTCGTTGTTCAATTCCAGTTTGAACAAGCAACCCACAACAGGATTTGGTGGTTTCGGAACGCAAACATCAGCTGCTCCGCTCACATTCAACACGGGACAACCATCTTTGTTTGGCAACACCGCAAACAAACCACTATTCGGGAATACATTACAAACTGGAAATACAACTGGAGGACTTTTTGGCGGCGGGCAAAGCATGTTTGGAAATAATAACACTATGGGTGCTTTTGGTACTTCAACTCTAGGAGGGTAAGTTTAAATTCAATGTCCAATGATAATTATTTAATCGACTCATTAACTTTAGGAACACAACATTGGGTGTAAATCAACAACAGAATACTATTCCAATTCATCAGCATATTCTGTCTAAAGTCACATCGCCCTATGGAGACAATCCAATATTCAAAGACCTGAAGCGCAACGATGAAACCGACGCCTTGAGAGCCACTAATCCCGTTGCACAAAAGGCCATCCTTGAATCAACTGGATCCCAATTCAAAATATCAGCCAAACCAAGCTCTAATTCGATTAAAATTAAACCAGTTGGCAGTGCTTTAACTAAAGTAGGTAAACTAGGTCGTAGGTTGCCAATTTTATATATTTTCTGTCCTTTTGCAGAAAGCTCTTTTTGAGGGCCTCGAAGAATTCGACAGCAGTGTAGAGACATTCAGCTTGAAGCCGAACGCCAAGCGTTTGGTTATCAAACCCAAACCGAGTACTCCAAACACATCACTTAGTGGTGGTTCGAGTACTCCACAAAGCGCTAAACCTTCTGCAATTGCTAGTACTACAACTTCTGCGAATTCAAACCAACGTAATGACTCATTTTCTGGTGAAATTCCACAAGAGAATATTCCACCAGCTAATAAGGATGCCGATACAAGTCGTCGAGAGTCATGGCTTCATCCGAATAACTTGGAAAAAGTTCGTCAACAAAATGTACACCATAAATCGGATGCCGTTTTGAATAATACCCTTACAGAGTTAGTTCCGCGCAAATCATCTGATTTGCCCTTCGGAACGATTGAAGAAGCTGGAACTGCGACTCGTAAAGATTCGTCGCTAAGTAAAACTGTCTCATATAACGAAACCGTTAGCGAAAGTTATATATCTAATCGGTCATACACAGAAGATCGGAACGATGATTCGGTCTACTTAAGTTCAGAACCGCACCCAACGGGTATTATTCTACGACGAGTGGGGTGAGTTTGACACACTTCATATTCGACACGGTTACTTTAATTTGCTGTTGTTTTGTTTCAGATATTATACTATTCCATCTCTGGACGATTTGAAGTCATACCTTGCTGAAGATGGATCTTGTATTGTTCCAAACTTCACAATTGGACGTGAAGGCTATGGTAATGTCTATTTCAACAAGGAAATGGATGTTGCAGGACTGAATTTAGATGAAATTGGTAAGCTCGTGACTTAACTGAACGATCTCTATAAAAATTGTTAACTTTGATTTTAGTTCACTTCCGCAACAAAGAAGTAATAATCTATCCAGATGACGACAATAAACCACCAATTGGCAGTGGTCTTAATCGAGAAGCTCAAATCACCCTCGATCAAGTTTGGCCACATGACAAAACTAAACATGAACCAATTAAGGATCCACAACGTCTTGCAGAGATGGACTATGAATTGAAATTACGTCGTGTTTGCGATAAGAATGATATTCGCTTCATTGAATATCGTCCCGAGACTGGCAGTTGGGTGTTTAAAGTAAAACATTTTTCAAAATACGGCATCAATGACAGTGATGAAGAGGATGATATTCCAACTGATCCCAAGAAGGCTAAAATGAATATAAAAGAAGGTGATCCAGGGACATTTAACAACAATGGAAAGGTAGTGGAATCGATTTTCATTTTTAACATTGTTTCTTAATTTATATTAATTTATAGATTGGCGAAAATCTTGCAGGAGCAGTAGGAGGAGTAGTTGTTGTTGGGAAACAAGATCCAAAATCAGCTGCTATGACTTTCGATGAAGCTGAATTTATGCTAATGGACAAAACTCGTAAGTGAATGTACTATGATCTTCATAGTTCATAGAACACCCAATCTATGCCATTACTTTTGATTATTATATTCTTTTTTTCTCCATAATTTTTTAGAGTGTCTATTCTTACTTTGAAGAGCACACTCTTATATAATGAATGACGATGACAATCTGATTTTATCTAAATAACTGATTTATGTTTTCGAGTGCTTGTTTGTTATTTGAGTGCTTATTTTGATGATCGCTTTTGATGCAGATTTAGTTTTATGTATTTAAATAAAATTTATTGTAATAACTATATCACAATTTATTAAGGTTATGAATTATATTTGAAACATGCAATTATGGAAAATTTGTTTTTTAGTTAAGGCTAAGTTTTTTGGATTTGCTAGGTAGAGAACTTCAACTCTACTTGGTATCCATACTTTCTTGGAATCAAAGCAATCAAATCAAAGTGTTAAGTATTCAATTGTAAATGTTAAGCTATAGCAGAAAAAACAACTAAATCATCAGAGCGAATTTTCAAATTATTATATAATGCCCCGCCAAAGAAATATGAACATTCATGGATTTAATATTTTTTGGTAAACATGATAATTGTTTCCAAGTTAATTTTTTGGGAGCTAGTTTATGTTCAAATATGCTTAAAACTATGCGATCATAAAGAGGTACCTAAAGCTGCCAGGTAGATTGAAAGTAGGATGTCGCTACAATTTTATCGGTGCTAATCGGACATAATCGAAACTTTAGACCAATTAAGTATCTGATCCTCCAGGTTGTTACAAACCAACTAACAGCCTCGGATAAGGATTTATTCACTTTTACAGAGCCGTTTTTACCTACCTATGGTGGCGCTTCGGCTTGGTCCCTAGCTAGCTGCCTACAGTTTTACACGAAAAATTAGTTAAGGCCCCCTTTCGAAATCACTTGTCGCTAAGGATGTTTCATATAAAAAAGAACATACTTGCGGATCTGTAGATGGAATATTTAGATCCTCAATATATCACAATTAGCCGACGACATAGACTTTTCTGAAGAAGATATTGATAGGTTACCTACAACTTCCTTCCGAATCTGATAGGCTAAGATGAGAGTCATTTTATCATAACTGGCGAAACTGTAGGAGAATTTATCACAACCTCGCAAGAAGCAGAGCAGAGCCCGCGATCGAGCACATAGAAAGGTTATACTCTAGAAATGATGTTTGTTAGATTCACCAAAAGATTAAAAGGACATGTCATGTCAAAATAATCCTGTAACCCGTAGGCCCATTCCAGAAAGCGCGGCGGATCGCTTTTAATGTCTGATTCGTGTTTGCCTATTATTAAGAGCTACCCTGGAAAATAAAGAATACCATAGTAGTACTTGGCATTTAAATAGAAAAACTGGAGTGATCATTTTCGCTTACGGAAATAATCCAAATCGAAACCAAGATGTTGCTTTCAATTCTATCCGCTGCGATTTTTGGAAAAGACCTTATATAGAGATGAAGCAGGGCACATTTAGTGCTGAGAATATCAAGTAACCACTACTAAAAAATAGTAAGGACAACATCGCTTTAGGGTTGGATGGACTATTCGATTATTTAATTTTGCTTGCAATTTTGAAGATGTTTCCATTTTGGTCAAAATAATTCCGGAACTATTTCCCCCATCGGAGAACTTCGGAAGTAATTTCACGCCAAGATATCCTTTATTCTTAACTTAATGCATTGCGGTAAAGTGTGGTACATTTTAGACGAAGACCAGTTCAATCGGAATGGATAACTTAATAGAATTTGTCCAAATGAAGGATCTCAATATATGTACTCTTAATCCCGATCTAATGAATGATTTTTCCCTTGGTGATTGAGTTTCTGTTGATGATTATGAGGTTAGCACTTCAATTAACACGTCGCCATCAACACGTTCTGTGAAGCGTGGAGGCTATCAGGTCTGACAGTTAGGAGATGATGGAGTACCTATTTACCTTATTACCCATCTAACTCATATATTTAACTAGTGAATTGTCACTTCTACTTTCTCAAAGAGATCTTCCTATTGTCAAAAGATTTGATTCTACCTCTCCAGCTCAGACAATATCTGGATTCCTGTTTTGTTCATAACTTACTTACTTATCCGGCTCCCGATCCATGAAGGGTCTCTGCCTGAGATATTGCGGTCTTCCATCGGTTGCGGTCCCTCGCACGCTCCCTCCAGTCGTGCGTCGTGACCAAGCGCTCTTGCGTCTGTGACCGCCTGGTCCCTATAGCGGAGGTTCGGTCTTCCTGGTCGTCTCGAACCTGGGGGCTGGGATTCAAAGATTTTCTTGGCTGGAGCGTTGTTGTTCATTCGCTCGATGTGGCCGAGCCAGTGTAGTCGATGTGTTTTAGCTCTTTGGACTACATCCACATCTTGGTATAGCTCGTAGAGTTCACGATTGAATCTTCTCCTCCAATCGCCCTCTTCGCATATAGGACCAAATATCCGCCGAAGAATTTTTCTCTCGAAAGTGCCCAGTATCAATTCCCCTTTTTTACTTATCGTCCAGCACTCGGCGCCGTAGAGTAGAACTGGTAAAATTAGCGTTTTGTATAGCGTGCGCTTTGTCTTTCGGGAAAGGTGTTTTGAACCCATTTGGCTTTGTTCATAAGCTTCTCAATTAAATACAAACATTTCTCTGGAAATTTCAATTTGAGTTTGGCCAGTTATGCCAGTTCAACGTGCAACTGCAGCTCTTCCGAATTATTCCAAACATCCAAAGGGCTGTGTTGGGGAATATATTAAAATCAGTAATATTCACATTTAAAATATTTAGCTCCAATTTGAAACTTATTTGTTTGTATTTAATTGAAAAATGAAAAATACAGAAAAACAAATAATTAAAATTAAACTAAAAACGATAGAAAAGTTACTTTATAAATAACAATCAAGTGAATTTAAGTAAAGTTAATATGTGCATATAAGAAAAGTATTTTTTATGGAAATTCATGTTGGCAGTGACAGGTTGTGTTGAAAAGATGAGCTGCTATCATGTGATTTCTTCAAATTCGTTGGAGAGAACAAAGTGCGCGTCATCTACCTTCAAATAAATATCAACTCATTTTTATTCTGGGTCTCCTAGGTGCATTGTAAGATTATGAAATGAAAGATAAAAACTTTCATAAGTTATAAATAAATATTCATTTAAACTAAAATTGTGATAACATATTTTATTTGTTTAATATTCGACGAGATCAAATCTTTCAGATTTCAATGAAAAACTACATAAAGGTTGTCTCTCTCATAACTGAACTTTTTTATGACGAAGGACAGCAGGCTAGATATTCCGATGCTAGTAGTAACACACTATGGTGATGTTAGTTCTACCGTACAACAGAAGATGGTTCATCCGTTACCATCTGTTTTTGAGCACCTAGCCTTGGCTAGTCCTGAAAATTCTAACTGATCTACCTTAGCTCAGCTCAGCTCTATGTATGTCAGAGGGTAACTCACGTAAGGTCATTTCTTCTTGGAGACTGTTAACAACATCGTTGATTCTGATAAATGTGATGGGCTCGTTTAAAGCTTCATAAGACTCATTCAGCCAGTCATTTCCGATTAAGCATTATAGTGTTGCTATTCTTCTGTTTAACACTTATTGTGAAGTAACTGTCATAAAGTACTAAATTAAATTAGATCCCCTAAGACTTTAGGTTTGTTCGTTGAGCCCTGGGATCGCCCTTAAGAGTTTTTTGAAACCCCCTAGACCTGACGAGTCAATTCTGTGTTTCTTTAAACTGTCGCCCTGAACTCGCCATGAAGTAGAATAAACTGTCAAAGTGGCATGAGCTATGAAGCAATTTTTCTTCATATTTTTTATTCATTTTTTAAAACAAATTCTGTTTATTGCTTATCTCAACAACACAATTGAGAGCCCTTTGGTGTTTTTTGAGAACCCAAAAATCCATTTTTTTGACAATAATTGGTGTTGTAAGGAAAACCTGGGTCAACGCTGGGTTAACTTCAACGAACGTAGTACCTTGTGGCATAATGGTTAGTGCGTTGTACTGTAATGCCGAAGGTGTGGGTTAGATTCCTTGCCGTGTCATTTAAAAACAGAAATGTTTTATCCGAGGTACTGCCTCTTGCGATGAACTGACAAATCCTCAAAGAGTATACCTGTCATGAATAAGTGCTTCTCATCTAGCCGTTCGGACTCGGAAAAAAACTGTAGGTCCCCTCCATTCCTGCCAACAACACGCACACAGGAATGGTTGAGAGTTGTAAGTCACTAGACCCTGGTTCTCCACGAGCTGTTGCGCCACCCAATTTATTTATAAACTTCAACGAACAACCCTTTTGATTTTTATAACTATCAAACCTTTAAATTCTAGATAAGTTGGAATAGTTTCGGGTTTAAAATATTCAAAATTTTAATGTCTGTATATCCTATTATATGTACGGGGCTCACCAGCAAATATTTGTCCTCAATTTGTGTTGGTCTTGCTGCATCAAAGGTTACTAGGTAACACATTAACGCTTTCTATTATTTTATCATTTTATGCCTGTGATTATAAAAATAGTCAAGGAGCTATATATTTTTAAGTTTAGGTTTGACCAAGTAATACCGTCAAAGTACTTAAGAAATACTCAACGGTTAAGTTAACGATTTTTAAAATTTGTGTGAAGTATTTTTAAAGCGTTTCATTCTGTATTTTTGTTTTCTTAAGATTTCCTTCAAAATTCTACGCAAAGTGACTTCTCCTACTTTGATTCATCTAAGCGAAACAATCTTACCAGTCCAACTGCAATCTTAGCTAATGGCAATGGTACTGATTCACATAAGTTACAACTAATGAAAGCTTCACTATTCATTGACGATGATATGGATTCCAAATCTAGTAAGTTATTTGATTTCCATGAAACTATTATTGTTAATAAATAATCATAATTCACATTAACCATAGTTACCTCAGAGAAACAAGACGATCGTGATAACGTTGAAATGAGTGTAAGAAATCGTTTGTTTCTTACCAACGATCATGATCAATACTCCTCATCGCAGTCTTTGTGGAAAGATGGATATGCCATCTCAGTTGCTTCAAGTCAAGTTGATTATCCTGGAAGTCCATTATATGAAACGATGAGTAATAAACCCGGAGATACAGAAGTAAGTTAAACTGAACTTTATTGGAAAATGAATCGTGGGTATACAATCAAAAATTTCAGTCAATTACACCAACAGTGGAACCCATGGCTCCTTTAGTTAAGTACCAGCCTCTCATTTTGAAGCCAAAGGTGGCTCAAGTTAAGGGCCATGCTTCTCAAATTCCTTTCGAAAATTCGCTTGCTTTTCGATTGCAGGGGAAATGTGCAGCCGATTTGGGTATATTCAATAGTAGAAAGTTCAAAGTTTGTTTTGGTCCAAAGAACACTTTGATTATACCTGCAACCAAAAATTCCGCTGTTAGAAAAATTAAGGGTTAGTTGAGAGTGATGTTAAGGCAAATGATTATTTACTTTTTTTTTTTTTTTAGATGAAAGTCTAGAAAATTTACATGATCTATTTAGTGGTCGAAAATCCAATGACTTCTCGCAAACTATCTTGTACCGCCTTAAGATATCCTCTGCACAACACATTGAAAACTTCGAAAAAAGCATTGTTGATCATTTGGAAATACAACTTAAGAATTCATTGCAAGTGGAAATCGAGGGCAGTGATTGTCCGATGATCAAGTCAAACGGTGGAACTAAATTGATCGTAAAACACTTAGAAGAAGCCATGAAACTGTTGAATTTGGGACCTTTGGAAGAATACGCTGTTTCGGTATGGTCACTTTGTTTGGCTTTATGGGGTGAACAAGAAGAATTGGAAGACTCTGATCCAGCTAGTCATCATGCAGTTATGTGGCGAAGAAATCTTCTATCCCAATGGCTCGAAAACACCCTCACCGATAAGGAACTCCTAACGAAAAGCGTTTCGAAAAATACTTACATTGATCATTTAATGGACTTGCTTATGTGTCACAAAGTAGTTGAGGGCTGTGAACTTGCATTTAGGTATGATGATGCAAATTTATCACTATTACTTGCACAACTCTCATCGGGACCAGTAGTTAGACAACTAATGGAAGATCAATTAGCTGCATGGCATAAGGTTGAAGCAGATAAATTTATAAGCGTTGAACGCTTGAAGCTATTTATGTTGGTAGCTGGGGTTTCATTAATGGACTCATCACATGGACCAATAAATAGTCTGGAAGGTATTGAGTGGGTTAATGTGCTTGCGGTAAGTTAAAAATTTTGAATTTGAAAGCGTTTTCATTATTTAATTCGGAAACTTTTAAATAGCTTCAACTTTGGTATCTCTGCTCCCCAACCTGCTCTATCACCGACGCCCTACTTGCATATGAGAAAGCATTTAAAGCGGATGAGTTTTATGCTTTGCCGCCTTCCCCACACTACACAGAATCAATCGGCGACAGTGAATCGCATCCACTCTATGATCTACGTTACCACATTCTGCAGCTTTATTCAAAACGGAGTCACCCTCTCGAAAGTCTTCTTAATCCATTAAACCATACTGCAGACTTTATGGATTTCAGACTAAGGTATTCCAATACAAAAATTAAATCTAAACTTGAGTTAACTGTATGTATCTCCTTTTCATAGTTGGCTTCTTTTGCAAACATTCGAAGCTCTAGGCTATCATCACTGTTCTGAGCTGTTTGAAAGCCAAAGGCATGTTGATTTCGCTTCGCAGTTAGAAAATTATGGCTTGTGGAAATGGTCGGTTTTTGTTTTGCTCCATATAAAAGAGAAAAATGTGCGAGAAACGCATATTCAAGATTTTCTTTATCGATACGTATCCGTGTCCAATGACGGAGCTATAACAGAGGATGAGAAATTTATAATCAACGTTTTGGGTGTGCCACAAAAGTGGCTAGATTGGGCGAAAGCAGTTAAAGCAGGAGCAACTGGCAACCATCACATGCAAGCGAAGTACCTGCTAAAAGCTCAAAAGTGGGCCGAAGCGCATGAGGTCATTTTTGAGCATATTGCCCCAGATGCAGTTATCAATGGTGGGATTTTCCTCTAAAAATATTTAAAAAAAATATATATACATGTTGACTTTTATCCTTTTTAGATAATATGGACTATCTACATGATCTTCTTAGTCAATTCGATAATCTAACCTCAAATAAAAGTATTAAAGTACCGAACTGGTCAAATCAAGGGCAAATATTTTTGGATTTCATTGACATCAATGAGAAAGTAAATGAAGAAATTGTATTCCATCAATTACTGTTAAATAATAAAATCATCTTTTTCTTTTTAGTTTAAAAGTCTAAAGAATCTTCACGAGGGTGACATTGAAGCACGCTGGGAAAACCTAAAACCTCAACTGGCTGACCTTTGCTCGCGCATTAATCTTCTGCCCTGTCCGACTCCCAAACATCGTTTGTGCCAGAGTGAAATCGCACAAAGCTTAGCATGTTTAGTTCGTGGTGTTTTAGTTGTTTGTCCTTCCCTAAATCCCTGTCTGACAATTAAAATCGCATTAGAACGGTTACCACTGCCACAGGAGTTTGCACAACAAGAGTTACGAGCTCTTCTCGATGCGCTGGTAACAGATCTCTGTAATTCAAAAGACTAAACTTATTTTAGTTTAAAGTTGAAGAAGAAGATGAAAATAGCTCTCAGTTAATTTAAGATTTTAGAAGTTATTTTTATTATTATGTATTTGTAAAACGGAAAATATTAGAAATACCTACTGCAAATCATTTATTATTTTGTAACAAATTTTTTAAAAAAATTTGTTTCTTTTTATACAAAAAACAATAGGCTCCATAAAACAAAAAGTTTATAGGTACAGAAGATTGTGAGTTGTTTAGTTTTTTTTTTACTTGTTTTCTTAAGTTTAGTAAATTCAATTAATATAATAAACAAAAAAAAATAAACAGATTTTTGTTTTGAGTTATTGATTTTTAAACGTGGCCCGTTAAAGATTGTTTTAGTGCTAAACAAGAATTTTCATGTTAACTTCTTGGGTGACATTCTGTATGGCAAAAGCGAACAAACGTATTCGTTTGTACTTAGATTGAATCTCAAACGATATGAAAGCCATGGCGTCATATATGTATGTAACTAAATTATGTTCCTATCCATTATCACTTTCCTATCCCATTCCATTCCTAACCAAATTCACGAGTCCTTAAAAGAATACAATGTGGAACAGAGCATGTTAAAGTGAATCAAATGAACACATTTCCTGCATTTCGAATAAAAGTTAATTGAAAACGAATATGAATTTCACCTTAAATGAAATAACGTGCTCTGTATTTGGAGTGAATTCAAGTTCTTGTACTTCACTTCGAATTCATTTTCTAGAAATTAATACATACCTTTAACTACACTTAACGCTTTTTTCTGTAAAAATTTTTGTTTGAATATGAACCCAATATTATTATCAATAATAATTGAAAAAAGGGCAGATAAACGAGGATAAAGAATTCGTACCTAGTAACGTATTTTTTTCCCATAATGTTTACCAAAAAAATGTCTTGCTCAGAGTTTTTGTTTCCTACAACAAACAACAAATTATGTATGCATTTAAAAAAAATTCAGAGAAGAAAAATATGAATTGAATTCTATTCACATTTAATTCAATTAAGTTCAGAACGTAGAATACGCACTTTCATTTTCATCTTCTAAAAACCAATTCGCTATAATCATTTCGACATTCAAAACATGTAGAATATGTTCGTCTGGCAAGCGCTTTTGACCGCCAAATTCCTCTGGCATTTTTTGTTAAATGTACAAGATAAAAGCTAACATAGGGCCTTATAACGAGTGATGTTTGCTTTAGATAAACGATTTGGTTCAAAAAATTCAAAGTTAATTTTTTTCGATGATCTACTTTCAACAAAAATCGTTTATTGAAAGCAAACATCACTCGTTATAAGGCCCGCTAATTTGTCCAGCAAACAACACCACCTTTTTATCGAAAGTAAACAACACTGTGAAATGCCAAATGCAAACTAATACATGCAGATTCATTTCAGTTTATTTTGGTGTGTGTGCAAATGCGTGTAAATCTTGCTAAAGTTGATCTCAGGTCGAAAAAATCAGAAAAAAGTCGACTTTTTTAGTCAAAAAGAAAACCACACTAAATTTGCTTTAAATGAAAAAAAAATTCCCAATTTTTTCAGATTTTTATTTTCATCCCCTATAGCAGAGATGGCGAATTTTTTTACAACCTTTTGCCATTTTTGAAAAATAAATAATTTGAAAAGCCTTTGGCTTGCCAACATACAGTCTTGATCTAGTTTTATAGTGACTACTAGGAAAAAATAATAGTTTCCCAGTGCGCAGCTCTTCATTTGTAAAAATATTTGAAATTCTAAGTTTTTACATTTTAATAAGAGAAACACACAAAACGGTTTCTGAGCGAGTTTTTAATGTTATTCATTTCTGAATGTAGGGACCCGCTAATGCTGCCGCTCAAAGGTGCAATCGGATTTCTCAATTGATGACGTGCCCATAATATTGCGGCACCCTTGCCATTGGTTCGCCATCGCTGCCTTATTGCTGTAGGGGTAAATTCAATTTCCTGTTTTTTGTTGGAACGCTAGTACATTCGCGTAAAATCTGCCAAAAACTTCAGAGCGCGTAGGTTGGAAGTAGACAAGAAAAAAATTCTATAGGAGGGGCTGATATTTCCCCCGCTCGAACGGGAGGGGAAATTATATAAAAAAAAATACATACAAATAATTATGAAACAACGGCAACACTTACAGGGGCCCTACTATGTAACTTTATTCTACTTTCGAATCCTTTCAATGCTAATTATAAGTGGTAATATGTATGAAAGTGGGATAAAATTTTAGTGCTTCCGACTTTGTGCCACAGAATTTTGAATTAGCGCTGTTCTATTTCCGTTTATAAGCGCTGGCTTAAGAATTAGCGAGCTAAGATTTTGCGAATTCGAACGTTTTTTTTTTGTAGAATCGAGTTACATAGTTGGGCCCCAGTATTGTTTTGTAGCTTTTTGAAAAGCCAGAAGTCCATTCTTATAGTTTATTTTCAAATAATGTTCTTTTAATAAACAATTTCATTAAAATTTTAAATATTAAAAAAAAATTATTTTTCTTCAAAATGTTGGGTTTGAAACAATTTTTTGCCAAAACTGTTTATTAAAAAAACTAAATTTTGACAAAAATCATTAATCGAAATCAAACGACACTCGACTTAAAAGTAGGTGCAATAATTTTGGCAATTATGTAAAATGATAGAGGGGCAACCCTATATAGCGGAAATCTCGACTGGTCATAGTTTACTGGCTTAACTGGTCACGAACTAAAGCTAGAACTATAATGCTCGCTTAAGCGTTTCTATATAAACTATCGATAACACAACGACAATCGTGTTTGGCATTACCGTTTTTATCGGGACAAAAGTTAACACCAGTTAATTATCTGGACTTAGCTAACTCTATATGGACATAGTTGTTGTTGTATTTAACAAGTACATTTTTTGCTTTGTTGTCGTTTTTTTCACACAAAAAGCATAGCTAATTTTAAGGTAGAACTATAATAGTCGAAAGGGCACTGAAGCTAATGTCAAAAACCAACGAAAAGTAGCTTTCCGTACCGAAAAAAGGGGAACACACCCATAATGTAACTATCATCTTTCTCTTTTTGGCATTCCTATTTCACCAAATGTCAGTTTTACTTAAGTGAGGTGCACTCGAGAGCGCACCTCACTTCCGTAACCAAAGTTGAACGAAACTTGACGAAACGCTCCACTTCGCAATTATAGTCGCGTCAAATGCTTTCCGTGTATTCGCTTGTTTTCTTCCGATCACTTAAGTGCCCCTCCGAGCATTATAGTTTTAGCTTTAGACTAATCTGGTGAGGAAGAAAAATTAAATACCTACACTGCTGTATTTTTTCATTTAATTACTTTATTTCAAAGAAATAGCTTAAAGCTTATTTTTTTAAATAATTTAGCAAAAAAGGGGCACTTAAATCTTTCTTCTACAAATATATTTGTTTGTTTTGCAGGGGTTAAGTGACATTTTTAGTTCCTTAGTAAACTTTTTTGAATAATTTTTCTGCACTTTAGGACGTTTACAAAGTGCCTTGATATACGAGCGCAAAAAAGAATTACTTTTGTGAATACACACAGACAAAAAATTAAGGGTGCATGCAAGAGAATTTAACAATAGAGTCTATCAGAAGTAAAACGAAATGATTTTTAACGAAAACTCTTTATACTGTAGGACCTCGGTAGTTCGAACACCCGGTAATTCGAAAGCTCCACTAATTCGATCAGATATTTTTTTACATTAAAGTACATATCTTGTACTCCCAAAAATTAGTACTCTGTAATTAGAATTTTTCCCGTTGTTTCTTTGCTGAATGTCTGTTAAGTTGCAAAGTTAGTATTTTCCTAGATTTTCTGGCTATTGTAGAAAACTCAAGATCATCATAATAATGACTTAACCATCTCTTTTTCTATAGACATGATTGACAATACTTGCTCAAGGCGCCCATTGGGTTCAGCACCCTGCGCATTCGCACCGCATGCACGTATAAGCTATAAGTCCGGTTGGCAGCATTGATTTTTGAAGCGAATGTGGAAGCTCGCTATCGATAATACCGTGATAGGGAATTCGCTAAATCATTCGCTTTTAAGCAAACATTCGATTCGCTATTCGTAATGAGGGCCTTAACTCCTTTATTCTCAAAACTAAATATTTATATGAAAATAGTTGCATTAAGGGTGTAAATGTCCACTAACACCAAAAGTGTTTTTAAATCCTTCAATGGAATTGGGAGGGGGTTTAAAAACGTATTCAACTCTTCATTTGTGAAAAAGCTGACAAATTTCAAAAATTTCATTTACCCCTTCCTTATTTGAACGCTTCCAAGTATGTATTAAATTAAAAATAAACAACAAAAATTTTATAAATTAAATTTATATTTTATTCTTCATATTAACCATGTAATTTTTTGTTTGTTTACAAACTAAATAAATAATTTTTGTGTGTACCTTAAGATCGAGAAAATTCTTTCCAGATAATTTGAATTTTTTTGTTCATTTACCATAAAAGAAATAGCAAAAATAAATTAAATTAAAATATGTATAAAAGAAATATCAATTGCAGGAGTTTGGATAGATTTACCTACCAGGAGAAATTAGTGTTGATTGTTTTCAAAATCCAAACAAGTCACACATCGCTTGATTGATCGCTTCTCAAGCATGCATAAACGTGTTTCATTTGATCTAGCTGACCTGGAACTTAGTCAAAAACAATTAAAAATATTTTGATTGCCATTTAGTTTTTTTTTTGTTAATTTCGTTTGCTTCTTGAAGAAATGTTGCTAGTGCTTTTTGGAGAGTAGGGGCGACTTCATTCAATTTAAGGATGCAAATTTTCAACATAATTTTACCTCTCCACTTGCCACAAAAGCAACAAAATCTTCTCAGCAAATCCTCTTTTCTGGAACGATACATTTTTCTGTTACAAAAAAAGTTGATGCTGAATTCGAATTCGCGCACTCAAAGCCTCTGCATCTCTTGTTCGCGAGTCTCACGATAAAGCGCTGAAATGTTTTAATAAAAAAGTGGAAAATAAAAAAAATTCATTTCTAGGACACACAGGCAAGCAACTAAGGCTCCGAGGGAAGCTCTGCATTTTGCTTCTCGGAAACACGCCATTCCATCTCAAATACAAAGCTTCCCATTGAAGGATGCCCTTTTGTTGTTGTTGTTGTCTTTTTGCGGGACCCACCTCTTCTTAGCTAGAAATTAACTTTTTTTTTATTGCGGGACGAGAATCGTCGCATCCAGCTTCTGGAATGTTGGAAAAGATTGTTAAATGAATAGTTTTGGACAAAATGGGGGATTCTATCACATACTCCTACAATAGATGAGTTGGAAAAATAATAAAATTTTGGAAAGAATTGAATCGATTAACAAATTTAAAAAAACTAATCTTAGAATCTAGAGTCAGCTGTGCGAGGAAGCCTTTGCCACATTACCTCAGGAATATATGCAAAAAGCATTCCCCAAATTATCTCCTTAGCCCACCACCAGTAGTTGGTCTGGAAGAGGGCAGGAACGCTTGTCGCAGCTAATACAGTTTTCAAGGGAGATAGTTCCTTCGACAGAATGCAGGCAGACGCCACTGTCCGGTGGACTCTGGTAGTAGTTGTGTTCGCCACTGATTACATCACTGCTGTGGGAAATTGGGAAAAAGTCACCGTCCTCCTCTGGCAAGGGATCATCGCTCATGCCAAGCAATTGGTCCCAGTTGGTTTCACCAACATACGTAGGTGCATAGTCGGAATCTGTGAAGAAATTGAAATCATTGATGAAACTCTCTGAAAGAATGGGAGCATCCACTAGCAAGGCACTACCATTGTCATCATTGAGGTCGTAGGTTAGCGGTTGATCCCCAAAGTTGCTGGATGAGGATCGATTCGAGTCGGTGGGCGAGCAGGAAGACTGTTTTGGTGAATAGGCACCCATGTGTGGTACTTTTCCATGCAACACCGAGACCAAATCAAGGATCTCAGAACGATTGGAAACCAATCCTTTGTAGTATTGTTTTTCGTGTTCAAGCTTCTTGACTAACTTCATGTGTTTCTTGAGAGTTTTGTGAAGCTTTTTGTTGGCATTTTTCATGGTATCGAGTTCTTTTTCAAGTTTCTCCAAGTATTCTTTCTTTTTGCGACGATTTTCACGTGCCAACAGTGCATTGCGATTGGAAACGTTTGGATCTGGTCGACGGGTTGGCAAACGTTTGAGTGTTGTTGTCTTCGCAGCGGACTTGCCTGTACAAGAATATTGACTCGCTGAGCTGCTAAGGACACCTTCATAATCGGAATCTTCATTTTCGCTTTCGCTGCTGGATGGTGATGATAAGTCGCTTAAACGTTTGCTGATTTCACAAGTTCCGTAGACGGCCATTTTATTTTCGCAATTTTTTTGCGTCGCAGTTAGTTGGTTTATATATATTTTTTTTTGTATTTGAAAACACAAGGAAATTTGATAAAATTTTGCTTATTTCACTGTGGTTTTTTTGTATTACTTACTTTTTTGATAAAATTATAAATTGAATGAATATTTTGTTGAAAATTTTATTGAAAATGTTGCCAAAAATGGTTGAAACTTAGTGCCGACGTCGACGTCTAGTGAAATGTGAAATCAAAAATCAAGAGTGAAAAAATTGAAGTGAGAGAGGGACAGCATATAAAAAATATATGGCTGTTGCCTTTTTTATGTCGGTAATAAAATTCGATTCACAATAACAAAATTAAAACCTTGGTAATACAGAGCGCGGACTGGTGATACTGGAAACATTTTTCCCGCCGCGTCTCTACAAGTCCAAATAAAAAAAAGACTAGCTTTACAGCCCTATTCTGGCAAACCTCACTGATACCTCACAAGTTGAGGTTAATTTGATTTTGTGAGGCTTTCGTATTCTGGCAGCAACCTCACAACTTGTGATCCTCACAAAAACTATCGAAACTGTGATCTCCTTCGGAGAGGAGGTCACAACTAAAAAGTAAAGGCTCTCCCAAACCAACGCGAATTCGTAGCGAATCATTCGCAAAGACATTTTTTTGTTGTTGTTTAGCATTGTGTATCTTTCATATTTTGTGTTATTGTGAATGATTTCGCGTCGAGGGCGAATGATTCGCGTTGGTTTGGGGGAGCCTTAAAGGCTCCCCCAAACCAACGCGAAACATTCGCCAACGACGCGAAATCATTCACAATAACACAAATTATGAAAGATACATAATACTAAACAACAACAAAAAGCCGACTCTGCGAATGATTCGCTATGATTTCGCGTTGGTTTGGGAGAGCCTTAAAGGATCCCCCAAACCAACGCGAAACATTCGCCGACGACGCGAAATCATTCACAATAATACAAAATATGAAAGATACGCAATGCTATACAACAACAAAAAAACGCCTTTGCGAATGATTCGCTATGATTTCGCGTTGGTTTGGGAGAGCCTTAAAGGCTCTCCCAAACCAATGCGAAATCATAGCGAATCATTCGCAAAGGCGGTTTTTTGTTGTTGTTTAGTATTAGCTGCGTTTTATTATCTCTGGGTCTGGGTCGAGGTTATCTTTTAACATGTATTACAAAAACAACATGGGATCTAGGTTTCTATCGAGGTTAATTTCAATAACGCAGATAGAGGTTTTCACTCTGGCCGGCAGAGGGCTATTTACCATTGTGAATGGATGTCAGCGATTTGTCAGCAGTATAAGGAATAGAGAGGAAAAGAGACAAGTGCTTACATGCAAAACAAATAAACATTAGAAAAAAAGAGACTGATATACAGCACTGCTTTTGCAATAACCCACATCGTTTTATTTTCACGAGGTGAACCATATGGGTTATGAGCGATAATAAAACGCGGCTATTGTGTATCTTTCATATTTTGTGCTATTGTGAATGATTTCGCGTCGTCGACGAATGTGCTTGCTTAGACGGTGTCCACATTGGGTATGAAAAAGTGGATTTTTAATGACTTTTCAGTATTCACATCCCACTTCAATGAAGGAGTGGGAGCGAGATATGAATACTAAAAAGTCATTAAAAATCCACTTTTTCATACCCAATGTGGACACCGTCTTACATGTGAAGAACGAAAGTGTTCAGATGTGAAGAAAATTATTCTGCTGATTTTGTTCTCCTCTTTGTGTTTTTCGTATTTTCATAATGAAAGACACGATTTGATTGGTTGGATTAGATAGAAAAAGCATCACAAAAGAGAACGTCAATTTTCTACACCGAATATTTTCAAATATTTAAAAATATTTCATCCCCCTCCCTCTTCTGCAAGTTACCCCGCTCACCATCACAAATCGCAGAAAATGCTTGAATTTCTTCACGTGTGATCAGGGACAATGTTTTGCGTTGGTTTGGGGGAGCCTTAAGGCCTAACTACATTCAATTCACTTTTGTACAAAAGTGAAAAAATATTTTCTCTTTTTCCAATAAACTACTCGATCCTATCTTTTATCTCAAGTTTTCAAAAAGTAAAAGTTAGAGCGTTCCTAACTTTTACTTTTGTAGAAAAGTGAAACACTACTACATCTAAACAAATATTTCAAGAAGCTTACGGATAGATGGCGCTCACATCGATAATTATTAGCTGAACTGGCCTTTTTCTCCGACATGTTTTTTTTTTTTTGTTGTTTGATTTGAATGCATTTTTCAAGTACATAGTTGTGTTGTGATGTGAAAACGTATATCGGCGAATCAGACAAAACATAAAAAAGGAAAATAAAATATAGATGGTTATTGGTGCAATTCAGCAGCGGTTTATCTTTAAACCTTAACCAAAAACTCAGTCAAAAGTAATTTAATTTTCGTATAACATCAATTGAAATCCATTTATCCCGTCCCATCGCGTCAAAACATTCTAGATTCATCTTTTTTTGTTTTTTTATGTTCGCTGTGGAAAACTAGGTAAGAAAAAAAATGTCTCATCAAATTCACAACTAAATGGTACGCATTTCCCTAATTTATCTTGTGTTCTGCTGTAATTTCTTTTTGTTTGTGAAATGTGAACCGTCCAGAAGGAGCCAAGAAAAGAAAAAATCTTTTTTGTTGATTAAGACTTTATAACTAATCCTTCCAACAGTGCTCTGGAGCAAAAAGCAAATTGGACAAATAAAAACAAAAAAAAAATCTATAAAAAAACATTAATCTAGCAAAAGTTAATCATCTCACTGCATATCTCCGTAGCGAAAGAATATCCAGGATTCAAGTAAAGGGATTCGTCCAAGAACAACGCAAAAAGTTAATCATCGCTATCTCCGTAGCGAAAGAATAGCCAGGATTCAAGAAAAAGGATTCATCCAAAAATAACGCAAACCGCGTCTTGCTAGTCTGCGGGAAGAAGGGTGTTTTCTTTGTTAGCAACGGGACTATCAAACAAATAGTTGGTAAGAATTGATTTTTGTTTATATTCCTCACCTCCGCAGCTGAGTTGGGTCTCAAGTGAAAGGCGATAGAATTTTTGGAAACTAGGTCGCAGGTCTTAGTTTTTCTGTGCTTAAATTATGTACCTATTCTATTTATGTTTGTAATGCAAAATTTTATTTTGAAGGCAACCGAACCTCCAATGAAGTTGTTCAATCTTTACGATGATTAACTGAAAACCATTTCGTCCTACACAGCTTTCAGTCAATTTATTTTGATCATCAGAGCCTCGCACGCAAAACACCGAACGAACAAAGATCATTCTGAAGCCAGATAAAACAACAACCACAGAAGTTCATCACATTTGGCCAACGTTGCAAGAAATTTATATGAAATTCTTGCAAGTGCTGGATACAAAGCGTTGTCATTTCAAAACTACTTGCTGGATTTTGATAGTTGAAGCGGTTTTTAGTCTTAATTTAATCCTTCTAAGTTATTTTAAAAAACATTTCTAATATAAACAAAAATTTCGAAAAATTTTCCCATAGAACTAGTATCATCATATTCTTGAAATTCGAAAAAAGACGAAAATAGTTTTTTGAGACAATTTTTTGAAATCTTTGCTCGAATTGGAATTGGTTTTTGAAATAACTTAGAAGACCTTAATTAAGACTGAGAACCGTTTCAATAATCAAAATCCGGCAAGTAGTTTTGAAATGGCAACGTTTTGTATCCAGCACTTGCAAGAATTTCATATAAATTTCTTGCAAGTGTTAAATACAAAGCGTTGTCATTTCTAAACTACTTGGTGGATTTTGATGGTTGAAGCGGTTTTTAGCCTAAATTTAAGCCTTCTAAGTTATTTAAAAAAACATTTCTAATATAAACAAAAATTTCGAAAAATTTGCCCATAGAACTAGTATCATCATATTCTTGAAATTCGAAAAAAGACGAAAATAGTTTTTTGAGACAATTTTTTGAAATCTTTGCTCGAATTGGAATTGGTTTTTGAAATAACTTAGAAGACCTTAATTAAGACTGAGAACCGTTTCAATAATCAAAATCCGGCAAGTAGTTTTGAAATGGCAACGTTTTGTATCCAGCACTTGCAAGAATTTCATATAAATTTCTTGCAAGTGTTAAATACAAAGCGTTGTCATTTCTAAACTACTTGGTGGATTTTGATGGTTGAAGCGGTTTTTAGCCTTAATTTAAGCCTTCTAAGTTATTTCAAAAACCATTTCCAATTTAAAATTTTTTTTGAGGGGGGGGGGGGGGGAATTGTGGTGTATCAAACAAAAAAATTAACTTTGGTGCAACCTTAGCATATGACACATGTTTTTAAGGTAGTTTTGAATGCTGAATCAAATGACACCAAAACCAAGTCGAAACGGCAATCGTGAAAAAATTTATTGTCATTTTAATATAAGGATGACTTTATAAAAGTTAAATATTACCGAAACCAGTTGAAAATAATGGTCCGTCGATGAAAATTGCCATCAATGGTTCATTTGTCATTTTTAATTTTGACAACCTGCGCAGTATAATACCTTAGATTTGTGTACTGTGGTTGTCTAGAACAGTTGTAAATGGATGATCTACTAAGTTATATTTGGAAAGGTTTGTTTAATTTGTGTTGTCTGTTTATTATTTTGATTATAATATGAATATTGAATATAATACACGCCTAGCGACTCCATATGACTATAGACACGCTGGCGTAAAGTAAAGTAAACTGATAGACGGTGCACACTTTTTTTATAATTATTACATACGTACTATGTCATGTTAAATAATCCATTGTATGCTTCCAGACAGTGACGACGAGATCCTTATTGAACTGATAAGCGAAAACCCAATCCTATGGGACACCAAAGAGACCGACTACAGAGATGCAACCAAAAAGCAACGGATAATAATGCAGCTATCAAATATATTTCCCGGCACAACTCCCATGGAAATTGAAAAAAGATTTACAGCCTTAATAGAAAAATATAGGAGGGAAAAGAAAAAAATTGAAAAAAATACACGGTCGGGGTCTGGAGCTGTTTCCCAGAAAGTTTGGCATCTAATGCCAAAGCTTGACTTTCTGGGATGCACTTTAAAGTCGAGGAATACAACTTCATCCAACCTTCATACAGGTAAAAGAAATGCTAACAACATACAGCATTTTATAAACTTATTTTTTGTTTCAAAATATCAACTATTTCAGGCAGCTCATATATGGAGTCAGAGATCAACACCACATACTCCGACAGTTATGATTTCGTGGACAACACACCAGAAATTTTGATATCTTCAAACCACAACCTGCATCACAAATACTTTCACCAGCAACATCTACATATATTCAACACATTACCAACGGAATCTCAAATCCCAAAGTGTCCAACAACAGCCAAACAAGGCAATCGGCTGCGTAATGGCCTCTTCAGAGAGAGCTCAGAGGTCTTACGAAAAATAAGCAAAGCGGTAACGGATGAAGAAACACAAACTCAGGAACTAGAAGATCACCTTAAAATTTTTGATTACATGGGAAGACAAACATTCCGTTTGCTAAGTAATGAAAGAAACAGAGTTGTACGAGATTTGATGGTGTTTTGGGATAAAATGTGTAAGAAACTAAATTTAAAAAAAAACAAACAAACATATCTTTACTTCAGATACATTACCTATACTTTAATTTAAATTTTGATATCAAGTGTATATACATATGGATTTACAAGTTAATTTTAGTTTTTTTTGGTTTTTATGTAATAAGAATTCAACCGTGTAAGACCATAGTTAAAATTAAGTTTGATAAATAAAAATCAAGTTTCAAATAAGATTTGTTGTATTGTTTTTTCTTTAAATTACGATGTTTTTTGCAGCTGGGTTGTATGGTTTGTTTTATTTCGCGAGCATCATTCTTCAATATATTTTGCAGGGTACTCGGAAATGGAGCCAGGTGAGTTACTGACGCAGCCTCTGAAAAAAAGTTCAAAGAAACGAAGTCGAATTTTCGCTGCAACTGCATAACGGTATATTAAAAAAAAACTGGAAATCTTTCCAAGCAGCAGATTTCAAACATAACCCACAGAAAAACTACTGATTATTAGATTGATATCCGTGTGAATAAACTATAATTTATATTTCATTACGTGTTATTCGAGGTTTGATTGAGCTTCACTAACACAACCCTTTTCAATTTAAGAAATTTTTAGCTTTAGAAAAGTTTTAAGCTTCGTAAACCCATTACAAATTGTATGGAAAATAAGACAGATTTAGGCAGTTTCCGACCTTAATATACATAATTCAAGTTAAAAGTAGAGTTGAGCTCATTTGAACTTTTAACTTGAATTATATTCAGTCACTCAAACAGAAAATTTTTCTTTTCAAATTTTCTTCATATTCTTTTACTTAATATACCGTAGAACGTTTCACTCTCCAAAATCTATTTTGTCACTGCTTGTATTTGTTTTTGAAATGTCATCGTCATTGGATTCAAATATTTTCATACCAATCCAACAAAAATCAACATGTAATTGAATTTAAAATCTCTTCATAAACGTATGTAAACACAAAGCGAAATTAAAAAACGTGCGAAAATTTCTTATTCCTGTCTACAGATTATTTATTTTTTTTTCCGGACTGAGAATATTTTTGAAATTACTTCTTTTTCTTTTATGTATTTATATAACTAGTACACGATTTTCAAAAGACCTCGCTTAATGATTCCACCAAGTGGATTAACTTCCCCACTTAAACCTGGCCTAACATACAATGGTTTCGGCGGAACTCAAAAACGTATTGACGAAGAACAACAAAGGCTGAAAAATAAAAAAACATCCCAAAAGGAAAACTACGAAAATTTCCATCAAATGGATCTGGAGATATTGACAAATTTCTCAACAAGAGCTAGAGATTACAATAGTTTCTCGAAAGTAATTTTATTACTGACGTGAATTAAATGCGTTATATAATGTATATTGTGTTGAAAATGTTCAATGTATTATTTAGTAGCATATAAAAGTATTACAATAGTATGTTATTATTAAATTAAGTTTAAGTTAATTATTTTGAGTGTCTGAATATTCCCTTATAGACTTTACTCGAATATTTAGTTTCTGGCGTGCACTAAGTTTAATTGTTTCTCTGTCGAATCTAAGCAATTTTCAGTTATAATATGAGTTCTTAATTGTTAGTAAATACTAGAAATTAAAACCAAATTCACTAAAGTATTTATTCCTTTGAAATGAATTGTTCTGCCTTGCCGGTGAATTCTTCTTTTAAATCAACCTTACAGTTCAAATCACGAAGGGCTGCCTTGATATCTTGATTGATTGAAGGATGTTCAGCCATGGCAGCATTTAAGAGATCCTCAGCTCCACATGAAAAGAAGCTATCACATTGATCACGAGCTCTGCAAACCATGTTTCTTATAGCCCATGCGCCGTTCCCCTAGAAAGTAAACAAAATACGTTTAAAGGATGCTCTATATTCAAAATAACAATATAACTCACCTGCACCATTTTATTTTTTGGATGCAATATAATTGTCTCGACTATTACTTCAGCAATGCCAGTCTCGAAAAATGCAGTACTCTGTTATCTTTTACCCTTATACTATGTTCCCACCAAAACGAAATCCGAGATTTCGGTTGAAAACTTTTCATATTTTGAACTGCTGGGAAAAAATTTCATAGAAATTTCAACGAAATCTCAATAAAAACTCTGGATTTCAACGAAATCTCCAAGAAATTCTGCTCCACCCATTTGAAATCTCGAATTTTTTTGCTGAAATCTCGGATTTCGTTCTGGTGGGAACATAGTATTAATGTTAAAGTGGAAATGCATGCTAGAGCCACTGTAGCAATTGCGTCATTGTTCTGAAATTACAGTAGATATAAGAAAAGCCAAAGTATAAAATTAAAGAGCTTGAAATGACTCACCATATTATCTTGCAGTAGTTCTTTTATAATAGGTGCAGCACCTTGCTGAATAATGTGAGCTTGGGTTGTATCAATTAAGGCACGTAATAGTTTTAAACCTTCCCGATTCAGTTTTAAGGCATCTTTGTTTTTACTCTAAAATCATACTCTAAAAGCATACGATGAAGGTCGTTCACCTTCTACAACGGCAGCTTCCTCCCCTTGAGGTGGCTCATGCTTAATGCTTAACAGAGTTGTCATTGTGCTTTTCAATAGTTTGTCGAACCGCTTAAGGTCTTTTTTTTGTGATGCGTTTGCCCTTTCGACTTGTCTTGGATGGTGATGATGAACCCGGTTCTTCATGCAGAGAAATATTGCCTGGAATAACTACGCACTGAGTTGAATCCATCTGGGGTGGTGTCATCCACGTAGATGGCGTCGATTGTACTGTAACGCTAGTTATTGTTGTTGTTGGCAAGGCCAGTGTGGTAAGTGGCGGTACCGGAGATGTGGGAAGTTCAGCCTCGTTTTTGACTTGAATATTTGATGTCATGTAGGGGGGAATTCGTTGGAACGCTTCAGCGCATGTTGGAATGTGTTTGAAGTAGTCCTCCTTCCATTTGAGTGATTTTTCACAACCCGGACAGACTAATCCTTTTGAAACACAAGAATGAATATTAAATAGATAAGTGGTTTCATAGTTGCCACTGCAATCAGGACAATGCCAGTCGGGAATGTGTGAATCGAGATAGGCAATTTGGTTGCAATCTCGAATATGTCTGAAAATAAGCAAAAAATAAATCAATACAAATTCTGCGCTGAACTACAGGAGTTTTCTTACTTGGTGTAGGTATATATACTGCAAGAGGTTTCGGAACATTTTCCACATTTGAATGGAGTCTTCGAGAGTTTGTGCCACAAATTGTGATTCTTTATTTCCATGTTCTTTTTAAGAGTTTCGTTGCAATGGACACAATGATATCGCTGTACAGTTGGGATATGAGTTGCTTTTACATGCTTATCTAGATGAATTTTGTTAGATAATGCAATTTTCGCAGGAGGTTCTGCTTTTGGTGTTACCTTTGTAGCGGGTTCTTTTTTTTTATTGATTGGCGTTGACTTTGATGCTGGACCAGGCTTTGTGCCAGGTTCGATTTTAGTTTCTGTTTCTGCGGTGTTACTTAATTTGATACGTTTCTTTTTTGAAGCACTGCTAGAAATATTGGTTGTTGATGGTTTAATATCATCAGTTATATCAGTTTTTATATCTTTAGTCACTTCCATATCAGCATTTCGACGTTTTCTGCTTGCCCGCTGAGGAATCACTTCTGGTATAGGTTCTTTTATATCTTCCGTTTTTAAATCAACCGAAGTTGATGGAACAGCTGCTGGGATCTGAGGTTCATAGGAAGATAAAATTTGTTTAAAAAAAGCCATATGTAGGTAAATGAGTAAATGCTAGAGCATGCTGTAAGGCGAACAATATAAATTCGGCAATATCATCGACATACCACTCGGGCAGTGCGGCAAATGCATCTGTGGGCTTCATCAAAGGTGCATTAACTTTGGAAATAAATGGACCTTCGATTTTACGCCCTTCCATTTGGTACAATAGGAATTCACAAACAGTCGAATAGAAGTACATGCAAGACGTTATAAGTAGGTGAAACACAAAAAAATGGGATCCGATTAAAAAATACATTTTATAGTTTTTTAAAAATTTTTTGACAGCTTGTGTGAATACCAACTTGAAAACTCTAATTTCATACGCTTTTTCACAAGAAGGTGTCGCAAGCATATGTGTGTGTTTACACTTTTGCACTTTTTGCAAAAAGTAAGTTGAATGTAGTTAGGCCTTTAACACTTGTGATTTCGAAAACTACGACATTTAAAGGCTCTCCCAAACCAACGCGTAATCATAGCGAATCATTCGCAAAGGCGGTTTTTTGTTGTTGTTTAGTGACCAAAAAAAATTTGACCAATCAAATTATTTCTCATCATCATTGAATTAAACGTCATAATATTTTATATAAAATTATTGTTTATCCCCCATATTAATAAACGGCGGATAACAATGTGCTAGTGTTTATACAACTAGTAATTCTTATTAACAAATGCGTAATAGTCTGTGACGTATGCTAACGTACGGATAACTTTAACTAGCCAGATTCCACGTATAATGAACGGATAACTTCTTAACACATACACGCACGCGTGTGATAGCACCGTTTACTACTACCAATACACTTCGTAAGGCAGTCCATGCATGTGACACATGTATTAGAAAATCACCACAATTTGATGAAGTGGTGAATTTGGTGAAGTGATAAATACTGGGAAGGTATCATATCTTTTTTAATAAGAAAAGTTATCAAGCGGACAAGTTGTCTATCCGTGTGCTAGTTAGCACGGGTGTTAGGGAGCAGATACCAGTTTTTTATTAATACTGCTGTATAAGTTTTTGAGTGGGGGCTTTAAAAGGATTAAAGAACAAATATAAACAAAAAGAAAAATGAATAGCTGCAGTAATAACAAAAATAAAACGTGAAAACAGCAATACCTATACAAATCTAAATTTGTATGGGTTATTGACAAATCGGACACAATTTGTTGGTAAAATATTTTTTTAGGACATTCATATTTGACTAAGGAGATGTCTGTCATTAAAAAAATATGTTGGGAAATAGACACCAAAATATATGGTAGTTACTTTTGAAGAATCTGACAGCAAGTTACAATGTAGTTGCATTTAGGATTTTATTTAATATTTCTGTCACTTTTTCACTTTGTTACAAAAGTGTTCTATATTAGTTTTACTGAATCATAATGATTAGACACTTTAGAGTTACTGTGAAGTAGCAAAAGATCAAAGTCCTAAAACAGTTTCTATTTTGTTTTTGAGAACAGCTAATCAAAATTAGGTTACATTGAAACACAATGGATAACTACTCAAATACTATTAAGCCACGCAAATTTATTTTTAATCCCACTAAATAAGAACAGTGACCTGAAAATAACAAAGTTGGAACTCAAATAATAGCCGCGTTTTATTATCGCTCATAACCCATATGGTTCACCTCGTGAAAATAAAACGATGTGGGTTTGTGCAAAAGCAGTGCTGTATATCAGTCTCTTTTTTTCTTATGTTTATTTGTTTTTCATGTAAACACTTGTCTCTTTTCCTCTCTATTCCTTATACTGCTGACAAATCGCTGACATCCATTCACAATGGTAAATAGCCCTCTGCCGGCCAGAGTGAAAACCTCTATCTGGGTTATTGAAATTAACCTCGATAAAAACCTAGATCCCATGTTGTTTTTGTAATACATATTAAAAGTTAACCTCGACCCAGACCCAGAGATAATAAAACGCAGCTAATTTAAAATACAATGAGAGCATTCAACAACTCCACAAAAACTTCCGAGTTATTCTTGTGAAACCAGATTTTTGAATTTCTTGTTGCAAAATTCAAATCTGTGCCCCTTGGGCTATTATATAAATATATTATATTGTACGTCAATGCCTATTTATACAGCTTTTGTATGGAAATGAAACCCGACTAGCAGTCCATATATAGTATGTCAATGCCTCGGGCATTTTCCTTACCTGCGGGTTTGATTCACTGCTCAACTATTAATCAACTGGAGATTAGTACGGCCAGACTTTTGATCTGGCGTGGAATTCGCATTGCTTGAAATGTCTCTGGGGTTGTTGCGTAACAATGAAGAATCCTCAGACTCCCGAAATTTCTCTCGCAAGTAAATTATCAGCAAAACTGTATGCCATTTTAGTACTTTTAGATTCAATTTCTTTCAGATGGTACACTTTATTGGCAAATTTCCCTAAAATGAGGTGCCAAAAATCGTTTTGACCTTGAAATTTTTTTTTTTTAATTCATTAAATATTCATAAAAAAAAATCTATAGCAGACCAATTACTGAAAATAGCTGACCTTTTACAACCGTGAAGAGGCCTTTCAAATTGCATACTTTTTTTAATGACCCAAAAATGAGGTGCCAAAAGTTTTTTTTTGTGACCATGAAACGAACTTCAAAAATTCATAGAAAAAAAATCTATGGCTGACAAATCACAGAAAATAGTTGACCTTTTATCACGATCTAGAAATCTTTCAGATGGTATACATTTTTGCCAAATTTCCCTTAAATGAGGTGCCAAAAATCTTGCGTGACCTTGAGCGACCTTGAGAAAGTTTAAGCCTTAATTAAAAGTTATCTAGGGCTGACCAATTTCTGGGACCACTTGACCTTTTCTGACCAATTAGATGGGATATTTTTTTTATTAAATTTTTCTCATATGAGGTGCCAAAGGTCCAGAGCCGGTGCTGGTGCCCTTTGCGCAAGTTTTTTGTTTATTTTAAGCCAAGAGTAGTTTGGGCGATAATAGCTTTAAAAATTCTGGGGGAACAAACATTTTTCGGGTGAAATATTTTCCGGGCGACACTCATAATTAGGCTGAATAATTTTTAACAAATCCAAAATTTCTTTTTTTTTTAAATTTTGATATGCAGTATTATTAAACATCTTATACTATGTTCCCACCAAAACGAAATCTGAGATTTCAGCTGAAAAATTTGGAGTTCTCGACTTGGTGAAGCGGGATTTCATTAAGATTTCGTTGAAATCTAGAGTTTTCATTGAGATTCTGTTGAAATTTCCATGAAATCTTGTTCCATCAACTTGAAATATCAAAAGTTTTGGTGTGGTTCTGGCGTGCTGCATACATATTCCACGTTGTGGAATTCACATGTTGTCTTATGAGATAATACACACACAGATGACGAGGCGAGGGTATGGTGTCACATGCCATTACCACACCCTATTCAAAACTCCAGTGGCCTACGTAAACGTCACGCCACAATGAAATCTCTCGGTCAAATGTAAAGTTTGTATGGCACTAAAAAAACTAAATGTGATTATGAGTTAAATAAAATTTATAAAAATTGAATTCTGCAATGAAATGCAAATACATGAAGATTTATGTAATCACGGGAGGACACAATTACTGCAACAGGAGCGTGCAACACCAAACATGACAAAAAATAGCCCAACAATTCAAGGCAATTGTTTTATTTTTATATTTCATTTATTTTCTGTGAAGAAGCCATTTTTTTGTGAGGTGTTCCTCTGTGTTTGTGTTGTATCTATTGCTTTTCTGTCAAATAACCATTCCCTGTCAACTTCTGTGTGAACAAAGCTCACCACAACTACACCACGCCCGTAGCAGGCCAGAACCACACCAGCACCAGCACCAAGCCACTTCTGTGTGAATCGCACCTTAAATAGTTCTTTAAAAAACGTCACGCTCGTTTTCCCGTCACATTGTGAATCAGGCTAGATGGGGTCAGAGAAAGTCAAAGACATTTGTGTCCCCCTTCCAAATTTTCAGTTTTGGAGGACGAAATCGAGGAATTGCCAAAAAATCGTAACTTCAAAATTTGAAGGAACTGTTTCTATGGTTTTGCCTTAGGACGAGGCAGAAATAGACAGGCAGAATTGTGCCTTACACTTTTTTGGGGTTCTCTATCATCGTAATGACATTCAGCAGTATTAATAAAAAACTGGTATCCGCTCCCTAACACACGTGTTAACTGGCAAACGGATAGACAACTTGTCCGCTTGATAACTTTTCTTATTAAAAAAGATATGTTATCTTTCCAGTATTTATCACTTCACCAAATTCACCACTTCATCAAATTATGGTGATTTTCTGATACATGTGTCACATGCATGCACTGCCTTACGAAGTGTATACTGGTAGTAGTAAACGGTGCTATCATACGCGTGCGTGTATGTGTTAAGAAGTTATCCGTTCATTATATGTGGAATCTGGCTAGTTAAAGTTATCCGTACGTTAACACACGTCACAGACTATTACGCATTTGTTAATAAGAATTACTAGTTAACAGATGTATAAACGCTAGCACGTTGTTATCCGCCCTTTATTAATATGGGGGATTATGTTTTCTTCCCATACATACAAATTATAAAAAAAAAATTCTAGAAAAAAACCAAGAACTTAACTTTTTCCATGCAATTTTCTAGAGAAGCCTGATTCACAATGCGACGAGGAAACGTGACGTGAGCATGACGAGATCCCGTCGTTGCTGTCAAACGAATTTCAAACAATGAAAGTATATGAGGATATACACAATAAAGCGTTTCTCGTCGTCACGTCACGCCAAGAATTCGAAAAATTGAAAAAAAGACGTGACGAGACGACGATTTTATTTTTTGACAAGTTATTTACATAATGGAAGAAATACGATAACTTGAAATTAAAAGATCAAGTAAGTCCTAATCTGTTGTCTTTAATGCTATGTTCCCACCAAAACGAAATCCGAGATTTCAGCTAAAAAATTTCGAGATTTCAAATGGGTGGAGCAGAATTTCTTGGAGATTTCGTTGAAATCCAGAGTTTTTATTGAGATTTCGTTGAAATTTCTATGAAATTTTTTCCCAGCAGTTCAAAATATGAAAAGTTTTCAACCGAAATCTCGGATTTCGTTTTGGTGGGAACATAGTATAAAGCTTTTTGGATAATTTTTATTATTTTTTATTTTTAACAAAAGAGTTTTCGTTGTAAAGAATCTCGCCGCATTGTGAATTGGGAAACGATTTTATAACTAGAAAAAGATGACAGCCAATCACGTCACGCTCTCGTCTCGTTTTCCCGTCGCATAGTGAATCAGGTTAGATGGGGTCAGAAAAGTCGCAAGATTTCTAAAAAAGGGTAAAAAGAGCTAATTTTTAAAAAAGTCGTCTCATGGTCACATGATGGGGTCAGAAAAGTCGCAAGATTTCTAAAAAAGGGTAAAGGCTCCCCCAAACCAACGCGAATCATTCGCCGACGACGCGAAATCATTCACAATAATACAAAATGTGAAAGATACACAATGCTTAGCAACAACAAAAAACTGTTTTTGCGAATGATTCGCTATGATTTCGCGTTGGTTTGGGGGAGCCTTAAAAAGAGCTAATTTTTAAAAAAGTCGTCTCATGGTCACATGAGGCAATAAAAGGGGTCAAAATGCGACAAAAGTCGCACAGCGGCAAACGTGGCTGCGATCTATTTGCCCAAGTGAAGTATTGATCGTTTCGCCGAATCAGGTTCTGTTTGCACAGGCCTTTACTGTTTTCTATTTGCATTGCGGCATTCCTACTTTCTGCGCTGCCATATCTTCAATCTACCTTGCCTTCTCGAATGAAATTCCCAAAGAAAAACGTCAAAGGCCCTACGAAAATCGCAGACGTCAGCCCAACGTCGGATTTTCGCCATTCTCCTATCTCTTCTTTTTCGCTTCAAAAGAGCAGTTCGTTCGTGTCGTTCGGTTCGTTTTGCAATAAAAAATTTATATATGCGCGAAAATTCTATCTAAATAGTTTTTCTATACTTTCTGATATTTTTTCCATGATGATAGAAAAATAGAACAATTAAGTAAAACATCAACCCGCGGCCAGCCCCAATTAGATTAGCAAAATAAATTTAACAAAAAAAAAAAAAACATGATTGGTATCACAATTTGATACAAATCTTATTTCCAATTTAGATAAATATCTTAAAAATTCCAATCCCCATTATCTGTAAAACAAGATATTAAAAGAAGAGCAAATCGTTCGAAGTGTGAAAAAAATCTTGGAGTGCACTAAATCAAGAAAAACGAAACACTCAGTGATATACACATAAAATAATAAACAACGCAGCGCACAAACGGCAACGGATACGAAATCCAATTCGGATCGAAAGTGAAATTCATTCAAGTCAAGTAAAACGAACCGAAGTCCCTTGCAGGCCCAGACGGCTCCACGTACCGATTTTACAAATCCTAGTACCAGCAAAACAAGTTCTTAATATTTCCATAAATTAATCTACAACCAACTTAAATATCTTAAGAGTGCAATCATGAGTTCAAGTGCTGTAGCTGCTACTGCTGCTGACGATTACTCGTCCGCCTCATCTACCTCAGTGCTCCTAGTCACGGCCAATGTTGGCAGTGTTTTCGAAGATGTAAGTGTTGTTTAGATTAAAAAAAGGAGGTCGCTTCCTCCATCTCCTCCTTTTAGATAACGCTAGTGCAAGTGCTATATCCGCTGCCGTCACTTTATAACTTGAAACGCGAAACTCTCCCTGATGTGCGACTTATTGATTTTGCTCATATACGAGATCTCTCAATTGGATTAACGTAGGTAATTTATCTTTGGTGTGTTTCTTTTGCAGCCATCGCGATTGTTGGAACCCTGGGTGGAGGAGTTCTTGGCGCGAGTAACACAGTTGAGGCCTCGTTTCTTGGCTTTGCATCTTCAAGAAGTTGGCGGAAAAACTTACGAAAAATCTATGGAATATGTGCAGGATTTCATAAGGAGTCTGTGCGAAGCCAAGCAATTGAGCGATTACTCGTGCATTCGCATTTACATGGATGAGGATTTTAAGTCAGCCGAACATTTCACTGTAAGTTGTTAAAGTTTTAAACATTTTAAGTTGTTTCATTTTCATAAAAACTTGTCATATACATAATATGCCGGCTCCACTGAGCATGAACCATGCTCGAATTTATGAACATGTCTGGAAAAAACCAATGGAGTCACAGAAATTTATTTTCATGCAGTGACATAAATATCAATGGTATATTGGATGTAGGATATTGTTCATGCCCAGTGGAGGCGCCATGTACAATCACAATATCACAACCTTGCTCAGGACATTGCCTGTGTTGGTTCCCGGTCTTCAGTTTTGACTTATCTACACCATCTTCTCCTCGGTTCTAGTACAAGATTTTGGTTTTGAATTTACTTTATTTTATCGTTATATGAAAAGTACTTTTAAAATGGGTTTTGAAACAAAAAAAAACTTACCATAGGTAATACCCGGGAAACACTGGTGGTATGGACACCATAATATTAGCAATTCCTCAGAGAGTGACACACATCCTGTGTAGTACCTATAAGTTGACAGATTTTGTACTGTTCTTGAATTCGTCACCAAGACAAAAAAACAACGCTGGTGTCGTTAAGGGGCTATGTTTACTACAGTATACCTATCTACTTCGAAAAAAACCCAAGTTTTGATAGCCATGCTCATATCATTTTGCTCACGTGGTTTTAGCATGATATAACGTGACTGCCTCGTGTGTGTCACTGTCATGGATATTAAGATAGAAATTCTCCAAAAGTACTTACATAAAATTATGTTTGAGAAAAATGAGCTTTTCCCAACAAGTATATAACCGTTAAGAAAAAGTTTAATTTTGTGGAAAACGGTTCGAATACCTATAATTTGGATAACAAAAATTAAGTATTTGTTAGGTAGCATTCGCAAATTAAATTAACCAAAGCGCAAATAGGTTTAACCTAAACACAAATAAGTTTCACCCAAACGGAAATAGATTTAACCCAAACGCAAATAGAACTAACCCAATCGCAATTCGATTTAAACAAAACGCAAACTAGTTAAACTATTAACAAATCATTTTAACAAAACCGCATTAATAGCCTATTGAATAGACCTTTTAAAAAGGAACAATTACGTGCAAGGGTTTTTATTATTGAATATGTTTGTTTGGCCCATAAGCATGCTTAAAACCGAAAATGCTACTAAATTCACCCATGCGTTTCTGAGAAAATGGTCACACTGGCCACTTTTCAATATTTTTGGTGTAACTTGAAAACTAAGCCGAATTTGACAATTTAACTCATAATACTGTTTGTTCAAAATTAAATTTTCTATCGAAATGGTTAGTTTGAAAAACTGTTTTAAAAAATTTAAGCAGGAAAAGTAGCAAAAACCAACATAAAAAAAATCGAAAAATCAAAGATTTTTAATTTTTTTTCTAAATTGCGCATAACTTTTTTCGGAGCAAAGATACGCTCAAGACATGGGTAAACAAAGTAAACTGGAGTTTTAAGGCCTTAATATGACATGCTAAAAAAGCCATATTATTTGAAAATTGACAGAGATATAGCCATTCAAACTTTACCATTTCTTATAATTTTTCGCAGTTTTTGCCCGAAAGTCTATTTTTTGGTACTTTATGACAAATTTAAGGTTCTTAGTACCTAGTACCAAATTTTATGTTAATCGGACCAGCCGTTCGGTCTGTAGGTCTAAAAGCATTTAAAAACAGCCGAAAAAAGAAATTGCGAATTTACATCCTTTTTATAAATTCTCTTTAGTTCTAATGTCATATTATATCAAAATTTTGATTTCAAACATTTTTACGAAAGTGAAATTTGCCATATTGTACCAAAAAAGGGGCTTTCGCGCCAAAACTGCGAGAAATTTTAAGAAATGATAAGGTTTGACTGGGAATATCTCTGTCAGTTTTGAACAAATATTAATTTTTGAACATACCATATTAAAGCCTTAAGTCTCTACTTTATTTTGTCAATGCATGTCTTGACCCTATCTTTGCTTCAAAAAAAGTTATGCACAATTTATTAAAATATTTAGATATCCTTCAATTTTTGATATTTTTTAGGTTGGTTTTTGTTAACTTTTCCTGCTTAAATTTTTTCGTAAAATTTTTTGAACTATCCATTCCGATAGAAAATTTAATTTTGAACAAAAAGTATTATACCTATGTTAAATTGTCAAATTCGGCTTAGTTTTCAAGTTACACCAAAAATATTGAAAAGTTCATTAAAATCTCTTTATTTTAATCACCAGGGTCACCCCACCCTCATTTAAAAAATAGTTTATCTTTGTATTTAATACTATGTTGTGATATTACTACTATTTTGTTTGTAAAAATATTTTTGTCACTTAATAAAAATTCAAATTCAAAATTCAATTCAAAATTCAAAAATTCAAGTGGCCAGTGTGACCATTCTCTCAGAAACGCATGGGTGAATTTTGTAGCATTTTCGGTATTAAGCATGCTTATGGGGCAAACAAACATTTTCAATAATAAAAACCCTTGCACGTAATTGTTCCTTTATACCCCTAATTTTCCGGTCTATTCAATAGGCTATAATAGTCCAGTAAATAGAGAGGTTTTACCGTACAAAAGGTCGGGTAGTTCTAAATTTTTGATATGTTGTATGGTATGGTTGGTAGGTAAAAATTCCAAATTTCCACAACCACGCCTCCTCCGCCCCCTTCAAAATCCTGGAAAAACCACAAAAAATTGGCACTATTTTCAGTTTTTTGCCTATAAATTCTTCCCGGTATATTTTTATAGAAAAAATAGTATGCAAATTTGTAGACAGCAAAACTTCCTAAAAATATGATTCGGAAAGTATTTTTGTACAACCATTACAAACGGCGCTATGGAGCTCCCAAAAACTGCCAAAATTTCGTATTTTGCTAGATTTTCAGTTTTTTTCCCTCCTTACAGCAAAATAACTCCTTAACCGTCGAGTTATGGGCAAAATTGTTCATAATCAATCTTGTAGATAATTTAATTGGCTGCCAATTTCATATAATTACAGTCGACTTCCTCTAAGTCGAACTCCCCCTAAGTCGAATATCTCCTAACAAGAATTTTTTACCATACATATTTGTATGCTCCTCTCAAATTTCCATACTGTATTTATTTGTCTCTTAATTGAATTTTTACAAAAATTATTTTGATATCCCGCGAGAATTCAACTTAAAGGGATTCACCTGTATTTTCATTTTGTGACGAATACAATCGGGAATCGGGTGAGGATTGAGAAAGTGATTTTTTATTCAAACGTTTTCACTAACTTACTTTCTTCTCTGTCTGTTTTATACAGTCTATGTATTGGAGTATAAAAATTTTATTACCGATTTGCTTTACCACCAGAATCCATTTAAGTATAAATAGAAGAGTCAAAAAAATTTAGGTTGACATCATGATATTTGGAATCCAGCGTTTTAGTCGCTATTTTCTAAAATTTCGGACATACAGTAGTGCACTTTATTTGAGGGAGCGCACAAAATTCTATTAAAGCTTAGCCACTAAACTCATTTTGATGAAATTAAAAAGCATGATAATTGACGCGATGAAAATTAATTTCTATCCACTGCAGTGCACTGCCACAACCACTTTTAAATAAACAAATAATATTTTCCTGAAAAAAAAATTAAAATTCGAGTGATGTTTAGATGATTATTATCAATGGTTTTTAGTAAATGGGTGATGCGAATTTTGTCTACGTTGTTTATGTACGGAGCAAGTATTGTCAGCAATCTTTCTCATGGCCATACAAATTGTAGGTAGTTATGATAAAGGACATTAAAACGAATGTCAGTAAAAGATCCCCAAAATCTTATCCCTGAAGAAAATTCTGGAAATGACCAATGAACATCAAGTCGAGACATAAAGTTTCTGCATTGGCTTCAAGGCCGCTTATATGGAAGCATATTCATCGTCATAGCTCTATCTGGCGATAACTCAACTCAACTCAAATGATCCAGCTGTATCTCGTGACATTATAAAACACAAGGTGTAATATGCAAAATGCAATGTGCTTCTCCGAACTGTTCAAAACATGTACAGTGCACTCGGCGAGGAAATGCGATAGCATACCTAAGACTTTTTTAATCTCCTTCTGGAACAGATAGTGCATAGAGAAGTGTTCACACAGAATGCCATATCTTGTGTTCCATTGTGCCTTTATAGAGTTCTTCATGGGTGATTGAAAAACAGGTTAAATATATTGGTCTTGAAGTTAACGAGTAAAAGTCCAACTAACTGCTGTCACGAAAAAAGCATATCTTCACTTTGGCCAACACGTCTCTTTTATTATTAGTATTCAACTACCTTGGAATTAATAGGTACTCGTATTTACTCCCTGGACACCTTTTGGAAACCGCTGCTATTTCAGTTTCCCAAACAATTAGGTTCAACACTCTTTTTACGCTAAAGACACTTCTACACTCGGTAAGATGAAAAGCAGAAATAAAAACTGATACTAGGCTCTTTCGCAAGTAGTATTATTCGACCGATTTTTGGAGGAGAAGATACAAGCGTGAGGTCAATGAGCTGTTGAAAGATGTAAATGTAGTCCAAAAAGTCAAAATGCGTCGACTTGGCTAAGCCACATTGTGCGGATGGGAAACAATGCTCGAGCCTCTTGAATTTTTGAATCTCAAGTTGAAGGCAATAAAGATGATCAGAGCACTTTTAGTTTCAGCCCTTCATGGTTCGAAACAATATTGAACAAAAATTCCACAAGAATAAAAAGTTATACATTCTTATCGTCCCTCATCTCACGAAGTGACGTAACTCGCAAATTGTCGTTTTTGAGATTTAGGCATATATGTGCTTGGTAAACTTGATTGCATATTTCTACATCATTAGATTCCCTGAAAAATGTCTGAAACATGGTTCAATGCGTTATGACATAGTTGGCATAACTGCAATTTTAGGTAAAAAGTCTCTCACGAACAGACGTAACTGTAATTATGTGGGTAGCAGTTTTCCGTTTTATTGCAAATTATTGTGTAAGTAAAGTGGTTTCAGGTGCTAGGTGCATTTATCGGTGAGTACAAATAAAAAAGCTTTAAGTTTATGCTAAGATGTTGCTAGTGACCTATCACCAAATTAAATTTAAATTGCATTCGGTTCTTCCTGTTTACAATACTCTATCAAACAAAAATTGTCAATACTAGGCTTATGGGAGAGCTTTTTTCAAAACAGTGATACCTGTGCATACTGTCACAACACTAAAATGCCACACAAATAAGCTTTTTTCAAAACAGTGGTGTCTGTGTATACTGCCACGACACTAAAACTTATCACTATAATTTCTCACGAACTGACGTATCTGGTTGATCGATTATTTGTAACTGTTTTAAGTATTGCATTTAGATTGAATCTCATATCATTTGAAACTTTAACATATTCTTGTAATTTTACAACAAAAAAAATACCAAAACCGTTATAAAATACAGAAGTAACGCTTATAGAAGGAGGACACAAAACTAAAAACTGCTCTCCTGTAAAATATTGAAAAAGCAGATACGTCAGTTCGTGAGAAGAGGGACGTTATGTGGACATTATGTCAGTGAGTGGAAATTTTCCGTGATCATTCTTTTTATAGTCCGTTTTTGAAGTCTAAAATTTTGCTCCAATGGTTAAGATGTTTTCGAATTAAAAATTTGCTCAATTTACAAAAAAAGAACAACGCGAAAAAGGCCACTAAATGGGCGTGGTAAAAATCTATGCACAGTCGATTTACTAAAAATATTTGTACCATTTGAACAGCACCCGAATTGTTATAAATTTTTCCGAAAATAATATATTTAAGAAAAGTGGAAATTAACTGTATCATTGGTTTTTCATCTCGTCGATTATCATGTCTATAAATTTCCTCAAAACCAATCCTCACGGATTCCCGTTGTATTTGTCACAAAATGAAAATAAAGGTGACTCCCTCTAAGCTGAATTCTCGCGGGATATCAAAATTATTTGGAGTTAGACAGAGTTTTGTAAAAATGCAATTTAGAGAAAAATAAATACAGTATGGAAATTTGAGAGGGATATTTGACTTAGGGGGAGTTCGACTTAGAGGAAGTCGACTGTAGTTATATGAAATTGGTAGCCAATTAAATTATCTACAAGATTGATAATGAAGAATTTTGCCCATAACTCGACGGTAAAGGAGTTATTGTGCTGTAAAGAGGGAAAAAACTGAAAATCTTGCAAAATACGAAATTTTGGCAGTTTTTGGGAGCTCCATAGCGCCGTTTGTAGTGGTTGTACAAAAATACTTTGCGAATCATATTTTTAGGAAATTTTGTTGTCTACAAATTTGCATACTATTTTTTCCGTAAAAATATACCGGGAAGAATTTATAGGCAAAAAACTGGAAATAGTGCCAATTTTTTGTGGTTTTTCCAGGATTTTGAAGGAGTCGGAGGGGGCGTGGTTGTGGAAATTTGGAATTTTTATCTACCAACCATACCATACAACATATCAAAAATTTAGAACTACCCGACCTTTTGTAGGGTAACCCCCCTTATTATAGCTCTATTTACTGGACTATAACCCGAAATTGATTTATTGTTGCAGCTGTACATTTTGGGTTCAATGGATTTTGGTATCATCCATAATTGTTAAAAAGCCATAATTAATAAATTAGACTTTTATTTTTTCGGTAAGTTCTTGGCAAATGCGCAGAACTAGTTGAATTTACAATTGAGGTTTTGCCAAAATCTTATGGTGAACTATTCCTGCTGTTAGAGGCCTACTATTTCTTCACTACACAGTTGGAATAACAAGTTGAGCCCAGGTTAATTCAATTTGCGTTTTGGTTAAAATAATTTTTTAATAGTTTAAATCGAAATTTAATTCTATTAGCGTTTGGGTTAAATCTATTTGCGCTTGGGTGAAACTTATTTGCGTTTACGTTAAACCTATTTGCGATTAGAAATATGCAGTAGCGTGTGGAGAGAAGAATGGCTGAGGAGAAGGAGGGGCACAGGTCTCAAGTTGCATTTTGATAGGGGAGGGTTCACTTCGAAAAAAAATATTAATTGCAATCGAATCATATTAAATTCACCCTCTTGATGCACTTTTCTTCAAATTAACATATTTCTAAATTTGTGCGAGAATCGTGGAACTTTAATAGATTTTTTTTTTGGCGGCAAAAAGCATTGAGTTGCAAGAAAATTGATTTCTTCCTTATATAGGGTCAACGTAGACATACAGAAAAAAATTCAGCAGCAACGAAACTTATTACCAAATGGCTAGAATATAATTTTCATTTTTAATCTCTTCTAGTTTTAGTTTAGTATTAAACAATTCATTTTTATCACAGCCGTTTACTGTTTTAATAACTTTAAGCTAATTAAATGCTCTAGCTGCCACCATACCAAAGTTTTCATCCATTAAACTAATATTATCACACTCAAAGATACTAATTAAATAAATCTATATTCCAACGTAAATGTTATCACCAAATTTAAACTTGTTGGTATTTTAATGTTTGCACTTGTTTTTTTATTTTTTAAACGTGTATAATTTATTTTTAGATTCCATAGTTATTTCGATTCTGGTTATTAAAACAGTTTGATATTGCTTGTAATTGTTTATTCCGTTTATTTCAATGCTGGTTATTAATAATAATATTTTTATTATATACCTACCTATTTCGTATAAAATTTGTTAAACCAATTTTATTGCTCAATAAGTTTGTAGTATAAGTCGCGTAATAAAAACGAAACTGTCGCTACTTTTTTTCTATAAAAAATATCTCAAATATGAATAAAACACGATTTTTTGAATGAATACAGAATCACTTAAGATAGTTTGTACCTAACCTAGGTACTATTATGGGTTCCGTTGCACTCTGCTGTATAGAAGTGTTAGTCTTCACCGGCTTTGCTTCAAAGAGGAATACGATTTGCTGCCAATATTTCAATTCCTCAAAGTCATCATATTTCAACAAAACAAAAAGTTCCATGATGAAATCCTACTCTAAAATCCTTCATCATCATCAAGTCCTGTAACCCCGATTGGGGCATAGGGCGCCAACAAATCTTTTCCATCCTTCATGGTCTGCAGATAGATATTTTAACTGTGGCCACGTCTTTCCTTGGGAGTCTGCTTCTGCTAGAACTGTTGATTTCTATGTTGTTCTTGGTCTTCCAACCCGCCACTCTGGAACATCAAACCGACTTCAGTTCTACTCGATCTATCTAAATTCTAGAAAAACACAACCAACAGCCTAGTTATCTTTAAATCACAACAAACCTTAAATCTCAGGGAAGGATTACATTTTTTACTGATGGTTTAAAATCCGACTCTAGTACTGCCTTTGCGGTTACTTTCGATAGTGATACTTTGTCAAGTAATGGTCTACTGCCATATTTCGCATCAATTTACACCACTGAAGCTCTCGCAATATATGAGACTTCCATATATATGGCGCGTAATCGCCAACACAGGTCGATTCTCATATTATGTAGGTAAATAATATTAGAGAAAGAGAAACTAATATACAAAATCAAAACACTGGTAAAATAATGTGGGTTCCCAGCCACATCGGGATTCAAGAGAATAAATTTGCTTCATTGGACGTCACTTCCTTGTTCTTATTACAACCTTTACATTATTACCTTTATATTCCTATAATTTTGTATATATATTGATCAATTTGCTTTATAGAATTATGACACATCAATAGAGGTAGTATCGTATCGTATAGACCTTAAATGAATTAGAAAGGTTTCTTTGTGAATATGTATAATACTATCGATATTTGTGTGTTAAATAAAAAGAGAAATATTTATTCACTTATTCGTGCAAAATAAATGTCAAGAATATTATTTCATAAGAAGTTCACACCAAACAAAAATCAATAATAATAATTCTTATTATCATAAATCTATTTTCACTTCTGGAATTGTAATAATGCACTTCGCACAAAGTATACTTTGTGGCTTTTTTATTTTTTATTTTATTAATATATTTTTCACAGCCACATGAAAATCAATTAACATATCGATAAGATAATAGAAAACCAGAGCAACTGATTTTTCTTCATAAAATTTTTATTAACCTACTTCAATGGCGCCAGCATATTTTCTAATTTGCTCAGCATATTTTTTCTCCAACTCTGACGTATGTACATGTAAGTATATCAACATTTTCAAAATCAAGACTTTGGTCAGAACAGGTTAATGACCACCGGTTTTGCGTCAATAATTAATAACATACATATGTATGAGCCGAAGTAGATGTGTAAACAATTAATAAAAAAAAAATAAGATTTGCGTGTGCTGACGAATGATAGATAAGTTATGATTAGGTATCTGCGATGTATTGTTTTATCTTAAAGCTTCTACTCACAGTTTCAAGTACCTACGTAGTATCAAATTTAACAGTAAGATAGTTGTTCATCTAATCGGAATAAAATCAAGTGTTTTTTGTCTTATCTTGATAGGTATTAATAATTGTTTTAATTTTAATTTCTTTTTTTTTTCATTTATTTGAAATAGGTACCTAGATATCTAGTAGGTATGTTATGTATTTATTTTGTCAGATTATAAAGTTAGGTATCTATAATAGTACTATAGGTACATACATACATATGTACAATGTAGGCTACGTGCAAAGGTTTTTATTATTGAATATGTTTACTTTACTACTTAATTCACACATGCGTTTCTGAGAGAATGGTCACACTGGCACAATTTTTAATATGTTTGGTGTAACTCTGAAACTAAGCCGAATTTGACAATTTTACACTAAGAACTGGGTGAAAATGGATGTTTAAAACAATTTTATAAACAAAATTAAGCAGGAAAAGTTTTTCTAAATTGTGCCCAACTTTTTTCGAAGCAAAGATAGGCTCAAGGCATAGGTATTTAACCAAAAAAGGAGAGGCTAAAATCTTTGATAAAACATGTTCAAAAAGTAATATTTATTTAAAGTTGACAGAGATATAGGAAGCCATTTAAACTTTACCACTATAATTTTTTTGAGCTTTTGCCCGAAACACCGTTTTTTTGGTACTAATAAGACAATCCTTGCAGCTAGTATACCAAGTTGTTTGTTAATTGGCCAAGCCGTTCAGTTTGTAGGTATGGAAGCATTTAAAATCAGCTGAAAAATAAAATTGCCGGCTTATCTACTTTTTTAAATATTCTCAATAATCGTTAGGTATGTCATATTTCATCAACATTTTTGAGTTAGAATATTTTTTAAAAGATTGAATAGAAATTTGAACTCGGCTACTCCCTGGAAGAACCTAAAAGACAAAGGTATAGGACGCAAGAAAGGCCAAACTCATCAACAGGAGTTTGGCCTTTCTTGCGTCCTATACCTATATCTTTTTCTTTGATCCCGATGAACTCAATAATCATTTTGTTAACCTTCAGAACTCTTTTCCAAATAATACGCCTTTACTTTAAGAATATTCAAGCTACTCAAATTCAAGCGACTTTCAGTTTGCATGTGTTGGTCAGACGGATGTGTTGGGCGCGATCTTATAAATCAAATCAAAAGCAGTTGGAGAAGATGATATTGATCCAATCTTTGTTAAAGCTATTTATAACCCACGCATTCAATACAGTTATAGCAACATCATTTTTCCCTTCAGTATGTTAGGTAATGTACAAAAATAATCACTTTCATTAAAAAAAAGGGAATCTTTTCAATCTCACTTCCTGAATATAGACCTATATCAATTTTGCCTTTTTTGTCTTAAGTCCTAGAAAAACTTATTCATCAGAAAATACTTTGCCATCTACAAGAAATTAAATTAATGTAATGTAATGTAATGTAATGTAATGTAAATCTTATTGGTTAGATAGAAAGCAGCTCGTTCAGGTTCAAAACAAAAAATCCGAATTCGTTTATAATTTCAGTAGGAGTTCCGCAAGGGTCAATATTAGGTCCTCTTTTATTCTTTATTTTTATAAAAGATCTTACTCAAATAGTGAAATACTCATCAGTGAACATGTATGTATGCCGATGATGTACAACTAAATTTAGGCAGTGAAATTGGAATGCGGGAAGATACTGTATATCGATTAAACGAGGACTTAAAAGCAATCAAGCGCTCTTACGTCTGACGGCAAAAGCTAACGAAAACTAAACGAAAAGTTCCACTTCGCAATTATGTGCGCGTCATATGAATTTCTTGTTTTCGCTTGGTTTCGTACGACCACTTAAGTTGGCTTCCGACTATTCTAGTTCTACCTTTAGATTAAATTATTAATCTTTTTGGTGTTTCGACCGCACAAAAAGATTTAAAAAAGATAAAGTTTGACAGCACCTTCAAAAAAGCAAATGGTGTTTCAATTTTTCTTATGAAATGCAAGTGAGATGAATGTTTGATTCGTGTCAAACAATAGGCGTGTTTTATTGGGAAAGCTATCTGCAGTACAGTGAAATTTTATGTGAATTACAAAAGCAACATCGGCAGCAGAATCGGTGCCGATAAAAGTTAAAGTAGAATCCTGCTGCCGATAAACTTTTGACGTTTGTTCGAGTATCGAACTGGATTGAATAGGATTTTAGTGTGTCGTCATTGTGCTTGCTTACACGTGAAGAAATAAAGTGTTCAGATGTGAAGAAAATTATTCTGCAGATTTTGTTCTCCTCTTTGTGTTTTTCGTATTTTTATAATGAAAGACACGACTTGATTGGTTGGATTGGATAGGAAAAGCAACACAAAAAAGAACGTCAATTTTCTACACCGAATATTATCAAATATTTCAAAATATTTCATACCCCTTCCTCTTCTGCAAGTTACCCCGTTCACCATCACAAATCGCAGAAAATGCTTGAATTTATTCACGTGTGATCAGGGACATTGGTACTTTTATGTGTCTCGAATTCTCGATGGCTATGTTCGTGCAGTAGAATTATGTTGAATGAATGGCCCTGCTTAGACTGTAATTTTTCTCTTCGTCATGACCATGTTTTTGTAGAAGAAATCGGTGAGGAGGAAATTTCACCCATAAATTCATCGTCATGGCATAGTGAGCAATTACAGTCTAAACAGGAAAGTTCGTAAAGTGCATGGTTGTTTTGTTTTAACTTTTCAACAAAATGAAAAAATGATCCTATCCTATTTCACAATTCACTATTCGTAGCTCATATGAAAAGCTCTTTACGTAAACCTTGGTCTGTAACGACCAGTTTGTACAAACATTGTTGAAATTTTGGTCCGATGCTCACCAATTTTAGGTCACTGCTTTTGGCGGAATAAAGGCTACTTGCACAAACGTGGTTCAAGTTTTGATGCGTGTTTCAATTATTTTAGCTCACCGATCTCGGCAGTTTTACTGAGGTTCAACAATGGTCAAGCTTGAAATTGTTATTACAACATACTTGAACCTTGAACCATCGTTGCACTTCAGTAGATTTGATGAAATCGATGAGTCACAAATACTGAACCATGGATCAAATTTTTAACCAGTAAGTACAACTGAAACTAACTGTAGTTCAAGGAGGGTTCAAGCATATATGGCTACAAACCTACTTAAAATAGCGTTGAACCTCAGTTAATCCAGTAAAATTGGTGAATTAAAAAAAATTCAATGGAAAACTAGGTAAAAACATTAAAATTAGCGATACAATAATGTCTTTATTGTAATTATTATGAAATTATCGTTAGTAAAGTTATCAACAAATCAACTCCATGTGTAATGAGTCTGCTATTATACGACGACTTTTGAGTCATGACTTTTTTCAAAATTAAATTAGTGCAAAATTTGATTTCACTTTCACAATATTTAATTTCGAAAAAAGTCCTCGTGTTATAGCAGACTAAAACATGACTTTTTTACTTGGACCATAGTCTACCAAAATACCCCCACCCCTTTTTTTCATTTATAACGGGTGATTTTTTAAGAGGTTTAGAACTTTTAAAAAAAAAAAACAAAAAATTCGAAAAAATGAATGAAATATTTATTTGAATCGATAGTTTGAACCTTGCAATTTAATGTTTAAAGATAATTTCATGCAAATGTTGACCGTGACTGCGTCTCAGGTAGCCCATCCGCTGAGTCCAATTTTGGCATACTTTTTCACACATATCGGCCGGTATCTCACGAATGAATGCATGGATGTTGGCTTCCAGTGCGTCAATCGAAGCGGGCCTGTCCCTATAGACATTAGCCTTGACATACCCCCACAAAAAATAATCTAATGGTGTCAAATCGCACGATCTAGGCGGCCAATTGACCGGCCCGAAACGTGAAATTAACTGTTCAGCAAACTCGCCTCGCAATTGCGCCATTGTTTCGCGTGCTGTGTGGCATGTGGCACCGTCTTGTTGAAACCACATATCATGCAAGTCAAGAACTTCCATTTCGGGCAAAAAAAAGTTTGTTATCATCAGGGCTGTCGAAGTACTGCAATTGAAGTATTTGTACTGCTTTTTGAAACTCCGTACTGCCGTACTGCTAATACGAGCCAAGTACTGCTTTTTTGAAAATTTGTTCACATAAAATTTTCATATCATAATCCTATCCAAAAAAATTTAGTCTTCTTTATCTAATGTTGACTTTCATAAATAAAACAGATAAAATTGTAACATACTCACGATGTATGTATTGAAAAAAATCTCTAGTACCATTATTTACAAGTGCATAGTTTGATGTATAGGCAAAACCTGTATATCGCAAGTAAAAATTCGTAATTCTGAAAATTTTCAGATTTTCTTTTCTTATCCGAAAAAAGGAAGTTTAAGGACATTTTGATGCCATTTGGAGCGAAATATTCCACAACCGTCAAACTGTAGTTTTTCACCCATCTGTCAAGCAAGGTTAAATTATATTAATGGTTCGCTAGCCCATGAAATTACGACTTTTACGTACATCGACAAAACTCCTACCAAGCTGAATTATGGTGGGGCTTTGTTTTGACGTCTTGAGCTATTTCCAACACCACCCTAAATTTTGGTTGAAGAAAGAATTTTTGGAGGATTAAAAGGGTGTAAAGTTCAGTGTTTTGCTAATTTCTCGAAAACAATCAACTTTTTGAAATGAAATGAAGAGGTAAAATTGTAGTTTATTCAATTTCATAATACTATGTATATGTTTTTTTATACAACCAATAGATTTAGAGTAAATCATGCAGGAAATTTATGGAGTAGATAATTTAGTCAAAAAATTTATTAAAATTACATTAATCGATAAACAATATTTTGTATTCTATATGCGTTGGGCTACATCTTCTCATTATAAACCAAGTTATTGTGGTTTTTTTATAAAAACAACCGATTTTGAGAAAAAGTGCACAAACACAACAAGAGTTTTGTATGCAGTTAAATCTGTTCAGTACCACCATTGCAGTGTTCTATTGAGTTTAAAAGGTAATGGGCGGGTATTTGATAATTTTTAATGAACATAATATTTGCATTTAAACAAAATTAAATGCATTAACAATTATGTTTGTATATAAATATGTATTTAACTACCGTACTGCTGTGTACTGCTATTTTTTCCTCAAAGTACTGCTTTCTGAAAAAGTGAAACGACAGCCCTGGTTATCATCGCTCGGTAGCGTTCACCATTGACAGTAACGCGCCGAATCGACATTTCGTGGTCTTCTGTCACACTAGCTGATACGGCCGCAATATTTTCTTCACTACGCACAGTACGTAAACGTGTTGGTGGTTTAATGTCCAACAAAGTAAATTTGGTGCGAAATTTGGTCACAATCTTCCGAATAGACTGCTCAGAAGGTCGAGAATGCCGACCATAAAATGGAAGCAGCGCGCGATGAACATTTCGAACCGAGCACGAATTTTGATAGTAAAATTCAATAATTTGCAAGCGTTGTTCATTTGTAAGACGATCCATGGTTAAATTGCAAACCAAACTGAAGCTGTTTGACAGTGACACAAGGTACTAAACACACGTCAGCTGTCAAAACCAGTGTTGCCAAAACCAAACCAGCTAAAAAATCACCCTTTAGCTGCAAAATCAATTTTCGAATCTGTAAATGACAAATAAAGAAAAAAGGGACACAAACATTTGATTGAAACCATAAATTATATACATAAATATATATGTAGTTAGGTATATTTCCCATTTTACTTGCAACTTAGTTTTTGTTAATAATTTTGGTTTATTTCTACTTTAAACTTTCACAAAATTCACTTTTGTGTCGTGACAGCTGTTCAGGCGTACCATATTACAAATTAAAAAATATAGGCCGCTGCGGGTGCGTTTTCTTGGAAATTTCTCACTGTACTATTTATAAAAACCCCAAAAAAACACGCCTAATGAAGAACTGAATCGAGTCTCGAATGAATCGTTCAGCACCATATAGGAATCGGTTAGTTCGAATTTAAAAACTATTTGTCCTAGGAAGATTTCACTAGATTAATTTCTAATCTGCAAGGTTTACGAAATAAATTTGTATGGTAAATCTTCGAGATTTGAAGGAGATTTGAGGTAAATCTTACTAAATCTCAGATAAACCCTAGGTGAAAATGAATTGAACCCTGAATGAATCCTTCAAACCCATATAAGAATAGGTAATGCTATGTTTCCACCAAAGGTTTATCTCAGATTAAATTTAATAAATCTTTTTGGTGTTTCCACCACACAAAAAGATTAAAAAAAGATTACATTTGACAGCACTTTCAAAAATGCAAATGGCGTTCCAATTTTTCTTATGAAGTGCGAATGAGACAGAATGTTTGATCCGTGTGAAAAAATGAAGAACTGAATGCGAGTCTCGAATGAATCGTTCAGCACCATTTAAGAAAAGGTTAGTTCGATTTGTAAAACTATTTGTCCTAGGAAGATTTAACAAGATTAATTTCTAATCTTCAAGATTTACGAAATGAATTTGTATGGTAAATCTCCGAGATTTGAAGGAGATTTGAGGTAAATCTTATTAAATCTCAGATTAGCGTCAGGTGGAAATGTAGCATAAGTTTGATTGGTAATACATAGTATTTTTCCTCGGAAGATTTGACCTAATTTCTTTTAAATCCTTAAGATTTACAAAATAAATTTGTATGGTAAATCTTTGAGATTTGAAGATTTAAGATAAATCTTATTAAATCGCAGATTAGTGTTACTGAACTGAGATAAACCTTTGAAAGAAACATAGCATAATTATACAAATCTTTTGGCAAAAAGTAAGCTTGGTCGTCAAAGAAAAACTAGCCGTATTATAAAAGAAATATTTGTTTTCGTCTTCACCTTACAGTTTGCAAAAAAATCGTAATGAAACGGTCCTATGCAAAAGCAAATGTCAAACATTTTGTTTACGTTAAAATAACTCCCATATACCCCTTTAACACGCCGCGAAACACTGTATCGATGCATAGTGTCGATAAGGTTTTATGGTCGTGTAAAAAGGAGATATATGCCGTCACAGTATTTTGAGTGGGTACCTTGTATTGCACAAGTATCGTATGCCGATCCTGACTACGTGGTGTGTAAAAAGAAACGGAATGGTTTACCGATACGAGGTTTATTTATTAATTTAAGGATAATGCAATATAGCAGAAACTGATAAATGTATCTGCATTTATTCAGAAGTGAGTGTTTTGACAGAATCACACCTACATAATGGGTGTTTAAATGTCTATACAGAATCGGATTGCTTTGCCGGTAGGGTGATTCGATGCTGACGTATAATAGGGGTAATAGAAGCACATATCATCATCGTGTCCTGTAACCCCGCCTGGGGCATAGGGCGTCAACAAAACGTCTCCATCCTTCACGGTCTGCTGCAAGGTACTTTAGCTGTGGCCACGTCTTTCTCTGGGATTCTGCTTCCGCTAAGACAGTTGATTTCCATGTTGTTCTTGGTCTTCCAACCCGCCGTGCACCCTGAGGATTCGACGTCCAGCCGCTCTTGACTAATCCTGCGCCACAATTCCTCATTTGATATTATTTCTGGCCAACGAATTTTTGGGATGTGGCGAAGACAGCGATTCTCAAAAGCCTGCATTTTCTTCGAAATAGTAGACGTGACTTTCCAGGTTTCACAAGCATATAACAGCACGGATTTGACATTGGATTCGAAGAATCTCAACTTAGTGCGTAAGGAGATTTGACTGGATTTCCAAATTGGGGACAGGGTACCGAAGGCAGCACGAGCTTTATTCATTCTACTTTTAACGTCCAGATCCGTACCACCGTTTGCAGAAACAATACTGCCAAGGTAGTTGAACTGTTCCACTACTTCAACTGGCGTCTCCTGTAGAATAATACGCTGCTGTGTGGAGCGGCCTGTGAGCATTATTTTTGTCTTTTTGCTGTTTATTCTTAGACCACTCGGTTCTCGGTTAACTCGATCAAAGGCCTTCTCAAAATCCACGAACATGAGGTAAAGCGGTGATTAAAATTCCATCGACTGCTCGAGGACGATACGCAGGGTGTTGATATTGTCGACACACGATCGACCACTGCGGAAGCCAGCTTGATGCCTCTTGAGTGTAGACTCGATTCTATCCTTTATTCGCTCGAGAATGATGGTTGCCATTAGTTTTGGGAAAACGGTGATACCACGCCAATTGTTGCAATTCTTTAGGTCACCTTTCTTTGGCAACTTAACAATCACACCATTCTTCCAGTCCCTGGGATAGCTCTCGTTTTCCCAATTGCTTTGTATCAGCGGATGTAAAATACTAGCCGCTGTTACGGGATTGGCTTTCAGGAATTCAGCTGGTATTCCGTCCAGTCCAGCTGCCTTGTTGTTTTTGAGGAGATTTATTGATGTCTGGATTTCCGATTCTGACGGGGGTTCGATGTCAATACTGCTATGGGACCTGCGCATCTCGTTTAGTTGGGGCACTTCAGCACTCTGCTCAACTGAATCCTCATTTAGCAGGGCACAAAAATGGTCCTACCATCTACGAAGCTGATCCTCAATTGATACCAAAAGTGTGCTATCCACATCCATTACAGGATGATTGGTGTTGCTTTTTTTCCCGATAACATCTTTGGCTATTTGGTACAATTCCCGGATATCTCCTCTTCTGGCAGCGATTTCCGCATTATTTGCGAGTCCATCTACCCTCACCCTCTTGTCACGTCTCACACCGCGATAGACCATCTTATGTGCAATGCGGTACTCTCTTCGCAAGTCAGCCTTTCGTTGAACATCTGCTCCGACATTTATTTGGATTTTCAAAAATTTGCGAAGTTCGATCTTATCCCAGGTATCTTGGGATATTCAAGAGTCTCTACGTCTCGTTCGCTTGGGTACAGTTTCGGATCCAGCCTCCATAAAAACACTTTTAATTTCACCCCACATCTCATCAATTGTTGAATTCTGGATTCCGTTTAATGACGAGGCTCTGTCGTTAAGGGTGGTGACATAGTTTCGACATATGTTGGGGTCATTTAAAGCATTAGTAATGAATTTTGAGCTCCTTGCTGCATCCTGCGCTGGTTTTTGTACGGCAGCGGTTCGTAGTTTGAGACTCATCAGAACCAAATGGTGGTCGCTTCCCACGTCGGCATTTCTTATACTCCGGACATCACACATAGACTTCCTCCATCGCTGCTGCTGAATCATGATATGATCAATTTGGTTTTCGGTTTGACCATCCGGATGCACCCAGGTAATTTTGTTACACGTCTTATGCTTAAATACAGTCCCACCTAGCACATATAGGCCCTCATTATAAATAGCGAATCGAGCGTTCGCTTAAAAGCGAATCGAGCTTTCGATTAAAAGCGAATGATGCAGCGAATTTCTCTATCACGGTATTATCGAATGCGAGCTTCCAAATTCGCTTCAAAAATCAATGGGCGCGTTCAATGTTTGAATGGATAGCCTATCTAGGATAGCTTTGTATCCATGTATGTGTTTGAACGCAAGTCAGCTGTTGTTGACATTTCTCATAGGATAGCTTTGTATCCTAAAAATTTTAGGATAGCTTGGGATCTCTTTTCTACCAACAGCTGTTTCGTCATCAGCTGTGTTTTAACAAGGGATTACAATAACACAAACCTATCCAGATCGCTTTAGTTCGGTGTTTGAACGTGGCCAATGCTATTGCTGGCAGCATTGATTTTTGAAGCGAATGTGGAAGCTCGCTATCGATAATACAGAGTGATAAAGACATTCGCTAAGGACCCGTTGTACAAACGTGGCTCAAATTTTGATCCGTGGTTCAAATATTTTTACTGGCTGATTTTGGCAGAATAACTGAGTTTAAACGATGGTTCAAGGTTCAAGTATGTTATAGTAGCCAATTTAATGCCTGAACCATCGTTGAACCTCAGTTCATTCTACAAAGTCGGTAAGTAAAAATTGCTGAACCACGAGTCAAATATTTTTACAACTGGCCCTTAATCATTCGCTTTTAAGCGAACGTTCTATTTGCTATTCATAATGAGGGCCATAGTTTTTGTTTGGTCGAGGAACTGTATACTTCGACGGTATTTACATCATTTTTGTTTTTCGTTGGTGGAGGGTATAGGAGGGAAAAAACTTTTCGTCCGTGGTGTAATTTTTTTTTATTCGACTCTTTCAAGCAAATTCACTCACTGACCCAACTTTTTCGGTACTTCTTGGATCCTTAAAAAAATGAGGGATTTTATTTTATTTTTTTTTTATTTTATTTTGTAAGTCGTGCGTGAAGATCATTGCTTGTTTTAATACTTTTGTGAAAACTCAAACACATTAATAATACAAACGAAATGCAATTGCAGTTTGTTCAATAGGTGTGTTTTTTCCTTGTCCCAATGGGCTTGGACGAAAAAAACGACCTCGGGGCTGAGCAATTTACATGTTAAAAGCAACAACAAAAGGTCCAGAATATTTTCGGGGCTTAACTTAAGCCCAGATGAAAACTGTGTTGCCGGCACGAATTTCATACATGTTATCGATAGTTTGTATGGAAACTCCATTTTTTTCCTGTAATGGCGTCGCTAAGCCCCGAAGTCATTTTTTTCGTCCGATTCCCCCGGGATTACCTAATCCTTGCTAGTGCAAATTAATGCGTTTTTGTAAATATTTGTTTAAACTCCAAATGTGCCTTTGATGGAAAAAAGTCTTTGTTTGTCCTTTGTTTGTGTTTGTAGCTTGTAGGTTGTAGGTAGGTAATGTAAAACTCGAAAAGGAATTTCCTTTTCATACATGGTTTACGTATTTGCTAGGTGTGGTGAATTGTGTATCTCACAATTCATGCCCAAGTGGGTCCGCGGTGATTCTAATTTCCATACTATGTAGTGGATATTAATTTATTTACCTAATATAAAAATAAAATCAATCGCGTTTATAAAGATGCATCGCATCATATAATTTAATAAAAGTTGTTTGTGCGAACGCGACCACTGCTTAGTTTTAATTCACTACCTGAACGCTTCCGATTTTTAAGTTCTGAACGTGTCTTAAGACGGTGTTCACATTGGACTGACTCCTCCGACTTTTTTTGACGTCTCTGTACTTTATCTCACTCCCACTTCATGGTGAGAAGGAGATGGAAAGGACAGGCAGAAGTTTTAGTTTTTTTTAAGTTTTTTGAAAATCTATGGATTTTTTTTGACGTTTTCTTTTGTGACAACTGCTTTCTCTCTCTGTACTTTTTCTTTTGCAAACAAATACTACACAATTCAATTTTATTTCATTTGAAAATATTTTTAAATAAATGAAATTAAAGTTTTGGAATGAAATTTGTCTTTTCTCTAAACGACTTCTCAACTTCAAAGTGAGTCTGTGGGTGTTCACATTAGTTTGTGTCTGAACAAAAGAAGTTGGATGAATGTCAAAATAAGTCGGAGGAGTCAGTCCAATGTGAACACCGTCTAAAATTAGAATATCAAAAGGTTTCCTTCTCGCTCTCCTTTCTTTCGAACTTCATTCTTATGGCCTTTTCGATTGGCGTGTAAACCCTTCTGAAAGTGTTCTATTGGCATTCAGAATGACGGTCCTTCTCCCGAAAAGAACAGAAAAAGATTCTGGATTTAATTTCAGAATTGAAACCAGAACTACTAACACATTCAAACACATAGTTGTCAAATATTGCAAAAAGTAAATTTTTAGCAAAAAATAAGTAAATTTCACACATTTTACTGTTTCTAAGAACAATTATTTTCCGTTTAGAATATTATTTTCCCATTTTCTTTATTGAGAATTATCATACTCGTTCATATTTTTGTCCGCCAAGTTTCCAAATGTGAAGAACTATTTCGGCATCCGCATGAGAAGTTGCACAAATACAGGGATACGAAAACTTCAGAATCAAACTACATGTGCCTGTTTGTTTTATTGGTGTTCCGGATCGGAGAGTTCTTCCGAATTGCCAATCGAAAAGGCCATTATTAAAAGTCTTGGGTGTTGGTGCAACCAAGCTCCCAACCTAAATTAACTTAGAAATTATTTTGTAATTAATTAAAGTAAAATAAAATACGAAAAGTTTATTCACGCGTTTTTTTATTTAAAAGTTTTAATAAGATAATAGCCACAGCCAGCTATAACTAGTCTGAGCCGTAAAACGCAGTTATGAGGATTCACATTTGGATCACAAAACGTTGTCGTTCATACGTTGTTCACTACGTTTGCGGATCCAAAATTTACTTGTTTGCTTGAAGGGTCGTCAGTTTACAGTTTGCAAAAAAATCGGAGACTGTTCTATGCAAAAGCAAACACAAATGCTAAACGCAATATCGGTGACATTGTTTTGCGTTTTATTGAGAGATTACTGGGGTGAATATAATATTTATTTTCTTTGAGCTAGCTCACAGATCAGTACAAACATTTTAAATGTCAGACATTCTTTTCGCGCAAAAATCATTCCCATAAAAAATATCTAACTTTTTTTAGAGACTGTATACTTGGCAGAGGTGGAGTTTCCCACTGTGGTTCCTCATAATACTGAAAGAGTGTAGATCGTAATGTAATTAATCTGGTTGATGGATGATGATCACAGGATCTCCATGAATGCTAAGATGCGGGAACTTTGTACAAGCTACAAGTGTTTCGCCTTGTAGCAAATTGATCAACCTGAGTCCGTTATCGGAGGTTTTGTCTTGCAAGTTGTATTTTTCGACTGTACCATCCAATTTGTCTTATTTTCCAAGCTTGACGTTAAAATCAACTAAGACAATTTTAATGTCATAGCTAGGGCACTGTTCTGTATGTACATATGTCTTGTCCAGTAGCTCGAAGAACATTTCTTTGGTGTCGTCATTTTTTTCCTCTGTTGAGGCATGAGCGCATGATGCTTATGTTGGCGTTTTTGATCTTGACGCGAAGTTTATTAATATAAAAAGAAATAAACAGACGCTGTCCGTTATAAAATTGTATGCAAAATAATTTCAGTGTTAGATCGAAACTTATGCTCCCTAGTGGTCAGTTTTTCAGATAGAGAAGAAATATACATATGTAACAATATGTAAATCTAACCGATGAGATCTAAACATCAAATCTTATTAACTTTATGTCAAAGTTTTGTTGACGTTATCATTATCTCAACTCACAATACATAAATGACCTTGAAATTCAATTGCTTTATTACTGTTGGGAATAACCTTGGATGTAACAAAACCTTCCAAATGAAACACTTGTTGTAAAACAATTTTCTTCTTTTTTTTTTTTTTTTTTTGTATTTGAACTAACGTTCTAGCGTCATAAATAGTAATTTGTTCTGATTAATCGTCAGCGAAAACCACTTTTTGTGGTGTGGTCGAAATCGAGAAATTCCCATGCGGATAAATACTCCCAAGCAGGCAGGCGTTGACAAACGAAACGTCAATGTATCAATGACGACGAACAACAACTGCAACTACTGCTATGCTATATAAATGACATCGCGACTTCATTAACAAAATAATTTAAATAACTTGGGAGTGCCTCAATGTTTTAATTGCAATTTAACACATATCACATATTTCTCGCGGTAATTGATCCAAATATAACAAATTGATATAAATGGATCCCAAAGCCGTATAGCGGAGTCTTTTCTTTTTTATAAGAAAGAAAATTGGATGAATATTGTTGTGTGTCACCCACAAAGGATATTAATGTACAAAAAAAAAATGTAACCAAGGCAACCAGTTTGCAGGGACTCAACGCAGCAGATACTTTTCCATCAGATAAGATAGAGGCTCCCCCACAGTAAAAAAAAAGTTGGTGATTACGATTTGTTTTGTATTAAATATCAATTATTTCTTGAAAACTAAAAACCCCAGTTTGTATGGAAGATACCTTACCTACCCATAGGCCACAAATATAAATGGGTATAGACTGATAGACAGTGGCCCTTCTCATTGTTTGTTAACCTTGAACAATTTTGGATTTATATTAAATAGAATTATGGTATTGTTGACCTGTCCTCATCGGAATTGCATCAACCTCAAAGAAATCAAGTAGTGTGGTGAGGCTGTTCTTATCTAACGAGTGATTCATTAGGGGTTTTTCTTTTTTAATTCAGAGCAGAGCCTGAACTGTCAAACAAAAAGTTGTGTTTCTTTTTTAGCTCTGAGCGTTCAGAGCTAAAAATTTGTATTTCTTTTTTCGTTCTGAGTGTGTTCAGAGTTTGTTCAGAGCGTGCTCTATGAGCTCAGAATAAAATGACTGAGCAGACTGAGTTCAATGCTGAACGCATAGCAGTTGACAGCTAGTGTTCAGGTGTATTTCAAAAATAGTTCAGGGTGGTCAGAACAAACTTGCTCAGATGATGTTCAGAACATGCTCGACATGCTCGGACCTCGGACTCTGTTCAGAGCTCTTTTCTGAATTAAAAAAGAAAAACGCCTATTTAGAATTTTATTTTTTGATTTGAAATCTTTGACAACCTGCGCAGTTGACAGGTCCGAAATGCGAAATAAGCTGCTAACCAAAACTGATTTCCCAAAGAAGCCATTTTAACGCACTTTGTGTGTGTCGTAACAGCGTCTTTCTGAAATCAAATTTTTTCGACATGTGCTTCAATTTCAGGGAACAAAAAATACGTTATCTTGGTGAGGTAGGTAGCACTCGCCATTGGCGATTATTTTCCGTCTGCCATCATTTTTAAAGGAATACGGAAAGTGGTGAGTTATTTTATGTTACTTTATTAAACGGTTAATGAGTATAGGTAAAAAAAAAGAGTTGCAATGTCATAGTTAAAAAAGTTATTTTGAGTTACTTTTCATTTAGGAACGACAAAAGTTAAAAACATGGTTGATCTGTCAAACAAAATGGGTAAAGAGAAGTCGAAATAGATTTGGAATTAAAAATCAAGAAAAATGTTTATTTCAATAAATTTATTGAAAAGAATTCCAAATCAAAGGGCACGGTAGTGCCCAGCCAAGTTCGCGGCACTACACCCTTTTTACAGGAACAAACTCAGGCGATTTTCAACCCCCCTCTAACTTCAGTACCAATAAAGTCAGAAACTTCAAATTCGGAGTATTTGCTGAACTGACCAAACACAGGTGGCTCACCAAATTTCAACTCTTTAGCATTAGTAGTTCCCAAGATATAGGACTTCAAAAATCGCAAAAACCGTAACTGACTGACTCACTGACTGACTGACTCACTGACAGATCATCAAAATTATGGAGCACTTCCCGACATCGTAGAAACTTGAAATTTCGCACAACGGTAGGCCTTGTGGTACATACAAAGGAAAAAATCGAAAATCTGCAATTTTCCATTCAGGGGGCGTGGCATCCACCCACTTTCTTAAATATTCTATAAATTATATGGAGCCTTTCCAGTTGTTGTAGAACAATGAAAATTGGTAAGTTGGTAGGGTTTGAGGTACTTAGAAAGAAAAAAATTGAAAAATTGGAATTTTCCATACAGGGGGCGTGGCATCCACCCACATTCTTAAAAATTCTTATAGATTATATGGAGCACTTCCGACTGTTGTAAGAACAATGAAAGTTGGTAGGTCGGTAGGGCTTAAGAAGGTACTTAGAAAGAAAAAAATTGAAAAATTGGAATTTAGCATTCAGAGGGCATGGTATCCACCCACATTATTAAAAATTCTTATAAATTATATGGAGCACTTCCGATTGTTGTAGAACGATGAAAATTGGTATGTCGGTAGGCCTTGAAGTACTTAGAAGAAAAAAAATCGAAAAATTGGAAGTTTCAGTTCAGGGGGCGTGGCATCCACCCACATTCTGAAAAATTCTTATAAACTATATGAACCACTTCCGATTGTTGTAGAACGATGAAAATTGGTAGGTCGGTAGGACTTGAAGTACTCAGAAAGGAAAAAAATCGGAAATTTCGAAAATTTGGAATTGTCCATTCAGGGGGGGGGGGGGGTGCACCCACCCACTTTATCAGAATTGCTATTATTTTTATGGAGCACTTTCGGTTGTCGTAGAATTATGAAACTTTGTAGAGCGGTAGGGCTTGACTTTCACCTGGCAAAATAAATCTTTGCAAAAAGGAGTGAAATCACAACAAAAACAAAAATGTTAAAAAAGGAGCCAAGTTCTTATGTGTACAAGAAACCTGTGTGTAAAAAGTCAGCCAAAAAAAGTAATGAGATCTAAAATATATGCCAAGTTTTAAGTTCATGAAGTTTAATATCAAATATCTTAAGTAGAGTAATATCGAAACAATTCCAAATCATTTGGTAATTAATGATTACTGATTAAAATTTGGTGGATTTACTTGGCAAGTTTCCTCTTAAATACTTACATAATCACAAATTTAAAATGTATGAAAACTTGACCAGTGAACCCACCAAATTTTAATCAGTAATCATTAATTACCAAATTTCTGTCATGATTTGGAATTGTTTCGATATTACTCTACTTAAGATATTTGATATTAAACTTCATGAACTTAAAACTTGGCATATATTTTAGATCTCATTACTTTTTTTGGCTGACTTTTTACACACAGGTTTCTTGTACACATAAGAACTTGGCTCCTTTTTTAACATTTATGTTTTTGTTTTGATTGAATCTTTTAGCAAAATGTTTACATTTTTTTTCATTTATTGCTAGCACAAGTTTCTTAATATGAACATTGAGGCTGATAATACATAGGTATCGTTTCAATTACCGTAAAGCTGACTTTACCAAACTCAACGAACTCCTGAGTAATATAAATTTTGATTCAATTTTTAGTTCTAATTTAAATAATAGCAGGTATCGATGCTCTTACCACTAATTTTTATTCAGTAATTTTTGATTGTTTTTTTCTATCTGTACATTATGGGCCCCAGAAAAATACATCGTCATCACCTCCGTGGTATACAAAGGAGCTTCGTACGCTGCGCAATTCCCGAAACTGTCTCTGGCAAAAATATTTAAGATCTAGAACAGAAAATTACTTCTCGCTTTACATAAGGCGTTTTTTATTGGTAACTTATGAATAGCGCAGCAATGCAAGTCCGAATAAAACGTATATTCACTTTTTTATCCACTCTTAATTGAAATCTTAAAGTTGATATTTGTGGCGATAAAATTGTCAAAATCAGCTGTTATTGAAAAAAATAATATTTGGAAACAAAAATGGATTTTAAATGGTTCCAAATGGCGCTTGTTCGAATTAACATTAATGCACCTATGGTAAATGTCTCGCTTAGATAATTTTGTTCCACTTTTTTGCCCTTTTACACTATGATGTATCCTTCTTATTAGTTGATTATAATCGAAAACAAACAAATGAAATCATTCCCATATCCAATTCACTATTGAAAAAGCTAAGGGATGTGTTGGAAAAGTATTGCTTTTTGTATGTCAAGTTGGATAAAGGGCTTTGCACATGAGAATGACCAAGGAACGTCGAATAAACTAACAAAATTGGATTTAAAACATTTATGAACCTAAATTCTTCAAAATGGTAGAAATTTTATTAACGTTAATGTTGAGGTACCAAAATTAGCATTTTAATTGCTAAAATAAAAGAAATTTGAATTAACAAATTGTTCCTCGCAAATTACAATCTCAGAAGGCAAACAGATGATTATTCGTCTATGCTGGGTTTTAAAAACTGTCCAAACTTATGTATGTCATAAAACTGCCTTTTACCCGATTTCGATTAATTCTTAAATATTAAAGGTCAGGTCAAAAAGCATGCGGTCCAGTGGGACTGCCAATACTTTACTGGGAAAGTAAGCGGTCAAATTTTGTTTTGAAATTTTTTATAAAGACCAGCGGACTGCACTCTGTTTGGCCAGGCGTTTAAATCTGGCATTAGTGCTTCCGTTGGGATTGACGTTTCTGAGGGAAGCGGTGCTTTTCCTTAAATTAAAGCTGCATTTATTTGAGTGACAAAGTTCCATTATTTCTTTCATTTTCTGCCCATTAATGATATAGTCATGTACATACATGGTTTAAAATTTTCCATAAAAATGACAGGGTAAAATGGCATTAAACATTGCCATTAAAATCATCGTGTAACTACGCAATGACACACTTCTACCTGAGCGTCGAACTTGACGAGTTGTAGAAGCTGAGTAAGGTCAAAGATTCTCGAGTCTAACTCCAGATGAGTCCTGAAACCAAAGGGCGCTTCACCTATCCCATCCACACCCGATCCCTGTCCCACGTCGGCACGGCGAATAGCTGTCCACGTAATCCCCCTCGGTGGCACGGCGAAAAGCTGTTCAACGAGATCTCCCCCATGTCGGTACGGCGTATCGCTGTTCGACGTGTTTTCCCAAACACATTACTCCTTTTCCTTGACAGTACGGCGAATAGCTGTCTGTCACTCTTATCTTATCATATCCTCTTCCCTTGAGTCCTGAAATAACTTATCCATAAACCTTCCCTATCCAAACCCATCCCTGTCCATCGTCGGTACGGCGAATAGCTGTCCACGTAATCCCCCTCGGTGGTACGGCGAAAAGCTGTTCAACGAGTTCTCCCCCATGTTGGTACGGCGTATCGCTGTTCGACGTGTTTTCCTATACACATAATTCCTTTCCTTGACAGTACGGCGAATAGCTGTCTGCCACTCTTATCAAATCATATCCCCTTCCTCACCCACTCCAATTTTCCTATTGGGCTGGATCTAAGGTGTTACACGACCCGTGCCGATGATCAGCCTGGCTGGGGGCCCAATTAAAAATACTAGCTCGGTCGTTAACGGAGTATCCGACTTTTGGCACTTTTCGGATCAGCTTGCCTTCTCTACATATGCGAATCTCTGTGTAGAGTGACCAACCTTTATTCGCTACTCGTGGGTCCAAAATAATTGTATGTCAAAACAAAAGACAAAAACAAGGATAGATGGTGAGACCGGTTCCCCTTCGAAACCGGGCGGCAGCACGGCGTCAAAGCTGTTTGCCGTTACTCCTGGGGTCGGTTTCAGTGGGGTGGTTGTGGCAAGTCATGGTCCCCCATCTGATACAGATTCCAGCGAGAGAAGTAAGGTGGTAGCAATACCTTATTTCAGTAGTGGTGGGGTTGTGAATAACGGTCCGACCACTTCTAGAGAGAGTGAACCTCTTCCGAGTACGTCTCGGGAGGGAGCCCAACTCGGTGGTGTAAGGGTTGTGAATAATGGTCCTCCCACCACTGGAGAGGGTTCTCCCCCGAAGACGTTACCATCAACTACGCTGAATAGGCAAACAAAGGACAGCTATACGGTCAGGCTGACAGCTCCTAGGATTCTCAATACCTTTGGTAATGAAAAGCTGGAGGTCGAAGGGAAGACGGAGCTGGACGCCAGGATAAAATGGGCTCAGTGCATTTTAGCCAATGCGCAGACCAGCGGCGACTCCACGTCAAAGCAACAAAGGTCTCTAGATGATACCATCCCGGTGCCCAAACGACCCAAGGTGAAAAACACCAGAACTCTCCATTGCGGCGTATCCAAGACCTATAGTGATGTCCTCAAAGTATACAAAAGAGATGAGGTTGACGCGGATCGCGTCCCTCCACAAAAAACTGATGCTGAGCCTGTGGGATGGGACCCTGGTGCATCCATCACCTTTCCATCCATTGTTGATGAGGAATCCAGGTCATCCCTGATCAAGGTTCAGTCTTCTACTAATGTCGACAGTCTGACCGAAATGGAGACCGAAGACTACCTTAACCTCGTTCCATTGAGTGAGAATGAGCTATTGAGTTCATCTTCTGATTTGGAAGAACGCAACGACACCGTACAGGAGGCTATTCCGCCTGATTGTAGCCAAATGTTGCAATTAGTCCAAATTAACCTTCAACACTCTATTAAGGCTTCGGCCTCCCTTCTTCTCCGTCTATCCAGAAACGGTGAGGATATTGTTCTGATCCAGGAACCCTGGATTGTTAAATCCATGGTTAAAGGACTCAGAACTCCTGGATACTACTTACTGTATGCATCTGGTAAGGGTGAACCTAGATCTTGCATACTAGTTAAAAGTACCACTAACGTATATTTACTCCCTGATCTCAGCGATAAAGATATCACCACTGCTAGACTGGAAACGGCCAATGGTGCGTACTGGCTAGTGTCGGCGTATCTGGGCCATGACAATCTCGGCCCTCTCCCCGGTTATACACTGGAGAGAATCATCGCACAGGCAGAACGACAGAAGATATGTCTCATTATTGGGAGTGATGCTAACTCCCATCATACAGTATGGGGAAGTACTGATATCAATGATAGAGGTGAATCTCTTTTTGATTATATTTTAAGTACTAACCTTATAGTAAGTAATGTGGGAAACGAACCTACCTTCATTACTAAAAACCGACAAGAAGTATTGGATATTACTCTTGTCTCAGATACAATTCATCACAAGATCTTGAATTGGAAAGTATCTGATGAACACTCGTTTTCTGATCACAGGTACATCCAATTCAGTCTAAATGATGAACCTCCTAGCTGCTTGGTATTTCGAAACCCTCGAAAAACCGATTGGCTTAAATATAGGATAACACTCAAAGGTCTATTAAAACCTGATCTTTTAAATCCTCCTTCAAATATAATTGAACTTGACTGCAAGGTCAGTGATCTCACGTTAGCCCTTAACAAATCAATGGCTATTTCCTGTCCACTTACTCAAGTAAGGGGAAAAAAGAAGCCGTATTGGTGGGATTCAGGGCTTGAACCGCTCAGGAAAGATTGTCGTAAATGTTTTAATCGAGCTAAAAGTACCCGAGTAGCGTCGGATTGGGAATCCTATAAGGAAACCCTTAAATTATATAAGAAAGCTTTGAGGAAGTCTAAGAGATCCTCCTGGAGAATTTTCTGTGGAAATATAGAAAAAACTTCAGAGGCATCCAGGCTTAGAAAAATCCTCTCTTCAAATCCAGTGATGCCTAGCTGTTTGAAAAATGCTGATGGCTCATGGACCAACTCTTGCGAAGAATCGCTAAACCTGCTACTAGATACTCATTTCCCTGGAAGCTCCAAAAATATTAATAGCTTCGACCATAATAGGTCAGATAATGAGCCAAGATATCCACAAGGTCTTGTTACTAGGGAAAAGCTGCAATGGGCGCTCAACAGCTTCAAACAATACAAGTCTGCAGGACCCGACGGCGTAGTACCAGCTGAACTCCAAATGAATTCTGATTTAATTCTGCCAATTCTGGAGATCATTCTTACTAGTTGTTTAAACCTGGTCCACGTTCCCCTGTTATGGAGAGAAGTTAAGGTTGTGTTTATACCCAAAGCTGGCAAATGCTCCCAAGTAAACCCGAAAGATCTCAGACCTATTAGTCTATCATCATTCCTTCTTAAAATCTTTGAAAGATTGATCGATATCCACCTGCGAACAAGCATAGACACGCGACTTTTGTCTACTGCTCAACACGCTTATTGCAAAGGGAAATCGGTTGAAACTGCGTTATACTCTAGTTCGAACTATAGAATATTCCCTCCATCATAAAGAGTACACCATGGTCGCTTTCTTGGATATAGAGGGCGCTTTTAACAATGTCGACACATATGCGATCGCATCTGCTCTGACATCCCTGAAGGTAGATGGTACGCTTGGTGAATTGATTAATCAAATGCTGACTAGCAGGGTTATCAATTCAAAACTGGGCAGCTTTTCCGCTAGAAGGTCTGTCAGTAGAGGTACGCCGCAAGGTGGTGTCCTATCTCCCCTTCTCTGGAACTTGGTAGTAAATGAGCTGCTGACATGCCTGGAAGCAGAGGGTTACAGAGTGATTGCATATGCGGACGATGTTGCTATTGCCGTATCAGGAAAGCATCCTACTGTCTTAAAAGAACTCTTACAAAATGCTTTAAATAAGCTTACCAACTGGGCTGACCGGTGTGGTCTGGGTGTCAACCCTCATAAAACAGAACTTGTTCTATTCTCAAGGAAATATAAAATCCCTCATATTGATCCTCCTTCTATCAAAGGTACTCCACTAACATTCACTGATCAAGCAAAATATTTGGGTCTTATTTTGGACAAAAAGTTAAGCTGGAAACCTAATATACAAGAAAGAGTCAAAAAAGCCACAGTGGCACTTATCTCTTGCAAAAAAGCCGTTGGGAACAAATGGGGCCTTCAACCTCGAATCACTCACTGGCTATATACTTCGGTGATTAGACCGATCCTCACTTACGGAGTGACAGTATGGTGGACTGCTCTGGATAAAGCGGTAAATTGCGACAAATTGAGCAAAGTCCAACGCTCTGCTTGTTTGTGCATAAGTGGAGCACTTCGTACGACACCTTCCGCTGCTCTAGACGTTCTGCTCCATCTGACACCCCTCAATATTTTCAGCAAACAAGTGGCTGCAAATACAGCCATTCGCCTTAAAGCTTCCTCACAATGGACCAACAACAATTTTGGCCATTCCATCATTCTGAATTCATTCGGATCAATCACAAGTCGCACTGATTACACCATCCCAAAACTTCAGTTTGGCAAAAACTTTCAAGTCAGCATTCCTTCTAGAGTTCTCTGGGAGGATACGGCTCTCTTGGAAGATGAATCAATCCATATTTACACCGACGGATCGAAAACTGATGATGGGGTGGGTGGTGGTGTGTACTCAGAAAGACTAAAATTAAGTCTCTCCTTCCGTCTTCCTAATCATTGTAGCGTGTTCCAGGCGGAACTTATGGCGATCAAAGAAGCCTTATCTTGGCTGAAAGAAAACGTGTTATCAACTACAGATATCCGCATCTTCTCGGATAGTCAAGCAGCTATCAAATCTCTGGAATCGGTCTCTACCAACTCTTTAACAGCCCTAAATTGTCGTTCATCTCTGCTGGAGATGGCGCAGCAGTTTAACATTCACCTGTGTTGGGTGCCGGGGCATAGAGACATTCCAGGTAATTGTAAGGCCGACGAACTCGCTAAATATGGAACAACTCTACCTCTTCTACCTAGTAAGGCAGATATTGGTATTCCCATCGCTACATGTAAACTTAAGCTGAAGCAAGATGCTTTAGAGAAAACAAACGTTAGGTGGAACAATATCACCACTTGCTGGGCAACAAAACAAATCTGGCCAGTAATGGATTTTAAGCGGTCTAAATGTTTGATATCTCTAAGCAGATTGCACATTAGCTCCATGATAGGTGTCATAACCGGACACTGTCTTATAGGCAAGCACGCAACGCGTCTTGGCGTATTCTCTAACGATTTTTGCAGAAGCTGTATGGACGAGGAAGAGGTGGAATCGATTCCTCATCTTCTATGCACTTGTCCTGCTCTATCTCATAGGCGAAGACTCCATCTTGGAGATTTCTACTTCAATGATCCTAGTGATTTAGTAAATGTTGACATAGGTAGTCTGTTACGCTTCATAAGAAGCTCCAAATGGTTCATCGACTAGGGAAAAAGGCTTCCCAGATTCTTGTGGTATCACAATGGGCCAACTTATGGTCTAAGTGTGTCAGTTTTCATGACTGACAGCCACTTCAACCTAACCTAACCTAACGCAATGACACCAATCCTCAAATAATTACAATACATAATACAATGAAGAATAAACTTGCTAGTCCTGGCCTGGCCAGTTTTACGACATAATATCATCAGAGTGCCATTAAAATTTTTGTGTGAATGTATAAACATATGTCTCCATGACAATCCGTTATCTTGCAGAAATAAATCCAGCCACTATGTGTAAATGCGGTTTATATCTTTGTTTTTAAGTTAAATGTTAAAAAAAGAGCCAAGTTCTTATATGTACAAGAAACCTGTACGTAAAAAGTCAGCCAAAAAAAGTAATGAGATCTAAAATATATACCAAGTTTTAAGTTCATAAAGCTCAATATCAAATATCTTAAGTAGAGAAATATCAAAGCAATTCCAAATCATGACAGAAATTTGGTAATTAATGATTAGGATTACTGATTAAAATTTGGTGGGTTCACTGGTCAAGTTTTCATACATTTTAAAATTTTGATTTAGTAAGTAATTAAGAGAAAACTTACCAAGTAAATCCACCAAATTTTAATCAGTAATCTTTAAATACCAAATTTCTGTCATGATTTGGAATTGCTTTGATATTTCTCTACTTAAGATATTTGATATTGAGCTTTATGAACTTAAAACTTGGTATATATTTTAGATCTCATTACTTTTTTTGGCTGACTTTTTACGCACAGATTACTTATACACATAAGAACTTGGCTCTTTTTTTAACATTTATGTTTTTGTTGTGATCCTCATTTAGCAGGGCACAAAAATGGTCCTTCCATCTACGAAGCTGATCCTCAATTGATACCAAAAGTGTGCCATCCACATCCATTACAGGATGATTGGTGTTGCTTTTTTTCCCGATAACATCTTTGGCTATTTGGTACAATTCCTGGATATCATCTCTTCTGGCAGCGATTTCCGCATTATCGCGACTCCATCTAACCTCACCCTTTTGTCACGTCTCACACAGCGAAAGACCATCTTATGTGCAATGCGGTACTCGCTTCGCAAATCAGCCTTTCGTTGAACATCTGCTTCGCATTTATTTGGATTTTCAACGATTTGCGAAGTTCGATCTTATCCCAGGTATCTTGGGATATTCAAGAGTCTCTACGTCTCGTTCGCTTGGGTACAGTTTCGGATCCAGCCTCCATAAAAACACTTTTAATTTCACCCCACATCTCATCAATTGTTGAATTCTGGATTCCGTTTAATGACGAGGCTCTGTCGTTAAGGGTGGTGACATAGTTTCGACATATGTTGGGGTCATTTAAAGCATTAGTAATGAATTTTGAGCTCCTTGCTGCATCCTGCGCTGGTTTTTGTACGGCAGCGGTTCGTAGTTTGAGACTCATCAGAACCAAATGGTGGTCGCGTCCCACATGGGCATTTCTTATACTCCGGACATCACACATAGACTTCCTCCATCGCTGCTGAATCATGATATGATCAATTTGGTTTTCGGTTTGACCTTCCGGATGCACCCAGGTAATTTTGTTGCACGACGATTCGCGTTACAAAAGTCGACAAGCACGTCACCATTTTCATTCCGTGACCCCAAGCCATTTCTTCCCATCACGCGTTCCAGTCCGTAATTGTCTGAACCGATCTGGGCATTGAGGTCTCCCATAACGATTATGATGTCGGCTCTCGGAACACTACTATAAACCGAGTTAAGATGAGTGTAGAACGCGGTTTTGTCTTCCTCGGTCGCTTCATTTGTGGGGGCGTAGCACTGAATTATTGTGACGTTACGAATTTTTGAACGAAACCTTGCTGTCATTAATCTCGCTGAAATGGGCGCCCAGGAGTTCAAACTACGCCTCGCTTCTTCTATCAACATAATCCCATGCAGTCTTTGACCACTCTCTCTTTCATCTTCCTCGGAATACAGCATTCTCGTCTGTCCAGTGTCTGATCTGTATTCAGCTCTACCTCTCCACTTAGTTTCGCTTATGCCCAGGATACTGATCTTTAGGCGAAGCATTTCACGCTCAACCTGCTCGTATCTACCATCGCTGTACAAGGATCGAACGTTCCATGCTCCGATTTTCGTACGTATGCGGTAGTCAAAAGTAACATTTGCGCTTCTTGAAAGATTTCTTCTATTTGTCAACGATTCATTTATTATTATGGCGTCTTGATTGACGCTCGTACATGAAAGATGCCGAACCCCCAAATCCGATGTGCGGTTTACTGCAGCCGAAGCTGCAGAAGGATTCTCCATAAAATGGTTACCTCTTGGGGACGCACTTCCATTTGTTGTCATATTTCATGTATTAGCATATATCCTTCCACCATGGTGTTTTCCGAGATATGATTAATAACATACATAAGCTCAGATTTGACAGGCACACCCGCCTTTTGTATGGTCAAACACATAACTGCTCGAGGCCGCCCAGTATGGGAAAACAGACGCCTTTTGTAGCCGCCCAATATGAGTTACAGACGCTACCTGCTGCTGCCGTTGAACTTTTACCAAAAAAAACTCCTCCGCCACCAGACTATCATGCCGTTGACCGCTACCTGCAGTTCATCCGCCTTAAGGGGGCTTTTAACCATTCCAAGGACAAGTTTGTGCCCTGACCAGCATCGCTGGGTTGTCTGCTTATCCCGGCATCCATTCGGTCCCCCTGTTAGCGTTAGCGTTACCCGCCCTCTACCACGCGGAGGTGTGCATAGGGATTTTCCTATCATTGAGCCTAGGGCCATATGGCGTCCTAGCACTCTCCAGTACTTTTAGAGGGCATGTTGTGCAGTTGTGTTTGCGTTTAAATGATCGAGCATGGCTCGACAACCAACCATGTTGTCGAGCATGTTGGTCCATGTAAATCCCCCTATTGAGTATTAGGGAAACACGAAATCCTACCAGAGTTACCAAACTGTTGTATTACCAAAACTTGATTAAGCTAAATTTGTTGTATTTATAATGAATGAATGGGCTTCACTTTGCGTAACACTTGGGCATGTTAGTTCAGTGTGTGTGATATACCTTTCTCTTCCCTTTCCTAAGTGGCTTACTCATACACCAGAACATTCAAGGCTTATCTTTGGGAACAATGTATACTACTGATAATAATTAAACAATAAACAAAACAAAAAGTCTTATCTCTTTTAACAGTTCAATGAAGTGTAGAGTAATGTAGTTTGTATCTTTTAAAGACTTATCGTTTCTTAATCGAAATTTAAAACAAATAAAAATAATGAGCTTCTTTAAATAAGAACAAATTCAGAATAATGTTTAATGGTGTATTTTATGATAAAATAATAATTGATCAGTGCAGAAATGATCGAATTTAATTAATTGTTTGCTGAAAGTGATCTCATTTCTATGTGATGATCATCATCACGTGCTATCATAATAAAGTGCATAGTGTTTAAAAAAATTCAACTTGTTTTCAATAGTTTGAACAATTTGTTCTGATTATTAAAAGAAAAATATTTCACAGTATTTTATTTGATCAGTAAATTTATTTAAGATCGCTCAGTAATCAAATCATCCTTGTAGCGCTTCCTATCAATTAACTCTCCATATAAATGTTTGCCACTTTTTCTTGTTTTCATAATACGAAATGATTTTGATCTGTTGTAATCAGTGACAATATAAAAAAGTAAATAATTAAAACACAATAAAATTCATTCAGAACAACAAGAGTAGACGTATTAAATATCAGTTCTGTTTTTTTTTTTTTTTTTTTGCAAAATTCTTAGCTGTGATCAAAAATTTTAATACTTAAAATGCAAATTAATAAAAAGGCAGTCCAACAACTTTTACCCATCAGTTAAACATTCTTTCACCAATCACCATATAAACGACTAATGCAAACTATAGCCACTTTGGCATTAGCATAATCTAGCGCGTCATTCAGTATTATTTTTAAATTTTATCGCTTCAAGTTGACTTACTTTACCTGCTATTATAATTAAGAGATACAAACAAAACTGATAATGATTCTTAAGCTTGGCAGTGAATATAGTAGTGAAAAAGGATTTTTTTTAAAGGGAAGTTATGCATTTTGTAAAAAAACAAGTTAATAGTGGTTTTTAATCAAACATTAGGAATATCATGATGAAAATTTCCCATACGAATATTTAAATCCCTCGAAAATAGGTAACGTGAATAATGCTAGGAAATTTTCCTCGGAAGCCCTGAGGGGTATGTAGATGTGATTTAATAGGACTTTTGTTAAAGAAATTCTAAGCTGGGGTAAATTTACGATAGCAGACAAAATTTTGGTAAACTGAATGTTTCGAAGGAAGAAAGCCAAATTCCCCTTGAGATTGTTGATTTCCTTAAACTTAAAAAGGCCATATTAATAAAAAACCATTAACTCACCTCTAACTCCCGAGTTTGCCATACCGTTGATAACAAGCCAAATGGCGAGCTAAAATTTCAAATTTATAAAAACAAAATGCTCGTGGAATAGTTGACTGGCATTTAAGGCCTGGGCAAACAGAGCGCGATCCGGTATTTTTTTTGTGAGAAACTACAAACAAAATTTGATTTTTTTTCTCTAGGAAGAAATCTGTTACAATATGTAGGTAAGAACTCTCATGTTTATACTCCATGTTTACCTAAATTCTAAATTGGTTGCGCTTTATCTCTTTCTAAAGCTAAGTACAGACGATTGTCAGATCTTACAATATTGTCAGATCTGTCAGTGAAAAAACTGTCCCAAATGTCTTACAATCGTCTGAACACACAATTTTGTCTGACCATATTGTCAGAAACGTCATTGTCAGGTAATTGCCAGACGACAATCTGACAACAAATTGTCAGGTATCTTACAATCGTCTGAACACACAATTTGTATCACTGTCAGACGAGTAGGACATTGTCAGACTCATTGGTCATTGTCAGATGTTTTAATTGAAAACATCTTACAATTGCTGACAATTTCTTCATTGTCCGAAATGTCAATGAAACCCATCGGTTGGATTCGAATTGGTTAAAGAGAGATAAATTGGGAATTTGTAGTTTTTGCACAACTAAATAAATAAACTCAAAAAGAAAATAATTTATAATAATAATAAAATTTAAATCTATCTGCCCGAAGGCTCGAATTGCTTAGAGTCCATTCGCAGAAAATTCCGATACAACTCAGGTTCCTCACTTCGCAATTGGACGAGCAATTTCGAATATAATCCTTCCTGCTGTCGACGAGCCACCCAATCCTTCGCCCAAACACTTCGTCTTTTTTGTGGCAATTCCTCTTCTGCGCTGTCTTCGAACACGTAGGCCGCTAAAATACTTGCAATGGCAATATTTTCCATTTTTATTAAAAAATTTTTTCACAAAAATTTCTGCACTGAACACTACAGACAAAACTCTTAATTTGGCTGAAATTTATTTGCCAACAGATCGACCAATTTTTCGTAAACAAATATCTGCCAACCGTCTGAACTGACAATTTTCACCCTGACAATATTTTTAGAAACGTCATTGTTAGAGAATTGTCTAACAATGAAATTGTAAGACTTTGGGGCAGAATCTGCCAACCGTGTGAACAGACAATTTTTCATTGGAAGGTATTTGGCTACTGTCAGCTCATTGGCAGCTATTGTCAGAGCACTGACGGATCTGACAATATTGTAAGATCTGACAATCGTCTGTACTTAGCTTATAGTCCAGGCAATCTAAGCTAAAAATACCCTAAACATGGGCAAAATTGCAACAGAAGCTTTTTTGATGAACTTTTGTTCAGTATCCAATACTGAACAACATATCCAAAATCGGACAAAATCCGTCCATGGGAACACCCTCAAAAACGGATTTTAAAATGGCGGATTGATTTGGGTGCTGTTTTAGGTTGTTATTTTTACTACGCAGTTTTTTTACTGTTTTCTGTGCAGAAATCAGTTGCTTATCCTAGGAGATGGCCATGAAACTTTCCAGTCACCCCCCTCTCCTAGTCATAACCCCTCCCTCATATCTGGCCCCCAGAGGAAATAATGGATACTTCGACTATTCACTTTAAGTCTAAAAAACTGAGGAAAAAAGACAACCCAATCCCATTTACACCCCCCACCCCCTCTTGCAAAACCCCCTTCCTTGAAAACCCCCCTCCAGCGGTGTTCTCCTCAACAATGATCTCATTGGAGCCCAAGTGAAAATTATAGACACGACAAAATACTCTTTTAAAGTCGACAAATACTGAAGAAAAATAGATACCACAGTCATGACGCAGTCAACCAGCCCCTCCCCCCACCAGTCATGAGCCCCCAAGCGCTTCTTTAAATTGCAGGGTTTTATTTCAATTAAACGTGGACTTCTACATAAAGGACGTATATCAAGGATGACGCGACGCACGGTACAAAAAGACCAGTAGCGATATTAAATTTGAGCCTATCTATATCAAGTTCGGGAGGCAGCCGCGTGACCCCATTTCATAGCTACCTATTGAAAAACAAAATAGTTACCAATAGCATTAGTGTAATCATTTACAAAAACCGTCTGTTGGCAGACTTGTCTAGGTTGCTTCTTGCTTTTTTATACAAAAAAAAAAAACAGTAAAATTGAGAAAAATCATATCAAATATGTAGCTTAGAAAGTGACCTTTAGCACTTTCATTTAATTTTTAATAGATTTCAAATTTTGAAGAAAAAGTGTAAGCAAAACACCTTTTTTTAAAAAAAAAGTATTTCGACTCAAGACAACCAATAAAGCTGTCCAAACATCACTATCATATAGAAGACTTTAATTTGGTACCCCAATAATACTTGTGCAACCTGTTAAGTGAGTTTTTTTTACCAAAGGTAACTGAAAAAGCTTGGCCAATCCATGGTTTTGTAAATTTTTGGACATAAGCAACCGGTTGGTTTCCTGTTTTTCAAAAGCTACGATGAGATATGTGCCTAAACTAACAGTCGCATCCCGGACTTATTCATGAAGTTAGTCGGCAAATAGAACAGTTTCAAACTTTAATAATTGCCTTGTTTGATGAATTGCTGAAGAAACAAGGATGTTCTGTTGTTTGTGCCGAAACTCATCTTCAGAACGTGTTCATACCACTGTGATAGAAGACGACATTGATCTGCTGATTTGCTAGCTGAACGGGATGTGTAAGACACTGCAAGTGAAGAATAAACAGCAAAAAGACAAAAATAATGCTCACAGTCACAGGCCTCTGCACACAGCAGCGTAATATTATACAGGAGACGCGAGTTTAAGAAGTCGAATAGTTTAACAACCTTGGCAGTTTTGTTTCTGCAAGCGGTGGTACGGATCTGGGCGTTAAAAGTATAATAAATAAAGCTCGTGCTGCCTTCGGTACTCTGTCCCCTATTTGGAAATCTAGTCAAATCTCCTAAGTTGTGATTCTTTGAATCCAATGTCAAATCCGTGCTGTTATATGTTTGTGAAACCTGGAAAGTCACGTCTTCCATTTTGAGGAAATTGTAGGCTTTTGTAAATCGCTGTCATCGTCACATCCTAAAGATTCGCTGACCACAAATAATACCAAACGAGGAATTGTGGCGCAGGACAAGTCAAGAGTGGCTGGACGTTGACATAAGAAAGCTTAATGGCTTCGGATTGGTCACACACGGAGGAAACCAAACTATGAAATTGCTAAGCAGTCCTTTGAATGGAATCCTCAGGGTGCACGGAGGGTAGGTAGACCAAGAACAACATAGAAATCAACTGTCTTAGCGGAAGCAGAATCTCAGAGAAAGAGAAGACGTGGCCATACAGTTAAAATACCTTGCAGCAGAACGAGAAGGATGGAGACGTTTTGTATGCCTCCAGCCGTGTTTACAGGACCCCATGATGATGATGTCCTCATTTTCTAGGACTATTACTGAAGATTCGTCGTTTTCCCTTTGGTCATTGCTGGAAGGAGGACATGGCTTGGGGGGTCGTGAATAGGGAGTGTTTCTTTTTGTCCTCAGTTGTTTTATGGGAAAATTAATATTTATGAGCAGGGGGGTCATAACTGGGAGGGGGTCGTGACAGAGGATACCATGACTAGGGTGTTTCATGATCAACTATCCATTGATTACAACACACAAAAACAGTTAAAATCCCTGCGTAGTGGAAATAACAACCTGAAATACCACCCCAGTAAATCCACCAATTTGAAATCTGTTTTTTGGAGTGTTCCCATGGTCCGGGATTTTGTCCGATTTTAGATATATTGTTTAGTAATGGTTAGCAGATGAAAAATCAATTTAAAAAGCTTCTGTTGCTATTTTTCCCATGTTCACGGTATTTTTAGCTTAGTTTGCCTGGACTTCTTTTCTCTTGTGATTTATACACGTATACATATATATGTATTTAGATAACATATATTATTTCTATGGTATATGTATATGTAAATAAATGTGTGGGGGGGGGGGGGGTATTAATGAGGGGGATCATAAATAGGGAGTGTTTCTTTCTTTATTCATGAAGATTGGTCGCGTCTATCATATTCTCTAGGGCTCTGAAGGGAGTTGGGGGTGGTCATAACTGGGGGAGGGGGTAATGACTCGAGAATGTCATAGCTCCTTCCTTGAATCCACCAGTGATAGTTAAACATAATTAAAAGGAAAAAAATCACAGCGTAATAAAAATAACAACCAATAACAAAAAAACAATAAATCCGCCATTTTGAAAACCGTTTTTCGGGGTGTTCCCATGGAGGGATTTTGTCCGATCTTGGATATGTCTTTCAGTAGTGGTAACTGATCATAAATTAATTAAAAAAGCTTCTGTTGCAATTTTGCCCATGTTAAATCATATATTGCCTGGACTATTAAGCTATATCTAAATCGTTGCAATCAACAACAGATGAATAAGTATATCTAAGATGATCAACATAGGACATTTTGTACAGTGCACTATAAACAGAAACAAGGTATGCTCATTAGAAACACCCAACTCGCCATCATGGTGTTTTTGTGATGTACCTACCATCGTTTACCATCTTTTAATAGGTATTATTTTCTTTTTTAAGTGAAATTGTATGTAATTAAGAAGAAAATAATCAAACAAGTTGCTTTTGCGAGGGAAGAAAAGTTTTTAAGATAGAGAAACTAGTAAAAACAATTAAATAAATTAATTTTGTTTTGGTGTTCTCCGAGCGTAATTAGATGATTGTGGCGTCACACACCTCATGAGCATTGAGCATACCTTATTATTTCTGTTTATCGTGGTACATTGAAAAAGTGAAGCTTTGCCACCATATTGTTGGAGGCAAAAACGTCAACAATAGAATTAAATGTGTTCTCTTGAAATAACTGCTTATATCTGGAATGTAAAAGAGGTACAAAAATGCTTTTGGTATCAAATAAAAGGTATATTTGCCATCTCTTAAACATATTTTGAGATATTTAGACTTAACTTCTTTTCTTAGTCTGACTTTTGTACACTGATATCTTTTAAAACTCTGTAAAACCGTGTTCTTTTTTGGGTACCAAAAGAAAGCTCTCATTTCTCAAATAAGAATGGCAAAAATACCATTCATTCTCGTTTCTATTTGTGCAACCATAAGTACTACTCAAACTAAGCATTTTAATATTTTTGACACATCTAAAAATTCCTTTTAATATATAAACAAATGAATTAAACAAATTCAAATATTTCATTTAAGAAGAAATCACCTCCGCAAAAAGAAAACAGCATCACACAAAACACAATTGTATTGTTGTTGTTTTTGCCTCCTCCAAAATGGCTGTCGGGCTTCACTTTTGAAGGCAATGTTGGTGATCTAGATACTAAATAAAATCTATGCAATCAACTCTACCCATGCCAAGTAAAGCATACTTTACAGTGCCCATGCGAAAAAAATTAAAAATTTTCAAAACGATTTTCCACCTATTCTGTGCACCAAATTGAGTAATATTCAAGACGAAAAACGTTTGCCTTGGCCTGAGCCACCCATTAAGTCATTAATTTACCATTAATTAATAAACTATATAGGCATACAAATGGAAACTAATCATTTTTGTATACTACAACCGTTGGCATGCGAATAATGCCTTAAGGTGAATATATTTTTTTTTTTAAGCTTAAACCGACAATCAAAACAAAAAACAATTTCCGGTCCATTGTTTTGCATGACATTCCATGACAGCAATGTTTTTTTTTGCATGCAACTAACTTTTAACTTTCAACCATTCCTGTGCACGTGTTGTTTCCATCAATGGAAAGGACCTACAACAGAGTGCAAACGGCTAGACGACAAGCACTTATACATGAAAACAAGTACTCTTGGAGGATTTGTCAGCTCCTCGCAAGAGGCAGTACGTTGGAATAACAATCTTTGTGTTTTTAATCGAACCCCGATCTTTGGCATGATAGTCCAAAACACTAACTTCAAAACCGCAGGCTAAACGCTCTGGAACATCAGTAGCCGTTTTTCTTTGGAGGGGGTTAAGTACTTATGAGTAGATGAAAACCTTAATCTAGTACTACCAACTGCACATGCTCTCATGTGCGAGTAGATACATTTTACATGGGAAAGCAGTTTGATGTGTTCCATTGAAAAAAGCTAGAAAAGTACTTGCAATTACTTCGCCACCTCCAAAGGAAAACGCCTAGTACATACTACATGAATCCCAGTCCGCACTCGAACTCCACGCCATGTATAAATGCAACCCTGAGATTGTCTAAATATGTTGCACATGCGCAGTGTAAATGACCTAGATTTGGAACACGCCCTAAATGAAATTCAAATCAACTATCTCTTTTTATGTTTCTCATCATTTCATATTTTCATTCTGACGTTGCGGCTCTACTTGTGCTGGAGCTAATATTTTTAACCCGACAAACCTTACCCAGCGGCTCCATTGCCAATATTTGGGGAAATAAATTGCCTCACTCATTGCTATTGCCTTTAATAATGCAAATGGAGACGCTTTGTCAATGGCAATATTGCCTAGAAGATGAGAGGCAATCATTGATTTCCATCGTCAAGGCAATAAATGGAGCAAAAATGGGGCTCCCCGTAATTGGAATATAATAATGGAATAATCGTAGAATATGAGAACGCACATAACAAAATATTGTGAATTAAAATTAAATTTTTATTAAAAATAGGGGATTTGAACAGCATTTGACTGCATTTGCAGTCAAATATTTCTATACACACATTTTCTAATTGAAATTGCCTGGCAATGGAAATGCTCACCCAAGCAATAAATTGCCATTTCTATTCCAATTGCAACTGTCTCAAAGATTGCCAATGGAGCCACAGCGTTAAGGATTATAATTATAATCTCAATTTGTGTGATATTGTTTTCTCTTCTTTTTATTATTATAATAAAATTACAGAGTTTAAGTTTGATTTTCAACAACTCTTATGTGTTTTCCATTCAACCATTTCAGATTTTGTGGTCAGATCATAATTTTTTAGTGGTAAATAGAACACAAAATGAGATTTGATTTGCTTTTGTAATTGTGTTAGTGACTATTTTGCTATTGATGAATTTTCCCAACAAACACCACCACGTTGAACAATTTTGAATAATTTAATAACTTAAACAACATTTGAAATTAAGTTATTAAATTATTCAAAATTGTTCAACGTATTTATATATGTACATTATTAAATTATTTTTACCTTACATTATTCTTATTTCGAGCTGGTAGTCATGGTAGCTAAAGCTCATAAATATATTAACAATTGGCGTTTTTCTTTTTTAACTCAGAGCAGATCAGATCAGATTCAGAAATTGAAAATTTTATTATCTGAGCCCTCTGATTCAATTATTTTTGTGTTTTGAATCTGATCTGATCTGCTCTGAGCTAAAATAGAAAAACGCCAAATGTAATTCACTTACTTGTTAATAAAGATATAAATAAATATAAATAAAATAAAATATCGAAAGTAAACAACACTGCGAAATGCCAAAAGCAAACTAATACGTTCAGATCTATGTCAGTTTATTTTGGTGTGTTTGAAAATGCGTGTAACCACATAAGCTCCCTTCAAAAACCCGTAGTGCCGAAGTATCCGTTATGTCGCAGTCTTAAGAATTTAACAAAGAATACGGTTCAGAGGCTTCACCTTCAAATAAACGAGTCCGTTTTGGATCCGCAAACCCAGTAAACAATGTGTCAACGACTATGATTTCCAAATGTGGATCCTCAAAATTAGGATGACCGCGCAACCTCTTGCGCATGTATTGTGAGATAGAAAAATTTACCATACTTAGCAAATACCGAAATCAAAACCATTTTGAGAAGAAACAAACCTCAAAAAAAAACACCACGGTTAATGAGCACGTTCAAACATATCCGATTTTCATGATTTCTAAATTTCACGGGCTCTGGCTGGCCGACTCATAAAAAACATAGGGCGGTATTCATCAAGCACTCATAAACGGCATTTAAGTTTATGAGGCTCTTAACTGAGATAATGTTTGTGCTTTTCACCAACCACTCATAGCTCTTTTTCGAAGTCCGAAAATGAGAACAACTCTCTCTTCACCAGACACCCCCAAAGGAAAATTCCAATTTAAATTTTTTAAACGCAATTATCTTTAAATTGCCATAATGAATACTCTTGCAAAAGTTTACACACGATAATTGCGTTTAAAAAATTTAAATTGGAATTTTCCTCAAGTGGAAATGAATTTTTTCCTTGATACTATCCAAAAAAAAAGGTTATGCTCTAAAAGAAGATTCTGCTGGCGTTTGACCTTGAATAACTTTTAGCGCAAGCCAGATTCGTGTGTAGACTTTTGCACGAGTATTCTTTATGGCAATTTACAGATAATTGCGCTTAAAAAATTTAGCTTGGAATTTTCCTCAAGTGGAAATGAATTTTTTCCTTGATACTATCCAAAAAAAAAAGGTTAGGCTCTAAAAGCAGATTCTGCTGGCGTTTGACCTTGAATGACTTTTAGCGCAAGCCAGATTCGTGTGTAGACTTTTGCACGAGTATTCTTTATGGCAATTTACAGATAATTGCGCTTAAAAAATTTAACTTGGAATTTTCCCGAAGTGGTAATGCATTTTTCCTAGATATACTACCAAAAAAACATATAATAAAAAATAGTTTTCTTAGTTTACAATTTTCTCGAAAACTAGATGGCATAAAACTATCTGGTTTTCAGTGTTCATTTAAAAATTACAGGAAAAGTGTATAATAGAAACTAACATAGTTCCTGATTTCATATTTTGAAAAAAGAACAGTACCTATATAATTTTTTTCAGTTTTTTTTTTAATGTTGGGTTTGAAGGTATTTTTTTCGAAAACTTTTGGCAGGAATAACTTATTTTGAAAAAATAATTAAAGAACAAACTTGAAAATCTCAAAAAAAAATATAGTACTTTATTTTAAGTGTTGCCATTTGTTTTAATTTTTTTTTCAATTTTAGTACTATTTTCAGAAAATTGCTCCTCCCGGTTAATTGGGGGGAGATAGACCCCCCCTCAGTATGAAAAAATGTTTGTACTATGTCTCTCTAAAAAACCCTATTATTATTTTATGTCGCTGGGCGAATCATTTTGGGCCGGAAAAACCAGCATTTTCGAAAATTGATACTTTTTGAAGTCTCAATATCTTTTTATTGGGGCCTTATATCGAAAAAGTCTTCATAAAAGTTCTTATAGAGAATATTATTGTTTATACAAAAAGTTTAAATTATTTTTCAAAAACTTCACCATTTAAGAGAAATCCGCAAAATACCGTTATTTTTGACTTTTGTGCATTTTATATTAAATATTATATCTTTTAAATAACCGCAAACAAAAAAATTTTTTTTTTATTTTCTTGTAGAAGGGTAAATAACCTACAAACTGTGTAAAAATAAAATTTCTAACATATACCGTTTAAGAGTGGTAAGCGAAAAATCCTTATTTGCAATACTTAACCTTTTTGAAGTAGCAATATCTTGTTACTGGTCACTCGTGTTGAAAAAAGTGTATTAATATTTTTTGTAGATTAGGTACATTATAGTCTATAAGCTGAACATAAATTATTTTATGAAAATTTCGTTATTTAAGATTTAAAAGCAAAAGTCTGGAATTTCAGGTTTTTGACGAAATTTTTCAAATAATTATATCTTTAAAATTATTACTCTTAGAAAAAATTTAATTTTTTTTTTTTAATAGAGGGTAACATAGTATATAAACTTTGTCTATAAATGTTTTCAATAACACTCACCATTTCTGAGTTACACGCAAAAAAGGGATATTTTCGTCAATTTACGTTTTTTGAAACGCCGATATCTTCTTAACCATCAGTCAGAGAAAAAAAAGTGTTTTAACATTTCTTGTAGATAATCATATTATCTACAAGTTTTGTATGCATTACTTTTTAATGCCATGTACCGTTTCAAAGTTATACGTGGAAATCCGGTATTTTCGACATTTAACCTTGAATAACTTTTAACGCAAGCCAGTTTCGTTTGTAGACTTTCGCATGCGTATTCCTTAGGCACAAATAAAGATAATTGCATTCAAAAATCTTCACTTGGAATTTTTCCGCAGCGAAAGTACATTTTTCCTGGGCTATATCGGCTGAGCAATTTAAAATTTAAAAATGTTTCAATTGTAGTTTGTATACATTTATTTTCTATTCATTTTTATTCTAAATACACACTTCTAATATTCTTTATGTCTTATGTCTTTTTCTTTATGTTAACCCAAAATCATTATTTTGTACTTTGACATTTCTCACTCACTTGCTCCACCTCAAAAGTAGATGCAGGAAATATTGTTCCAAACTGTTCTGAAAAACCTTATGGAACACAATAAAGTGATATAATGTAGAACCGTTTGGGGCAATGTTTTTAGTCATGGAACATACCATCCTGTACTTTTCTCCTTTTTTTCTGGAATTTTCTGCCCGCAATAGATTCATTAAACACACCTATTATTAATCAATTTTTTTATTTTTTCATAAAAAAAAGGACTAAAACAAGCATCTTCACCGCGTGGCTTACAAAAATTAATTTAAACAAAAATTGAAAACAAAAATAAAATCCCTGAAGACACCAGCAAAAAGAGCATGTATGCGTGCGTGACTCATTTTTGTAAGGATCCAAGAAGTACCGACAAAATGGGTCAGTGAGTTTGCTTGAAGGGTTACTTCGAAGGTTTTCGAATAAGTTTTCAGAGAGAGCGCTCCTAACTTTATGATTGGTCGGGACACTCATAACTTTTATGAGCGCTCATAAATATTCGCTATTATTGCTTGGTGAATAGGTTTATGAAGCTCTTAAGTTATGTGCGTTCGGTGAATACCGCCCATAGATGACTGAAGTAACATATATTCTAGAGTAAGTTCTAGATTCATGTTAAACGCACCTATTAATTACGACAAAGAAACATGAATTTGTTTGATTGTTTTTTTTTTTAACTAGCAAAAATCAAATAATGCATGTAAGAAGTAAGCCATTTATGTATCTACCTACTTAAGAAGAAAGCAATTATACATAAACAGAAACAAAAAAGGAAATAAAATATTCTAAATCACAAGTGTTAAGCTATGATTAGACGGTCAACGCGTTGACTCTCTGACGTCAAAACGACGTAAAATTCTGTCCCAAAGCTGTCTTGTCGTGTGATCGTCAAAGCGGAATACTGTCCGTGCGTTGACACTCGTTGACACGAATTTAAGGGTCAATGCGCTGATTATTTTTGTTGGCCATGTAATCACCTTGTCATTGCAAATAGTACACTATGACAGACTACTCACCAACGCGTTGACTGGATCCTTACGTTGACACAGCGTCAACGTAACCTGCGTTGACTTTCATCTCAATCTCGAAAATTTGGCATTCTTGCGGATTTTTAATACATCGACATTTAATTGCTTGCCATATGAAGAGGACGAACTATATTTTGACGGCAAAAGCATATTTAAATCCAAATGTCACCCCAATTGCCCTCAAATCATTTTTCCCCGGAACAGTCAAACAATTTCAAAAATTTCTGATTTTTAAACTGTTTTTTAATCCATCGACATTGTAGCCATCCTTCAAAGGAATTTGACAGTTGATGGCTTTACTTTATGAAAGACGAGCTAAACTTTCTCGGTAAAGGTATATTTCGAACCACATAACACCCAACTGTCATCAAATCAATTTTTTTCCGCAACAGTATATAAACTTCAAAATTTTCTGAATTTGTATCTGTTATTTAATCCATCAAAATCGTTGCCAATCTTCAATGGAACTTGACAGTTGATGGCTTGACAAATGGGAGGAAGTGAACTTTTTTTTGACGGAAAAGTGTATTTTGATCTAAAGTTCGATAACATCACATTCAATTCAACTCCACGTCAACCTTCATATGTTTGAATGTGGTCAAGTAGTGTAATCGTCAACGTTGACGCGTCAATATGTTGATACCAGACGGTACCAATTGCGTTGACACAGAGAAAAAATGGAACATAAATTTGTAGGGTTGATGCACTACTCTAACATTTTTTCTTACCTATGTATGTCTTGCATATCATATTGTTCGAAATTAATTAGGCCGGTCAAATCTTCCTCGATATAGTGAATTGGTTAGCTATAGTTAGATTCGATAAAAAAAATTGTAAAATATAGCCCTTCACAACTTCAAACGGTCATTCGTTGCATTTACGACCGCACCCGTGATACACCGCTCGCGTTATCCTATGCTATGTTGTATGTTTCCATTGAAGGTTTATCTTTTTTATTAAACAGAAAACTTACTTTGACTTTCATAGTGAACATGCCGTTTCAATTGAATCTTGTGAAGTGAAGTGAGAACGAAGGTTCAGTTGTGTCAAACGATGAAAACAAAATTGAGTCTCGAATGAATTATGCAGCGCAGCGCGGTATGAATATTGGTTGATTCGATTTGTAAAACTTTTGACCCTATGAAGATTTATCAAGAGACGTGTTCTATTGGGAAAATGATAGCTGGTGTATTAAAATTTCCCTCGGTAAGCAACAATTGGCTCTAAGAGTAAATCACATTAAATGTAATTTTAATGGTCGGTGGAAACTGTAGTATTAGGCCCTGGGTTTCAGCTTTTTTTCTGACAGCTGAAAGTAATGGTTTGAAAGTGAAATTAATAACTCTAATTTTACTAAGCACTGCTTCTGCCAATTAGCCCAAAGATCTGTTAACGTTCATATTCGGTTAGAAAAATAAAATTGTACTAAAATTCGTAGAAGCAACATTATGTGTAGAAATATTTAAGTAAAAAATGACCTCATAAGAATTCTAAAACGTTTGAACAGTAAAAGCATGTACGTTCGACTCAGTTGTGCACTTGTTTTAATAAGGGATTATTTTGCTTTGTCATTTAGCTATACAATTAGATATTTTATTGAATTGAAGATTAACAAAATAGATTAATATTTCGCCTGCTTAATTTGTAAGCTGTCTCGTAGTTTTGATTAATTATAATTGGAAGCATTTATTGTTGACGTACATGTATGTAGATTCAGAATCAAAACTCATCATTCTTTGTTCTCAAAAATTACAAAGATGAAAATGTGTAATACTTTAATTATGATACTCAAACTCAAATATTTTTTTGTTTTAAGTAGGTATACTTATGTCCATATATACTTATACTTATGTTCCATAATTAAAAGGCAAAAATTATGGATGTTGAGAAATAACTGTTTTTTTTTTTACAAACAGATGTTTCAAATTTTAGACTTAAAGTTCACAGTTTTCAGTGCTTAGTTAATTCTGAGTCAGTCACCCTGAAATAGCGTGAAAATATCCAGACAAAACATATATTTTGACGTATTAAGAGTATTTCGTTCTAAATGTCACCGCAAAGCACTTCAGGAGCCAGCAAAGCCTATGTTTTTTGAGACCTGAGTCGCCCTGAACTCGCCCATAAGTAGACTATTGCGAGTTGAGGTAATGAATTACTGTCTGAACACAATAGACTGCTGCACCTTGAACTGGAGACGCAGCTGGAATAGCTGAAAGTATTGTAAGTGCTATTTTAAACGTGGCGACAACGCAACTGTACAACTTTCTGTTATTTATATTATAATAATGACTTTACATATTTGAACTATAACGAAAAGCAAACAAACAAACGGGCACAATAAAGGTTACGGTCTTAGTGCAAACATACCTTTAACTATAATTAAAGCCACCCCAAACGAAGAAGCGCCACTTCCGGATTATATCAGAAAACCAACTGTCAAATAAAAGCGTTAGAAAAGGGAATTATGGGAAATTTCCCCAACGGAAAGCTCTAGAAGTAGATACCCGAACCTGCAACTGATTTTCAGAGTTTGTCAAACAAGTATAAAGGCATATGTTTGACCTGCAGCGACACAGTTTGTTTTTAATTGTGAACGAATAAAGTTGGTTGTAATAAAAGTGAAAAGTAAAGTTTGTGAATCAATTTCAGTGGTGAATAATAAATTGTTTTGTTTGTAGTAAGAAAAGTAAAGTGTTTATTTTTGTGAAATAAATAAGTGAAGTTTTGAATAAGTAAATGAGTTTTATTAACGAACCTGAGAAAATATTACATTGGTGTTAGAAGTGGAATAAAACTTATTTTATCTGTGCATTCCGATAATTTATTGTGTGTTTAGAGAAAATAGTTAGTAAAAGTGAACGTTGACTGTGAAAAGTGAAAAATAAGAAAAGACAATGGCTAAATTTCTGAATGATTTAAATTTAGTGGAACTTAAGGCAGAACTGAATAAGCGAGATCTTCCTACTGCTGTAACAACGAATGATCTTATAATTCATCTGCAAAAAGATTTAAGAAGACGTGGAAAAAATTTCGGAGACGTTTATATTCGACATTGAAATGGAAGAACAACAAGAGCAAGTAAGTTCATCGAACGTGACCAATATGCTGTCTCAGCTGCTCGCCAAATTTGATAGTCAAGAAAAGAAACTTCAAGAACAAAAGAATTTTCTAGAACAACGATTCGAACAACAAAACAAAAAACAAAAGAATCTTCTAGAACAACAAAGCCAAGAACAAAAGAATCTTCTAGAAAAACAAAGCCAAGAGCAGAAGAATCTTCTAGAACAACAAAGCCAAGTACAACGGAATGAACAAAAGAATCTTCTCGAGCGATTTGAGCAATAAAGCCAAGAACAAAAGAGTCTGCTCGAAAAACAATAGCAAAGAATCTTCTTCAACGATTCCAAGAACAGACAAATGTACTCGAAGGTAAGTTAGATGCCTTTGACAACAGAATTGTTGCCCTTGACGAGCGAGTCGATAGACAAATTTCGAGAAAGTTCTAGTGACTGTCCGAGGAAGACAGATACATAGCTCTGACGCTGGCCCTCAGAGGAACTGCTGCTGAACTACTGCAAACCATACCAGCAGATAAGAATGGCAACTTCAGTGCTCTTGTTCAGGCCATTGACAAACAAAGCTTTGGAGATGGCCATATGCAAGAAGTCTTCTGTTTTCAACTCAATACTAGAGTCCAGAAAAGGGGAGAAACTCTGCAACAGCTTCAAGCAGACATCGAACGATTGGTGCATCTGGCATATCCAGCTGCAGGAGATGAAATCAACACCAATTCGCAACAGAAGCCTTCGTGGCGTATCTAATATCAATCTTCAGCGAGCAGTTGGAACTGCTGGAAAATGAACGCTCCCTGAAGCAGTAGCATTCGCCCTGACTATTGAAGCAGCAGAACAGGCTTCTCAAGGAGTTCATCGGGTAAGAGAACTAGAAATTGAGGAATGTTCTTGCCAGAGAATTGCATTCCAAAGGAACCAGCAAGATGGACCTGCTCTATGCTGGAACTGTAACAGGACCGGACATCTTCGACGCCAGTGCAGATTGCCACCTAGAAGACCTGCATGTCAACATTGTGGAAGCAGAAACTTTAACAACAACAGTGTCAGTACTCCTACTCGTCCCGTTTCTCAACCGGGAAACAACTTCGAGAGGCAGAAGCTGGTTTCTGGTATCAATGGCCCCAGAACCACCATCCAGGTCTCACAGACAAAACGAAACAACAAAAGTCTGACTGTGAAGGCAACACTAAACGGCAAGAAGCAAGTGGCTACGATCGACACCGCTGCCACTGCCTCCATTGTTCGAAAGGACTTGGTGAAGATGACATGGCTGCATAACACCAACACCTACCATCTAAAAACTGCAACAGGAGAGGCAGCCAGAGTTTACGGGGAAGTTCGTCTTACAAACCGTTTGGCAGAACTGGAGTTTTCACATCTGTTTCTGGTAGCAAATATAAGTGACGAGTGCATCGTTGGAATCGACTTTATGAAAGGGCATGGAGTAATTCTCGATATCGGAAAGTAAGTTCTCAAATACCGAAATGTGGAGATTCCTATGGTTTATGGCTATAAAAATTCATCAACTCTGAGGACTGTCATAAAGAAAGATATATGCCTGCCACCTTCTTCAGAAGTGTTCGTTTGGACAAAAATAAAGGGAGATTTGGGTAGCCATCGATACCTAATGGTGGAGCCAAACTTTGAGCAATCTTCCCAAAACATCATCCTAGGGAAGACTCTTGTGGCACTAAAGAACAACAAGGTGCCCATACGGATACTGAAGATCCAACCGTACCAAGTCAAGCTAAGAAAAGGAGAAGTTATTGGAAAGTGTGAATCCGTATCCGCAATAACTACAATCACAGAAACTGACACATACAGGTCTGTAGACCCTGGGAAATTGAACTGTACCCAGTAGGCAGTATGGTCGAACACAACTCGCACAGCATCGAATCGACACAGGAGATGCGAGACCTATTCGACAACCAGGAAGACGTCTCCCATTAGCCAAACAAGCCGAAGTTAATGAGATGATATGGACAATGAAGAGAGATGGGCTAATTGAAAACTCTAAAAGTCCTTGCGCATTCCCAGTTGTTCTTGTCAAAAAGAAGGGTGGAAGTACTCGATTTTGTGTAGACTATCGGAGACTGAACGATGTTGCAAAGAAAGACAGCTACCCTCTGCCAAGAATCAGTGATACTCTGGATGCGATGGAAGGAGCTGAATGGTTCTCAACATTAGACTTGAAGAGTGGCTACTGGCAGGTAGAAATCCATCCAGAAGATCGAGAAAAGACGGCTTTCTCCACAGGAAATGGTCTGTGGCAATTTAAAGTGATGCCTTTCGGACTATGCAACGCTCCGGCAACATTTGAGCGTTTGATGGAGTGCGTTTTACAAGGCATTACTTGGAAATCTTGCCTAGTCTATTTGGACGATGTCATCGTTTATAGTAAGACATTTGATGAGCACTGTGGAAACCTTAAGGCCGTGTTCCAGAGGCCGTGCTTCGAAAAGCAAACTTGAAATTGAATCCAGACAAGTGTGAATTTTTCAAGTCTGAAGTAAAATACTTGGGACATATCATCTCATTCAACCAAAAGTGAGCTTCATCGCTTAACAAAATTCGGGATCAACGGCAATCTTGTTTTGGGCCCATTTAGCACAATTTGGAAGCGTTTTTCAAGCGTCGATCTATTCATGTTGAAATGTCAAACCAAACAAAAAATAAATCACAAATGGCCGCCAGTTAAAATAGTGTTGCCAACTTAAAGTTCTAAACCTCTAAAAAACCATCCTTTATAAACTGAACAATTCTATTCTAGAGGCCCCGACCCATAGAATCCGATGCGTCCGTTGTGACGACGTATTCAACTGACAGCTCGATAAATTACATGTTTTCTTATACGAACTGGCCCATAATCAACGCAGAGTAGCCGAACTTTTAACTTTTCCTCTCCGGCAGATCCGTTGACAGCAACTTTTTTGTGTGTGTATGAATTTCAAATAATTGTTATGTGTGTGTGTTTGAATTTCAAGTGGTTGTTATGTGAATTTCAACGTATTATTTGGGTTACATCAATCCGTCGCATCCGGCAAACGTCAATGAATCCGTCGCCGCGCCGGACGCACCGGATTGTATGGGTCGGGGCTTTAAGGTTGACTTGCACGAACGTTTCTTGACATAAATAATCACTGGATACAAAATTTTTCAGTAAACAAATTTATTAATCATGATTAAATTGCAGTCAAATAAAATGTTCGTGGAAACCCATCTGAATATTCCAAAATTGTGACCGTACTTGTTTTACTGATTTATCTATCCACAGTATTCGTTTTTTAGTTAACTGTATACAATTTTACAGCGTTTATCATTTTTTACGCAATAAATAATAATAAACAAGTACTAAATGTGAGATAAATTTTTCGCGTACAGCTGATAAATAAATTCAATAAATTAAATGAAGTTGAAAGCCATTAAAAAGCTATATTGCATTATCAAAAACTAATTTAATTCAAACCAAATTAAATTTAAATTAGTTGCAAAAAAACGTGCATAATTACATTTAAATTTATTTTTTTTTTTTCAAAAAATTACAGGCAAATCATGAACACTCTTCCCTTCGCTTACAGATTACGTATGCCATGTAGCAGACCTGATCAATAAAACACCCACAATACACCCTAAAAGTTCTGAATAAATCTGAAAACATGTCACATACATCTACCTTTATCATGTACCTACCTACCACCTACCATACATCCAAATATCTAATCTACATCCTATTTTTTGTTTTCTTTATTTTCAGGCTCTGGGAAATTTATATTTCGTCCACCGGTCGCTAGAAGGGGTGAAAATATGGAACTTCCTTTCACACGAATGGGACTCAGCCGAAGGGAAAAACATTTACACGGGAAACATTGAGACTATCTCCACCAAAGAGAAATCCAAATTTCCGCAACACTTCTTTCCGGAAGTATGTATAATATAATATTAGCATACATCATGCTGTATGTTCATAAAATAAGTTTCTAATTTACAGTGTGTACCATAAGTAAAGTTTCGTTTGTGTTTAAAAAAAAAATCTAAAACAAGTTTAAACACTTTTGACAAGCAATCCGAGGATTTAAATGTATGTGCGTGTTCTTTCTCTTACTCCTTGAAATTCGGAAGAGAAAATGACTCCAAAAACATTACTTGGGACCAGGGTTGCCACTTCAATAAAAGTTGAGCGCAGTAAATTCTTTAAAAAACTGCAGTAGATTCAATTTTTCCGCAGTAGATTTTATTTTTGCCAAAAATAAAAAAAACAATAATTGGTTTCTCAAGACTTCTTAATCTTAATCTAATAGTCTTTGATTTTTCACTCAATTGGTGAAATTAAAATTTTGAAAGAACTCTAGAAGCCCATGAGAGTCTGACGTTGTCCAACAACTGTTGCTGCAATTCATTTCCTTACACAAAACTAAATTTTCTATTTACATTTATTTTCTTTTGTAATATAGAAGGAGTGAACAGAAAAACAAAAATACTCGAAAAGTTCGTAACTTATTTTCCCCAAGAGAGTTTTTTTGAATCGAGTAAATGAAACCAAAATCTTGAACAGTCTAAAGGATCATAATATTTACATAAAATTCTTGGTTCTATAGTAAGGATCCCCACTGGCTAACTAAATTTTTTGTATTGCAATCGGTAAATCGAAATCGAAATCGAAAGCATTCCTAAATACATAACATTGAAGGCATATCACAATCAATTTTGCATCTAATGTACTTCAACAGTTTAATTTTTTTTATCTTTAAAATCGAAACTCAGAGCGGCTAAATTTTTGAATGGTTTTTTAGATCTGCTCGAGAGAAAAGTTATGAAACAAAAAGTGCAGTAGATTGGATTTAGTGGGAGTAGATTTATTATTTGCACAAAGTGCAGTAGATCTACTGCAATTGCAGCAAAGTGGCATCCCTGCCGGGACAGCCAATCGATAGCTTTTGAAGTAGTATGAGTGAAAACGGAGTGTAAAAGGAGTACTCCGACGTCCAATAGTATATAATTTTGCACCACGCAAAAAGATTATAATGTCGTTCTCGATTGGATTTTCTGACTGTTCTACTCCTTTTTGATTCCAATAAAATATGAAAACATCGTGTTTTCAAATTTACAAACACACTACTGAATGACGCCATATTATAAAATGGCTTCTTCAAGCATTCATCACTTTTGACAAGTAGTGCGATGAAAAACTGTATGTGTATGCGTGTGTTCCAAATCTACTTCTTCTTCAAATCGGGAACAGAAAAGTACTCCGAAAACAATACTCCGAACAGCCAATCGAAGGTTTTTGGAGTAGTTGGAGTGAAAATGGAGTAGAAAAGGTGTACTCCGAACGTCCAATCGAAAACGAAATAAAGGACGGTGTTCATACCAGCTTCACGTGAGGCGACACATTTTGGCGTCTCTCTTTTTTATCTCTTTTCTATTTATTGGAAGGAAAGAGATGGTGAGGTGAGGCAGAAATTTTCAAAAAAATTAAAAACTTCAGCCTCACTTGGCCATCTCTTCATTTCTAAAAGATGAGAGTGAGATACAAATAAAAGACGTCGTCGCCTCACGTGAAGCTAGTATGAACACCGTCAAATACTTATGGTCTTTTCGATTGGGTTTAGAATGACAGTTCTAATTCTGAAAAGAAGTGAAAATATTCCTGGATATTCCAGAAGTGATTACACGTATCGAATTAGTTTTTCGGATTACCAAACGAAAAGACGATTAGATTAAGTTTGAAAGGTTCTTTCAAAGATTAGTCTTTAATTGATAATTTTCTTATGAAGTGGAAGTGACACAAAAAGTTTAATTCGTATCGAAAAAAAGCAAAAAAAAATCGACTTTCCAATGAATGCGTTCAGCGCAGTTAATGCTATGTTTCCACCAAAGGTTTATCTCAGTTCAGATTTATTAAATCTATTTCGTGTTTCCACCGCACAAAAAAAATTAAAAAAGATTTACTTTGACAGCACCTTTATAAATGCAAATAATGTTTCATTTTTTCTTATGAAGAGCAAGTGAGATAGAGTTTCCTTTGTGAAGAACTGAATTCAGCCATGAATGAATCCTTCAGCGCCATACAAGAATAGGTTAGTTCGATTTGTAAAAGTAGTTGTCCTAAGAAGATTTAACAAGATTAATTTTTAATCTTCAAGATTTACGAGATAAATTTGTATGGTAAATCTTCGAGATTTAAAGAAGATTTGGATAAATCTTATTAAATCTCATATTCGCGTTAGGTGGAAATGTAGCATAAGTGTAATCTAGATATAAATAAGTTAAATTTCTTAAACTTTTGGCCCTATGAAGATTCAACAATACCGAATCTGTGAATCCGAGGACCATCCGCGCTGAAATCAAATATTTTCATTTCATATCCGCACCTTAAATGTTTTAAATTGAAAACAATACGCGTGTTTAGCTAGTGTGCAAGTATCTTAAATTGTTGATAAAGCAACTACGCGAGCGTAAAATGTTGTTGATTGCACAACTGCCATGATTGCTTATCAGCTTCAACCACAATAATTAGCTTCATGGGGTTTACATTTGACGTCAATCTTTACACTCGTTCATGTTTTATCGTAACCCAACCTTGGACAGCAATTCGACTTCTTATTGTTTCCTATTAAAAAATATATTCCAAATATTTTTGAAAATATTTTCAGAAAAAGCATTGTCAGGCCATCTGATAATGTAATGAAAATAATTCAACTGTAGGTACTACCTGTCAATCGTCACTGACAATTTCTTTTTTTGGCAGATGGTTAGCACATTGTCAAATTCATTTGAAGTTGTCAAATGTAGTTTATAAAATGACAATTTCTATATTGGTCGGGCATACAAAAGAAGTTGTGCTGCTATTAAAATAAATTTCGTGTTGTTTGGTAACAAAAATCAATGAGAAAAATTGTGACGTTGAAAGGGATAGTTCTGCTCCAACAACGAACAATAAAATGTAAAACTGCACAGACATAATTTATAAATTGAATGACCGAACGTGTGAGACCTGCCGAGTTTTCAAAGCTGAAATAAACAAAGTAGTGTGGACTTAACAAGCAGAATCGAGAGCTCAAGTTGGAATAGGGTCGGATATTCGACCCAGGTGTTTCGACACTTGAGTTGAGTGCTCCATTCAAAGTTGATTTGAAATGGTATTGAGATTAAAGAATTATTTCAGTTCAAAAAAATTGAAATTAAATAAACACGAGTACCTACTACTCGTTTCTTTAAACTAAATTTGTACACAAACATGAAAATAAACAGACCATAATGCATTATCTGTAATACTACGTTTTCACCGAACGCTAGTCCTCGATTTCATAAGATTTACCTCTAATCTCCTTCAAATCTCCTAGATTTACCATACAAATGTTTTTCGTTAATCTACAAGATTAAAAATTAATCTTGTTAAATCTCCCTAGGACAAATAGTTTAACAAATCGAACTGACCTATTCTTATGTGGTGCTGAAGGATTCATTCGTGGCTGGATTCAGTTCTTCATTGTTTGACACAAAAGAAACATTCTATCTCACTTTCACTTCATAAAAAAAAAATGAAACCTCATTTGTTTTTGAAGTGTGCTGTCAGAGCTTATCTTCTTTTAAATCTTTTCATCCGGTAAAAACATCACATTAATCTTTTTTCCTTAAATCTCAGATTATCTTTTGGTGAAAACGTAGTATAACACCTACTCCTCGACCCTGGTTTTTCCTTACAAATCTCGAATCAAATCAAGTTCATTTCAACTCTTAACGGGGGGGAATAGACCCCCCTCTGGTACAATTTTTTTCTTTTATCAACCCAACCTACACAATTTAGCCTATTGTTATACAGCCTGTGCTTATGCAAAACACCCTGTGAATTTTAGAAAAGCCATGTACCTTAAATTCAAGATTATGGCCAAAGTTAAAAAGCTGGAAGGTCGAAAACTTGGTCTAAGACTCCTTATACCCTCCTCTTTCCACGAGTTGAGAACAAATATTACACTTTTTGTTTGAAATACAGTGTCACAATCCTTTTTTTCGGATTAAGTCGAAAAATATCAATCGTAGAATAAAAATGATTATGACTAAAGTTGTAGATAAAATAATTTTGAACAACTTTTATTAAGGGCATTTTTGCTCAAAAGTTCAAGATAGGCAAGTTATTTAACAAAAACTCATTTATCTAAAATCCAAGATGGCGGCCAACGCAATGGGGATAGGAGGTCAAAAACTATTTTCTAGACTCTTTATGAACTCTTCTAACGAATAAAATCAAAAAATACCATTATCTAATTTTTTGCATTTCAGCATTTTTATTTTAAATTTTGGTGGAGGCAAAAACCCCCATTTATTCGGCTTAATACAAGCTAACTCTTTATCTAACTTGAAAACTAAGAACTTAAGCTAAGTTTCGTGAGGCGTTGAGCGGTTCAGAAGTTGTTTTTTTTAAGGAAGGAGTACTTAGGTTAAAGTCGAAGGAGGACATGTTTGAATTAACAGCCCGCAGCATACGAGAGATTGGTTCGTTGGAGCAATAAGAGGCTCGGTGGGTGGGTATATAAAAGAGACGAGGATTACGTGTATTACGAGGGTAAGTATTAAAAGAGAACCAGAGAGAAGTCGATGAATGAAGAGAATGTCTGATATTTCTCTTCGTTCTTCCAACGAACTCAAGTTTATTAGTTTAAGGTGATTTAGATAGGGAGGCAGGATCAGAGGATTGTTCCACGATAGACCTCGAAGAGCAAATCGTAAGAAACGACGCTGGATGCTCTCAATTCTTGAAATGTGAGTAAGTTGTTAAGGGGACCAAACTTGAGAGGTGTATTCTAGGAGAGGACGAACAAATGATATATATAAAGACCGGGTAACATAAGGGTTGGAGAATTCTTTGGACCACCTTTTGACGAAGCGCTGAGTTTGCTTTGAGAATGATATCGTCTATGTGAGTGAGAAAATTAAGCTCTGGGTCACATAAAATGCCAAGGTCGCGAATATTATCAACTATGGGTATGGGTTGATTATGGAGCAAGTAAAGACGGGGAGGATATTTGATATGTTTGCGTAAAAAAGTGATTGATTGGCATTTGGCGACGTTTAGCTGCAAGCTGTTTTTTAAGACACCAAACTGAAAAACTGTCAAGATCCTGTTGAATAAGGGAAGAGTCATGTGTTGAGGAAGTGGTCTTGAAGAACTTGGTATCATCGGCGTACAGAGAGATAGAAGAATGTTTGATGACCCTTTCAATATCGTTAATAGCGAGAATAAATAAAAGTGGGCCTAGGTGGCTGGCTTGGGGGACACCGGAGGTAGCTAAGAAAGGGCAAGAGGTGGTAGATCTGAATCGAACGCTGTAATAACGGTTTTCAAGGTAAGAACAAATCCATTTTAACAAAGATGGTTCAAACCCTAGAGTGGATAGTTGGAAAAGAATGAGCTTATGGGAAATTTTGTCGAAGGCTTTGCTGAAATCTGTTGAGATAGCATCAACTTCGTAGCCTTTCTCTAAGGCTGAGAGGGTGTAGGACACACATTCAACAAGGTTAGTGGTTGTAGACCGGCACTTGAGCCATGTTGTGAGGAGGAGATGAGAGATTTGCAGTGGAAACTTAAGGTTTCATACAAAATACTTTCGAAGAGTTTGGGTATGTGTGAAAGCTTAGCAATGGGACGATAGTTGTTAACATCGCTCTTCGGACCTTTTTTGTGTACAGGAGTTATGAAAGGTGATTTCCATATCTGAGGAAACTGTCCTTGATTTAGGGAAAGGCTAAACATTTTTGAGAGAGGGAGAGAGAGGGTGGCAGAGCATTTTTTTTAGAAGTATGCAGAGAGACCATCTTGACCCGGATTAAATTCATCGTTTAATTGATTCAATTTATATTCGATGAGAAAGGGATTGACAGTTCGAGGAAGAAGCGGTTCAAGTGAAAAACTTTGTAGATAATTGAAATGGGCAGAATCAGGAACAAAGGAGTCATCAGCAAAAGATTGTTCGAAGAATGTGGCAAAGAGGTTGGCAATAGTGCTAGGATCACTCGAAGTTACGTTATTGAAAGAGAAAGTGGTTGGGTAGCAATCGGGTTTTCTTTTGTAGTTTACAAACTGAAAGAATGACTAAGGATATTTGATAAGGTTGGATTGCAGTTCCGTTAGATAACGCTGATAAAGGGAATTGTTTAGCTCGGTAAAATAGAGATAAGAACCAAGATAGTAAGAATAGTCAGTAGGAGAACGAGAGCGGAGGTAATTTTCCCACAACTTATTTCTTTTATTCCGCAGAGAGCGAAGGTTGCGATTATACCAAGGTGGAGAAGTAGACGAGGTTTTGTGGCGGGAAAAAGGAACATAGAGAGAAATAGAGTAAAATATTTCTCTGTAGAATAGAGTTAAGGCATCATTTACGGTTAATTTGTCAAAATTGAATGAGACTTTGCTAATGTATTCATTGATTAGACGAAAGTTTGCTTTATGGAAGTCGTAAGAAGACATATCCTGGTGGACTGTAATGGAGAATCGTGAAAGAACGAGAGAAGAAGGGGAGGATGGAAGTTGTCGATGGTTGAAAGAGAAAGGGGACTAGGTGATACAGAAGAGTTGATGGGGTCTGTTGTGAAAATAAGGTCAAGTTGCCTACCCATAAAATTTGAGATGCCACTTACTTGGCAGAGGCTTGAATCAGCAAGGCTATCTAAGAAGAGACATTCTTTGGCAGATATGGGATTGGAAGCAAGATAAAACGAAAGATCGTCGGATGGAGTCCATTTTAAATTAGGAAGGTTGAAGTCACCAAAAAGAAGGATCTCATCGTGGGGGTCACATAAATCAGTGATATGATCAATCGTTTTAATTGCAAGTTCATAAGATTCGATGGGTTGTGAAGGTAAGATGTAACAACAGACAACGAAAAGTGACTTTCAGGGTAGTGAGATCTTATTTGACACATAATCAAGAATAGGGGAACAGAATATGGCAATAAGAGAAGAGTCTATAGAATTTTTTACAGCAAGAAGGACACCACGGCTAGGGCAATGATTGGTGGGTCGGCTAATATCATCATCGCGATAAACGTTAAATGAAGAAGGGAAAAATTCTTGATTTTTGATGCTGGGGATAAGATTCATTTCAGTCAGTGCATATACTTGGAAGGGTAAGGCATGAGTTTGTTGCAAATCTGACTGAGTTTTGGAATGAAGGTCTCTTACATTGTGATAGTAGAAAGAAAAAGGGAGGTTTATTTATTTGTACATTCTGACTGGGCTATCCTATGTAGTCGGGTTAAATCCACCACTAGGTTTTCGCACACATTGACAGTTGAGCTAAATCCATCATGAATTTATTAGCACACATAAAAACTTGAGTTAAATTGTTTATTCTTTTTAATTTATTTTAATTGTCGGTAAACATTACCTAGCTTACAAGTGTGGAATACGTATTTTTTAACAATTACAGATCGATTTATTTGTATTCAGCTTTCAGGTGATCTATTTTCAGCATCGAGCATTAGACATGGAACACATACATTAAAAGTTCTTCGTCGAATTGCTTGCCAAAAGCAATAAATGCTTGAAGAAGTAAAATAGAGACACTCGATAGTGTGTGTGTAAATTTTAGCAAGACGATATTTTCGTATTCGATTGGAATTGAAAAAGAGTGGAACAGTCAACAGGTTTAGGTATATAGAACAACATGTTATTAAACATGTTTCCGTGTTTCCGCGGAAACGGAACAAGCCTTCAAAATATTTTGAAAACCATACAATATGGTTTGACAACCTGTGCCCGCTTCGACAAAATCAGTGGAGAAACGTTGAAAAATGGAACAATACTAATGTATATTGTTTTGATTTTCATCATTTGTCGACCAATTTTTTCGATGCGAGAGTCACAAAACGTAGGCACTGGTTGTTTTTATGTTTAAATAAAAATCCCGCCAATCGCAACTAACATAAGACCCTGTTAAGACTGTGACTGCTCACTACGTAGTGAAAAGTCATGTTGTGTTACACTTAGTAGCTTTCACACAAATGTATCTTTGGATGATTATGGGATATTTTCGAATTGGAACATTTGATTTTTGGGCACCGTATGAGCATTTCTGCTTCCGACTGCAGAACCAAATAAACCAAATGAAATAATGACCATTTCGATTATAAAGCGTGACTGCTCACTCAAATCTTTATATTTTCTTCTTGCCTATCCCTTCCATTTCCACCTCACCGATTTCACCATAAAACTGCCGTAATGGCGTAGTGAACAAGCACAATCTTAACAAGGTCTAATGTTGTTTTTGTTGGACGTTTGGAATTTTTCTTTGTTCACTCCTACTCCAAATTTTCCATATTCGATAGGAATGGAACAATTCCAAAATCCAATCAAAAACGAAATAAGACCACAATTTCTCATTGGAGAAATTGTGGTCTTAAACGTCAAACGTTCACGACACATTCACAAGTCTGTACCAGTGAGCAATGTCAAAAAATCACTTTCTCCACTGGTGATTGTTCACTTCACGAGGAAGTATGTACTTGACTTAAGGCAACGACAAGCTGGACAATCGTCCAGAAGTATTCTGAGTAGTCATAACCCCTTTAAAATAAAATAAAATAAAATAGTAACCTTACTTTTGTTATACACTGTGGATTTTTTTTCTTGTTGCTGCTCCCTATTTATCTGTTTACCTATACAAACATTGCTGCTTGTTACAAAAATAAACAACTACGTCCTTAATTATTATTTTTTTTTTTTGTATGTGTTGCTTTATATTTTTAGTGCAAATGGTCGCGTAAAGGCTTCATGCGTACGCGCTGGGAAATTAATGGAACTGTTATTGATCTCGTCAATATTCATCTATTTCATGATGCTTCTAATTTAGCCGCTTGCGAAGAGTTTCCCTCTGTATATTGCAAGACAAGGAGGAGAGCTCTCGTTCACACATTGGAAAGGTGAGTGTAAATGTTATTTGTTTGTCTTTTTTTTTTTGTTGTTGTCATTGTATAGGTACCAAAAGATGGGGGTGCCTGGGGTATCGAGATGAAAATGGGTTTTTAAAGAAGGCCTGTATAGGTCATTTAACATTGAAAATAGTTGAGATGAATGAGGTTGTTTGTGATGTTTTTGTTTGCAACGAGGGACTTGAGGATGTAAAGCCTACGATGTTTGCATTTCGAAATTAGGTACACACACTTTTAAAGGCTTAAATATTCAAAAGAGGTTTAATTTTTTATTGTTTGTTTTCTTAAATGTCAACAAAAACACCTACTTAAATACGTGCTGCGTTTGCTTGACTGATTTTCTGAGTTTTGGGTTTGAAACGTGTTGTGTCTTATTTTATGTTTATATAAAGGTGAACGCAGTCGATTACATTCAATTCATGTCATTTAAAATTAAGCGAATTCTTGTTTGACCTTCAAATTTAAACATTATTTTAAGAGGCGATTGATTATTTTAAATTTAAATCTTTGGAAATGTTAAGTGAATTACGTACTCTTTTTAACGGCTTTTCACATGTGACTGCCCGCAGGTGATTAGGTACTATCGGAAGCCTAAAACTAGAACCATAGCTGTCTTTTGGCGACGGAATTTTTTCTTATTTATTTTGGGATTTTTGTACATTTTATGTGGCATTTCAATTTTCGTTATTGGGTCTTATGGTCCTCGGGTTGTTCAGTTCTGGTGGTCCAGTGGAAGTACCTATTGGTTTTCCTGGATCCTGGGTCATATTAGAAGAGTGTCCTGCTTCATCGTTAGTTGTTGTAGTTATACCCAGGATTTCGTAAGCGCCAACCAACCTTGGTTGGTTAGACAGTTTATCTGCATCAGATTAAGTGCTTGTCCAGGGAGACTACCATGGCTTCAGAGTAGAGTTTCCCATTCTTGAAGTGCTTACGCCGTTGACGATCGCAATAAAATCCAGTGCAGATCCTCATAATTTTCTTCTCAAATATTTGCAGTTCATAGCTGCTTTTATATAAATTAATGCTCTTGCGCGGTGCTTGGAAACTGCTTCGAAGAGAAGCTCACCGCAACCAGCAACATAACCTTATATTTCGGAGCTTTCAGCGCCTTTGGAATCGTATCGCATTCATATCCCTATTTTTGTGGATCTAATTCCAAATATGCTCAAACTGCTTCTATATTAAATGAGCCTTATCGCAGGCCCCGTGCGTTCGTGGTAGACTCGAACTACGAATCCCGAACAAAAGTAGGTATTATTTGTATGTAGCTCCCGTGTCGTACTAAGAATATTTGCTAAGATGTTTGGAGTTCGTTGGCATCACTAGTGGCGAATGAAAAGGAAGTTTGAAAATTTTATCTGCAAACAGTTATTTTGATCGAAGTCAAACTGACATTTCAACATTTATATACCTTTTGCCTTGGTCTGCCATTTTGTATTGAATTATCTTACAAACAAACATTTGACATTTCTATATAAATTATCGATAACACAACGAAAATCGTAGTTTGGTGTACAAGTGATACAAATTTATTTCGAAAACTTGAAGATTAAAAATTAATCTTGTTTAATCTTCCTAGGACAAATACTTTTACAAATCCAACTAACCTTTTCTTACATGGTGCTGAAGGATTCATTCATGGCTGAATTCAGTTCTTCATAAATGAAACATTCTATCTCACTTCCTCTTCATAAGAAAAAAATGAAACACCATTTGCATTTCAAAAGGTCCTGTGAAAGTAAATGAGAATGGAGCAAATAGCTGACCGCAGCCAACTTCACTCTTTTTTTTCACTCATATCAAGTGGCCGCGTTCGACACATCAATTTCAGTTCACAATTTGGAAATTTTTCGAGTTTTTGATTGGCCAGCAGTCTGGTGAAAATTAAGTCATTACTTAATTTTGGTGAGTTGAACGCATCGCAATCGTATGACAGTTTAGAGCTCAGATGTGTTTAACAAATTATATCGGAGAGCTCTGATCATACTCTGCTCAGAGCTAACTCCGATAGCTCGAGCTTTACTCTATGCTCTGCTCAGAGCTAAAAATGAAAAACGCCTTTTGAAATTTTTTTGTGTAGAAAATAGGCATATATGCAAAATATGCAACTAGAGAAAGATGACAGCGAATCAGTTCACGCCCTCGTCTCGTTTTCCCGTCGCATTGTGAATCAGGCTTCAGTGAGTGAAAGAATACGAGATTAAAGTGCCTCTACACTATCCCACAAAGTATTAACACATGTCAGAATAAAGTGGGAAGAAATTTCATACGACTGCCAAATTTGTGTGATGTAACTGACTTTCATATTTTCCTTCCACACTTGTATCAAAAATTAGTTTCACCATAACCTCAAACGCCCAAGTGGGATACAAAGTGTGATGGTTTTAGAACCGATCCTAAATATTTTCATGTATTAACACATGTCAAATCGTGTCGGATGCGCTGTCAAGTTGTGTGTGATGAGATTTCGTGTTTTGTTTCCACACTATTATACATGATTCCTTCACACTTTTTTGACATGTGTTAATACTCAGTGGGATAGTGTGGAATGGCTATTACGACAACTTGTTTGAGTGAGTGCGAATGACAAGGATATTCATTTCCTCCTTTGGGACTCTTCTTCTTAGAAAAAAAAAAAACGGAAAAAAAACTCAAGACTGTACTTTGAGATTTAAGTAACACCCGTTTTTTATTTTAGAGGCAAATACACTCAACTTCAACTGAATAAGGACCCACATTTCCAAAGGGGGTTTCTTTATTTTTCTCAAATAAGACTTAATATTAGCAATAAAAACTATTTCAAGAAAAAATTGTTTTTCTTCCTTTCATTACCTTTTATTTTCAGTTTCAATATTTGCGCTTATTCACTTGACGTAAAAACAGCATTTTCCCTATAGAAAGATTTGCAAGAGAAAAAAATAATAGTGCTTTTTAAATTAATCCTTCTGGTTTCTTTTCATAAATACAAAATTTTGAGAAAAAATGGACAAAGTACATTTGAAAATGTTTGTCCTTATTTAGTTAAAGCAGAGTGTAAATATTTGGATTTTATTTTGCTTTGAAACTGTATCTGTCAAATTGCCAAAGTATCAGCTGTCACTGACAATTTGGTATACATCCCTATGGGATGACTTAGGGCTAGTTTGTTCACCCCTTGTCAACTTCAATCAATGATTATTCCAGTTGGTTATCATTGAATGCGATTGTTCAGCAACATTTTTGACATGATTTGAGCACTTAATTGGAGAAATCACTAATTCGCTGATTCAGTTTGATTAGCACGATTTAATCAAAGATTTCCTGGAATTTCGTTTGTTCATCATTGGTTATTCCTAAAGCGTTGTAGTACCTCGTGGCATGATGGTTAGTGCGAAGGACTGTCATGCCGAAGGTGTGGGTTCGATTCCCAGCCGTGCCACCTAAAAACAGAAATGTTTTATTCGAGGACTGCCTCTTGCGAGGAACTGACAAATCCTCCAAGAGTATACTTGTCATGAAAAAGTGCTTCTCATTTAGCCGTTCGGACTCGGCCAAAAATTGTAGGTCCCCTCCATTCCTGCCAACAAACACGCACACAGGAATGGTTGTGAGTTGTAAGTCACTAGGCCCTGGTTCTCCACGAGCTGTTGCGCCACCCAATTTATTTATTTATTTATTATTGATCCAAGAAATTATGTCGCTGATACTGGATGACAAATTGAAGGACATGCCAACAAGATCCGATTTAGACGCCATGCACAAAGATATCAGCAACCTTCAAGACAGCAACTTAGCTTTGCAGGCCCAAGTGGAGAAATTCGAAGCCCGCTGTCTCTCTCTAGAACGGCAAGTAGAGTTCCTCGAGACGAGGGCCAACGAAAAAAATGTGGTGGTTCACATACCGGTGAATGAGGAGGAAGATGCAGGGGAGAAGGCACAAAGATGTTGCATGGATCTTTTGCAAACACGCGAAGTAGATGTTATTGCATCAACAAGAGTCTTGCGCCCAACGAACAATAACACGGCGAACGTCATCGTTAGATTAAACCGAAGGGAAGATGTTGGATCTATATTAAAAGCGTCAATTAAACTGCGTAACACCGGAATATCGTTACACAGAGATCTACCTGCAGCTGTACGAACCCGAAGAAGACAATTAATCAAGCTAAGAGGTGAAATTTTTGCGAAAAACAAAAATCTTAAAACGCAAATTCGCGGACAATCATTAATGGTTGCAGGTAAATGATTTTACTTTGACAGCGACAATAATCTAAAATGTGACGGAAGGTGCGGAATGTCATCGTTAGACCAGTTGGTGAATGACACTTCTGATGGAACCGTTCCGGGGCAGAGCAAAAACCAAATTGAACCCAGCAGTTCACACATGACATCTCGGATGTCTCAACCTAACTTTTAGTTGTAATGCCGTCTGCCCGTCAATCAATTGCAAAAAAACTAATTTTGAAAATTTAGATAATTATAGTAGGGAAAATTTAAAGATTTTAAAAATTTTATCATACAATATAGCTGGACTTAATAATAAGTGCATATTTAATGATTTTTTTAGTTTTGTTAACAAATTTGAAATAATTTTTTTGTATGAAACTTATATAACTGATAGTAGACTGATCAATTACGAGAACAAATTTAATAACTTTGAACTAAGAATAATACCAGCAATAAGAATACACACTAAAGGCAGAGCAAGTGAAGGTTATATCTTCGGATTTAAAAAAGATTTGGACTACATCAAATGTGAATTTAAGCTTTATGGTGAGATAACGTGTTTGGACCTGAAAATATGTCAGAAGAGATTTCGGATAGCACCAACTTATATCAATTGTAACCATTGGGAGACAGATTTTGAAAGAATCAAAGAGTTTTTGACATGTGAAGACAGCGATAATGTAATTCTTGTGGGTGATCTTAATGCGAGAGTTGGAAAAGAAGGAGGTGTTGAAAATGAACGGATGGGGTGGATAAGGAAGACTAAGGATTCAACTAAGAATGCAAGAGGTGTGAAAATTCTAGAACTATGCAACTCATTCGGCCTTAGAATTCAAAATGGTACGAGTAAAGGAGATACACTTGGTGAATACACATTTGTCAGAAAGCAGGGGAGCTCTGTCATTGATTATAGCATTACAGGTGGTGATTGGAATTCTTGTATTACCGATTTCGAGGTAGAAAAGAAACCTTATTCAGATCATATGCCGATAATTGTGTCATTTAAATGCGGAAAGGAGGAATATGAAGAAACTTTAGAGTTAGAACTGATGCCTAAACTGCATTGGTCAAACTTAACTGGCCCAATATAATGGAGACAGTTGGATACACTTCTGCTGGCTCATGAACATGAAAGTAGCCTATCTAAAATCGAGAGCAGTATAAAAGAGGCATATCACGCACCGGTTAATAATAATTGGCAGAGAAGGAAAACTTATAGAGAACTATGGTTTGACAAAGAGTGTATGCAGGCAAGAAACCTATCATATGCCTGGCTAAACGAGTATAGACGTTGTAACCAGTCCTCCGCAAAAAACTTGTATGTGGAATATAATCAAAGATTCAAATTTCTATGTAAGGATAAGAAGAAAATGTATTATCAAATTAAAGAGGCATCTCCTTTTTGAACTCATCTTATAAAATTTTTACCAACATACTACTTAAAAGATTGAACGTTTGGATTGATTCAAAAAAGCTACTAAGTGAGTTTCAAGCTGGGTTCAGAACAGGATACTCTACAATAGACCACATATTTGTACTCAATAACATCGCAGACTGGTTTCTTTCGAGAAATAAAAAGCTTTTTACATTTTTTGTCGATTTAAAAGCAGCCTTCGACACCGTGGACAGAAATGCATTGATGTTCAAGCTATATGGATTAGGAATGTCACTTAAGTTTGGTCGAGTGCTACAAAACTTGTACATGGACACCAGAGTAGCGGTTTGGAATGGCAAAACTGTATCGGATTGGTTTTCGACGGAGTCAGGAGTAAGACAAGGTTGTGCGCTAAGCCCAAGTTTGTTCGCGTTATTCATAGAAGATCTAACTGAAGCATTACATTGCTCCAGCATTGAGTATGCTGGAGTCATCATAAAAGCTCTGCTTTTTGCAGACGACATAGTGCTGTTCGTTACCTCAGCAGAATCACTGCAGCTTATGATTAATAGACTGGCCGAATATTGTATACGATGGAGTTTGTTGATCAACCTAAACAAGTCGAAAGTTATGATATTTAAAAAAGGTTGAGGCAGGTCAAGTGCCAACGAGCAATGGTCTTTGAACAATGAACAAATTGAAGTTGTGAAAGAGTACAAATACTTAAATACTTGGGAGTATACTTCACCAGAAACCTCAACATGGATATACATCTCACCGATAAGCTTTCGAAAGCTAAAACAGCTATTAATGTTGCATGGCGAGAGTGTTTCAACAACAAGGCTATTGCACATAGAAGTAAATATAAAGTTTTTGAGGCAGTATCTCAATCCATTCTATTCTATGCAGCTCAAGTGTGGGGTGGTAAAAAATACGAACCAGTGGAAAAACTCCTCAGGTACTATATCAAACGAATATTTCGCTTGCCCCCTAGCACCCCGAATCACATGATATTGCTGGAAACGGGACTATCGCCACTATTTATCAAAACATTAAAACTTCAAGTCGACTACATTGATAAAGTACTTAAGATGCCAAATAATCGTCTCCCAAAAAAAGCGGCGGTTCATGCTATACACTCAAGACAGGATGGTGTAGAGACTGGATAGAACTTTCACAAGATGCTGGTGTTGAGTTAATCACTAGTGAATGGAGTTCTTGGAAGTCTACGATGTATACGATGATGTCTCGTTTAGATGAAATCTATAGAGACAGGTACAAAGAAGTGGCATCAAATTCACTACACCGAATGATCTACAGTAAACTTAGTTATAATCTCAACGAACGTAACTATTTTCGAGATGATTACACCACTGATCAAATTTCAACTATGTTTCGGCTAAGAGGCGAGCTTCTTAATTTGAATTTTATACCGCATCGTGAAGAATTACCAATACTGATGTTTTACATTTTGTGGGAAGATGCCCGGTATAAAGGGAAACCAGAAGATACATATTGGATAGCGACTTTCTCACGGATGACGAAACTCTAAACCTCCTAAATGAAGCAAACGTATCTAAATTATCCAAATTTTGTAAAGTGGCACTTAGTTATAGAAACAGGATTATAAACGAATATTTTTAAATGAAAGCTGTAACTTATTTAATTTATATAAAATAGAAGGATTTACATTCACTGTCAATCAGGCAGACGGCAAAGCCATGCATTTCATTGATGGTATCATTTGTAAACATTTGTAAAATGAGAATAAAAATCAATCTAATCTAAATCTAAAATCCTTTACAAAATCATTTTTAATATCCAAAGCAGCCTGTTCTTTAAATATTTCTGGGTATTGGAACTAATGAAGGCCCCTGTTGATATCATCTCGAGTATACAAATATTGCTATTTTCTTTATCGAAGAAAAAGTTCCTCCTCTCTTATTTTTCACTGCCATTCCTATCCATTGGGTTGGATACTTTATCTCAAAACAGATTCTGGACGATCAACGCTTAGAAGCTGGGAGGATTTGGATTGAATGTACGAACAATGTAAACCAAAAACGAAACTAAGAAGAATCTAAAAAATCTAGGTAGTGTCATGAATAATCTCTAATAAATTGGTTTTTATTTTCAAATAATAACCTTTCCACATTTGAACTACTTGTTTGCAAATACGTATCCATACTATAGACGGTATGAATCATAGGTAAAGAGGCTGGCATACATATTCATGGGCTGTTTATCTGGGTTACTTTTTTGTTCTCTTGGCTTACATAAGTAAACAGTTATTATCTGATAATAACCTACGTCAATATAATATGTATACTACATTACCGAACAGTAATTAAGTCATACAAAAAATAAAAATGACGATCTTTAATGAATATTACGTGAACACAATTTTAATCATCAGTCCAAAATTACTACAATTGTTTTTTTTTTTTTTTTGCTTTTAATTTCAATGTTAATAAATAAATAAATTTAATTATTTCTAGATTCCATATAGATGCCAAAAACGGTCTGGCACCCTTTTTTGTTTTTGGAGATTTTAACTTTCGCTGTGATACAGAAGGTGTTGTTAAAGTAATTAAGTATAATTTAATTCACTTGTTTTCTTTCTGTATTAATTAATTTTTTTTAACAGGAACTTACAGAAAACTTAACTGCACATCGGGTACAAAGTATTAAACACGATAGTACAAAGGTGCACTATAGAAATACCGATGGCGATAATGTACTTACAGTTGGCAAGAAAGAATTCAATTATGCCGATCATCAGCTTAAGTTTAAAGAAGCTTGGGTAAGAAAAAAATAATAATTTGTACCCATCTCGAAACCAACTAGTCTAGTGAACCTTTCTCTAAACTAAATAAAAGTACAGATAACTAATGTTATTGTACTTTGGTTAAGTCGATCTCACTATATACACTGTACAGTTCATTATTTGTTTATGTCGTACTTCACATATTCTTTCTTCAATACCACTCTTCTCAAAAGAACTTTAACCATCCTCATTTCCGTAAGTCAATAAATTAAATAAATTTGGTGGCGCAACAGCTCGGGGAGAACCAAGGCCTAGTGACTTACAACTCTCAACCATTCCTGTGTGCGTGTTTTTGGCAGGAATGGAGCCGACCTACATTCTTTTGCAGAGCCCGAACGGCTAAATGAGAAGCACTTTTTCATGACAAGTATACTCTTGGAGGATTTGGCAGTTCCTTGCAAGAGGCAGTAACTCGGATAAAACATTTCTGTTTTAAGGTGGCACGGCTGGGAATCATTTTTTTTTTTAATTAATTTTTATTTTTCAACCATCTTAAAACTATCTTAAAGCTACACAAAAATCCATACAAACTAGCCTACTTATCAATATATTACAACTAACTTACTGGCCCCATTCGGGCGCTCTAAGTTAAACTAAATACTTTATGCTAATGCCTTTCGGCTTAAGAACTATCTTAAAACTAGAATTCAAGTCGGCTTTATTTTTCACCGAGAAGAATTTACAAAAAACTCGGTATCTATGACTTTATTTTTGGTTTTATATAAAACTTACAAACTACATAAAAAAAACTAATAAAACTAATTAAAACTACTAAAAAACTAATTAAAGCTAATTACAGATTACATACAAACTAGAACAGCCACAGTAAGCATTTTCGGTTTTTTATCTTTTTTTTTTTTTTTTTTTTTTGATGCCGCCCTGACTGTCCCTGCTTAAAACTAAATACCTAAACCTATGTTTAGCACACTCGTAGTATTCGTTCTTAGGGTAATAAGCCCCAAAAATTAAGCTGTTGGTCGAGAACATCGCTCTCGTAATGTGACCTCGAATAAGCTTCAACAAGAAATTATCTATCCTGTTTATGTTGGCGCCGTTGTATAGAACCATGTTGGAATAGTAATGTTTGTACTCCGACTCTGGTGTTCTGTGTAATCCAAGGCAGTGTCTAAGACACTGCCTCTCAAACACCCGAATCTTTTCCATTTAAGATGGGGCAACGTTGAACCAAACCGGGCACCCATAGGCAATCATCGTCCGTATGAGGGCCATGTAGAAAATCACCTTCACCCTGCTGTCAAGCCGGCTGCTAAAAAACAACCGTTTCGTCAGGGCAAAAGCTCCCCTAGCCCTGGACAGAGCAGCATTTATATTTCTGTCGAAATACAAATACTGATCCATCCAGATGCCAAGGTACTTTACTACACTTTTACTCGCCAATGGCTGTCCATTTGGCCCTACGATCAGGGTTGCCAGGTCAAGAAGCATTTGTGTAGCCCAATTTCAAAATTTGTGTAGCCCAAAGTCGCTGCCTTAAATGAAGCCCAAAAACTAGCCCAATCTCATTTCAAAAATCTAGAATTACTTTTAAATTACACGTTCAAATTGTTTTTTGAAATAATTTTTTAAGGCAAATCCTTAAAATCTGGACGAATTTAAATATAATGTTGGACTTGTGTAAAGAATTTTCTTAAAAGTAGTTGAAGTAATATGAAATTGGGCTACTTTTTTCAAATTCTTGCCGCAAATTTAGGAAAAAGAGAGCCCAATTTATGATAAATAGGCCAATCTGACAACCCTGCCTACGATCACCAGCTTACGCCAGTTATTTCTCGTATCCCTTGTGACTCCACGCAACGGAGTCCTAAACAAGATAGTTTCTGATTTCTGAAAGCTGATTTTCAACTTCCAGTCATCGCAATATCGCTGAATCTTCTCGAAGTCACGTTGCAAAAGAATTCTGATGACCTCAACTTTTGGAGCTGTTCTGTACGCAATTAGATCGTCAGCATACGCAATTGAATGAGTTAGACTACTTATCAGGTCGCTAATGTAAATGCTGAATAAAATCGGCGAGTTGACCGCTCCCTGCTGAAGAACATTTTTAATATTAAAGGTTGTGGCAGAAGTCACATTGCCACTCTTGACAACAAACTTTCTACCATTGAGCATATCATAAAGCATATATAATAGTGGTTTACTAATGCCAAGTCTGGTCAGCTTTAGATAAAGACCCTCTAACCATACGGTGTCGAAGGCCTTTTCCAAACCAACCAGACAGGCACCCGTACACTGCTTTTTAGATTTGTTCCATTGGACATCAGAAACGAGTTTAGACGCGGCATGAATGGTGTCATGTCCCGCCTTAAAACCGAACTGATTATCCGGTATGATATTATTGTCCTCTGCCCACCTAGACAGATAGCTCTATTGATAACTTTTTCGAATGCCTTGCTGCTACTCGGAAGAAGACTTATCGACCGGAGATTCGCCGGATTGGAGTTGTCCTTTCAGTTTTTCGGGAGAGGATGCACCACAGCCGTCTTCCACCGCACTGGATAATATGCATTATTCAGAGCGTTGTTAAACAGTGTGGTATAAATGTCTACTGCTTCTTGCGGTAGTAAATGTCGAAGTACAACGTTGGATATGCCATCGACTCCTGCTGACTTTTTCTTCGTTAATGAATCGAAGATGAGCTGGAGCTCCACCTTCGTAATTAACAGGGAACTGGGCCCATTTCGTTCGGCGATTATGGCGTTTGCCAAATTATCTTCATTGAACCCGGTGAAACCGAGGTTCTCTAATCGCCATTGGCGAAGCAAGGCTCTGTCTTCCAGGTCATGGTTCGGGCGAATGCATGAATTCACCTTGTACAGTTGCTGGAAAGCAGCCCCCACAGCCTCCACTTTCTCCTGCGGATCTTCGACAATAAAGAGGTCATCGTCCAAGACGGCGTCCTCTTGATCAATTCCTGCTGTCAGAAGTACGTCTCTGTTATCTGTCGTTCTGTGGAGCTTAAGACACGGAAGGTCGTTCTGATCCTTCTCAATATTTTGTTAATTTGGGGAAACATACTCGGGTCGCTAGAATTAACAGTCCGAATTTTGTTATCCCAATACAAATTAATCGACAACCGATAATTTTCCTTTATTAGTTGGTTGATGTTCTTGATCGAAGACTTCAGTGTCCTAATCTCCAGATCGTGTGGGTCAGTAAACCGTCGTCGGTACAAGAGTTTGAGTCTTGTCAGCAGTCCACTTTTTTGTCTGTGTAATGCGCCAATGGTCGCATTCCGGTACATGTCGGTCGCGCCCCGTTGTTTGTACTTAGGTATCGTTCTGTCCATTGTTCGTTTGATATTCTCGTCCATTTGTTCAAGGTATTGGTCTTTTTCGTTATTTTTCAAATTCCTGTCATTTGGTGGGGATATATTGTTTGAACTGATTTCGCTCGATAAGGCGTTGGTAAAGCGTGACCAGCGCACCTTACTGTAGTTATAATATGCACAGCCACATACTCATCCAACTCCACGAGCTCATTCGGGAGCTGTATTACGGCGGCGAGTCCGCAGTGGTCACTGTCGTTCTCGATCGTACGTAAACAGTTTCTTGGTCTTTTACCCATAGTGTCAGTAATTGTCAGTCTTGGGTCTATTAGCAATAGATCCAGATAGGCACCGCTTCTTGGAAACGATGGCCGATCTGTAGCCAGAAGGTCGATACGATATTCAGCGTTATACTGACTCATCCAATTAAAAAGATGAATACCTCTTGGATTCTGTATTTGATTCTCCCAATCTATAGGTATTTGGCATTCAATTCAGAAAATAGCTCAAGCTCTTCCAAGCTCAAGGGTAAACATTTGCAAAGTTTTTCAATCTCTGTCATAAAATCAGTTGGCTGAGGTGATTCCGGTGCATAAGCCGCGATCACATACATTCGCTTCCCCTGCTGGAGAGGAATGCATACGATGCACGCCTCTAACAGCCGAAATCTGCGCAGATCACTTTTATATATAACTTTATGCTTAATGCCTTTTCGTATGAAGATTGCGACGCCCCCCCCCCCCTCCTTGAGTGGAGTTGGGTCGATCTCTTCTAACGATATTGTAATTGTTGTTAGTCATTTTATGTTTCTGGTTCAGCTTAGTTTCGCTGGCCATAAACACATCTGGACTTTGGTCTTTCAGCAATTGGAAAAGATTAGCTCTACGCTCGGTCCTAATCAGTGAATTTACATTCACAGCAAGGATCCTAAGAGGCCTCTCCGACAGTGCGCTAGGAATCCTTATTGAGCTTATAAAGAGTCACGTTATTCACTACTTACTTACTTACTTATCCGGCTCCCGATCCATGAAGGGTCTCTGCCTGAGATATTGCAGTCTTCCATCGGTTGCGGTCCCTCGCACGCTCCCTCCAGTCGTCGAGACCAAGCGCTCTTGCGTCTGTGACCGCCTGGTCCCTATAGCGGAGGTTCGGTCTTCCTGGTCGTCTCGAACCTGGGGGCTGGGATTCGAAGATTTTCTTGGCTGGAGCGTTGTTGTCCATTCGCTCGATGTGGCCGAGCCAGTGTAGTCGACGTGTTTTGGCTCTTTGGACTACATCCACATCTTGGTACAGCTCGTACAGTTAACGATTGAATCTTCTCCTCCATTCGCCCTCTTCGCATATAGGACCAAATATCCGCCGAAGAATTTTTCTCTCGAAAGTGCCCAGTATCAGTTCCCCTTTTTTACTTATCGTCCAGCACTCGGCGCCGTAGAGAAGAACTGGTAAAATTAGCGTTTTGTATAGCGTGCACTTTGTCTTTCGAGAAAGGAGTTTTGAACCCATTTGTTTGGCCAAACCGAAGTAGCAGCGGTTCGCTAGGGTAATTCTTCGTCGGATTTCCACTAAGGTGTCGTTCGTGGAATTGATGTTTGTTCCGAGGTAGGTGAACTCCTTGACTACCTCGAAATTTCTGCTACCAACAGTGACGTTTTGTCCTAGGCGATGGACAGATGAGGCTTTGTTTGTTGATAGCATATACTTTGTTTTGTCCTCATTCACTTCAAGACCAACGCGTTTCGCCTGTTCATCAATAGCTGTGAATGCTTCAAGTACAGCTCTCTTGGAGCGGCCGATGATGTCGATGTCGTCCGCATAGCCAAGCAGTTGAGAAGACCTGTTGAAGATAGTGCCTTCCATGTTAACACCACTCTTGCGCACTATCTGCTCCAGGACTAAGTTGAAGAAATCACATGATAGCGCATCTCCTTTTCTGAACCCTGTACACGTCTGGAATAACTCGGATGAGCTGTTACCCATTTGCACGTTGCACCGCGTATTTTGTAGCGTCATGCGGCATAGCTGGATCAGTTTTTTCGGGATCCCGAGTTCCGACATCGCCAATAGAAGCTCTTGGCGACTTATGCTATCATATGCGGCTCTAAAGTCGATGAATAGATGGTGGGTCTCGACTTGAAATTCGTTGGTCTTTTCCAGGATTTGCCTCAATGTGAAGATTTGGTCTATCGTTGATCTGCCTGGCCTGAAGCCACACTGGTACGTGCCGATCATAGTGTTGCAGAAAAATTTTAGACGCTCACATAGTACGTTGGATAGGATCTTGTAGGCAACATTAAGCAGGGATATGCCTCTGTAGTTCTTGCAGGACATAGGATCGCCTTTTTTGTAGCTATTTGACCAGTCGTTGGGCATACTTTCCTCCTCCCACACTTGGTTGATGAGCTGGTGCATGCACCCTACCAGGACATCTCCTCCATACTTAAAGAGTTCCGCAGGTAGGCCATCCGAGCCGGCGGATTTGTTGTTCTTAAGCTTGTGGATGGCTTTCTTAACCTCTTCAGTACTGGGCGCTGGGACTGGATCTTCATTGACTGGTCTTATGCCTCTTTGTTCCTCTGTTGCCTCCTCTACATAATGCCAATTAAGCAGCTGCTGGAAATGTTGCTTAAACACGTCTACAATTCCCTGTGCTTCGGTGACTAGGTTCCCTTCGCTGTTTCGAAGAGCTTGCGTGCCAGTCCTATAACCAGATGCCAGTTGCTTGGCTGTTTTGTAGAACCGGCGGCGGGTGTTGGTGGCGGTGCTAGACTCTTCGAGATACTTGAGCTGAGAGGCTGCGGATGCTCTTTTCTTTCTGCGCAGGGTTTTTTTCTCTTTCCTTCTCTTTTCACGGTACTCCTCTCTTACTGCTCTTGTTTTCCGTTGCAGCATTTGCATTCGTGCATTTTCCGTCTCCTGCTTCAATACCGCGCATTCATCGTCATACCACGGGTTCTTTTTTCTGGGTGGTTGATAGCCTATGGTGGTCTCGGCTGTCTCCTTAATGATGTCGCGATATTGGTTCCACTGGTTGTTGACGCTTGTGGCTGGCTGTACGGCAGAGAGTTTACCGGTCAATTGCTCACTGTAGTCTCTGGCTTTCTCAGATGTGCTAAGGCATGCAATGTTGAATTTCTCCCTTTGGGCGGTCTTCGTTTTCTTTTCGTTGGACAGTCGGGCTCTGAACTTTGTCACAACAAGAAAGTGGTCAGAGTCCACTTTTGCGCCTCGGAAAGTTCGCACGTCCAAGATGTTCGATGCATACCTTGCGCCAATTAGCACGTGGTCGATTTGGTTGGCGGTTCGACCATCTGGAGATCGCCAGGTTGCTGTGTGTATCCTTCGCCTGGGGAACCTAGTGCTACTTATCACCGTATTACGAGCTGCAGCAAAGTCGATTAGTCGGAAGCCGTTATCTGTTGTCGTTTCGTGAAGGCTGTGCTTTCCAACTAATCCGCCAAAGATGTTTTTCTTTCCGACTTTAGTATTGAAGTCTCCGAGCACGACTTTGACATCGTACTCCGGACAGGCTCCGTAGGCTCCGTCCAGGAGGTCGTAAAACTCCTCCTTGTTAGACTCCTCTGCTTCATCGGTAGGGGCGTGTGCACATAGTCACGTTATTTACCCAAGACAAATCTTTTTTGATCAATTTTACTGAAAAAAGCATTAAAGTATAATAAAAAATTAGCATTTTACTATACATCAACAATTTATAAATATATTAAATTTATTTTAGTTGCAAAAATACGACCGAGAGTTGGATCCACTTAATGAAATTCTAGTCGAATATCCAATTAAATTTCCCCCAACCTATCCATATGAAGAAGATCCGGATATGCCTTCGGATTATATGTCAACACGCTGTCCATCTTGGTGTGACCGCATATTGATGAGTCCGGCTGCAAAGGATTTAATTGTTGAAGATGAGAACAGTGAGGTGAATCCCTACAACATATTGGGAGAGAATGTTTGTATGGGTGATCACAAGGTAAACAAATTGACGAATTAAATTTGCAAATAATTTGTATTTATTTAATTTTGATGCTATTTAAAAAATTTATTTAAGGCGTTGATCTTTTGATATAAAATTTCGCGTTTTGCTGACCAATTACAAAATTGAAAGAAAAAGGAAATAAATCCATGACAAATTTTTAGTTTACCCAACATCTCGCATCTTTTTTTTTTATATAAAATTTATGATAAAAATCAGCAGTTTTTATACGGCATCCTTGTATCCCATTACAAATATCTGATCAAGGATGTCGTAGAAGTAGAAAGACGATATCTTCTTCAAAGAGGATTCATAAGTTCCGAATAAAATCGCGCTTTTATATTTTCAAGTTTTATTTTTATATCAACGATCAAATTAAATCAAAGACTTAAATTACTTTAAAAAATAAAAAACTTTTAATTTTATTTTTTAATAAATATTTTCTATATTTTTCACAGCCAATCATATTGAGCATACAACTTAAAGCCAAACAAGGTACATTTAGATGTTGTAATTGCTTTAAGCATGCTAGTGCGCCAAATAGCATACTAAGTAAAGACGAGCTTGATAAAATTAGTCAATCACTCAATGCCAATGAGGACAATGCAATGCAAAATTATTGTCCCTATAACAGTAATGTATTTAATACCATCCTAATCGAATGTCAAAAATTATGCCCTAAGCCCTCAGTCGTCAGCATTAACAATCGCCATAGTCGCAATGCTAACAATTCTAGTCTAACAGAAACCGCTGCTGGTGTCACTGATAAAGCGGCTGATGTTGATGCTGTTGCTGCTGCTGCAGCTGCAGCTACTATTGCAAAGCCAGAAGACTCATCATCCACATCGATTTCACCCTTCAAACAGCAACAGCCGCAAATCAGTATAAATCTAATCGATTCGGACAATCTTCCCATATGTCTGTGCTCGCAAATTTCCGAAGAATCTGAAAGGTTGTCAAGACGTCGTACAACTCCATTACAATCAACTGAATCTGATGATTCGCATGATGATGACGAAGACAATGAGCAGACTGCATTGAATAACAAAAAGATTTGTCCCGAGTGCCAGAATATTATAAGGCGACAGCCAGTCGAACACCGCTGCACACTAATATCAAAACGATTGCTTCTAGCCAATAACATTATTGTAAATCGCATTGATACACATTACCTTAATACATACCTTGATAACCGCCAGGATCCCTACACCCCTGAGAGCGCCGAATCACACTCACCGTATCCAGAGTTTGAGACCAGCCACAGTAGCCGCAGCAGTCCCAATGACGAACTCACCGACGAACCATTACGTTCGAACAACAATACCGAAGCTAAACTTCTATCACCCAAGGCCAAGAAGACTGCCGCTGCGACGACGGCTACAGCTGGTGGCGTGGCTGCTACTGCTGATGGGGTCAATTTGAAACCCGTTGAATTGCGTGGAATTGTCTCGCCGGGCCAGTTGAAGTCCCGGCTGGAGCATTTGCAGCGCACATCGTTGCAAAACGAAGATTCAGATGAGTTAAATGAGGCGGGTATTATTGGCAAACATAAAAATAATAATCGCTGTATTGATGGTTGTTGTACGATTCTCTAAAAAAAAAAATCCAAAACATTGTTGCATTATTCCAAAACTAAACTTCAAAAATATCAAAATCCATGAATTAAGTCCCCAACACACGTACACGCACACAAAATTCCTCACTAGATCTTTGCTATTGTTGCTATTTATTGTTTTTGGATTTCAAATATTTCTTAATTAGTTTTTTTGAATTATTTTTTTTTTTTTTACTTACAATTAATATTATGTGATATTTATAATATTATATTTAAATCAGAAGTTTATAATTATGTCAATAGTTCTTTTTTTTTCTGGGGACATATGTAAAACTGCCATAAAAACGCTCTTAAATGAAGATAAATGAAATTGAATCTGTATTGTACATATTTTTACCATTAAATGAGGATTTTTCATTTATCTCAACCAAACTCAAATTAAAACCCTTGTTTTTCTTCCTTGTAAACCAACCAAAGAAATAAAAAAAAAACAATAATATGTACATATGTATATTAAATGTTTGCTCTTACAAATCTATTATAACTCGTTTAACAGTGAAATCTTATCGTTAATACTTTTATCACTATCATTAATGAAGAATTTTGAAAACCTGTTCACGTTTCTTTAAATCTCCGAGATTTCATCAATCTCAAATATATAAATCTCAGCTAAATTCATAACTTCGCTGTCTCAATTATTTTTTTTGTCGCAGTTGACCACTTTATAAAAAAAAAAATGGAGAATTTTTATTTAATTCTAGTGGAGAAATCTTGTTCAGGTTTCTCACCCCGCTCAGTCAAACTGACGCGTCATGACGGAGTGAAATCTCAAAAACGTTTCTAACTTATTATTATCATTTTTATAATTGCTTTTTGATTGTTTCAAACAAAAATTTGCGATAATCAGCCAAATATTCACCTCAAAAGTATCTAGGGCCTATTCTAGAAAGCGCGGCGAATCGAATTGAAAGCGAAACCTCAATTTCGACTTCGCTTTGGGCTATTCCCAAAAGCGAGAATGAACAAAAACGATCATTCCAGTTTTCTCATTTGAGTTCCAAGGAATTTTAGTTTTCTCATTTAAATTCCAAATAATTCCAGGCCAATCCCATTTTCACTTCCACTCTCTCATTTAAATATCATCTTCTTCGGTGGACCGATGGTGGTTTTTTATCAATAAAACACTATTTAATTTCGTTTTAAAATATTTATTTACGGACGCTCACTTTTTACGTTTACTCAACGGCTGGTAATATTCAAAAGTGACACTGTTCGTTTATACAATTTGTTTCTAGACTTTTCGTAAACTTCGGGTGACACCACATGCAATCAAGGTGCTTACACAATAATTTGTTAATGGTATAGTTACATTTATTTAGTTACAATCATTTTCGTGCTACACTATCAAAACTTTGGGAGAAGGTCTGTGTCAGCAAAACATTTTTTTTTCCATTTTATGTAAAAAGTATTTTAATTCATAATTTTATAAAAATAACTCTTCTTCAAATTGTCTTAAACTTCTTTATACTTCTTTATTACACTGAATACCAAAATCAACCAATTCGGCCGGTAACTATACATCGAATGCCGTCATAACGTTTAGGTTCTTCATGCTTGGTCTCGTTTATGTAATGAATTCTAACGTGCATACTGTTGTCTCTCTTGTTTCGTTATCTCTACAGCTCGTCCTGACGTCTTCGTCGTCCTCGTCGAATTCCGTGTCCATTTCAATTCAGCGCTTCATCCGGTCTGCTGCTAGTATTCCAGAATACGGCTTCCGTGTTCTCGGTGCGAACGGCATATCTTTCACTTGGTAATGATCGTGTGGTAGTACGGCGGCGATTACGATATAGGGTCCTCGGTATCGTGGTTCTAGCTTGCGAGATGTCCCTGACGCGGCAACTCCGTCATTCGGAGTGAGTACCAATCCTCCGACAGTGTAGACCTTGGCTTTGCGATGTTTAGTGTTATGTTGCCGTTCTTGAGCTTCTTGAACTTGATTAATTTGGTCTGCACCCTCTTCCCGTATTTGCGCGTCTTGGCAGATTGATTTAAGTTCACGGCTGATGTAAAAATATCATGATATGGATCTCGTGGTACGTACCCCATCAGCATTATGATGCGCAGTTTTCCCAGTAGTGGAGTTATAGGTGTTATTTATACCCCATTCGAACCATCTTTACTTTTTGGTCCCATTTGTTCTCTTCATCGATTGTGGTCAGGAGTGCATGCAGAATGGTTCGATTGTACCGTTCCACTTGTCCATTAGCACGGGGAGTCTTGGTGGCATTCAAGACGTGTGTGATTGTGTGGTTTTGAACGAATTCTTCGAATAATTTTGCGGTGAAGGTGGTACCTCTGTAAGTTATTAACCGTCGTCGTGGTGTTCCAAATGTGAAGAATAAGTCCGTAAGGAAGTTAATTGCGGGCTTCGCTTGCGTGTTTGGTAGAACTTTCAGGAACACAAACTTTGTGAAGGCGTCGACGAGTACTATTAGATGGGTATTCCCTTTGGTCGATTTTATGAAGGGCCCTAGGTGGTCGACGTGCACCGTGTCAAATGGGATGCTTACTTTTTTAATCCAATGAATTTCTCCCATTGGCTGCACTTATCGCTTGTTGTAGGCACACTCTACACAGGTTTTTAAATATAAAAAAAAGAAAAACTGTGTCATCCTGGGGAACCAATAACGCGCTCGGAGGGTTTTCTTCTCTGAGAAATGACCCATCAAATCATGGCTGCTCCGTAGCACTCGATTCCTACTTCCCTTAAGTACATACATCCTCAGTTCACCATCCACCTTCCGATAAATTCTCCCGTCTTCTATAGCGTTATCTTGATATATTTGCTTCTCGGTTCCATCGGTTGGTGGAGTTTTGAGCCTCTTGCAATTTCGGCAGCCTCTTTGTCTTGTAGTTGTAGGGAATATAGCCAGTCAGCGTCGTCGATACTTATATTTAGGAGATTCATCTCAGCCATCTTTGGTGTCTGTGCAGGTTCGAATGGATTTCGTGACAGCGAGTTAGCATGGGTCATTTGTTTACCTGACCTATGAATAACATCATAATCGTATTCCTGCATGCGCAGCCACCAACGAGCAATCCTTGGGATTATCTCTTTCTTTTTCGTCGTTGTTTTTAATGCTTCGCAGTCGGTGACAATCGAGAAGTGTTTACCCAGTAGGTACTGTCGAAACTGTCCGTGGCTGCAACCACCGCCAGTGCTTCCAGTTCGTAGCTGTGATATACAGATTCTTCTGGGGTAGCCTTCCGGCTATAATATGCAACCGGATGTAGATTCCCATTTTCCTTTTGGAGCAGAATTCCTGCTACTCCTCACTGCACTGGCATCGGTATGCAACTCATGTTCAGCGTTCGGATTATATAAAGCTAGTACCGGCTTATTCACCAGGCATTCCTTCAGTTTCTCAAAGGCGGTTTGCTCCTATTCAGTCCAGCTAAATTTTGTGTCTTTCTTCGTTAGATCCGTAAGTGGTGACGCAACCAACGCATATTCCTTTATAAACTTCCTAAAGAAGCTAGTCAATCCAATGAATTGCCTCACCTGATGCTCATTAGTGGGTCGTTCAAACTGTTCCACAGCTAAGGTCTTCGCTTTACCAGGTTGAATTATTCCCTGGTTTACGATATGCCCCAGGAATTGTATTTCCCTTTTAAAAAACTCGCTTTCTTTAGATTGAGAGTGAGGTTTGCTTTTTGAAGGTTTGTAAGGAATTTTTCAAGTTTCCTCATTCCGTCTTCGAACGTTGTTGCTAGTATGACAAAATCGTCCATGTAACTCACAATCTGGTGAGGTAGCATCCCTTGTTTGACGATTTTCATAAGCTTTTTAAAATAGGCTAGTGCATTTACTAATCCAAATGGCATGACCTGGAATTCAAATAACCCATCAGGTGTAATGAAGGACGTGAAATGCTGGTGTTCTTTCTTAATGGGTATTTGGTAGTAGCCAGAAGCTAGATCCATCACGATGTAGTATGCATACCCGACTAGCTTGTTCAGTTCCTCATCCACTAAGGGTGCAGGGGATTTGACTTTTCTTGTGATGGTGTTTAGCCGCCGGTAGTCCACACACATACGGTCTTCTCTATTCTTCTTTTTGATCAGGACCACAGGTGCTGCATATTCAGACTCAGATTCTCGTATAATGCCGCCAACAGATCCGCTACCATGGTACTGAGCACCTCTCTCTTCGCGTATGGTACTTTATAGGATTGTAGTGATAGCGGTTTAGCCTTTTGTCAGTTCTATCTGCATTTCTACGAGGCTTGTTTTCCCAAGTTCTTTTTGGTTCGTCGCGATGCATTTCCGGAGTCTATTCAGCAAAGTGACTATCTGTGGTGCCTTAAATTCGTCGTTCAGACAGATGTCGGCAACTGTTATCTCGGAGTACTGAATCTGCCGTTTATCCTCGGGATCATCTTTATGTATTGTCAACACCCCTCCTTTCTTCAGTATGGTGCAATCCGGATCGTTCAATATGTTCTTACCGATCAGTACTGGCTTAGGCAGCTTGTCGTCTGACACTATTATGTCCTTTATCGGGAACACAGCGTCGTCAATCCGTATTTTGCAGCTTGATTTTTTCGATAAGTTCCGGGATGTTGTAAAAGTTGCATGCGGCCAAGTTGGCACTCAACTGCGGGCTGTTCAATCCAGTGAGGATATATTGCACGATTGTTGAATCTGCCAACTGGACTCTCTTGCCTATCATTTGCATCTCGAAACAGAAGCTCTTTACCGTCTCGCCAGGCTTACGCGTTTTCTTACTCATCAGCTGGTGGGCCTCAATTTCGTTTAGCTGATGTGGGAAGTTGTTTTTAAGTCCAGTTGCAAATTGATTCCACGTGACAGCTACACCTCGCGTGACATCTAGCCAGTACCGTGCTGGGCCATGCATCTTAGGTGCTACCGCCAACAGTAATGTTTTTTCGTCCCAATTGTACACTTTGGACAGTTCTTCCACTCGCTCTACCCAGTTCTGGGCCGATATGGAAGTAATATCTCCAGGAGAAAATATTGGTATGGCTTCGCCAATTTCGCGGACACTATACCGTAATCTCGGCATACGGTCCACTTCTCCACATTCCCCCATCGTCGCATCCAACCTCCTCAGTTTGTCCTCTAACTCACGCTCTTTTTTGCAGAAGATTGCGTTGTGTCTCTAGCAATTTCTTTTCCCGCCTGATCACATCCAACTCTCGCTCGGCGATAGCTTTCTCGTTCGCTGATTCCACGTTTGATGTTGTTGTCGTTACCACCTCCCCTCTACCGATCAGGTTGACATCAAAGGCGATTAGCTCTGGATTCTCAGCTCGACTTCGGGTTTCCTCGACATAGAGTCCGCTTTCTGCTTATCATGCACCTGAATCCGATTGAGGAGTATTCTCTTGGTGCCTTTGTTGGACAATCCTCGGTTATCCAATTCTCGTTTTAACTGCTGCACGGTGAGTTTCTCCATCGTGATCTACAAGAAAAAAATAGTGACTACATACCCATTCATGTTTTGCATTATTTAATTTTGGTTCCAGTAGCAACCCGATTGCCCCTGGACAACCTTTGGCATAATTTAATATTGCAATTTCGTTTAGAATAAAATATTGAAATATCTCTACTCAGTCCTAATAATTATTCTACTTATTATAGTTCAGCTTAATTTCAATTGCTAATGTGTGTGCTCGTACCTTCAAATTATCCTATATTTTTCAATCCTCTTTACTTAACTCACGTAATCTAAGAGTTTCTGTCAAACCCCATATCAATAATTGTAGTCGTGTATTAAAATTTGACAATACTAAGCTAGGATCATGTAATGCATTAAACATGCACCCAACAACCCAGTCTCATATATTGTCTACAAAACCACTACAACTGAATCACTTTATAACGCTTTATTTGTGAAATTCTCTATAATTTCTACTTTATCAGACCCATTCATAGATAACACCTTCGCACATGGTAACATGCTTATCCATACTTTTAGCAAGCATCGATCAAGGCATTATTATCTTTATTCACTTTTTTTCATAAATCTTCATTTTTTCAGTGCACCCTAATGCCATTCCATTCCTCTGATGCTGAATTAAGTGCGCAGTATAGTTCTGTGTGTACCACAGATGTTCATCTACTCACCTTCAACCATCAGTCTATCTCTTTCTGAAACATGTGCTACAATCCCATGTGTACACCACAAACGCTCTTCGCACTTCGCACTTTTCTTATATGTACTACTTTATCTATGTAACTCAAGTGTGTTTGGTATTCTTTCCAATTCCTATGTGTATAATTTAAGCGCGCACAACTTATGTATTTACCACACAGTCATACTCACTTCCTGACCTGCATTATACAATTCATTTATCATCTAACTATCCGTCTCATTTGGTCAGGCGCAAACAACTTATGTGTATACCACATACGTTTGTCGGCTCGCTAATAATTTTCCCTAGCCAACATCGGTCATCTCTCTCCCGCTTATCGATAGATAGATACCGTTTCGGTTTTACTTTTCCTATTTATTCCTTCCCCTCTTTTCAATTAACAGTTACGTGAACTGCAACCGTCGATCCTAACCTGTAGCATATTAAACTTCAATTTAGGCTACCCTTATATCTTCCTATAATTTTAGCGTCGTTGCTCCCTATATTTAGCACAACCATTCTTCTTTTTTTTCACATCTTAGTTTAAGTAAGTTCCAGTTCCAGTTCCAGTTTTTTTTTTTTTTTTTTTTTGCAACACAATTTTAGGTTTCTTATTTCTTCCAATGTAATTTATTTAAATACACTTCCCTTTAATATCTTTTCTTTCCTCCGTTCGAATCCCACTTCTTCAAATTGTCTTACACTTCTTTATACTTCTTTATTTCACTGAGTACCAAAATCAACCAATTCGGCCGGTAACTATACATCGAATGCCGTCATAACGTTTAGGTTCTTCATGCTTGGTCTCGTCTCTTATGGTGGTTATTTAAGTAGAATAAGAATGGTATTTATGTAATGAATTCTAACGTGCATACTGTTGTCTCTCTTGTTTTGTTATCTCTACAATTTTGCGATTTGTTGCTCTTATTTAAAAAATATAAGATTTTTTGGACTCAATAAGTGTGTTTTTAAATGCTAAGAATGAGGAGAAAAATATTTGCACATGATTTTTAACACGTTTATTTGCATTTTCTTTCAATCCGGCAACAATCCGTTATCTACCTAATCACCTATCGTTTTCAAATACAAAATGACAAAAGCAATACAAAGAAACACTTTTATTTTAGAAATTCCACAAAAATCAAAAAATAAACTTTTATTTGAAAAACAAAGCTTTTATGTATGTACAGTACATACATAATTATTTACATTTTGCTTCGATCCGCCACTAATTCGTCCAGTTTCAAACCTACCGCTTTCAAAACTGGCACTGGCAGAATTAAATTTAGTTGGAAAGCGCTTTCGCTTTCCATTTAAGGTCGAATGTAAAGCGAATCGCTCTTGAGAATTGGAATAAGCAAATCCGCCATTGAAAGCGATCCGCCGTGCTTTCTAGAATAAACCCTATCTGGTATTTAGGGGTTGTTGATTACACTAGTTTACAGCTAAAATTTACATTCGATGCTCCTTTTTTTTATACTTGATCTGCTGAGCTCAAAAATCACATTAAAAAGAGTTTATCTTAAGGCCATAACATTGACTGCTTCCAAATGGATGCAATTGAATATATTAGACTGGCGATGAACATCATAAGCTAAGCATGTAGTTTGAATGATTTGTATCCAAACATCGAAAAAATCTTATTTTTGAACGAGAATGGAGAATACCAAATTTATTCTTTCATCGAAAAATAAAATTCAAATAAAATAAAATAAAACTTAAATATAATAAAATAATTTGTTTAGGAATTTTGACACTTTACAAAAAATAAGGCATATGCGGAAAAAATCTATGGATTAATCCTTAAGTCATGACTGTTGAAATATAGATCCTGAAATTCGATTTTCATTATTTTTGACTTAAACCTTATTCATTGAAAAAATCAACAACATTTGATTTAGCAATATGATTGCATGCCTTACCCTGAGGCCACACGAGCAAGTACTTGCAAGCAAGTTGGCTACATATACTGCCTGTCAAATTCGTAACTTGCTTTCCACTTGCATTCCACTTGCTTGTCTCCCAACTTGCTTCTCAACTCTCTTCACTACTGGCTTCAAAACTTGCATGCCAGTTGATAAGCAAGTTGCTTGGGTTTGTTTGTGTTAGTAAACAAATGTGTATGTATTGAAACTTGCTTGCAAGTACTTGCTCGTGTGGCCTCGGGGTTACTTATCACATGTAATGGACTTATGGTTCTATCAATTGTAATAAGCGTACAAATAAAACGGTAACAATGTTGTGAAAAGCAAAGTTTTTAACGAAAAAGTTCTAAATCATAAAGTTCTAAAAAAAAAATAAGTTCTGAAAAGAAAGAAGTTATAAAAAGTCAAAGAATTGAGTCTGAAATTTGTTATTTATTTTGCGACATTATTTATGCACACATAAAAGAAAAACTGTCCATTCGATTCCATTTAAATTCAACTACAAACAACAGTCAAACGTCATATGTCGTTTTCCGTTGGTCACTCCATATTCTATGGGAGTGAAAAAAAGTGTAAGGGATCACTGAAAAATGACATAAGTATGAATAGAAATTCACAATAACAGAATGAAAAAAAAATTACCACTGGAATTATGTATTCACAATTGATACTTTTTCATTCACAATAATTCCGCTATTTAGCAACGACTTTTGTGTCATGACTTTTTCGAAATTAAATAAAATAAAATTAAAAGTGCACTCAAAAGTGGTCTTAAAGTAAGAGATAAGTCGATCAGGTTACACAACATTGTTTGAGAAATCAATCGACGTTAATGATCGCGCAAACGCTGATGGACAACCGTATACCTCCATAGCTCGTTATATTCAGTTTAAAATGTCCCTATTAAAATATCAGTTCTGAAAAGCAGCAAATGTTTGGTCTATAGGCATTTAACTTATGGAACATTATTAAATATTATTTAAAAAAAGTAAATAGTTGCAATTATTTGATGAAGTTAAAAAAGTAAAAAATAAAAAGGATAAACAAAATTAATGAATCAGTAATATAAAATTTTTCTGCTTTGTTTCATTTAATAACTCTTTTTTTTTTATTTATTTGGTGTTATACATATACTTAACTATAAAACTTAAAGTCAATTTAATAATTTTATTACATAAGAAAATAAACGCTTTCTAAATGATCAACTTTTTTCCGTTATATACATATTCGCCCACCTATATTTTGTGTTTTACAAAATCGAAAACTAATTTTAAGTGCCATGCTTTTTTTTCATTTCAATTTCCTTAATATGAATATTTTAAGAATATTAATTATTCTTTTAATTAAAATCTCATTTTGTGGTTATTTCTATAATTTATTTGAATAAGCATTTTGACGAAAAACAAAACAAAATTTATAGCATTAAGCCATATATGAAGAAAACTAAATGATTTAAAAGTGTTTACGATTATAGTTTTTTTTAATTTTATTTTTTTGTTTTTAAATTTTGTGTTTTGTTTAACTAAACCATTCCATGTGCAATTGTTTTTAGCAAAATACTAAAAAAAAAAGCAAAAAACACTGAATCTCTTTTTCCGAAGTTAAACTTACCTCATGCTAATTAAAACTTATTATTATTTAAGTAAACAAAATAGATCTTTGGTACACATTAAACATTAAATAATTTTAAGTAATAAACAAAATTGTATATATTTTGATTTTGATTTAGTTGTGTTTTTTTAAGAATTATTATTTATTTTGCTCAAGTCTTAATTTATACTATATATGTCGAAGATAATGTTGTACCTATGTTTTTAATATTAGTTTTAATTATTTTGTACTATAATTATAAATATACATATATATTTTCCAACTTTTATGTTGTTTGTTGTAATGTTGTACCTATATGTACTTATAAAGTAAAATTGTTCTTAAATATATTTTAATATTTACACTTTTGTAGTCATACAAAAAAAAAACAACAACATTTTGTGTTTTATTTTATGTTTTTTTTTGTTTTTATTTTCAGCTATTTTCTTTGTTTTAAATTTATGTTGATGGCTTAATTTGTTACGTTTGTTTCAAAAATACAAAAATATTTTTTATTATATTTAATTTATAAAACCAAGGTAGGTACTTGTTACTTGAAATGTTATTATTAGCATTTGTAACTTGTCTAACCCATACAATTAACTAGTTATAATTTAGGTGTACCTATACCTGTATAAATAAATGTACTTGTAGTAAGTTCAAAAATCAAAAGAATTTATCTGAAATATCTTTATTAGGTATCTTTGTTTTGTTTAGTAAACGATTTAATTGGGTTTTCTTACGGGTATACCTATACTTGTGATGGCATAGGGTTGCCAAGCAATTACTCTCAATTTTTTTTACCTGCTGCAGCTTAGAAAAATCTTTATATATTTTTAGGAAGATAATTTAAAAAAATATTACCCGTATTTTTCAAGTTTTGTGTTTAGCCTTCATTTTTAGTGTAATGAATTTTTGAAATTTGCACACTTATTGTTTTAGGAACATTTTGTATGATTTTGGATTTTTAAATACAAGTACAAGAGCCGATAGTTTATTTTGAGAATGGATGTATAACCAAAATATGGGTATTAGGGTTTACAGGAACATCTATCGTGATATCGATTTTTAAAGTCTGGTAGGTTTTTCATTCAGCCTTTGGGTGGGATAGAAGGTTAAAACCCACTTAGTTTCCTGTCTATGTGATATGGTCACTAACACTTCAATTCACTTTTTAAAGAAAGAAAATGATACTCTGTCATGTTTCCGAAGTTTAAAGACTTTAATCTTGAGAATCCGATCAATAAGAGCCATGATTTTAGCTTTTTAAGCAAACCTTATCAGCCTTTTTTTTGAGACTTAATTTCGTTGTAAAATCAAATAATTGAACCGAACACCTTAAATGATTTCACAAATTTTTTTACTTTTAACACTAATCACAAATTGTACAACACAAAATATAAAAAACGAGTTAAAAGGAGTACCTTGAATGCATTTCGGAATGTTGTCATTCCATCTTCAGCATCACGACTAAGTTGAAAAGGGGGCAAAGTGCGTGCTCTGTTGTGAGTTGTTGTAGGTGGTTTTAAACAAAACGAGAGAACAAGATCGATTCGATATTGCCGTTATCTAGGTTCATAGAGTTTCGATCTTTTTGTATATAAAAACTCTCGTATGCATCGAGCTTTCGGTCGTCAATCACTTCTTTCACAAGTTGCACATTATTTGCATCGAGATCTAAGTGATTATTGTTAAGTGCATGTGCAGCTAATGCCGATCTGTAGGGTTGGTTGTTGCGAATGTAGGTTTTATGTTCTTTAAAGCGCGATAAGACATTTCTTTTTGTTTGGCCGTAATAAACACTTTCACATTCACTACATTTTATTGCATAAATCCCGGATTTATTTAAATTGTCAGTTTTGTCTTTTGTTGATCCCAATAAATTTGAAAGTTTGTTTTGGCTTGTGTACACAATATCCATACCGTATTCCCGAAATTTAGTTTTCAATTTATTCGTTATGATTGGTACATAAGATATCGCGACACGAATATTTTGTTCGGTAAGATTTTGGTGTTGCAAAAACAACGTAGAATATTTCTGTCTCGTTATTTTGTCTGTATGTTTTTTGATAAGACGATCTATCAAAATTTCCTTGTATCCGTTTATTTTCTCTATGGTACATAGATTATGTAGCTTAGACCTTTCGGCAATAAATTACATGGAAGAGTGTAAAACAATAAAACAAATCGCGAAAATAAACGGATACAAGGAAATTTTGATAGATCGTCTTATCAAAAAACATACAGACAAAATAACGAGACAGAAATATTCTACGTTGTTTTTGCAACACCAAAATCTTACCGAACAAAATATTCGTGTCGCGATATCTTATGTACCAATCATAACGAATAAATTGAAAACTAAATTTCGGGAATACGGTATGGATATTGTGTACACAAGCCAAAACAAACTTTCAAATTTATTGGGATCAACAAAAGACAAAACTGACAATTTAAATAAATCCGGGATTTATGCAATAAAATGTAGTGAATGTGAAAGTGTTTATTACGGCCAAACAAAAAGAAATGTCTTATCGCGCTTTAAAGAACATAAAACCTACATTCGCAACAACCAACCCTACAGATCGGCATTAGCTGCACATGCACTTAACAATAATCACTTAGATCTCGATGCAAATAATGTGCAACTTGTGAAAGAAGTGATTGACGACCGAAAGCTCGATGCATACGAGAGTTTTTATATACAAAAAGATCGAAACTCTATGAACCTAGATAACGGCAATATCGAATCGATCTTGTTCTCTCGTTTTGTTTAAAACCACCTACAACAACTCACAACAGAGCACGCACTTTGCCCCCTTTTCAACTTAGTCGTGATGCTGAAGATGGAATGACAACATTCCGAAATGCATTCAAGGTACTCCTTTTAACTCGTTTTTTATATTTTGTGTTGTACAATTTGTGATTAGTGTTAAAAGTAAAAAAATTTGTGAAATCATTTAAGGTGTTCGGTTCAATTATTTGATTTTATAACATTAGATTTCACGTCGCTCAAGAAAACAATCTTATTTAATTTCGTTGATTTTTGTTTTGTTTTAAATCTCCATAAAAGGGATGATAAGTTTCACATAAAATAGTTATATCTTGATTTCTATTATTTGAACCGTCAAGGGTCAAGATTGAGGTATTTATGCTTAGGAAAAATGACAGAGCATCATATAAATTTGTTTTTTAAATAAATTAAAGTGGCCTTAACCGTGACAGTAAAAAAGGAAACATAGCTCTTTTTAACCCCCACCCCTTCCAAAGGCTGAGAAAAAAAAAACTGCCAAACTTTAGTATTCGATAGATGTGTACCTATAAACCCTCATACCAAGACTTTGGTTATATATCCACTCTCAAAATATGCAGTTGACTTTGTATTATCATAAATGTGCAAATTTCAAAAATTCACTCAACTAAAAATAAAGGTTAAACACAAAATTTGAAAAATACGGGTAATATTTTTTAAAATTATCTTTCTAAAATGGTATAAATATTTTTCAGAGAGCATCAGTCTGATTTTTAGTGAATTATTTCTGAAACCTCTATCTTGCAATTCTCGACTTTCAAATGTTCATATGTCGATTTATAAATCTTTAAAATTTTTTTTACATATATAATGATTTTCTTGTATTTCAATAATCTACCGATCGCAAAAGAAAAAAAAACTTTCTGTCATTTTTCGTTTGGAAAATAGATTCTAGGCTTTTCTCTTTGTTTACCCTCATTTACCCTGCTAAAATTTCGAATTTCAAAAAATCACGTTGTTTATAATTTTTAAATTAAATTTTCTTTATATAGTATTTCTTGTATATCTTTAAGGCTTACCATCTAAGCTGGAGCAGGTAGTAATTGAAAACCCCCAAAAATTGAGAGTAATTGCTTGGCAACCCTATGTCTTGACCGCTTTTCGATAGGCAACCCATGCGCAAATTGCTTTTTAAGACACTGCCTACAAAACTGTATACCGCTCATCTGGTACCTTTATGAGGGTAGGTCGTCCTATGACGGGATCCTAGACTAATAGGTTTTTTTTAAAAAAAAAACTTATTTTTTTTTTCAAAGTTTTGATATTCAATATTATATTGACATTTTAAAGGAGCTTTTACACAAAATTTTGTATTGAAATCGGTTGATTTGTCTTTGCGAATTATTCGCGTTGGTTTGGAGAGCCTTAATGGTATTATCGCAGGTACCGTTATTTTTGGAATAAATTCTAGCGAATTACAAGAAGAAAAATCACTTGAGCGGTTAAGGTTGTAGGTCGAGGTTCAGACAGACGGACAGAAAGAATTGTGCCACTCTTTTTTCGTGTTCTCCATCATCGTTACGTAGTACCTCGTGGCTTGATGGTTAGTGCGTAGGACTGTCATGCCGAAGGTGTGGGTTCGATTCCCAGCCGTGCCACCTAAAAACAGAAATGTTTTATTCGAGTTACTGCCTCTTGCGAGGAACTGACAAATCCTCCAAGAGTATACTTGTCTTGTCATGAAAAAGTGCTTCTCATTTAGCCGTTCGGACTCGGCAAAAAACTGTAGGTCCCCTCCATTCCTGCCAACAAACACGCACACAGGAATGGTTGTGAGTTGTAAGTCACTAGGCCCTGGTTCTCCATGAGCTGTTGTGCCACCCAATTTATTTATTTTTCATCGTTACGTCATGTTTTAAATTTTTTACATGAATCAAAAATCTTGCCCTATAGTACCTATGCATTTCACAAGCAAAAATAAAAGATTGAGCCTACCATCTATCATATTATACAAATTTGTTATATCGGGGAATTTAAAAGCCATATGTATCTCCCTATTTAACATACAAAAACCAAATAAATTTGATCAAATTTTTCTTATTCAATTTTCTTGTAAACGTTATAACTGACTTCCATATTTTTGTTCAATAAGTTTCTGCTTCCAAAAATTTTAAATGATTTTGTTTACCAAAATTCGCAAAAAAAATATTTTTTGGATTAAAAAAAAAAAAATGTACATATTTCATTTAGTTTCATATTTCGAAAACGATGTGGTAGATATTTTTCAAAGTTGGCGCCAGTTTCTAAACACTTTTTAGATTATTTTTGACGAATATGTTAAAAATTCTTTTTTTATTTAATATTTATCTGCATATTAATAAATACTTGAAATTTGCAAAACTTATTGTTTTAAAAACCAACGACTTTAAATTTTTTTAAGTTGGGTTTGTGTGTAAATGGAAATCCACACAAGTGCAGTGCATGCTGCGCATTATACATCAATTTATAATGAATAATTTTGAATGAACAACAACTTTTGTGTGTTACCACCAAGTATATAGGCTGGAGTTATAGCTATTTCACGAGAGCCACCTCGATCATCAGACTCTTTTAGTGGTGCTTAGTCTGGTTATGCTCGTATTAATTGAAAAACTCTTTGCCGTCATATGGGAGCGAACCATGAACCTTGCGATTCAGAGGGCGATGCACTATACACCGCGCCACTGAAACCACATGGTTAGCTCTATCCCAATGCAGGTTAGGTTTCGTTGTTTATCAATTGCAACTGCGACTAGCATTTTTATTAACACACACAAGCTTGCTATTGTTCAGTCGGGTTCTTTCTTTTTTCCCCATGCACCGATTCGTATGCCAACAATTCGTTGGTCATACAAATTTTGTCTTGCATAAATTCATATTTTTTAAAAAATTCAGATGGCATTCTTTTTTTCACCTCAAACTATTACAAATGTACATATTGTACATATTTATAAGCAATTTAAAGAATGAATCCCATTCACCATGCTTTTATTAATTTTTACCGCATAATATCCATGCTTGTATGCATACAGTTTTTAAAATTCTAACCTTCTTGAACATAAGAACAAGTTTGTGCGGTTGGTAGTACGGTAGTATTTAATTTATTAATTGATTATGGGACTTCCATCGCTTTTATGTAACCACCCGCATCTCACGAAAAATCCTGCAGAATATTTCAGAAGATTTGTTCGTTAAATACGCGTTCAATGTAACCGTAGTCTAAAATAAATTTTAAAAATGTAGTGAAAACGAATCAAAGTCCAATATTAACCAATTTCTTACCTAAAAATGGACTGCGAAATTATGGTACACTCGGGCGTATACGTTTGTATTTTATTATATTCTATTTTATTTTATATATATTTTTTACGCGTTTTCTCTTCAAGTTTTGTGTGTGCAATTTACGTTAATATCAATTCACTGGCGCAAAATTTTAAGTAGCCAGTTGCAAGGTATAATACAACGATTTGCTTACTTTCCGACTAAACTTGTTTGTTCCTAATTTTAAACATTTTTTAACTAAAATCGTGCTAAACCTATTTCTTTGATAATATGTACATTAGGGTGGTCCTTATTTTGAGTTTTTTTTGAAAATCCAACTTGGATAGGCATCAAATGACTCTAAATGGAGAAAAAAAAATTTCATAATTTTTTCAGATTTTTATTCCACCCCCCTGGTCCCCCTTTTTTCACTTCAAGGTACAAATAATGGAGTTAGGGTGATTCTTATAACACGCAAAAAAAAAGTCAGCACTTATAGATTAGATTCAGACGAAGAAAAAATCGTAGCGGAGGGGGGGTCTATTTCCCCCCCTTCAGGCGGGAGGGGTAATTTTCTAAAAATTTGACCCTAAATAGAAAAAAATTATTAAAAATCAACGGGACAACTTACAATGGCATGCTATAGCTTTTTTTAAAGCCATGAATCCAGTCTTTAATATATTTCTTAAATCAAGTTTTTATTGTTAATAGTTTCTGAAAAAAATAATTTTCAAACGTAAAAAACTATTATTTTTGTTTTTGTTTTTAAGGTTTGAAAATTATTTTTTCAAAAACTATTTACAATAAAAACTTGATTTAAAAAATATATTAGAGACTGGATTCATGGCTTTAAAAAAAGCTATAGCATGCCATTGTAAGTTGTCCCGTTGATTTTTAATATTTTTTTCTATTTAGGGTCAAATTTTTAGAAAATTACCCCTCCCGCCTGAACGGGGGGAAATAGACCCCCCCTCTGATACGATTTCTTTTTCGTCTGAATCTAATCTATAAGTTCCGATTTTTTTTTTTCTTGTTATAAGAATCACCCTAACTCCATTATTTGTACCTTGAAGTGAAAAAAGGGAGACCAGGGGGGTGAAATAAAAATCTGAAAAAATTAGGGAAATTGTTTTTCAATGTTTTGAATCGAATGAGGGCTATCCAAGACAATGTCCAATTTAAGGACCACCCTAATGTACATATAATGCTGAATACGATTAAAACAGTAGCATTTCACGCAGAAACTTAATCCAAAATAACATTTTTGAGATTTGTGAATATGAAAAGTGTCTGTGCATTCAGTACAATACTTAAATTAATTAAACTGTTGGAGATGTATGTACATAGGTTTTCTAAATTCTTAAGATTTTTCAAATCGTCTTATTAGCTTAGAATTATATTAAATTATCTTTAAAATCGTACTAAATCTACTTAAAGCTTACGCCATTATTTTTAATGCCATGATGTTGCTTAATCGAGATGTATGTGGCTTTTCATTGGGAAAATAAATCAAATGATTATTGCAGACTCCAATCACATACCAAATTGTTTAACAACTGACCCTAAATGTCAAAATATACATTATTATAAAGGTTATATGAAGGACATAATAAAAACATCACTGAACATTTTATATTGACAGTTGATTGTTATGTTTTATTCCGGGATTTTTTGAGAACTTATTTTAGAAATTTTGAGTGAAATTTATGTTTTTTAATTGCCAAACACTGATAATCCTCGCGTTCCGATGTTTATTCGCTATGTTATCTAGTTATCCCAAAAATTTTGAGATAACTTGAGTTTTTGTTGGGTCAGCGGTCATCAGCTGTTTTTTAACAAGGGATTACAACAACACAAAGCTATCCGGATAACTGAGAATAACCATCGGAACGTGCCCATTGATAACTTTTGCATTCCATTATACCAAAACCAGCTGTCGTTAGCAAAAAATGAAGCTACATATTAAAAATGAATACATTAGGCGTTTTCCTTTGGAGGTTGCGAAGTACCTACTTGCAAGTACTATACTCGCTTTTTTCAATGGAACACATCAAACTGCCTTCCCATGTAATGGGGGCTATCGTGAATAAAATTTCCCATGGAATTCTCCCATCGTCGAAAATTGGGAACGTGAATTATGGTCGCAGTTTCTCTCGGAATTTATTGGCATCGAAAATTAATATTCCTTGGCCACTGTGCTACCATTTTGATCGTGAAATTTGAACCTGCAAGGAACAGTGGAAAATTGTTGGAAGTTCCAATTTTAGAAGATGGGAGAAATTCCGTGGGAAATTTTATCCACGATAGCCCCCAATATGTATCTACTCGCACTTGAGAGCATGTGCAGTTGGTAGTACTAGATTAGGATTTTCATCTACTCATAAGTACCTTGCCACCTCCAAAGGTAGATTTAACATGGCAGTCTATGCGTTCCATTGAAAAAAGCTAATAAAGTACTTTTGAGTACTATGTCACCTCCAAAGGAAAACCGCTACTGGCAAAAAGATCAGATTCGAAATTCCTCATACATATATGCTCAGATATGTAGGTACATTTATTTGAGAATGCTGAATTTAGTACTTGGTTGCTTTATTTTCGATGTTAATAATGGTTATGGTCGTATTTTTGTCCTCAATAAATTGATGATGCACTTGTATTTTCCAACATTTGTGACTTATAAACTGCAGTATCGAATGTAATGTTAATACATCTGCAAATGCATTTTTGACGCAGATGACGTTCTCGAAAACGGCCATTCGCTCAGTGTCATATATGTCATAATTATAATATCATTGTTCAATGTATTCCCCATAACCAGAAAGATATCTACTACAACATTTCCACCTAACGCTAATCTGAGATTTATTGAGATTAACCTCAAATATTCTTTAAATCTCGAAGATTTACCATACAAATTTATTTCGTAAATCTTGAAGATTATAAATTAATCTTGTTAAGTAGTAGTAGCAGTAGCGAAGCACTATGCTACATTTCCACCTAACGCTAATCTGAGATTTAATAAGATTTACCGCAAATCTCCTTTAAATCTTGAATATTTGCCATACAAATTTATTTTATAGCTTTTTCACACCGAACCGAAATCTCAATTTCGAGCAACAAGATTTCAAAATCTACTTGAATCGTTCACACCACACATAATACCTCTGTTCGTATACAATCCAAAACAGCCCATTTTAGTCCAAAGTTCTGTCAATATCATTTCTTTTATATGAACTTTGGCCTAAAATGGGTAGAAATTGGCAGTTTTGGGTAGTACCCGAACAGAGGTAATATAGATTTTGTTTGACATTTCAAAAAAATTTAAGTGCTCATACGAACTCTTAAAAAAAGATCCATTGCAATCAGCCAAAGTCCCAAGACACAATATTGTACATATTTACTTTTTCTTTAAATAACACATTAAAAGGACCAAAGCCTGAATACACTGTACTCTTAAATATAAATTTTTTTTTCTATCTTCTCTCTTCTAAAAGTTATACGAGAGAGTAAAAATGAGTATTAAAATGTGATTGTGAATAGGCCAATTAGATTTTGAGAAGATTTTGTCGTTAACTACTCTACTATATTACGAAATTTTAAAATGTATGGGAAATCTAGTTGACTTTGATGAGATTTTGAGCTTTTGGCTCGAAATCTCGATTTCGATTCGGTGTGGAGAGGCTATTACAAATCAAACTTACCTATGGCGCTGAAGGATTCCTTCATGGCTGAATTAAGTTCTTCACAAAGGAAACATTCTATCTCACTTTCTCTTCATAAGAAAAAATGAAACACCATTCGGCACGTTCCGATGTTAATTCTCAGTTATCCGGATAGCTTTGTGTTGTTGTAGTCAGGCGCGGATACAGGGGGAGGGCAATGGGTGCAATTGCCCCCCCCCTGGGCATGAACGACTGAAGCATATAATATGAATTTAATAAAATGTAATCAAATACGTTTATAAAATTTTAATCCCTAATCCCAAATAGCCTTCAAATCGACTGAGTGGAAAGCTTATAACTTCGGTTTTAGATGTCCGATCCGATCCGAAGTTAAGGTCTTCAATTAAAAGATAAATGTTCGGCTACATCACGGTATAATATTTTATGAGAAAAGTTTATTTATTTCATAGCAGGGAGCAGATTGAATCCCAAATCGATTTGATTTTCAAAATGCTGCGGATGAAAAATTTTGCAATTTTCACCTAAAAGTAAAACCCTCCTCTATAAATTTGTTAGTGGTTTTTTAATATTAAACGCAACGGGAGATGTGGCAGGGGCACTTATCAAAATTTTCAACCTTAAAGTTGATTTTAATTAAAAAAATTAAATCTTTAAATTACGTCGATTTAATAAGCTTCAAAAATGTCTACCTTTGCTTCAAATGCTCGGATCTACAGGATAAAGACTTCTAATTAAAGTTAAAATAATAGACTACAATTGTGTATAAAAGTTATTGAGAAATACCAAAAAAATTCATACTAAAAGGTTATAGATTTCTTTAAATATGCGTTTCCAATGAGGGAGTACTAGAAAACCTCGAGAGCGACTCTCGGATATCTTTCTTCCCCTCTGGTGAACTTGTTTCATGACTGTGTCTGTGTCCACTTTCGAGTTTTACCCTCGATAACTTCTTCAGAGCTGCTCGCCATCTTTTTACTCTGAAATGGAAACGCACCTTAAGAGTATGCACATGTGTTTAGTTCAGCGCTGTACGCAGCGATGCGTGCAGGCGTGCTGCACATCTGTTTTAGCCATAAGATACGTTTTTGATGTATGTAAGTATATTCGCGAGAATTTTGTCACTTTTGTGAATGCGTTTAAGGAACTTCCGTGTTCCATATATATTATTAAACTGGCGAAGAGTAGGAATCCAACGAGAAGGTCGGACGGAAACGTTTAATAAAGAGTGGTATTTTCTTTGTATTTTCCACTATAATCATTGTATTTTATTTCAATGACGGAAAGTTTGGTTTTTTATCGATGGACGAAGGCATCTAAACAAACGATACGATTCATCACTGTTTTGCTCTATAATTTTAGTTTAGTTAAAATACAGCTATTGTTAAATTAATGCAATGGTTTTGTTTGCAGAAAATGTTTTTAATAAACGTCCTTCAATTTCCTTGCAAACGCATTTGACGTTAATGAACACGTTCTCCGGCTTCTCAAAATTTTTGTTGGCAACTCAATTTTATTACTGCAGAATTGCATCACACATTATGTTTGCGAACATGTGATTTTTAGCAAACTGCATTATCGAACACAATGCTTATGCAGTAAAACTTGTATTTGCCTTTTTGAACAGAGGACTTTTGCGATTTGCGTTTGAGAACATTTTGCAAAATGCATTTTTGATGCTGATGACGTTCTCGAAAACGGCCTTTTACTAGCAAGGTTAGGTTAGGTTGTCCCAGCTAAAAAAGAGGCTGGAAATTTCACTCGAACGTCATGTGCCTGAATAGGAACATACCTTTGTGTCATTATGTTTCCGAGCATAATTGTGGAGCTACACAGATCCAGAGGGAACTCAAAAACGCTGTAAAAACACCTTGCTATAGCTACAACCTGCAAAACTTAATTTCACAAAGTTCAAAGTACCCGCTAGGGGAGTTATGAAAGAGTTAATTGCTTTCTTCAAATTTCAAACTCATCAACTCACATTGCTTTGTGTGACCAGGCGTGTAGAGTGGTACTTAAATTTTCTGAAGATCTCATCACGATTTTGGAAACTCACGAAGATTGCCCCCCCCTGAACGAAATCCTGGATCCGCGCCTGGTTGTAGTCCCATGTTAAAAAACAGCTGATGACCGCTGATGCAACAACAACCCAAGTTATGCTATGTTTCCACCAAAGGATTATCTCAGCTCAAATTTAATAAATCTTTTTGGTGTTTCCACCGCACAAAAAGATTTAAAAAAGATTTACTTTGACAGCTCCTTTTAAAATGAAAATGGTGTTTCATTTGTTCTCATAAAGAGGAAGTGAGATAGAATGTTTCCTCTGTGAAGAACTGAATTCAGCCATAAATAAATCCTTCAGCGCCGTACAGGAACAGGTTAGTTCGATTTGTAAAAGTATTTGTCCTAGGAAGATTTAACAAGATTAATTTCTAATCTTCAAGATTAACGAAATAAATTTGTATGGTAAATCTTCAAGATTTAAAGGAGATTTGCGGTAAATCTTATTAAATCTCAGATAAGCGTTAGGTGGAAATGTAGCATTATCTCAAAATTTTTGGGATAACTAGATAACATAGCGAATAAACATCGGAACGCGAGGATTTGCATTTTTAAAGGTGCTGTCAAAGTAAATCTTTTTTAAATCTTTTTGTGCGGTGGAAACACGAAATATATTAATTAAATCTGAACTGGGATAAACCTTTGGTGTAAACATAGATTGTGACGGTTAAACGTCATTACCTCTTATGTCGTTTTTGCAAGTTTTTCAGAAATCAAGAAAAACCTTTTCAAACAGTTATGCAGAACCTCGTAAGTATATTTTTTTTCGATTAACTATTGGAGACTTACGAGTTACTGCCTTAGTTTCTTAATGGATTAATAATACGAGTTTTTGAATTTTTTCATTCCTAAAAATGTTCAGAACAAAAAAATGGCTCTGAATTTCCTGATTTTTTGCATTAAAAATATTTTTTTCGAATTTTTCGACTTACGAGATTATGAAGTTTAACCGTCGATTGGTTTGTTTCACTTTTTACCTCACCGATTTCACCACCCCCTTACTGTCGTGTTGTTGTGAAACCAACAAATCTAAACAGGGTCTAACAAAATAATCGCAATGTAACGCATGAAATTGTGACGTAACGCGGTGCTTTCACTATTACATTTCAATCCTTTTACTGCACACAAATCTTATTTTTTGAAATAATTTGAACTTTTTGGGAAAAGATTACGCTATTCAATTTTTTATTTTTTATTGAAAAAGATGAGATCTCAAAACAAAAGATATGATACTTTTATGGTATTTCTCATTTGTAAAATAAATACAGATTTGTGTACTGTGAAATAAATCAATATATTTTTTATTTGGACCTGTCAAAAAGCTGATTTTGACAATTTTTGCCTCTCCGTCTCAATTAGACAATTATTTGAACGGTTCAACACAATGTTTTCTTGGAAGAAACCGTTTATCTGACTGCACTCCATACAACTTGTCGCATTATGTGACCGACACGTGCGTAATATCCTAATAGCTTCACACTGATACCACTGAAAAATAAGCCCACATGTTTCGTTCCATAGAATAATTTTGAAATTTTCAGATCAAATCTTTCAGATGTCAATGAAGAACGGCATAAGGTAATACTCTTCGTAGGTGGTCAAAATTGAAGGTACCAGAACTTACAAAATGTTTGAGTTACCCTTATTTGCCAAAAAAGAACTTGTGAAAAGAAAACAGATATGTATTGAAATTTGGCAAGTGAAGGGTTAAGAAATCCGCTATTTTCTGACGGTTTTGACAGATGTGCAGAAAAATGAAAATGCTTATAATAATAGGCTATTGCTATAATCGGAAAAGTAAAAATTCTTACTTAAATTCTTTAGAAATTTAAATATCACAAAAAAAGAACTTGTAGTATGTTGTTAATATTTGATCTTAAGGTAATTTTTTGTTGTTTTATTTTTATTTTTGTATTAGCCATTCCTTTACACTTAGCTTATATACTTTTTGAATTTATGTGTTTTAAATATATAAATATATTAATTATTGTGTGGGTGTACGTTTACGTTACATGTTAATAAACATTAATCATTTTGTGCTTATCTTTTCGTAAATTAAAGTCAACAATCATAACCATTAATTTTCTATTAAATAAAAACAATATCTACTTATATCAATAACCGAATAAAACAAAATAACAAAAACAAAAAATATATAAAGTAAAAAATCAATTCCTATTTTTCTTATTATCAATTGCAGGAATAATAAATAAAAATCCTAAAGTTTCTACTCCACTTCAGCGTATCATCGATGAAATTCTTGGCGATGATGGTATTTGGACAATTCAAAGTAATGATCCAACGGATTTAGAAGCGAAAACCCGTTACATTCAAATACATCCCGTTGATGGAGCTTCAAAAGATAGCTTTGAAGAAATTTTCCAAGAAACTAAAACGGCGCCAATTTTACGTGAGACAACAGTTTAAATATACAAAAAACAAAACAAGAAATGTAAGCCTGCTTAATTGCAGAATACCATCAACTTTATATTATTATAATTTATTTAATTAAAACAAAGAAAAACTCTAGTCAATATAATTGTAATCAAAAATTAGGCAAATTTTTAGATTAACTAAGAAGAAAAAAGTAAACATATATATATTTTGTTTAGGGTTAAGCTTCAGCTTTTTGGTTGGCTTTGAGAGATTTTTATGTAAATTTTGTCATGTCAGCGATACAGTTTACATTTTTATGAATTGACGTTTATAACTATCATTCAAGAGTGGCGCCCAACGAAAGCCCACATTTATCTTCAAATGGAAACATACACTATTGTATTTACCTACATATACCTATTTGTTTAAATTGTTAGAATCTCTTTACAGCAGCATTTGACGTGCAACTTTTTAGTATCAGCCAGCGTGGTGGTCAATACAATCATAAGTCTAAAGAGTGGCGCCCAACGAAAACTTAGATATTATCTGAGAACATAATTAAATTAATGATAATGGTAATAATCTTTTGAAAATAATCATTGAACCTACCTGGCTATTTGTTACCAGATTATTTTTGTTATGCTAACGGTTTGATCTAGCATGGTTCTTTGTGTTAGCACTAAGCAAAAAGTTGCCAAAACTTACCAGTGCCTAACTCGGCCGCAACTCAACGCTTTCATTATTTACTTGCTTATCCCGCTCCTGATCCATGAAAGGGTCACATCCTGAGACACGCTTGCCTTCCATCCTCTACGATCCTGAAAACGTTGCTCTCCAGTCATCTAGAATTCTAGACCTCTGGCATCCATGATGGCTTGGTCTTTCGGTCTTCTTCATTCCCTCGAACCTGGGGCCTCTCTTGGCTGGAGCATTGTCCATTCGCTCGATGTTTCCGCGGCAATGTAGTTGTCGTGTTTTGAGTTTCTAGACTACATCCAGATTGCATTCGAGTTCGCGGTTGAATCTACTCCTCCATTCGTCCCACTCGGAAACAGGACAAATTATCCATCGAAAAAGTGTTCTTTCAAAAGAGCCCAGTATCAACTCTTCCCAGCTATTTCACTTACCACCCAACATTTGGTCCCATAAACTAGGACTGCCAGTATAGGGATTTTGGACAGTGTGTACTTCGAAGTCTTCTTTGAAAGAAGTTTTGAAGCCATTTGTTTCACCAAACCGAAGAAGCAGGGCTTTTCTTGGCCGAATCTCCACTTCAAGTGTAGTTTATGGAACTAATGTTGACTCCGAGGTAGATGAGATCCCTAACTACTTCGAAGTTGCTGCTATCAATAGTGAAGAAGTAGATTTGTCCTATCCGGTTTACAAGATATTTGATTGTTTGTTTATAGCATGTATTTGGTCTTGGCCCCGTTTACTTCTAGACCTAGTCTTCAATCGACGTAAAAGACTCTATAACAGCACATTGGAATTGGTTGATGATGTCAATATCATCAGCCTTCTATAATAGTTGGGCAGATTTGTTGAAAATAACGTTCTCTGTGTTAACACCTGCTCCGGTGCACAATTTGCTCCAGAACGAGATTGACGAAAAAATTTGTGTATTTCCTTGCCAAAACCCCTACGAAGTTTGGAATATTTCGGACTTCGGAAAAACCATTCCTTCTCTCTGTGCCTAGCCCACGCGACACAGCTGAATCAGTTTTCATCACTTAAGTTTAGAAATGATATCTTCACTTCGTTGAGATCTAGTGGATGGAATTGTTGGCTTGCGTTTCAAGGGGTATGGTAAAATCTTAGATGGGTCCCAGGACATTGTGATATATATGGGAATGAAATGGCGGATGAGCTGGCCAAAAACGGATCGTCTCTTGATCCGAGCCAAACCGACTTCTCGGTGCTTATGCCACTGGAGCAAGAAAAAAGTAGAATACACCAGAGTTTCTTAGAGGCTGCAAATGTCAGATGGTCATCCATTGACACTTGCCAGGTTTCTAGGAATCTATGGCCAAATATTTCAAAGACAAAAACTGATTATTACTCAAGCTAAGCAGGCCTCAATTATCTCTCATGGTTGGTGTCCTTACGGGCCACAACTCAATGGGAACCCACATGTACAGAATGGGCATTAGCTCATCGGACTTATGTAGAGGGTGTCATGATGAAGAGGCAGAGGAGGGCTCCCCTCACTTCCTTTGCGAATGCCCCAGCCTAGCTAGAACCAGAAAAGAGGCCCTTGGATAATACTTCTTCGACGAACTGGGCGACATCTCTGTCTTGCCACTAAAGAATATCCTGAAATTCATTCAGAGCTCAGGATGGTTCAAGGAGGCCCCCACACCTAAAACTTCCTATTAACTCCCTCCCTATCCCTCCTCACTAGCCACCTATACCCCGTGGAGCGCAATGGATCCACTGAGATCCGAGTGAGATGGTGTGGCTTGCCGTATTATCACCCCTTCCAACCTAACCTAACCTATGGTAAAATCCACAATCCACACTTCTTGCATCCAAATAAGTCTGTTTCACCATAATCTCAAATACACAATTGTGATAGAATGTGAGGTGGTTTTAGAACCAATCCTAAAAATGTTTATGTATTAACAAACACATCGCAAATTGTGTTCAAATACACTTCCTAGTTATGCGGGTTGAAATGTCAACTCTGTTATTTTTATCTCACTCTCATCTCTTGGAAAAAAAGAGATGGCCAAGTGTGGCAGAAATTTTTAAACTTTTTGAAAATTTCTGCCTCACCTCACCATCTCTTTATTTCCAATAAATAAGAATGAAATAAAAAAGAGAGACGTTAAAATGAGTCACCTCACGTGAAGCTGGTATGAGCACCGTCTTTTATAAAACGTCAAACGTTACACACACTATCAACCACATCAGACAAATCTTCTAACACAAACAAACAAACAAAGCACACAGGACGTGTTTTCACAATTGTTTACTTCTTGCACACAGAAATAACTTGTGTAGAAGAAATTCGCAAGTTTTTTCATAGAGGTAACATTTCTTGCTTTCTTTCAGCAGTATCAATAAAAAACTGATATTCGCTCTCTAACACACGATATGTGAGATAACACACGGATAGACAACCTTTCCGTTTGATAATTTTTTTATTGAAAAAGATATGATATCTTTCCAGTATGTATCACTTCACCATATTCACCACTTCATCGAATTGTGGTGATTTTTTAATACATAAACATGCACTGATTTTCGAAGTGTATGGTTGACGTAGCCAACGGTTCCATCACATTATGAATGCGGGTATGTGTTAAGAAGTTATCCGTTTACTAAACGCGGAATTTGGCTAGTTAAATATATCCGTACGTTAACAAACGACACAGAATTTTTGCAGGATTTTTCATGGAGGGGAAGTTTCTTGCTCTCCTTGTTGCAACATTTGTAATTAACAATGTTGTAAGTTGTTTTCTGTATGAATAAATGAATCAAATGATATATTCTTGTTGATGGTTTATTACGAACTAAAACTTAAGACAATGAATTGAGATGTCAAAAAAGTAGACGCAGCTGGAATAGATGTCAAAAACGCTGCAGTAGATGTCAAAAATGCTGCAGTAAAAGTTAAAATTGTTCAACTCTCGCAGTTCCGGCTACAGCATATTTGACATCTATTCCAGCTCCGTCTTGCATTCTGTTCAAGCAGTAAGTCAGTATTTACACGGCCCAATTTTCCTTAGATGATCTTTTTGCTGTTGTTGTGATACATTGGTTTTCCCATCATTTTGAATTCCCTCCTATTGGAGGTAAAACAAAAAAAAACAAAAAAGGGGTAATGTTAATACCGAGAAAGAAAGTGTAGATGGGTTATAAAAGTGATTCCGGCTTCACACGATGACTCTTTTCAAAATTTAAAGAGAGTGAAAGAAAAAAAATATCTGATTTCACCTTCGCACTCATTGAATGTCGTGACAAAAGTCAGTCTCAGTATCGCTGATAAAGAGCCATCGTCTGTTAAGGGCCAGTTGGAAACTTCGTTGTCATTCTCAATGTTTTGCGTCAGTCGGGGGCAGCCTCAACAAAGCTTTTACTACAAACTACTACCGATCTGTTAATGTTCATTTAATTTTAAGTAATCAAATCTAGAAACATTTACTTTTTATTCAAATATTAAGGGGCGGTCTTCATGCAACAGCGTAAAGTCATCGTAAATGTAGTAAAGTTTGTAGCCTGCGTAAATCTGTCAAATTTTGCATACAAATTGTAACAGAACTACGAAGTTTACAACTTAACGCTGTTGCATGAATACCCTTGTTATTTTAAAATAGCCTTATAAGTCTGTTTTCCCCAATACATAAATGTTTCATACTCTCAAAGCTGACTTTGTTCCATTAGATATATTTTGAGAAAACCTACATTATTAGCTACATATTTGCCGATACTATGAGCAGTTCTAGTTAAATATTAACTTAATATGGCCGTGAATCTTACCATAAATGTAACACCATAATTAATTATAGTGTATACCATACAAAATTGAAATTAAGAATATAAATACTGACAGAGTTTAAATTTAAAAAAATACGTTTTAAGTATATGTAGTTAAGCTATTTGTATTGTTGTTTAATGATGTTAGTTTTGTTTATTTCAAATAACAATAACAAACAGAAGTGAGATATAGCTTCCGTCCAATTCTATATAAGTTTCTCCCCACTTGAAGTTTTGCTTTTCTATTTTTATTAAAGAAAAGAAACATTTTTTTAATTTAGTTTAAGCTTCGTTTACAGTTCAAGCAAAGTTTAAAGTTCCCGTGTGCAAAAAAAAACCTACGCAAATATTCTCGCATGTCAAACATAATTCAGGTGAAAGACAAAATTAATTTTTGCATGATTAGTTTACAGTTTCATGCAAAAAAAAAAGATTGCTGTATTGGAATGTCATGTAAAATAATTAACCGGCAATTGCTTAGCATGCGAAAAAAAGTGTGTTGGGTAAAATATAAATATTTTTTTTTGGATGGTAGGTTTACACTTCCAAAAAAAATTATACTCACTTCAAGGCATTATTTGCATGCAAATGGTTTTTGCATACAAAAATAATTGTTTTCCATTTTTAGGCCTAAAGTTTATTAACTAAGGGTAAATTATTGACGCAATGGGTGGCTTAGGCCAAGGCAAACATTATTTCGCCTTGAATATTATACAATATAGTGCACAGAATAGGTGGAAGTTTTTTTTCGCATGGGAGCTGAAAAGCATAGTTTACAGTTCCCATGCGAAAAAAATATCAAAATTTTGAAAACGATTTTCTATCTATTCTGGGCACCAAATTGAATAATATTCAAGGCAAAAAACGTTTGCCTTGGCCTAAGCCACCCATTGAGTCATTAATTTACCCTTAATTAATAAACTATAGGCCTAAAAATGGGAAATAATTATTTTTGGATGCAAAAACTATTTGCATGCTAATAAAGCCTTGAGGTGAAAAAAAAATTTTTTTTGGAAGTGTAAACCGACCATCAAAAAAAAATATTTTATTCACCACACTTTTTTCGCATGCAAAACAATTGCCGGTCCATTGTTTTGCATGACATTCCATGACTTACTTACTTACTTACTTACTTAAGGTGGCGCTACAGTCTGGGGTGGACCAGGGCCTCAACCAACAAGCTTCTTCCAGTCGGCTCGGTTTCTAGCTAGCTTTCTCCAGTTTCGCACGCCAAGTTGGTTGAGGTCCTCTTCCACTTGCGTGCGCCACCTTTTACGCTGTCCACCTCTACTGCGCTGTCCCACGGGGTTGGATTCAAAGGCTTTCCGGGTTGGAGCATTGGTGTCCATTCGCTCTAGGTGACCCAGCCATCTCAGTCGTTGGCTTTTCACTTTTGTGGCTAGGTCGGTGTCGCTGTACGTCCGTACAGTTCGCTGTTGTATCTTCTTCTCCATTCCCCATCTATGCAGATGGGACCAAAAATCACCCGGAGAATTTTCCTCTCAAAACAGCCTAACGCGTTCTCATCCACAATGTCCATGCAGGCGCAGTTCAGAGGATCGCCTTTCTTGAGGATCGGGCAAACAATGCTGAGGTTCCATTCATCGGGTATGCTTTCCTCCGACCATATTTTACAGATGAGCTGGTGCATTCTCCTAACTATAATTCATCGCCAGCCGCTTTGAATAGCTCAGCCGCAAGGCCATCAGCTCCAGCAGCTTTATTGGACTTAAGTTTAGATATGGCTATCCTCACTTCGTCAAGATCGGGTGGACGGAATTGTTGGCCTACATCGTTGAATGGTGCAATTTGCATGTTAGCGGAATTCGGTTTGGCATCGCCGTTCCGAACTTCATTCCTGCAGTGGCATCCCTCTAATTCCTCAATCGCGCGCTTCTCATGGTCTTTCTTTTTCCTTCTAAGAAGCTTGTGTTCCTCTCTCCTCTTCTGCTCGTAGAGCTCGCGAGCCTGAGTCTGTGACAGCAATGTTGTTGTTGTTGTTTTTTCTTTGCATGAGACTGTAAACTAATGATGCAAAAACTAGTTTTGCCTTTCACCTCAATTATTTTTGACATGCGAGAATATTTGCGCAGGTTTTTTTTGCACACGGGAACTGATGTAAACTAGGCTAAAAGGAAAACTATGATTTAAGCTTAGTTTAACAGTTCCCGTGCGCAAAGAAAAACTATGCAAATACTCTTGCATGTCAAAAATAATTGAGGTGAAATGCAAAACGAATTGTTTGCATGATTGGTTTACAGTTTCATGCGAAGAAAGAAAAACTATTGCTGTAATGGAATGTCATGCAAAACAATGGACCGATTTTTGTCTTGGATGGTCAGATTACACTTCCAAAAAAAATATTTTCACCGCAAGGCATTATTTGCATGCAAATGGTTTTCAAGTCCAAAAGTTATAAGTTTCCATTTTTATGCCTATAGTTTATTAAATTAAACATTTTTCGCCTTGAATATTATCCAATTTGGTACAAAGAATAGGTGTAAAATCGTTTTGAAAATTTTGATTTTTTTTTTCGCATGGGAACTGTAAACTATGCTTTAGGGCCAGTTGTTAAAATATTAAATCCGTGGTTCAGCAATTTAAACTAACCGACTTTCTTGAACTAAATTAGGTTCAACTATGGTTCAGGCACTTGAACCTTGAACCATCATTGAACCTCAGTAATTCCGCCGAAATCAGTCAGCAAAAAATTGTTGAACCAGTGACCAAAATTTGAACCACGTTTGTGCAACTGGTCCTTAAAGTTTAAAATGTACATGTGCGCAGGTACATTCACCTAATAAATACACTAAAATTAAAATAAAGCAAAATAACATGGCCAGAAGATGAATTTAAAAAACATGAACATTTCAATTTTATAAGGTAAAGTTTTTATTTATTTAAAATTAAAATCATTTCACTTAAATTTAAAACCTATATACAAAACCTTTATTACGAGTATGTTTTTAAGTTTAAAGAACTAAAATATAAAACAAAAAACTTTTTCTAAGAGATAAGTTAATTTTTGGGCTTACAATTCGGCCGTTAAATCATATAGGTATTATTCAGAGTTATAAATGTAGCTGTGTATGTATATTTATTAAAACTTTTATTGTTTTTATTTTACACTTTTTAAATAGTAATTGTTGTTGAGCATTATCTAAAACTTTATTAATTTATTTAATTCCTAATAAAAGGAAAACTTGTTTTATTATTTTCTCTTAAATGTAAGTATTGATATTTAAAATATTTGTATTGACCCACCCTGAAAGTAAGAGCTTAACAGTAAAGTTCTTTTAAAAAAAAATATTAAGTACCTTTTTTTAAGAAAACAAAACAAAATATTAACAAAAAAAAAATAGTTTAAAAGTGCAAAATAACTGTCAATAAATTTAAAAATGTATGTAACTTTGATCATTAACATTTTAACAGTATAAACGTAATGACGTAAAAATGCAACAATTTATAATTCAATCGATGTTGTGTGATTATTTTTTTGTAAGCGGATATACATATTATTAAAAGAATATTATACAAAAATCATTTGTTTAAAGCAGAAATGTTGCACTGAAGTAAATGTTTACTCGCAAATAAGATAACCAAAGAAATTAAACTTAAATGTTCCGTAAATATTCGAATGTGATATATCTAAAATGAAAAATAAAATAATGTGGGTAAAACAAAAATGTTTGTTTTATTTAGTTTTAAAATAATAGAGGCACGTTTTGGCAATTATTGGCTTTAGTTCCTTGCCGTCTTGTGGGCTTAAAAAAAACTTCGAGCTTATTGATTTGGGATTTTAATCTTGTTCGATATAGCTTACATAATTCGCGACTTTGTTTAGCTTTTATCCAGTTCACTAACATTGAGCTTTTTTATTCTTCTTTGTTTTACCAAGTTCGCCACTTTTTTTTTTGGTTTCTTCTTTACTGTTTGATTCTGACGTCCGGTGAACGTTCCTCATTGGCTGGGCTCTTCGCGCGTAAGACAATGATCATCTGACGACGTCGTTTTGACGATTTTTTGCTTCGTATAATTCAGTACATGAATGGTTTTATTATACATTCATTTAATGTATTTTAAATGTTCTATGTAAAATGTACTTAAGTTAACATCACTGTAATTTCATATGTTTTTGATACCTAAAATAATACCACTATGGTAACACTAATTAAGCATCACTTATTATACTCATTGTATTAGATTTAAGAAGTTAATAAACCAGATTTTGCAACAAAAACGTTTAAAGAACTTTCAGAAAAGTTAACTGAATATTTTACCTCAAAGACTCATGTACTCGCGGCACGTTTCGAATTTCATAAAACTGCAATGAAAGAGGGGCAGTCATACAGAGAATGGGTTGCTGATTTGCGTGGAATCACTCGAAATTGTTCATTTTCTTGTGATTCTTGCAGTCAACCTTTCTTAGATAACATATGATTCGTGACGTTATTGTTATCAACACGCCTCATGATTCTGTGCGCGAAAAAGCTCTTCAAAAATGGCCACGTTCAAACACCGAACTTAAGCGATCTGGATAGGTTTATGTTGTTGTAATCCCTTGTTAAAACACAGCTGATGACGAAACAGCTGTTGGCAGAAAATAGATCCCAAGCTATCCTAAAAATTTTAGGATACAAAGCTATCCTATGAGAAATGTCAACAACAGCTGACTTGCGTTCAAACACAAAGATACAAAGCTATCCAAGATAGGCTATCCATTCAAACATTGAACGCGCCCAATCAAATCCGTCTCTAAACGAAGTCTTAGGGCGGTATTCACCGACGGCTCATAACTTATGAGGCTCATTAACCTATTCACCAAGCATTAATAGTGAATATTTATGAGCGCTCATAAGACTTATGAGTGGTCCTAACCACTCATAAAGTTATGAGCGCTCTCTCCGAAACTAATTTGAAAACCTTCGAAGTAGCCCTTCAAGAAAATTCACTGACTCATTTTGTCGGTACTTCTTGGATCCTTGCAAAAATGAGTCTCGCACGCACACATATTGTAATTCCTTACTTGTACTTCCATACTTTCTAATAAACTTAAACTTAAAAAAAAAAAAAAAAAAAAAAAATAGGATAATAAAAAGTGTATATAATAGGTTTGTTCGATGTCAGCACTGGGGCGCACTGGGTCGCCCTGAACTCGCTCTAATGCGTTTTATGTGACACTTTTTTCACCCCAGTTTATTTGCACTGTGTTCGATGTGTGTTCGGGGCGAGCTCTGAACTCGCTCTTACGCACCCCAGGTTTTTTCTCAGGGAAAGAAATCAGAGCTGCGAAATTGAAATCAGCTGTTTGTAAAAGTTGAATGTCAAAGGAAAAGGATTAACTTTGCGAATTTTTATGACGATATAAATAATAAATGTGAAATATTTTGTGTACTATTTTGTTACTTTTTATTAATTTACCTATATATAAATAAATACAATACTAAAGAAAATACATGTGTGGATAGTGCTTGCATAAAGATTTTGAAGCTGCACAAAATAGTATCCAACACCTTAACATTTTTATCATACAAAAGTAACACTGAGGTGTTCGATGTGAAATCAAAACCCGGGCAGCCCCCAGTTTTTTGACATTTGAATGACATTCCCCAGTGCGCCTTGGGGCAGGGAATAGCGAACAAACCTAATGAATCTGCTCCGAATAGAAAATTACAGAAAAGTACAGGATTGTGTGTTCCATGAGTAAAAACCTTACCCAAACTGTTCTTCATTCTGTCACTATGTGTTCCATGATGTTTTTCAGAACAGTTAAGAACAATATTTCCTGCACCTTCTTTTATGGTGGAGAAAATGAGTGAGAAATGTCGAAGTACCAGTACCAGCAAAGAAGAAGAAGTAAAGGAACTGGCATATCGTGGAAACAGTGAAGCATTTTTCAAAATAGTGTGAGTTCCACAAACACAAATGCATTGCCCCAAAGGAAGCCAGATTTAAAAAAAAGAAAAAAACAATTGAGATGCTTCCGTCATTTTGCCGAGCTGTAGAAAAGTATACAGAGATTTTAAATCATAAAAATAGTGAAAAAGCGTATTGAAGTGAATAAAAAAGTGAAATGAAAGTTAATATAGTGAATACTTTGAAAAAAACTTTATTGATAAGAAATATATAAAAAACATGTGGCGCTGCATTAAATCATATAAAAACGCTTATAATACGGTGCACAAATTTTTCTTTTCTCAGGTAAGTTTTTTCTCATATTCTACTTAATAAAGTGATGTTTTTTATGGTAGCGTACTTTTAAACCGAACTTCTTGACGAAGATACAAATCCAACAAGATAAATAGGGGTCTGCTGTTACCCCTTTCAAAATATTTTATTTAAAGCGTTAAAAAATAACTGCACTACAGGCGCTAAACGGATTTGAGCGCCTTGCCACCACCAACAAGACTAGATCGACCCTGTGCGAGAATTTCTCATTTGACAGATGAGTCTCAACGAAATCACTGGATTAAAGTATATTTTTTTTTCAACAAATTTGTTATTTTTATAGCAAATTGCGATAAAATCTTAATTTTAAAGTGTTCTAAGATAGTTTATTTACCTAAATAACATCACTTCACGTTACTTTATATGAAAATATCAGACAAAATTAACTTGTAAAATAAAATCTTTGTATACTCCTTAGTATAGGCGTTTTTAGAGGATTTAACGTAGCCACCACATGCTGTTTTATATTTTTTAAATAAATTATTGATAGTATTCACTATTCTAACTTTTATTTCACTTTTTTATTTAGTTTAAATAAACTTTTTCACTCGTTAAACAAATTGAAATTTCAAAACACTTCCTTTCAGCTCGGCAAAATGACAGATGAATCTCAATTTGTTTTTTTTTTTTTTCAATTCTTGCTGCTTCACTCACGTACACTGTATATGTGATATACACCACTTCCTTTACTTCTTCTTCTATGAGTACCAGTTGATTTCTTTGTCTGGGATAATAATAAGCTAAAATTTATCTCAGAAAAACTTTTTGCTTAAATCTGACAGTTTTGACAGTTCTCACATTTATACTGTTCTGGGGCCCAATTACGCAAGGGTGACTGATTTTCTGTGTACACATTCTATTCACACCCAAAACAAATGTAAATAAATTTGATTGATTGTGCATGCGTTATCTGTCAAAAACTTAAAACTCACATTTGCCAAATCGCAAAAATCGATGTGTACACGAAATTCTGTGTACACAGAAAAAACTCACTCTTGTGGAATTGGGCCCCTGATGTAGTTTTTCTTCATTTAACACAGCTAATATAAACCAACATTTGATGTCTATCTCCCCTTCAAGTAAACGAGTCCATTTTGGATTCGCAAACGTAGTAGACAATGTACGAACGAAATAATAAGCGAAACTAAAAAGTAAAGTAAGAACATTTCCCTATATAAAACAAAATAAAACGTGCAATGATCTTCACCCCGAGACAAAACTTAGAAAATAAGTGGAAAGAAATTAAAATCACTGTAGTCACAAAGAATTTATTTATGTGCATGCAACACTCATTTTTTCAAGGATCCAAGAAGTACCGACAAAGTGCGGTCATTTTTGAAAACAGTTTGATATCACAGTTTGGGGGTACCTAGAGAAGAGAAAGTCGTTCTCAATTTCGAACTTCGAAAAAGAGCTATGAGTGGTTGGTGCCCTATTACACGACGACTTTAGAGTCATGACTTTTTTCGAAATTCAATGAGTGCGAACCAGAAAAAACATCTGATCTCACCTTCGCACTTATTTGATTTCGAAAAAAGTCATGACTCTAAAGTCGTCGTGTAATAGGGCACTTGGTGAATAGCACAAATATTATTTAACCCGGAGGCCACACGAGCGAGTACTCGCTTGCGAGTTGGGTACATACATTAATTGTCAAATCACTCGCTGCTCTACTCGCTTCTCAACTGGCTTCAAAAAAGGCAAGCTAGTTGGCTAGCGAGTAGGAAAAGCTTCGATGTATTAGTAACTCGCTAACGATTACTCGCTCGTGTGGCCTCAGGGTAAGTTAGGAGCCTCATAAACTTAAGAGCCGTTTATGAGTGCTCGGTGAATACCGCCCTAATGTATTTGATATGTTTTGTGTAAAATGTACTTAAGTTAACATCACTGTAATTTCATATGCTTTTGATACCTAAAATAATACCACTATGGTAACACTAAATTAGCATCACTTATTATGTTCATTGTATTAGATTTAAGAAGTTAATAAACCAGATTTTGCAACAAAAACTTTCAGAAAAGTTAACTGAATATTTTACCTCAAAGACTCATGTACTCGCGGCACGTTTCGAATTTCATAAAACTGCAATGAAAGAGGGGCAGTCATACAGAGAATTTGTTGCTGATTTGTGTGGAATCACTCGAAATTGTTCATTTTCTTGTGATTCTTGCAGTCAACCTTTCTTATGTCGTTTTTCATTGAAATCTGAAAGATTTGATTTTAAAATCAAGAATTGCTGTCTTGAATGAAACATCTGGGAGTACTTTTGAGTAGATTCAATTACACACATAGCACACATACACGCATACAAATAAACATCACGTACGATGTCGTACTAAAATAATGCAAAACAAAAAAATGTCCAACCTCGATTTGCAGTTTGACAGGAAAGTGTGTGCATGTATTAGTGAATGCAGATCAAATCTCCCAAACTAGAAAGATCGCATCTTTCTTCTTCAGATCTCATCTTTTTTTGAATAAAACATGAAAAAGTAGAATAAATGCAAATCTTTTCGCAAAAAGATAAAATCTTTTCAATAATAAAAAACGACATTAGATAACATATGATTCGTGACGTTATTGTTATCAACACGCCTCATGATTCTGTGCGCGAAAAAGCTCTTCAAAAATCAAATCCGTCTCTAAACGAAGTCTTAGAGCTCGCGATGGCATATGAAACAACTAAAGAAACATGCTCCGTTATCAAAGGTGATCTTACGGTTGATATAAATCAAACTCGTGCGCGAAATTCTAAGCCGTTATCGAGCGGTCATCGTGTGTTCAACGGTACAAACGAACATCACATATCGAACGGTACCAACAGTTTTTATCAGGATCAGGGTATTCTACTGATCATAAATCATGTCCAAGTTGCATCATTTCACATACACGAGATAAATGCCGGTTTTTAAAATCGACGTGTAATCTTTGTGGTAAAAAAGGACACATCGGAAGCGTGTGCCTTTCTATATCGAATAGAGTTGTGAACCCTAAACAAAAAACTAGAAATTATCAAAATTCTAAATTTAAAAGACAAAATGTGAACTCAATCGTGGTAAATAAATTAAATTGTTCGGCCGGTAAAGACAATTGCAATGTTATTCGCGAAGGAAACAAAATGATGGTACATTTGCTTATTATTGTTACCCCTTTCAAAATATTTTATTTAAAGCGTTAAAAAATAACTGCACTACAGGCGCTAAACGGATTTGAGCGCCTTGCCACCACCAACAAGACTAGATCGACCCTGTGCGAGAATTTCTCATTTGACAGATGAGTCTCAACGAAATCACTGGATTAAAGTATATTTTTTTTTCAACAAATTTGTTATTTTTATAGCAAATTGCGATAAAATCTTAATTTTAAAGTGTTCTAAGATAGTTTATTTACCTAAATAACATCACTTCACGTTACTTTATATGAAAATATCAGACAAAATTAACTTGTAAAATAAAATCTTTGTATACTCCTTAGTATAGGCGTTTTTAGAGGATTTAACGTAGCCACCACATGCTGTTTTATATTTTTTAAATAAATTATTGATAGTATTCACTATTCTAACTTTTATTTCACTTTTTTATTTAGTTTAAATAAACTTTTTCACTCGTTAAACAAATTGAAAATTCAAAACACTTCCTTTCAGCTCGGCAAAATGACAGATGAATCTCAATTTGTTTTTTTTTTTTCAATTCTTGCTGCTTCACTCACGTACACTGTATATGTGATATACACCACTTCCTTTACTTCTTCTTCTATGAGTACCAGTTGATTTCTTTGTCTGGGATAATAATAAGCTAAAATTTATCTCAGAAAAACTTTTTGCTTAAATCTGACAGTTTTGACAGTTCTCACATTTATACTGTTCTGGGGCCCAATTACGCAAGGGTGACTGATTTTCTGTGTACACATTCTATTCACACCCAAAACAAATGTAAATAAATTTGATTGATTGTGCATGCGTTATCTGTCAAAAACTTAAAACTCACATTTGCCAAATCGCAAAAATCGATGTGTACACGAAATTCTGTGTACACAGAAAAAACTCACTCTTGTGGAATTGGGCCCCTGATGTAGTTTTTCTTCATTTAACACAGCTAATATAAACCAACATTTGATGTCTATCTCCCCTTCAAGTGAACGAGTCCATTTTGGATTCGCAAACGTAGTAGACAATGTACGAACGAAATAATAAGCGAAACTAAAAAGTAAAGTAAGAACATTTCCCTATATAAAACAAAATAAAACGTGCAATGATCTTCACCCCGAGACAAAACTTAGAAAATAAGTGGAAAGAAATTAAAATCACTGTAGTCACAAAGAATTTATTTATGTGCATGCAACACTCATTTTTTCAAGGATCCAAGAAGTACCGACAAAGTGCGGTCATTTTTGAAAACAGTTTGATATCACAGTTTGGGGGTACCTAGAGAAGAGAAAGTCGTTCTCAATTTCGAACTTCGAAAAAGAGCTATGAGTGGTTGGTGCCCTATTACACGACGACTTTAGAGTCATGACTTTTTTCGAAATTCAATGAGTGCGAACCAGAAAAAACATCTGATCTCACCTTCGCACTTATTTGATTTCGAAAAAAGTCATGACTCTAAAGTCGTCGTGTAATAGGGCACTTGGTGAATAGCACAAATATTATTTAACCCGGAGGCCACACGAGCGAGTACTCGCTTGCGAGTTGGGTACATACATTAATTGTCAAATCACTCGCTGCTCTACTCGCTTCTCAACTGGCTTCAAAAAAGGCAAGCTAGTTGGCTAGCGAGTAGGAAAAGCTTCGATGTATTAGTAACTCGCTAACGATTACTCGCTCGTGTGGCCTCAGGGTAAGTTAGGAGCCTCATAAACTTAAGAGCCGTTTATGAGTGCTCGGTGAATACCGCCCTAATGTATTTGATATGTTTTGTGTAAAATGTACTTAAGTTAACATCACTGTAATTTCATATGCTTTTGATACCTAAAATAATACCACTATGGTAACACTAAATTAGCATCACTTATTATGTTCATTGTATTAGATTTAAGAAGTTAATAAACCAGATTTTGCAACAAAAACTTTCAGAAAAGTTAACTGAATATTTTACCTCAAAGACTCATGTACTCGCGGCACGTTTCGAATTTCATAAAACTGCAATGAAAGAGGGGCAGTCATACAGAGAATTTGTTGCTGATTTGTGTGGAATCACTCGAAATTGTTCATTTTCTTGTGATTCTTGCAGTCAACCTTTCTTATGTCGTTTTTCATTGAAATCTGAAAGATTTGATTTTAAAATCAAGAATTGCTGTCTTGAATGAAACATCTGGGAGTACTTTTGAGTAGATTCAATTACACACATAGCACACATACACGCATACAAATAAACATCACGTACGATGTCGTACTAAAATAATGCAAAACAAAAAAATGTCCAACCTCGATTTGCAGTTTGACAGGAAAGTGTGTGCATGTATTAGTGAATGCAGATCAAATCTCCCAAACTAGAAAGATCGCATCTTTCTTCTTCAGATCTCATCTTTTTTTGAATAAAACATGAAAAAGTAGAATAAATGCAAATCTTTTCGCAAAAAGATAAAATGTTTTCAATAATAAAAAACGACATTAGATAACATATGATTCGTGACGTTATTGTTATCAACACGCCTCATGATTCTGTGCGCGAAAAAGCTCTTCAAAAATCAAATCCGTCTCTAAACGAAGTCTTAGAGCTCGCGATGGCATATGAAACAACTAAAGAAACATGCTCCGTTATCAAAGGTGATCTTACGGTTGATATAAATCAAACTCGTGCGCGAAATTCTAAGCCGTTATCGAGCGGTCATCGTGTGTTCAACGGTACAAACGAACATCACATATCGAACGGTACCAACAGTTTTTATCAGGATCAGGGTATTCTACTGATCATAAATCATGTCCAAGTTGCATCATTTCACATACACGAGATAAATGCCGGTTTTTAAAATCGACGTGTAATCTTTGTGGTAAAAAAGGACACATCGGAAGCGTGTGCCTTTCTATATCGAATAGAGTTGTGAACCCTAAACAAAAAACTAGAAATTATCAAAATTCTAAATTTAAAAGACAAAATGTGAACTCAATCGTGGTAAATAAATTAAATTGTTCGGCCGGTAAAGACAATTGCAATGTTATTCGCGAAGGAAACAAAATGATGGTACATTTGCTTATTATTGTTACCCCTTTCAAAATATTTTATTTAAAGCGTTAAAAAATAACTGCACTACAGGCGCTAAACGGATTTGAGCGCCTTGCCACCACCAACAAGACTAGATCGACCCTGTGCGAGAATTTCTCATTTGACAGATGAGTCTCAACGAAATCACTGGATTAAAGTATATTTTTTTTTCAACAAATTTGTTATTTTTATAGCAAATTGCGATAAAATCTTAATTTTAAAGTGTTCTAAGATAGTTTATTTACCTAAATAACATCACTTCACGTTACTTTATATGAAAATATCAGACAAAATTAACTTGTAAAATAAAATCTTTGTATACTCCTTAGTATAGGCGTTTTTAGAGGATTTAACGTAGCCACCACATGCTGTTTTATATTTTTTAAATAAATTATTGATAGTATTCACTATTCTAACTTTTATTTCACTTTTTTATTTAGTTTAAATAAACTTTTTCACTCGTTAAACAAATTGAAATTTCAAAACACTTCCTTTCAGCTCGGCAAAATGACAGATGAATCTCAATTTGTTTTTTTTTTTTCAATTCTTGCTGCTTCACTCACGTACACTGTATATGTGATATACACCACTTCCTTTACTTCTTCTTCTATGAGTACCAGTTGATTTCTTTGTCTGGGATAATAATAAGCTAAAATTTATCTCAGAAAAACTTTTTGCTTAAATCTGACAGTTTTGACAGTTCTCACATTTATACTGTTCTGGGGCCCAATTACGCAAGGGTGACTGATTTTCTGTGTACACATTCTATTCACACCCAAAACAAATGTAAATAAATTTGATTGATTGTGCATGCGTTATCTGTCAAAAACTTAAAACTCACATTTGCCAAATCGCAAAAATCGATGTGTACACGAAATTCTGTGTACACAGAAAAAACTCACTCTTGTGGAATTGGGCCCCTGATGTAGTTTTTCTTCATTTAACACAGCTAATATAAACCAACATTTGATGTCTATCTCCCCTTCAAGTGAACGAGTCCATTTTGGATTCGCAAACGTAGTAGACAATGTACGAACGAAATAATAAGCGAAACTAAAAAGTAAAGTAAGAACATTTCCCTATATAAAACAAAATAAAACGTGCAATGATCTTCACCCCGAGACAAAACTTAGAAAATAAGTGGAAAGAAATTAAAATCACTGTAGTCACAAAGAATTTATTTATGTGCATGCAACACTCATTTTTTCAAGGATCCAAGAAGTACCGACAAAGTGCGGTCATTTTTGAAAACAGTTTGATATCACAGTTTGGGGGTACCTAGAGAAGAGAAAGTCGTTCTCAATTTCGAACTTCGAAAAAGAGCTATGAGTGGTTGGTGCCCTATTACACGACGACTTTAGAGTCATGACTTTTTTCGAAATTCAATGAGTGCGAACCAGAAAAAACATCTGATCTCACCTTCGCACTTATTTGATTTCGAAAAAAGTCATGACTCTAAAGTCGTCGTGTAATAGGGCACTTGGTGAATAGCACAAATATTATTTAACCCGGAGGCCACACGAGCGAGTACTCGCTTGCGAGTTGGGTACATACATTAATTGTCAAATCACTCGCTGCTCTACTCGCTTCTCAACTGGCTTCAAAAAAGGCAAGCTAGTTGGCTAGCGAGTAGGAAAAGCTTCGATGTATTAGTAACTCGCTAACGATTACTCGCTCGTGTGGCCTCAGGGTAAGTTAGGAGCCTCATAAACTTAAGAGCCGTTTATGAGTGCTCGGTGAATACCGCCCTAATGTATTTGATATGTTTTGTGTAAAATGTACTTAAGTTAACATCACTGTAATTTCATATGCTTTTGATACCTAAAATAATACCACTATGGTAACACTAAATTAGCATCACTTATTATGTTCATTGTATTAGATTTAAGAAGTTAATAAACCAGATTTTGCAACAAAAACTTTCAGAAAAGTTAACTGAATATTTTACCTCAAAGACTCATGTACTCGCGGCACGTTTCGAATTTCATAAAACTGCAATGAAAGAGGGGCAGTCATACAGAGAATTTGTTGCTGATTTGTGTGGAATCACTCGAAATTGTTCATTTTCTTGTGATTCTTGCAGTCAACCTTTCTTATGTCGTTTTTCATTGAAATCTGAAAGATTTGATTTTAAAATCAAGAATTGCTGTCTTGAATGAAACATCTGGGAGTACTTTTGAGTAGATTCAATTACACACATAGCACACATACACGCATACAAATAAACATCACGTACGATGTCGTACTAAAATAATGCAAAACAAAAAAATGTCCAACCTCGATTTGCAGTTTGACAGGAAAGTGTGTGCATGTATTAGTGAATGCAGATCAAATCTCCCAAACTAGAAAGATCGCATCTTTCTTCTTCAGATCTCATCTTTTTTTGAATAAAACATGAAAAAGTAGAATAAATGCAAATCTTTTCGCAAAAAGATAAAATCTTTTCAATAATAAAAAACGACATTAGATAACATATGATTCGTGACGTTATTGTTATCAACACGCCTCATGATTCTGTGCGCGAAAAAGCTCTTCAAAAATCAAATCCGTCTCTAAACGAAGTCTTAGAGCTCGCGATGGCATATGAAACAACTAAAGAAACATGCTCCGTTATCAAAGGTGATCTTACGGTTGATATAAATCAAACTCGTGCGCGAAATTCTAAGCCGTTATCGAGCGGTCATCGTGTGTTCAACGGTACAAACGAACATCACATATCGAACGGTACCAACAGTTTTTATCAGGATCAGGGTATTCTACTGATCATAAATCATGTCCAAGTTGCATCATTTCACATACACGAGATAAATGCCGGTTTTTAAAATCGACGTGTAATCTTTGTGGTAAAAAAGGACACATCGGAAGTGTGTGCCTTTCTATATAGAATAGAGTTGTGAACCCTAAACAAAAAACTAGAAATTATCAAAATTCTAAATTTAAAAGACAAAATGTGAACTCAATCGTGGTAAATAAATTAAATTGTTCGGCCGGTAAAGACAATTGCAATGTTATTCGCGAAGGAAACAAAATTATGATGGTACATTTGCTTATTATTAATCAGTTAATAAAATTCCAAATTGATACAGGAACAACTCGAACTATAATTGGTGGATCGGGGTATCGTGAGCTGGGATCTCCTCATTGCAGTCCAGTTGCTGATGTACAGATATCATCTTATGGAGGATAACCACTCAAGCTCCTTGGAGAATGTGAAGTTGCGCTTCATTGGTCTGGTAAGGTAATTAATGGAAAAATTTTAGTGGTTGATAGCCATTGCAGTAATAATTTAGTAGGCGTAGACTGGCTAGACAAAATGGGCCTCGGAATATCTGTTAAAGCCGTCAAAATTTCTTCAGATTTACCTTCTCGCATTAAAGAACTATGTGCTAAATTTTCTAAACTTTGTGAGCCTTCTTTAGGGTGTTGTGTTAATTACCAAGCTCACTTAGAATTACTTCTAGATGCTAAGCCAAAGTTCATTCCAACTCGCAAAAGTTCCTTTCGTTTCAAATGGAATTTTTAAACCAATTCAAAGAACTCAGTGGGCTACACCAATCGTTGTAGTTCCAAAAAGAAAAGGATCAGTTAGGATATGCTTAAGGATATGAATCCACAAATCGTTGTCAATCGACACCCGATTCCTCGCACTCGTGTGAGCTTTTCCATAAATTGCGTAATGGAAAGTTTTTTACTAAAATCGATCTGTCCGACGCGTACTTACAGATCGAATTAGATTCTGAATCCAAGAAATTGGTTATAATAAATACTCCTTTCGGATTATTTGAATACCAACGAATGCCGTTTGGTGTAAACAGTGCTCCTGGAGAGTTCCAACACGTGATGGAACAAATTTTATCTGGATTACCCGTGGGGGTATACCTAGACGATCTGCTCATCTTGGGAGAGAACGACGAAGAGCACCTAGCAAATCTTAATGCGATTTTTAGAAGACTTGAGGCTAATGGTTTCCGTTGCAACATAGGGAAGTGCGATTTTGCTCGCAGTAAAATCGAATATTATGGCCATTCTATTTCGGCATCGGGCATCCGTCCTTCAGAGGATCATCTGTTGGCAATTAAACAACTACCTGCACCATCTAATTTAAAAGAACTAGAGGCTGTCATGGGAAAGTTCAATTACTATAATCAGTTTATATCTAACTTTGCTCATGTCGCAAGGCCTTTAAATACACTACGACGTAAAGGAGTCAATTTTCGTTGGTCATCAAACGAACAACTAGCTTTTAACAGCCTTAAGCTCAGCATTATAAATACGACAAGGTTAGTTCATTTCGATGAGGACCTACCTCTAATTTTAGCTACTGACGCTTCTAGTTACGACATAGGCGCTGTTTTCGCTTCGAAAACTCTTAACGTTCAGCGGAAATCGTACAGCCAAATAGAAAAAGAAGCGTTATCCATTATATTGGCATAACAAAATTCCACCAATATTTATATGGCAGGTCATTCGAGCTTCTAACGGATTATAAGCCGTTGACGACACTTTTCAATCCGAGTAAAAAACTTCCGGAAATGACCCTGCAGCGACTTCAAAGGTGGACAATTTTGCTAATGGGATACAACTATACCATCAAGTATCGCCCAACAGCAAAACATGCAAATGCAGACTCACTCTCTCGTCTTCTAATCGGGCCTGACGAAATTCTGGCGATCTACGATGAAGTTTTGGAGAAACATCCTCTTAACGTTAATCTTCTGAATCAACATTATTTGAGCGACTCTAATGGCTGTGGCAAAATACATTCGAGATGGTTGGCCAAAACACTTGAGAGCAGAAGAACATTATCTCCAACCATTTTTCTACTCTACTACATTTTTCTACTCGTGCTACTACATTTTTCTACTCGTGCAAAGCAACTTTCACGACGCTACATATGGTTTCCAAATTTAGATCAACAAATCGAAGCAGTGACAGCCAAGTGTAAGGTTTGTCAATCTGAAGCAGCACAACCACCAAAGGAGTTTAGTATAGCTGGCCTCAAGAGAACGAGCCATGGAGTCGGCTTCATATCGATTTTGCTGGGCCTCTTCACGGTCCGTATGTGGTTCGTTTGCGTTGATTCACACTCTAAATTTCCTTATATTATAGCATTGTCTTCTGCTACTTCAGAAAACACAATTAACGCTCTTCAAAGTATTTTTTCAATTGAAGGTTTACACAAGACGATAGTGAGTGACAATGGAACTCAGTTCACATCACAAAAATTTGCAGAATTTTGCAGAAGAAATGCCATTCAACACGTACGGACTGTACCTTTCCACCCAGCATCCAACGGGGAAGCGGAGTGGTTCGTAAGAACATTATCAAAGTAGCACTCAAGAAACAACTGGCTGATGGGACAACTTTAGAACGAGCAGTTCAAGTTCTACTTGGCACATTTCGAACAACACCAAATCCATTGACACAAAAATCTCCGTCGGAATTGCTAAATGGCCGTCAACAGCGCTGTGTGCTGTCAACACTCTTTCCAGAAGATAAGCCCAGACGTTTGCTCAAGTGTAGCAAATTTAACGTGGGACAACATGTTCTCTTGCGACAGTACCTGAAAAACAAAAATGGATTCGTGGAAATATTTTGCACGTGCTTGGAAGAAACACGTATGAAATACAAACTGAAGCTGGTGTTTGCCGCAGAGATCAAAACCAAATGCGCTTGCTAAGAGAAAACTCAAATTCTGACAATTTTAATCCTGAAGGTAACATTGCTTTTAGTTCCTCTAACTCTTTTCTTTGTTCTCCTAGATATGAATCCACCTCTGATAGACAAATAGAAATCGGAGAAGATCTAGAGGATCAGTCAGTCGTATATTGAACTCGGATGCCGAACGCGACCCAATAACAACAAATCACGATGATTCGTCTGAAGTTCTACCCGAAGCCTTTTTATCAGCATCATTTTCACCTGCTGCAAGTTTTTCGGAACCTTATGAAGTGGAGAATATAACCACAGAAGAACCAACTGAGTCAACTAAAGAAGTCAGGCGATCCGAGCGATTAAAAACCGTAGCCCCAGTTTGCTATAAATAATGACGTCTTCAATTAAGCCTGGGGAAATGTTATAAATTCATTTAATGTATTTTAAAAGTTTTATGTAAAATGTACTTAAGTTAACATCACTGTAATTTCATATGTTTTTGATACCTAAAACAATACCACTATGGTAACACTAATTAGTCATCACTTATTATCAGAGAATATCAAATAAAGAAGCCAATGCTCAGTTGTCAATTTGATTTGCCTACACGCTGAAACGAACAGCTGTGATGATTAGATTTCCAAAGTATTAGTAAAAAGCAATGCAAAACGCACACATAGAATCAACTAGTCATTCAGCACATCATTCAGCACAGGCCTTTTTGTTGTTGCAATTCACATCTATTCTTTGACAAATGGGTTTTGGAGGGTGAAACGTACGAAAGATTGGATTCTTTATTTGATATTCTCTGCTTATTATGCTCATTGTATTAGATTTAAGAAGTTAATAAACCAGTTTGTACTTTGTAATCAATCATTGTCCGCATCACATCTCGTTATTTAATCTTCCCTCCACGAATCACGAATCACGATACAACAAGTTTGAAATGACGTTGCCTATACGATTCAATATTGGTTCGTAAAGCTTGTGAAGCTGTCAAATAGGATCCTTCAACCGATAGCCATTGAACCATTGATATTTCATGGGTTTACCATTGGTAAATTCAGGTTTCAATCCAAAAATTCATTTTTTCGCTGCCGAATGCGATTTCAAATTAATTTTTGTTTGCCGATGTACTTGAGTGATTTCACATGTATACATATATCTCATTATTCGTAACAATTTGCTTCCTTTGGTCCACTTTTCGTATACTAGCTTCATGAATTTACCGATTCATTTAAAAAAAAAACTTCTGTTTCTATTAAACATTTTTTTCTTCGTGTTTTGAGCACAATTTTCACACTCAAAATAAAATAAACACACCAAAAACTTAATTAGCAATAAATATTAGTACAGGGAGGGATAAATCTACCCAAAAATTTAGATCTGCAAAATTGATTTTAAATCAAAAATAAATCAATTTTTTCACTCAATGGAACGCAAATTGGATTTGCAAAATGCTGATTTTGGCAGATCCAAATCAAAAATAAATCGATTTATTTTACCAATGGAAAAACTCATTACAATCGTTTCATACTTTTTGGTTGGATTTTCATAGTGTTCAAAAACTTCAAATAATTATTGGTCAGTTATCAGAAGAAGCAGCAGAAGCCAGGAACAAACACTTTAGGTTGTTTTTTTTTTTTGAAAAACATTAAAATAAATTCAACAAAATAAGCATGCTACATTTCCACCTAGCGCTAATCTGAGATTTAATGAGATTAGCCTTAAATCTCCTTTAAATCTCGTAGATTTGCCATACAAATTTATTTCGTAAATCTTGAAGATTAGAAATTAATCTTGTTAAATCTTCCTAGGACAAATAGTTCAACAAATCGAACTAACCTATTTGTACATGGTGCTGAACGATTCATTCGAGACTCGCATTCAGTTCTTCATTGTTTCACACGAATCAAACATTCTGTCTCATTCGCGCTTCATAAGAAAAATTGGAACGCGATTTGCATTTTTGAAGGTGCTGTCAAATTTAATCTTTTTTAAATCTTTTTGTGCGGTGGAAACACCAAAAAACATTAAAATAAATTCAACAAAATAAGCATGCTACATTTCCACCTAGCGCTAATCTGAGATTTAATGAGATTAGCCTTAAATCTCCTTTAAATCTCGTAGATTTACCATACAAATTTATTTCGTAAATCTTGAAGATTAGAAATTAATCTTGTTAAATCTTCCTAGGACAAATAGTTCAACAAATCGAACTAACCTATTTTTACATGGTGCTGAACGATTCATTCGAGACTCGCATTCAGTTCTTCATTGTTTCACACGAATCAAACATTCTGTCTCATTCGCGCTTCATAAGAAAAATTGGAACGCGATTTGCATTTTTGAAGGTGCTGTCAAATTTAATCTTTTTTAAATCTTTTTGTGCGGTGGAAACACCAAAAAGATTTATTTAATCTAAACTGAGATAAACCTTAGGTGGAAACATAGCATTAAGTTGAACTTTGTCCCCTTTCACACGAAGAAACAAGTTGCTGGAGATTTTTTTGACGTTTTCTTTTAATCTCCTTAAAAATCTCTTGTACCTCTAATTTCCTTTGAAAGTCTACTGGTTGAACACACCTAAACTTAGATATGAAAGGAAATGTCAAAAAATCTCCTCAAATCCTCGACCGGGGAGATTCTGTTCGCCCCTCTTTCCTCCTGCCCTTCTCACCCAGGAACTTAAAGTTGCTGGCAACTCAGTTTCCTCGTGTGAAAGGGCACTTTCAGATTATATCATCTTATAGCCTTTTCACACCGAACCCAAAACGCGGTTTTCGCGAAAATATCGGTTTTGGAGAAAAACCTAATCGAAAACACAAGCTTTCTCATACATTTTTTGTAGCTTCAGGTTTTCGTCAAACACAAGTTTTATATAAAACCAGTCGAAAACATGTTGGAATTCAGAGAAAAGAAATTGAAAGCAGCTGACGAAATTCTGTCATATCAAATATAAAATTCGAATCTCAAAATAAATTATTTTATTTAAAATTGATAAATAATTAAGGGTATTCATACAACAGCGTAAAGTCGTCGTAAACGTTGAGAACTTTAAAACTTCGTAATTCTGTCACAATTTGTATGGAAAATTTGACAGATTTACGAAGTTTAAAACTTTACGATGTTTACGACGAGTTTACGCTGTTGCATGAAAACCCTTATTGTTTGTGGGAAGTCAAATTGTTCATATGGATCCTCTTTATAAAATAAATCAACGTTTTTTTTTTTTTTTTAAATGGAAGAAAATGAAAAAAAATTGTGATTGGTTTGTGTAAAAAAAATGGAATGTCAAACGAAAACGTGTAATGTTCAGTGTTAATGGTTTTCGCGTTTTTGAAAAGTTTTCGCCGAAAACCGGTTTTGGGCTTTGGTGTGAAAAGCCTATTAACTATACAAGAAAGTTCTCAAGGAAAGATTGTAACCGAGATGTCCTAAATAGATTGTTACTGAGCTCGGATCCTCTCATCACATCTCTAAAATAAGAATGCCATTTTTGAAAGAAACTTTAGAAATGCTTCTTCCAGAAGATTCAAATACATCAAATGAAGGTTTTATGCCTTTAGATGATGATGAGGATAATGAAGAGCTGTGGGAAGAATCTAGTGATTGATTTTAACATGATTTAAACTAAATTTATTTCAAAAACTCATGGGTATCTACAAATCTGTTGTATCATCTAATTTTTTTTTTAAATAAAATAGTTCAAAGGACCCGTTGTACAGACGTGGTTCAAATTTTGATCCATGGGCTTCAAATATTTTTGCTGGCTGACTTCGGTGGAATTACTCACGTTCAACGATGGTTCAAGGTTCAAGTATGCTATAGAAGCCAATTTAATGCCTGAACCATCATTGAACCTCAGTCGATTCTCCAAAGTCGGCCCTTACACCCCGACTCCACAGGGCATTCAGATGCCCAACATCGCAACCACAATCCAATCAACAAACAGCAGATTTTTTCTCGCTGGGCAATTCATGTCATGTCGTTTCATTTCCCTCTCACCACTACTTCTATTTTTTGCAATAATAAACGGCCTTTAGACTCCAGATAAAAGTAGAAAGACCTTTTTAAATATCCAGCTACCTCTAGATACAAGGAAAACCAGAAAAAACTCACACACACGTGAAACGACAAATCTCATGGCAGGCTTTGAACAGCGTTCATGTCTTGTTCAAAAGTTTGTTTTCTTCGACATGTCGTCGACAAGACATGGATTTTTCAGGCTCCATTGGATTTTTATTAAACATGTTCATAGTCTTGACATCGTTCATGGCAGGTGGAGCCAGCATGTTAGGGCCAGTTGTACAAATATTTAACTCGCGGTTCAGCAATTTTAACTCACTGACTTTGGCGAATTAACTGAAGTTCAACGCTGGTTCAGGCATTAAATTGGCTACTATAACATAATTGAACCTTGAAGCATCGCTGAACCCCAGTAATTTTGCCGATATCAGTCAGTAAAAATATTTGAACCACGGATCAAAATTTGAACCACCTTGGTACAACGGGTCCTAAGTTAATAAAATAAAATATTACTGAGTTAAACTAATGACAAAGGTAACGAAAAATAATTTTGGCCAGGTTTTTGATACAAATACTAACTATGTGCATCGGTACGGTACAAAATGTTTATAAATAACATTTTGGAGTTGGACAGCTGGTGTCTAAAGTTAGACATTGCTTGGAATGGGTGTATAAATACCACTGTCGTTGTTTTGGGAAGTCCACGAACTTGACTGTGTGGGTTTGGTGCCAATCATGTGTTTGGTAACTGCTACAACTTGCTACATTTCACAAACTGTCAAAAATTCCTATGGGATTTGACAGCAATTTGTGCGATATCGTACGAATTCATACGAAGTAGCAAGTTACCAAACAGACATACTATATAGAAGTGTCAGCACTTAATTGAATAACATAGAAAAGTTCTAGCAACTTATTTATAACAGAAGTAAGAGAACCATCTGTCGTAGTCATCTGATCTGTCAAATTTGAAAGCAACAACGACCGTTTTGTTGTTTGGCGGCTACTTTGTTTTTTGTGAATTTTTTTAGCATTTTTGCTCCACGTACCGAGTTAAGTTTATTTTGCAAACAAATATTTTATAAATAAAAACAGTGCATTTCAACTTTACTTAATAAACCATGAGCACCAGGCAAACAAGACGTGCTGCCACCAAAGTCGCACCCATAGTTTTGTCGGATAGTGAAATTGATACACCGATAAAGCCTCGCCGAGGACGACCCAAGAAGGAAGTTGATCCAGATGCCAGCTTTAAAGTATCTCCTGTAAAAGCCGTGTAAGTAACTAGACTACTTTTGTACTTAATTATTTTATATTGAATCTTTTTGCATAATCGTTTATATTTATAGGAAACGTCGAGGACGTCCTCCAGCGAAAAAGCAAGTCGACTGCGTTAGCGATGATGATAATGATGATAATCCGCCTGCTAAAAAAGTTAAAAAAGAAGAAGTTGTTGATGGGGATGAAGTAACAACTAAAATTGTGTAAGGAATTGGTAATTCGGCGGTTAAACAGTTATTTTAATTACTTAAAATATTTTCTAGCAAACCGAGAGCTAAGAAAGCTGCTACTACCAGGAAAGCAGCTGCTCCTAGGAAACCAGCTGCTCCAAAGAAACCAGCTGCTCCCAGGAAGCCACGGCAAACCAAGGCTTCAACAAGTAAAGCTGTCAAAATTGAAAATCAAGACCCGAATAGTGAAGAGGAAGTCAATGATTTAGGAGTCAAAGATGTCCCAGATGGGCAATGTGTATCTGTAGTAAAGAAATATATGTCAAGGCCATCGATGTCCAGTGCACTAAATTCTTCTTTTATGGGTAAGTTTGCATAAATGCCTTGAAATAGAAACTATTTCTGCTTTTAATACGAATTTTATGAATATGGGACTGTCTCAAAAAAAAATTTAGCTAACCTTGGCACTCTTTTAGTAATGAATATCAACTATGTACCTATTGGTGTTTGTTTTGATTGAGGGCCATTTAAATTGTAGATGGAGCTTATGGGGCTGATAGACATCATCATCGGGTATATTCCCTTCCACCCATTTTGATTTGGTACATGCACTTTATCACCTCCGTATTTAACGAATGGGCTTTGCTAATGACAGTTGCATTGAAAATGCCAGGGGCCTGCACGTTACTGATGGGATACGATGCAGGAGGTATATAAGTCTTGGGAGCAATTGGCAGAGGGTTTAAGAGATAAGTGAGGTAGAGATGCACCAGGAACTGGTTAAAAGGGTCAAGAGTTCTGATGAAACAATCCATAATTATTGTTTTGAATTTAATATAATGGGTAAAAATATCAAGCTAACAGATAAAACTATAAAACAGCACATATTGACGGGATTAAATGCGAGCAATTTCAAAGATATTGCTGAATTGCTTGAGAAGATCAAATGGTTCCATAGCATATGGAAAAATGCGAAAATGGCATCTGCAACGTCCAACGTAAAATTCAGAACAATGATGGATTACCGAAACCAATCGTCAATGTATAGCAACCCGATAAGGCAGCAAAGAAATAAAATTACGCATCAGAGAAACATCACCTGCTTTAATAATTGCAGTCAACCAGGCGCCTACGCAAGACAGTGCACCCACACAAGAAAGAGACTTTGTAGTTTTCACCTGACTTGATACAAAATATCGCACTATCATTGTATATAAATTCTATAGTATTCTCATGAAGAAAAAAAGCTCGTGGCCATCTAGTGTCCAAATGTAATCCTAATTTTTGTTAAGGGATCTCGGTAAGGCGATCACAGCGAATCTATCGACCAAATGTCAACCTACAAAATCGTGTTTCATGAGAATACTGTAGAGTGGATATTGGCGAATGGAGTCACGGCACCTAGCAGTCACTGCGTGAACCCTATGTGGGGGATACATTTTTTTTTCATTTTGACATTCAATGTATTTCCCATAAGAGAAAACCAAAAAAAGTTCTGAAAAACATTGCTTTTGCTAATTAATTTTCTATGAACACGTATTTATTTTATAGTTGCAATAGAAAAAGAATTTATGTGAGTTAGTTAATCAAGAAGAATATGTATCAAAACTTATGTGTAACTTCCTATATTTTGCAGATGAAAAATTTAAACAAACCTGTATTGTTGTTGTTGCTTTCCAAAATGGATTCATGTCGTAAGCAAAATTGGTGTCATGTGCGTAGTCAGGGAAGGGGTTTGATAGACAAGAGTCAATTATGAATATTTTTATATTATATATTTTACTACTGTTTTCTAATAAGTAAAAGCTTACGTCATCGAAACTTTGCAGTAATGTTTTTATGAAGATGTAGGTATAAAGTATTTATATTTATTTACATATGTATTGGGTTTGTGTATTTGTATTCTTGAGAAAAAAGGAGTACAAATATTTGTATACTATTTGTGACTATCAATAAAATATAATTTGTGTTTAGAAACTAGCGAAGCTCATGGGGTCAATAACACCCTTTGTTAAACAACATAAACAACAATAATGCTGACTGTATTACATTCTGAAATGGATACAACGAACGAACGCGGTGGCGTTCGATCGTTGCATATCGACCCATATTTAATTATATTTATTCATTGTAAGCATTTATTTTATTTATCCATTGTAAGCATTTTATGCAATTAATAATAAGTATAAAAGAGGCATTGGCCCACAAATAAATATCATTTTAAAACAATTCGTTGAGTAGTAATTTGATCCACTTTTCACATACAGTTCAGGTTTCAAGTGCCTGCAGTTGTACCATCCAATATCAAATTAATTGTGCACCATTTTACACAGAATAAACAAATCAAGTTCAAGTGCTTGTATTTGTTATCAAATTGTGTTCTGCACATTAATAATTCAATCATTTTGGTGACCCCGGCTCATTTTGGTGACCCCTACATTCAAAGAACATCAGCTTTACTATGGATAGTTTAGCCAGGAGCCAACGCATATCTGGAGAGGAGATACAATCAATCATCCGCAACTTCTCGAAAGATTCCTCCACCCGCAAAACAACTAGAGAATACTTCACGTCAAGACTCAATCGTCTAAACACCGTATGGGAAGAATTCGAAGCTACAGATGGCAGAATTCGCGACACACCAGACATATCGTTAGACCACGAGTACTTTACCTCTAAGTATTTTGACCAAATCAAGACATTATACGAAAAGTATAAGCAAATCTTGAGTGATTCACTGGCGCAGATAGAGGCCAGTAACAACACCAAACTTGATGTCGTGCCAAAGGGTACAGAAGATAACCAATCTAAACCTAATGATGCATTGACATCAACAAAAAATCTTGCTCTTAAAGAACAAGATAACAACCCAAACATTGATACCCTGATGAGAAGACAAAAGGCACTTATGAATTCACTAGCCCGACTCATCAACGGAAAAATAAAAGAAGAAGCACCCATCCAATGTCTGGAGTCTATGAACAGACTTTGGACCCAGGTTGAGGAGATTCATCACTCAATTTGGGAAGCTGTCAATGATCCGGAATCTGAGGGTTACAACATGGAGTTGTACACCGAATTAGAGACATCAGTTCTCAAAAATCAAGCTTCTTTGAGCAAAACATCATCAAGCGTTCAAAGAAGCGAGCCATCAAAACAGCTAACTGATCGCCCGGCAATTCAGTTGCCTAAAATGTCGATACCCAAATTCGACGGCGATTATTTAAAATGGCAAACATTTTCAGACATCTTCACTAAGATGATACATGAACAACCATTACCACCCGTCCAAAAAATGTGGTATTTGAAGACAAATGTGTCCGGTGATGCAGAGAGACTGATGCGCCACCTTGAACTGACTGAAGACAACTACAGTATCGCTTGGAATATCCTCCAGGATCGTTTCAGCAATAAAAGGGCGCAAACCTCAGCACTTATCCAGAGAATTCTCAGTCTGCCGAACATTAATCCAGAAATGAAGGCCATCAGAGAATTTCATGACGCAATCCATGAATGTCTTGCAGCACTCAAAACTCTTGGCATTGAGACAGCATCTTGGGCCCCATTACTCACTCATCTCTTAATAAAGAAGTTGGATCGACAAAGCCACCTATTATATGAACAATCACTTCAAAACCCTCGAGAGCTTCAGACGATGGACGAATTTCTCAAATTTTTAAAAAACCGATTTGAGTCTTTAGAAGCTGTTGGCGGAAAAGAAAAGGCCAAGGCGGTGACAACAATAGCCACGTCCAACACGGAAAATTGCAAGGTATGTGGGATAAAAGGCCACCCTATTTACTATTGTGAGAAGTTCTTAAAAATGTCAGCTGCTGAAAGGCTTAAGTGGACCCAAAGACGACATCTATGTGTAAATTGTTTCAAGGTTGATCATAATGCGAAATCATGCTCATCACGATGCTGCACTAAGTGCTCAGGTAAACACAATACCTTACTGCATTTAGAAAAGGCATGTTCATCAAGTCCAAATCAAAGGAAATCCAATCCATCTACAACCATCGTAGCAGGTGCTACACCTACCAAATTGATGTCATCAGAAGTGGGAGGCTCATCACCGCTCACGGTTGCCACTATACAACAATTGAATAACAAGCAAGGTTACGTTCTTTTGGCCACCGCAAGGGTTCTAATCACAGCAAATGATGGACAAACATGTGAAGTTAGAGCCATCTTAGACTCCGGTTCTCAAATAAACCTTATAACTGAGAGACTTATTAAACGCTTATCCTTATCACCAACACCATCATCTCTATGCATTGAGGGCATCGGCAGAAGAACACGAAACACAACACAGCGAATAAACATTCAACTTCACTCAACAATGGGCAATTTCGCATGCAGACTGGAAGCCTTCATACTTCCGAACATCGTATCTCCTCAACCCACTCAAAACCTAGATACTTCTACCTGGTCTATACCAGAAAACATCAACTTGGCAGATCCCAACTTCCACCGATCCAGTAAGATTGAAGTCCTTTTGGGAGCAGAATTTTATCATCAGTTAATCCGCCCCGAACAAATACAAATCGGCGACAAAATGCCAATTTTACAAAACACAGTATTTGGTTGGGTAGTAACCGGGAAAATTGAAGATACGACATACAACACTGCTACTTGTGGCATCTTTTGCGAAGAAGACTCAACCAACGAGCTTATTGAACGGTTTTGGAGGCTTGATGACTTTGAAAACACACCAAAACAGATGACATCATTAGAAAAATACTGTGAATCACACTTCATTCAAAATGTGTCTAGATCGGAATCTGGGCGTTTCATCGTTAGGTTACCATTTCGAGAAAATGGCGTAGCACTAGGTGACTCTATGCAAACAGCGTTTAATCGTTTTATGTCACTAGAAAGACGACTAAACAAAAACCCTAAACTAAGAGAAGATTACGTCAAATTTATGGACGAATATGAATCTCTTGGCCACATGGAAGAGATCAGACAAGACAGCATTCAAGGACCCCACTTCTTCATACCTCACCATTGCGTATTGAAGCCTGACAGCAGTACAACAAAACTACGGGTGGTCTTCGACGCCTCAGCAAAAACTTCGTCTGGTCTATCGCTTAATGACATCCTCCACACTGGGCCTACAGTTCAAAGTGAACTATTTTCTATACTACTTCGTTTTCGCCTGCACAAGTACGTTTTTACAGCAGATGTTGAGAAGATGTACAGGCAGATTCTGGTACATGAAGAAGATCAACCCTATCAACTCATCATGTGGAGACGGAGATCATCAGAAGAGATAAGGTACTATAGATTGAAAACAGTAACTTACGGAACATCATCCGCACCTTACTTGGCAACTAAATCCTTGCAATACTTAGCAACCCAAAACAAAATAACTCAACCGATTGGGGCTCAAATACTTCAAGATGACTTCTACGTCGACGACTGCATTAGTGGATCGGACAGCATCGCTCATGCGAAAGAGGCACAATACCAGGTTTCTTCATTACTCAATGGTGCTGGACTCAAACTCCGCAAATGGTGTGCAAACCATCCATCATTATTAAAGGATATCCCAGCTGAGGACCAAGAAGTCAGCCTTGATTTCAGCGATTCAATCAATTGCACAATCAAAACTTTAGGTCTAATCTGGCAACCAAAATCAGACCAATTATGTGGAAGAGCACAAATATCTGATACTATCTCAATCACTAAGCGATCAGTCAGCTCAGACATAGCACGCATCTTTGATCCACTAGGACTCTTTGGTCCAGTAGTAGTTAAAGCCAAAATCTTCATGCAACAGCTTTGGCACCTAAAACTGTCTTGGGATGACGAACTACCACAACATCTTAAGGAGGAATGGATAATCTTCAGGAACAACATGTCAACACTCAATCAGGCAAAGGTTCCCAGACACATCTTTAATCAACAGAATCCAACATCCGTACAAATGCACACCTTTGTTGACGCATCAGAACAAGCATATGGTGCAGCTGTGTATCTTCGTTCAACTTATAGAGATCGCACAATCATCGTCAGACTACTCTGTGCGAAGTCAAGAATTGCTCCGGTAAAACAACAGACCCTTCCTCGGCTTGAATTATGCGCTGCAGTCTTAGGAGCCGAACTAACAAGCAGAGTCAGAGAAGATTTACGACTGCGAGACACGCCAATACATCTTTGGACTGATTCACGAATCGTACTATCATGGATCAATTCCACATCGTCATCATTTCACACATTCGTGGCAAATCGAGTTGCAAAAATTCAAGAATGTTCCCTGGCAACTCAGTGGCGTCATGTCCCATCCAAAGAGAATCCAGCAGACTTACTATCTCGGGGAATATCTGCAGCAAGCTTTATGTCATGTAACATGTGGCTTTATGGGCCGTTTTTCTTGCATGGAAACGAATCAACATGGCACCAGCCGTTCGTAAAGGAGCTAGAAATACCCTCCGATCTAGAACGGAAAAGAAAACACACAGTGGCAGTAGCACTACAACAAAACCCTACAATTGACCTAATTTACCAGATAAAACATCGAAATTCTTTCAATTTTCTGCAACGTACAACGGGCTATGTTCTCCGGTTCACCAATAGAGCCAGGAAAATGGACATAAATCCAGCAGAACAAACAGCATTATCACCTAAGGAACTCAATGAATCACTTTTGGTCATCGTAAAGCAAATACAATCTTCTGAATTTACAAATGAAATACAAGATCTTAAAGGTCACAGAGGAGTATGCAAATCCAGCGCATTGATTACCCTGGCTCCATTTTTAGACGAAAGGGGGATTCTACGAGTTGGAGGCAGACTAGAGGCCGCATCAATCTCATTTAATGCCAAACATCCCATATTGATGCCGTACAACGAATCCATCACAAAATTGCTATTCAAAATGAAACATGACGAACACAACCACTGTGGACCACAAACATTGTTATCAATTCTGAGGCAGCAATTTTGGCCTATTAAGGGTAAGATCATGGCTCGACACACAGTTCATAAATGTATCAGATGCACCAAAACCCGACCACAGTTGATGACTCAAGTAATGGGTAATCTGCCAGTAGATCGCGTCACAGCAAATAGACCTTTCTTAAACTCCGGAGTAGACTTTTGTGGCCCCCTATGGGTACACTACAAAATCAGGGGAAAAAGGCCACACAAGGTTTACTTAGCAGTTTTTTGTTGCTTCACCACCAAGGCAGTACATTTAGAAATTGTGACTGACTTAACGACGGAGGCATTCATTGGAGCACTCAGAAGATTCATCAACCGCCGTGGACGAATTCAAACTCTTTACTGTGACAACGCCACCAACTTCGTGGGAGCAAGGAATCAGCTTCATGAACTCAACAGTGTACTGCACACCCCCGAAGCGAAGGAAGCCATAATCAAGGCTAGCAGCAACAAGGGAATAACATTTAAATTCATCCCTCCAAGAGCTCCACATTTCGGCGGTTTATGGGAGGCAGCAGTCAAATCAGCCAAACATCTGTTAGTCAAAACAGTCTCCATATCGTCACTCACGCATGAAGAATTGGAGACCGTAATCACCGAAGTTGAAGCCATCCTAAATTCAAGACCACTCACTCCACTTTCATCGAATCCAAACGATCTGGCTGCATTGACACCAGGACACTTCCTGATTGGTGAACCATTGATTGCTCAAGTTGATCCCGACAGCGCTCCAGAAAAAATAAATCTGAGAAATCGATGGAATTCAATCTGCTACTTGAAACATGAATTTTGGAAACGATGGTCAAGTGAATACTTAAATCAATTACAACAAAGAAACAAATGGAATCAGCATAAGGAAAACATCAAAGTTGGCGACATGGTTATCATCAAAGAAGACAACACGCCAACGCTTCAATGGCCACTGGGAAGAATTGTCCAAATCTTCAAGGGCGACGACAATGTTGTTCGAGTAGTCAATGTCAAAACCAAATCTGGAATATTCAAACGACCAATTCATCGCTTAGCCCCACTGTTCGAAGACATTGATAGTACTGATGACAAGGATAACACTGACGAGGCACAGGTAGCAACTTCACAATCCGAATCTCGAATGAATGAAACGACAGAAACGCCTACAAAACGAAGAAGGACGTCATGTGTGTCATTAATCACCACCGTTATACTGTCATTGTTTCTTCTACCCGTAGTTTGTGCATCGCCGATTAACATATCAAGATTTGACAATAATCCAGGAATATATTTCGAAAATCTTGGATCCACAAATCTAGTTGCCAACGAATGGAAAATTATTGTCTACTACGATCTAGCACCCATTCGATCAGAATTAGAGTCATTTAACAATGGAACAATTGCTCTTGAACATTTATGCAACCAACTACAGTTAAGGACAACGTGCAGTGCACTAGTAACACATTTTACAAACATGAGGAGTACCCTACAAGCAGACACCAACCTCATCTCAAAACATCGAACTCCACGCGCGGCAATCAACATAGTCGGCAATTTAGCACATTCGTTATTTGGACTGCTTGATTCTGACTACGCTGAAGAACTCTCAAAAACCATCAATCAAGTTAACACAAATGAAGCGCATCTTTTAAAAATGCTAAAAAATCAGACTTCCATCATAGACTCCACCATCAACATAATGAAACAAGATTATCTCGAAGGAGAAAAACGCATGATAACGCTTCAAAATCAAGTGACACACATCATTGCGAGAATTGGAGACACAACTGATCAGTTGAGAATCTTTCAAATTTTTACGTCTTTAACAATGCAATTAATGCTTATGGCTACAAACCTGCAGCAAATTGAGAACGCTATTCGCAACACATTTACGGACGTACATTATGGAACCATAAGTCCCCTCCTGCTATCACCAGCTCAATTGAGGGCGGAAATTATCAACATCAAAAACAATTTACCCCAATCCCAAAAACTACCATTCGAGCAAGAAGACTTGCTCCACTTCTATAAGATATCAACAACAAAGGGTCAGGCTACTGGAAATCACCTGTTATTTGTCATTAAAATTCCACTAGTTGAACAAGAATCTTTCAATCTATTTCAACTCACACCCTTTCCGTCAATCGTTAATAACACGCTCCTCATCATCAGTCCGGCAATGGAAATTTTGGCTATAAATCGTCATAGAGACCAATACTTTGCAATGACAGCATCCGAGCTTAAGGATTGTTACAAGGGAAAAGACATGCAGTTTTTTTGCGCCAACAGAAAGGCAAAATACCATGCTGGTTCACAAGCATACAATTGTGAATTTAATCTCTTCAACAACAATACCGCACCATCATGTAGCATACTTAAACCAAGTAATGACTTAATTTGGACCCAGCTGAATAGCAGAAATCAATGGGTATTCGGAACTCTTTATAATATTCAATTAACTGCTGTATGCAAAACAAAAACCTTACAAATTGAACTCACTGGATCCGGCATTCTATCAATGGAAAATGATTGTATACTGAGAAACAATCTCATTACCATTGAAGGAAATCAGATGATGATCAGCACTCTACAATCATCCTACATAAGCTTTGGGAACATATCTTTAATTGCCAAACCCAAAGATGTGCACGCAGCTCTGGAATCACTTCCAACATTCAACAACAGTCATCTAGAAGCATTAAACCATCTCCAGACTCAACTCTCTACCCTACAACATCAAGGTCTTCCTAAGCTGAACGACAAGGTATTCTTCAATAGCATTCATCACCACTTTGTCAGTTATTTTGCTCTTCTTCTTTCAATGAGCTTTGCAATTGTAATTATTTGCAAACTCCGGAAGAGATTGACGTCAGCCACTAATTCTACACCTGTTCCACAACCAAGAATACAGTACGATGTCAACGTCATATGAGAATACAGTTGAATTGAGCCATTCAACGCGGGGAAGTATGTTAAACAACATAAACAACAATAATGCTGACTGTATTACATTCTGAAATGGATACAACGAACGAACGCGGTGGCGTTCGATCGTTGCATATCGACCCATATTTAATTATATTTATTCATTGTAAGCATTTATTTTATTTATCCATTGTAAGCATTTTATGCAATTAATAATAAGTATAAAAGAGGCATTGGCCCACAAATAAATATCATTTTAAAACAATTCGTTGAGTAGTAATTTGATCCACTTTTCACATACAGTTCAGGTTTCAAGTGCCTGCAGTTGTACCATCCAATATCAAATTAATTGTGCACCATTTTACACAGAATAAACAAATCAAGTTCAAGTGCTTGTATTTGTTATCAAATTGTGTTCTGCACATTAATAATTCAATCACCCTTAATTAAATAAATAAAATTTTGCGTTTAATTTTTTACAATTCTTATTTTCAAAATATGTACCCTCCAAAAATATGAGGAAATAATAACACTTCAATCGTGCCTGCGTCTTTTGTTAATGCCGCATTTATACGATTGGAGAACTGGCAATATAATGACCAAAACAATAACAGAAGAATGGACAAATTCATTATTTTTTCCATTATACTGGCAGCTTTTCACCAGTCGTGTAAATTCGGTATAAGGAAGAAGCATTTAAAATATTTACATTTACTTCCAAACAAAAAAATTCTGTACGTAGGTAAAAATACTTGAAAAAGTTTTTTTTTTTGTAATTAAATTGGTAAATATATATGCAAGAAATTTTCATTCCGAACAAAAATGTTGAAATGTATTTGAAAATCTTCATTTTCAATACAAACATTATTAAAGAAAACAAAACTAAAACTTGGCTACGTCCCTGTGTTGCTTTTTTCTCAAACGATTATTGGTGTTGTTGTTTCTCGTTGTAGAGGTAGTTTGTTTGCATTTTTCATCTTAAATTTAAAGCATTTGAGGCGTCGGTTTTGATTTATTTTTTGCTAGATTTGTAAACTTACATGTTTTGTTATTCTGTTGCAATCATAAAAGTTGTATCCGTTCATATAAAAGTTATTAGAAAAAGTAACATGAATATGACTCTCTTTTGCTTTTTTCTTATGGGAAATACATTGAACGTCAAAATGAGAAAAATTTTATCCCCCAGATAGGGTTCATGTGCTGAAATGCAGGTGGTGTGGAAAGCAACTTACCAGGTGTCAATACAATGCCACTATTATGAAAAATTAAAAACTTTCCCTTAACTCTGAGCATAAAACGGATGATACGAAATGATATCACTTAAAGTTTTTTTTTCCCTAAATCATAGGTTTGAACCCATTGTGCGGGCGCTCACTAACTTAAAAGAGAGCCAGTAGAAATAATAGAAAAAAAGAGCATTGTGCATTAAGCATTTGTGGTGCAAAGACAGATTGCCTTTAAAATCTATCTATCTCTAATCTTGCTTTGTTTGTTTGTTTGTGAAGGCTAAGCTCAAAACTACACATCCGATTCCAAAAAATCTTATAGTATTTGAAAGGCTATTTTTAGAGGAACGCTTAAGGGTTAAAATTTTGTAAAATGAAATGGGGTAAAAAAAAATGATATCAAATTTTTATTTTTTATTTTAGATTTGAAAATGTTTACTTAATGGGTTTAAGGCTAGATGTTTTTCGAGATTTGGCTACATAGTTATATATAGGATGAAGTGGGGTAACAACCAAAACCGGTCCTATTTCGATTTATTTTTGTGATATAGCATGAGTTTACTGCTACACATTTTTTAACAATTAAGCTTTCTTCATAGGGTAAAATGGGGATAAAAACGGGAATCTAATTTTTAAAATTCTTCTTGTGTTGGAGAAGTTATAATGAAAGAATAAATAATCGCTTAATATTTGTACATGTTTCTTGTGCATGGAAGGTTATATTTAGTATAAGTAAATCACTGGCTTGATATTCTATATATAAATAGGCCTAAATAAATTTGGTGGTACCATTTTCTCAAAAAGTATTGGATCGATTTGGATAAATTAAACACTGCGGATCCATTTTAGCTAAGTACCATTTTATACTGCCGCTCACTGTGCACATTCAAAAAATTTAATTTAATAAATAAAAAAAATTGTTTTTTGCTTCAATTTTCCAATATTTTATATGTAGCTAGCTTTCATTTTTTGATTGGTGTCGAATTTCGACACGGGGTGGAGACGAGACTAGTTTATCAAAATTAAGCTATTCGAATTAAAAAAAATATTTTTATGCTTAAAAAGTTATACTTAGAGGTTGGATTTAGGACCAGATATTTTTCAAAATTTAGTTTCATAACTATAGGGTGAAATGGGTGAAATAGGTATCTGTCCGATTTAAAAAATTCTTTTTGTTTATATGTACTATGAGGGCCTTAAGTAATTATTACCATAAATAAATACACCAAGAATTCCGATTATTTAACGGCGATAAACATGTCCGCTCATGAAGTAAGCAAACTACATTTTACATTTTGAAAAAGTCAAGATTATAAACGCACCAACATTCATATTTTGTAATATTCTTTAAAAAATATAGAATTGCTTTCTAGTCTCAAATCTCGAAAAAAAATCTATGATTCAAAAAATCTAGAGCAGTGTTTCCCAACGTGGGGCCCACGCCCCACAGGGGGGCAATTCGATTTTGATGGGGGGCAATTTTATATTCTGATGCGTTACAGACGTTTCAGATTTCTTATTAAATGAGTGCGAAGGAGAAAAAAGATCTCACTTTCCAACTCATTTAATTTTAAAAAGACTCCGGACTCAATCTTGACTTGTTAAAGCTTTCACTTGTGCGAAACTGTGAATGTTTTTCCCAGTTTTTTTTTTAAGAACAAAGTGAAAACCATGGTCATCTAACCGACTCTTAAAACTGTTGGAAAATATAAGGGAGGGTTTTTGATTCTGTTAAGCAAACCGAGAATGAAAATTTGTAAACGGTCGATTTGTGAGTTATAGTCGATGTTTACGAAAAAAGTAGATACATATAATAAGCAACTTCTAAGAAAAATTAAAACGAAGGAAAAACGATAAGATATTTGGTTTCGCTACCCTCGTTGATATTTCAGACATATATTTAGAACACAAATTTTGACAGATGTCATTGGCTCCGGAAATGTAAAGTGACTGAAAACGTTGAAAATCTATTTGGTGGATGGTGTTCAGACCAGCGTCAAGTGAGTCGACTCACTTTGACGTCTCTCTTTTTTTACCTCACTCCTATTTCTTGGTAAGAAGATGGCGAGGGGAGGTAGGAATTTAAAAAAAATCAAAAACCTATGCCTCACTTGACGGTTTTTTTCTTTCCCATAAATCAGAGTGAGATAAAAATAAAAGACTTCAAAGAGAGTCGCCTCACATTAAGCTTATCTGAACAACGTCTTGAACATCTGGATAATGTATCACTGGACTCAAAAGAAAGATTTTTTGATTCTGCAATATTTCAAATTTTAAATGTTAAAAATTGTATAAATATAATTTTGGGGGACATAAGAATTTTGGAAAAGTTTTGGTGGGGCATACCACAAAAAAGGTTCGGAAACACTGATCTAGAGAGTATAATCTCGAACTACAATAACCAAAAAAGAAATCTCGAATGCATTTATCTCGACACAAACAAAAATTGGTGGCGGAACAGCTTGAGGAAAACCAGGGCCTAGTGACTTACAACTCTCAACCATTCCTATGTGCGTGTTGTTGGCAGGAATGGGACCTACAATTTTTTGTCGAGTCCGAACGGCACTGTTCCTTGCAAGAGGCAGTACCTCTGAAAAAAATATATTTGTTTTTAGATGGTAGCGGCTGGGAATCGAACCCAAAACTTTGGCAAGACAGCCCAACGCACTAACCATTATGCCACCAGATACAAAGAACGTGGGCATTGCGTTGACCTTGAGTAGGCTCTCTTTTTGATGATTCTTACCCCGCTCAGAGAGAAGAATCACGTGGGGATTGATAATAATCCCATTGTTAAGTGAAGATTATAGTAGAATAGAAGCTTATTGATAGCGCCATTGTTATCAGGGTTGTATACATCACCTGGATGTATTTACACCAAATACATTTTCCCGTTTGTGTCAACAAACCCAGCTCGGAAATGTTGACCTTGATGATAGAACCCTTGGTCATGACACCAAGTTGAGTGAACATCATGAAGCTATGATTCTTTTGACTCCAATAATGGGTTGGTAGAATGCTGCCTTCAGTTCAGTTGTGTGACATGTGCGTTTTTCATAAGTGAGGCCATTGGACGCATTAAACGTTCGAAATTCGGAGACTTCCTTTTTAAACCAACGAATGTGACTTTCATTCGCTTCCATTTTAGATTTTCCGTTCGGGAGGCGTGGCATCCACCCACGTCCTAAAATTGTTATCAATTATATGGGGCACTTTTGATTGCTGTAGCAAAACGAAAACTGGTACATAGAGCAGTAGGGCTTAGGGAGCATACAAAGATAAAGGTCAAACATTAAGTGGTCCTTTTGTTGAATTTCGGCGACAAAAATCATTTCCCACGCCAATTGTTAATAGAAATTAATGAAATTTTGTACACTTCATGATTTGGGGATGCTGAATTCAAATGGTACTGGCTATTTTTTTCTACTTCAAACAGGGGCTTCAGAATTTAGGTCAGAACATGGTCCCAAATTTCAAAATTTAAAAAAAAGTACTGTCGAAGTCAGGAACTGAGTCAAGTTTATGTTTGAAATATCCTAAAATAAGTGGCTGAATGTATACTTTGATATGAAAATGACTCCAATACTGATTTGTACAAAATTTAAATAAGATAGTCAAAAATGTTGAGCAATGTTTCCAAGGAATTAGAACTATTGAAAATTATTTTTAGGCCTAATCTGAACAAAATTTGACAATTTTGAGCTGGGAGTTGCCAACCAAATTTTTGGTCAACTACTCAAGAACCCGAAATGCTTAAAAGTAATCTAATGTAATAGTTTTAATAATGTTGAGATATTTTTTCTGCTTGCATTATTTAAATCTGATGTCAGGCTAAGAATTCTGATAGAAAAAACTGTAAAAAACCATTTGTTTTTTATATATAAGAATATTATAATTGCTACGTAAATCAGATTTATAGGATCACTTTCGGTTGTTCACCTCAAACGATAATGAGTTGTTTTAGCACTTTAAACAACGAATTCGATGCTTTTAAATATCGTTCTCTCACAGTATCCATGTTTTTATATACATACATAAAGTTGTGAACACGAAAATAGCAGTTGGTTTAAAATAAACGAACAAATTATATATGTTCAACCGTTCGTGTGGAATACTGGGGTTAAGGTAGGTGTTGGAGAGACGTCGTACATACTGGCAGGATCAAATACCGCGATAAAAAACAAACTTGGAGTCATCTGCCCGCAAAGTATTAAGCACACAGGAAATCCAACATAGTTTCTTGCAAACTGCACCCGTTTCACTTTATGTTTCTTGGTGAGAGGTGGCATTTTCTTCGACATGTTTGCCCCCAAATTTGCCTCTAGGAGTCTTCGTCTCCAGTTCATATCACTCATAGACAATCAGACAATTGCCGATTTTTGTGAATTCTCTTCGCACGATCCTCCATCCGTCACGGGGTGTTATTTTTCTGTTTCCATCTGTCATTTCTGGATTTTGGGCATATTTTATAGAAATTGAAATCATTTAAGCCGAAGAACAACAAATGTGCTGCATTTCCTGGTATGACTTGTCTTCTCTGAGCAGCGGCAGAATTAATTTGCGCTGCTCATCAATGAAGTGTTTAATACGGCCCACTTTTGCAAAAAAAAAGTTACAAATGCTTGTTTATGTTCATATTTCTTTAAAAACATTTCAACAACTCACTTGTTTTCAGCTTATAGAACTTAAAAAAGTGAAAAAAATACAATATTTACAAAATACGGCTATTTCAATGTTCACTTCGAAAACGATCCCCAACGATTATATCTACCGTTATTCTGAAAGCATGGAAAATTAACTATAGTTATCTCTTTCTTAACAATGCTAATGATTTAAACTTTCACTAAATGCATTCTCTTTTTAATTGGAAAGTCTAGAACCAAAAGTAGAAAGCCTTCAACAATGTCTGTGAAACCACTGCTATTTTCATATTCATAGAAATTTGAACACAAGAGCAAGTACGTACGACCCAGTGGTGGATTTTATTTTTAACGACCACCGAAAGATGTAGATATTTTAGTAACTTCATTATTTACAGTCACGATATTTTTACAACAAAATCGTCATTGTAATCTTAATCATAAAAAAAAACTATTAAAAGAAAACGTAAAAACGGAGCGCTTCAAACCCTCCATCTCTCTTATCAATTTCTTTCCCGCTCAAATAATGCAAATTATGACCTTTTTTTAAAGTACTAACCTTTCGTTAGTCACAACAAAATACTTGTTGTGCAATCAATGATTCGCAAAGTTGAGACATACTCTATTCGTATTATAATTAATATAATTGCTTTGCTTTTTTCACGATCGTCGCTTCAGTCGAGCATACCTACTAATTTACAAGTTAATTTAATTAAACAATGGGAAACTTCTTTGGAAAAAATCTGGGGGATACTGTAAAGGGAAACTTTATATCCAGTGACGTTAATAATAACCGTCAGTTCATTAAAATAAAACTAATTATTTATATTGAAACACTAGCTTGTTTGAAATAAATACACCTTGTTTGATTAAATAATTAAAATGTATATTTCTTGGTTGATTTGTATTTACAATACATAAGATTTGTTTTATAAGCTCTATTTTTCTGAAATTTTTATAGCACGCCGTAAAGTTTGGGACATCTATGAGCTTTTAGCTGAAACAGAAAATATTGATACACTCTCAGCAAAGAATATAGTATACCTCTTTGAGAATGACAATACAATTCCGTTCATTTGCCGCTATCGTCGAGATCTCATTAGTTCCAATATCACACCGGAGAAGTTGCGCGATATTAAAAATTCCTACATGGACATTTTGGCACTGCGAAAAAAAGCCGAAACTATTGTAAATCAGCTGGAAAAGGAGACCGAAGTCAATGAAGAAGTCCGTACTGAGATGCTGTGTGCAAAAAGTGCCGAAGAGTTGGAGTTTTTGGTAAGTCAAAGAACTTTATAAGTCTCTTTTTTAAATTAATAACTCAATGTTCCTCTTTGATATAATTAGTATGCACCATACAAACCTGCTAGCAAGGGATCCTTAGCTGATCGTGCCAAAGCATTAGGCCTAGAAGAACATGCTGATCGTTTGCTCTTCGGAGACCTGCCGCCAGTTAACCTGGATACGGTTATTGACTATAAAAATCCTGACTTAGATACTTTTGATAAAGTATGCGAAGGGATATGCAACATCATATCACATAATTTTGCCAAACACACCGGAATACTTGAGGAATTGCGAAGATTGTAAGAAATTCAAACAAAATTCTATTATCACTCTCGAGAATGAAAATAAACATAATTTTTTTAATTTTAGACAAAAAGTTCATAATATCACACTTAAGTGCACTAAAGCAAAAGTAGTTGAGCCTAAAGACGACTCAAACCACAAATCTGGAGCATTCACTTCATCACATGGTAATCGTAACGACCAGTCAAAGTATGAATCGTACTTTAATTTTGAAAATGGTATACGCTACATAAAACCCCATCAGGTTCTTGCTATAAATCGAGGAGAGAAATCAAAGTTTTTGACGGTAAAAGTCAATATACCGGATTACTTTAAGATTGAAATTAAACGATTTATTCGTGAAGTATTCACTTGTGATCAGAATTATCCACTTAGAAGTGAGATTCTAGAAAAGGCTTTTGAGGAATGCTATTCTAAGAAACGTAATATATTTATCTTTTTTCGTTTTTTTTTTATTTTTTAATTGTTTTTTTTTTTTCAGTTGTACCTTTGGTTTCGCGACAAATTCGAGCTGATCTTAGTGAATCAGCGAAGAAAGCTTCTATTGATGTTTTTGCGAAGAATCTTAAACAACTTCTCCTTATGTCTCCTCTTAAGGGAGAACGAATATTGGGTGTTGATCCTGGATTTACGAATGGCTGCAAATTGGCACTGATTTCGGAAACTGCTGATGTTTTAGAAACTGGAGTAGTCTATCCACACAGTAAACGCAGTGATCCCGATCAATGTGGGATAACACTGGCAAAAATGCTTATTCGAAATCGGTGAGTTTGTTTTTATATATGTAATAACATATTTTTTTTTAAACCTCCCCTGATTTATCCATCACACAAACGACACCCAAACATGCATATGGTATCTAAGACATAATATTGGATGTATCAATATATTTGCTTTTATTCACAGATGTAAAATAATTGCTTTGGGAAACGGAACTGCATGTCGTGAAACTGAATTTTGGCTTACAAAACTGTTCGAGAAAGGTATCCTTGACCCAGAGTACGTAAGCTATAGTATAGTCTCAGAACAAGGTGCCTCCATTTACTCGTGTAGTGAGGTGGCAAAAAAAGAATTCCCCGATCTCGATATGAATGTAATAAGCGCAGGTATGTGTGTTTGAAATAGAATTTGATCAAAACTACAATCTTATATGTATGTTATTTTGTTTGTCCAGTTTCTATCGCACGTCGTTTAAATGATCCACTAAGTGAGTATGTTAAAATTGAACCACGACACATTGGAGTTGGTATGTATCAGCATGATATAAATGAAAAAATTCTCTCGGAATCTCTAAATGAAGTTGTGTCGGAATGCGTTAGCTATGTGGGAGTTGACATCAACACAGCCAGTTTGAGTGTCTTGAAGTAAGTTGCTGAAAAATCAAACTTGCTAAAAATAGTTGTCTGGAAGAATTTTTTTGTTTTCCTTGCATAGACATATTGCTGGCCTTACAGAGAAACGTGCCGAAAAAATAATCCAACATCGACAAGAGAACGGACCTTTTCAAACCAGAAAAGATCTTCTTCAAGTTAAGACTGTAGGAGAAAAGACATTTGTGCAATGTGCTGGGTAATTTGAAAGAATGTTTTATTAATAAAAAAGAAACAAATCGAATTCGTACCTCCATTTTTGACGCAGATTCATTCGTATTGAACCAAAAAGTCTTGGAGGTAAAGTAGACAACCTGTTAGACTGCACTTGGGTACATCCCGAAAGCTATACAGTTGCAAAAAAGTAAGTTTACATTCAAATTTTCATTGTATTTATTTCTTATAATCAAAAAATTATTCTTAGAATCATTTCAAAATGTGGACTTAATCTAAAAAACATTGGCGAGCCGGAATTTATTTTTAAAATAAAAAGTTACTCAAATGCACAATCGCATGAATCTTTGGCTAAAGAATTTGGCATTCCAAGTGAAAGAGTAATTTTTGAAATCCGATTTAATTGAATAAAAAAAAAAAAATTGAGTTATCATTTTTAGTTACAAGTCGTACTGGAGGCTCTTCAGAGGCAACTTTTTCAAGACTATCGATCGGATTTCGATAAGAAGCCACTTTTCAAACAGGGAATAACTCGAATGGAAGATTTATTTGTTGGAGAAATTGTCACCGGTGAGAACTTTTTGTATTTATTTGTTTTCTTTGTGGTTATTTGTTTTCTTGATTTACTGATATATTTTTATTTTTATTTCAGGAGCAGTTACAAACATCACGCACTTTGGTGCTTTCGTCGACATTGGAATTGAATGTGATGGGTTAATTCATTCCAGCAAAATGTGTGGAATTGCTTTAAATCTCGGGGATCGTGTGAATACTTCTGTTATTGATATTGACAAAGGAAGGAGGAGAATTGCTCTAAGACTAGATGAATTGCTTTAATTCAGTTTTTGTTTAAGAGTTCCTGTTATTTCTGTCGATATGTGCTGTGCTATTACTAAGATTATATTTTTATAACTTTGCATATTGTCCAAGTCAACGTAAAAGACTTTCGCTGTTAACAAAATCCTACAAAATATTGGTTATCAAAGTTAAAAAGATACAAACATGTTTATTATTTTTAAGCATTTAAAAACCCACCCACTTAAACGAATAAGAAGTACATACATAGATAACTTGAATTGAACTATTGTCCACAAATAATCGAAATTTTTATTTCTTGTGAAGACAAATAATCGAGAAACAAAATTCGTCATCTTTGCTGTCAAAAAGCTGAGACTAAATTTTTTTTAATTCCATTACTCAATTATATTTTGTTGCAAGTGATCAATTTGTAAGGAGGTGGAGGTTGATTTTAACTCCTTGTTGAGTTTTCCCCTCCTGCTTAGTCAATCTGATTGACTAACATTTTTTATGCCTTTTATCCATTGACCAATACCTATGTATGTATTTTTTTCTATCTTTTTTGTAATTAATGTCCACAGTACACAAATGTGTGTACTGTGATTAATGCCTACATATCTTTTGGTAAGACAAAGTTCGTACCTTTAATCTGTCACTATTTATCTGTTTAATAATATGATGTATACAAACACGATTATGGTAATTTATTTGTAATTCTTTAAACAATAATTTGGTTCAGAATTTTTACCAGAGGTTAACTCCATTTTATTTTTGTTTTTTATTTAATTATTTTTTTAATAAAATGTGTTCTCTATTTTTAAATGAATTCTTTTTTACTTGCGATATAGGTACTATAGGGCAAGTTTTGGATTCGTGCAAAAAAAAAATTTCGAGATAACAATCAAACATGACATTACGATGATAGAGAACACGAAAAAAGTGGGTGGCACAATTCGGTCTGTCTGTCTGTCTGTCTGTCTGTCCGTACCTCAACCTACAGCCTAAACCACTGAAGCGATTTTCTTCAAATTTTGAACTTAAGGTTTTTTTGTAACTCTCCAGAGGGGAAATTAATATTTTTTTTTTAGCTCAAAAAATAACGGTACTTGCCATACAACCGTTAAGGAAAATCTTATTTATCTCAAAAACGGCTCCAACGATTTTGATAAAAAAAAATCGGTGTATTATTGCAGATATGATATACCTTTTAGTAAGAAAAAAAATTACCAAAAACATTTATTAACGGTACCTGTCATATAACGGTTTTTTTTATTTTTGGTTTTCTCATTAACCGCTGATCCGATTTCAATAAAAATTTTTGCACAAAAGCTTTGTTAGAATATAAATAAAACTGCATACCAAAATTTTTGAAAAAATAAATTTTGGATTTTTAAAAAAAGATTCAATTTTTTTTTTGAAAATTCAATATTTCAAAAACGGGTTGATGAATTATTTTTAAATTTCAGTTTTAAATGTATATTAATATATACTCAAAATTGGCATACCAAATTTTTTTTTGAAAAATGTTACAAAAATTTTATATATAAAAAATTAATTTTTAAGAAAACGGCTCCAACGATTTTAAATTTTTTTTTTGCATATATTGATATTTTTTTAAGTAATCAAATGGCATACTTTTTTTTGCGCTCTAAGTTATTTATCAGGCTGTTTAAACAATTAAAAGAACGATTTAAATGCTTTTTTATACTTTTTCTATAATTACTTGAATATTTTTTAAAGTTCTTAAGTTCCACACAACTTGAACATAAGAGCAAGTACGTGCGATCCAGTCGTGCATTTTATTTTTAATTTCAGACGTTTGTTTATGATTTGTCATTATTTGGTATCGATTGAGAGTGATTTCAAATTCAATTTTGTGACAACATGTGACAGAGGTGTCCTGAAGAATCTGACAATTAGCCAGTTTATATTTCTGAGATCTCAGAGGACTCAGAGGGCTCAGAAATATAAACAGGATTCCTCGCAAAAATTCCTCACTTTTCCCCTTAAAAACTGAGACTGAAATTTTTTGGATTCGCTTGCTCAGTTATTTTTTGTCGCAGTAAATTACCTAGGAAGAAAAGAAAAAGAGAGTTGTTTTGACTTCTATGGGAAGAATTCTGTTTATAAGTATGAAGAAAAACGGCAAATAATATAAAATTATTTTTGTTTATGTTTTGTGGACTATTGAATATAATTCAAATTAAAAGTTTTTGCGACCTTTAGTCCAAATGCGTTTCGCCCAGGTACAACAGTTTTTTTTAATATTATTTGCGATTTTCTTCATACTTATACTAGCCAGACCACGGGCTTTAACATCATATATACATATATATATATATATTCTAGGTGTCTGAATTTAAACGAATTCCCCTGGAAAAATATAATTTACAGTGCTTACGCGCTGTATATTTTATTAGTTGTCGGTATCCATCGATTGAAAATAATGCGTCTTAGAAGGGTACAACAGCATCTAACTGATGAGCCCAACTGTTGTACCTGGGCGAAACGCATTTGGACTAAAGGTCGCAAAAACTTTTAATTTGAATTCTGTTTATATTTCACTCTCTTGCTCTGTCAAAAAAACGGAGTAAATAAATGAACGCTCAAGATATATAAACTGGCTTAATTTTTAATCAATTGATATTTTTTTTTACAAAAGTCATACAACATGTAATATTCCAACTTTAGTTTTCTCAATAGTGATAAATAGAAACTTCTTGCTCTAAGGTCGTACTGAGTGAGTGAACAACCGTGGTATTTTTTCGTAGCAAATAGGTAGAACTATAACAGAGTTGCATAAGTTGGCCGATTGTAAATTACCCTACAATGTTTAATAAGAAATTTAAAAAGGAAAATCTACATAATTACCAATTAGCCGTTATAGATTTTGTATTATGTAATTAAATATTTATCCGATTTGTCAATCAACATTTTTGTTGGTTATCAGAATTTTTATCGGATATCTTTTACAACAAATCGTAAACTTTGTAAATATCGTAAATGTAGATGATAAAAGTAAACATTTTTCTAATGGAATTATGAAAATGCCTGAATCACCTGATTGGGATATCATTTAGGCTATGGTTACAGTGGATGCAATAATAAGGGTATTCATGCAACAGCGTTAAGTCGTCGTAAACGTAGTAAAGTTTTAAACTTCGTATATCTGTTAAATTTTCTATACAAAATGTGACGGAATTACGAAGTTTTAAACTTTACAACGTTTACGACGGCTTTACACTGTTGTATGAATACACAATTTGTATGGAAAATTTGACACATTTGCGAAGTTTAACGTCGTTTTTAATTGTTGAAAAGATTTGATCTTTTTGGGAAAAGATTTGCACATTTCCTCTTTCTTTTCTTTTTAATATTTGGGCTATTTTGGTAAATTTAAATTTCTATGCAAATGAAAACATTAAATTTCTATGCAAATGAAAACAAATACATACATTTTATCCCGACGTTTCGCTGGATTTTCTCAGCATCATCAGGGGCGTTTTATTTGTCTACATTTGTGTATATATATGAACAATTCATGGAAAATTCTCTTTTTTGTTGGATACGTAGGCTCTCCAGTGTGTATCTCGTTCATTTTCTACTTTTGCATGTTTTATTCAAAAAAAGATGAGATCTGAATACGAAAGATGATATCTTTCTGGTTTGAGAGATTTGATCTGCATGCACCCAAACATGCAAACATTCTCTTGTCAAACGACAAATCAAAATAGGGAAATTTGTTTGTTTTGTACTACTTGTGCCAACGCCATATTACTACTCATCTACTCAGATTTCAATAAAAAACGACATTAAAGTGCTGTAAGTTCTTAAAGGTTAATGGTACGGAAAAACTTTACATACGTTTTCAATGGAAATTACCTCAGCTACCTGTTGTTGAGGTGTTTGCCGAAAACCCATTTTCGTGACCCCTTATAAATGACCTAGCGGTCACCGCATATTTCAGGACTCTTCTCTCAGATAATAAAGTAACATCAATCCCAATGTGCATACAACAAATCAACCTGATACAATTTTTTTCTTTTCTTCGCCATTTTTATGTCTCTTCTTACTGGGCTATTTTACTAACGTGTGTATGCTTAAAGAAAAACAAAAGAAAATTAAACATTTTTTTCAATTTTTGGCGCTTATTATCCAATTTCAAAAGAGGTACATCTCTAAAAATTCAAAATGTTCAGAAAATACAAAAAAAAAAAATATTATTTCTGAATTATGTAGCTATGTAGGCACTAGCAAAGAATATAAAGTTACCAAGAAGTCGCATCTCATGCAATTTTGGCGGGTTCCAACATTGGAACCCGTCAAAAGTATCCTCCTTTTTACTATCTTTATAGGTAATACGAATAGTGAATATTATGGTATGTGTGGTGTTTGCCAAGATTGTATGAGAAAGAGCTTTTCTTTTAATTATTTTTTGTTTCGTTCTTTTTATTATTATTTCGAAAAGAGCTTTCGGAATCGGATTTTATTTTAAGATCCAGATAATACTTCTTGGTAACTTCATATTCTTTGGTCCTAGGCCAAGCGCCGGGTACTTTTATTCTCCAATTTTCTACTTAACTGATATTTATTTTTATTTTTATTTATTTGTTTAATCTTTAAGTACAAAAACTTTTTAAGACTATTAAAAATATTATGGGGTTTTCCATTGGTAAAATAAATCAATTTATTTTTGATTTGGATCTGTCAAAATCAGCTTTTTGACAGATCCAAATCAATTTTACCCTTCCATTGGGCGGAAAAATTGATTTATTTTTTGATTTAAAATCAATTTTGCAGATCTAAATTTTTCGGCAGATTTACCCCTCCCTGCACTAATACCAAAACAATTTTGAGCTGTCACTTTCCTTATTTCGGTTGTAAAAATTGTGCTCAAAATACGAAGAAAATAATTTTAAATAGAAAAGGGAAGCTGTTTAATTAATTAATGAAGCTAATATTACTCTACCAAAATGGCCTCAAGGGATGCAAATTGTTACGAGTAATAAGATACACACGAAATTACACAAATACATTGGCAAATTAAAATCAATTTGAAATCGCATTCCATTGGCAACGAAAAAAATCAATTTTTAGATCGAAATCTGAATTTACCAATGGAAAACCCCATTAACAAGTATAAACTTAGTATCACAATACTTATAATTAAAATAAAAGAGATGGGACAGTAAATAAGTGTAATTTACATTTAAAAAATGTTATTAAGTAGCTCTGGAACTGATCATATATAGTATTGAAAACTGAACAGGAATTAGATACTGGATCACATTTTCCATAGTTAGTTCTATGAAAAGCAACAAAGAAAAAATTATTTACCCGAATTGTCCTAGCTGGTGCATGTATGGGAAAAAGAGCAAGCAAAGGAATATGACGGAATATGTTCAGGGGTGTACCCCGAATGTTAAATTTAAGTTGGCTGGATGGAAAGTACATGCGTTAGCCACGTTTTAACAAATATCCATCGTAGTACAAACTGATTGAAACACGTCTCTACGTTCATTATTTTGTATCAGAAATAAGAAGTTTGAAAGCAATAAGTCAATATTTTTGGAAAACATTTTTACTTTTTTTTAAGTTTATTTTTTTGTTAATTTTGTGTTTGAGAACTACTGTTCTTTTTATATGCAATGCTTAATCGATTTTTAATCAAATGCTAAAAACCAGATGTAAAAATCTTACTTTGATTTTGAGAGATTAAAAAAAAGGAAAGGCACTTTTTCTCTAAAACAAACGAAAATAGGGTTTATGAATGGTACTTTTTTAGCCTCATAAGTCATAAACATAACGAAAAAAAAACAAGAAATGGGAAAAAGTAGGTACCTTTTATTGAATTTCCCAAAACCCGAGAAAGATTTTTACATCTGGTTTTCACTAAAATTGATAAGTGCATTGAATATTAAAAACAACAGTGGTGTTCAAAATTTTGAAAAAAAAACGATTTTTTTTCAAAAAAAATTGACTTAAAAATTAAAGTTCTCAAAAAATTTTCATTAAAACAACTTTATTTAAAAACAAATAAAAGAATATGGTATAAATGTATGCTTTAAATTTTTTTCGTGTGATGCACAGCTCATGAGATATTTTATAAAACGAATTTTCCAAGATGGCGGCTAACGCTCGCTTATCGCTTTCCTTCTGTACAAATCATCACAGTAAATGCAGAATAATGGCCTTTTCGATTGGCAATTCGGAAGAACTCTCCGATACGGAACGCCAATAAAACAAACAGGCACATGCAGTTTCATTCTGAAGTTTTCGTATCCTTGTGTTTGTGCAACTTCGCATGCCGATGCCGCACATTTGGAAACTTGGCGGACACAAATATGAACGAGAATGATAATTTTCAATAAAGAAAATGGGAAAATAATATTCAAAACGGAAAATATTGTTTTTAGAAACAATAAAATGTGTGAAATTTACTTATTTTTAGCTAAAAATTTACTTTTTGCAATATTTGACAACACTTTGACAACTATTTGTTTGAATGTGTGAGTTGTTCTGGTTTCGATTCTGAAATGAAATCCAGAATCGTTTTCTGTTCTTTTCAGGAGAAGAACTGTCATTCTGAATGCCAATAGAACACTTTCAGAAGGGTTTACACGCATTCCGAACGCTTCTGGATTGCCAATCGAAAAGGCCATAAGTACTATAAAGATGAACTTGTCTTGAGCACAATACTGCCGTGTTAAGAAGAAAAAACGTATCTGTATTTTTGACATTTCGATATAATCGCGTTTTTCTGTTTTTATCTCTATCTTCTCTGTTTTGTTGATGAATGTTTTTCTGTCGTATTTACAAATAAATCATTTTTTTTTTGCTTAGATTTTTTCTAAGATGTACAAGTGCTTGTATGGTAGTCACTTTTTTTTATTAAAATTAGTGCTAAAACGCAATTTTTCTTAAAAATTGTATGGTTCTTTGAGCAAACGTCATTTTTTGGAGCGTTTTAGAACATTACAAAAGCATATTAGGGCTTTTATTTTTAAAGAATAAAATAGCAAACATATCAAAGATGTCAAAACTTGCCCTAACTCAAAACAGCCAAAATGTCAGTAATGTTTTGTCTTCTTAACACGGCAGAATAGGTGCAAGGAAGCATAAAGATTGTATTGATATGAATCCTTATCTACATATATGATAAACAATCATATTTGTCAAAATATTCGAGATGTATCCTTATTGAAATTTCTTATTCAGTTATGGGTGCGTCATATGGACTCCTTGTATTCGCTTGTTTTCATACGACGATTTAAATGTCCCTCCGAATTCTACTTCAAAACTAAAACCATTAGATAAAGAAAAAAATTAATTTGTTTTTAACAATAAAAAAACAGGGTAAATACATACATGTATTTAATTTATTATTTATTTATTAATAATTGAAAGTGGCATCCCCGGTCGCAGGTAGTTAGAAGTATAGGTAAGGTACTTTTCTCAACTCGCATACAAATTCAGATAAGCCCAGTTTTATTTAAAAAGAACACATGACTTAAATTTCATTGTATGTGTGCAGAATGGTAGATCTCCGATATGTCGATGTCGAAGCGCATAGATAAGCGAAGCCGAAGCGGTTTCGGATAACATAAACAAAAACAAACCCTCGTCGGCGATAAAGTGGAAAAAAAATGCTTAAATCAACGATTTTAATTTATTAACTGTGTGCACTTCAAATGGGACGGATTAGTTTGGGAATTGTTAAATAAAGAAAAATTTATTTTACAGCAAGAGATTAATAATTTGTTGTATGAAAATCCATTAATAGCGATGTGTTGTGACAGTACATAGTACTTAAAAATGATAAAAATAATTAAAATATAATTTAATTGGCGTGCTAATTTCGTTTTACCGTGCAATTTATTCTCATTTCTGTATTGTGTAAATTTATTATTGTAGCTACTGGTAATTATTGTTATAGACGGGTCACGGGTCGGTTTTCACAATGGGTTGCTGCGAAAGTATAGAATCGGATGTAGAAGAAGAATACGTTCGAAGACCGAGATCATCACAAAGGCCAATAAGTAAGTTGGGTTTATCACTCACCGCATACCTACCTACTGTTATCAATATCATAACACATTATTTTAACTATTTATCATCAATTTAATTGAATGTAGGTAATTGAACTCTTAAAACAACAATTACGGATATCTTATACCTACTAGATTTGCATACGTAGATGACTTAAAAAATTGCTTTAATAATTTATTGAAGTTTAAAAGAAGTTATTAATAGCTAGAACATTAAAATGATTTTCTTTGTTTATCAAATTCAGCCCTTATCCACGTCGTCGACGTGCACGAAACATGAATCAGGGTATCAAAGGCATTCAAAGTCGTAGTTAACTTTAGGTATATGTATGTAGGTACATACGTACATATGTCATAAATATGTCAGTTAAATCAGAACTTTACTTTTGGCTTCAACTTTAAATTTGCGCCGTTTTTGATATTGTCGAATTAAGCATTAATATTTTCCCCGATAATTTGAATTTCTTTTTATTTACATTTTTGCTTTGGTTTGGTTATGGTTAACGTTGTTTTGTAGGATAAAAATATGGTGCGAAATACATGGTAGGTAGGTAGATATGTAAACAAAAAGTAATAGGTATACATATGTAGGTAGGTATTAAATAATAGCATTCGAGATTTTAGTCAAACCTAACATTAGGAAGATAGAGAACAAGAAATTCCCCGTAATTCTGTCAAGTCCCATTGGTTAGCAGAGCAAGGTCACTAGAACAAGTTTTTGGTGATGGTATCATTAGAAGCTTATTAAATGTTAAATGTTAATTAAAGTAATTTTCGAAAAATTGGCTTTATCTAAGAGCTATATATGTAAGTACATGTGTACTTAAGTGCTCTAAGAATCAAAACAAAATAAATAGGTATTTTTTTCTACAATAAAAACGTTTAAAGGGTGCCCCAGCAAGATTTAAATTTGCCCTCATTTGTGCAGTAAAGTATTGGTAAACTTATGTCGTTTTTCATTGAAGCCAATTAAGGTTTCTTCCTTACCAGATTATGCACAGAGTTTTTATTTATACTACGTTTTCACGGAACACTAAATCGAGATTTAATAATATTTACCGCAAATCTTCTTTAAATCTCCAAGATTTACCATACGAATTGTTTTCGTTAATCTACAAGAGGTAGAACTATAATAGTCGGAAGGGCACTGAAGCTAATGTCAAAAACCAACGAAAAGTAGCTTTCCGTACCGAAAAAAGGGGAACACACCCATAATGTAACTATCATCTTTCTCTGCTTACTGCTTACGACTAAATCCAACCAAATCCAACTGTTTAGTATAGTAATACATATATAAATCTGAGCTTGACTAAAATGGATTTCCTCTAGTGTACCTTGGAGACACAGCTCTTAAGTATATAGAAAAGGGCAAAAATTTAGGCATTTGGTTCAATAGGACACTTAAATGGAATGTCCACATTCAATCGGTCATTGGCAAGGTATACGGCTGCTTAAGAAATCTCTCGATGTCAAAGTGTTTTACACCTCTAGCTATAAAATTGTTGATAGTAAAGTCTTGTATTTTACCCATGCTAACATATGGATACCAAACTTTATAGCATATGACGCCGAATGCAGAAGAAAAATTGATGTTGCATTTAACAATTTAGTTCGTTACGTTTTTGATCTGAAGCGCTTTGACCATGTTTCCCCATACGTTAAAAAGATACTTGGATGCACGTTACATTATTACCTTAAATGTTGTTCTTTAAGTTTTTAAATAAAATCATGAAAAGCAAACAACCCACGTATTTGTACGAAAAAATAAGTTTCGCTGTATCAACACGCTCTTTTTCCATTATACAACCTCGTTTTACGTGTCTCACCTCTGAACGTCAGTTTTTTGTTCAAGCCACTCGCTCCTGGAACTCGTTACCCTTAAAGGCCTGGTCAAACAGAACGCGATCCAGCGATCTTTGTGAGAAATTACAAACAAAATTTGATCGCCGCGATCTTTTTTACACAGAGAAGTATTGATCGTATCGCTGGATCGCGTTCTGTTTGACCAGGCCTTAAGTATTAAGGCCTGGTCAAACAGAACGCGATCCGACGATCTTTGTGAGAAATTACAAACAAAATTTGATCGCCGCGATCTTTTTTACCCAGTGAAGTATTGATCGCATCGCCGGATCGCGTTCTGTTTGACCAGGCCTTTAGAAAATTATCCTCTGACAAAATATTTGATGAAATTCTATTTAAATATTTGGCCGAAAATTGAAAAATATTATTCGTTTAAATCTCCTTAGAACAAAAAGTTGAACAAATCAAACTAACCTATTCTTATATGGCGCTGAAATATTCATTAAAAATTAATCTTGTTAAATCTCCTTAGAACAAAAAGTTGAACAAATCAAACTAACCTATTCTTATATGGCGCTGAAATATTCATTCGTGGCTGGATTCAGTTCTCCATTGTTTGACACAAATAAACATTCTTTCTCACTCCCACTTCATAAGAAAAAAATTGAAAACCCCTTTTGCTTATGAAGTGTGCTGCAAGAATTAATCTTTTCATTCGGTGGTAACACCACATAAATCTTTTTTCTTAATTCCCAGATTAGCCGCATTTTATTTATTATAACTGACGTTTCGGAAAGCTACTTTTCGATCGGTTTTGACTTACCCCTTGAACAGAATGAACGTAGCTGCAGCTGGTAGCAAGAGTTGAATTTAGTTTAACTTCTGCTACACCATACATTCCATGCTACATTTACAGCTTCTCATTGTGGCACTGTATACTATTTTTGTATCTTTCTACTTTGACAGTGCTACACGCGACAACTACAACTACACCATTCTGTTCGGCCAGTTAAGCTTCCGACAGCTTCCGCCTATTATAATTCTACCTTTTACCTTGTGAGATTGTTGTGACTTATGAGGTATCAGTGAGGTTTGCCAAAATAGGGATGTTAGTAAGTGAAGAATATTGCCAAGTTTCCTCAGTTCATACATGCAGCTTTGACTCCACTTTCTGCTTTGTGTTTAGGAAACAACCCTTTCTTCCGGTGAATTACAAATTGCTATTTTAATACCGAAAATAATGCGATGAAAAACTGAAGAAAAGTAATGTACAAGTTCATCAGTTCATCGTCTAAATCCACTCATCTGCTTTACAAATTCTCATCTTGTTGCATATAATTCACAGTGGCTTTCTAAAAAAAAGTCCATGCAAGACGAACTGAACTTTATACAAATTGTGTTTGCCAAAACGCCAATATCCTTTGATTTGGGGAAATGGGGACTGCTTTTTAGTTCCTTTTTGTTTTAAAGAAAGGGTACATAACCGATGTTGATAAATTCACTACATGATTAAACAAGTTCCATTTATAATGCTATGTTTCCACCAGAGGATTATCTCAGTTCAGATTTATTGAATCTATTTGGTGTTTTCACCGCACAAAAAGATTTAAAAAAGATTTACTTTGACAGCCCCTTTTAAAATGCAAATGGTGTTTCATTGTTCTCATAAAGAGGAAGTGAGATAGAATGTTTCCTCTGTGAAGAACTGAATTCAGCCATAAATTAATCCTTCAGCGCCGTACAGGAACAAGGTAAATTTCTAATTTTCAAGATTTACGAAATAAATTTGTATGGTAAATCTTCAAGATTTAAAGGAGATATGCGGTAAATCTTATTAAATCTCAGATTAGCGCTAGGTGGAAATGTAGCAGTGATTTCACTGGTGAAAATTCATTAAATTTTTCATCGAAAATATTTTTTATCTGATGAATAACCAGATACATTAACGAAGTGAATTCACAGATTATGCAATCATCGTATTTTTCATCACCTTGGTCGGTGAATCGACAACTTCCAGCGAAGTACCTAGTGATTTCGTAGTTGAATTTTCATCGAGAAAGCGGCACGTGCTTCCCGCCATTGACACGCCCATGTTAAATTCATCAAAGGAATCAGCTGAAAAGTGGCAGGTGCAACTTTCATTCCCCAAAAAAAGCAGGTTTTACCTCAATGAATTTTTTAATTTTTCCCGCTGGGTATTTCCATTTGTCGTTTGACAAGTGAATGTTTGGGTGAATGCAGATCAAATCTCTCAAACTAGAAAGTTCGCATGTTTTGTCTCCAGATATCATCTCCTATTGAATAAAACAAAAGATAAAATGGAAAAAGTGCAAATCTTTTCCAAAAAAGATCAAATCTTTTTAACAATGAGGAATACATTAAAAATAAAACAATTCTACAGCTGAAAGCTTAGGGCTAGTAAAAATGGCTAGCATTAATAGCAAACAACCCCCCATATTAATGAACACTAATTCGCCAATTTTGTTTGATTAGCACGAATTAATCAAAGATTTCCTGGAAATCCGTTTTTTCATCATTGGTTATGTCACTGCAAATTCCCAAAGCATAAAAAAAGAGAAATAAAATCTATCCAATTCGTTCGAACAAAAAATAAAAATAAAGAGAAACCAAACATCCTCAATCTTGCAAAATAAAAACAATTTGTGAAGATCTTACTACTTGTAGTTTATTTTATTTATTTAATTATCAAAGAATATTTATAGAAAAAACAACAACTGGAAATCCCATCACTAGATTTCCCAAAATGCCAGCACTACCTACACTTCAACTCATGCTGGCTCCACTAGACATGAGCGATGCCCAACATCCAAAGCACAATCCAATCAGCATTCTGATTTGTATGGATATGTCACTGCTCAGACATGGATCTTTGAGGCTCCATTGTTTTTTTTCAACACATGTTCCTAGTCTAAGCATGGCTCATGCCCAGTGGAGCCGGCATGTAGTGCTGCATTTTATTATCCTCCCCCAAATCTGATCCGGATTAGATTATCATAATCATTGTATATACACTATAGTATTCTCATGCAACACGATTTTGTAGGTTGACATTTGGTCGATAGGTTCGCTGTGATCGCCTTACCGAGATCTCTTAACCAAAATTAGGATTACATTTGGACACTAGACGGGCACGAGCTTTTTGGCTTCATGAGAATACTATAGAGTTTATATACAATGTCATAATAAAACAAACAGGAAGAAAATGCTTAGGGTGTGTGATCCGAATGGATTTGTAAATCGAAATCCAAAATCAAAGTTGGATTTTGTGTTGTTTTTGTAATACCATGTATTTTCGTATGCAAATCCAATCCAGATCAGATCTGGGGGAAAATAAAATACAGCTTAAATAGCTTTACGTGGCCGGGAAGTCACCCTGACGGCACGACCCCCAACCTGGAGGACCAGACCCTTACAATATAACTCCAAGGGCGGGAAGCCGGATTAACCGCTCCTTATAGGCCTGAGCTTCGAATATGTCGTAGTAGCCCGTATAAGGTGTTCACTAAGTAGTTCAGCCTAACTGGAACTGTAGACGCCACCGTTGATTCCATCTTGAGAGTTCTTTCGCTGTCGCCTGGATAAAGGAGCAGTGCCTTAGTGGGAACACTCCTCCCCCCTCTCGTTTACTGCCGCCTAAAACCGTTCACAGGGATTGGAACCCCATCTTCAGTTAAAGGTACTAGGCACCCGATGATCACCTCCTGGAGGTGAGAGTAGGAATTGATAGACAGATTTTCGCTTTGAAAAAAAGCTTGTGGACGCTTGTGTCCTCTTGAATGCACCGTGTCTACCCTTTGAAGATCTACTTCAAATAGGTGCATCACAATTTAGGTCAGAACATGGTTCCAAATTTCAAAATTAAAAAAAAAATACTGTCGAAGAAAAAAACTGAGTTAAGTTTATGTTTGAAATGTCCTACAATGTGTGAATGAATGTATGTACAAAATTTAAAGAAGATTGTCCAAAATTTTGAGGAATGTTCCCAATAGTCCAGTAACTATATACATTTGACCTTGCGTCAGGTCCGGTAGTTCTGATTTTTTGCTGAGTTGTTTATGATGTTGGCTTAGTATTAAATCCGATTTTTCGACCTCGAGCGCCGAACGCAACATTTGTAAAACTAAAAAAAAACGGCGAATTTTTCGCGGTTTTTTCACTTATTGGCCATTTTAACCATTACGCCTTAGTTTCCAAATAAAACATTGCTCTACGATTTCAACCTTACTAAATTTGCTTCAATTTGAGTCCAAAGCCGGTTCTGTAGACATAACAGTTTCCAAGGGACGGCTTTCAAAATAAAGCAATACAAAATTTAAAACAACAAGTAGTATATAAAACAGTATACAGTCAATTCCGCTTAACTGCACTCCGCTTAACTGAAAACCTCGCTTATCTGAAACAAGACATTTATAACGGAGCCTTTTTGAGCATTTTTCACACAAACTACTTCGCATAACTGAACTCCGGTTATATGAAAACTTCGCATAGTTGAAACAAATATTTTCGTCTCAAATGCTAATTTTGCACATATTAAACTTCGCATTAGTGAAACTTCCATTGAACGCTGCCACTAAATCTTGAATCGAGCACACCCTTCGGAAAAACAAAAACTCATTTCTTGTCAATCCGTCCCTGGAGAACACGTAACCTTAAAAAATATTGACCAATGTTGTGGAAAATAACCCAAAATAAATGTAATATATTTTTTGTTCGATGAAATTTATTATATTTTAACGGAATTCCGCTTATTTGAAACAAGTTTCAGTTATCCGAAGTTCGGTTAATTGAAAACTCCGCTTAACTGATACAAATATTCTGCAATTATCGTGTTCCAGTTAAGCGGAGTCGACTGTAATAACAAAAACATGGTCTTTGACATATACTACATCAAAGCAATAGAGCGTAAAGATTTGGCCAAAAGAAGAAAACAATAGTACTGGATGGGGGGTATATATCCCCCCGTTTAGGCGGGAGTGGCAATTTTAAGAAAAGTTGACTTCAAATAGAAAAATAACTTTAAAAAAAACAATGGTAATATCTGGACGGAAATCCATTGCTCATCTTAAAGCCAGAAATCCATTCTTTAATTTTATTTTAAAATAAAGTTTTTTTAGCTGATAGTTTTTGAAAAATTTACTTTCAAACTCAAAATTTTGAGAAAAAGACGATTTTGTTTTGTAAATCTATTTTTTTTTTTTAATTTTATGGTATTAAGTACTATTTCTGTTTTTGATTTTTAATGCCCTTATTAATTTTTAGTTAAGAACTGAAAACCAAATGCTAAAATGACTTCTAGTTTTTGAGAAAACTGAAATTAACATGATCAACTTCACTGTTTTCAGTCTAGTATCCTTTTTCTTCGGGGTGGGAGGGCTCTGCCTCAGATCCGGTAGTTCTGATTTTTAGACGAGTTGTTTATGATGTTGGCCTTACCAATAATCCAAGTTTTCGACCTCGAGCGCCGAACGCAACTTTGTGAGATATGCATAAAACCGAGAAATGTTCGCGGTTTTTTCAGTTATTGGTCATTTTAAACCTTAAGGCCTGGTTTGCGATTGTAATTTTGCTCTACCATTTCAAAATAATTAAATGGGCTTCAATTTGAGCGAAAAATCAATTCAAATTGTGAAACTTCTCATCAACTTTTGAATTTAGAATGCTGCAAATCGAATTGAAGGGGGGCTTATTCACCCCTTATGTGAAATCGTTTGCCCCTCTTCAATGATTTTTTTATATTGTGTAGCGTCTCATGTTGGCTTTACTTTAAGATCTTAATCATGAAGATCGGATGAGTAGAAACGGAGTTATGATTTTTTAAAGTCAACCATATAAAACTCGAACTAAAACATTCGCTTCAGATTACTCACTTCAGATAACTCACTGAAGCGACAAACAACTCATCAAAAAATCAGAACTACCGGACCTGGCGCAAGGTCTCAGTCCTATGAAACTACAAGGTTACTGGACTACAAGAGATAAGACCTAATTTTGGTGTTAGTTTAAAAAAAAAATTGTATTGGAAATAATTTTTAGAAATTATCTGATCGAATCTGAAAGAAATTCGAAAATTTTAACGGCTGGAAGTTCTGATAGTTGACAGTTGGAAAAACCGTTAAACTACCATTAAATATGAAGCATTTCAAAATTGTATAGGTACTTACAAAATAATGGTAATTTAACGGTTTTTCCCCAATGTCAACTATCAGAATTCTTAGCATGATGATGTTATTGTGCGGCTTGGCGCACAGTGGAGAAGCAAAAGTAGGCGTGGCAATCATTCTGGATCATTCTATTGTTCTTTACTGGTTATCAGGGCAATTCGTTTTGTTTTCATAGAAACTAGTCAAAAAACAAATTTTTTGACAAAAACACCTTCAAAAATGGATGTGGGAAAAAGTTCTACAAATTACACTATCTACAACTTTTTTGGGTAGCACACCCCTAATTTACATCAACTTTAACGATTAGATGACTAATTAAAAAAAAAAATGGGCGTGTCAGTAGGCGGCAATTTTCTCTGATGAAGCCTAGTACGCTGCTGATGCGAAATGAAATTTTAGTTGGTCGTCAACAAGACAACGAAATGCTTACGAAAACGAAGCGGAAAAATATTCATTGACAGTTGCACAAATTCAAAAAATTAAAACAAATGCAAATGCAAAAAAATCACAAGCATCTATGCTGTAATGAAAGAAATAACAAAAATTAACACAAATATCATTTTTTCGCACACAATAAATGGTCTGGGTAATTAATTGTCTGCGAAAAAAGAGTGTAGATTCTCCAAATAGTCTGATAGGTTAGGTTAGGTTAGGAGGGGTGTGCACAGCACAGAGGCTGTTGCGTACACGGGGGCCTGTTGGTCCATTGTGATCCCCTTACAAAAAGAAAGCAGAGATGCTCCTAAACTAATGATTCAGATAGACTGGCTCATTAACGAACCAGCCTGTGCTCTCTATGAATTTCCTCATATTTGCCATTGAGACCTGCGCTAGATCATCCAGTTCTCCAACAAACCTGTTTCCCAAGTAACGGAGGCGGCTTGTTTGGAGGTTCGGACAGTCACAGAGCAGGTGTTTAATGGTTTCTACTTCTTCAACATCCTGACAGCTCCTACAACAGTCGGGTGCGAGTACACCCAATCTGGTGGCCATTGTGCCAATGGCGCAGTGACCCGTTAGTACACCTATCAAGATTCTAATGTTCTTTTTACTCAGCGATAGAATATACTGAGTTTCCTTTTCATTAATTCTAGGCCATAGACTTCTAGAGATAACGCAATCGTTCCTGGTAATCCAGGATTTATTGATTCGCTCTTTCGTTGCTAGGTCCATTTTCATTTTAACTACGCCGATCGGGATGTCTAGTCCCATGTCTAATTGGTTACTACTGTTCCTATTTGATAGTGACCCCTTCCTTGCTAGTTCATCTGCTATATCATTCCCTTCTATATTGCTATGTCCAGGAACCCAACAGAGTTTGACTTGGTTAGTGTTACAAATTTTGTTCAGTATGCCTCGACATTTTACCACTGTTTTGGATCTTATGGTCTCACTGGCTATTGCTTTGATCGCAGCTTGGCTGTCCACGAAAAATGTGATCTCCGACGAGATCAGTTTTTTCTTGTGTACCAATTCTGCTGCTTTTTGAATAGCGTAAATCTCAGCCTGAAAGACACTACACTCATCTGGGAGTTTATATGACTCTCTTATATTAAGGGCTTCACAGAACACCCCCGCACCTGTTCCTTCTTCCATTTTAGACCCGTCAGTGTAGAAGGGGATACCCTGTTCACTAATTAGTGATTTGGGTTCCCATCCATGTCTTTCGGGTATTGAAATAGAGAAGTGTTTGTTAAAATCCATTACAGGAGGAATATAATCAGTCTTCACATCAAGTGCAGCCACTGTGTCATACCTTTGTAGGATAGACCCATGACCATAGGTGCTGTGCTTCCAAGAGCCCAGTTCTTTCAGTCGAAATGCGCTTTTGGCTGCTGTGCATCTAGTGTACTCGTTTAGCGGTGGAAGATTTAAAAAAAATTCCAAACCTGCCTGTGGCGTAGACCTCTGTGCCCCCGTTATTCCTATACAGGCTATAGTCTCTGTACCTTATTCAGGTTTTTGAGATAGCTTACTTTTTCAACAGCTTTCCACCACACTATAGATCCATAGGTAAGTATGGGGCGAACAATCGTCGTGTACATCCACTGGATAACCTGCGGTCGCATACCCCACCGTGTACCAAAGGTCTTTTTGCATGTGTAGAAAGCGCATAGTGCTTTTTTCATTCTTTCCTCTGTGTTACGTTTCCATGTTAGCTTGGAATCAAGGATAACTCCAAGATATTTAGCTTCCTTGGAAAGTTTCAGAGGAATGTCATTAAGTCTGGGAGGAGTAAAATCTCCTAATTTCTTTTTATTCGTGAACAGAACTAGTTCGGTTTTTGTAGGGTTAACCCCGAGACCGTTTTGTGTTGCCCAAGAAGATAGTTCTTTAAGTGCGGATTCCATAATATCTTTGATGGTGGTAAGATACTTACCCGATATCAAAATTACTATGTCGTCTGCATAGGCCACAATTTTAATGCCCTGATTCCTAAATCTTGTAAGAATTTTATTAACAACTAGGATCCAAAGGAGAGGTGAGATTACCCCTCCTTGTGGCGTGCCTCTTGTAACTGTTTTCTCAACAATAGTATCTCCTAGTCGCGAGTTTATGATTCTGCCATTGAGCATGGTATAAATCCAGTCTACAATGACAGGCTCAACTCCAACCTCTTCCAGAGCAGATTTAATGGACTCCGTCTTTACGTTGTTAAACGCTCCCTCAATGTCCAAAAATGCTGCCAGGGTATGTTCTTTGTGCTCGAAACTTTTCTCAATTTGTGAAACGACCTCATGCAACGCAGTCTCCACTGACTTACCCTTAAGGTAAGCGTGTTGGTAGTTGCATAAAATGTTTGGATTGAGAAGGTCTCTAACATGCAGATCTATAATTCTCTCCAACGTCTTGAGGAGGAACGAAGAGAGACTTATTGGTCTGTAATCTTTTGCTGTCGAGTGTGTCGGTTTCCCAGCTTTTGGAATAAACACAACTTTAGCTTTTCTCCAGCTGGTAGGGACGTATCTAAGTTTAACACAACTTTTAAAGATTACCCTAAGCCATGGGGTGATTATCTGTAGAGCATGTTGAAGAAATGCCGGAATTATCTCGTCTGGTCCAGCTGATTTAAAGGGTTTGAACGAGTTTATTGCCCACATACAGTCAGGAAAATGCGTTTCCATAAAGAGTTCAAGTGTTTCTTGGCTCGAGTTCGACCACGATCCATCGGGATGTTTAATATATCCTGGAATCGTGGGGTTATGGGCAAGGACCTTTCGAAGTCTCGCCGCCTCACTTGTGTTCTCAATGGATTCACAGTGTCTAGCCCATGAATCCTTTTTGGCCCGTCTTAGCTCCTTGGTGTATGAGTTAAGTTCAGCTCTATAAGAATTCCAGTCTACATCTAATTTACTCAGTTTGGCCTTATTGAAAAGTTTTCTGACCCCTGTTCTTCGTTTCTTAAGTTCACTGTTCCACCAGGGTGGGCTAGTGGGTTTAATGTTACGAGATATAAGGCAGTTTCTTTCGAAGGCCGTTCTCATTTCACTAGTAAGGTTTTGAACAACAGTATCTATGGTTGAGGTTGCCGAAAGCGTTTCTTCCTCTGGTGGGTCGATACGATCGTTCAACCATTTTGTGTACTCTGTCCAATTTGTTCTAGTTGGGTTTCTAAAGGGCTTAATCTCATTATTATTCCTGTCTAGAGTAAAGAGTATCCTGAAGTGATCTGAGAAAGATTCCTCAGATGAGACTCTCCAATTCCCTACAGAAATTTTATCGTTATTGTTCATAAGAGTGAGATCTAGAATCTCTTCCCTGTTTTTGTTCCTAAATGTTGGGTGATTACCCTTATTAAATAACATAAGGTTTGAACAGAGAATGTATTCAAAAATTGACTCACCTCTTTTGTTAACATCTTTACCTCCCCATTGAGTGTGGTGGGCGTTAGCATCGCATCCCAACACCAAAGGTGTCCCTCTTGCTGTGGTGTGACCCACAAGATCGCGGACTGTTTTTGATGGTGGGTTTTCCTCTTCGTACGGCATGTACGTTGACGCCAAGACGAAGTTACCTTCCCTGGACTCAACGCTGATTGCCACGTTGTCCTTGTTGCTGTACCTAGATAAAAAGAAAGCATTAATCGACTTTTTCGCTAGAATACAACTTCTTATTTCACCTTCTGACGTGGAGTGGAACAGATTATAGTTTTTTGACCTTAATCCTTGTACCTGATTCTTACGAATCCATGGTTCTTAGATTAAGGCCACATCCACGGCCTCCTGAGACATGTAGAGCATTAGGTCGTGCGTCGCTGCTTTAGCGTGATGCAAATTAATTTGCACCACCAGCAGCTTTTGACTCCCCTTTGCTAACATGCCTCCTTACCTTTACGGTTCCGAGACCATATCTCAACACGTCTTCGTTCCCTTTAAGAAGAAGGTCAGATTTCTTGTCAATAATGAACAAGAGGTCCTTTCCTTCCCCTCTGAGACTCTTCTTGGAATGAAGAAGTTTCCATTCTAGTATGGGCAGCTCCTTATTCTGTTTCGCCAGCAGTTTAATCATGGATGCATCCTCATGCATGGCAGGAGGAGGGATCCATATATTAACCTGCTGGCGAAGTGGCAGAGCTGTGACGGGAAGAATCCCAAGAGATGCCCCCTCCCACAGTTCGCCAATATTGGTGATTGTGTGAGTGAGGAACTCCAGGGATTTCTTGTCCCCACAGCAAACCACTTTTACTCCCTTTCGCCAACCAGCTCCATCAAAGGTGTAGTCCTCAGAACTATCATCCTCGGATGTCACCATCATGGCTTTGATGATTTCATTTTCTACAAGTAACCAATTTTTTGCCGTGATTTTCCCATCCGGGTCGTCTCGACTTATTATGGCTACCTGTAGATCGATCGGGGTGGTGTCAAAACTGTTGGTTTTAAGCTTTTTATAACCTTCAGTCTTGGTTGCCTCCTCCGATCTTGCCCTCTTAGATGAACCTGGATTCGTCCCAGAAGAGTTGCCTACCTGTGCTTTCTCGTTCCTTTTCAGGTTCGATGAAGCGTTGGCCTGCTGTTTCTTGCTGGAGGTCTCCAGTTTCGTCTTTGAGCCGGTACTAGCGGTAGAGTTATTGCCCGCCTGTTCACGGTTTATCTTTTTAGGGATAGACCTAGATGCGGCAGCAATTACTTTTTCGTTTTCTGGCTTTTTGGCGTTCAATAGAGGTTGGGAGGAAACAATGGGTGCAGTGGCGGTCGTTGCCGACTGACGTTCATAGTTCCTCACCAATTTCCTATGCTTTTTCAAAAGGGCCTTGTCTCTCGAACTGAGAGTATTTGGGTCCTTTTTCTCAGTAGCACTCACGAATCTTTTAGAGGATCTGTAGTTACTGCGTTGCCTCGAAGCTTTGAGGGGTGCAGTAGGCTTCAGCGTGGTCTCTTCTCGACTCGAGTCTTGCAACAACTCGTCCTCGGTTTGACTTCCTATAGCGGGAGGTCTGTTCGAGGTCTCCCTACCTTCAATAGCTAAGCTATCTAGTCTGATACAATATTATCAATTTCGCTCATCGAACAGCGTACTGAGGAACGAAAAGTAGAACTAAATTTTATGATTTATGATTTCGTTTATGTCTCATGATATCTTTAATCATATCTGAAAATTTCATATAACTTTTAACTTAAAATCATTATGTACAGCAACCAGGGCCGGCCCGAGTGAAATTAGCGCCCTGCGCATACTTCATCACTACCGCCCATCAATTGCGGTCAATGGTGGAAGAAATCATACTCTCTTAACTATGTTGGTACCTAGGTTGTAGATGGACACGACACTTTTGTAAATACATAATAAAAACTGAATTTGTTCGAACTATGTAAGAACCACTTTAATGTTCATTAAAATACACAAAAAGATTTTATACTTCAGAACTATATTCAGCCTTTAGCAAAAATGTAAACACGCTAGACGTTATATAAACTAATTACTAATGGACTCTGACTCTGCGCCTAGTAGATCTACATATGAGGCGATGAGAACCAAAACTCGCCATATCCTTACCAGAAAAACTCGTCACAGCCAGATTTATTTTTTTAATAACTTTTTACGAAACTTTTTATATAATTTTCCTTTAAAACATAACCAATAGATTTAAAAATCTACGATTAGATATAAAAAATGATTTGCTAAGTACTCTCAATTAAAAAATATTAAACAATTAAATTTGGTCATGGAGAGTTTTTCTGACATGGATATGGCGTCATCACCTCATATATACTCTCAATATAGATTCTTTTTCCTTTCTTTTTGTTTTGACTTTTTTAGTTTGACCACAATAAGAACACTGGCACACAAATAATGAAATTAGATAAGTCAAAAAATCCTTTTTTCTTAATGAAAATAATGTCCGGGTCCGGCAACAAAAAAAAATAGAGAAAAGGAGAAATTGAATAAACAAGATTCCCTCATTAACGACAAACATCATCATAATTATAAATCATCGCATCATCATCATTCATTATTTCCATATTTCAATCCTTTGTCTCAACACACAATAAGATAGGCTACAATTTCATATTTCACTCATCGATAGAAGCCAATGCCAAACTAAAACATAAAAAACACTTTACCAGAAGAGTTTAATTCATAGACGCAAATTTTTAATTTGCGCGCTGTTATGTCAATGAGTGTGAATTTTTATCTAAGAATTTCTGTTAGATTAACATTTCTGGCTTCGATTTCATATAGAAAAACTGTTATCGTGCGCATGTTATCACCATGATAGCTGTAGTGTTAATTGTCTGTATTTGCAGTTGAAGAATTTTGTTTTGTGTTGCACAGCATAGGGGTGGGTTTGCGTTATGAAAATAAAATAAATGCCTTCACTCACACACACGATGGTGAGTGAGCTGAGAATAACGTCGAGAGTTTGAAAAAGAGAAAAATAACAAATATGTAGGTATCTGTTTGGTAAAGGCGAACAAAATCGTGGACTTTTCAAAGATTTTGTGATGTAGTTTTTGGTTAATGTGGGTGAGAATAGGAAGATAGACATCGACTTATTTTTAAAATAGTAGATAGATATATGTATGTATATTATAACTGTGTTTAAATTCAGAATAAACTGGTAGTTATATACTGGATATCACTATTGGTGTGAGAAATACAAATTAAAAAAGTAGGTAGGTATAGGTAGTGGTTACGAGAAGTGGCTTTGTTAATGCCTGCTCAAGGCGCCCCTTGGGTACAGCGCCCTGTGCATTTGCACCGCTTGCACGTATAGCTTGTCCGGCCCTGACAGCAACAGAAAGAATTTTAAAAATGATTATTATATTTTTTCCTGAAACACCCTGTTAATATTTTTCTCCACTTTTCAGTAAAGATTTTGTGGGGTTTAGAAGGATTCTGAAAGACCTATTTCAAATTCTATAAGTACACTTTCAAACTCAAAGAGAATTTTTAAAATCAGGAATGTGGTTACCAAACAAACATAAAAACAAAAATCAAAACTAAAAAATAATCACAAGGTGGTTCATATATTATATTTATTTAAACTCTTTAAATGTTTAATTTTCAGTACAAGAACAAGTCAGAAGACAAATACGTAAGTTTCACCAAATCACTTGGCAAATTCCTATTCGCCTCTGTATACTCAAATGTCTTTTTTTAAGAACAACCAAGAAGACCGAGTCCCAGACCAAAAGCAGCGCCAAACCAAAGACGTAAGTATAATAATCTTACTACCTATTAGTTTTATTGTTCTCATTTTATTTTATTTCAGGAGAAACAACCAGTCCAATAAGAGGTCAGCCTTCCTTATCGTTTCCTGTTGTCTTATAATATTGGTTTGATTCTTTTTTAGAACCCGCACGAATATCAACACAAGATTGGAACGTCCATGAGCGACTTGCAGAAGTAGAACATATTGACGCCTTATCCGCTAAAAACATAGTTAAGCTTTTCGACGATGAAAACACTATTCCATTCATTTGCCGCTACCGTCAAGATATGATTCATCGAAATATTACACCTAATAAGCTGCGTGCCATAAAAATTTCATATACAAATATTATCGAACTCCGAAAGAGAGCTGAAGCTATTATAAAAGAATTGGAGAAAGTGATACAAGTTGATAATGAAATCCGCACTCAAATATTGAGCGCTAAAACCTTCAAAGATCTCGAATATTTGGTGAGTTTGGAAAAAATCGTATAGAAATTGTTTCAGTAGATATTAGGTTTATTGTTATTTTGTTGCTGTTTTGCAATTGCAGAATTCTGTATACAGACCTTCCCGATTGAGTGCAAAATCCCTGGGCATTGATACTCATGCTTACCGCCTGCTTTTGGGTCAAAGTCCTGTTGTTCAATTGATTGAAATTGTTAACAACAGAAATCCCAGGTTGGACACAGTAGAGAAGGTAAAAATTGGATTGAGCCAAGTTATATCAGATCTTCTCTGCAAACATAGAGGCATTCTTGAAGAACTGCGGCAGCTGTGAGTTTTTATTTTTTGTTTTGTATTTCCAAATGAAAACATGTAAGAGCATGCTTCACTCAATTGACCATTTTTAGACAAAAAAGTCACCACATAGTCCTCAAATGTAACGAAGCTAAACTAGAGAACCCAGAGACAACGAAAGATGGCGATAATTTGAAACAATCCAAATATGAAACGTATTTCAAATTCGAAAACGACATTCGACATGTTAAACCACATCAGATTCTAGCCATTAATCGTGGAGAAAAATCGAAGTTCCTAAATGTACACGTTATCTTGCCAGAGAGTTTTAAGATGTCAATCAGGAGCTATATTTATTCTCAGTTTATGATCGGCGGAATTAAATATAATCTGAGAAATGAAATTTTCGACTTGGCTTTCGAAAAATGCTACGATGAAAAACGTAAATTTAAAGCAAACAAAAAATACTTAAAATCTATATAATCGTTCTTTTTTTGTTAATTTTCAGTTGTAACATTAGTTAGTAAGCAGGTTCGAGCTGAATTGACAGAAATAGGGAAAAACGACGCAATCGAATGCTTCGCTAAGAATCTGAAGCAACTGCTTTTGAAACCACCTCTTAAAGGAGAACGCATCTTGGGCATTGATCCAGGTTTTAGAAACGGCTGTAAATTGGCACTTATTTCAGAAACTTCTGATGTATTAGATGTTGGAGTTATGTTTCCACACAATAATAAACAAAATGATCAGGACAAATGGGGTATTAAACTAGCGAATATGCTTGCTAAACATAGGTGAGCTTAATATAATTTTTTTTTGTAAACAATGGGTGATATGCATAAAAGATAGTAAATGCTTTTACTTGAGAGTTTCTAAGTATTTACTTTTTTTGATATGCATAAAAATGCAGTAAATGCTGAAAATAAAGTATTTACTTTTGGCCACAGTACTCACTGTTTTCGGATGAACTTTTTGAGTAAATACTTTATTCTGTATGCATAAAAACTAGCAAATACTTTTTTTCTGTAGGAATTACTTCTTTTTTTCAAAGTCAAAGAAAAGCAACATGAACATTTCAAAGTACCTACTTTTTTTGCTTTAAACACATAACTATGTAGCCTCAAAAACATAAGGACATACTTACAGTCTTAACTCTATTCTCAAGAGATTCACGTCGCTGATATGAATTAAAATTAAGTTAGTGTTGACAGTACTGAAATGGCGGAATTTGTACGCGTTAGTTCGCCCACTCCTCCTACACTCATGAAACTCGCCCAAAATATTAAACTTGTCATGGCAACCAAGAATCAAAATAGTTCACATAAATATATTTGTTGTGGGGGTTTGTTTATTAAAGAGAGGGAAAATCTGGGAAGAAGTTGGAAGATTTGAACCCAAATTCCGATTTGGTGTAGTTGAGGTATATGGTATCCAAAGTATGGTATATGATTCAAGGACATTTTTTAACGCTGAATCTCATTAACAAAGTTATGATTCTTTTGCAGCAAAAATTTATTTTTGAAATCGTTTTTTCCGTGGAACAGGTCAAAATTTACCAGTCACCAAAAACACTATTAGAACAAAGATATTTGTATGACTATTTCGATTCTTGGTTGATGACAAGTTTAATATTTTTGGCATGTTTCATTCTACACTTGCCCCTCCCCCTTAAAAAAACACCCTTTCACAATGTATATTTTTAGGGACTTTCTTGATTCTTAGTTCGTATGACAAATGGAACATTTATTCCAAATTTCATTAGCATACCGTTATTTTCAAAGGGTTTTCGGTAATATTTTACCTGTTGTACCTGAAAAAAAGTCATCATTACATAAAAAGGACTATAACTATAAAAACAACCCTTAAAGCATGTATCATATGACTAGGTTGTACCAAAACAAATATTTTAGTTTAATAGACCTCCAAATTCTCTCGTCTGCACCTCTTCAACTGCATCTACACAAAAAGCCAATGCGGGGATTTCGGGGACTTTGGATATGTTATAGAGGTTGCAATTCTGCTTCGATTACAATTTTAATATTTATGAATTGAAAAAATTATTTGCTTACTAACCCGATAAGAAAAAAAAAGTATTTACTATCAATTTCCGATGAATTCTAGTAATTACTTGGATGAATTTAGTATTAACTGAAAGTATTTGCCAGTTAGTAAGTACTAAACATTATGCATATGGATTGAAGTAAATACTTTAAATTTAACCATTTGCTTAAAGTTATAGTATTTACTATTTTCTTTTACTCGTAGTAAATACTTCCGTTTTATGCATATCACCCAAAGTTAAATCAGAATCAGACGATTGAATGCGAAACACAGCTCTCAATAGTACAGGAACCAGAATTCATGTGCCAGGGCTGCTAGACATACAGTAAATACTTCATTTTATCAGAGCTAAGAATTTGTGGGTGTTTAATGAAGAAAAACTAGATCAAAACAAAGCAGAACAACACAAGCGTGTGTAAAATGTCAGAATAGAAAAGTGCAGCTGTGTGTTGCCTATCGGCTGTGAATTTTGAAATTTAAAAATGTTTGAATTGTTATTTTTTGGCATTAATTTTAAATTTTAATTTAATATCAATTCACACTTTTTACGTTCTTTTATGTTTTTTTTCTTCTTCCTCAGTAAGTTTTTCCTTATCCAGTTTCTCCAATAGGTATTTATCGGGGGTGGGCGAATATATGTAGGCTTCGTTCTCGTTGTAATATTTAAATGCGAATTCTGTTTTGGGTTTAAAACACACAGCTATTAAATTTATTTAGAAAATTTAGATTTTATTAACATTTGCATCAAACAGGCTTGACAAAAGGAATCCAAGTTTAATCGCCGAAATTAAATATTTTGGTAATACTTTTTTGTTTAATTCCTTTTAGTTGCAAAACAATTGCCCTGGGAGATGGAACTGCTTGTCGAGAAACGGAGCTCTGGCTTACTCAACTTTTTGAAAAGGGAATTCTGGATCGCAAAAATATTTGGTATGATATCGTTTCCGAACAAGGCACATCGGTTTACTCTTGCAGTGACCTTGCTAAAAAGGAATTCCCAAATCTTGATGTCAAACTTATCAGCGCTGGTAGGTCCATATTTATATTGTTTTGAAAAAGTTTTTAAAATATTGTTTTTTTTTTTCAGTTTCTATTGCACGTCGGCTGATTGATCCTTTAAGTGAATACGTCAAAGTTGAACCACGTCATCTTGGTGTTGGCATGTATCAGATGGATATAAATGAAAAACTCTTGTCAAAATCCCTCAACGAAGTTGTCTCAGAATGTGTTAGCTTTGTTGGAGTTGATATTAACACGGCCAGTTTAAGTGTACTTAGGTAAGTTCCACATTAAAGGCAAATATTCAAGAAATTAATTTAAATTTGTTCATTGAAGATACGTTGCTGGTCTAAATCACAAAAGTGCCGAGAATATAATTCATTATCGACAAAACATTGGACTTTTCCGTACTAGAAGGGACTTACTACGGGTCAAGACTATAGGGAAACCTACATTTCTGCAGTGCGCTGGGTAAGGAACCTTGCATTTTTCATATTGATAGTCTGTATTTTAATTTATGAGATTATTTACCATTTTTCAAAGCTTTATTCGTATTGAGCCAAAGAGTGTTGGTGGCAAACTAGATAATATGCTAGACTGCACCTGGGTACATCCAGAAAGCTATAATGTTGCAATGAAGTAAGTTTTATTATTGATTTTGGTTGTGAATTTCAAAATTAAAATCAAACCTATTTTTTATTTTATTACATTTGTATCAAAGCATAATAAAGCAATGCAACCTCGAAGTTAAAGACATTGGGAATCCAGGTTTTATTTCGGAAATAAAATCCTTTGTTCATTCCAATCAAATTGATGTTCTAGCCAATCATTTCGAAATTCCAGCTGCACGAGTAAGATTTAGCTTTCTTCAAAAAATTATTCTTTATTTCAGATTTTTATTTTATTTTATTTTTATATTATTTTAGCTGAAGATAGTATTGAAAGCACTTCAAAGGGAGCTACTTCAAGACTATAGACCCGATTTCGACAGAAAGGTCTTCATACAGGAAATCACAAAACTCGATGATTTATTCATAGGGCAGATTGTTACAGGTAAAACAATTTTAAAGTTCTCATTAGCTGTGTAATATTTTGAATGATATAATATTTTATTTTTTGTTTTTAACAGGCGAAGTAAGGAATATCGTATATTATGGAGCATTCGTTAACATTGGCCTTGGTATAGATGGGCTTATTCATAGAACTAAAATGAATGGGGTTAAGCTCAGTCTAGGTGATAGAGTATCTACATCGGTTATTGATCTCGATATGGTCCGAAAGCGTATATCACTAAGGCTAGATGAAGTGATAAGTTAAATAAAAATTTTATTGCTTCAAGAAAATGTATTATTTTAAGATTTAAGAAAATAATTTTGATAGAAAGTAGTCTATTTTTTTTTTTAATTTTGCTTATGTATTTCCTTTTAATATGTACTATTAAATGTTTTTTTCAAGATTTAATTCTTACTTTCATTTTAGTTTGAACTTTGCAAGATTATTATTGAGTTTTTCTTCCTTTAGATCGGAGTGTTTGCCGATCATCTTATTTAAATCAAACATGGCTTTTCAAACTGGGTTAAGAAATTTTCTAAACTTACTGAGTGTTTGGGAAGTTCAAGCAGCAACAGTTTGAATAGTAGTTCATTAATCCAAATACTGTCGAAAGCTTTTTCGATGTCAAACAAGCCGTTGTGGGAATTTTCTTTTTGTTGAGTTCGCGTGTAACGTAGCTGTGAAATCCCAGCAGTGGATGCATCATGTGTGTGCTTATTCCGAAAGCCTTAATGAAACTCCGGTGTCCGGTACGACATATTTTTCTCTGTAGGAAAGCTAAATTAAATCGTCGCGCCGCCGGTCGGTGTTATCGTTGTAGGTCCTGTGGGTGGTAGAATCTTTGGAGTTCTTTGCGAGACCTTTGCCGGTGAGCATTTGCTTGTGAGTGCTGGGGCAAGTTCGAATACCTGCCTCTGCTAAGGGAGTTTTCTGCCTGCCCAGGCGATTGTTGTTTGTTGACTGCTGCTTTAAATTAATGTTCTCATTGTTTTTTTTTCTCAAGCTCATTTTGTCGTATCTGATCTGAAACTAGGGAGCAAGTCAATCAATTGTAATCCTGTGATGCAATCGGTTTTACATCTAATCCACCAGATGATATCATGTGCCACACAAAATAAATTCTGGAGTTATGGAATGATGTTCTTTAAGTTGGAACCCACAAAGTACAAGTGTAGGAGAAAATTCAAGCTAATAAGTCCTATGACTCTATCTTCAATGGATGTAAAACCCTTTTGGTTAATTATACATACTATTTATTTATTTATTTATTTATGTAACATCTACAAGCAATCTTACAGCTAACAGATTATGGTTAAAAATAAATACTAATTTATATAACATTATTAAAATATAAATATAAATAAAAGACTAGCCTTAAAGGAATCTCTCGAAGAGCTTAAATCGATTAATTGACAAAATTCATTGAAATGTTTTAAAGCCCTAGAAATCGGCTCATTACTACCATAGCTGGTCCTATGGTATCGTAGAAAAAGGAAATCCCTCAAGCGAAATAATCTTGAAGGTGCATAAATTGGTATTAGAGAAAGCAGAGGAGGGCATTTAATATGATAGCATAGCACGTCCCTCACAAGCATTATATCATGAATGTTTCGCCTCGATTCCAGGGACTTGATTCCTAGTAATAGACATCTGGCTCTATAATCGGGGACAGAATTTCATTTCATTTTGAAAAATATAAATTTTGTGAAACACCTTTGGACTTTTTGGATGCGATTAGAAAAGGTCTTAAAAGTCGGATTGCATATAACATCTGCGTATTCAAGTATAGTAGCTAACAAGGGATGTATAAAGAGATAGCAAGGCATAGGGGTCAGAAAAATCCACGCAGTTTCGTTTAATAAAACCGACAAGTGAATTCGCTCTACCAACTATATAGTCAACATAACATTTAAAAGAAGAAGTCGAATCAAGCATTATACCAAGATCTTTGATATTTTCTAAACGGAAGAGTGTGTTAGACTCGATCAAGTAGTTAAAGTCAATGTGAGTGTTTGATTTAAAAAAAGAGATAACATTACATTTTTTTATATTTAACTTTAAATTATTTGAGTTACACCATTCAACCACCCGATTTATATCGGATTGAAGACGGTAACAGTCATCAACACTTTTTATCTCAAGAAATAATTTTAGATCATCCGCATATATGAGACACTGGGAGTGATTTATGACTAACGTAATGTCATTGATAAAGATATTAAAACGAAGAGGTCCAAAATGACTGCCCTGTGGAACACCAAATACATTCTATAGACCTCGATAGAAAGTTATCAATGACAACTTTTTGAGACCTACCTATGAGGTATGACGAAATCCAACTGAGGAACTTAGAGTGGAATCCAAATATCTCAAGCTTACGCAGCAGGGAGTGGTGGCTTACAGAATCAAAATCTTTGCTAAAATCTGTGTATACTGCATCAACCTGACCCCTTCCCTCAATAGAGTTAATTACATATGTTGAAAAAAGTGCCATATTTGTAGTGGTGGATGGCCCAGATACAAATCCATGTTGCACTTCAGATATGGATTCTTTAGTTAAAAATTCAATTTTATTTTTACTATACTCTCGAACAACTTGAGAATGGCTGAAAACTTTGAAATACCTCTATAGTTTTCTACTAAGTTCTTGGAACCAGATTTATGAATTGGCATAAGGTAAGATATTTTCCACATATCAAGAAAAATTCCTTCTGATAGGGACTTATTAAAAATGCAAAGCAGAGGATAACAAAGTGATGAAGCACAAGATTTTAGAAATATAGCTGGTATACCGTCAACTCCAGCATTTAATTTTGGTTTGAGCGATTTGAGTCCTGAAAGAACTTCATAACTACGTAACTGTAATGCACCGAGGCTTATTGGTGCTTCGCAACTAAGATAGCTTTACGTGGCCGGGAAGTCACCCCGACGGCACGACCCCCAACCTGGAGGACCAGACCCTTACAATATAACTCCAAGGGCGGGGAGCCGGATTAACCGCTCCTTATAGGCCTGAGCTCCGAATATGTCGTAGTAGCCCGTATAAGGTGGACACTGCTAACGGTGGATGAGAACGCGTTAGGCTGTTTCGAGAGGAAAATTCTCCGGGTGATTTTTGGTCCCATCTGCATAGATGGGGAATGGAGGAGAAGATACAACCACGAACTGTATGGGCTGTACAGCGACACCGACCTAGCCACAAAAGTGAAAAGCCAACGACTAAGATGGCTGGGTCACCTAGAGCGAATGGTCACCAATGCTCCGGCCCGGAAAGTCTTTGAATCCAACCCCGTGGGACAACGCAGTAGAGGTTTACAGCGTAAAAGGTGGCGCACGCAAGTGGAAGAGGACCTCAACCAACTTGGCGTGCGAAACTGGAGACAGCTAGCTAGAAACCGAGCCGGCTGGAAGAAACTTGTTGGTTGAGGCCCTGGTCCACCCCGGACTGTAGCGCCACCTTAAGTAAGTAAGTAAGTAACTGTAATGCACCAATATCAACCTTACTTGGTATATTGGGCATGCAGGGAAGATTATTCATACTAGGAATGGAGTAAACTGCTTGGAAAAAATCTGCAAAGAATTCGAGTATGCAAGTAATATTTGAAGTTTCGGTATTCCTGAAAGACATATTTTTAGGAAATCCGGTAGATTTTCTTTTCGCATTTACAAAAAACCAAAAAGAATTACTATTGCACTTGATGTTACTTTCAATATTCATGATATACCTAACCCCTATGAAGGAATTTTTTAAGAACAAGAAAATCTTTACGTAATTTACTAAAATAAGCATAATCTAACTCACTATTTGACCGTTTTTATTTATTAAAAGCGTTTAGATAATTGCTTATTGTACCACGGGAGATTTGGTAGTTGATTTGATTTCAACTGGTGGGCCAGAGGTATAAATTTGGACAAACTATCAAAAACTATTGACGAGAATCGCGTATACATTTGAAGAGTCCAAGGGAAAAACGGCTCAAGTCCACTTTTTGAAAAAATTAAACTAATGATGACATCTTATAGATTTGTATGGGTACTATATGATGTAGTATAGCTCTCTTCACATAGGATTTTGAAAGCTCGCAAAATAGTACACTTTTAAAAAAAACTTTTTTCCAAAAGTATCTTTTTTGCTCCAAAATTTAAACAAAGCGATATTAAAAAAAGAAAAACTTGTGAATAGACCTAGCGACACGTCAGGTAAATAATTAAAACAAAACAAAATTAGATTCTAACTACATCCGGTCGAGGTCCTGTCTAACAAATTGAATTGCAAAAACGGTCCAATGTCACGCTTTTGAAAATTATTTTATTTTTAAACTCTATTTTGAAAATCTGACCAGTTCCATTTTATATTAGACAAGTTGAAATCGCCAAAAAGACAAACATTATAAAATTCCGAACAAATATTATTAATAAATTCAATATTCATAACATGTTTTTCATATGTTTCGACACTACTATTTGGAGCAATATAACTAGTAATAAAGAATAAAGAAACATTATGTGTAGTAAATAAGTTAATAGAAACACAGTTTTGCTCAACATCCGAGTAAGGTAAAGTGACTTCTTTGCAATTAAGTGTTGACCGAACAGCTACCAATATTCCTCCTCCACGCTCATTTACATTATTACATCTGTCAAGTCTATAGACGTTGAATAGACGAGAGTCAAAGAGCTCAGAAGAAGATATGCCGGGATGTAACCAGGTTTTGACAATTATAATAACATCGTAATCCAGATGATTTGATAAAGTGGCTTTGGAGTACATCTTGTGGGCCTCAGAGAGCCCTCTGTTCTTGCGAGTTGTCTGGCTTGAACAAGAAGGGGCGAATTCTGACTCCATTCGGCCAAAAAGTATGGACATAGATTTTCTTAAACCATTCGAAGGGAACGCCGATCTTGAAATTAACAAATTTCAAATTTTGATCCGAATCATGTAGTTTTATTATGAACACTTCTTCACGTGTAAGGAAGCAAAATAGAAAATTCTTCAATTTGATGAAAAATTTTTCATTAGATGGATACCCACCTCGATTGGAGTAAATATTCCCAAGAAAATTATTTTAATTAAAAAAAAAAAAATAAATAAACTAGAAATTTCAAAGTTTGACTTTATTTTTGTACGAAAAAAATATCATTTTGGAATTCTTTATGATTTGCCATTAACTTAAATGTCATTTTATTTATTAATAATACATATACATTCATTACTATACAAAAAACATTAATTTATTAAAGGGCGTTCAATTGTTTTAAATACACTAAACTCATCTTTTATAATATAAAATTCTGTATCTTTTTGTTTATAACTTATTTATTAGAAACATATTTATTTCTTCATTTTGTGTGAAGCTATATTATTTAAAATGTACATTATCATAAAGATCATTAGGAATAAATAACATAAAAAAATATTCTAACTATACTTATACATAGGTATGTATATTTTTTTTTCTTCTTCATAATATACGAAAGTTATATATAATCGATTATTTATAAATACTAAATCTGCATGTTATAAATTGAAAACATGAAGCCAAGAGTATAGTATAATGCGTTTGACTTGATTTTGAAAATTTTGTAAGCAAAGCATACGAATAGTGCTTGTGTATAAAGCCGCGTCCAGATCAATAAAAATTTGCGTTGTGCGCCGTATTCGGCGCAAATATTTGTGTGAATGCAAAAAAATACGTCAATGTGGACGTCCGGACGCACACAAATTTTTGTGTCACATTCAACGCATGCTATCCGATTCCGATGGATTTTCGACGCACACGAAAAAATTTGCGGCGCACAGGGGCTTTGATGTGGACGACATAAAACATTTTAATGCAAACAGAGCACTCAAGCACGGCATACTACGCAAAAATTTATTTAAAAATTAATTTGAGTTTTCGGGGAAAATATTTGTGGCGAATACCAAATTCAAGGCGCACGGCGCACAACGTAAATTTTTACTGATCTGGACGCGGCTTAAGAGATTAAACAAACACAAAAAATGCATAGCTAATAATAATAAACATTTATAAACATATTTGCATAGATAAATTCACTGAATATTGATCAACAATAGAATAATAATTTTATAATTACGATTAAACTCAGATAGTCGAACTTAAAAATTAAAAGTTAACAGACATCCACACACATCCACACATACATTTTTAAACACACGCGCACATTTAAAAACAAAGTGCTATACAAGGACATTTTCCAACAGAGAGTTTGCGAAGAAGACGCATAGAAATTTTGCATTTTTGCGAGCGCATCGTCATTATGTTTCCGAAAATGAAACAAAATTTTGAAACGAACATCGATGGTTTTTTTGGTGCTTTTTGAAATCCTAAAAAAAAACATACATAATTATTTTTTTTATTTAGGTATTGTAATTTTTTCTTACCAAAAAGAAGTTAGTCGAAGTGAAGCCATGGCTGTTGGTAGAGAATCTTATTTCTTATCTTTTTTCCTGCAAAAGAAATCAATTTAAAATTTAATCATTTCTCTATTATATTTATGAATATATGTATGTACATAAATAATGATAAACATGTACGTAACTGTCTACTTTACAAACTCTAAGGAAAATAATTGAAACTAAAAACCAATTTATTAGTAAAAATAATAATAATAATAAAAAACTATTAAGATGCAAAATAAAACTAAGAAAGCTTTACAAATTAATATACAAGGTTTCAAAGCTTACCTTTGCCATCTTTAATGGGTGCCTAAAAACTGGAAGCGTTTTCAATATATTTTACAACTTTTTACAACTTAATATCAAAGTGGTTTTAAACACTTCGGAAATTTTGCGAAAAATTTAAATCGATTTGGTACTATGTTACAGTTAGTAGAGTGGGGTAAAAAGACGAGCTTAGCCTTATGTCTGCCAATTTTTGCCCAAAAATCTCTGGAACAAAGTTATTTTATCATTTTAGTATACTACTGGCTGTTTATACGGATATAAAAAATGCGTAGAACAGGTTTATCAACTCAGCTTTATCAAGCACTGTGATACCGTTTTTCTTAGAGGCCATTTTGGAGGAGCTTTTCATAACCTTGTTCCTGCGTACATCAACTGCACAACCATTGGAGAAGCGACTTTGAAAAACTTATTACTATTTTTGATGAAACAGATCAGGATAATTTCATATTAGTAGGCGATTTTAATGTAAGAACTGGTACGAAAGGAAGTGTAGATGTTCAGCTTGGGAATGAAAACCTAGTCCCCACAGTCAGAACTTCAAAGGATAACTGTTGTGATCGAAACTCAAATACGTTTACAGAGTTCTTAGAAGAGATTGGAGCATTCATTCTGAACGGAAGAGGATATGGAGACAGGTCTGGTGAATTTACTTTTGTAAGTATCAGAGGGTTTTCGGTTATCGACTACTGTTGTCCATCATACAGTTCTATTGATGCAATAAAAGACTTTAGAATAGGCTGTGAAACTTTCTCCGATCATATGCCACTCTTAGTAAGTCTTTCTACACAGGAAGTAATAGCGACCAATGATTCTATGAAACGTTTGCCAAAATTTAAGTGGTGCGATGACAGAAAAACCACATACTTATGCAGTCTAGAACAAAACATACCACAAAAACTCGATAGTACTAACAGTGGTGAAGATCTTTGTCTTGCAATTAAAGAATGTATTTACAGTGCTATTGGAGAAAATAATCGGCTTAACCTGAATTTCGTACCAAAGAAACCATGGTTCGATACTGTTTGTTTTAACGCTAGGAGGGATGTGTTGAAAAACTATAAAATGTACAGAAAACACAATATCGACGTTTATAAAAGATACTACAGAAAGTCGAACAAAAAATACAAAGCTTTATGTACGCTGAAACAACGCAACTATTATTTAAACATCTCAAGTCAACTGGCGTTAGGCAAAGCAACAAGTGATTGGTGGAAACTCGCTAAAATAATTCGCGGTAGAAATCAGACATAACATCATTTGAGTTTAGAATGCACTTCCAAAACCTACTCAATCCAATATTTCCTGCAGTAAAATCATACGAATATACCTTAAATACAGATATCCATATACCTTTGCTTGATGAAGACGTCAAAATGGATGAAGTTCAATCTGCTATCGCATCAGCAAATGATAACAAAGGCACTGGGATCGATGGTATTCCTTTCGAATTCTATAAAAACGCTTCCCCTAATTTAATCAAAGAAATTCATCAACTATTTTGTACAGGAACCATTCCGGATTCTTTTAAAAGGTCAATAATATTTCCACTTTTCAAGAAAGAGAACCCTAAAGTGCCATTCATATGAGCTGCGAATAGCGAACTGCGAATTGCGAATGGTCGCGAGTTTTGACATTTATTTCACATGAGTGGTCGCCGACAGATGCGAATTGCCAACAAAATAAACCAGTAAAATGAGTGCTAAACAAAATTTGAGGTTAAATTCGAGCGAATTTTTCGTTCGCAGAATTGTGGAATGCGTCCTGATGTTGTGGATTGCGAATAAGTGTTTGGCAGTTCGCGGAAAATATCTCATTGGTCGCGTAGAAAATATTAAAATACTAAATTTAACAATTTAAACTAATTTTTGTTCGTATTTTCTTTTTAAAATTGTAGATAGGGTCGTTTATTCACTTTGTCAAAAAGTAAAAACACTAATTTGTTGATTTTTGCGCTTGGAATTGCCTAAACAAATTTATTCGCATTCGCAGTTCGCAGCTCATGTGAAAGGCACTTAACCTAGCCAACTACCGTGGTCTGTCTTATGGACACTATATACAAGCTGTTCAAAACACTTAACTGACTTAATCGATGGGTCGAAGAAAATCTGATTTTGAATGAATTCCAAGCTTCATACAGGCAAAATACTCCACTGTAGACCAAATTTTCAATCTCTCCTGCCTCATAAAACTACAACTCAATCAAAAAAATAAACTCTATGCGTTTTTCATCGATTTAAAATCTGCTTTTGACAGTATAAACAGAGACGCATTATGCCACAAACTGACACTTTTGGGAATGTCCACAAAAATGCTCTCCATCCTAAAGGCTCTCTATCACAACAACATTGCAACAGTATAGAATGGAACAAACATCAGCGACTGCTTTCCTATCAATCAAGGTGTAAAACAAGGATGCGTTTTCAGTGCTCTGCTATTTATCCTGTTCTTGAATGACCTCGACTCTGATCTACCGGGTGGAGTAACTGTTGAAGGCATATCAGTAAAAGTCTTACTTTATGCCGACGATATTGTTCTTCTCTCTGATAATCCCACTTCCTTGCAAGCAATGATGAATAGCTTCGCAAATTATTGTTCTAAATGGAATCTGCTTGTGAACTTAAGAAAATCAGAAGTAGTAATTTTTCGAAACGGTGGATGCCGGGCAGCTGAAGAAAAAGGGACTTTTAACAACGATGAAATCAAAATATTACCTTGGAGTAACTTTGACTTACAATATGTCGTGGACAGAGCATCTTACGCAGAGACTCGTGATGTCTAAAAACTCAATAAATGCTACCTGGTCAAACTTCATCAAAAACAAGAACATACAGCACTCAGCTAATCACAAAATATATGAAGCGGCTTCCAAATCAGTGATGAATTACTGCGCGAAAGTTTGGGGTTATTCCGAACATAACGAAGTCGTTTTTCCTTACCTAGTAACACACCAAATTACGCGCTTAATCTAGAAGCAGGACATCCAAAAGCCTTCCTTTCAACACTCGAACTCCATTTCAAATACATTCAAAGAGTTAGCACCCTTCCCGAAAACAGATTACCGAGAAAATTTTCAGATGTCATTGTAAGAAATCGGATTTACTGGGCAAATGAGTGGTCAGAACTCTTTAATGAGGTCAACGTTGAGTTTAACTGGTCAATAAAGTCTGAGTGGAAAGCCTTGCATGAAGAAACTTGCACAAAACTTATAGAAAAACATTGTAGTCCAGTAAATAGAGGTACAAATAGGGGGGTTACCCTACAAAAGGTCGGGTAGTTCTAAATTTTTGATATGTTATATGGTATGGTTGGTAGATGAAAATTCCAAATTTCCACAACCACGCCCCCTCCGCCCCCTTCAGAATCCTGGAAAAACTACAAAAAATCGGCACTTTTTTCAGTATTTTGCTTATAACTTCTTTCGGGTATATTTTTACGGAAAAAAGCATGAGGCAAATTTGTAGAAAATAAAATTTCCTACAAATATGGCCTAGAAAGCATTTTTGTACAACCGATACATTCGGCGCTATGGAGCTCCCAAAAAAGGTTAAAATTTCGTAATTTGTAAGATTTTCAGTTTATTCCCTCTTTACAGCACAATAACTCCTTAACCATCAAGTTTAGGGCAAAACTTGTCATAATCAATCTTATAGATAATTTAATTGGCTACTAATTTCATGTAGCTACAGTCGACGCCCTCTAAGTAGAACTCCCCATAAGTCGAATGTCCCTCTAACAAGAATTTTTTCACCATGTTTGTTGTATACTCCTCTCAAATTTCCAAATTAATTTTTTTATCTCTAAATCGAAGTTTTGCAAAACTCTCTCTTACTCGAAGATTTCGACTTAGAGGAAGTCGACTATATTTTAATTTTGTGACCAATGCAATCGAGAATTGGGTGAGTTTTGAGAAATTGCTTTTTATTCAAACGTTTTTACGAACTCAATTTCTTTTCTATCTGTTTTATTCTGTACTGTAGTGTACTGGAATCCCGTATAGAAATTTTATTACCGATTTGTCTAACCACCTAAATCGATTGAAGTATACTTAGGAGAGTCAGAAAACTTGGATAGACATCACAATATTCTGAACCCGGTGTTTTAGACGCTATTTTTTGGAGGCAGTGCCCAAAATTCCATTAAAAACTAAACTACTAGGTATAGGTAATGGTTTTGATGAAATTCATAGACATGATAATTGACGAGATGAAAAACCAATACAATTAATTTCCACCCACTGCCGCTCCCACTTTTTTAAAACATAATATTTTCGGAAAAAATTATAAAAATTCGGGTGTTGTTCAGATGACCCATGAAGGGCCGAAACCACAAGTGCTCTGGTGATGGCTTACCCTCTGAACCAGAGGTTCGATCTTCTTTATTGCCTTCAACTTGGGATTCATAAACTCAAAAGGCTGGACCATTGTTTCCTATTCGCACAATCTAGTTTAGTCAAGTCGACGTATTTTGACTTTTTGGACTACATTGTTTTCGTGCTTTCGTTTTTGTGCCTTCTCCTCCAAAAATCCGTCGAATAATACGAGTATTACTTGCGAAAGGGCCCAGTATCAGTTTTCATTTCTGATTTTCATCATCCGAGAGTAGGAGTGTCTTGAGCGTAAGAAGAGTGTTGAACCTTTTTGACACACATAGATTTATAGCAGTGGTTTCCAAAAGTATTTTTTCGTTGAATATACACATATATGTGGCATCCGTGGAGTGAATATGAGTATTGACTCCAAGGTAAATGAAATTCTAAGCAACTTCGAAGCTGCTGCTAATAAGATAGTTGTTTTGGCCTGTTCTTCAATCACCATGAAGAACTCTATAAAGACCCAATGAAACACAAGGTAGGGCATTCTGTGTTAACAGCTGCTGTATGCACTATCTGTTCCCAGAAGAAGATTAAAAAAGACAAAAATAATATCGCATTTCCTCGCCAAGTGCACTGTACATGCTTTGAACAGTTCGGAGAAGCTATTCTCTAGTTGCACATTGCATTTGGCATATTACACCTTGTGTTTTATAATGTCACGAGATACTGCTCTTTTTTCTCGAGATCTCGAGCTCATTTATCGCTATATAGCGCTACTGACGATTAATATTCTTCCATAAGCGGTCTTGAAGCCAATGCAGAAACTGTGTGTCTCGACTTTAAGTTCACACACTTAGACCAAAGTTGGCCCGTTGTGATACCACATGAATCTTGAAAAATCTTCCTCACTCGTGAAACCATTTAGAGCTCCTGACGAAGCGTGCAAGGCTGTAAATGTCTTTGCTTGCCAGATCACTAGGATCGTTATAGATAGATAGATAGATAGATAGATAAATAATTTTATTTCCGAAATAATTTTACAAAAACATAGCTTTGCTGGTAGTTCAAATTAAATATGACAATAACTTATAAAAGTTGCCTGTCAGGTATAAAAAGTTTACTAATTAAATATGAGCTTTTTTTATTTTAAATAAATTCATTAAGTATTTGGCAGCGATATTTCAGTGCGGACTTTAAAAATTGATATAGGTTACGATAGTATTTTCCATTTAATACATCAAGAAACAGGGGCCTGTTTAACTCATAGCTTCCTAGAAATTTCATCCGGTAACCCTTGAATATAGGACAAACTCCGATAAAATGAAAGGTATTCTCCGCTGCATCAAGATTGCAGATTGTACACAAGCCTGTAGTGTTGGTTTGAAAAGCTCTAGCGTTAAGATTCAACAGTCCGTTACGTGCTCTTAATACTAGACTGATCATTTCTTGAGGGAACGCATCGTGAAAGTAGTTTGGGATATCACAGTAAGATAAGTTGCAGTACTCGTCGTGGAACTGCGATTGCCGTGCGTTACTGACAAAGATACTCCAATGTTTCTCCTTGAGGTTCGCTAAGAGAACATTTTGTGCGCTGTACAGCTCCGGCATGGTTAACGTGAAAGAAAATTCGATTGAAGCCTCCGAAAAAAGCGCCATCCATTCGTTAGCCCAGTAAATATTCTTTCTAATAACAATTTCCGAAAGGATCCTGGGAAGTCTGTTACTAGGTAGCTTCATAACTCTGGCTATAAATTCAAAGTGCAATTTGAGGGTAGTCAAAAATGTTTTTGGTAATCCTGTCTCTATGTGAAGTACATAATTTGGAGTATTATCCGGAAGCAGAAAACTTCTTTTCAGGAAGAAACGTTGAAGCTTTTCTACTTGGACGTGTTCCTTAAATCCCCACACTTGGGCAGAGTACAGCATTATTGCTCTGGAAGCGGCATCATATATCCTGAATTTTGCTGAATGACAAACCGAATTGTTTCTTATCAACTTGGACCATGTTGAATTGATGGAATTTTTGGACGAAGTGAGTCTGTTGTTGAGGTGCTCCGTCCAAGACATATTGAAATTAAAAATAACTCCAAGATATTTGAAATGGTTGGATACTATTATTTCAGAACCATTAAAAAACCACTTTTCATTGGCTGCACGTCTTCCTCCGTTGCGAAAAATAACAATTTCCGATTTATCCAGATTGACTGTCAGGTCCCATTTGAGGCAATAGGAGTGGAAACTGTCTATAAGACGCTGCAGTTTGGCAGAATTGTCAGACAGAAGCACTATGTCATCGGCATACAAAAGAACGTTGATCCTTAGTCCCTCTGTAACTATACCAGTTGGTAGCTCAGCATGTAAGTCATTCAAGAAAAGAATGAAAAGTAGCGCACTAAGTACACACCCTTGTTTGACGCCTTTGTTCGTTGGGAAGAAGTCGGTCCTCTGTTTACCATCCCAAACAGCTGCAGTGGTATCCTGGTACATCGATCTCAATACCTTATCTATTTTTGTGGAAATACCCAATGTAGTTAGCTTATGAAAGAGAGCATTTCTATTCACGTTGTCAAAAGCTGCTTTAAGATCAATAAAAAAGGCATAAAGTTTTTTCTTTTGACTTAGCTGCAACTGAATGAGGCATGTTAGGTTGTAAATCTGGTCGATAGAGGAGTAATGATTCCGGTATGCAGCTTGAAATTCATTAAGGATGTTGTTATCTTCAATCCATCTAGTGAGTCTTTTTAGCAGAACGGATGTAAAAATTTTGTAGAGTGTATCTAGAAAAGACAATCCACGATAATTTGTTACCACGTTGGCATCACCTTTTTTCAATAAGGGAAATATAATTGACTTTTTGAATGAAGCGGGAATTAATGCATTTTCAAAAATATCACAAAATAATATGTGAATTTCATCAAGGAGTAATGGAGTTGCATTCTTGTAGAACTCGGATAGTATTCCGTCCATACCAGGAGCTTTATTATTCTTCGATTCTGCAATTGCTAGAATGATTTCATCCCTCTCTATAGCACGATCCAACAGTGGTTCATTGATATCAGGCAGTTCCGGAAACGATAATGTAATCGATACATCATTTACAGTAAGTGCATTGCAAAAATAAGATTTAAAGTCGTCGGCTATTAGTACTGTATTTGTAATTTGAGTATCTCCTCGTAATTCTTTGGCAAGTTTCCACCATTCCTTTGTTGAGTTGACTAGCTGAAGTTTCCTGGCAATATGTTGATAGTATTCCCGTTTCTTCAATGTGCATAAACTTTTGTATTGTTTTTTTGCAGAATTGTATTTGATACGAAAAACATCAAGGTTATATTTTCTAAAAGTTTTAAGATGCTTAAAAGTTATAGTAGTAATCTCCTAAATGGAGCCAACGTCTGTGGGAAAGAGCAGGGCAAGTACAGAGAAGGTGAGGAATCGATTCTTCCTCCTCCTCGTCCATACAGCTTCTGCAAAAATCATTTAAAAGTACGCCAAGTCGCTTTGCGAGCCTGCCTATTAAACAGTGCCCCGTTATGACACCTACAATGCTGATGTGCAGTCTCCTTAGAGATATTAAACACTTGGAGTGCTTTAAGTCAAGGCTTGGCCAAATTTGTTTTGTCGCCAAACAAGTAGTGATGATGTCCCACCTAATGTTTGTTCTCTCCAAGGCATCTTGCTTCAGCAAAAGCTTACACGTAGCTATGGGTATACCAATATTTAGCTTTTCAGGTAAAATTGGTAGTATTGTTCCACTTCTAGTGAGCTCATCAGCTTTACAATTACCTGGAATGTCACTATAACCCGGCACCCAACAGAGGTGAATATTAAACTGTTGCGCTATCTCCAGCAGAGATGATCGACAGTTAAGGACTGTTTTAGAGTTTGTAGAGACAGAGTCCAGGGATTTAATAGCAGCTTGGCTTGGCGGAGCAGATGCAAATATCCGAGGTTGATATCACGTTTTCTTTGAGCCAAGATAGTACTTCTTTTATCGCTAGAACTTCCACCTGGAATACGCTACAGTTATTAGGAAAACGGAATGAGAGACTTAAATTTAGTCTATCAGAGTACACACCTCCACCAACTTCATTGCCGGTCTTCGATCCGTTGGTGTAGAAGTGAATTGATTGATCTTTTTAGAACTCCACATCCTCCCAGGTGGATCTGGAAGGTATGGTTACTTCAAAGTTTTTATCCCATGTAGTGGGATTGTGTAGTCAGTGTTAACCAATTGTATTGGTCACAAAATGAAGATACAGTCGACTCCCTCTAAGTTGAATTCTCACAGGATATCAAAATTATTTCAAGTTAAAGAGTTTTGCAAAAAGTTGATTTAGAGAGAAATAAATAAGTTTGGAAATTTGAGAGGAGTATACAACAAACATAGTGAACAAATTCTTCTTAGAGGGAAAATCGACTGAGGGGAGTTCTACTTAGAGGGCGTCGACTGTAGTTACATTTAATTGGTAGCCAATTAAATTATCTACAAGATTGATTATGACAAATTTTACCCTAAACTTGACGGTTAAGGAGTTATTGTGTTGTAAAGAGGGAATAAACTGAAAATCTTACAAAATACTAAATTTTAGCCCTTTTTGGGAGCTTAATAGTGCCGATTGTAGTGGTTGTACAAAACTACTTTTTAGATCATATTTATAGGAAATTTTATTGTCTTCAAATTTGCCTCATGCTTTTTTCCGTAAAAATATACCGGAAAGAAGTTATAAGCGAAAAACTGAAAAAATTGCCGATTTTTTGTAGTTTTTCCAGGATTCTGAAGGGGGCGGAGGGGGCGTGGTTGTGGAATTTTGGATTTTTCATGTACCAACCATACCATATAACATATCAAAAATTTAGAACTACCCGACCTTTTGTAGGGTAAAACCTCTCTATTTACTGGACTATTGGACGGAACATACAAATAGAGCGCTTCAACCACGACGAGTATTGTAACCTGAAATATGCCGAGGTGCCAAACTATTTCGAAGACAGTAACTCACGCGAGATGATTAACATGGTGGTAAAGTCCAGGTGCGGATTGCTCAATCTCAATGCAAGAGTGTTTAGAAGAGATTCAATAGGCATTTGTACGATCTGTAACCTTGATGCTACTGAAAATACATATCACTTTGTTGGAGTGTACCAATGTTTTCGGACATACAGAAGACAATTCCTGGGAAGTGAAAGCCTTAACCGTGAACAGTTTCTCGAAATTCTCAACGGACAAAACTTAGTCAACTTTACAATTTCTTAAAATACGCTCTAAGATATCGAAACCTAGGGCCTTATTGCGAGAGTCTATTCGAAAAAAGTCTATTCGACTTTTTTCTATTCTATTAAACTCTAAACTGGTATTGCCTTACACAGTAGAATATTGTTATAGAATCGAAATGTCAATTGAAATGTCAAATCTGTGTTAATATATATGTATATATTTTGAAAATAATAAACTTATTTTCAACGAATCTTTGGCAATTTTTTTTGCGATAAGCAGGTTGCACTAATAGTTTGGGAGGCGACCAGAAGATTACATATTGTCTCATCGCAGCCACACAAAAAGAGGATGCCAATCGATAGGATATCGACGTCTAAACGTTTACAAGACTACAAACTGGTCGGAAGCTTTATCTGGTGGCAATGGTTAGAAAATGCACTTTTCGGGTTGCATTTTCGGCTAAGTGTACCTATAAAGCAACTTCTATAAATGTGGTATTATATGAAAGATAAGACTGTTCTCTATCTACACGATACTAATGGTCGGACGGACTCTTTTTGGCTGTTGCGACAGTTCAAACCATTTTTATAAAAAATGTCCTTTTTAACATTGCGATTTTTATTAGGGAAAATCACATGAAATAGTTAAGAAAGAAGAATTTACCATTTTTTTTGTTCATTTTTATCAAAGTATTAAGATAATCCCTAATTTTACAAAGGTGGTCGGATTCGTAGCAAAATCAATAAAAGTCTGTCCGGACATTGGTATCGTAGAGGACAGTTTAAGCATTTATTTTCATTTGATACCACATTTATAGAAGTTTCTTATATTACAGATACACACAGCAAAAATGCAATCTGAAAAGTGCATTTTCTAACCATTGCAACCAGGTAAAGCTTGTCCGACCAGTAGTTTTTTAAATGTTTGGACCAAAGCTTTCGGTTGGTATCCTCTTTTTGCGTGGCTGAATTTGTCTTTGGTTTGAGCTATTGGATTGTGCCGCCAACCACCATGCTTGTCAAAAAGTTAAAGGGTAGAGTTTACTGCATTTTGAGACTTTATTCCACTTTTACTTGCTTATCTTAATCCATTTTTTTCTTAAACTATCCTATCATCAGAAGAAAGTCGATCAGGAATTATTATTGATAGAAATAAAAATTCTATCAAGTAGAAAAAAATCTATTCAAATAGAGATTCATAATACCGACAGTAGACTTTAAGTCTATTCGACTTTAATTCTATTCTGAATAGACTCGCAATAAGCCCCCTAATTATAAAAGAATATTCTTAAAATTAAAAATCAATTGTTAAGTTTTAATGTATTTATTAAACACTTTAACCTGACAGACAACTTAAAAAGTTGGCCGTTTTCGAAAACGTCATCTGCGTCAAAAATGCATTTGCAGAATGTTCTTAAACGCAAACTCCAAGTCTTCTGTTCGAAAACGCAAATACAAATTTTACTGCATTAGCATTGTGTTCGATAATGCAGCTTGCCAAAGTCAAATGTTCGAAAACATTATCTGCGGTGCAGCTGTGCAGTAAAAAAAATCGGGTTGAAGAACAAAATATTTAAAAGCCAGAGAGCGTGTTTGTAAACGTCAAATGCGTTTGCAAGTAAATAGATTGACGTTGATCAAACTGACTTTGTGCAAGCAGGGGGCCTATTCTGAAAAGCGCGGCGGATCGTTTTCAATGGCGGATTTGCATTTTCCTATTCTGAAAAGCGATTCGCTTTTCATTCGACCGCATATGGAAAGCGAAAGCGCTTTCCAACTAAATGTCATTCTGTCAGTACGTTTTGAAAGCGATAGATGTGAAGCTGACGAACTAGTGACGGATCGAAGCAAAATATAAATAATTACATACAAAATGTTTTGTTTCTCAAATTAAAATGTTCTTTGATTGTTCTGTAATTTTTTTGGGATTTTTTTTTTCAAATAAAAGTGTGTTTTGATTTTATGTCATTTCGTGTTTGAAAACGATAGGTATTTAGGGGACGGATTGTTGGCGGATTGAAAGAAAGTGCAATTACGAGTGTTAAATTATGTTTAAATATTTTTCACCTCATTCTTAGCAAAGCATTTAAAAACATACTTATGGAGTCCAACGAATTGTTTTATTTTTTAGACAAGTGCAACAAATCGCAAAATTATGAATTAAAATACTTTTTGCATAAATAGAAAAAAAAATGTTTTGCTGACACGGTCCTTCTGTCATATTCTTGGAAACAGATGATATTTTAATGAGAGAGTGGAAGTGAAAATGGGAGTGGCCTGGAATTATTTGGAATTTAAATGAGAAAACTGGAATTATTTGGAACTCAAATGAGAAAACGGGAATGATCGTTTTTGTTCATTTTCGCTTTTGGGAATAACCCAAAGCGAAGACGGTCGAAATTGAGGTATCGCTTTCAATTCGATCCGCCGCGCTTTCTAGAATAGGCCCCCAGGACGGTTGCATATTTGACGATCGCAGTACCTGCGTTAAAAAATGATGATCATTTGACGATCAAATTGACTTTGATTTGACGTTTTCGAAAACGGCCGTTATTGTAATTTAATTTAAGTTTAATATAATGAAAACCAAGCCTTTGTAAAAACTTTCTGAAATAAAAATTTTGTATCTATCTATCTACTACTAACTAAAGGGTTTTCCAATAAGGGCTAGTCGATGTTGAAATCGAATAAAAAACAAGCTGTGTGCGAAGTATGTATTAACGAAATAATTTTTTATTTGAAAGGCTATGTATGCCATTATGTGTGAAATATTACATCGTTCAAATGTTGTATTCTATCCTCAATCCCCCGGGATAAATTTCTGTCCACACAAAAATTTTATAAAATGACAGCCAAGTTCTCCTTAAATATTTATTTCTGATACAAATAAATTCCTCTTTCGAGCATCATTCACGTTCCCACTTTTCGAGGAAACATGGAAATTTTATTCACAATAGATCCAAATGACTTTTTTTTTTTCAGAATTTTGCAATGCATTTTTACCATTTAGACTTCCTATAGCAATGGTTTCTTTTTTCAACGTCAAAGAAAATCTAGTTAATGTGAGAAGTAAACGAACAAGATTGTTAAATCTTTTTGGCGAAATCCAAAACATATTTGGGTTCGGTCTTCGTTGTGAAAACCAAACAAGAGCTCATTTAGAAATAAATCGTCAACTAAACAAACACAAGTCATGATTATTATTGTTTAATGCCAACTGTTCGTAATGTGTATATTTAAGAATTCAATATATTTAATGTAAATTTTACAATAAATGCAAAGTCATTTTTTCTTTTTACTTTTCTAACTTTCCCATTATAATATATTAGATATATTCTTTCCTTAGTTTTTATTTTTCTTTAATTTGTATGTTTATGCTTTCATGTTTTTTTTTTTTGTTTAGTAAATCTCTTGTTTGATGATTTTTTGTTTTTAAACTTAATATTTAACTTTTATTTTGGAAAATATAGAAACATACGAATATTTAAATTACTGAAATTTTTTTTATAAACTTTCAGAATAATTTATTTATATTTTTTTGTTGTTTATTTTATAACTACTCTAACTATTTTGTTTTCTACTGTTAATTCTAACACTTTCTTAATTGTACAGTTTTATAATTTTAATTAAAGAATTCATTGCAAGTAGTGGTTTTATATTTCTACATACAGTTACTTTTGTGTTTTTTTTATTAATATTATTATTATTTTGTTTAACTATGCAGTGAGTGTTGCATAGAACTGTAGTGTGTGTTTTTGTTTTCTTGAATAGTCTCTTAACATAAAACGCTTAGATTAGTAATTATGTTCTCTTTTCACAGCCCTAACTATATATTTATATTACAAATCTATTTTCTTTTTTTTATTAATTTTTAATTCTTGATCACCTATCGAAACGAAATGAAAAAAGTGTGCTTAATATTTATGTTCTATAACATTTCACTTTTGTTATATTGCTTATAAAAGAAATAAGTTCCTATAATTTTTTTATAAGTACCTATTTATAGCAAGAAACCAAAAAAATGTTTGAATTAAAATCCGTTTTACATTGCTACTGTTATAATTAATGTTTAATTTGTAATTCAATAACAGATTGATTATAGCGTGGGTTCGTTTAAACTTTGTTTTTATCAATTATTATGTATTAACACTTTTTTCTGTTTAACATTATTTTTTTTTTTGTTCGCCTTAAAAATTACTTCGTTATAATGTGAGTGCTGATTTTTTTTTATTAAACTATTATTATGGTGAGTTTGGCAATATTTCAATTCGATTTCCAGATATGATTGGTGTGTTTTCGGGGTTGTTTTGGGAATTTTGTAGAATTTGGAAGATGATGTATCTAGAATAGAGTTCAGTTGGTGTTGTTTTTTTTTTTTTTGTAAAAAAAAGTCTGATAGAATTTTTGTATCTGTTTTTTTTTTTTTAATTTTACTTTTCGTTTGCCGATGATAGCACGATTCAATGAATACTTTTGGGGACTGTTTGTAGGGCTCAAGACCCATCAAAGCTAAAATAAAAATATTTCGAATATGAAATAAAAAAAAAATAAACAATTAGCATTTTAGAATAATATAATGATGACGTGTAGTATCTTTGGGAATTTAAATCAAAATACAAACATAGATACAATTTTTTATTATAATGCTCGGTTTCCCCAAAAGATTTAGATTTGTTATTTTTGTTTAATCAATATTAGCATAAAGCACTCTTAAGCGACGGGTTTAGCCATGGAAGTTTTGAAAATTAATTAAATATAAACGAATATAAAACGTGTATCTCTAGTGTTGATAAGGGTGTTTGAAAGTAAATTATCATGAATAGAATTGATAAAAAAAAACAAATAAATTAATAAATAAATAACTAATACACGCTTCATTGATTGTGAGTTTAATAATATTATACACATACATAAATTGGTTGTGTGCAGAGTGCCTATGTGCTATTCAATTATTTTTTTTGCTATTCAAGACCTCATCAATGCACCCTTATTATACTGTTATCCGATTGTCGTTTAACTAAAACGATAAAACTCACGAGTCACGCATGCGTTTATTCATAGCTAAAACTTTAAGTTCAATGTTCTCTATGCTCTTCACCATTTCTACCAACCAAAATTGATAACTTTTTAAAAGGGAACGGATTTGGATCTTACTGTGGATCTCCGGTGCTTAATATGGCCCGGATAAAAAATTTGTCACCGGTATTAATTACACATTTGTTATCGATAGCTTATGGAAACTCTGTATTCTCCCTGTGGCGTTCCCCCCCCCTCCCCCCATGTTCTTTTTTCGTTCAATTTCTCTTTTTCATTTTTTCGGAGATTACTGAGATGGTAACTTTTTAGATTCATGCTACATACCTACCTATGATTGTTACTGAACTCTTATTGAGACACCCTTTACATTGAATTCTGCGAACAACAGGGGTTTCTTTTCTGAACGCAGCATACAAAATTTTCAAAGCCTTAATGGGTAAACACCGGGATATTCTACCATCGATGAAAAAAAAGTATTGTTGATTCTTTTCTCGCAAAGGAATACAAATACATATTTTTCAAACGAGTTATATTTGCATGTAATTTTTGAAAAAAATAATTAAAAATAACAAAAACAATTTTTTAATTAGACCGAGTGATTTTTTTTTCAAAAACTTTAGACGAATATAACCCAATTGGAAATTTTAATTAAAGAATAGACTTTTCGCTTTCAAATGAGCTATAAAATACTGTTGTAAGCTTTTCCGTTGTTTTTTAGCAATTTTTTTTGCATTTGAAGTGCTTTTATTATAAAAGTGCCCCTCCTCCCTAAACGGTAAGAGATTGACCCCCCTCCTAAGATAATAAAATACTTTTTTTGTGTCCTTATACAAGTATCCGTTACATTTTTTGCAGCACCGTACGAATCGTAAGGAATTATTGGCTGTATGTTGGTAACTTTGTTACACTGTATCTAAGACATTTTTGGTTTCACAGAAAATCTGAATATACAAAAATGAAGGAAATTCAATAAACTTTTTTTTCAAAACACTTTTTCAAATTTTAAGAGTAAGAGCAAACATATATAAAAAAGCCAGACATACTAAAATGACTTCTCGAAAACGTTGCTAGCTCTTGACTATAAGGTACATGGAAAAATAGCTTAAAGTGCCTCTACACTATCCCACAAAGTATTAACACATGTCAGAATAAAGTGGGAAGAAATTTCATACGACTGCCAAATTTGTGTGATGTAAATGACTTTCATATTTTTCTTCCACACTTGCATCAAAAAATCTGTTTCACCATAACCTCAAATGCCCAAGTGGGATAGAAAGTGTGATGGTTTTAGAACCGATCGTAAATATTTTCATGTATTAACACATGTCAAATCGTGTCGGATGCGCTGTCAAGTTGTGTGTGATGAAATTTCATATTTTGTTTCCACACTATTATACATGATTTCTTCCCACTTTTTTGACATGTATTAATACTCAGGGGGATAGTGTGGAACGACCATTAAACAATACAATCTTTTGTAACAACAACTACATTATTTGTATTTTAGGTTTGAATTGTTTGTAGTCCTGACTTGTATGCATATACTGTATATACCAATCAGCCTCTCATTATAATTAACTAACAAGTCTAAGTCCCCTATTACACGATGATTCTTTGATGCTCTTCAAATTTTTATGAGTGGGAAGGAGAAAAAAGATCTGATTTCACCTATGCACCCATTGAATTTTGAAAAGAGTCAGACGCAGAAATCTTCGTGTAATAGGAGACTAACTAACTAAATTTCCTACCAAAAAGACGTGCGATGTTCCTTTTGAGGCCTCTAGTTCGATTTCTTCAGGAGACCCTCAACAGGCAGAGGCAGTTGCACTGCAGCGAAATGCAGAAACATCGTTCTGAGACTCCCAGATGGATCCACTATAACTGCCAAACGGAACGTCAAGTATCTGGGAATCCACTTCAATGAGTTGCTTAGGTTCAACCCGCACTCAAGAAGTGTACTCAAAAGAGCCAGCTGGGTCTTCCACCGTTTCCCCTGATGAGAAAAAGAACCGGACTAGGTCAACAGACGAAAATACTGATGTAGGGGAAAACAGGGTGGATTCGTACAGCGGGAGCATTCGTACAGTTGTCATATCTACACTATCGAACATGTTGCGCAAGCTGTGTTTGTGGGTGAGAGAGGTCGGTTCATGTGTGTATACTAACAGCTAACCGCGACCTCAGTTTAGCGGAGACATTTTTTGTGACAAGTCGATAAGTTTTTTCGGTTCATGAAAGTAATTTTTTGATTCATCTTTAATATTTTGTTTTCATAAAAAGTTTTGCTCGTATAGTTTCAATTTATTATAAGTAGTGTTGAATAATTGTCTTTAATTAATATATTGACATTGATTTTGTGAAAATAACAATTATTTGTTATTATTTTGAACATTTTTTATTAATTGTGTTGTTGGGGTACCTTCGTACGGGTATGAGTGGGGTAGATTCGTACTGTACGAATGAAGGAACAGTGTACTTATCAGACGTAGTCTGTGTTTTGCCGCCGCCTAAATCAGCTTGCACAGCAAGAACTGCTTCAATACAGATCTCACCATTTATAATCTGCCATAAAATATTCTTAATGTTATAATGAATTATTTATTTTATGTTTTATTCATTTATCGAAGTTGAATTGTTATTTTATAATTTGTTATATTATTTATTTTTATTATCTATTATTTATTACTTTATTAAGAGTTTATTTTACGTTTTGTTATCTGAATAAATGTTTAATTCCATAAAAAAGTCTTCTTAATTACTGTGTACGCGACAGCTCCCCACAGTGTACGAATGCACCCTTCTCTATGTACGAAGCTACCCCGCGTGTGGGGTGGATTCGTACGTTTGGCATTTTTCAGAAATCTTACCGTTGCGTCTCCATAGTGGTTTGTATCGGCACTTAACTTCACTACAGCTAAAGACATATATATAGGGTATACAGCAGCATTAAAGTTATTTTGCAACAACTAAAAGTTTTTCTTCTATACAGCTCAGAGTAAAAAGTGTACGAATCCACCCTGTTTTCCCCTACAAGCAACTCCTGCGGCCAGTCATGGCCTATTGCTTCCCAGTCTGGTTCTCAATATCCAAGACAGCCATGAAGGAACTTCATGTGTTCGAAAGAAAAATACTTAGAATTTGCACCGGACTACACTTCGACCGCCAGCGACGGAAACACTACAGGAATGAACACCTCTACACGGAAGCGAACATAATCCCTCTGAACAGGTACCTAGTGCTATCTACAAAGAAGCTAATAGAAAACATCCACAGTCATCCAAATCAGCTGATAAGAAGTATGTCCACCGAGCAACGACAACCCGATCCGAGGTACCTCAGTGTGATGGAAACCCTGGACGACAACATTATCCCCATAGAAAACGAGGAAACAGTTTCCTTCTACGCTGACACAGGGTCAGCCTACTACCGCGGCTAAATGCCAAACCTCCAAACAATCCGCACCAAAATCACCACTAGACAACCGGGATGGAGCACCCCGAGAGTGAAAAAGTCAACCGATGCTTAAATTAATTTTGACATGTTTTTTATATAATTATAAAATTTTAAACCTAAGACAAAGTATAAAGTTAGGCCCCCTATGTGCCAACAAATGTAAATTTTTCAATGTATCTTATTAGTTGTAAGCCAAATTGTATATATTAGCCGCGTTTTATTATCGCTCATAACCCATATGGTTCACCTCGTGAAAATAAAACGATGTGGGTTAGTGCAAAAGCACTGCTGTATATCAGTCTCTTTTTTTCTTATGTTTATTTGTAAGCACTTGTCTCTTTTCCTCTCTATTCCTAATACTGCAGAAAAATCGCTGACATCCATTCACAATAGTAAATAGCCCTCTGCCAGCCAGAGTGAAAACCTCTATCTGGGTTATTGAAATTAGCCTCGATAGAAACCTAGATCCCATGTTGTTTTTGTAATACATGTTAAAAGATAACCTCGACCCAGACCCAGAGATAATAAAACGCAGCTATTATGTTCAATAAAACAAATTGAAAAAAAAAATTGCCTCTAGTTCGATCATATCACATACAAATAGGTATGTATATTAGGGTGGTCGTTATAATGTTTTTTTTTTTTTTGATTTTTTATATTTGGATGGGGCTAAATCAGCTCTAAATGAAGAAAAACAAATTCCCTAATTTTTTCAGATTTTTATTTTCATCTCCTATAGTCGCTGTAGGGGTAAATTAAATTTCCCTTTTTTTAGAAATTCGCGTAAAATCTGTCAAAAATATTCAGAGGAGTTCAAAAATGGAGTTCTGGCTTTCCAAAAAGCTTAAAAGCGGGGGGAGATATCACCCCTCTCCCGTAAGTTTTTTTTTCTTGTCTACTTCCCACTTATACATATGCTCTGATCTTTTTATCTTTTTGGTAGATTTTACGTGAATTTCCTAGAATGCAAAAAGAAAAGGGGAAATTTAATTAACCCCTCAAGCGACTATAGGGGATGAAAATACAAATCTGAAAAAATTAGTGATATTTTTTTATTTTTCATTAAGAGCCGATTTAGGCCCATCCGTAATGACTTTTTTTTTAACGACCACCCTAATGTATACACACAAGTATTAAGCCTGATTCACAATGCGACGAGGAAACGAGACGTGAGCGTGACGAGATCCCGTCGTTGCTGTCAAACGAATTTCAAACATTGAAAGTATATGGAGATATACACAATGAAGCGTTTCTCGTCGTCACGTCACGCCAAGAATTCGAAAAAATGAAAAAAAGACGCGACGAGACGACGATTTTATTTTTTGACAAGTTATTTACATAATGGAAGTATTTTTTTAAAGAAAAAATACGATAACTTGAAATTAAAAGATCAAGTTATTCCTAATCTGTTGTCTTTAAAGCTTTTTTGGACAATTTTTATTATTTTTTATTTTTAACAAAAGAGTTTTCGTTGTAAAGAATCTCGCCGCATTGTGAATTGGGAAACGATTTTATAACTAGAAAAAGATGACAGCGAATCACGTCACGCTCTCGTCTCGTTTTCCCGTCGCATTGTGAATCAGGCTTTACCGAGGAGTCATTAATATGTCCTAGCGGTAGCTGCTTTGAAGACCCCCAAAAATATCCCCTGCCTTTACGAAGATGTAAAATAAAATTGCCTCACTAATTTAATAATTTTGAAATTGAGTTCTCGAAATTGCGCAATTTCAGAATCAGTGGGAAATTACAATTAACTTTGAATTAGGCAAATGAAATAGATTTGCGATTTAGATAATTTTTTTCGTTTCAATTGCGCAATTTCAGTATTCCATACTTCTTCGTGTTCATTCTATAGCAACTACTCACACTTATCGATGGTTCGTTCGAAGTATTCTTTTCGGAGTTAAACAAATGAAGTTTGACATACCTGCATTATTCCATAAGTGAAAATCTTTCTGGTAAATGTTTAAATATTCATAAATTCCAAAATAATGGACAGAACTGCTTTAGTTTTAGAAGCGAAAGGAGCTCGAAATACATAAGTACAAGGCAGAAAAAGAAAATAGATTCGACTCGAATATAAATATATAATTAATGTCCTTTAAGTTAAGATTCGAAGCGTAAATAGAGAAATGGATACACTCAAATTGGAAAAGCAATACAAGGTTTCAACAGAGTTTCGATGTTGTGGTTGAATTATTTTTATTGGCATCTGTTCCAAGCAATCTTTCTCCAATTCCGTCTATGGTATCCTTCGAGTTGATAGTTGATTATGGTTCAACGGTCCATCACCTATAGATCCTGCATCTTTCTTGTTTTCGCCAATTTTTTCCATTTAAAATATACAAATACTGCCTATTATAATCTTTTTTTCATTTTTTTTCTTGCAATTATAAAGAAGTTTTCATTTTTTTTTAAATTATTTCCGTAATTATTTCTTGTCGTAAGACCTCGCAGAAATTTAATGCACAGGTGTCAAAAAGTCTACTTAATGCATCATTTACTCTACGTTAAAAGTCCAAAGAATTTCTTTTCAAATTTTCTTCATATTCAATTATCATTTACTCTACTATAAAATTATTTTTCGGGTCAAAAGGCTATGGAAGGCCTTTTAATAACGTAACGGATGCGAGCTATCGTAAACGAGATTCGATAGTAGAAATAGGGGAGATGGTGTCAAATAAATTTGTATCACAACTTTCGAAACACTAAATACAAGAAGGGGAAGAACTGTAAAAGCATAGTCCGAAAACAATTGTAAGAACATTTGAAGACTTTTCAAAAAATTCACCCTACGACTTAGGCACGGTCGTACTCTATCTCCTTTAAGGACTTTAATTTGATACTGACAAAGTATTTATGTAATAATGGTTTCCTAATTAAATTTTTTTTTTGGCACTTCAATTAATTTCAACTAAGTTTTTCAATCTTTTAATTTTAAATAATTCTGTAAAATAAGTGTACTTATCCATTACTAGAATGTGCTTCAAAAAATTAAATGGGTATTAGATAAAGTATTAAAAGAAATGTTAGCCTACGCATATTTATATAAATATTGCAAATCAAAATAAAATGTGCAACTTATAGAAACATACAAAAAAAATTGAGCAAATTCTTATATTCGACCGCCAGATTGTTTATTGGTAAAACAAAAAATTAAGCAACATTCGTTTCTAGATCTTTTAGATTTTTACGAATCAAGCTGTATTAGGTTAATCACAATGAGAATATAGAGAATTTTTTCATTCACATTATTTTTGATGCAACAGAAACAACAACAAAAAACTTAAGCAAAATTAATATTTGTTGGCTTGATTAATTTTACCTTTTTTTTTATTTTCGCTTGAACACAAAAATTTGGCATGGATAAATAGTTGTAAGTTTATGTCCTAGGTTTTGTTTTTGTTTAGTTTATGTCTTTAGCATCAGTTGCATTCCTCACAACATGCGCAAAACCATCTGGAAAATTTACAAGTTTTTGTTTGGTGTTTTTTTTGTTTTTAAGAAATACCAATCCAATTGGAGTTAACACGAACATAGGACACATAACTTTACAACACAAGAACTTTAATACAAAATGTTTCCCATGACCCTCATCGAAAGTGTTGTTTAGAGTTTAACAAAATAATAAAAAAAAGTCATTTAATGATGTAATGGTATTTGAAATGTGAAGATGGAATGTTAAAAATAAATCGAACTCACAGTCTTTAAGTTAAGTTAATTTTTCCAACGACTGACGATGAGGGTGTACCATAGGGTGTATACAGAAATGTAGTTTTTAAAAATCTTTAGAATGTAAATGATTGATCTTTTAATGATATTGTATTCCTGCAATTTAAGAAATATTTGAAAGTTCGACTGATTTATTGCAGGTTCTAAGATTAAAATCAACAAAAATATCCATACAGTTATTTTTAGAAAGTGGTATTCAGTTTTAAAAGCATCTCGAGCAAATCCAAAAATAAATATTTTTAAAGATTTTTAAGTAAAATAGCTACGTTATTTTAATTTGATAAAAATATTTCATTAATAACTGGCCTTAATTTAATGCCCTCCCTCACTTTAATGCTCAGCCGAAAGAATTTTTGGATTGGATGATAGGAAATTTCGGATAAATGACTCCTCATCCCCATCCAGCAAAAAGGTTACGGAATGTATGTTTCGATTTTATTTGAGTACTCATTCCGTAACTCGATTGTTGGCACAATATATTGTTTTGACGATAGTCTTATACTACTTAAACTGGAAATATTTTCATGAGTGATACGGACACATATAGGGTAAAACAACATCTAACTGATGAGCCCAATTGCTGTACCTGGGTCAAACACATTTGGATTAAAAAACGTCACAAAAACTATGAATTGAATTCCTTGAGTATCGTTCTTTGCCATTCGTTACGAAATAAGTCAATCAAGCCTAGGGTACCATGGCTCCCAACCAGTATCGACACTCCGTGAAATAACTTTTTTCGGACAGCAAATATAGTTGCTATGGTACTCATCGTGGGACAATTCAGCTGGTATCATTTCTTGTTTTTGGACGATTATAATGAACATCGCCTAGTTTGTTTACAGTGTCATTGAATGTCTGAATCTACACAAGAATAGTGGGATTACTTGTGTTAGCACGGTTTCAACTTAAAATTTTAAAATATTATCTTGCAAGTGACCGCTTTCTTAGCATCTATTTCCCTCAGAATAATCTGTATTTCGAGTCAGCACTTTTTCTTAAATTTTGTTTATGCAAATTATTTACTGCCTCCGCGTGGGGCCCTTTTCTTTTTTGCTTCATATGGTCTTGGTAGGAAGGCAGATAGGTGGTAGAAATGGCGCCCACGTGCATAAACCTGGCTCGATGACCCAATAACATTTGATATCATAACTCGTGGGTGAAAATCGATTAGAGTAGAAGTACTTGTGGGCATAGCTTCTTCCACACCTTGAGTTCGACAGCAAAAATTTTTTTTTTTTTTTTCAAAGGACGCATGCGATCTCAGTTAAATGATCGGATGCGAGACTCCTCTGCCCACTCCGCATGACATGAGGTTTCCAGTGAAAATCACTATTCGATCATGAAACCAGACCAGACAGATATTCCATGGTTTGAATTTAAACGGGTGTGGGGTATGGTCGCAGCACAAATGATACGAGGCGAATCTTAGGCCAATCACTCAATCGGGTCACATTCCGCCCCGTTACCAGCAACATTGTGTCAAACTAGGCAGCGAGCAATGCAATCAATCCAACTGTGTGATCATACGGCCACTGAGCACCATTTAACACTCTATAACTACCCGTAGACCGATTGCTCAAGGTCTTGGAAGTTTGCCGTGGTGCACGACCGAAAAGCAACCGATTTTGGTCTTAAATTTATTTTGTCAGTTCCTTAAAGTCGTCAAAAAGTATCATTCCGAGTGATTGCACTCTCATTTTGACAAGACCAGGACATTAATAAAAGTCCAGTTCAATTTGCAACGACCCTGGTTATGTCTCACCTGGGTCTACATATCATATCAATTGTTCGGAATTTATTATAGGCGGGTCAAATCTTCCTGGATGTTTCGCAGTTGTCTTAATTGTTCCGACTATTGAATTGAGAATATTTTGCCCTTCACAACTCCAAGGGGAAATGTTGACTCCTTCCGCAAGCGAGCTTTGAAGGGCCGATCCTTGCCTGGCCAGTTCGTCCGTTTATTTATTGTTAATTTTACTGTATCCTGGAAGCTGGAACCCAGATTAGGGTGAACTTGAGATTGAGATCATCTCGTCATTGCTTGAACTATATAGAAGATAATGGAGCCAAGTCAATGGTTGGTAAAAGCCAATATTCAAGTTCATTCATTCTTCGATGGTCATCATTTCTTTTTCAATCACCCGAAAGTAGTATGTGCAAGGTCTTCCAAATAACAAAATGTGAATTTCTATGTATGTGTTCAGTAATTGTGTTGATCTATCAAATCATTCATCGAGAATAATATTAAAAAGAAAATATCCTGTTAATTTTAACAAAACATTAATTTAAATAACTTCTACGAAGGCAAATCTAAAAATTCTATCTATTTTTGTATGTATGTATGCATTATAATATTGAGATCAAATTGAGTTCTTTTTGTTTTTGAGCTCGAACACGGTATTTTTTTAAATTTTGATTCGACAAAATGATGTTTTACGAAGACCCAATTACTAACTACGTGTATTAAATTTATGAAAATATAAACATTCAGACCCATTCACCATAGTTTTATGAAAATTTACAAATATTATTGTTTTCTACTTTCAGTATTGTTAAAACTACTTTTTAATAATTTATGTTTTGTTTTATTTTTTTTCTTGTTTCTTCAAGTTTTCCTACAGTGTCTAGAGTTTGTTTTTCGAATTATGATTTTGAGAGTCTTCACAGTTTATTGTGGTCTACAAGTACAAATTCAGAGGATTTCCATTTTCAAATTCATGTATATTTTTTATAAGTAAGTATGTATATACAAAAGCAAAATCAACATTTTATATTATTTATTTAAGCAATAAAAATATATATAAGGTATTGTATGTGTATGTATTACAGTGTGAAGAAAGAAAATAAGAAGGAAATTTTCCAAAGCAATAGTTATTCAATTTAAAAGAGCAACTTATTTATACAATGTATGATCGCATGTGATCGAGTCGGTATGGTACAGAAAGAAAAAAAAAATAATTAAAATATAGTCTGTTTGTTTATTTGTTTTCGTTAAAGTAAGTATTTACAACAAAATTTAATGAATAGTAGATGATTTTTTTTTATTAAATTTAAAGTATTATACATTTATAAATATTTTTTTTTTAAAGTAAGAATGTGTTGAAAAAATATATATGAGATTGGTGATTCGATATTTTTAATATTATGTACTTTCTATTTTTGTTTAGTCAACTAATTAGTGAGTGTTTTTTTTTCATTTTTATTTTCGTTATACGAAATATAGAAAATAATATTTATTTAATTGATTAAATTTAATTATGGAAAATTTAAAACCGAGGTTGCCGAATTGGGGCTTAAAATTCCCATCAGTATTGCTTTATTTGATGATTTAAAGGAATATAACGAAAAAAAGCGATTGATAAACAGAATCATTTTAAAGCTTTTTAAGTGAATAAATAAATAATTGTATGAAATCTAAGCACGAGTATTGTGCAAATTAAATACTAAAAAAAAATAACAGAATAAACAACAAAAACGAAGAAAGAAAACAATAATTTTATACAAATTTAAAATATGAAACAAAAAGAAAGAGGAACACAAAAAATAACGAACACAAGAGAAAAGAGTGAAAGAATTGCATTAAACCATAAGAGTGTGTACGTACAATAAATTCCCCCAAAAAAATACAAAATTTACACCACACAAGCTGAGAAAACTCCCATTACCCGTCAGCCAAGATCTTGCTGTGCGTCAGAGCGATAGATAGCAGCGCGATAACTATACCTGTTAGCTGTTGTTGTTTGTTGCTGTTGAGATTGTTGTTGTTGTTGCTGCTGTTGTTGTTGGCCAGCTGATTGCAAAATAATGCTATTTGAGGGTTGTGTTGGATTTCCGATTCCAGTTATAATGGTACGATTACCATTTCCACCGAAAATACCTTCAGGATCGTCGGGATTTATTAGGCAATTATTTTGCAACTCCATTTGCTGGTCGGCAAGAAGTTTTGCATTGAGGATTGACACATAGGTTTTGTAGCGACGTAACTGTAATGAGAATATTTTTGAATGTTCTAATATTATATTAAAATGGATTAATTTGATCATAATCACGGAATAAAGTGAATTTAATAAGTTATTACTTATAGCCTTTTCACACCGATTCGAAATCTCGATTTCGAGGAACAAGATCTTATAAAATCTACTTGAAATGTTCACAATACATATGTATGTATAATCTAGATTTTGTTTGACATTTCAAAAGAATTGAAGTTTTCATAGGAACTCCAAAAAAATATCCATTGCAATCAGCCAAAGTCCAAGGCGGAATATCACATATTTCACACAATTTTTTCTTTTTTTCTTTTTCACGGTCTGAAAACACTACACTCATAAATTTAAAAAATCTCTTCTCAGTTCTGTTATAGGGAGGAGAATAAATCAGTAATGAATTGTGTTTGAGAATGGGCTATAATTAGATTTTGAGAAGATTTTGTGATAATCTACTAGACAACTAAATTTTAAAATCAAGATTTCGATTATAATAATATTGATTTTGCTGCATATCAAGTTGAATATCGATATTAGATTTTCACTATGCACGCACGGAATACCAAAAATTTAAGCATTTCTCGAAACAATACAATTTGTGTAGGAGTACTTTGACTATTTTAAATTATTTCATTTCAGGCGTTGCTGCAACTTTTTTCATGTTCAAACTATATTACCAGAGAAGTGGAGGTACTAAAAAGTATGTTCCCGAAAAGTGGCAATAATTACATTTTACCTGAAGGTGCGTCTACTCTACGTCAACACTTCTTATCTTATGATTCTCAAGCTAAATTATATCCTTAGCATGTCGAAATAAATTATAAATCTAAACATAAGGTCACCCTCGCAAAAACAGGGATTGCGGTTTCCAGACCCGACTACAGATTGGGCTAAATAATGAATTCCAAACATAAAAAGAAAAACAGTTTTCTTGAACGATTGTGCATTGGGTGACCAGCGGGTTCTCATTTGGAATTTTACTACTTCTTTGGGTCCTCTGTGCCACTTATGCAACTGCATTGACCTACTTAGGGTATGTATGTTCAGTAGGCAGTAAGGTGGTGTCAATTGACATTATAAACAGTTTTCTTTTGCCAGTCATGCACGGTTGTCAGCAGCTTGAAAATGTAGCTAAAATGAAACTCTAATTGCTTTAATAGTCAGACCTTGGCAAAACAAAAACGAGACAATGATAAAGCGTGCACAAACACAAAAACTACGTATAGATGTCACGACGCAACTAAAGCGAGGCCATTGCGATAAATCCACGACAAAGGTAGCCGTGTATAATGACGTGACCATGAAACTGAAAACCACGTTTTTAGCTTATTGTGACCTTTTTGAAAGGATTAATGTTGGAAAAAAAGAGCCTTGGCGGGACTATAGCGAGACCAAAGCGAGATGATGGAAAAACATGCTAAAAAGAGAAAATCACGACATAGATATCCGTGTAAACGGGAAAGGTGAGACCAAAGCGATATAAACACAATGCCCACGGCACTGAAAACCACGTTAAGACGACCACGGCAAGCAATCAGCGAGATGAACTTCAAACAGCACAGATTTTATATCTACTTTTTCTTAGAGAGAAAATATTATTTTTAATTTATTTTCTATGGTAACAGTTTTAGGTTGATCGTTTCCCTTTATTTTTTTTTTAGAAAATAAGTCAGTAGACGAGAGTTATTCTGGAAGTTAAATGATAAATCTCACCAAAAGACCCAACAAAAATTAATTTTTAAAAATAAATCTCAGACCGAAAACAAAATGAAATTTGACAAATTAAAATTCTAATAGTGGGAACCCAATTGAAAATAAAGGACCACTGTTATTTTCGATCTCTGAAAAGTAGTGATTTAGTTTCTGTACGCTGACTGTTTAAATATGTTTACTCCAATTGAATTATTCTATTATTAATGTGGCATCTATTTTGTATGTCATTTCAATCACGGCCTAGTTCTTCGGTAGTTTGTTGATTTTGAAATCATAGCCTCACCCTATAAAGCATATCTTCATAGCTAAAATAGCTGTTTCTTTTGTGTTCACTAAACTAAGGCGAACGAATGAAGGAATTTAAAGGTCGGGTTTTTGAATTGCAGTTACCAAAAATCTTCGGAAAAGTATAGTTTCTAAGGCGGAAATTGTATTGACATGTGTGTTAGCATAAAGGTAACAGAATAACAATTTTAACTTTAAGTTTCAAAACTAACCTCGTATTGTAAGTAGTTTTCTTTTTCTTTGTAATTCTGTAATGGAAGTCCTTTACTTGGTATCGGACCTTTTTTATGCTCAGCTACTGTATTTTCCAACTGAATCACTTGGTGCTCGTGCGATGTTAATTGTTCTTTCTATAATGGGAAAAGTTGAATAAGATACAAATTATTTTTTTTTTAAATACAAAAACAAAGCCTTACTATAAGTAACTTTGTATGTGTGCTCGGTAATAGAGGTCGTTGGAAACGTTTTTGACTACCCACACCACCCTCCAGAGGTGGTGCTGAAAATGAGGCACAAACAAAATTAATTGTCTCCACCCAGGACTGTAATTCTTTAGAATCACTTGTTTGGAAGAGATATTCAGCCTGATCGGCAGTTTGTAACCGAAAAACATGCTGTTTTTTTGTATAATCTGTAGCTTTGGTTGCTAGCGCATGATGAATACGAATTGCATTATGTAAATTATCGGACATCTAGAATGAAATAATTAGGAAGAATTATCATGTTTTTATTTGTCATGAAACATTTTGAAAGAAAAGAAAAACAATAACTTACTTGACTTTTTCGGAATCCGTGCTCATCTTTGTGCAAATATAACACTAAATCCCGAAGTGTGCAATAAAACATTTTCCAGGAACGCTTTCCAAAGGGTGCTATAAAACATTTAAAATAAGTCATACAAATACATAGTAGGCACATTTAAGTATACTAGTATCGCCCAGTGGCCGAACTTCGGCCAGGAAAAACTGACACACACACTCAAGAAAAGAAAAATCAGTAAATAATAATAAAGAAGTAACTTGATGGAAATATTGGCGTTGGTTGGTTTCTCTCTTTTTTTTTAGGTTCATATGTAAACATTCGTGAATGATTAGTATAGAAAAAAATATTTTTTAACAAATTGTTAACAGCAAATTAGGTGTTTCAATTCTTCACCAAAAATTTGTGTCAATGGTTGTTATCATTTCTCAAAATTTCAATCTTCTACACTAAACTGGTAAGAAGATAAAAATCAATAATCTCAAAAAAAAAAAATAATCCTTACCTACCTCAACGGGTACAAACAAAGACATATGATTTTTAGATTATGCACATCTGTGAGACAAAACTTTTTCCAATCCTTCTTACAGTTCCGTTGAGTATTTACGAAGAGAAAGGTACCGAAAGATTTTTCGGAGCGTATTATGTAAATTTAAATTTTATTTTCCAATGCATAACATAACTTTTTTTAAATATTTTTCAGTTGAATGAAATTGATATGTAATAATTAAATCATTCAAATGAAAAAGTTGATATTCATCGATTACAATTTAATAAATTAGGAACAATGTTTTGTAATTTTTTGGGTCATAATTAATTAGATCAATTGGACGTTTACATAAAATTTGATAAAATGATTCTGCATCTTCTTATAAAATTATTATTTTTTAAAGTGAAATGATTTTTCTGATAACTTTATTTGTTTCTTATCAAAACGTGCTTGCAGTATACTATAAATTCAAAATTTTAAATGTTTTTACCAAATAAAATCACAATTAATAATTAATTCTGACATTTAACTTATTTAAATCAATTTCGATTCACAATTTTTCTATAAACTATATTCTTTTCAAACACCCTGTTGTTATTAAGTAAATTTCCTTGCCCTTTTTCATAAGATACATTAAACTTTCAACTATCATTATGTTTAGTCATTACAAATGCCGGTATTGTAAAAATATTGAGTCCTCTGAAATTTGAATGGAATAATCGTCCCAGAATATGTCATATTTATCCTTGGAATCAAAATTCTTTAATTTTTTGGGGTTCCTGTTAATACTTCTCTGTCAATACTTTAACGATGCAAAAACTTCACTCTCATTCTTGTACCATTGACCTAAGCCTTTGAAGTATTCAATTTACGAATCAGCATAATAATGAAATTTTCAATTTCAGTTTATTCTCTTGTATTCCACTTACAATCAATGAATTTAAAAATTCAACGGGATAACCATTAACATTAATCGAACATAAGATCTTATTGTATCAAAACTATTTTTCCTTCATCGCCTGAAATGCAATTTAGAATATCATCATTGATCAAAGAGCAGACATAATTTGTTGGAGCTAACATTGAATGATCTGGTCCGATAATATAGCCTCGAAAATGTTACCATTATCAATTATATTATCTAAATTACTAATCAATTCTTAAGGTACCTAATTCGAATATATCTTCACCAAATTGTGGATACTGAATTAACTCTCCATTACCAACTTTTCTTAAAAAGTCAAAAAATTCAACTTCATTTTGTATTAAGATACTGTGGTGAAATGAATTTATCAGACCCCAACGAATAAAACAATTCTCAATACGGGAGCTATGTGTTCCATGCGGAACAACAGGTAGAATTTATCTGAAATCGCCACTCAAAAGAACAGTTTTACCATCAAATGGCAAATTTTTGTTGACTTCATCAATTGCTAAATCTCTATAAAATTGATCTACAACTTGAAATGCATTAATCGGACACATGGAAATTTCATCGATAATTATTAACGATGCACTATTTAAAATACGACCATAGACACTATAGGTGTGAAACTGAATTTTCTAAAATTGGTATTGGCTATTTGAAAGTAAAGTTCTGCCACCAATCAAAAGTTTTGATGCAGTACCACTAAAAGTAGTAACAATGCAACGAAGATTTAATCATTAACTTTTTGTGTAATTGCCATTTGCACAAACGGTTTACCACACCCTGCGTGTTAATCAACACAAATTTGAACCTGTGTCGAGATATTGCACTTCACGTAGAACACGTGTAATCACTTCTTTTGTAGTTTATTTCTTCATCAAAATTTGATCGAAACCATCCGGCGATGAAACCGGAATTGGTTAACCGAATGATTGTCAATTGAGATTATGACATATGAAAATATTTTCGATTTCCAAAAGAGTGCGATTATACGTCATTTTATTATTGAACTCATTCCAGAGTGGGAAAAATAGTAGCAAACAGCTCGTGCAATTGCTTATTGCGATTGAAAGTTTTTGGCTCCATTTAAGCAATCTTTTCACTCATAATTATATTTAATTGAAAAATCAGACATTGAGCTTTGCAAGCCCAAAAAAAGTGTATTTTGAAAACAAAAAAACTACTGCAGCTCATTTTAAAAGATGTTTCTTAGCATAAATAAAAACTTCTGCTTGTGATGCTCTTTATCCCTCTAGAACACTTCACTTTCAATAAAACCACTATCATTAAAATATTGATAATAGGGAAGAGCGGAAATACCGTTAAATTTTTAGTTTCATCAAACATCAATTGAATTGTAAGAGTAATTTTTAGACTAACCTTTTCTATTTTCTAGAGATCCTCTAATTTGCTCCAACTTCTTTCTCCCACCTGAAGATGTTGGAATGAATTTTGAAAAAAAAAAAACAAAAACTTCAAATCGTACCCACTGTCTTTTCAATAATTTCAGGTTAACGTATGACATCATCCATACAACCGAGCTATGCATGTTTATTGAAAAATGTTTGCAACTCGAACTGTTAACTAAATCAAAAAACTGTTATCCTGTTAAAGCAACATAATATCACACTTACATCTTTAGTTCATCCTTTCAATATGTATGAAAATTAAATTTAATTAAAATTTGAAATTTTAAGCAAAAACTATTTTTTTTATGAAGATTCAAAGTGCTCGGCAGTGTAAAATGGTAACTGGCTAAAATGGACCCAAACAGTTTAATTTTGTGATTCGCACACCTTCACCTCTAATAGCTTTCCAACCATATAAAATTTATCGAAATCGATTGAATACTTTTTGAGAAAATGGTACCACAAATTTTTTTTAAGGCTATTTATATATAGATGATTAATATAGATAGGACCAGCGCTGGTGTTATTCAAAATATATACATACATACACATATGTACATTGTACAGTACATATATAAGCTAATAAGGAAATATATCGTTATGGATTTCTTCAATTTTATTCTAGGATTTATGAAAGGAGATGGTTGAATTTTGTTGCCGGTTTTAGCTGTGTATGAACCTGCTCTAATATCCATGAAAAGAATTATTGATTCCAAAATAATTCGGCTCATTATGTCCAAAGAGTATATGAAATTCCTCTCCTACGGGGAATAGTCGTGTTACAACATAATAACGAGTTATGGACATGTTTAGTCTTAGATCGGAAGAAAACTTGCTAGGTTGGTTCAAAAGAAATAATTTTCCCTTACATGGAGTAAGGATGAGAAGTTTCAACGAAAAGTTGGCTATCCATTACGTATAATGGTCAAACAGCTGAAATTTCAACAGCTTCGATGGTTTTGAGCATATGGAGAGCACTGATGGACAACGTAGTTAGCGCTAAAAAAATTGAGGATGGGCTTTAACCAATTTGGTGTGTGTCAATTGCGCTTTTTGGTAGAGGCCTTGGTTAACTTTCAAATGCCATATACAATAAATTAACACCAGCTAAATATAAGAGCTAAACCAGTATCTGCAATCTCTAATTCTGAAGCTTTTGCAAATAATATTTAACATAAGGAAAGCCCACTCAAAAAAAGTTATTAAAATTTTGTTTAAGACTCAACTTACTTTTTTTATAATTAGATTCATAACAGCATTTTCGCATCACATAACCTTTTTTATATTCGATTGCAGCCGATGGCTCTGGAATATCTAGGAATGGATTTTGTCCTATTTGACCAGCTCCCATGTTATTGTCATTTCGTTGTTTTTGCTGGTCAGGAGATTCGTCATCACTTTAAAAAAGAGGGAAACAAAAATAATAATTTGTGTCTATGAATAAAAACCAACCATGTACAACAAATATTTCTCAACTTACAGTGCCCATTCTAGTGGTTGACTTTTAATAGCTTGATACAAGTATTTTAATACATCTTTGGGGAAATTTTCCCCATCATTTAACTCAGCGAGATTATCAACAAATTCAGCACAGGTCATTTTACGACTTAGGTTAGCTCCATGAAGATCTGTATTAAGCAGCATTATTGCACATGTAAGAGTATGAACAGCATCTAAAGATTAAACAAAAAAAAATCAAAGAAAAACTCTTAATGTTAAAAACCACCAATAAAAATTCTATTATTACTAACCTTGTGAATTGAAAGTTCCAGCATTACAGTCCAAAAATCTTTTCGAAAAATGAACTAAAACTCTTTCTCTTTCTTGTGTTTCACCAGAAAGTGAAAATTGCTGCAAGAATTCTCTCAGCGCTTGATCTAAAGTCTTTTTCTCGAATGTGAAATACTTCAAGTATTCATCTGCAACTGCACGGCTGAAGTCGTTGCTATAAGTTTTAAGAAAAGAATAATATTTTAGATTTAGTTCATAATCTGATGGAGTGCAGGCAATATTTTTTAATGATAAGCATGTGATTCTCAAAAAACAGCCACTCCATTTTACATTATGCATGAATTGCAAAAGAAAAATTTGAATTAAAAATTTACTTACTTTTTACTCAAATGCCGAGATACGTCGCTCTTCTTAAAGCCATCCAATGAGTACAGTCTTTTAGCCAATCGAATTGCCGATGGCATATCAACAGCTTTAGGTGAATAATGATACGAGTGCAAAGATTCAACATCACTGCCATCGTCCGATACCGGCGGCGATGATTCTTTCGAATCTTGGTGTTGCAGCTGGTGCTGTTGATTGCTGCCATTGCTGCTGTTACTGTTGTTAGCAGTAACGACTGTCGGTGGTTCTTCGGTCAATGTGGCCAGTTCATCTTCCGAGTCTTTTAACTCTGAATATGCCGATCGTTGTGATGTCGAGTTACTATCCAATCCACGAACTTGTATGACAAGTTTATGTTCATTTTGCTGCTGTTGCTGCAGTTGCTGTTGTTGTTGTTGTTGTTGCTGCTGCTGCTGTTGTTGTAGCTTCTGTTGGTCTCTCTTTCTTTGAACTGCTTCCGAAACGAGTATCGTGGAATCTGAATCACTTGGATCGCTCAGGACCATTCCACCGATTAGATCGCGTGAACTCAATAAGTTATCATCGTCCTGGTAGTCAGGTGAAGAGATATTCGATATCGCTTCGGAAACACTTTGATCTCCATTCACTGGACAGTGAAGGAAGCCAAGATTTTGATTCTGCTGACCCGTACTATTGCCAGCCATACCACTACTACTGCCCGCTGCACCACCAATGGCGCCTTTTGAACCCGATGACGACATTACCGAACTGGAAACCGATGTCGGTGATGCCGGGCTATCTGTGTGCTGAGGTGATGAGCTTATTGAACTAGAATGCGAGTTTGGTGATGTGGCATAATGTTGGGGGTAATGGTGATTAGGGTGCTGTTGGTTTGTTGGCAGAGGCGCGTTATACGTCCAAACAATACGATCTCGATTTGATGCCTAAAGAGGACGATCATTAAAAAAATAAACACAATTAAGAATCCAAAAATGAATATTTCCATAGTTTTCTTTGCTTGTCTGTTTCAGGTGTTTTAAAAGATTTTTTTTGATATATTTTTTTTTTTTTGAATAATCACAGCCAATAACCTAGACACTTAATAATAAATTTCTTTTTGTGCGAATCATTAACAATTAAAGGTTATAACAATTTCTATATAGTATTAATTACATGCTGCGCAATTCAGACCCCGAAACAAAATATATAATAATAATTCCCACCCACCACATTATGTTTCTTTTATTATTTTTTTTTTTCTATAAATTCAATACAAATAAAAGTATAAAAAGTATTTTTAACCATTTTCTTACTTTTTTCCTCCTCTTCAAAATAATATCTCTAGGACTGAGGACAGTGGGTGTCGGGTCAGCCTTCTTTTTTTGGGTTGGCTAAAAGAAGTTTTAAAAAGAAACAAAACATCGCACGGAAAAAAGGAACATAAAAACCAAAGAGAAAATATAAAAAAAAAAAGAATAATCATAATGAAACGAAACGAAACAAAACAAAAGAGAAAATGAGACGCATAAAAAATATTTAAAATTTGTATTAACGATCATTCAAATAAATTGACATTCAGTAAAATATTGGCAAGTCAAAATTTTTTTTTTAAATTTTCTCTTGGAATGGTGCAATATTTTGTTGAAGCCGAACACTAGCTGAACTATATATAGTATATTATTTACAAATTACAATTGAATTACATAGAAGGATTCAACTCCATGGTTTAGTATTTACAGTTGAAATGGCAGATGCTAGATCAAGACTAGGACATTTGGAACTAAACAATCGCTACACTGTGTTTTTTTAAAGGAAACTGTTTTGATATTAAATAATAAAAAAAAAAAACTACAAAGAAAACGGTGGCGGAAAAAACAAAAATAAAACTTAAACAAAAGCGACAATAGGTAGGTATTAGGACGATAATTCTTGTCCCGAATGAATTACTAAGCACAAAACTAAAGACCATGTCGAGATCAGCATTATAAACTGATCTTGCGAAATCGAAAGATGTCGGTCGTAAGCCAAAGTCCCCAAAAATTATTTTTTCCATGATATGACCTCAACACTTTAATCAAAGCCACGAAATTCAAATAAAAATGTTTGATCTATAAAAATCATTTCTATTCCTAACCGATTTTGATTATCTTTAGTTGAAGAATAAATATGGGGTTCAGTAAAATGAAAACATTTTTATCTTTACATTAAGTAAAATAAAAATAAAAAGTGGAATGAGGAAACGAAAAAAAGAAACGAAAAGGAGTAATACTCAAAAGAGTTGCATTGGCGTACGAAGTCAAATAATAAATGTATATCTTAGGGCCAGTTCTTAAATGTTTGGTGTGTTAACACCGGGACTCAATTTAGTTCAGGTTTAACCCCGAGACTAGGATGAAATCGCACTGAAAAACACGTTTGTGGAACTAACTTAGGATTAACCTCAAGACTAGGAGAATCTCGCACTGAAAAGCTGGCCCCCAGAATCCAACTCAGTGGTCGACGTATTTTACGAATGATAGTTCACACAAAAATGAAAGAAAAATGTTTTTCATTTTTCGTAACAAATTTTCGTCGCCAGGCCAAGTTTTATATGTTTTACATTTACATACTAATATTTGACTGGGATGTCGACATTGAGAGGCTGGTGGAGTTACGTTTGCATTATACGTCGCATTTGTCATAAAGAATTTTTGGGTGAGATGCATTCCTATGAGTAGCAGGATCGCCAGTTGAAGATGAAGAAATTCCTGGAAATGATGTAGAGGATGTTGAGGCAGATGGAAGAAAAGTGGAAACACCAATCGAAGATGCAGATATAGTTTTTGCGGATGGCAAATCAACTGTTGTTCCTGGTATAGAGGAAGCAGGTGTTATTGAGTTGGGAGCAGTTAATTTAGCTTTAGGATTTCATATAAAATGGATTTTTACCTGTCGTTACCGTATTTTTGTTGAGTTTGGAGTCTATTAATTTAATATATTTTATCCGCAATAACACTAAAAGATTTTTACTTCTTTCCCATTGGATTTTAACGCATTACATTGCATTTAGAATTTCTACTTTACAGCGGTCAAAACTATCCCTTAAGAAAGAATTCGGAGCCATAGAGCCTTGGGCAATTAAGGTTTTGATATTTTCCACATCCTCAGGCCAAATTACTGCTTCAATGACCGACTGAGTGAGTGCCATCAGTGATCGAATCAAATTTTGGTATACTAGATTGCTCGAAACGTGAGCCGTAATGCCAAACTCACATAATTCTGTCACGTATTACTCGATAACTGATGCGGTAATTTAGCCCCTGATTAATAGATTGATTTAGTAGCTGATGGAGTTTAGTCTAAGAGTCTATCAGTAAAGCACTTTTGAAATTTTATTCAGCTCTTTACTGACATCTGAATGAAGATGGGAGGCATCACGATTGAAAGAATCTAGAAACAAATATGAATGGATTAGAAATTTCAGATAGAAGATCATTAATGAACATAAAGAAGAAAATTGTAGACAAAACTGAACCCTGGGGCACACCGATATTTGTTTTGTGAGTTTTTTGAATTTCATATTTGATACGAAGTAGGGGCCAATACGACTTGAATTGATCGGTCGAAAAGTTCGAAATTCAATGAAAAAAGGACTCATCGACACCAACATAAATTTTCGATAAGAGAGCTTGAAGGGCAACTCTATTAAACGTATAATTGAGTTGATCGTGTATGCAATGGATTCGGATTCACGTGAAAATAAGGTGGGTAAGTGAGTATAATGTGAATATTGTCCTTAGAATTTAGAGCATGTTTCATGAGTCAAACTATTAATTTTAGTTTTGGCATCTTTAAAAACAATAAAAATAAAAGCTTGTAAGCATGTTTTACTAAAGAATGTACATAGTTTCACTCCTTACCTTATGAAAGAATTACTGTTTTAAAAGGGTTTACAATTTTACTTCTAAAAACTAGAAGAGTCATTATTTAACAATGAACAAATATCGACAAAAAGCTTATTTTTATAGTCAAAATAAAAATACTCTATTATCACTCATACTTATGACGTAGAAAAAAAAAATTGACGATAAATTATTATGAATGAAAGCAAGATATAATAAAGAAATATCTATGGTTTTTGCAAAAAAGAAAAAGTAAAATTTAACATACAACATATATATGTATAAAACAAAAGATACATTTTTCACTTGTGTGGAAAAAATTGTATAAATAAACTAAAAGATTAAAAGAACGCAGGCAATAATAATAAAAATTTAATGTTTTCTTTACAAACAACAAAATTTTCTACAAGCGCACATATTTATATAGTAACAAAAAAAAATCAAGAGAACAAAAATATTTATACTTCTAAAATGCGCGAGTGAGATTTTGTGTGTGGAGGGTATATGTAATTTGGCGTGTGATGTTTACAAACAACGATTATAGGATTTTTGTATTTTTAATTTTTTTTTTAAATAAACATTATTCTCTCGTCGGTCGTAAGTTGTTAAAGCTGCTACCGTTAATATATAACAGTGCAACTTGCAAACGAGCGTCTGAGAACACACCCACGAACAACAATGAATTACCTGAGAATCTTCAGAATCCTGTCTAGTATCTAGCAGCGTGTTAAGAGAGCTATTTACATCCTCATCAATATCGATCGGTATAACAGCGGCAATACCTTCGCGCTGCACTTGTTGCAAGTGATCTTCTGACTTGCTGGTTCGGAAACCAGCCGAATCACACTTGCGCACAACACCGTTGTGATGATGTTGCCGTCGGATCACGGCTGCTTCGTTGATGCCACTCGGTTCTGGACTAGTTGGCACTGAGTTGGCAGTCTCTTTAACGTCCAACAGCGGCGTGGAGAGCGATATCGGTGACGTAGGCACCGAAAAACTTGTCTCGTCCGGTGAGCTGTTCGCTTCGCTTTTCACAGTTGTCGACGAGGAGGAGGATGACGAGTTATGATGTTGTTGTTGTTGTTGTAGCTGTTGTTGCTGTTGCTGGTAGTGTTGTCGATGATGCGCGTGATGATGATGGTGGTGGTGATGGTGATGATGATATTGTGATGATGGCCCAGTGTAGTCTCTGGCCGAGGAGCTATCAACCAGGTCAATGGTTGCAGTTGCGGCTGTTTGCTGTATACGAACTCGGTCCGAGTTCCTCTGTTGTTGTTGCTGTAAGAGTTTCTGTTTAAATGAGGAGGAGGACGATGTAACACCGGCACTTAAATCGTCATTAAAGTCATTGCCTAAGCACTGTTGTGTTTGTTGTACATCGCCTCCTCCTCGCTGGCTATCGCTAGCATAGGGAGCGGGGCTAATTTCGTAGTTGAACTCGTCAAGGCTTTCTTCGTCCAGTTTGTCCTGTTCGTCAGGATCTATTTCTTCAGCTTCTTCTTCGACGTCGTCCTCGTCGTCGTTGTTATCGTCTTCTTCTTCGTCCCTATCTAACTCTTCACATAGCAACAATGTGTCATTAGTTAGGGAGTCCTTGCGGAATTGTCTATCACTACTGTTATTACTACTATATGTGTTGTTAATACTATGGTCTTTTCGATTGTTAGTCTTATCTTTCTTTTTAATTAAATTCACTGAGTCAGAGCTCTCTGAGTGTGATGGCGAGGCCGACGACGATGATGGTGTGGATTCTCCAGAAGCTCGTGGTGCTAAGGCCCCATTGGCGCGGGCTGCAGCACGATTCGGAGAATCACGTAAGCTATCCACCTATATAATAATAATAATAAAACAATGACAATTTTTTCATATTTACAATGAACACAAAAAAATTCAACTGAACCTTTTTAGCGTGAGCTGGAATCAAATTACTACTCTGCGGTGTTCGTGATAGATTCAGGATTAAATCTCCGGTCATCATGTACGCCTCAAAGCGTGCCTTTGTTGTTGGCGGAGCAGTAGCTGGCTCTCTTATTTGCAGCTGATCACACTCTTTTATTGTATTTGTACCACCTGGTTCCGATTGTTGAGTATAGAAACTATTGGTGAGCGAAAAATTCCCACCACCATTGGCATTGGCCTTTGGAATTTGCGATGGCCGTGGCCTTTTATGTTGTGGCGAATGTTGGACATTCTTCGGTGCTGGACACTTTAAAGCTAAAGCAGTTGGAATGCGAGAAGGACGACATGGTGATTCGACAAGGATTTTCGTCGTCGACGATGACGGGCTTAATTGTGTTGGTCGACGTATTGACGATGTTAGAGGATCTGATTTACGTGATGTTTTAATATCGAAGATATTTGGAGATTCTCGTGGTGAATCGGAATTATAATGAAGATTCTTTGTGCTTGCTAGTTGTTCTTTGATGCGAGCTTTTATTTTTGGATCTGCAAAAAATAAATAAAATTTGTTAGTTATAAAAAGTAACTCCAGTTATTCCAAGTTGCTCACCTCTTTTAAGTTCTAGAGTGACAAGATCGTCGGATAATCGCAGACATTTCAAAACTGTAAGCAATTAAAATTGAATTAAATGGCTACCACCAAGGGTAAGTTTTCTTACCCTCTTTTGTTGTGTATCGATGAACATCAGTTCCGTTAACTTTAACAATAATATCTCCAGCTTCAACCTGAAATTAAAAAGAAGAAAAATCAATAAGAATGTTTTCTTAACAAATTAATTTTAATATTTGCTTCTTTGTATGAAGTTTAATTGTTTCTATATTGCACTAGACCTATTCTGACCAGGTGAAGCCGAATAAAAACTGTGAATACGGAGGTGAAGAAACAGAGACGAAACCTTAAAAAGGAACAATCATATATGAAACGTGAAACGTGCATTGGAGTGCCCAAGGAACGAAGCTACGACCTTAACTCTTTCTGAGTGAGCAAACATCAAGTTTTTATTGGCTGGAATTAAAGCTATTTCACGAATACCAAGTCCACCATCAGACTCTTTTAGTGGAACTTAGTCTTGTATGTTTTTTTTAATCGAAATTTGTTTACCATCACTGAGGGTTGAACATAGACCGAGTGTTTTCAGAAGTCTATAGACTACGCATCACACTACCATACCGAAGCCATTGAAGGTTCGATTGTTTATCAATTGCAATGAGACCAGCAGTTTTTCTAGCCCTACAAGTTGGTTGTTCTTCATTTGGTTTCTTCTTTGTTCCCTAGTACTCGATTTATAAACCAAAAATGCGTTAGACATCAAAGGAGGGAGATTGTGTGATAGATTTAACGCAGGTCAAAATTTATGTTGTATCCGTGTAGCAGTAGAATGCAAAGCTTTTAGCACCTGAAACTGAATATGTAGGATTTGAAAGAAACAACAACAACCTGAGTAAACTAAAACCAAGTTGTTATACACTGGAGGATTTAAAAGCAGCACAGTATGTAGATAAACACATATTCGTTGAGATATTCTTAAAAATGTGTCGAACGACGCCAATTGCAAGGCCGTCTATCATAGTGGATTCTTTGCTAAATGGGTGACAGTGTCGACTGACTGAAAATATGATTTATCAGCAAATACATACATCTGGTTTTGGTCGTACAGAAAAATGCATGAAAACAAAGCTATCACACTTGTGTATATAAAGAAATGAGTTATAGTCATTTGAGGACTAATTTCGGGACTAGCACACTAACTTTGCTAACTTTAGGAGTCTGTAAGGAAATGGACTGTCAGGGCCAGTTGTACAAATATTTAATATGTGGTTCGGCAATTTTGATTCACCGACTTCGGCGAATTTCCTCGACGATGGTTCAGGCATTAAATTGGCTACTATAACATACTTGAATCTGGAATCATCGTTGACCCTCAGTTATTCCGCCGAAATCAGCAAATACAAATTGTTTAACCACTGATCAAAACTTTAACCACGATTGTACAACTGGACCTTAGAGGCTTAAAATAAGATGTCAATAATTTTGCGCTAGTGTTTAACATATAGCAACTATAATGCGGAGCGGGAATAGTTGTCAAAAATGCTGCAGCCGGAGCTGCAAGAGTGGAACAATTTTTAACTTTTACTTGCAGCATTTTTGTCATCTATTCCATCTCGGTCATCCATTTGGTTCAGTTCAGGCAGTTACATAGAAGACTGTTACGAAAGCGACCTAATGCGTCGATTAGAAGACAAAGTAATATAAAATTAACTATTTATTTTCTATTTAGCGAATAAATAGCGAACAAGCCTTGGGCCTTATCTCGAGCAACTAAACTGTCCCTGTATAGGACGCTTATCATCCCTGTTCTGATGTATGGTGCAGAGGCATGGACACTGTTAACGGTGGATGAAAACGCGTTAGGCTGTTTTGAGAGAAAAACTCTCCGGGTAATTTTTGGTTCTTTCTGCATAGATGGAGAATGGAGAAGAAGATACAACAACGAACTGTATGGGCTGTACAGCGACACTGACCTACCCACAAAAGTGAAAAGCCAACGACTGAGATGGCTGGGTCACCTAGAGCGAATGGACACCAATGCTCAAGCCCAGAAAGTCTTTGAATCCAACCCCGCGGGACAGCATAAAAGGTGGCGCACGCTGTGCAGTGGAAGAGGACCTCAACCAACTTGGCGTGCGAAACTGGAGACAGTTAGCTAGAAACCAAGCCGGCTGGAAGAAGCTTGTTGGTTGAGGCCCTGGTCCACCCTGGACTGTAGCGCCACCTTAAGTAAGTAATAAAGTAAGCGAATAAGCCCGTTTCCTTATCATTGCAGCGCTTTTTTACAGGGCATTGGATGGTTTCCAGTGTTTTCTAGTCTAGTGTTGTTGATTGGAATTTATGTCCATGGTTTCGCTCACGATATACAGAAACCAGAGCTTAAAAAATTCAAGTACGAGTACCAGTACCGGTACTTGTACTTGTACTTGTACTTCAGTATTCGGTTACTGGTACTTGAAAAAAGACAAGTACCAGTATTTGTCAAGTATTTGGATGCATCAAGATCAGCAACTTCCGGATATATTTTTGATGCGAACACTTAAGAAAGCATTTATGTTACAAGTTGATTATCATTGTAGTGTTCCTCGTCTATTAACTACAGCATATCTTGTTTCTGTATATCGTGGGTTTCGCTCACCAAAGTTTTTAGATTTCGAGCCATTTTGTAAATTTCTTATACCTACAAAATTAATTTCTTCTGAGACGCAATAAAATTCCTTGATTGTAATTTATCCGTAATTATCATAAATTCCCTTTGGGTGATGTGCCATACCTCTAGGTTTGCCCAAGCAACGACTTTTTAACGATTCGCACAAATCAGTTTGATTAATTTAAGTGAATTCGGAACAATCTATCTTGCTTACTGAATACTTCAACTTTACCAGTTCAGTCAGTTATTTGTGGATTGTAGAACCAAAATTGTTTTCAGGGTGCAAATTACAATATTAGGTCTGCTTCGTTACTGAAATTTCCCACGAATTCGTACGACGACATGGCACTACTTTTCACATTATTCACAAATTCCTGTTTGTTTACTTCAAAAAGTTGCATCAAGAGAGTACAAAAGGGGTTTTTCTTTTTTAGCTCCGAGCAGAGTATGGAGTAGAGCTCGAGCTATCGGAGTTAGTTCTGAGCGGAGTATGATGAGAGTTCTCTGATATAATTTTGAAACACATCTGATTACTGAACTGTCATACGATAACGATGCGTTCAACTCACCAAAATTGGAATGACATCTAATTGTCATATGACAGCTGGCCAATCAAGAACTCGAAAAATTCAAAATTGTGAACTGAAATTGATGTGTTGAAAATGAGTGAAAAAAGAGTGAAGTTGGCGAATGGAGCAAATAGCTGACAATTTGCTTCATTCGCTCGGTCTTTTTATTCTGAGCAAAGTAGGTACCCCGAGCTAGCTTTGATATAAAAAAGAAACAAGTTGAGTGCTCTGAGCTAAAAAAGAAACACTGATCTTTTTTTGACAACTCAACGCTATGTTCGGAGCTAAAAAAAAAAGAAAAACGCCTAATGAGAGAGCAAGAAACTTCCCTCCAAATATGTATTGCAAATTTCTGCTACACAAATTTCTGTGTGCAGGAAATAAACAGCACTGTCAAAAACCTCTGTGTTTTTTATTATATTTTAATTTTTTGTATGTAGTTGATAGTGTGTGTCACGTTTGACGTGATACAAAACTGGTTCAACGCGTCACTTAACGTTAAGCTGGATTTACACCTTCGATGTTATCGTCCGTATACGTTGTTCGTTTTTGCACGTACGCGGTTAATGATAACACCGAACACGAACAACGAAGAAATTCAAAGCCGTTTTGAATTTCGGATGAACTTTACTGGTTGTTACCGAATGAAGAACGAAGGTGTAAATCCAGCTTTATAGAAAGTTTTCTCCTCTACGAAAGATTTGTCCCCTTCTTTTAATAATTTGACAGTTTTTAAATTTCTCGCTACAAAAAGTATTAAGAAAAACCTGCTATCCGCTCTCTAACACACGTGTTAACTGGCACACGGATAATAACTTGTCCGTTTGATAACTTTTCTTATTAAAAAAAAAGATATGATATATTTCGAGTATTTATCACTTCACCAAATTCACCATTTCATCAAATTATGGTGATTTTCTAATACATGTGTCACATGCATGCACTGCCTTACGAACTGTATACTGGCAGTAGTAAACGGTCTTATCACACGTGGGCGTGTATGTGTAAAGAGGTTATCCGTTCATTATACGCGGAATTTGGCGGGTTAAAGTTATCCGTTCGTTAACATAACACACGTCATAGACTATCTATTATTTGGTCAAGTTTCAAGTGTCATTTCACTTATGTCCAAGTTTTTAGCCGTTAGCACATCTCCAGTTCAGACTCCAGACAATTAATCAAAGACGGTGTTCATACCAGTTTCACGTGAGGAGACTCATTTTGACGTCTCTCTTTTTTATCTCATTCCTTTTAATTGGAAGGAAAGAGATGGCGAGGTGAGGCAGAAATTTTTAAAAAATTTAAAAACTCCAGCCTCACTTTTCCCTCTCTTTCTTTCTAGGAGATGAAAGTGAGATGCAAATAAGAGACGTCAAAATGAATCGCCTCACGTGAAGCTGGTATGAACACCGTCAAATACCAAATTTACTGATTAATTAGGTATTTCAGCACTACGATGTTCGTCACAATAGATAGTTAATAACCCTTGTAGACTAAGAACCAAAGCAGATTTTGGGTGTGAGTGATAGCAAAAATAGAAGTATAGGCGTCGAAAGCTTCATTAAAGGCTACTAAAAAAATCAAAGTCTTGCAGTCCACAACCTTTGCAATTAAACAGTGCATCGAAAAAAAATATGAATGTAACTTCGAGGGTAATCGTGTTAGCCGAAATTAGTTTTCACCCCTTCATAGATAAGCTCCGCGGATCATATCACGGAATCTGAAATCATTTGAGTATTTAATTCGCCCTGCCAGACTGTTTAAAAAACCGTTTTTCACTTAGAATTTTGAATTTTTTAAACGGTCCGGTAGAGCGAACTATACACTAGTTGTGGGGCCTAGTTGTGGATTGCATGACTTGAATTTTTTTAATAGCCTTAAATGAAGCTTTCGCCTATACTTCTTTTTTGCTATCACTCACACCAAAAATCTGCTGTGGGCTCTCGGTCTATTGAGGTAACTCATTCAATTTTAAATAAAATTTTTAATCAATGCCACCAAATGAAATTCTATTTATTGCCACTGATTCAAGTACAAGGACTTAGTTAATAGCAAGACAACACATTATCGTATAGCTTCGGTTCTCATTTGAATACACACTTACATCCCAAATTACATTCGTGATCTTTAAGAAAACGCCTTCATCTCAAACAAGAACATTTTAATACAAAAAAAAAGAAAGGTCTATTTTTACTAAAACGATCTGACGTAGGGTAAACAATTTTTGTTTTGTGTACAAGTGTTAACTATGAGAGAGCTCTCGCATGCGTTCAAGAAAACACACCTATCATAGATAAAATGCCAAAAATAATGCAGATATTTTCAAGGTGAAGTACTGCATGCGATGACGTATGTTTTTCTTTCATCAATTTAAGATTTCGATTTCACATTGGAACACCACTTCATTATATTTATTTTTGAGCTCGCCCATTGGAAATATTTGGCATTTAGAATTCATTTTGGTTGAATAATTTGTTTTCAGTTCATTTTGATGGGAATTATTAGATGCGTTCTTTTACTTTGAATTTCTGTCGTTTTTAGTCTCAAGTTCTGTCAATTTATATTTTGACTATAGGCGTGTTTTATTGGAAAAAACTATAGCTAGCACAGTAAAATTTCCCTCGGTAAACAACAACAACCCCAAAAGTGTCGATAAATAAGGCAGTTTAAAAGTGAATACAAAAGTTGAGATAAAGTTTCGTAAAGTTGAAACTAAGGCGGCGGCGCTGAACTTAGTTATAAACAAATATTCATTACTTGAAGGTTGGTAGCCTCTGCTTTAATGTAAAGATTTGTTAGAATTTTTAATGGCGAATAGTTTTGACATTAAGTGGCATGTCTGCCAACCTTCAGAAAAAATACAAAGTGAATATAAAAGTGAGTATAGCGTTTTATTGGTGCTTGCATTGCTGCGCTAGCTATAAATACCAACAAAATTTGATACAACTTTGAGCTTAATTCAGAGAAATGCAAAGAAAACAACAAACATCTAAAGTAAGGAATCAGATCTATTGATTAAATTAAAAAAAGTCCACAAGTATTATATGAATATTTTTAAATCGAAAGTGCAATTCGCTGAGTCTTTACTAATATGACATAATATTTCTTTTGTTGATGAATTTTTACCGTTTAAATAATTTCTGACTAAGCCGGCTTTATGTCTTAGCTTTTTTTTCAGTACGATTAGTGCAAATTTAGTCGGAAAAGAATATTATCAAGTGAGCAAACATCAACAACTTAGTTGTGCACGCGTCAAAAACAGATGCTTCAACGGTGACATCGGCAAAAGTATCTCATTCTCATGTGTCACGAAAATAAAACTACTGCACTTACACAAAAAAAAACATACACGTTGTGCATTCAATGATGTTTATATAGAAGTTGATATATAAATAAAACATTGTCATGGCAGTTTAGGTCGTATGTTTTGTTTTTGTTTGTAGTTATTTTGTATGGCGACGTCCTTCATCGCTCAGCAACACCGGCAGTATATGGAGCACGAATTTGTCTTTTGCACACCATATTGATTTGAATTCTGTATTCGTGTGAAAGATGAGGACTAAATATACAGGGTGTGTCTGTGTGTGTGTTTTTGGTTCACTTTTGGGAGCAGGAAACGACTGCGAAAGGCAAACAATAAGTTCTATTTCAGGATTACTATTGACACTCGAAGAGTAGAAAGTGGACTTGATGGAGTTGGATGTCGCAGTCAAGGGGTTGTCTTGATAAGTGATCATTGCGTAAATGTGCAGATATGTCGAAAAGTTTTTTAAGGGAGAACCTTGTTTTTAGTCTGCAAATAGTTTATGAAACGAAGACAACAAACAAAATAGTTTAAAAGATAATAGGAGTGTTGGCGTACCGCCTAAAACTGACAATTGGTTTGTTCGATTAGATTAACTCTTAAGTCATCCTGAGATCCACCTAAACGTTTCTTGACAATAATGTCAACTCACTGGCGAATATTTGGAGCCTTGGGTTTGCCCAAAACTCACTCATATACTATGTTTCCACCAAAAGTATATCTCAGTTCAGATTAAATAAATCTATTTGACGTTCCCATCGCACAAAAAGATTTAAATAATATTTACTTTGACAGCACCTTTCAAAATACAAATGACGTTTCATTTTTTCTTATGAAGTGGAAGTGCCATAGAATGTTTCATTTGTGTCAAAAAATGAAGAACTGAATACAGCCCCGAATGAATCCTTCAGTGCCATATAAGATATATGTAGGTCAGTTCGATTTCAAAAATTATTCGTTCCAGGAAGATTAATTTCTATAATCTTCAAGATCAAGATTGGACGAAATAATTTTTTTCTATATTTGAAGAATATTTGGGGTAAATCTTATAAAATCTCATATTAGTGTTAGGTGGTCGAATTCGAGCCAAGAAACACTTGAACTCTTTATGGAAACACACTTCCCTGGCTGTAAGAGTCCTGAGGTCTCAGGTTATTCACAACCAGACTCCTCAGAAATTTTACAATCAACACCAGAATTGGAACAGGCTATCACAGAGCAGAAGATTATGTGGGCTATAAACTCGTGCAAACCCTATTCCGGCATTCCTACAACACGCTCTACAGAAAATCACTCCATAATCTTAAGGTATAATCTTCAAAAGCTGTGTTAAACTTAGATACGTCCCTATCAGCTGGAAAAAAGTTAAAGTTGTCTTTATTCAAAAAGCTGGAAAACCGACACACGCGACTGCAAGGGATTATAGACCAATAAGTCTATCTTCGTTTCTCCTCAACACACTGGAGAGAACTATTGATCTGCATGTCAGAGACCTTCTTAACATTTTGTGCAGCTACCAACACGCTTACCTTAAAGGTAAGTCAGTGGAGACTGCGTTGCACGAAATAGTTTCATAAATTGAGAAAAGAGCACAAAGAACACACCCTGGCAGTATTTTTGGACATTGAAGGAGCGTTTAACAACGTAAAAACGGAGTCCATTAATTCTGCTCTGGAAGAGGTTGGAGTTGAGTCTGCCATTGTGGACTGGATTTATACCATGCTCAATAGTAGAATCATAAGCTCGCAACTTGGAGATACGATTGTTGAGAAAACAGTTAAAGGAGGTACTCCGCAGGGAGGGGTGATTTCACCTCTACTTTGAGTTCTTGTTGTTAACAAAATTCTTACAAGATTTAGGAATCAGGGCATTAAAATTGTGGCCTATGCAGACGACATAGTAATTTTGGTATCGGGTAAGTATCTTACTACCATCAAAGATATTATGGAATCCGCACTTAAAGAACTATCTTCGTGGGTAGCACAAAATGGTCTTGGGGTTAACCCTTCAAAAACTGAGCTAGTTTTGTTCACGAATAAAAAGAAATTAGAGAACTTTACTCCTCCCAGGCTTAATGACATTCCTTTGAAACTTTCCAAAGAAGCTTAATATCTTGGAGTAATCCTTGATTCCAAGCAAATATGGAAACGGAACACAGAGGAAAAAATGAAAAGAGCACTCTGCGCTTTCTACACATGCAAGAAAACCTTCCGTACACGGTGGGGTATGCGATTGCGACCCCGCACGTCATCCAGTGGATGTACACGGCGATTGTTCGTCCCATAAAAACATATGGCTCTATCGTATGGTGGAAGGCTGTTGAAAAAGATAGCTATCTCAAAAACCTGAACAAGGTACAGAGACTAACCTGCATAGGAATAACTGAGACTCAGAGGTCTACGCCACAATCAGGGTTGGAAATTATTTTAAATCTTCCGGCACTAGACGAGTACATAAGATGCACAGCAGCCAAAAGCGCACTTCGACTCAAATAACTAGGCTCTTGGAAGCACAGCACCTATGGTCATGGGTCTATCCTGCAAAGGTATAACACAGTGGCCGGACTTGATGTGACGACTGACAACGTACCACTGTAGTGGATATACATTCAATAAAAAAAGCAATCGCGATGAAAAACCTTTTGAAATTAAATCGCGTTCGCGAGTCACGGAGAACAATATCGTTCGCGTAAATTCTAATTTTAATAAACACTTCTCTATTTTAATACCCGAAAGGCATGGCTGGGAACCCAACTCACTAAAGCCTAGTACATACTTCCTCGTGAAGTGAACAATCACTAGTGGAGAAAGTGATTTTTTGACATTGCTCATTGGTACAGACTTGCGAATGTGATGTGAACGTTTGACATTTAAAACCACAATGTCTCCAATGAGGTATTTTTATTTTGTAATCGAACTGTCAACCGTTCACCAAGAGTTCCCGTACATTTTACACGGGAATTGCTCGTGAACGAAGACTCTTCACACAGCTTCACGAGCACGTTCACGGGTGAACAAAAATGTAAATTATGTATGGATTCACGACATGATTCACAAGTATGTACTAGGCTTAACTAGGAAACATGGTATCTCCTTTTACACCCATGGGTCAAAAATGGAAAAAGGAAAGGGAGCTGAGGTGTTTTGTGAAGCTCTTAATATAAGATTTTCGTATAAACTCCCAGATGAGAGTAGTGTCTTTCAGGCTGAGATTCACGCTATTGAAAAAGCGGCAGATATAGTACAAACAAAAAAACTGAGCTCGTCGAAGATCACATTTTTTGTGGACAGCCAAGCTGCTATCAAAGTTTTAGCCAGTTAGACTATAAGGTCCAAGACTGTAGCAAAATGCCGACGCAAACTGAATGATATTTATAACACTAACCGAGTCAAACTCTACTGGGTTCCTGGACATAGCGATATAGAAGGGAATAATATAGCAGATGAACTGGCAAGGTCAGTATCAAATAGAAACACCTATTAGATGTGGGACTAAACATCCCGATCGGCGTGATTAACACGAAAATAGACCTAATGACAAAAGAGCAAATCAATAAATCCTGGAGGACTAGGAACGACTGCGTTATCTCTAGAAGTTTATGGCCTAGATTTAATGAAAAGAAATCTCGGTATATTTCATCACTGAATAAAAAGAATATTAGAATCTTGATAGGTGTACTAACGGGCCATTGCGCCATTGGCACCACCAGACTGGGTGTATTCGCATCCGATTTCTGCAAGAGCTGTCAGGACGTAGAAGAAATAGAAACCATTTAACACCTGCTCTGTGATTGTCCAAACCTCCGAACAAATCGACTCCGTTATTTTGGAAACAGGTTTGTTGGAGAACTGGTGACGATCTAGCGCAGGTCTCAATGGCTAACATGAGAGAATTCATAGAAAGCACAGGCTGGTTCGCAAACGAACCAGTCTATGTGAACCATTAGTTTAGGTGCATCTCTGCCTTCTTTTATAAGTGGATCACAATAGACCAATAGGCCCCCGTGTACCCAACAGCCTCTGTGCTGTACACGCCCCTCTTAACCTAACCTAACCTAGGTGGAAATGTAGTATTAAGCAGAAATAGGATTTTGCTAGGGCAAATAGGTATAACAATTGAAGCTATAAAAACGACATTTGTTGTTGTTTCGCGTGCCGTATAATTGACTGAACTTTTGTATTTTTTGAGAACTGAAAACCCAATTTTACTGTAACCCTGATTACAGAATCCGACGAATGAGTTGCGGAGGGAGTCAGACCTAATTTTGACATTTGGCTCATAGTGAAAATGCCAAAATTGATTCCCTCCGCAGCTCATTCGTCGGATTTTGTAATCGGGGTGTGTTTTTTTCCTGGGGTTGTCAAAAAAACCTGGACAAGTTTTGGGTACATTTTAACCAATACACAATGTTCTTATTTATATGAACTTTGACAGAACGATTTTAATCTAATGAAATTCCAGGGTTGGGATGCAGTTGAAGCTGGGAGTACATATGGAAAACAAATCTTGTAAGAGTGCACTCGAAATACCACCTCTAAGTTAGTAGTGTTCAGTGGTCTAAGTAAAGCCAAGTGCGCTGCTGGTGCGAAACAAAAAAGTCCTTAACAAAAATAACATAACGAAATGACAAAGGAAAAATTTAGTTCTACTTTTCGTTCTCAATTTCTATTTGCACACATGACAGCTGTTAAAAAAACAACGGTGTACGGCCGATACAAAACAAAAATAGCAATAAATTCGAAATAGGAGATTTTTATTGGAGCTGTAAGTAAAGTTCATATATTTAGCTCCCAAAACTGCCCATTTCTACCAATTTTGGTTCAAAGTTCTGCCAAAGTTCAAATAAAAAAAACGTACTTTAATTGGTACAAATTGTCAGTATCGGGAAGTACGAAATAGAGCTCTTGAAACCCGGGTATCCGAATACCCTGGTATTACCCGGGTACTCAAATTACCCGGGAGCCCGACTACCCGAAATACCCGGGTACCCGAGTATATGAAATACCCAGGTACCCGAGTACCCAAAATACACGGGTACCCAAGTACCCTAGTAACCGGGTATTTTCAACTACCCGTGACACGAAGACTCGCCACTCGGGTACTCGGGTGCCCGGGTCATACCCGTGTATTTATGAAACCGGGCATTACCCGGATAAAATCAAGAGCCCTAAAACGAACGGACCTATTGTCAATCTTTGACAAGAGATAGAAAGGTTCTCCAAAACTGCTTATTACTTGTTGATGTTGATATACACACAACTTCACAGCTTCACATCTGCCACGCTCTAAAATCTCGACTAAAAACAATTTCAAAATCGTCAACAAAAAAAAAAAAAAAACATGTGATCATGAAAAACGTAAACGTTTGCCACGAATTGGTTTCAGAAAATTAATTATCGCACATTAAGGGCGGTATTCACCGAGCGCTCATAACTTAAGAGCTTCATAAACCTATTCACCAAGCAATAGTAGCGAATATTTATGAGCCCTCATAAAAGTTATGAGTGGTCCCGACCGCTCATAAAGTTATGAGCTTGTTTAAGTCCGTTTTGTTGTGAAAACTTAAAAAAAAAAATTGGTAAATAATAGGTGTGTTTAATATACCTGTTGCTAACAGAAAATTGGAGAAAAAAGCAGAAAAGTAAGGGACGATGTATTCCATGAGTAAAGATCTTGGCCCAAACTGTTCTACATTCTACATCACTTTGTGTCCCATGAAGTTTTTCGGAACAGTTCAGAACAGTATTCCTGCACGCCTGCACCTGCTTTTGATGTGGAGCAAGTGAGTGAAAAATGTCAAAGTACCAGCTGATTTATTTGTTTGGGATAATAATTAGCAAAAATTTATCACAGAAGTACTTTTCTTATATTTTTGGACTTAACATAAAGAGAACAATATAAGAAGTGTGTTTTGATAATAAAGTTGAATTGAAAATTGATAACTACAAATTAAAATTGAAACATTTTTAAATTGGAAATTTTACAGCCGATAGGCAACTGTCAATCCTATCAACACGAAGCTGCACTTTTCTGTTATTTCTTGTATTGACAGTTTTCACACATTTCTGCTGTTCTGCTCTATTCTGATCAAGCTTTTCTTCATTAAACATAGCTTATACAAACCAACGCATTGCAACGTTTGACGTTTATCTCCCCTTGAAGCAAAGGAGTCCATTTTGGATCCGAAAACGTAGTAAACAACGTATGAACAAAATAATCAGCGGAACTAAAAATTAAAGTAAGAAAATTTCACTGTAAAAAACAAAATAAAACATGCAATGATCTTCACCCCGGCACTTTCAAAACTAAACTAGAATAAAATAAGTGAAAATAGAATAAAATCACTGTAGTCACAAAGAATTTATGTATGGGCATGCAACACTCATTTTTTTTAAGGATCCAAGAAGTATGTACAAAGGAGGGTTATTTTCTAAAAAAGTTTGATTTCCCAGTTTGGGGGTGTCTGACTTCGTGACTTCGAAAAAGAGCTATGAGTAGTTGGTCAATAGTACAAATATTATTTGAGTTAAGAGCCTCATAAGCTTAAGAGCAGTTTATGAGCACTCGGTGAATACCGCCCTAAATCAATTATAAAAAAAAATGTGTTAATTACAATAATACGAGTACTTAAAAAAAATAATTGAATTAAAAATTAATTTAATATACATTTTTACGGTGTATCAACGAGAAGTGTACACGTTCAAGAGTATCCGATTTCCGAAAATCATAAGCACTCTTGTGTCTTATGTTCTCGGAGAGTACGTGTTCTGTATTTTTTTTTTTTAAATAAGATTATTGACAACGCAGACACATTAAGAGCAAACAGTCAAAGGTAATAAAAACATTCCCCAAGAATTAAATTAGATTAACACCCTGACAAGCTGAGTGTGTGCGGTTGGGAAAATTCAGGTCGCATGTGGTGATGACATCTACTTCTAGGGGGGTCGACTTTTTTTTCTTTGTAAATCATGGATTCATTGTCATGCGTCACGCTATAAACATACAATTTTATGCTTACTGTAATCTTTAACAAATTAATTAAATGCAATAACATCCATATTTCATAGATAATAAAAAAAATATTAATTGGTTTATTATCATTGTTGACAGATTCAAAGTTTTACAGTGGAGATTAAGAGTGAGTATACTCTATTCAGCAAATACAAATAAAGTTTTTTTTGTTGACAAAACTATAGATACGGATATAAAAACTACTGGAACTACTTTTCAAACCTTTCCATGTGGGAGTTTAATCAATCGAGTGGTATTCTAGTATTCTAGTGTACAAGTTACACACGGTAACCCTCTCTTAAATTTTTCAACAACAATTCTCAGTGCAAGAAGAGAAGGATGTTTGTACTTCAGTATGGTTGCAATTAGCTCGCATAGACATTTTGAAGCTCTTACAGGGTTGCCCACATATGCATGGCAAAATGATCAAAAACGCACCATACGCTGACAGGATCACTGCTGATGAAGGTTAAAAAAGAAGCGTGTTTTATTGGGAAAGCTATCCGTAGTACAGAAGAATTTTATCTGAATTACAAAAACAATATCGGCAACAGGATTGCTGCCGATAAAAGTTAAAGCTGCTGCGGATAAACTTCTGACGTTTTGTTCGAGTATCGAACTCGTTTGAAAAGGATTTTTGTGTGTCATCAATGTTATGATTGATACTTATTATGATTATGTGTCTCGTATTCTCGATAGCTATGTTCATAGAGTTGAGTTATGTTGAGTGATTGGTCTTTTTTAAATTGTGACTTTTCACTTCGTAATGACGATGGTCTTGTAGGTGAAATCGGTGACGAGAAAATCTCACCCATAAACTCACAATGGCGTAGTGAACAATCAAACAACAACAACAGGTTCTTTCGTGAGTGCATGTTTGTTTTGTTTTATCTTTTACAAAGTAAACAAATGTTTCAATCCTATCCTAAAAAAAACACGACCTTAAATTAGTTTTAAGTGTAAAATTTAGCATTTCTTTTTTTTTAAAGCAACCAACAAGATATTTTTTGCGAACTGTAAAACGTTGTGGATTGCTAATCCACAACATCAAGATGCATTCCACAAAGCAGCGAATGAAAAATTGCTCGAATTTAGTTCCACATGTTTTACCACCGATTTTACTGAGTTTATATTTTATGGCAAATCGCATCTATCGGCATCCAAACAAATAACTAATGTGAATGGGCCAGCGCACACGAGATGATTTATTTCGGGTGGAAAATCGGTTTCATACCATACTGCAAGCGCACACGGGATGAATTATTCTGATAGAAAAAATGTATACATGTACCTATTTTTACTGTGTTAGTATTTTTTACAGACCTCAAAATGAGAGACTTGTGTGTGTATTTGTTTTCTACCTCGTTCTTCCACTCAAAATATGGTAGTTTTTATTCCGTTTCGTTCCGCACACTTCGCTTCCCTCTCCTAAAAACTTAGTGTTCTGGCGGAAGAATTCATCTCGTGTGCGCTGGCCCAATGGAATGGAATGTCAAATTCACGACCATTCGCAGTTCGCTATTCGCAATCTTGGCCCATAAGAACCAGTCTGTACAAAGGTGGCAATTTTAACGCACTGCTTTTGGCGGATTAAGGGCCAGTTGTTTAATCAATTTCAGCGTTTTAACTGAGGTTCAACGTTGATTCGAGCATGTAATTGGTTAATAAAACATACATTTGTAAAACTGGAACGTACTGAATTTCAAGAATTGTTCAAGTATATTTGGCTGTATCACATACTAGAACTATCGTTGAACCTCAGTTAATCCGCTCAAATTGGTGAGTTAAAGGCCCTTTTCGAAAACGTCAAATCATAGGCCTTTTTCAAAAACGTCAAATGACAGTCAATTTGATCACCAAACGCTCGCCATTTTTTGACGCAAATTTCAATCGCCATATCCTACTTGCATAAAATCGGTTTGATCAACGTCATTCAATTTATTCCCAATTATTTTATCGTCAACTTTATTTTTTTACTGCCCAGCGGGACCGCAGATGATGTTTTTGAACATTTGACTTTAGCAGTTTGCGTTAAAGAACATTCTGCAAATGCATTCTTGATGCAAATGACAATTTCAAAAACGGCCATAGTCAATTTGAACGTCAAATGATCGTCATTTTTTGGCCCAGGTAAAAATCAGTTTGATTAACGTCAATTTACTTGCAAACGGATTTGATGTTTACCTACACGCTCTATAGCTTTTCAATATTTTGTTCATCAACACGATTTTTTTTTACTACACAGCTGCACCGCAGATGATGTTTCCGAACATGGTAGTGCTGTAAAATTTGTATTTGCGTTTTCGAACAGAAGACTTTTGCAGTATGCGTTTAAGAGCATTCCGCAAATACATTTTTGACGCAGCTGACGATTTCTAAAACGGCCAACATTAACGATGGAAAACTAGTTACATACATTAAAATAAACAATAAAATCATGTCCTTATTGTAATTCTTATAAAATTATCACTAATAACGCCATCTACTATGACTTTTGAGTCATAATTTTTTTTTTCAAAATTAAACAAGTGCAAATGAGAAAAAAGACATTTGATTTCACCTTCGAACTCATTTAATTTCGTAAAAAGTCGACTTTTTTACATTGACCATAGTCTAAATACCAACAAACCCCTTTCACCTTTTTTTCTTTTATAGCTACGAAACCAATTTTCGTATATTAGCCCAGTCAAATTAGTCAAAAAAAGGGCATCAAATCGCATTTTTCGATGGACAAAATTTTTTGTATGGAATCTGTTTGGCCACGTCTCCTGATCATAAAAACGAGTTTTTGGGATTTTTGAGGTTAGGGAAGACCCGCCATCTAGAAAAAGAGATTGGTTTTGTTTTTATGCAATAACTCGCTTGCATTTTATTCAACAAAACGTCCTACTACAATCTTGTAGAAGATAAAATTACCTATAAAATAAGTTATCAACGACCTCTGTAGGTGGTTTCATTTTTGAGATATAACGGACCAATGTTCCCCAATGGGTTGTGTTTTGGGGGTGGTATGACTTTTCTTGAGTTTTCTAGGTAACCGTTGATTTTTTTGGATGATGCTCTTAGAATCATTTTCAGTTCTTGTATCATCGGCCACAAATTGTGCGAGTTATCCAAATCATAGGATCACACTTTATGAGTAAGGAGAAAAACATAAATATATTTTTTTTTCGAAAATGTTTATCCGGTGAATCGTACAAAAAAACTATTACTTAAAATGTTGTCCATAGTAATGATAACAATTTAACATACATGGTACGTGGACTTGCATCCGCACCACACAGAAGAGAAGGTTGTAAAGCAGTCGGGAAACTTTAGACACCTACATTTCTTGTTGTTGAAAACTGAGTTATCATTTTTCAATCCAAATGTAAAAAGTATTGTATGTGGTTTCCTAGGTACTACGAAGAAAAACTTAATTGAATTTCAAATTTATTGATTGGTTTTTATTAACAGAATAGTTTGAAAAAATGATAAGAAAAGAGGTAAAGTGTATTTTACATTAAGTTTTCTCTGTGAAAGTATTTGAAGGGGAGACAAATAATATTAAGGTGAATATTTTGAGATTTTTGAAGGTCCTGGTAGCATTTCATCATCGCATACATCAGCTTCAAAAATCGTTTCGTTTGGTGTCATTTCATCGTTATGAATCTGCAAGAGCAGGGTACTTTCATCTTCGCAATAATCTTCAGCAATTGTAATACATTTGGGGATGTTGCTGCAAGTTTCACCGCTGCAGTGTGCACAGACGGCGGAACATTTAAAACCCGCTTTGCGACATCCACAAGCCGCTCCACATTTTGATGCGCAGGAACAAGAAATAACCTTCATTATTTCGGGAGGAGCTGGTTCCTTGGTGGTCATCACAGGAACATACATTTTTGGATTTTTTTTCCAATCCCACTTTTCCGGATCCTGGTCGTTTCCTAGCCACGTTTGTACCTGGTGATACGTCCGAAATATATGCTGTCGTAGCGCATCTTTTGTGGGGGGAAGTGAACATAAATTGTTTTTCGTTTTTGCCACGAACTTCGTAAATTTTTTATAACGAAGTTCGTCAATTGAAGTTGTCTTTCCTCCACCATAGAGCACCATGAAGAATTTTTCCCCTGCCACAATAAGTTCTTCTGGGTCAGCGACTTTTCGTTTAAAAATATCCACTTCTGCAGCAAGGTTGCCAGCATTTTTTTCCATTGTGGTAACGAATTTCATTTTCCCAGCGAAGTACGTTGCTGACGTTGTGTCACATCCCGATATAGCGTGTAAAAATAAAATGTTGTCTGATACAATTGTGTCACATTTTATACATTTTGTCCAAAACCATTTCTCCATTTTTTGGGTTTCCGAAGAAAAACATTCGCATGATTTTTTCCATGTTCGGTCAACAAAACAAGAATATCAATGTCCTCGGAAACGATTGTAACAGTTTTATGCAGAGAAGACTGCTTAATGGCCTGAAAAACTGTATAACCTGTGTCTTGCAGTTCATGTCTTAGGAGTTGGATGAACTTATTTTTGTTTTTTTCGTTGGCAAGGGCGGACATAGACATAGACCGTTTATAACTACATTTATTTGCAAGGCGTATAAACGCAAGCCTACTTTAGGGAAAGTGCGTAGTACCGCTGAAAACATTACGATTTTTGCACAGTACTTTGCATTCATCTATAGTGCGAAAATTTTGTCTGAGCACTGGTGTTTTGATTTTTATAAATGATTACCAATCAATAAATTTGAAATCTTGTTGAGTTTTTTTAGGTAACACCTGTGAAATCACATGCAATACCTTCGGTTTACATTTGGATCGAGAAAAGATAACTCAGTTTTCAACAACAAGAAATGTAGGTGTCTTAAGTTTCCCGGCTGCTTTACAACTTTCTGTGTGGTGCGGATGCACCTCCACGTACCATGTATTTTGAATTTTTATCATTACTATATGGACAACGTTTTAGGTAATAGTTTTTTATACGATTCACCGGATAAACATTTTCGAAAAAAAATATATTTATGTTTTTCTCCTTACTCATAAAGTGTGATCCTATTATTTGGATAACGCGCACAATTCGTGGCTGATGATATCGATCGACGGCTCATTTTATAGGTGGATACAAGAACTGAAAATGTTTCTAAGAGCATCATCCAAAAAAAATCAACGGTTACCTAGAAAACTCAAGAAAAGTCATACCACCCCCAAAACACAACCCATAGGGGAACATTGGTCCATTATATCCCAAAAATGAAACCACCTACAGAGGTAGTTGATAACTTATTTTATAGGTAATTTTATTTTCTACAAGATTGTAGTAGAACGTTTTGTTGTTAAATAAAATGCAAGCGAGTTATTGCATAAAAACAAAACCAATCTCTTTTTCAAGATGGCGGGTCTTCCCTAACCTCAAAAATCCCAAAAACTCGTTTTTATGATCAGGAGACGTAGCCAAACAGATTCCATAAGAAAAATTTTGTCCATCGAAAAATGCGATTTGATTTCCTAATTTGACTGGGCTATATCTAAAAATGGCAAACAAAAAAAAGGGAAAAAGAAATTTGATTTAAATTATAAATTATACCTATATATTGTGTAACCAACTTAAATTAAACTATTTTCTGAACTGTTACTAAATTTGAATCTGTCAAACTAATTTAAAGATGGAAGGTGTTTCCTCTTTTACAGTACATTTTTTTTCATCTCATTGAAGGACGTGATTTGTTACGAGATTTTTAAATCTAAATAATAGGTCGGACTGCCTCCCTTTTATTTTAATTTGATAAGTAGAAACGAGTTCAGTGAATAATTTTGTGATTTGTGATTAAGGGCCGTGTTAGAGTAAAAAAAAGACGTTACTTTAAGGAAAATGTCAAAAGCGGACTTCGAAAAAAGCATGGCATGCTCAAGGAAAATAAAAAACAAATTTCATCATTCTAATGCCACTATCATCAAGCATTGAGAATCATTGGAAACTTTTCCAAGAAGCCATCAGAGATGCCTCCTCTGACGTGCTTAGCTTAAAACGATCATCACAATCACAAACGAAACACACGGAGAGAATTGAAAAATTACCAATTGCAAAATTTTCAGTTGCAAGTTGCAAAACATGTTTTATTCGTAAATTATGGCGTTTTTATGCCAGATTGATACAAAAATTAGTAATTTTACATTCAAAACATAGCAAACTACACAATTTGTCTCAACAAGGTTTACAATTAAAAACCATGATCCAAACTTGCATTGTTCATAGTAAAAAACAACTTTTTCGGCGTAATTTATTCTCCAAAATGATGATTTCACGAAAGCATCAACTTAAATGTTGATTTGCGATCACTTTTTAGTAATTTATATTGCACAGTCACTGATTTGCAAGCCAACAAATTTTTTTAGCAAATCATGTTTTTTATGTCGCAATTTGAAACTCTATTAGAATTGTTGCAAATCACAAAATGTTTTTTTCCCAAATTACGACTTTCTTATCGCAACTTACTTCTCCAGGAAATAAAGCACCACAACATAGCATGTATCTACTTCTTAATTTCTGACGCCAGTGTTCTGTATTGCGAATTATTAGTCTAGTGGTTGCATGCTCGCTCAGTAACTGGAGGGATGCGAGTTCAAATCCAAGTTGAGGAAAGCAAAGTATTTATTTTAATTAAATAAAATTAAATGTGTTTACCTTCAAAATGAAGGGTAGAGCAGGATTGCGCTCTTTCAAGTGGAAGATCACGAAATTAAATTGGTGATCAGCTTTTTTGCAAATATACAACTGAGTAATAACGGGTGATTTTTTAGCTGGTTTGGTTTTGGCAACACTGGTTTTGACAGCTGACGTGTGTATAGTACCTTGTGTCACTGTCAAACAGCTTCAGTTTGGTTTGCAATTTAACCATGGATCGTCTTACAAATGAACAACGCTTGCAAATTATTGAATTTTACTATCAAAATTCGTGCTCGGTTCGAAATGTTCATCGCGCGCTGCTTCCATTTTATGGTCGGCATTCTCGACCTTCTGAGCAGTCTATTCGGAAGATTGTGACCAAATTTCGCACCAAATTTACTTTGTTGGACATTAAACCACCAACACGTTTACGTACTGTGTGTAGTGAAGAAAATATTGCGGCCGTATCAGCTAGTGTGACAGAAGACCGCGAAATGTCGATTCGGCGCCGTTCCCAGCAGTTAGGCCTTTGTAACAGCACTACGTGGAAAATTTTGCGGAAGGATTTGGGCGTAAAGCCTTTTAAGATACAGCTGGTGCAAGAACTAAAGCCAGCCGACCTACCACAACGCCGAACAATGGCGCAATTGCGAGGCGAGTTTGGTGAACAGTTAATTTCACGTTTCGGGCCGGTCAATTGGCCGCCTAGATCGTGCGATTTGACACCATTAGATTATTTTTTGTGGGGGTATGTCAAGGCTAATGTCTATAGGGACAAGTCCGCTTCGATTGACGCACTGGAAGCCAACATCCATGCATTCATTCGTGAGATACCGGCCGATATGTGTGAAAGAGTATGCCAAAATTGGACTCAGCGGATGGGCTACCTGAGACGCAGCCGCGGTCAACATTTGCATGAAATTATCTTTAAACATTAAATTGCAAGGTTCAAACTATCGATTCAAATAAATATTTCATTCATTTTTTCGAATTTTTTGTGTTTTTTTTTTTTTTAAAGTTCTAAACCTCTTAAAAAATCACCCTTTATTTGGATCAAGTTGCGATTTGTTGGTGGCAATTTTTGTTTTTTCTCGATTTAATAATTGATGCTTAAGAGCTTTGATTCATGATTTTTAAGTATCAATATCTTCATTTTGCTTTAATTTGCAAATTGCAAACAAATAGTCGTAAATTACTAAATCCTGATCCAATGTATAAACCGGGATTCATTTTTCGTGTTTTGCAGCTCATTTTTCTTGATCTGATCCAAGAATTCTTTCCGTGCACCTGGGACCAAATTACCGAATCAGTTATCGAGTAATACGTGACTGAATTATGTGAGTTTGGCATTACCGCTCACGTTTCGAGCAATCTAGTATCACAACAAAAACATAAATGTTAAAAAAAGAGCCAAGTTCTTATATGTACAAGAAACCTGTACGTAAAAAGTCTGCCAAAAAAAGTAATGAGATCTAAAATATATGCCAAGTTTTAAGTTCATGAAGTTTATTATCAAATATCTTAAGTAGAGTAATATCGAAACAATTCCAAATCATGACAGAAATTTGTTGTTTAATGATTACTGATTAAAATATGGTGGGTTCACTGGTCAAATTTTTATACATGATTAAATAAGAGAAAACTTGCCAAGTAAATCCACCAAATTTTTATCAGTAATCATTAAACAGCAAATTTCTGTCATGATTTGGAATTGTTTCGATATTACTCTACTTAAGATATTTGATAATAAACTTCATGAACTTAAAACTTGGCATATATTTTAGATCTCATTACTTTTTTTGGCAGACATTTTACGTACAGGTTTCTTGTACATATAAGAACTTGGCTCTTTTTTTAACATTCATGTTTTTTTTTTGTTGTGATTTCACTCCTTTTTGCAAAGATTTAATTTGCTAGGTGAAAATCAAGCCCTACCCATCCACAAAGCTTCATAATTCTACGACAATCGAAAGTGCTCCATATAAATAAAAGCAGTTCTGATAAAGTGGGAGGATGGCACGCCCCTGAATGGAAAATTCTAAATTTTCGATTTTTTTCTTTCAAAGTAGGTACTTCAAGCCTTACCGAGCTACCAATTTTCATCGTTCTACAACAATCGGAAGTGCTCCATATAATTTATAAGAATTTTTAAGAATGTGGGTGGATGCCACGCCCCTGAATAAAAAATTCCAATTTCTCAATTTTTTTCTTTTTAAGTACTTCAAGTTCTACCGCTCTACCAATTTTCATCGTTCTACAACAATCGGAAGTGCTCCATAAATATAAGAATTCTTAAGAAAGTGGGTGGATGCCACGGCCCCTGAATAGAAAATTGCAGATTTTCGATTTTTTCCTTTGTATACACCACAAGGCCTGCGAAATTTCAAGTCTCTACTATGTCGGGAAGTGCTCCATAATTTTGATGATCTGTCTGTGAGTCAGTCAGTCAGTTACGGTTTTTGCGATTTTTGAAGTCCTATATCTCGGGAATCACTAATGCTACATAGTTGAAATTTGGTGAGCCACCTGTGTTTGATCAGCTCAGCATATACTGTGAATTTGAAGCTTCTGACTTTATTGGTACTGAAGTTAGAGGGGGGTTGAAAACCGCCGGAGTTTGTTCCTGTAAAAAGGGTGTAGTGCCGCGAACTTGGCTGGGCACTACCGTGCCCTTTGATACCAAAATTTGATGTGGTTACTCGTTCGTTCGATTACTGATGGCACTCACTCACACTCGGTCACGGAAGCGGTAATTCGGCCCCTGGCTTGTAGGATTTGGAATGGACGATGACAGATTCATTTGACACTTTGCTGATTATTTCTAACCTGAAGTTATATGCGACATTTATGTCTTGACAATTTTGTCTTAAGGTTGCGTGCAACAGCACTATTGAGGCACTTTTTTCCAACGTCCTTATCTATACACCACACTTATCCTCTTTTATTGCTTACCGTGTTAACTCTTGCTGCACTACTTACTTACTTGACGAAAAAGAACGAATACTTTAAAAAAGAAAAATATTCAAAAACAAATTAAAAAGCATGAGATTCCGCTGTCTAAGTTAGTTGTATCGAAAAAAAGACTATTGTTTTACAGTGTTTTTTTATTTGTATTCTAATGTTTAAAGCTGGTAAGAATCCCCTCAAGTCTTACAGCTATATTACTACTTTATTTCCACTATACTTTAATACCTGTTTGAATAGTCTTACAATTTCACGCTCTGATAATTACTTCAATACATGAATGACATATTATTGTTAATTATGAACCTCATAAAAAAAGTCAAAATTAAAAACAAAATCTCTATAAAACTAAAAAAACCACCACCACCCGCGGGGAATTGAAACCTTGGAACCAAATAATAAAAAAAAACATCCAATAAAATTCGAAAAACAAAAAAAAAATGTCAATATACCTGACCTACGACAAAAAATTTCCCCCAAGGGTTCGCCGCATATATCTGAGCTCTTTTTCATACAAATGTTGTATCCGTATCCCCATCTACTGTCACTTTTGAAGCATGTCAACCAAACCAACAGCCAAGCTACACATAATCTTTTCGTACATATACTCTCGTGTGCTTATATTTCGCATAAGCAAATAAAAATATAAACAAACAAGGTATGTAAATGAGAATAGCCAGCCAACAAAACAGAATACCAAAAAAAAAACAAACAATGGCAACACAAAAAGAAATGACTTTTGTTGAAGCGAAAAACAAAAAAAAAATTAACTCACAAAGGGAAACAAATCAAAATAAAGAAAAAAAAGAAGAGAGAAACAAAGTGGAAACACACATAAGAGCACAAATTGCATTTTGAATATTTAGATCGAAAACAATAATTCCGGTTGGCTGACCGCTTAGTCGCTCCGTACCGGCCCGGGCCGGGCTGGGCTGCATCGCGGACTGATGTCAAGTCTCAACTCAACCCTTCACGCGTGATATACTCATGATTTCCACTGCACTGCAAGCAAACAGCGCCAATCTGAAGAGTCGATCAATGCACGCTCTAGAAACAGAAGGGGTGTTGGTTAAAAATGTTATGCGTCAATAAATAATTAACCTGTCCCAACCCAACCGCCCAAAGAAACTGATTGCCTTTGGCTTGGAGTGGCAGGCAGAGCCACCTGTTTGTGCAGTTCTTCATCATACTTTTCTCTTATTTTTTTTTTGTTGTTTTTGTATTTTAAGGAGCGGCTTATGAGGGTGAGATAAGATTGTTTGAAATATAACTGTTGTGCAATAAAGGTGAATTGCAGATGATAATAGTCAATTGAAAACGAATTAGGGGTGGAATACATTTTTCTGAATGAAAAAAAAAAATCATAATTGAGGGAAGACAAAAAAGTACGTATACGCCCTAGTGAACGATTTAATGGAGAACAACATTACTCTATCTGGGAATCAAGCGAAAGGGCTATTATTCAATGTATGTAAATAAACAAAACACTTGAACACAAATTCGGATGCAAGGGAAAATGGTTGAAGTTAGAATTTTACAGATAGGTACATACTTCATCCTTGTCAATAGCAGCATACAGTATGTATATTTTTTGCTCTTTCCTCTACAAGAAATAGGAGAAAGGTTTACTATTATGCTTAGTCTTAGAAATAAAAGGTTTCAGAGCTCTTTTAGAAGTTCGTTTGATTGAAAAAAAACAGTAAGCAGTTAGTGACGAGAATTCAGAAAGGAAATCGCTCTTAGAATCTTGATGGGCTTTTGGAAAGGAATACGATTGGTTATACCCCCATAGGCAGAGTCTTGACGAAGGGGGCTGACGGTGACTCCTACGATGAAACTTTATTTTAATTTAATATTAAATTTGGGAGCGTCCTTGTTAGGTGAGACGTGAGATCAAGATTAAAAATGAAATCTATATAAAACAGCAATACACCAAAAAAACCGGTATATTAGACCCCTTTCACACAAGCTCAGTTCCTTGCAAACTTTCAGTTCCATTGTGACATGGGCAGTGTGAGGATTTGAAGATATTTTTTTGACATTTCCTCTTTCATCTAGGTTAAGGTGCATTCAACCAAGAGACTTTCAAATGAATTTTCCAAAATCATCTTGGATTTCTTTTTGTTCCTCTTGGTGCAATTTACAAGAGATTTTTAAGGAAATTAAAAGAAACGTAACGTAAGAAATCGCCAGGTCCTTTTCCGATCGAGTAACTCGCACCCTCTTAAATAGTCCTATGCCAACAACTGCAAGTATCGAGAGCCAGTGGAAGAATTGCCAGGAAGCTATCAGAGATGCCGCTTCTGTCGTGCTGGGCTTTGCACGACCACCACAGCGAAACCCCTGATTCGACGAAGAATGCCGACAAGTACATGCAGCCACACAACAGGCATACAAAGCGGCGCTGCATAGAAGGACCAGAGCTGCTCGCGAGCTCTACGAGCAGAAGAGGAGAGAGGAACACAAGCTTCTTAGAAGGAAAAAGAAAGAGCATGGGAAGCTTGCGATCGAGGAAATAGAGGGATGCCATTGCAGGAATAAAGTTCGGAAGTTTTACCAAAAAGTAAAAAGAACCTCCCAGGGTTACAAGGCCCAGACCGAAGCCTGCAAGGATGATCAGGGGAGCATCGGAGTAGAATCGCAGTCGGTGCTGAGGATATGGACAAATTATTTCTGCAAACTGTATAACGGTGATGACGAACCGAATTCTGCTACCATGCAGATTGCACCATTCAACCTGAACGACGTAGGCCAACAATTACGTCCACCCGATCTCGACGAAGTAAAAATAGCTATATCTAAACTTAAGTCCAATAAAGCTGCTGGAGCTGATTGCCTTGCAGCTGAGCTATTCAAAGCGGCTGGCGATGAATTGGTTAGGAGTATGCACCAGCTCATCTGTAAAATATGGTCGGAAGAAAGCCGGTCCGATGAATGGAACCTCAGCATTGTTTGCCCGATCTTCAAGAAAGGCGATCCTCTGGACTGCACCAACTACAGAGGCATCAGTCTTCTTAATATCGCCTACAAGATCTTCTCTGCCGTACTTTGAAAACGCCTGAAGCCATTCGTCAACAACCTGATAGGTCCATATCAGTGTGGCTTTAGGCCAGGGAAGTCCACCATCGATCAAATTTCCGCACTACGGCAGATCTTGGAGAAAACCCAGGAGTTTCAAATCGATACCCACCACCTTTTCATCGGTTTCAAGGCCGCGTATGACAGCATCTATAGAAACGAGCTATATAGAGCAATGTCTAGTTTTGGCATCCCTGCCAAACTCGTGCGTTTGTGCAGGATGACGATGGAGACTGCACGCTGCTCCATCAAGGTCGGCAAAGACCTCACCGACACCTTTGATGTCAAAAAAGGTTTTAGGCAAGGCGACGCGCTTTCATGCGACTCTTCAACATCGTTCTTGAAAGAATAGTGCAAAACTCTCACGTCAACACCAGAGGCACAATCTTTCAAAAGTCCGTCCAATAACTCGCTTACGCTAACGACATTGACATTACCGGACGAGCAAAGCGTGATGTCAGTGGTGCTTTTGTGAGCATTGAGAAGGAAGCCAAGAAGATGGGTCTAACGGTGAATGAAAGCAAAACAAAATATATGCTGTCAACAAGAAAGGACACCCAACACCGACGTCCCGGACAGAACGTCACTATAGACAGCTATAATTTTGAGGTGGTCAGAGACTTTGTCTACCTAGGATCCGCTATAAACTCAGCGAACGACACCAGCGCTGAGATCAAACGAAGAATTACTCTTGCCCATCGCTGTTTCTTTGGGCTAAGAAGGCAATTGAGAAGCAAAGCCCTCTCTCGAGCAACTAAACTGTCCCTGTATAAGACGCTTATCATCCCGGTCCTGATGTATGGTGCAGATGCATGGACACTGCTAACGGTGGATGAGAACGCGTTAGGCTGTTTTTGAGAGGAAAATTCTCCGGGTGATTTGCATAGATGGGGAATGGAGAAGAAGATACAACAACGAACTGTATGGGCTGTACAGCGACACCGACCTAGCCACAAAAGTGAAAAGCCCAACGAATGAGATGGCTGGGTCACCTTGATTGAATGGACACCAATGCTCCGGCCCGGAAAGTCTTTGAATCCAACTCCGTGGGACAGCGCAGTAGAGGTGGACAGCGTAAAAGGTGGCGTACGCAAGTGGACCTCAACCAACTTTGCGTGCAAAACTGGAGACAGCTAGCTAGAAACCGAGCCGGCTGGAAGAAGCTTGTTAGTTGAGGCCCAGTTTCACCCCGACTGTAGCGCCACCTTAAGTAAGTAAGTGAGTATAATTTTAGAAAACGCCAGTGTTAAACTAAAATTGTTGTAGTGTCGAGTTAGCTTCACTAAAATTATGCGCATTATATTGGGTGTATGTAAAGTTTCTTTTGCATATCAAGAATCTGGACTTAAAGATACTTTGAATTTATCCTATATACTTATCCATTTTTAGTGGGACATTACCCCCAACATTTTTATTTTGGGCTTTAGTCTCACTTAGGTGGGACTTAAGCCCCAAATTAGATTTCGGCTTTATGACCCACTTAAGTGGGACATAAGCCCCAGAAAAAAAAATTGGGCGTTATGTCCCTGCGCCATTTGACAATAGAAATATCTGCGTCAAAAAAAGCCGATCAAATTGACGCTGATTTGGCGTTTTCGAAAAAGGCCTTTGATATTATTTTTTTTTTTTTTGTGAATGCCAAAATGTCTACACGTCCCGTATTTTTGTGAATGACTAATAATTACAAATTAATGGATTTTTGAAGCTCTCTGGTGCTATGGCTTTGGTAATGTCAAAGGTTGTCGCTTAAACTGTTTTAGGAGGAAGAAACCAATGGAAGAGCATCTAAACCAACTTGACGTGGAAACTGGAGATAACTATCTTAAGATCGAGCAAGCTATAGAAGAAGCTTGTTTGTTCCATACCAGACTAACGACTCTAGCAGCACTTTAGGAAGGTAAGTAAAGTAGTGTACAAATTTGAACTGGTAGTATCACTAGTTGACACACCCTATTGTACAACCAAATCCAATTTAAGACTTAACGATTATTATAACTTGAATAGTTGCTGAAGCTCAATTATAAATAATATTTTCAAGTTACAACATTTCTGAAGATGTTTAAAGAAAGAATGGCATCAAAATTGATGTGGAAAAATAAAATTTGTGGTATACTCGTATAATAGAACACTACACCACACCCCCCATGATAGTGGTGTAAGGCCGCTTAATATCTAGTATAATGTCAAAAGTCAATGTTATAGATATTGGATTTCTTTATACATAATACAAAAAATTAATCTTGTCTATCCAACTATTGCTTACCGTTGTTTTCGATGTTTAAGTAAATAATATTATTCCTTTTATCACTGCGGAAAATAAACTGCATCGAGAAAATCAATCAAGAAGCAGTAGGTAGTTGTTTTTTTTTTTTAATATATTTTATTCGTTGCTTTAAAGAGTGTTCTGTGTGCTTCCTCTGCGAAAACATCTGCACAGGTTCACATATTTTCTTTTAAGGACAATTCAATTAATTTTCAACGAGACCACCTCACCCCGAAAGAAACAACACTCCTTCACTTATTTTTCAGTGTTTCTTTTTTTCGTTTAAAATGTTTTTCTTTCACAAATCGAATGGAACAGGAGGAAAAAGCAACATTTTCTTCATGTTTTTTTTTTTTATTTTTATATCCTCACTCTCTCTGATGTTTCTCCTACACGTACGAGTTTTCTATTGATTTTTCAACATTCACCCAACTAGGAGATATTTTACAACAAAATACCGTTGCATTGCTATAGGACCACTATATTGGCACAAACTGTGACCAAACAAAAATATAAAACATCATGAGGCGTTTCATTTGATATGCATTATCACACTTCTGACAAAATAAAAAAAAGGAAAATGCGTTTTTCAACATACAAAACAACAAAAATATAAAATTAAATATGTATCGGCAAACAAAAAACGAACGACACAGTATCTATTGGATTTTTGTTTTTCTAAACTTGGCACCACTCTCGCATTTCAACAAAAACAGCAACAACAATTAAAGTCAAATGACACAAAAAAAAACAACAAAACTTATGTAATTTGGCCTGGATTTATCAAAATTTTTTCACATTCGTTATCCCGCCCGTGTAAATCAATGAGGGTCATCAATTTTACTTGACAAAAATGCAGCTCGCTCATGCCACTGAATGCATCGCAGTGAAATCAACTAGAAATCACACTACAAACAGTAGGACAGCGGGCGGCCACGGAAAGAATTTTCTTTTTTTATCATAAAACTTTGATACCCGACGATTTTCGGCGTGCAACTAACTGTAACTGAGCGAAACCTTTTCATCTCACGGTTCACGGATGTATCTGAGTTTGGTATTTGGTTGTAGAGACATTTTAAACAGGGCGGCATGCGGGCAGTTATTTCGGGTTCAGGTTTATGTGGTTTGGTTAGTTTAGTTAGTCTTAGTATGGTTGGTGGTTTGTTGCAGCAGCAGCAGCAGCGGCAGCGGCGGCGCCAAGTGCGATAAGGAATTTACAAACAAATAGTTGCGCTCTCGAAGATAGAAGGAAGTTTGTTGTCTCTCTTCGCGCTCTTGGCACTTCTATTTTGTATTTATTTGTTTTTCTTGGTAAAAGTGAGAGTATGATTATAGTAGGTTATGCTGTATAGTAGTGGAAATTGTTGTCTGTCATTTAAGCTTTCTTTGCATTCATTTTTATAGGAAAGCTTAATTTCGAGCTCTCAGTGCAATACAAATGGCAGGTGGTATTGCCAGATTTAAATATTTGTACATTTTACAAACAAGAGGTTTCTTAAGTCACTCTGAGACGTATACTGAATGAATTGACGGTTTTATGAGAGATATCAAGCAAACAAAATTTATTTTTTTGAATACGAGAAAAGTAAGAGGTTTTGTTTTTGATTTCTCTAAGGGCCAGTTTTTCAGTTCAGGGTTAGTTCTGAGTTAATTCAGAGTTAGCTAATCCTGAAAATAAATTAACCCCGAGTTAACTCAGGAACAGTTTTTCAGTAGAGAACTGGCCCTAAGTGCCAATTTTTCAGTGCGAGATCATCCTAGTCTCGGGGTTAAGCCCGAGTTTAATCCAGAAACGTGTTTTCAGTCAATTAAAATACTAAGTTAACTCCAAGTTAACTCACCTAATTTGGTGAGTTAACTCTGGGAACAAATTGAGGTCGCTGTGGCGCCATCTCGATTTCGACATTGAAAGTTATTGCCAGTGCAATTCCGTTGTGGCGCCATTTCTATTCCGATGCGTAAAAGGCGTAGAAGGGTGATATCCATAGTGTCGCACATCGTTGGCCATAGCATTTTGACAGCTGAAAGATAAACCTCAACAGAAAAACTGTTCCTGAGTTAACTCAGGGTTAATTTATTTTCAGGAGCTAACTCTGATTTAACTCAAAGTAAACCCTGAGCTGAAAAACTTGCCCTTAGAGTTTATTTGGCATAAGTATAATGTGAATAAGAATGGTAGGTACCCCTTGACGTAATGTTTACTGCGTTGGACTGTCACGCCTCACAGTGGTTCATTGTTTGGAGACTCGGTCTTTAATCTATAAAACCTAAACCAGTCAAATGAATTTTATGAAATTTTCAGACACGATAGAAGAATTGTATAATGGTATGAAAGCATTCTTTTTAAAATAATACTTTTGGTACATTATCGAAATAAAACTCATTCTCTCTCATAGAAAAATTCAGTCTGAACGATGAACCTCCTAGCAGCTTACTCAACCTGCTACTTTAGATATTCATTTCCAAGATAGCTTGCAAAGTGTTTACTACTAACCGAAGTAGGTCAAGTAATAAGTCAAGCTATTCACAAGGTCAGATTACAAGGAACAAATTGCAATGGGCGGTAGACAGGTTCGAACTCTGCAGTACTCCAGTACTCCAGGACCAGACAGCAAAATATCATCGAAACACCAAATTAATACTGATATAACTCTGGAAATTCTGGAGACACTTCTTATAAGTGTCCCTATATAATCTGGTTGACATTCCTGTTATAAGAGAATTCAAGGATGTGTTTATACCTAAAGCTGTTAAATGTTCCCGAGTAAAACCGAAAGATCTCAAGGCTATTCGTCTATCATCTTTCATTATTAAAACCTTTGAGCCGTTCATTAATGTCCGTCAGAATCCGTAAGAGTTTGTCACAACAGATTCATCGCTAAAATTGATTTGAATTTTTTCGTGAGAATTGAACGTTGTTAAAAACAAAGTTTGTGTAAACTTAAACGCATTCTCTGTAACAGAATTTCCAAAGAGCTTACAGGTTTCCAAAGCTCTAAACAACGCCTCCTAAAAGACTGTAACGCAGTGTTACACTTTTCACCTCTCCCCTCACACCGAGCCATAGCACACAGAAGGCCATTGTATACACTCTGATAACTGATAAGCAACAAAAACTGCGCACTGCATTCGGTGCCGCCGATTCTACATTTGACCTCCTTACAATTCACACTGTCTTGTGGCACAAAAGTTATAATGAGGAGGTGGAAATTTATTAAAAAGTTGAAGCTTGTTACCTCAAATTAATTCCCAATTATTAATTAATAATTTCGAATTTTTAGAGAGTTAAGTTTCCAGCAATTCATCGTTTATAGCAACCTTGATAAGCTTAGGTCCTTTACTTGGTGCATCCGATGATCATTTAAAAGAAATCTTTTTAACATTCGCCGTTAGAAAACCCGTTGTTCTCTCTTGGACTAGCCTTGGGCTGGAATCAGATTCCTACCGTTGTTCTCCCTGCCTGCTCTGTGGAGTTGGTTGAGGGCTAAGCCCGTTGTTCTCCCTTGGACTAGCCTTGGGCTGGAAGCAGATTCCTACCGTTGTTCTCCCTGCCTGCTCTTTGGAGTTGGTTCAGGGCTAAACCCGTTGTTCTCCCTTGGACTGGCCCTGGGCTGGAATGAGATTCCTACCGTTTAATCCCCGGTTCAATTCTTCCAAGTGGATTTTTTGTCAGAGTCTACTGCTTTAGCTGTATAAAACCGAGCCTAAATTTATATGAAATACCGGGTTAGTTACCTTAAGACAAAAAAAAACCAAAATTGTAAGATTGTAAACCTCTTCTTGTTTATAAAGAGAAAATATTATAAAGCTAGTGTTTAACCCAAGTTATTTCCTTCTTAACCCGAGTTTTATCTGCTTTTCATCGGGAAAACCCTGGACTACGACGAGCCTACCTCAGCCTCGAATAAAAAGCATCACAGCCAAAATGTGAGGACCAGCCCAAAAGGCGGAAGGCGGGACCCAACTAGATATAATCAACCGAATCGGGAAATCAAAGGCTGCGTTCGGAATGCTGTACAAAATATGGAGAAGCAACTCTATAAGCCTAAAGACTAAGCTATGACTATTCCCCTCCAATGTTGAATATGTGCTTTTTTATGGGTGCAGGTGGAAAGTAACACCCGCTGTCGCAAGAAAGCTGCAAACGTTCGTGAGTAGTTGTCTGCGAAATATCTTGAGGATTTTCTGGCCTAACCGTATCTCCATAATGATGAACTTCATACGAGGACAGGCCAGGAAACCATCGACTCTATAATACGAAGACGTAAGTGGCAGTGGACATACGCTTCGAATAGGTCAGGAGTTACGATTGGGCCGACCTAGAGTACGTCGAAGAGGAATTAGCACAACTGGGGAAGAGTTGGGAAGAGTTGAGGTACATCTGCAGAAACCGTACACGATTGTGCGTAGGAGTAGTGGAGGCACTATGCCCCACAAGGGGAACCTCATGGAAGTTACAGGCCCGAGGATCTAATCAAGTAAGTATTCTTTGTAACCAGAGTACGCAATCGCCATAACTGTAGCCTTAATAGAATGCACTTCGTAATTGGTTTTATAATCGGATACTCTCCAATTGGCAAGCACGAAACGACACTCACCTATAATACCAAATTGATGTCATTACTGGGAGCCGTTCGGAAAGTGGAATCCCACATCTGCAAATTTTTTGAGTACTAGGGTATCCTTATAAACTCCTACAACTCGGAATTCTACTGCTTCAAGAGACCCTCAAAGGGCAGACGCTGAAGCGCAGTAGCAAAGTACTAACACTCCCAGAGGGATCTACGATATCAACTAAATGGAGCGTGAGGGGCTTGGGAATCCACTTTAAAGTGTTCTTGAGATTCAATCCCTACATAAGAAACGTAAAAAAATTACAGCTGGGCCTTCTGTCGATTCTACGCTTCGATGAAAAGAAGAACCGGATTCAGCCAGCAGATAAAGATCCAAATCTACAAACAATTCTTGGAACTAGTCATTATAGTTTCAGCTTTTCGGTTTGGTTTTCGATTTTCAAGGCAACTAGGAGAATACTTCAAATCTAAAGGAAGACAAATTTTAACAATTTGCACCGGAATAGCCTTCGACCTTCATTGGCAACTATGATAACTAAATCACAGTCTGAGATAGCAGCCATTAAGCTACAATCTCAGACAGCAGACAACACAAAATTTAAATCAAAGAAAGGAGACGTTACTAGATCCAATCTGAGTTAGCCGATACCACTTATTCACATTTTCGGATAGCAGACGTCACCAAATCACAGTCTCAGATAGCAGACGTTACTAAATAACTGTCTGAGATAGCAGACGTCACTATATCACAGTCTGAGATAGCTGACGTCACTTAGTAATTTAATTTAAACCTGACACCACATACATTTCAAACAACACACAACATCGTCATACATCATACATATCATACAATTTTCTGTTTCTCAGATTTCATTGGTATTTTTTTGTGATACTTCTGTTTGTTGTATTTCATTGTCATTCAATTTAATAGCGGTTTTTGCTTTTTTTTAGAATGTGGAAATAAAATGAGATAGTGGGTCGTATCAAAGAATATAAAGTTACCAAGAAGTATTATCTGGATCTTATAATAAAATCTAATTCCGAAAGCTCATTTCGAAATAATAATAAAAAGAACGAAACAAAAAATAATTAAGAGATAAGCTCTTTCTCATACAATTTTGGCAAACACCACGGCTTACCATAATATTCAATATTCGTGTTATAAGGATAGTAAAAAGGAGGATACTTTTGACGGGTTCCAACTCTCCCCCTGCACAAAACAAGTGTTGTAACACTTTATGACCTATATCATTTTAAACGTCTCAATGAGTGCTACTTTTTGTTATATGAGCATTAGTACAGGGACAGTGTAAAAGCAAATAATAACTGCTGCACCGCATTCTAACTCTTTCCCTGCATAAGCTGCATCCCAAGTGTTGTAACACTTTCTGATCTATATCAATGGAAAGGTATCAATGAGTGGTATTTTTACTTGTGTCGGCATAAGTCTGTATCATATGCAGGAAAAGTGCAATTGACCATAGTATTTTTTGCACTCCACTATAACTTTTTCCCTGCACACACTACGTCTCAAGTGTTGTAACACTTTCTGTCCTATAACTCTGGGAAGGTCTCAATGAGTGCTATTTAGTTGCTTAAGCATGAATCTGTATCTCGTGCAGGGAAAGTTTTATAGCCTAAGAACTGTTGCACTGACCTATAACTTTTTCCCTGCATAAATTGCGTCCCAAGTGTTGTAACACTTTCTGACCAATATCAATGGAAAAGTTCAATGAGTGCTATTTTTTGTTGTATGGGCATAAGTCTGTATCTCCTGCAGGGAAAAAATAAAAGCCCATAATAACTGTTGCACTGCACTATAACTCTTTCCCTGCATGAGTTACGTCCTAAGTGTTGTAACACCTTCTGACTTATATCAATGAAAAGGTCTCAATGAGTGCAATTTTTTTTTAATGTGGGCTTAAGTCTGTATCTCGTGTAGGGAAAGTGTAATTGCCCATAATAACTGTTGCACTGCAAAAGTACTCTTTCGCTGCACAAGTTGCGTCTCAAGTGTTGTAACACTTTATGACATATAGCATTGGAAAGGTTTTACGCTATTTTTTGTTGCATGAGCATAAGTCTGTATCTCGTGCAGGGAAATTTTTATAGCCCAATTACTGTTATATGTAAAAATGTCTGAGAACAGAAATGTCCTACAACATATTTCCAATGTAATCTTCAGCCATACATTGTACAACAAATCTGAGAAACAGAAATCATACAGCCGAACTGTCAAAATCATATAATGTATGTGATGTATGATCTGAGAAAAAGGCCCCTGTCACTTCCTTTTCACTTCTTACTTGCTATAGTAGGTACAACTATGGCAGAACTTAGTTTTTTGTCGTGTTCGTTAACGTCGCGTCGCCTTAAACAAGGTTTGTTACAAACTGGGTGTGGTATTGATGCCAAACAATAGGATTTTTTCTAGAGTCGGCGTTAACGGTTATTCTAGATTTTAAATTTAAGTATGGCTGCGTCTACTCCAGCGTATATTTTGACTTTCTTGCTATACAATTCGACGTTAACTGTTGCAATGCATTAAAAAGGCACTAATAGAATTCGCATTTTGTTTACGTTAATTTATCTCAAACAATTACTTAAAATAGTATTAAAATGTATAATGCACTGCTCAGAAGTGTATTGCATCAATAAAATAAAAAAAGAACGTTCTTCGTAGAAGATAAAATAAGTCAACCAATAATGGTGTAGTGTGTTTACACCTTAAATTATTCGAAAGTGTAAACGCGAACAACCCTGTTCAAATTTCGATCCTTCTGATCCTACCTTAAATTAGCTTCTAATTTTTGCCACCAAAGATCAGAACCAATGTTCGCCATATTATTTCCGGCATTATCGAAACAAACATGGCGGTGACAAGTTGACGTTTAACTATGATTTTTTTGTTTAGTCTAATTGAATATTTTACTAATTCATAAAACTATTAAGGTAAGAATATCAATTAAACATTTTATTACTAATTTATAAATTTTATATTCGTTAAACGAAAATAGTGTAATGAAACTAACGGGTACAGATGCTTACTATTTATTTTATATGTGGTAACAGCAACCAAAAATTCTAAAGTTTTCCCGGTATACGCAAGCTGATGTTCATCTTGGATATTACATTCTTTGAACATTTCAAATGAAAATATAAAGTTTAACATTGAAAGCAACTTCGTACGGAAACGGAAAAGAAAATTATTAGTTACGATAAAGAAAAACTATCTCTAAAGTATAATGCATTTTGCTCCTGTGTGTGTATGAGTATGTGTTTTACAAATCGCCACATGTTTTGGCTAGCATGATACTTTCAGCGGAAAACTCGTTCGTAGAGATAAATGGCAATTTGCCGTTATGATAGTGATGGATGGAGTGCATCATTTAAATAAGAATGTTGCAAACAAAAACAAAAAAATAGAACTTCACCAAGGAAATGGAATTTTCTTTTTGTGTTATGCCTGGATGATGTATGAGGTGTAGGAAAATAAGCTTCCTGGTTATTGACTTTTAAGTGGCCTTAAGTTCCTCTTTTTGCTGTAGTGTGCTGGATTGTGTGTGTGTGTATTAAGTGTGGGTGGCCCAAATGGCGTGAACAAGAAACACACGATGCACCACTCAACACGGAAAATCGATATTGGATACAATGCATGTATTTTATCTTTTGTCCTATTAAGAAGAAAAAAAAATATATTGCATACTTATAGGAAGATATACATATGTATCCACTTACCTAAGCTCTAAGAGTATTGTTAGTGTGAAGTGAAGTATAGTTTAAATCTGAATGATTTACATTTCTTATCGGTTTTGACGTTCCTGGGAAAGGAAAATAATAGATATTGAAAAGTTTTTTGAAAGCAGCTTGTTTTGGATTATCCATTTATTTGCTTTTAACACCATATCGCATATCATCATCATCGTTTTCTATTATTCTATAGTAGTAAAAGTCTTTTACAGCTGTGACTATCACATGCAACTACTTTTAACAAATGAGGGTGTTGAAAGAAAAGGAATTTACTGCAGATGTGACGAATTGCGTTTTTACTTAGTAAATACTAAGTTTATAAATACATATAACCTATCTTTATAGGATAAGTGACTATTACAATGAAACCTAGAACTATGCATTTTATGAACTCGTGTCTGCAGAAGGGCCACTTTTTATGGAGAGGTTGAAATGGAGTAGGATCTCAATTTGAATTACACGCAATAAAAGAGTGTTCTTTTGAATCCACCACCTTCGAGGGACGGCGCGGTTGAGAAAGTTCGTGACTCAGGAGGCATAAACAAGTGGAAGAGATGACTTCGAGCAACTTGGTGGGCCAAACTGGATAAAGTTAGATAGGGACCAAGGTAGCAGATAGAAGCTTGTTGGTCGAGGCTCTGATTTTCTCCAGACAGTAGCGCCACAAATAAGTAAGAAAAAAGAGTGTTCCCACTAAGGCGCTCTCGAAAGGACGGTAGCGAAGTAATTCTCTAGTTAGACGGAACTATTTGGTGAAAGCCTTACGTGAGCTACCCAACGCGGATTCTATAAGAAATGGTGACAGTTGAACCCCTAATGGGTCAACTGCAGCTCACATCCTCGTGATGGGTTACTTACATCAGACTATATGGCCTCTTCGGGTTTGAGGAATGCGTGGTTGGGTCAACTTCCTAAACACCTACAATTAACACTTATGAGAAAGGCAAGAAGGGTTTCGGATAATGATTATTTTCAAATGGCAACAAAATCCGAAACGTCAATGGCTGACGACTTGGGAGTATGTGCTTGGAACGGGAGAATATTTTACACCACTATTCCAAAGCTTGAAACTGTCCTAATCACTAATCACTAATTAGTTAATTTCAAATTTGTTTTGTCGAGTTTCGTCAGTTTTTTTAAGCGTACCTACTTGATATCAGCAAATGAGAACAAAGAAAATTCAAAGAAAAATTAGAAATGTTCACAAGTAATTTGTGACTAATTAATGGTAAATTAAAAAAAAAGCAATTAAACAAGCTTTAACCATCTTTCCAGATGGTACTTTGTTAACAGCATCCACCACTAACATTTTTCTATTCTTTCTGTCAGGAACTTCTTAGTGAATTTGGGAAACTGCTCATCAACTAGGAAAAACATCAAAGCAGCACAATGTTCAAAACTTGGTCCTGTGATGCCTTTACTTTGCAGCTGAGGTAAGCTCGGCGGTGTCCAGGATTCTTCCCCAAGAAGCAATGAAACTTGGGGTTAGGAGGATCTAATCTCCGAATAAAACGGCTTTAATTTCTTTATTAAGTTATTTACAAAAATATTCTTTTATTTAAAGTGTTTCAAAATCAGGAACCAACAAGTTATTTCATATAAATTATAATTTTAGTTTCTTACAATAAATAACACGGTACTTCATATATCTTACAATGTTTTTCTGGTCTTAAAAATAACTAGCATCGTATTTCATATAATATGTCCCTAGCACGAAACCTAGGGAACAAAACGGTCGGAACCCTCAAAGGAGAACCTTGTCCAGTGAACTTCTTGAAGAGGAGTCCAAAGGAACAAAACGGTTGTCCCTGACACAAAACCCAGGGAAAGAAACGGGCGGAACTCTCAAAGGAGAACCTTGTCCAATGAGCTTCTTGAAGAGGAACTCAGAGGAACAAAACGGGGTCGGGAATCCTTATCAGAAACCCTATGTCCTCAGCAATCAGGAACAAAGCGGTCGGAACCCTCTTAGGAGAACCTTGTCCAATGAGCTTCTAGAGGAGTAGCCCAAAGGAACAAAACGATTGTCCCTGGCACACAACCTAGGGAAAGAAACGGTCGGAACCCTCGAAGGAGAACCTTGTCCAGTGAACTTCTTGAAGAGGAGTCCAAAGGAGCAAAACGGATGTCCCTGGCACAAAACCCAGGGAAAGAAACGGGCGGAACTCTCGAAGGAGAACCTTGTCCAATGAGCTTCTAGAGGGAAACCCAAAGGAACAAAACGGTTGTCCCTGGCACACAACTCAGGGAAAGAAACGGTCGGAACCCTCGAAGGAGAACCTTGTCCAGTGAACTGCTTGAAGAGGAGTCCAAAGGAACAAAACGCTTGTCCCTGGCACAAAACCCAGGGAAAGAAACGGGCGGAACTCTCGAAGGAGAACCTTGTCCAATGAGTTTCTTGAAGAGAAACTCAGAGGAACAAAACGGTCGGAACTTCTTAGGGAAATCCCTTATAACTTATACTATATGCCTAAGAAAGCATTGAGAAAGTCAAAGAGATCCTCTTGGAGACATTTCTGTGGAAAAATAGAAGAAACTTCAGAGGCATCTAGACTAAGAAAAATTCTCTCTACTAATCCAGTAATGCCAAGCTGCTTAAAAAATGCTGATGGCTCATGGACAAATTCCTGCGAAGAATCGCTTAACCTGCTATTGGATACTCACTTCCCTGGTAGCTCCCAAAACATCAAAAGCTTCGACCGTAATAGGTCTGATATGAATCCAAGCTATCCACAAGGTCTGATTACAAGGGAAAAACTGCAATGGGCGCTCAACAGCTTTCAGCCTTACAAGTCTGCGGGACCAGATGGCATAATACCAGCCGAACTCCAGATGAATAAAGATTTAATTCTGCCAATTCTGGAGTCTATTTATACTAGCTGCTTAGCACTCGTATACATCCCCTTGTCTTGGAGAGAGGTTAGGGTTGTGTTCATACCCAAAGCTGGAAAGTGCTCCCAAGTAAACCCAAAGGATCTCAGACCTATTAGTCTATCATCATTCCTTCTAAAAACATTTGAACGATTGATTGATATCCACATACGATCATGCATTGACACGCGACTTTTGTCTACGAGTCAACATGCTTACTGCAAAGGGAAATCTGTAGAAACGGCCTTACATAGTTTAGTAAGAACCATTGAATATTCCCTCCATCATAAAGAGTTCACCATGGTTGCTTTCTTAGATATAGAAGGCGCTTTTAACAATGTCGACGCATCTGCAATCGCATCTGCGCTGACATCTCTGAAGGTAGATGGTTCGCTTGGAGAATTGATTAACCAAATGCTGACGAGCAGGGTTATCAACTCAAAACTAGGTAGCTATTCTGCTAGAAGGTCTGTTAGTAGAGGTACGCCTCAAGGTGGTGTCCTTTCTCCCCTTCTTTGGAACTTGGTGGTAAATGAGCTGCTAATATGCCTGGAAGAGGAGGGTTACAGAGTGATTGCCTATGCGGACGATGTTGCTATTGCCGTATCAGGAAAGCATCCTACCACCTTAAAAGAACTCTTACAAAACGCTTTAAATAGGCTAACCAATTGGGCAGACCGGTGTGGTCTGGGCGTCAACCCTCATAAAACAGAACTTGTTCTATTCTCAAGGAAATATAAAATTCATCATGTAGATCCTCCCTCTATTAAAGGTGTTCCATTAACATTTACTGATCAGGCAAAATATTTGGGTCTTATTTTAGACAAAAAGTTAAGTTGGAAACCTAATATACAAGAAAGAGTCAAGAAGGCCACAGTGGCACTCTTCTCATGCAAAAAAGCCGTTGGGAACAAATGGGGCCTTCAACCTCGTATTACTCATTGGCTATACACATCGGTGATTAGACCGATTCTCACATATGGTGTTGCAGTATGGTGGACTGCTCTAGATAAAGCGGTAAACTGCGACAGACTAAGCAAAGTACAACGTTCGGCTTGTTTATACATAAGTGGTGCGCTTCGCACGACACCCTCTGCTGCTCTAGACGTTCTGCTATATCTGACTCCCCTCGATATATTTAGCAAACAGGTGGCTGCAAATACAGCCATACGCCTACAAGCTTCCTCACAATGGTACAACAATAATATTGGCCATTCCATCATTCTGAATTCATTCAGGTCACTACCTAGTCACATTGACTACACCATCCCAAAACCACAATTCGGTTTAAACTTTCAAGTCACCATTCCTTCTAGAACCCTCTGGGAGGATATGGCTTTCTTGGAAGATGAATCGGTTCATATCTACACGGACGGATCGAAAACTGATGAAGGGGTGGGTGGCGGTGTGTACTCAGAAAGACTTAAATTAAGTCTCTCATTCCGTCTTCCTAATCATTGTAGCGTGTTCCAGGCGGAACTTATGGCGATTAAAGAAGCCTTATCTTGGCTGAAGGAAAACGTGATATCAACTACAGATATCCGCATCTTCTCGGATAGTCAAGCAGCTATTAAATCCCTGGAATCGGTCTCTACTAACTCTATAACAGCCCTAAATTGCCGTTCGTCTCTGTTGGAGATGGCACAACAGTTTAATATTCACCTGTGTTGGGTGCCGGGGCATAGGGACATACCAGGTAATTGTAAGGCCGATGAACTCGCTAAAAATGGTACAACTTTACCCCTTCTACCTAGTAAGGCAGAAATAGGTATACCCATCGCTACATGTAAACTTTTGCTGAAGCAAGATGCCTTAGAGAGAACAAATCTTAGGTGGTATGATATCACCACTTGTTTGGCAACAAAACAAATCTGGCCAGTAATGGATTTAAAACGATCTAAGCGTTTGATATCTCTAAGCAGATTGCACATCAGCTCCATGATTGGTGTTATAACCGGACACTGCCTCATAGGCAAGCACGCAACGCGTCTTGGCGTATTCGCTAACGATTTTTGCAGAAGCTGTATGGATGAGGAGGAGATAGAATCGATCCCTCACCTTCTATGCACGTGCCCTGCTCTGTCTCATAGACGAAGACTTCACCTTGGTGAGTTCTACTTCAATGATCCTAGTGATCTGATAAACTTAGACATTGGCAGTCTATTACGCTTCATAAGAAGCTCCAAATGGTTCACCGAGTAGGGAAAAGGGTTTCCTGGATTCTTGTGGTATCACAATGGACCAACTCATGGTCTAAGTGTGTCGGTCCCCACGACTGGCAGCCACTTCAACCTAACCTAACCTATACTATATGCCTATATAATATATGTAAATATGCCTATACTGTTTGCCCTACCTAAATGGTTTTTCTAAACTAGCAAAAAATATTTTATAAAAAAAAGTTAGATTGGGCTCTGCGTTAGCAATGCCTTATCTGTCACCGAAACGCCTTATGAAAGGTTTGTGTTACGGCCCGATCTTTAATTCTCTATACACTTAATTGGTATCCACCACTGACTGGACGAGAAGAAAAGACAATTTTATCATTTTTCTTACTTTGCAATATAACATTTGCTGGAGTAAGTCAATGTGAATTGAATGAAATGAAATTTAAATTTATATGGACTTTCATGATTCTTTTATTTTTGTTCTGGATTTGTATGAATTACCTAAAGGTGGGTGTCATACGATGTATGCACGAATGGTAGGAGTATGACGTAATAACTAGGGTACAGTAGGAGTTGTAACGCTTCGTTACAGTCCCTTCCTCTAAAGCTTGATGACATCAGACCAACTCGTTCCAACTGGCTGTGAAAACCTGGGCATATATCGCGTAAAACCAAAGCGATTGCTAAAATAAAAGATTTTCGTTTTGACCATTGCTCCCTCTATATTTCCTTGTAGTTATGATAGAGGTAGCTATCGCCAAAACGACTATCAGCTTAGCTGATTCCACCCCTGCTGTTTGCTGATGACTCGCTTACGTATGCAACCTCAATGTCACCACTAGTCGCAGTCTGGATAGTAGAGGCTCACATAAACAGGCTGTTTGGTTTCTGCAAGAAATGGAGCATCATAATCAACACATTGAAATCGAAACTTGTCTGCTTCAGGAGACACCATGCCAGGAGAAGTCGCTGAGCAGCTACTTGCAGAAACCTAGTTCTGAAGCTTCCAGATGGATTCATTAGAACGAACGCTCAGAAAAGCGAACTGGACATTCCACCGACTACAGCCGTTGACAAGGAGAAAATCAGGACTAAGCCAACAGGCGAAAATACTTGTGTAAAAGCAATTTCTGCGGCCAGTTATCAGCTATTGCTTCCCAGTCTGGTTCACGATCTCAAAGTCAGCTATGAAGGAACTCCAAATCTTCGGGAGGGATATTCTAAGAATTTGCATCCGACTCCACTTCAACCGGCAGCGATGAAAACATCACAGGAACGAGGATCTCAACAGAGATGCAAGGATAATACCACTAGACAAATACCTTCTAAATTCGGCAAAGAAGCTAGTGCCGAACACCGTCAATCATCCCTAAATCAGTTAATGAGAAGGATGGCCTACGAGCAACGACATCTCGAGCCAAGGTATCTCGGTGTGATGGAAGCCTTGGATGCTAATATCTTCTCGGACCAGGAAGGAAAATTTCTTCGGCGAATATGTTGGTAAGCACCAGTCTCCACGAAATGAATATTTTCGGAGCGAAATCTATGAGCTGTGAGATACTTAGATCCAAAAAGTAGAAGTACATCAACTAAATAATTGATGGTTCGGCCACGTCAAGCGATTTGACAACAATGCTCCAGCCAAGAGAGCCTACGAATTCCAGCACACAGGCTCGAAGCGTTAAGGAAAACCGAATCTCTGGTTTAAAGACCAAGCCATTTCGGATGCCCCACTGTTTGTTCTCATGACTGGAAGCAGCGTGCCAAGGATCGCATAGGATGGAAGACCGTCATATCCTTGCAGGCTTCGTTTTGGACCTTGAGAAATTCTTTAAAACCTTTTAGTAAAACTTCGTTATTAAATCTTGCTTCACCATTCATTTATTTTTTGATTACCCGCTTTTCATGTTCCTTCTTTTTCCTCCGTGTTCATTTGTCCCCTTCTGCTCGTTGAGCTCGCTCTTTTTATGCAAGCTTACTTACTTACTTACTTAAGGTGGCGCTACAGTCCGGGGTGGACCAGGGCCTCAACCAACAAGCTTCTTCCAGCCGGCTCGGTTTCTAGCTAGCTGTCTCCAGTTTCGCACGCCAAGTTGGTTGAGGTCCTCTTCCACTTGCGTGCGCCACCTTTTACGCTGTCCACCTCTACTGCGTTGTCCCACGGGGTTGGATTCAAAGACTTTCTGGGCCAGAGCATTGGTGTCCATTCGCTCTAGGTGACCCAGCCATCTTAGTCGTTGGCTTTTCACTTTTGTGGCTAGGTCGGTGTCGCTGTACAGCCCATACAGTTCGTTGTTGTATCTTATCCTCCATTCCCCATCTATGCAGACGGGACCAAAAATCACCCGGAGAATTTTCCTCTCGAACAGCCTAACGCGTTCTCATCCACCGTTAGCAGTGTCCATGCCTCTGCACCATACATCAGGACCGGGATGATAAGCGTCTTATACAGGGACAATTTAGTTGCTCGAGAGAGGGCTTTGCTTCTCAATTGCCTTCTTAGCCCGAAGAAACAGCGATTGGCAAGAGTAATTCTTCGTCTGATCTCAGCACTGGTATCGTTCGCTGAGTTTATAGCGGATCCTAGGTAGACAAAGTCTCTGACCACCTCAAAATTATAGCTGTCTATAGTGACGTTCTGTCCGAGACGTCGGTGTTGGGTGTCCTTTCTTGTTGACAGCATATATTTCGTTTTGCTTTCATTCACCGTTAAATCCATCTTCTTGGCTTCCTTCTCAATGCTCACAAAAGCACCTCTGACATCACACTTTGTTCGTCCTATTATGTCAATGTCATCAGCGTAAGCGAGTAATTGGACGGACTTTTGAAAGATTGTGCCTCTAGTGTTGACGTGAGAGTTTTGCACTATTCTCTTAAGAACGATGTTGAAGAAGTCGCATGACAGCGCGTCGCCTTGCCTAAAACCTTTTTTGACATCAAAGGTGTCAAAGGTTATGCAAGCTAGTTTCGGTTTAAACCGGCCGGTTTTTCCCACTCCTTCTATAGATGAACAAGTTCAAAAATGTAAACCTACATGTACCTGTTTATTTAAATTCACCAAACTTAACTTCTCAAACTTAAATGGTTCTTTGGTAAAAAAAAGATTTAAAATTCAAGAAATTGCTCAAAACTTTTTGCACAAACAGTTTTTTGTAGAATATATTATGAACTAGTACTTTGTAATTTTAAAAGAGTTAAAGCACATATTTATGTGTGAACAATAACAAATTTGTAATCATTAATTATCAGTATCAGTTACTCCAAAACCATTAAACCAAGTTAATTAAATTCCCAAATGACTGAGTTATTAAAAAATTACCATTGCATCCACAATTTAACATGTTTCTGCAAAAAGAATGGAAAAATGAACCATGCCGCCAACATTCATTTAACTAATTAACAGTAATGTTTTGTGTATAAAGAGAGAGAGAAAAAAAAGAATAATAAATAAACACAAATCATCGCTTGGATAAATTTCCGTTCATGCATAAAAGCATAAAACACAATCCGATTCTTCCAAATACAAACTCCTTCTGAATTATTCATACATAATTTAAAATCAACATTTCAACAAATAGCAACAACAACAAGGTCAATGCTTCAACAACTTAAAAAAAAATATTACTTATTACACCGTGTCGTTCGTAGCGGAGGATGGGACAATATATTAAAGATTGGGAAATTGGGAAATTTGTTAGCCTATTTGACTTGACTTTTTTTTGTTAATGGAAACAAAACAAAAACCTTTAAAGTTTTTCTGACATTTTTGGCCAATTTATTTGTGTTGTACAGTGTGTGTGGTGGGGTAGGTTTACTTAAGTTTAACTGAAAATGCATTTATAAAATACAAGAGCGCAGAATCTTAGCTCATTGTAACTTGAGAGATAACAAACATGTTAGATGTCGAGTTTAAGGGTTGCCAGCTTTTGGGTTTTGAATAAATTTTGCAATTGATTTTTGAAAAGGGTTCTTTACTTCCAGACAAAATCGCACGCCATTAAATCGCATGATCTTGGTGGCCAGTTGACATCAGAAATTCGTGAGATGGACATTTTTGCTGTAATAAATCGATTGTTTCATGCAGGGTGTGGCAGGTGGCGCTGCACTACGTAAATCAGGCTCATGCCGTCTAGTTGGGGCAACAGGAACTCCGTTATCATTTTTATAATGCGTTTACATAATGATAACGTGTTCTTCTCTGGAACCAGTATCGCGACATTATTAAGGAGACAGCCGATACCACCATAGGCTATCAACCACCCAGAAAAAAGAACCCGTAGTATGATGATGAATGCGCGGTATTGAAGCAGGAGACGGAAAATGCACGAATGCAAATGCTGCAACGGAAAACAAGAGCAGCAAGAGAGGAGTACCGTGAAAAGAGAAGGAAAGAGAAAAACCCCTGCATAGAAAGAAAAGAGCATCCGCAGCCTCTCAGCTCAAGTATCTCGAAGAGTCCAGCACCGCCACCAACACCCGCCGGTTCTACAAAACAGCCAAGCAACTGACATCTGGTTATAGGACTGGCACGCAAGCTCTTCGAAACAGCGAAGCGAGCCTATAGTCACCGAAGCACAGGGAACTGTAGACGTGTTTAAGCAGCATTTCCAGCAGCTGCTTAGTCGGCATTATGTAGAGGAGGCGACAGGGAAACAGAGAAGCATTAGACCAGTCAATGAAGATCCAGTCCCAGCACCCAGTACTGAAGAGGTTAAGAAAGCCATCCACAAGCTTAAGAACAACAAATCCGCCGGCTCGGATGGCCTACCAGCGGAACTTTTCAAGTATGGAGGAGATGTTCTGGTAGGGTGCATGCACCAGCTCATCAACCAAGTATGGGAGGAGGAAAGTATGCCCGACGACTGGTCAAATAGCTCCATATGCCCAATCTACAAAAAAGGCGATCCTTTGTCCTGCAAAAAATACAGAGGCATATCCCTGCTTAATGTTGCCTACAAGATCCTATCCAACGTACTATGTGAGCGTCTAAAACCTTTCTGGAACACTATGATCGGCACGTACCAGTGTGGCTTCAGGCCAGGCTGATCAACGATAGACCAAATCTTCACATTGAGGCAAATCCTGGAAAAGACCAACGAATTTCAAGTCGAGACCCACCACCTATTCATCGACTTCAAAGCCGCATATGATAGCATAAGTCGCCAAGAGCTTCTATTGGCGATGTCAGAACTCGGGATCCCGAAAAAACTGATCCAGCTATGCCGCATGACGTTACAAAATACGCGGTGCAACGTGCAAATGGGTAACAGCTCATCCGAGTTATTCCAGACGTGTACAGGGTTCAGACAAGGAGATGCGCTATCATCTGATTTCTTCAACCTAGTCCTGGAGCAGATACTGCGCAAGAGTGGTGTTAACATGGAAGGCACTATCTTTAACAGGTCTTCTCAACTGCTTGGCTATGTGGACGACATCGACATCATCGGCCGTTCCAAGAGAGCTGTACTTGAAGCATTCACAGCTATTGATGAACAGGCGAAACGAGTTGGTCTTGAAGTGAATGAGGACAAAACAAAGTATATGCTATCAACAAACAAAGCCTCATCTGTCCATCGCCTAGGACAAAACGTCACTGTTGGTAGCAGTAATTTCGAGGTAGTCAAGGAGTTCACCTACCTCGGAACAAACATCAATTCCACGAACGACACCTTAGTGGAAATCCGACGAAGAATTACCCTAGCGAACCGCTGCTACTTCGGTTTGGCCAAACAAATGGGTTCACAACTCCTTTCTCGAAAGACAAAGTGCACGCTATACAAAACTCTAATTTTACCAGTTCTACTCTACGGCGCCGAGTGCTGGACGATAAGTAAAAAAGGGGAATTGATCCTGGGCACTTTCGAGAGAAAAATTGTTCGGCGGATATTTGGTCCTATATGCGAAGAGAGCGATTGGAGGAGAAGATTCAATCGTGAACTGTACGAGCTGTACCAAGATGTGGATGTAGTCCAAAGAGCCAAAACACGTCGACTACACTGGCTCGGCCACATCGAGCGAATGGACAACAACGCTCCAGCCAAGAAAATCTTCGAATCCCAGCCCCCAGGTTCGAGACGACCAGGAAGACCGAACCTCCGCTATAGGGACCAGGCGGTCACAGACGCAAGAGCGCTTGGTCTCGACGACTGGAGGGAGCGTGCGAGGGACCGCAACCGATGGAAGACCGCAATATCTCAGGCAGAGACCCTTCATGGATCGGGAGCCGGATAAGTAAGTAAGTAAGTTCTTCTCTGGCGCGTGAAGCTGGATTTTAAACAATCGTCACAATCATAAGTTCCAACTTTTTCAAGTTCAAATTTCAGAGCTGCCACTTTCTCGAAAAAAAAAAATGACAAACTCTAAAAAGTGCACTCTTACCAAGTCAACAAGAAAAATTGCCAGATTTTGGAATTGCAAATTCACACGAGGTCTACCAAGTAGCAAACCATCCATCATCACTATTGTGGTGGACATTCATTCAACAAGTATCGCATCAAAAATCGTGTCGCGTAAAATTCGAGAGAAAATACTGATTGTTAACGCAAACGCGACCATTAGAACTTAACACGTACCCTTAAACTTTTACTATTTTTCTGGACCTTCCCCAATCCTACTTAAACGTCAAAAATTGGTTTCTTCCTCGGATATACTTCCTTGTTATCTTCATTCGTTTTACTTCTTTCAATTTGTGTGCTGGTGCCAAATTTGCTCCCTACCTAAATTAAATTAATATTGTAAAAGTTTTTAGAACTAAAGAAAATAAATCTTTTTTATATTGAATTTAAAGAAAGCGATTGTGTTCTTTTGTTTTTGGAAGGAAAAGAAGAATAGCCACCACGGACTATACTATCAACAGAGAGCGCTACCGATCGATAATAACCAATTTTCTCTGGCCCTAATTGAATGATGAACGACATGTGGTTCCAAAAGGGCGGTGCACGATGTTAGGTGCCATACAGCTGATGCCACAATAAATACTCTGAAGGAGGTATTTAAGGACATGGTTATCTCACGCACAGGCAACGCTACCTGCTAACTTTTTTGTTTGCTATAAATTATTGTTTCTAAATAAAAATATGGCAACTCTTAAACTTCCTATAAAATTGCGCAAAATTTTGAAAATTAAACTCTATTTTAAATATTTTTTTCTCTATTCTCTCATTCTGAATCATCATTATTTGTTATCTCCTCGAAAGCGCAACACATGCTCACAACAAGGGGAAAAAAAAAAAAAAAAAAGTTTTCCGTATCTCTAATTCTAGTTCTGTGCTGTAAACATGAATTTGAAGAGTTTCATTAAATTGCATTAAAAAGTTGTTCGACTATAACTAAAAGGTTTATTTAGGCTTTATCTCTGTTGGTTGGGATGCTGTGGGCTGTGGAACAATGAAAGATGCTGGATGCATGAAGAATTGCGAGGAAAAAAAATAAACTTGTCCAAGTCCATCCAATGGTTCATCTTGAGAAAAGTAATTTTATGCAAATGCGATTGTTGAATTAACGAGCTTAAAATTTTTATTTCCTATGTGTGTTTTGTGTAAAGGCCAACTTTCCGGGGCCGTGAATACGATAGGTACATTGTAATCAAGTCGTATGGCCAAGATGATATTTCCAAGCAAAATTATTATTTTCTTTGTATGTACTAATTTTTAGAACATATTTATAATTCACAGTACACAAATAGAAGGTAATCAAAATTTAAAGTGTCAGAAATAAAAAAATTACTTTGAACGTGAGGATGTAAGCAAACGTAAATACAACAATAAATTAAAATTGTCAGAAATAAAAAATTGCTGTCAACGTGAGGAAAAAATACACGTAAGCACAACAACAAATATAGAATGAACAAAAGTCAAAACTCTTATGATATTACCTTTAATATCTGTACTGTGTCCATAAATTATGTATTTTGGTTTGCTTGAATAAACAGATACTAGTTAAAATGGAGATAATTAAATTTCCGGATATCTTGGTCTAATCACGTGATTTATCTAAAAAATTATGCTAATTCATAAAAACCATTAGCTTTATAAAGTTTAATCACCTATATAGAGGAGTCCCATCTGACAAAAATATCAACGCGGAAGTATGAATGGAAGAAGTCGGTTTTCAGATATCACGCAGGAGCCCATAGGTTGTATTAAAAGAATAACTAACAATTACCTAAGGAGTCATAGAATCGGAAGCATTAACACATTTTTATTTTGTTTTGGCACAAGGGAGTCAATTATTAAAATGTGAAATGAAATATGTGTTAACTCATTTCAGTTTTCACAGTTCACAAACACACGCGAGGTGATTCCCGAACAGCTGTCAAAGTTAGTACTAAAAAGTACTTACTTGAAAAATGCCATCACTCAATTATAGTATAAGATAATTGTTACGCCTCGGGTACAGTGTGACAGATGAGAGGATTGACCACCTGGTTCCCATATGCTTTGATTAATGAAGGATGTCTTCGTTTTGTTTTTCACTAGGGTCAAAATTTGGTGACTTTGGAAAAATTAGGGTACGATTAGACGGTCAACGTTAATTTGCTGTCTTGACGTTAAAACTTTGACGTGACATCTGTCTCAACATATGAACGGTTCTGAACTCGATTCTGAAATGAAATCCAGAAGCATTTTTTATTCTTTGTAAAAGAATAATAAATGTCATTCGATAATGAATGGAATAGTACTTTCAAGTGACAGCTCGCACTAAGTAGGTACTAAATATATGTTTGGCAAATTTTGTAGTTCTGGTTCCATCTGTCAAGTTAGCAGGACAAAGCATCTAAAAAACCAAACAAAACATGACTATGTATCACCCTGGTTTAAAGCAATAATTCGAGTGCTTTTCGATGTCCTTCTATTAACTGTCAAAACAAAATAGCTAAAGGCAGCGATAGTTTCAGGACAGGTGGCGTTCGCCTCAAAGTATACAAAAATGTTATAATTCCTAACGACAACACTAATACCAGATTAAGACGACTGACAAGTAACAAGCTATCATGATTTCGTCCATATTCTTGAGAAGTATGAAATTCATCGTGTAAATGGCCTGACATTTACAAGTACTTTCGTCATAGAAAACTGACAGGTACAGCTGACGTTTAATTTTGACATTAAACTAGCGTCGTGTAAATGTTGTACTGACAAAAAAATTTCAAATCATGACAACAAAAAAAATACCTGCTAGTTTTTTTTCCGGGCACATTGGCAGTTTTTGGAGTAGCTCCACCTATACCATTCGAAGTCCGCCATTTATTAAGAACTACTTTGTGTAAAAATGTACAACACAACTCAAGTTTATGTCAACTATGGTAACTATAATATTTTTTTTTTAAAAGTTGTGTCAGTAGGCGGATATTCATTAAGATAATTTCTTATGTCATCGACGACTATATCTCAGCCATATTTAACTGAAATTTGATTTTTACCTGGTCTAAGGTACCAGTTTAGGATATTTCTCAATCCCAAAGCTCTAAACAAATATCCATATTCATAGTTTGAAATTGTTACGGGTATGACAAGTTAATGTTACGTTATTTCGTGACGGCTATATCTCATTCTTTTTGCTTTGAAAGCTGATCTTCACCCCCATTTTCCGTTGATCTTCACTACCAGTTAAGAAATGAAAAACAAATTCATGAAAAACTGAGAACATTCCAGCTCGAAATTGTTACGGGTGTGACAAGTTAATGAGGGCTATCGTGAATAAAATTCCCCACGGAATCTTTCTCATCGTTAAAAACTGGGAACGTGAATTGTGGTCGCAGTTTCTCTCAGAATTGATTGGCATCGAAAATGTATATTCCATGGCCACTGGGCTACCATTTTGATCGACCAAACTGGAGCCTGATGTTCAAAGGGTAGACATGGTGCATTCAAGAGGACACAAGCTTTTTTTTCAAAGCGAACCTCTGTCTATCAACTCCTACTTTCACCTCCAAGTGGTGAACATCGGGTGCCTAGTACCTTTAACTGAAGATGGGTTTCCAATCCCTGTGGACGGTTTTAGAAGGGCAGCAAACGAGAGAGGGGGAGGAGTGTTTCCACTAAGGCACTTCTCCTATATTCAGGCGGCTTCGGAAGAATTCTCTAGATGGAATCAAGTGTGGCACCTACAGTTCCAGTTAGGTTGAACTACTTAGTGAACACCTTATATGGGCTACTACAACATATTCGTAGCTCAGGCCTATAAGGAGTGGTTGAGCCGCCTCCCCACCCTTGGAGTTATACTAAGGTTCTGGTCCTCCAGGTTGGGGGTATTGCGTCGGGGTAACTTCCCTACCACAGAAAAAAAACTGGTTCCAAAACGACCACAAGCCTCGGATATGGATGATTTTAATGTTGACGACCCCAGCAAACGACACAAGGACAATGAATTTCGGATCTGCACGTGGAATGTCCGGACCTTAAACAGGCCGGATCAACGAACCGTCAACCAGATTGATCATGTTGCGATAGACGCAAGACATTCTTCCAGTATCCTGGATGTCCGAAAGCCCGAGGTGCCAACATAGACTTGGATCACTACTTGGTGGCAGCTCAAGTACGAATGCGGATATCAATGACGCCACAACAACGAGCGGATGCTGTGAAAAGATTTAACGTCGCGAAGTTAAAATCGCAAGAGATCGCCAGGACTTTTGCAGACCACGTTTCTCTTTCTCTTATTCTCTCAACAAGCCCACCACCAGCATCATCTGCAGAGGACCAGTGATAACACTGCCAAAATGCCATCAGGAGTGCTGCCACTGATGTGCCGGGTTTCACTAGGCCACCACAACGAAACCTCTGGTTCGATGAAGAATGCAGGCTGGCGCATGTAGCAAAGAATGAGGCTTGCCAATCAATGCTGCAGACTAAAACCAGAGCTGCTGAGAGAGCAGCCCGGAGCTCTACGGGCAAAAGCAAAGGGAGGAACGCCCACTTCTCAGAAGGAAAAAGAGAGAGCATGCGAAGCGGGCGGTCAAGTTTATTGAGGACTGTAACGACAGGGGGGATGTTCGAAAGTTCTACCGAAGGGTGAGGCAATCTACCCAGGGCTACAAGGCTAGAAAGGAAGCCTGTCGTGGTGAGAGTGGGAATGTGGTGGTAGACACACAGTCCGTGCTGAGGATTTGGAAGTAGCACTTCTCAAGACTGCTAAACGGCGAAGATGGCCGAAATTCCGCTTTAAGGCAGAACACTCCATTCAACCTGGACGATGATAGTCAACATTTCCGTCCACCCAACCGAAATGAAGTGCGGTTAGCGATAGCCAAGCTTAAAGCGTACAAGGCTGCTGGTGCGGATGGCCTGCCAGCCGAGCTATTTAAAGCAGGAGGAGATGACTTGGTAGGGAGTATACACCAACTTATCTCCAAAATTTGGTAGGATGAAAGTATGCCCGATATATGGAACCTCGGTATAGTGTGCCCCATCCACAAGAAAGGAGATTGTCTGACCTGTGCCAACTACAGAGGAATAAGTCTCCGCAACGTCGCATACAAAATCTTGTCATCTGTACTCTGTGATCGCTTAAAACCGTTTGTCAACGATCTGATCGGCCCCTATCAGTGTGGTTTTAGGCCCGGCAAGTCAACCGTCGTCGTCGATCAAATGTTCACACTACGACAGATTTTGAAAAAAAACACAGGAGTTTCAAATCGATACACACCACCTTTTTATCGATTTCAAAGTCGCATAGCGTAGATAGAGAAAAACTATACAGAGCCATGTCGCATCTCGGCTTCCCTGCCAAGCTCGTCCGCTTGTGCAGGATGACGATGGAGAAATCTCGCTGCTCCGCCAAAGTTGGTAAAAACACCACAAGGCAAGGCGACGCGTTATCATGCAACTTTTTTAACATCGTACTTGAAACAATTGTACGCAACTCGCAAGTCAACAACTGAGGCACAATTTTTCAAAAATCCGTTCAACTTTTTGCTTATGCAGATGATATTGACATCATTGGGAGAACGAAGCGAGCTGTTTTCTGTGCGTTTGCAAGTATTGAATCGGAGCCGGCGAAAATGGGTGTGGCTGTTAATGAGGACAAGACGAAGTATATGCTTTCATCGATAAATGAATCTCAACATCGTCGACTCGGGCAAAACGTCACGATGGATAGGTACAACTTCGAAGTCGTCAAGGACTTTGTCTACCTGGGCTCCACTATTACATCACAATATGACATCAGTGCAGAGATCAAACGAAGAATTACTTTTGCCAACCGCTGTTTCTTCGGGCTAAGAAGGCATTTGAGTAGTAAAGCCCTCTCTCAAAGAACCAAGGAGACCTTATATAAGACCTTAATCATCCCGGTCCTGCTGTATGGGGCACAAGCATGGACCCTGTCAAAATCGGATGAGAATCTGATTGGGTGCTTTGAAAGGAAAATTCTTTGGGTGATCTTCGGTCCAGTATGTAGTGATGGAGTATGGAGGAGAAGATTTAACAACGAGCTTTACGGGCTTTACAGCGACGTCGACCTGGTCAAAAAGCTGAAATGAGATGAGATGGCTGGGACACGTGGAGCGTATGGACACCGACGCATCAGCCCGACGAGTCTTCGAACCTACCCCTGATGGTATGCATGTACTACGTTTTTGTATATGGCTGTTAAGCCGTAGACCACGGGGTTCAAGAGCTACATGGACATGAAAAACTCCAAATATAACAATATTGCAGTTCTTGATTGGCACTTGGTCTACCAACTCAACAGAAATGTGTCATATGTCATTGGAAAGGTCAATGAGAGTACTTCATTTTCTTATATGGCAGCTAAGCTCCAAACCATGGGATTCAAAAGATATTCGGCTTTGAAGCAGCAAAAACAACAAAAATGCATTCTTAATATGGTAACTGGTTGCACAACTCAACAGTAATGTGTCAGGTATCGTTGAAAAGAAACTTAGTTTTGTTATGTTACGAGTGTGACAATTTACACATTGTGAATCAGTTGCACCCAAACTTAGTTCGTAAATACTATAACTGAATAGCCAATTTTCACCAAGTTAAGATAATAGAAAATAGGTAACAGTCGTCAAACCGACAAACATACAAATTGCACAAACAACGTGTCCAACTTAAAGTTTGACACAAAAACTGACTCCTGGGGCCTGTTCGAGCATCGATAAAATTCGTCGAGAAACGTTGAGAAATTTATCGAAACTTATACGTTTCAGTTTTCATCGTTTCCCTGCTAATTTAATCGATGCGATTGATACTAGAACAACTGCATTACTTGCCAAAGAGAATCTCTCTATGTTAATCCCATTTAAACACAAGAAAGATAGTTGAAATTCTCTATCTTATTACATCTTGATAACAACTGCCAACTTTCTATATCATAATAAAAATGTTGGTTAAATTATGAAATTCTTTAACAATCATAACAGAAGATTGTCATAATAACCAATGAACTGTGTATAAGATCCCCTTCTCGATATATGGCTTAAAGTTGCAACGAATTCAATCTTAAAAAATAAAAAGTGAAAATCTATTTTTCCATCACGATACGAATTTGCTTAGTCACTTTTATTTATTAGGTTTTAAAATTTTGTCATTTGAAGAGCTTGTTTGTTGAAGTAAAAGAAAAAAACAAAAAACAACACAACCTTCTGCATGTGAGCAAAACATTAAGCAACTTGATGCTAGAGCTGGTTAAATGAGTTTAATTAATGTCACTGTTATTAAAAAACACCATCACCATCATCATCATCATCATCGCCGTAGTCGTAGTCGTAGTCGTCGTCGTCGTCGTCGTCAACATCATCTTCGTCATCTTCAAAAGCTTAAACGACAAAGATTGCAATCAAAGATAATTTGTCGCACTAACAACGACACGGACTTCAGGCTGTTGGGACAATCATTTGATTTGTGAATGTTTTTCGCTTTAACCTTTCATGTTTCTGGTGCGGAAATTTTCACTTTTAGTGTGCTGAGCAATATTGCCACATGCCAGGGAAATAATAATTAAAATGCACTTTGGCAGGTCAACAATGATGATGACGCATGTTTGTTGGAGGTTTTATATTTCAGCGTATATATGTGTATTAATCGGACCGACATTTACAAATTATCAAGAAAATTTTATTAAACTGTGCAAGTCTTTTTGATTTTCCGGCGATTTCTTAAGCAAGTCCTCTGTCGTTTTCAATTGGACGTTCGGGATTTGTACTCCATTTTTCTTCCTACTACCAGTGCTCCAAAAGCCTTGGCTGTTCTGATTAATGTTTTAGGAGTATTTTTCTGTTACGGATTTCAAGAAAAAGTAGATTTGCAAAACACACATACATAAAAAGTTTTGCGGCCATTTTGTTAAATGGCGTCATTCGGTAGTGTGTGTATGCATATTTGACATTTACAAATTCGATTGGAATCAAACAGGAGTAGAACAGTCAGAAAATTCAATCAAAAACGACATAAGAAAAAAATACTCAGGCAGATGCTGTCATGCCAATTGGAGTAGTAGAGTCCATAACCCTTGACGGCGGCGGCGTTTTGACGCCTTCATTTTTTATCTCAATCCTATGTCTTAGTAAGAACAAGATGCCCAGGTGAGGCAAGAATTTTCAAAAAATAATTTAAAAACCTCTCTCTCTTTGATCATCTTTCTCTTTCTAAGGAATGAGAGTGAGGTAAAAATGAGAGCCGTCAAAATGAGCCGCTTCATGTGAAGTTTGTCTGAACACCTTCCTTTAAGCTAAATCACTGAATCAAGTTTGTCCATCTTTTTTGGATCCCCTTAAACCGGAGTGTCACACGCACACCTACACAAATTCCATGTGCCTGGATGCATTTTGTTTTGGTTTCCTTACTTCTTTATTAAGTTTTATTTTGAAAAGTGCGCGACAAAGAACAGTTTATTATTTTATTCTTAGCTTGTGCAAAAAAGTGTATTTGCAAGTATTTTTACAAATTATAAATGAAAGAGCTTGAAATGAAAAATAAAAACTCTTTTTGTTCTTTGTTTGCTAAGTGTGGTGAATTCTCTATCCTAAAATACAAGTAGAAGTCGGTCCGTGGTGAACAGTAGCGTAGCTACCGCGGTATCAACCGTATCAATGATACGGGGCCCCCGAGATATAGGGGCCCCGAGATACAGAGTACTTGACGTGTGTAAGAAATTTTTCATTGAGGTATATTCGATACACAATTTTAATATGTTCGTTCGTTGAAGTTTACCTAGAGTTTACCCAGGTTTTCTTGACAACCACAAGAATTGTCAAAAAAAATGGGTTTTCCGGTTTTCAAAAAACACCAAAGGGTCATCAATTGTGAAACAAGCAAGAATCAACATTTCATTTAAAAATTAATAGAAACAAACCACAGCTTCCATTTTCTATTTCTATTTGTTATTCTAATTATTGAAGTTAATATGTGTATTCCTTGAAATTCTATTAAAAAAAACGAGAATTTCCTGCAGCACGTGTATCCACCAAAAAAGCCTTAGAGCTCATGCCACTTTGACAATTTATTCTTTACCTCAACTCGCCCCAGAAAGAAACCTAGATCTACTTCAGGGTGACCTTTGGTGTCAAAAACACAGAATTTTCTGGTCAGGGTGAGTTCAGGGTTTTCAAAAAAGCCTTGGGGTACCCAGGGGTGACTTCAGGGCTCAACGAACAAACCTAATTTATATAGTACTTAAAAGGTTCCTATTACCAATATTTTGTTTACATGTGTCTTTTCTATGGCTTTCCTTCCTGCGTAGTTATCTCTATCTAGGTCCTACCATCGAACCACGTACCCGTAGCTCAGGGGAATGAGTCGATAAAATGGTAAAATTAAGAAGAAATTCTTATAAAACTGAATTTCAATGGGGAGCTCCATTTTGCTTTACATTCATCTTCACAGCCAGTTTAGTTGAAAAATGTATCTAAATCTCATTAATCGGGTTCATTTCCTTATTATAAAACAAAGTTTTTGGTTGCAAGAGGTAAGGAGAACCCGTTTCATCAAAAAACTTTCAGACAGTCTTATTTTCTAAATAATGAGCTAGTAATGAAGTCTAAGAGTTATAGCGTTTAAAAATTTGGCTTTAGGATTTGACCGTAATGTAGACACAAATATTTTTGCAAATATAAAAATTTAAGCCCATAGGATTCTACACAAGAAATATTATTACACTATTTTGTAGAGCAACAGATTTTGGGAAAACGTGTTCAAAAGTTACAAAATTTTTTATTTTCTCAAAATTTGTTTTCATATAAAAAGTGTTCTAATCTTTTTTTCGTATAATTTAACGAGCTAAGACTTAAATCTTGAAAACATCAACGGTTTTCGAGATACATATCAATAAAAACTGTTTTCTGTCCTTTTACCGTACAAAATCAAATATCAAATTGATCTTATATAATATGCTGATGCAAGTACAAAAAATGTATACCTAAGGCTGATCCCCTGTTAGGATAAAGGGGGCCCCTAAAAAATGTTTGATACGGGGCCCCCAAAGTGCTCGCTACGCCACTGGTGGTGAATATAATTTCCTTCCTAATTTAAGCCAACAAACGTAGTTTCACGAATCTGTATTTGGTTCAAAATCGGAAGTCGTCCATAACTCCATACGTGCATGGATACAAAATGGACTCGCTTTCTTAAAGAGAAATCACTCTGAAATGTCATATGAAATTGACTAATAGCACAGGGATGTCAATGAGGAGTTGAACATTTTGTTGTATTTTTGGTAACTTTGTGGCGAATAATTTTATAGGACTGACTTAAAAAGTTAATTTTTCCAGTGCCCACTTTTTGAAACTCTCACATCGATAAAATCGGCCGAGAGACGATGAAAATTGAAAAGAAATACATTCATGAGTTCCTCAACCAATTTGGTTACAGAACGTGGGCACAGGATTTTTTTTAAAGTATTTGAATGCCTTTGATATTACTCATCATCATTCTTATTTACCTTTACTTTAATAACTGTATTGGCAGCGGGATGGCGGTAAAAGTATACACAAAAAATAGAATAAAATTTCTTATCCGCATTCTTCCAACTTTTGGTTCTCATTTGTGTACCTATGTTGTTCCGCATTTGTAAATACATGTGAAATTGGTAGAATGATGGAGCAAAAATATTTCATACACAGTTACAAGTTTTTGATTTCTAAGGGCCAGTTTTTCAGTTCAGGCTTTACTCTGAGTTAAATCAGAGTTAGCTAATCCTGAAAATAAATTAATATTGAGTTAACTCAGGAACAGTTTTTCAGTTGAGGATTAACTTTATCTTTCAGCTGTCAAAATTCTGCGGCCAACGATGTGCGACACTATGGATATCACCATTCTACGCCTTTTACGCATAGGAATAGAGATGGCGCCACAACGAATTACACTGGCAATAACTTTCAATATCGAAATCGAGATGGCGCCACAACTAAAAAGAACCTCAATTTGGTGCCTGAGTTAACTCACCAAATTAGACGAGTTAACATGGTTAACTTTCGATTTCAATTGACCGAAAAACACGTTTTTGGAGTTAACTCCGGTTTAACCGCGAGACTAGGATGATCTCGCACTGAAAAACTGGACCTTAAAGTTTCAATTAATGTGATAAATTAATTAGAAAATGAGTCTCTACTTATTATTCGGCACATTAATGGCGAATTATACATTTCAGTTTTGTTCTTGTTTTTACTGTTTCTTTTTTCTATCATGTTCAGAAAATGAGATCTCAGAGCCCTCAGCCATCTCAGTATCGTGAACAGGATTCCTCTGAAATTTTGCTGTCAAATAACTGAGGAAAGAAAATATTGGATTCGCTTGCTCAGTTTTTGACACTGAGCCGTGTCGGAGATCTCATTTTCCTGAACCCGCCTAATACATCTTTGTGGTGACAGATATACATTTTGACGTATTGACACCTGGTAAGTTGCTTTCCACACCACCTGCAATTCAGCACATGAACCCTATCTGGGGGATAAAATTTTTCCCAATTTGACGTTCAATGTATTTCCCATAAGAGAAAAGCAAAAGAGAGTCATATTCATGTTACTTTTTCTAATAACTTTTATATGAACGGATACAACTTTTATGATTGCAAAAGAATAACAAAACATGTAAGTTTACAAATCTAGCAAAAAATAAATCAAAACCGACGCCTCAAATGCTTTAAATTTAAGATGAAAAATGTAAACAAACTACCTCTACAACGAGAAACAACAACACCAACACTCGTTTGAGAAAAAAGCAACACAGGAACGTAGCCAAGTTTTAGTTTTGTTTTCTTTAATAATGTTTGTATTGAAAATGAAGATTTTCAAATACATTTCAACATTTTTGTTCGGAATGAAAATTTCTTGCATATATATTTACCAATTTAATTACAAAAAAAAACTTTTTCAAGTATTTTTACCTACGTACAGAATTTTTTTGTTTGGAAGTAAATGTAAATATTTTAAATGCTTCTTCCTTATACCGAATTTACACGACTGGTGAAAAGCTGCCAGTATAATGGCAAAAATAATGAATTTGTCCATTCTTCTGTTATTGTTTTGGTCATTATATTGCCAGTTCTCCAATCGTATAAATGCGGCATTAACAAAAGACGCAGGCACGATTGAAGTGTTATTATTTCCTCATATTTTTGGAGGGTACATATTTTGAAAATAAGAATTGTAAAAAATTAAACGCAAAATTTTATTTATTTAATTAAGGGTGTTATTGACCCCATGAGCTTCGCTAGTTTCTAAACACAAATTATATTTTATTGATAGTCACAAATAGTATACAAATATTTGTACTCCTTTTTTCTCAAGAATACAAATACACAAACCCAATACATATGTAAATAGATATAAATACTTTATACCTACATCTTCATAAAAACATTACTGCAAAGTTTCGATGACGTAAGCTTTTACTTATTAGAAAATAGTAGTAAAATATATAATATAAAAATCTTCATAATTGACTCTTGTCTATCAAACCCCTTCCCTGACTACGCACATGACACCAATTTTGCTTACGACATGAATCCATTTTGGAAAGCAACAACAGCAATACAGGTTTGTTTACATTTTTCATCTGCAAAATATAGGAAGTTACACATAAGTTTTGATACATATTCTTCTTGATTAACTAACTCACATAAATTCTTTTTCTATTGCAACTATAAAATAAATACGTGTTCATAGAAAATTAATTAGCAAAAGCAATGTTCTTCAGACCTTTTTTTGGTTTTCTCTTATGGGAAATACATTGAATGTCAAAATGAAAAAAAATGTATCCCCCACATAGGGTTCACGCAGTGACTGCTAGGTGCCGTGACTCCATTCGCCAATATTGATTTTTCAATGTTTACAGTTGTCCATCAGTTGAAATCAGTTTTCTTGGGAGCCCAAAATACTGTGCTTATATTTATTTCTAGATTTCTTTAAAGCCTTTTCGATTGCCGACGGAATGGCAGTTATCGTTCTGAAAATTAGAGGAAATTATTCAGGATCTGATTTCAGAATCGAAATGAGAAGCTTTCACACGTATGGAATTGTCTTCTGGATTGCCAATCGAAAATGCCATTAGATTATTGATACATTCCGTGGGTTTAAGGATTCAGTTATCTGAATTTTTCGAGATTGTGATTGGTCGGTTGTCATAAAAATTGTGAAAATTCAGATGACTTACAGCTACATTTGCTTACGTTTTTCAGATGACAGCTAACAAAACAAAACAAAAAAAGAAATTGTACATTATAGTCGATGCAGCTATGTATTTTTTTGTTCAATTTTGAATTTCCGCCAAAAAAAGAAGCTTTTTTTGTATTCGCTTCCAGTTAATTCAGAAACACAATATTTTGCAGGAAAAAGGAAATTTGACATTTAGTTGAAATCTGTGCGTTCAACGTTACGATTCAGTATCGAATTTTAAGATTTTTGCTGATGAACGCACCCATTGAAAGCTTCACCATTCTCCAGTGGTATTCAACATTTAATGGCTTGACAAATGGAAGAAAACTGTTTGTTTAATTTGAAACTGCCAGTGAAAAGAACTAAAATCGGAATTGTTCGGAGCGAAAAGAAATATACATATTACCTCTGTTCGTGTACTTCCCAGAACTTCCACTTTGGACTAAAATGGGTAGAAATTGGCAGTTTTGGGAAGAACACGAACAGACCTATTTAGTTTTTCGATTTTTCAAAAGTTTTTCCTAGTCTATTGAAATTTGACACTTCAAAAGTTGACAGTAGGGACATAATCTATATTTAAGTGTACCAAATATTCAGTTCCGAATGTTCTCTTATTAGTGTTTTCCGGAGCGAAAAATAAAATGTTAAATGTTTTGATTTCACAAAAGATTTTTCTAATCCATTGACATCGGGGCATCCTCAAATGGAATTTATTTATTTAGTGGTTTGACTATAAGTGGACGAACTACATTTTGACTTATTTACTAGCCGTCTTCAAAATTCTGTCAAAATATTGCTATTTTATTAATTTTTAAATGTTTTGCTCCTTTCAGACCTACTCGCATACTTCTGTGGTGGGCTATGCCATGGCTGTCAATGTCAATCAACCCAAATTGTATAAATTAGTTGGGATTGCCTAGAAGAAAACTATCATACACACGGACACACCTTATTATCGATTTATTATGCAAATGTATGCACGTGCTAAAATCCACTAAACTAAACTGAGAAAGAGTGTGTATTCAATTTTGGTGTTTTTCACAGAATATGAACACTGGGCAATCACAATTGTAATAGATTGCTACTAGGGAATCGAATTTTGTGCGTTCCATCAGCCTAACATTTACACGCCACCAGTATCGTTTCAAGATTAACCATCAGTTACATTTGCAAGTTTTTTTTTAATGGCGAAAATACTTGCAAATCTATTACTATTTACCCACCAAACCAAAATCTGGGCTTTCAAGTGAAAATTTTTGAGATTTCAAATTGGTGGGAAGGATTTCATAACGTTCTTGCCGAAAACAAGATATTTCAGTGATATTTGGTTGAAATTTTCATGAAATCTTGTTCCAACAAATCAATATATCAAAAGTTTTCAGCCGGAATCTCAGATTTCATTTTGGTATGACATTGCATAAGACCATTTACAAGATGTAGTTATACATTTTTGTGAAGGGAATGTAAATTTTACAGGAGGCTTAAAAGTAAAACCGCAATCGACGGAACTGCACCGCAACTTAACTTCAAAATATTTTTTGCGGCAACGGAACTGAACGAAACTGAACGAAACTTAAGGACCGGGCATAGTTGGTCAGATATTCAACTTTGCAGCATGGTGCCACGCCACCGTCAAGTTCAGTTGTCGCTTAGTGCGATATAGCTCATACAATTTCATACAAGTTCAGTTCCGCTGAAGTGCAGTTCCGTCGAGTGCGGTCTCACCTTAAAAGTCAATTGGCATCTTAGCCCTCATTCGATGGACACTCTTACTGGTCAAGCTGCAAACTTTCATGGTTTGGGAGCCGAATAAGAAGGTAAGAACTTGACAGATAGGAAATAAAATCCAAAATTGGCATACCTATGTATATGCAGTACTAAGTTTGAGCTGACGAGAAAGCGCTTATGGTGATATATTTAAAGAAATACATCTTAAGCAAAAAATACAAAATCCATTTCTGCTTAAAATATAAACGGAAAGAAAAGTTATCATTTTTAAAATCGATGAGAATTAATAAAGCAAACTTTTTACCACTATGTCAATTGAAGTTTAAAGTTCAAGCAGCTGCATGAAAAAGACGCCCACTTTACACCAAAAGAATGAATAGTATGACTACACGTTGGCGCTTCTTTATACTAAGGGTATTCATGCAACTTCGTAAAACACTAGATAAGTTTACGATATGGTTAAGTTTATCTTTTGGTTAATGAACTGTCAAATTTTGTATGGGAAATGGTTAACATAATTTGGTTAAATTAACACCAAGGATTTTGCTGCGGAAAATTAACCAAATCTATTTGGATAAACTTATCCAAACGTCATTGTGACTTTTAGTTGAACTAGGCATGTTCAGATATATGATAAGATATCTCAAAGAACTAAAAAAAACTTCGACTATGTTCTGTTCGCGATTGGTCAGCGATAAAATGTGTGAATTAAAACGTAGTTTATACAAAAAAAAAATAATTAGGACGTCTACATTTACTCAACTATTAGGAAAGCTACTTGTCGCCTCACCCAAACCAACGAAGATCATTTGTTGACGAACGTGTTATTTTCATTGACAGCTAAGTTTTTGCTATATTGGTTTTCGGTGCAGGGAATTAACTTCACGGGAACTATCATCACATGGGAATTTACTTCACCAGTAGTGGGAATTAATTTTACCTTTTTTTTGTGAAGTAATTTCCCCCTAAAGGTGGGAAATAATTTCATCCGAAAATTGTGTGAAGTTATTTCCCACCTATGATATGATAGAAATTACAAAAATGTAAAATTGTGTTTTCTTAAATCCCGATTCTTTAAATGCAAAAGAAATTTGCATACACCCAGCCCCGCACCTACCCCAAATCCTATAATGGGCCCAAGCAGGGGGGTTGCAGGGGGGCAGCATGCCCCCCCAAACATACCTCACTGTTTATTCGCCATAATGCTTGCTGCTAGCATAAATACAGTGCTAGCAGCAGCATAAATACAGTGCTAGCAGCAAGCATTACGGCGAATAAACAGTGAGATATGTATGGGGGGGGGCATGCTGCCCCCCTGCAACCCCCCTGCTTGGGCCCATTATAGGATTTGGGGTGGGTGCAAGGCTGGGTGTATGCAAAGTTTCTTTTGCATTTAATGAATCTGGACTTAAATAAACGCACATTAAAGTGAAATAAATTCCCACAAAAAAGTGAAATTATTACTCACTTTCAGTGGGAAGTAATTTCACTTCAAAAAAGTGAAATTAATTCCCATTAGTGGTGAAGTTAATTCCCATGTGAAGGTAGTTCCCGTGAAGTTAATTCCCTGCACCTGGTTTTCGTCGTCGTCAATGAATGATTTACATTTGCTTGGGAGATCATTAATAGACGGAAGCTGCCGTTTGTATTGTCGTGATTGAAACTGACGCTTGGTGAAGTAGGAACAAAAAAAGAGAGATGATTTATTTTAATTAGGCGGAATATAGCTCTCTTCTCCTTTTGATTGTTTGGAAAGCCACTTTTCGTTGGTTGGTGAATTAAGCTTCCGACAACTTGCTTGTTACCTTTAAGGTAGAACTTAACTAGGCGAAAGCTGTCAGAAGCTTATGTTAAAACCAACCGAAAAGTAGCTTTCCAAAACGTCAATTTCACAAATCACACATAATGCACTTATGGTGGCTGTGACCGCTCTCACGTGTGACGGCAAAAGTGAACGAAAACTAAACGAAGAGCACCATTTCACAATAATGTGCGCGTCATATGAATTTCTTGTTTTCGCTCGGTTTCTTACGACCACGTACTTAGGCTTCCGACTGTTCTAGTTATACCTTTAGATTTATTTATCCATCAGAGACTCCGATTTCTCGTTGGCTTGGGAGAGGTTCTCCATTTATAAATAACTTCGAAATCTGAACACGCCTAATCTGTCACGTTTTTGACATTTAATATTTAACGTTTAGCGAACATCTGTTCAATTACACAGCACTTAACAAAATTAACCAAAAGGTCGTTCATGCAAACGTTTGCGTAAACTTATCATTTTACACAATTTGTAATCTTACGACGTTGCATCAATACCCTTACTATGTGCAAGTATTTATATGATTTAGCATCCAAAAATATCAATTTGAGCCACTGTGCGGGCGTGTTACACAGACACTTACCATTACACCAAGGGTTTGGAATTCCTACTTCAAATATTGCAATACGCAAATTTTTTTAGGTAGAATAAAGCGACTCTTTTAGCAAATGGCACTTACCTGAAAGAAATAAGAAAATAATATTTGGTTAAAAAGAGTTAATATTAAGAAATTTAAGGAAATATTTTTGACTATTCACATTTTACTTATTTATTTTGAAGTAGCGACAGTAGATAGTGCCCACGTTCTGTAACTCTCGTATCGATGAAATCAGTTGAGAAACGTTGAAAAATGGAACAAAGCTCATGTATTTTATTTCAATTGGGATCGTTTCTCGAACACTTTTATCGATGTAAGAGTTACAGAACGTAGGCATAGATGCCACCAAAATTAAGTTAGAGTTGAAATTTAAAAGAAGTTTGAGTATGTTTGGAGGCGAAGTTTAATATTAGCTGCGTTTTATTATCTCTGGGTCTGGGTCGAGGTTATCTTTTAACATGTATTACAAAAACAAAATGGGATCTAGGTTTATATCGAGGTTAATTTCAATAACCCAGATAAAGGTTTTCACTCTGACCGGCAGAGGGCTATTTACCATTGTGAATGATGTCAGCGATTTGTCAACAGTTTTAGGAATAGAGAGGAAAAGAGACAAGTGTTTACATGAAAAACAAATAAACAAAGAAAATAAGAAACTGATATACAGCACTGTTTTTGAACTAACCCGCATCGTTTTATTTTCACGATTAGAAACATATGGGTTTTGAGCGATTATAAAACGCGGCTATTATAAGACCAGGAGGTTAATTCTCGATCTGTGAAGCTGTAAAGTCATAAAAATCACACCTTCACACCAAAAGCGATTCTCGAAGTGTGAAAAAATGAAAACAAATGTTTTCATATACCTAATGATTCTTTTGTCACAATTAATTCATTCTGTGAAAAGCTAAATGATAAATAGAAACAAATTGTGCTCATTTTATTCACCCAAGTCGCCATCTTTTTCCATTTTATTTTCCATGAGCCAGTGGTGGCATTTTTCATTTTAGTACTTTTAGTACTCACTTTGACAGCTGTTTTTTATAACGAGTTCGGGGATCGCTTTGCGCGTGTTTGTGAATTGAATGCTAAGACTCTGTGAAAACTGGAATGATAACTTTGTTTTCATTACACAGCTGTCAACGTGAGTACTAAAAAGTACTAAAATGAAGAAGGGTTATAGTCATTGCTTTCGAATGCATGTCATTTTCTTGATTTTTTTTTTATTTATGTATAGTTAATTATACATCTACTAAGCTATGCTTAGAAAAACAAACAAAAGTTAATTTATTTTCACATGGGAAATATTATAAATTTCACCTTTTAACCACACGTTAGCGTCGTTGTCGAATAGCGGACCGCTGGCAAATCTAACTCGAGCTGGTTTTCAATTCACTTTATTTATTTTTTTTTTAACTTAAATTATTAACAATTTATTTCTAAATAATTGTCTTGCATCAAGTATTGAACAAATAAACGGAAAATAAAAAAGAAGCTTAAGCAAACATTTAAATAATGATTCCCGATGTAGGTATGCAACTCGATTAACACGGCGAGACACAAATCTAAAGTTTTATTTAAGCGAATAATACAGTAAATTGTTATTACTGAGAGAGATTATTTAGTACTAAGTAAAACATATATTTTGCCAAATCAAATTAAAATTTTCTTTTAATTCGATTAAAAAAATCTCATCAACACGATTCGTTTTCAAAATCTTATTGAACATTGTGAATGAATCACAAAGATTTAATCATTTACAAATGAAACTTTTTCTCAGTTATTGGTCATATCATAACTCACAATCATGACAAGGTTTGAAATGTGAAAGATTACACAGATCTTATATTGGAAGAAGAAAGCTCTTATAAAAGGGTCTCTCAATAGGGACAGCCATAATTTTTTTAGGTTACAGCATGAAAAACATGTGCAAATCACTAAGTTTTATTTTCAAAATATGTAAATACTCTGCTAGATAAATTTTTTGCCACAAATAATAAAGTGTTATTAAGTTAACAAATCGTTAAGTACCTAAATGATTTTCCAATAGAGACGGTTGAAAGCCTGTGGCGGCCATGTTGTTTGTTATTGTTAACCAGTCACTGACAAAGTCTCTCCCAAACCAACGCGAAATCATAGCGAATCATTCCCAAAGACAATTTTTTGTTGTTGTTTAGCATTATGTATCTTTCATATTTTAAGTTATGTATTGTGAATGATTATGCGTCGTTGACGAATGTTTCGCGTTGGTTTTGGAGAGCCTTAAAACTTTGTTTTTAAATAAGTGCTCTCTTGTGGCAACGATACGTTTGACGTTCTTCTCAGCCGACTATTCAACGTTTGATGGTCAAATTCAAGTCGACCGATTCAGTGAACAACACCAACGCCACACCTGTGGGTCAGGGAAATGCAAGATCTGCCGAAAAATCGTCATTACCCAGTCAATTTCTTCAATTCAGTCAGCGGAGGCCTCAACAAATCAATGACAAACAATTTGTTTTTGCCCAAATTGGATTATATGGATGTGAACGACATGTGGTTTTAACAGGACAGCACTACGTGGCACCCGTGAGTCAGCGAAATGCAAGCTCTGCCGAAAACATCGACACTTCCCAGTCAATTTCTTCAATTCAATCAGCGGAGACCTCTATCAAACAAAAATAAACGATTTATTTTGTCCCAAATTGGATTATATGGATGTGAACGATATATGGTTTTAACAGGACAGCAGTACGTGTCACACTGATGCTGATACCACAAGGAACATTCTGCATGAACGATTTGAGGGTAGCGCCATCTCTCCGGAAGGTGACGTCATCGAGCGTTTTGACGATTTTGCGTTTTCCTATAGAACTGTCTGAAAGTCATTGAAGTAATTAAAAACTAGACCTCTCAGTTCCATGCCATCATGCGGTCGTTTTTAACGCTGTCAAATTCCATACATAATAGCATAGAAGAGCGGGCTGAAAAAAAGAATTTCTTTAATACCGCGCACAGTTTGTTCAATTCCATTTTAACAATCATCCGCCCTTATTGGAAAACCCTTTATAAAGTAGATTCACAGTAGTTATCTGCCGTCTTTCGGCACGAACTCGCTCATATATTACACTTATTTGTATGGAATGCAAAATCACCTTCGCCACACAACGACGACAACTCGCAACGTCATCAAAAGAAAAAAAAAAAAAGTACCTCGTAGAGATATAGATAATGGTGCCAAATTATTTTTAAAGCTATTATTTACGACGTAGTCGCTGATTTTGTTTTATTTATTTATTTTTTCATATCTTTCACTACCTACCACCTTCACCAACCGGCTGTTTGTACTCTTTTCAGTCCCTGACTTTCGCATACTCCCACGATATTTGTGAAAATAAATAAAAAATAAAAAATAAAAAAAAAAAAAAAAACGAAAAACACAACGCATGTCTGCCTCTGGCTGCAGCTGCTGAAGCTCTCAAATTGTTTGTGTATAGTCATTTTGTGTTTAGAAAAAATAGAAAGAGAGAAGAGCAGTATAGTGAATATAGCAGAAAATCAGAAAATCAGAAAATTTAGAATGCATGTTAGTGGACTAGGGCAAGGTATTAATCATTAAGATACAGAATTATCCCACACTCGCACTCGCATGCTATTTCTTTCACATAATCGAGAATCGACAACGGCAACCAAGAACCAACCTTTTGGCTTTTCTCTCTGTCCCCACACGAATCACGAACTGAGCTTTTCCTCTTGTTTTTTTTATTTTATTGTTTTTTTGTTCCTACATTTCCATTTTCGCTTTCTTTCAGCCAGGTTAACCTGTTTGTTAACCTGCGTTATAAAGAAGTCGGCAATTGAATATGAAATATGCGAGGCTTTTCTCATTTGGAGTGATAATTGCAGCGCGTTCGTTGTACTGTTAGTTGGATGAGACGATGAAGATGAAGGATGAAAGGGGTCAAATTGATTAACAAGGTGAGTTACACATAATTAACTAATAAAAATTTCTTTATTTATGAAAGAGAATGTAAAAAACGAAAGGTTGCAAATAGTTCAGTAGATGAAAACTATGTTGAGTGTATTGGAAGAGGTAAGGTTCGTATACGAATAGGGATTGAAAAATTGCTGGCAATTTTATATTTAATGGGTTGGGAAAGCTGAATTAAACAATTTACCGCATTATTGACTAAACTGTTTGGGAAATTGAAGAAGACTTTGAATGACGGATTTGTTCACACGTAAAGGCTGTTTTTTGGTGGTTGGATGTTGTAGGAACTGGGAGCCTCGAGCTGTATTTTTTCCTACACATCAAGTGCTTACAATACCTCCAAGTTGGTCTTGGCTTTATGCCATGACTTGCTAAACTTGTAAGTGCTAATGTTGGTCAGGGAAAGAATTGCAACATTAAACCCATGGCACTACAGATTAGAGGTTAGTGCATTGGGCAACGACCCGACCACAGTAAAAAAAAACAATTGCTATAAGAGAGACGCGTAATGCCTTGGATAACGACCCCCCTCAAATGGCAACCAGACCCGGAACGAAAATGGACTATAACCTACGAGTATGCACCTGAAATGTAGGGACACTCTATACGCCAGGTGCTACTCAAGAACTTGAATCTGTCCTCTCGTGGTACAAGGCAGATATTACCGCGATCCAGGAGATACGATGGATAGGATCAGGAATAACGAAAAGAAAAGATTGCGATATTTATTACAGCTGAAGCTGAGGAGTCTAACAAGGAGGAGTTTTACGACCTCCTGGACGGAGCCTACGGAGCCTGTCCGGAGTACGATGTCAAAGTCGTGCTCGGACACTTCAATGCTAAAGTCGGAAAGGATAACATCTTTGGCGGATTATTTGGAAAGCACAGCCTCCACGAAACGACAACAGATAACGGCTTCCGACTAATCGACTTTGCTGCAGCTCGTAATACGGTGATAAGTAGCAATGGGTTCCCAGGGCGAAGGATACACATTGCAACCTGGCGATGTCCAGATGGTCGAACCGCCAACCAAATCGACCACGTGCCAACTGGCGCAAGGTATGCATCGAACATCTTGGACGTGCGAACTTTCCGAGGTGCAAACGTGGACTCTGACCACTTTCTTGTTGTGACAAAGTTCAGAGCCCGACTGTCCAACGAAAAGAAAACGAAGACCGCCCAAAGGAAGAAATTCAGCATTGCATGCCCTAGCACATCGGAGAAAGCCAGAGACTACGGTGAGCAACCGCCACCAACACCCACCGGTTCTACAAAACAGCCAAGCAACTGGCATCTGGTTATATGACTGGCACGCAAGCTCTTCGAAACAGCGAAGGGAACCTAGTCACTGAAGCACAGGGAATTGTAGACGTGTTTAAGCAGCATTTCCATAATCGGCATTATGTAGAGGAGGCGAAAGGTGAACAAAGAAGATCCAGTCCCAGCTCCCAGTACTGGAGGGGTTAAGAAAGCCATCCACAAGCTTAAGAACAACAAATCCGCCGGCTCGGATGGCCTACCTACGGAACTCTTCAAGTAAGAAGGAGATGTCCTGGTAGGGTGCATGCACCACCTCATCAACAAAGTGTAGGAGGAGGAAAGTATGCCCGACGACTGGTCAAATAGTTCCATATGCCCAATCTACAAAAAAGGCGATCCGATGTCCTGCAAGAACTACAGAGGCATATCCCTGTTTAATGTTGCCTACAAGATTCTATTTCTATTCAACGTACTATGTGAGCGTCAAAGACCTTTCTGCAACACTATGTTTGGCACGTACCAGTGTGGCTTCAGGCCAGGCATATCAACGATAGACCTAATCTTTACATTGAGGCAAATACTAGAAAAGACCAACGAATTTCAAGTCGAGACCCACCACCTATTCATCGACTTTAAAACCGCATATGATAGCATAAGCCACCAAGAGCTTCTATTGGCGATGTCTTAACTCGGGATCCCAAAAAACTGATCCAGCTTTGCCGCATGACGTTACAAAATACGCGGTGCAACGTGCAAATGGGTAACAGCTCATCCGAGTTATTCCAGACGTGTACAGGGTTCAAACAAGGAGATGCGCTATCATGTGATTTCTTCAACCTAGTCCTGGAGCAGATAGTGCGCAAGAGTGGTGTTAACATGGAAGGCACTATCTTCAACAGGTCTTCTCAACTGCTTGGCTATGCGGACGACATCAGCTTCATCGGCCGCTCCAAGAGAACTGTACTTAAAGCACTCACAGCTATTGATGAACAGGAGAAACGCGTTGGTCTAGAAGTGAATGAGGACAAAACAAAGTATATGCTATCAACAAACAAAGCCTCATCTGTCCATCGCCTAGGACAAAACGTCACTGTTGGTAACAGTAATTTCGAGGTACTCAAGGAGTTCACTTACCTCGGAACAAACATCAATTTCACGGACGACACCTTAGGGGAATTACGACGAAGAATTACCCCAGCGAACTGCTGTTACTTCGGTTTGGCAAAGCAAATATGTTCAAAACTCCTATCTCGAAAGACAAAGTGCACGCTATACAAAACGCTAATTTTACCAGTTCTGCCCCACAGCGCCGGGGCTGGACGATAAGTAAATAAAATGCACGACTGGATCGCACGTACTTGCTCTTATGTTCAAGTTGTGTGGGGCTTAAGAACTTTAAAAAATATTCAAGTAGTAATTATAGAAAAAGTATAAAAAGCATTTAAATCGTTCTTTTAATTGTAACGGGTGATTTTTTAGCTGGTTTGGTTTTGGCAACACTGGTTTTGACAGCTGACGTGTGTTTAGTACCTTGTGTCACTGTCAAACAGCTTCAGTTTGGTTTGCAATTTAACCATGGATCGTCTTACAAATGAACAACGCTTGCAAATTATTGAATTTTACTATCAAAATTCGTGCTCGGTTCGAAATATTCATCGCGCGCTGCTTCCATTTTATGGTCGGCATTCTCGACCTCATTTTTGGTTGAATGGGTACGTAAATAAGCATAACTGCCGCATTTGGAGTGAAGATCAGCCAGAAGCATTGCAACAGCTACCAATGCATCCCGAAAAAGCCACTGTTTGGTGCGGTTTATGGGCCGGCGGCATTATTGGGCCATATTTCTTCAAAGATGATGCGAATCGCAGCGTTACTGTCAATGGTGAACGCTACCGAGCGATGATAACAAACTTTTTTTTGCCCGAAATGGAAGTTCTTGACTTGCATGATATGTGGTTTCAACAAGACGGTGCCACATGCCACACAGCACGCGAAACAATGGCGCAATTGCGAGGCGAGTTTGGTGAACAGTTAATTTCACGTTTCGGGCCGGTCAATTGGCCGCCTAGATCGTGCGATTTGACACCATTAGATTATTTTTTGTGGGGGTATGTCAAGGCTAATGTCTATAGGGACAAGCCCGCTTCGATTGACGCACTGGAAGCCAACATCCATGCATTCATTCGTGAGATACCGGCCGATATGTGTGAAAGAGTATGCCAAAATTGGACTCAGCGGATGGGCTACCTGAGACGCAGCCGCGGTCAACATTTGCATGAAATTATCTTTAAACATTAAATTGCAAGGTTCAAACTATCGATTCAAATAAATATTTCATTCATTTTTTCGAATTTTTTGTGTTTTTTTTTTTTAAAGTTCTAAACCTCTTAAAAAATCACCCGTTATAAACAGCCTGATAAATAACTTAGAGCTCAAAAAAAAGTATCCATTTGATTACTTGAAAAAATATGAATATATGCAAAAAAAAATTTAAAATCGTTTAAGCCGTTTTCTTAAAAATTAATTTTTTATATATAAAATTTTTGTGACATTTTCAAACAAAAAATTGGTATGCCAATTTTGAGTATATGCTAATATACATTTAAAACTGAAATTTCAAAACAATTCATCAACCCGTTTTTGAAATATTGAATTTTCAAAAAAAAATTTTGAATCTTTTTTTAAAAATCCAAAATTTATTTTTTCAAAAATTTTGGTATGCAGTATTATCTATATTCTAACAAAGCTTTTGTGCAAAAAATTTCATTGAAATCGGATAAGCAGTTAATGAGAAAATCAAAAATCAAAAAAACCGTTATATCGCAGGTACCGTTAATAAATCTTTTTGGTGATCTACAATCATACACTGATTTTTTTTTATCAAAATCGTTGGAGCCGTTTTTGAGATAAATAAGCTTTTCCTTAACGGTTGTATGGCAAGTACCGTTATTTTTTGAGCTAAAAAAAAATTTCAATTTCCCCTCTGGAGAGTTACAAAAAAACCTTAAGTCCAAAATTTGAAGAAAATCGCTTCAGTGGTTTAGGCTGTAAGTTGAAGTACGGACAGACAGACAGAATTTTGCCACCCACTTTTTTCGTGTTCTCTATCATCGTAATGTCATGTTTGATTGCTATCTCGAAATTTTTTTTTTGCAAGTAAAAAGGGGAATTGATACTGGGCACTTTCGAGAGAAAAATTCTTCCGCTTATATTTGGCACTATATGCAAATATGGCGATTGGAGGAGAAGATTCAATCGTGAACTGTACCAAGATGTGGATGTAGTGCAAAAAACACGTCGATTACACTGCCTCGGCCACATCGACCGACCGAACCTCCGCTATAGGGACCAGGCTGTCACACACGCAAGAGCGCTTGGTCTCGACGACTAGAGGGACCTTAACTGATGGAAGACCGCCATATCTCAGGCAGAGACCCTTCATTGATCGGGTATCGGATAAGTAAATAAGTAAGTATTTTTAATTGCAAATTTAAAGGCAGCACAACAAAATGTATTCAATAGTTAAGACAATGTTTCGGAATGTCTGGAATTGAAGGAAGTGAAGGCTTAGATTATTTGAGAATGTGTTCGTTTTTTTATTTATGCTATTTTTCACAAGAACCAGAAAATGTAGTGGTTTGACAAATTAAGAAACGATAAGACGTCCAACGTAAATATTTATTGCGTTGATTGACAAGTGGCATGACGCATGAGTCAACGTATGAGCGCTTATGGCATCGATTCTGAAATCAAATTCAGATGCATTTTCTATTATTTTCAAATGACCTCCAATTGTGCTTTTTGGTGATAGCTCAGAAAAAAGCAGTTCGTATTGTTGGTTCTATGCTGTCAAAATAAAAATAAAAAAGATAGTTTTAGAAAAAGTGACGATAATCAAAATGTCATTACCCAAGAAAAAATTTAGCTCTAATCCCTTACTTTGAATTTCTGTGATTTTAAGTCTAATTCTATCAATTATTTTATTTTTCATATGTATACAAACTTTTGACACAACTTTGGACTAAAATTCACACAATTGCACAGAAATCAAAGAAATGCCAAGTAAAGGAACGGGTCAATTAATGCCGGACTTAGACGTTCAGTTTCTTGAGATTTATTACTTCATCGTGTAAATGATCTATCTGATAACTGCAACTGACATTTAATTTTGACATTACACTGAGGTCGTGCTAAGGTTGTGCTGAATAAAACAATGTGAATTTCTTTTACTATGTATAATGTTCTGTTTATGCATAAAAACCATACTAAAATGGGGTACTTCGTAGAGATTCTTAATAGAAAATTGACAATTCTTTTATTCTCGTGCGATTTTAGGTCTCTTCGAAATCTCTACCACCCTTGTGGCCGTCTCTCCGACTGTCCCGAAAGAGTTATAGTGCAATGCAACAGTTATTGGGCGATAACACTTTCCCTGCACGAGAAACAACACACAAATTAAAATAGTATTTCGAATGATTTGTATAAGGGTCATAAAGTGTAACAACGTTGGGACGCAACTCATACAATTATACCCATTCTTCTATGTTATTTTAAAAATTGATAAAAAAAATTTCAAAGCTGCCAACAAACTTACGAGTAAATAATTCAAAAAACTTCAAGCAGTCTACATTTCAATTTACTAAATAAATTGAAGAGCAACAGTTCAACTGTCAGTTATCAACATCACAAGTTGTAATTCATATTATGTAGCAGGAAATTGGCTAGTGTAAATATCCGTCTTTGAGTTTATAAATGTTTGTGAAAATTTAATTTTCAATGTGATTGAATTGACAGTGAAAAAAAATAAACATTTAGTAAAAATAAACTAGCAAAAACGTGTGCACTAAAGGCCAAATTTAGAACTGTCAAACTATGTAGGAGTGTCACAGAATAAGTCGAATGTAAAAGATTTCGAATAATATGTTTTTAAAAAATGATCACCTCGGTTGATTCTATTCAAATTATAATTTATTAATGATAAAGTAATGACGTCTAAGAGGAAAACAAGCTTCTAAGAAGGAAGAAGAAAGAGCACGAGAAGCACGCGATCAAGGAAATAGAGGAATGCCATTGCAGGAATGAAGTTCGGAAGTTTTACCAAAAACTAAAAAGAACCTCCCAGGGTTACAAGGCCCGAACCGAAGCCTGCAAGGATGAACATCTTGTTAGAATCGCAGTCGGTGCGATTGGAAAAATTATTTCTGCAAATTGTATACCGGCGATGACGGACCAAATTCCGCTACCATGCAGATTGCATAATTCAACCTGGACGACATAGGCCAACAATTCCATCCACCCGATCTCGACGAAGTAAAGATAGCTTAGTATATCTAAACTTAACTACAATAAAGCTGCTGGAGCTGATGACCTTGCGTCTGAGCATTCAAGGCGGCTGAGCATTCAAGGCGGCTGGTGATGAATTGGTTAAGAGTATGCACCAGCTCATCTGTAAAATATGGTCGGAGGTAAGCATGCCCAATGAATGGAACCTCAGCATTGTTTGCCCGATCCTCAAGAAAGGCGATCCTCTGGACTGCACCAACTACAGAGGCATCAGTCTTCTTAATATCGCCTACAAGATCTTCTCTGCCGTACTTTGTGAACGCCTGAAGCCATTCGTCAATATAGGTTCATATCATTTAGGCCAGGGAAGTCCACCATCGATCAAATTTCCGCACTACGGCAGATCTTGGAGAAAACCCAGGAGTTTCAAATCGATACCCACCACCTTTTCATCGATTTAATGGCCGCGTATGACAGCATCTATAGAGACGAGCTATATAGAGCAATGTCTAGTTTTGGCTTCCCTGCCAAACTCGTCCGTTTGTGTAGGATGACGTTGGAGAATGCACGCTGCTCCATCAAGGTCGGAAAAGACCTCACCGACAACTTTGATGTTAAAAAAGGCTTTAGGCAAGGCAACGCGCTTTCATACGATTTCTTCAACATCGTCCTTGAAAGAATAGTTCAAAACTCTCACGTCAACTCTAGAAGCACAATCTTTCAGAAGTCCGTCCAATTACTCGCTTAAGCTGACGTCATTGACATAATCGGTCGAACTAAGCGAGATGCCAGTGGTGCTTTTGTGAGTATTGAGAAGAAAGCAAAGAAGATGGGTTTAACGGTGAATGAAAAAATAAATAAAAATAAATTGGGTGGCACAACAGCTCGTGGAGAACCAGGGCCTAGTGACTTACAACTCTCAACCATTCCTTTGTGCGTGTTGTTGGTAGGAATGGAGGTGACCTACAGTTTTTGGCCGAGTCCGAACGGCTAAATGAGCAGCACTTATTCATGGCAAGGAGGATTTGTCAGTTCCTCGCAAGAGGCAGTACCTCGGATAAAACATTTCTGTTTTTAGGTGGCACGACTGGGAATCGAACCCACACCTTCGGCATGACAGTCCTACGCACTAACCATCATGCCACGAGGTACTACAACGGTGAATGAAAGCAAAACGAAATATATGATGTCAACAAGAAAGGACACCCAACATCGACGTCTCGGACAGAACGTCACTAAAGATAGCTATAATTTTGAGATGGTCAGAGACTTTGTCTACCTAGGATCCGCTATAAACTCGCTGTTTCGCTGTTTCTTTAGGCCAAGAAGGCAATTGAGAAGCAAAGCCCTCTCTCGAGCAACTAAACTGTCCCTGTATAAGACACTCATCATCCCGGTCCTGATGTATGGTGCAGACCTATGGACACTGTTAACGGTGGATGAGAACGCGTTAGGCTGTTTCAAGAGGAAAATTCTCCGGGTGATTTTTGGTACCGTCTGCATAGATATTGGGAATAGAGAAGAAGATACAACAACGAACTGTACAGCGACACCGACCTAGCCACAAAAGTGAAAAGCCAACGACTGAGATGGCTGGGTCACCTAAAGCGGATGGACACCAATACTCTGGCTCGGAAAGTCTTTGAATCTAACCCCGTGGGACAGCGCAGTAGAGGTGGATAGCGTAAAAGGTGGCGCACACAAGTGGAAGAGGACCTTAACCAACTAAGACTGCGAAACTGGAGACATGCGAAAGATCGGGCTGGAAGAAACTTGTTGGTTGAGGTCTTGGTCCACCCCGGACTGTAGCGCCACCTTGAGTAATCAAGAAAGTAAGTAACACGTCGAATTTTTGTATGTAACCAGCATTTGCTCGCTCAACAGGAGCGAGTACTGGCAAGCTAGTTGGGTACATACTTAAACTGTCAAATCACATCAAATCATATCAAAGGTAAGGCAGTTGACGAGCGAGTTGCAAAAGTTTCTGGTGTAATAGTAACCCGCTTAACAAATTCTCGCTCATGTGGCCTCAGGGTAAGGTGGCATACAATAAAGCCACTCATTGATTTTCAAATGTATGTAAATAAAACGAGTTGTTTTTGAGTAGATATCTCACTACTGACTTATTTTTATTATTTGAATGAACTTTTATGGGATTAAGTGTGGAATATATCGACATTCTAATGTCCGCCGTGGCTTTACTTGGTGGCACGTATTTGGGAGGTCCAATTTTCGATGACTGTCCTATTGTCACATTGATCTTTTTGAATTTTGCTGGATGGTGTCCGTTATGTTGAATTTCAGCGCATCAATCGTTTCCAGGGTTTATTCGCATAAACCAGCAATTTAAGATGTCAGAAAAAGAAGAAGTTTTAAGGCGTTAAATTATACGATTTCGGTGGCCATTTGCAGCCCGCGAGATAAATAAATAAAATAAATTGGGTGGCGCAACAGCTCGTGGAGAACCAGGGCCTAGTGACTAACAACTCTCAACCATTCCTGTGTGCGTGTTGTTGGAAGGAATGAAGGGGACCTACAGTTTTTTGCCGAGTCCGAACGGCTTTATGAGTGTTGAAACAAGATAAACTACCTAACAAGTTGAACACTTAACTATAAATTTTGTTATCAATATGATAAGTTTTTTGTAATCAAGCAATCAATTTGAAAATTAATATTTTTGTATTATTATTAAATGAAGAGCTGAAGCTTAAGGACTGTTTCTCATAAATAAATTTGTTTAATATTTTTATATACAACGACATTCTTTTTAATAATCTCATCAATGAGCAGCACTTATTCATGACAAGTATACTTTTGGAGGATTTGTCAGTTCCTCGCAAGAGGCAGTACCCCGGATAAAACATTTCTGTTTTTAGGTGGCACGGCTGGGAATCGAACCCAAACCTTCGGCATGACAGTCTTACGCACTAATCATCAAGCCACGAGGTACTACAGCCCGCGAGATAACTATCCCCTCAAATCGATCCTCGAAAAAGTTCATCGTTTTATGTGCTGTGTGACGCACCGCACCGGCCGTCCTGTTAAAACTACACCGTCGTGCGCCGTAGGTATCAATATCATCTAAGTGCCTTAGCCACTTAGAATTTGGTTATCATTGATCTATAGCGATCTTCGTTGACGGTTATGGCAATGCAACTTTCATTTTGGAAAAAGCACAGAACGAGGATTCTGTCATACCAAAATCCGAACCAAATACTGACTTTTTCGGGGTAAATTAGGTGTTGCACTATCTCGTGTGGATATCGTCCAGAATATGAAAGTTAAGCTTGAAATTGACATTTTCATAAATTAAAGACGATGGCGATGGTTAAAAATGTCAAAGCTAGATTTTTTAATGTCAAACTAGATGTTATGACATATGTCGTATTTTTTCACACGAGCTGTCATTGTTCAAGGCGTGTTCTAATTATGAAGTGTTTAAATAATTCAGGTAATCTTAGAGAACTGCATTACCGTTAAACAATAGCTTATTATTGTCATGTAAGCGCTTTTTTTTTTTTTTTTTGGCAAACATATTTTTTCCATGGAGTGCGGATTTTGAAAATAAAATTTATGATTTGAGCACTTAGTTCAACGCTAAAACCTTCCATTGTGATTTACCATACACTACAGAACAATTCACAACAAACTTGAACTCGAACAACTTTCGAGTGTCTCAATTGAAAGACCCTTTATTAGATTCTAAAAAATATATGTATATTTCTAATAGTAGGTACTTCACAGAATACAATACATACTCATTAATTGAGCATACACCTCTACAGCGAGCGATAGTTTTGTTGTATTTAAATTTTAAGCCACTTGAAAATGTACCTAATCAATTCCCTGTCAATATGAAATTGCCTCTATGAATAAATCAGTTTAGTTTAAATTTTTGTGAACACAATTCTAACACGTTCCCTTGTATTCCGAGGATAACTCGTGTGTAATTCTTCATAAATTGACTCCCCTCTAATCAAACAAATTTATTTTTTGCTGATGATATTATGCAACAAAAAAAAATGAAAAATTGGCAAATTTCCATTGTGAATTGACATTGTTTGTTTTTTTTTTTTTGTTCTATTTTTCGTAATATCCAGCAATTTAATTTAAATTCACAACAACAAAATATAAATTTCGATTTTCCGAAGGAAGTTCTATTGGCGGCAATTTATTTTGCTATTTTAAATCAAGTTCAAAATGCATATAGATATTAATTTAATAAGTATGTATGTACAGTACAGTACATATACAAGATTGTATAACAAAATATATTATTTGTTTCAATCCACACAGATATAAGTCGAATCGTTATTTTTGTATTTTATTTAATACTTTTTGTTTTAGTAAATGAGACGTCATGTTTTTTTAATTGTCAAAACGAAAAAATTATACATACCAATTGCAAAACACATATTATCTCTACCCAGTTGATTATTCAAAGACAAAAAAAAATGTGTTTTACTGAGCAAATAAAATTTCATACATTTTTTTAATGCTATAATAATAACAATAAAACAAAAATTTAAATTTTTCATTTCTGGAAACAAGTCTGATCAAAATTGAGAAAAAATATTTAATGGAACTTGCATTTCAAGTTCATAAAAACTGTTTACCAACATATTTTTTTTTATTCATTTACGTCAGTTGGGCAGTAAAGTTGTTGGAGTAATTAATTTTGTTCAATTTTAGATAATCAATCAAAATCAATACCTTTCAAACAAATCTAAAAAAAACATGGCTAGCAAATTCTTAATCATTAAATAATTATATATAGTCCAGTCATATTAACCTTAAAATCAGCCAAATTACGAATAAATGGTGGAAAGCTTAATTTTGGAATAAAGCATCCCCATGGTATTCTAAGGAAACTGTAAAAATTCCTCATCGATATGAGTGCCGCTAACAATTTTACAGGGGGTTAAAGGCCCCCCAAACAGTTTTTAGGGAATATCTCCCGAACGATAACTCTAACAGAAGAAATGTCAAAGACTGGGTTGTAGCTTAGAAAATTGCCTACATAAAATGTTAATTACTTTTTTCATAAGGGTAACCGTTTTCGAGATAATTCAATCGATAGAGTTACGGATTTTATTTTTCTGTATAAAATGTAATCTTTTACACCACCTTTGAGGTTGAGTACAATATGAGTTTTTCTTGCGTGGTATCCCCCAGGAATATTAGAAAACAGTTCTAAAAAATATATACAGGATTTATTTAAAGGTTTTGGGAAAGTTCTCCATCGATTCGGGCCCCACTAAATTAATCATAAGGGGTCGAAGATCACGAAACATGGTATTCCGTTTATAAAGGGTGATGGTAAGGTTAGGTTGAAGTGACTGCTAGTCGTGAACATTAAAACACTTAGACCATGAGTTGGTCCATTTTGATAACACATGAATCTAGGAAATCCTTTTCCTTACACGGGGAACCATTTGGAGCTTCTTATGAAGCGTAAAAGACTGCCTATGTCTAAGTTTATTAGATCACTAGGATCATTGAAGTAAAAATCGCCAAGGTGAAGTCTTCCTCTATGAGATGAGTAGGGCACGTACATAAAGATGAAGGGAGCTAATGTGCAATCTACTTAGAGATGTCAAACACTTAGATCGCTTTAAATCCATTACTGGCCAGATTTGTTTTGTTGTCAAACAAATGGTGATATCGTTTTACCTATGGTTTGTTCTCTATGCATCTTGATTCAGCAAAAGTTTACATGTAACGATGGGTATACCTATATCTCCCTTGCTGGGTAGAAAAGTTAGAGCCTAACTGTTAACTGGGATGTTCCTATGCCCCGGTACCCAACACAGGTGGATGTTAAGCTGCTGCGCAATCTCCAGCAGAGATGAACGGCAATTAGGGGCTGTTATAGAGTTAGTAAAGACCGATTTCAGGGATTTGTTAGCTGCTTGATTATCCGAGAAGATGCGGTTATCTCTGTAGTTGATATCACGTTTTCTTTCAGCTAAGATAAGGCTTCTTTAATCGCCATAATTTCTGCATGGAACACGCTTCAATGATTAGGAAGACGGAATGAGAGACTTAATTTTAGTCTTTCTGAGTACACACCGCCACCCACCCCTTTACAGTTTTCGATCCGTCTGTGTAGATATCAACCGATTCATCACCTAAGAAAGCCATATCCTTCTAGAGGGTTCTAGAAGGAATGGTGACTTGAAAGTTTGAACCGGTGGTTTTGGGATGGTGTAGTCAATGTGACTAGGTAGTGATCCGAATGAATTCAGAATGATGAAATGGCTAATATTATCATTGTGAGGAAGCTTGTAAGCGCATGGCTGTATTTGCAGCCATCTTTTTGCTAAAAATATCGAGGGGCTTCAGATATAGCAGAATGTCTAGAGCGGCAAAGGGTGCCATACGCAGCGCACCATTTTTGAAAAATTTATTTTCGTTACCGTTCGGGTGATATTCCTTAAAAACCGTTTGGGGGGCCTTTGACCCTCCGTAAAATTATAATAATAATAATAAAATAATACTGTTTCCTAAGAATACGATGGGGATGCTATGTACCAAAATCCAGCTTTGAACCATTTTTGACGAAGCAAAGAGCTTAAATGACTACACTATTCTAATTGCGATTTGTTCAGCAAACCTGCAAAGCGTGCGTTTGTCTAATCAAATTGTTTTTGTGCCTTTGGATAGTACAGGGTCATCCAATAAGAGGTTTCACTTTCAATTATTCAAAAAACGCATTTCTTTTTTAAGTGATGATATTTTTATTTATATCTAAAGTACAAACTTTGAATTAATATAATAGAATACAATATCTGCCGAATGACCTCCTCGGGTAGCTGCTTACACAAAATTATGATTCTTTTAATGAAATTTCGCATCACGTTTTCGCGTAGCTGTATTTCAAGAACAGCTGCTCGAATACTCTCCTTAAGTGCATAAATTATTTGTGGAGCATTATAGCATAGACTTTATCTTTCACATGACCGAGCTAACTCAGAGTAATCTAAGTCTGAAAATAAATTAACCCTGAATTAACTCGGAAGCAGTTTCTCATCCAAAGATTTCAATAACAAAATCATCCTTAAACTAAGATATGTGCCACATCATTAGAAAATTTGAAGAAGTCATTGTTATACCTATACAAGGTAAGCCACCAATAGAATTAACACCTTACAGACTAATATCGCTTATATCAATCATGGCAGAAGTTTTCGAAACACTGCTTCTGAAAAGGCTTACCAAAATAATAGAAGAAATGAGACTAATTCCGAGCCATCAGTTTGGATCTTGAAATAAACATTCCACGATAGACTAAGTGCATCGGATTACGGATGTTGTGGAAAAGGCACTTGAAGAAAAACAAGTATGCTCAGCTTTATTCTTAGATGCTGCTCAAGCCTTTGACAAGGTTTGGCACTTGGGAGTTGAGTACAAACTGCATAGGGACCTTCCCAGGAAGTACTACGAAATACTGAAATCCTACGTTACGAACCGACTCTTTAGAGTACGGTACGACCAAAATTACTCGGAACTAAAGACAATTCAAGCCGGTGTACCACAAGGAAGTGTCCTAGGACCAAGCCTGTATCTGTTATATACAAGGGATTTTCCAGTTGACATCAACGCTATCATGGCCACCTTTGCTGATGATACTGCAATATTGGTGCCCGTTACGAAAGCTACACAAAAACTGAAAAATGCGGTCGATAAAGTTAGTGATTGGACGCAAAAATGGCGTATCAAACTAAACGAAACAAAATCGATGCATATAAACTTTACAAATAAAAACATAAACAATGCTCCAATTCTTATGAACAGTGAGGCAGTATCTAACTCCAATACCGCCAAATTCCTTGCTCTATCCAGAACAAACTAATGTTATATAAGCAAGTATTGAAACCGGTTTGGACATATGGTATCCAACTATGGGGCTGTAAAAAGCAAAAAGAAGTGCTGAACCCATCCAAAAATTCCAAAGCAAGGTCCTTCGTGGAATAATAAATGCCCCTTGGTATATTAGAAATAGCGATGTACATCGTGACCTTCAAATTGAAATTGTTACAGGAGTGGTTAAAAAAACACGCTGTATCACACAATCAGCGACTGCAAAGTCATACCAACTCCGAAATGGAGACCGTCTTAAATGTACGAGACAATATTCGGAGATTAAGAAGAACCAAGTCGCATGAGCTGATGGTCTAAAAGCTATGGGAAAGTGTTATAACTTTAAACTACCCCCAATGTGATTTATAAATTAAGAAAGAAAAATCATCTGTCGATCTTTCATAGATTGGTCCTGATTCACCGGTTTGTTTTAGTGCGGTAAGAGTCCCACACTAAACGGTACCGATTCTTACGAGTCCCACACTAAACGTTACCGATTCTTACCGAGTGTCTTTTGAAGATTTCCATTGGATAAAAAAAAAACTTCCTGATGGATTCTGCTCAAGAAATTTATTAGGATGTCTGGCTGTAAAATGCCAGGTTGACGTTGGCCAGGTGGTAGATACATACAACATATTCTTGCAACCAAACCGTTCCACACCGTACCGATAGCAAATAAAGTGTTGAAAAAGTTAACTGCTGTTGTAAATGCAAATACGGGACTATTGAGGAAATAAATGCTAAAATGTTCTAGGAAAGTGGCAACACTGACATTTTATTTTACCCAAAGGTGCGCCTATTTACCACTTATCGTCTAAGACATCAAGCTTTATTTTTTCAACAAAGGTGCGTCTACTCAACAACTATTTTTCAAAATATCAATGTTTATTTCCCAACACGCGTTTGGCATCTAGAAGCGTTTCCGCAACTTTTTGTATGCTTAAAATATCAAAAATGATCAAAAAAATGGAGGTTCATCCCGTTGACATAAAAAAAAGTATGTTCCCGAAACGTGGCAACACTGAAATTATACCCGAAGGTGCGTTTACTAAAAACCTTTCTTTAAAGACATAAATTGTTATTTGATCATGCAAATTGTCCAAGTATTTTTTTTTTATTTACCATTTTCCACAGATTGGGCACCATTTTTGAAAATGGCGTCCAAGCAACAGGATTACAGGATGCTAAATTTCATCCAAAATGTGTAAGGAATGAATTTCAAGGATTCGGTTTATTGACCGGGCTATTATAAGTTCAGCCTGTAACTTGAATCAACGGACTAGTAGTAGCTTGTAACGCTTGGCATCCCTCATCTAAAGGATTAAACTACTACATTATATTACATTGATTTGTATTGACTCCCCTAAGGGTTACAAGGCTCCCGTTTCGTTACTCTGCTTCCTCTTCTCTCCTCTCTATCACTTTATCTTTTCTCACCGCCTCTTTCCTTTATCCACTCTTCCCCTTTCCCCATCATTTCCCTCATCCTTTCCCGTATAGATTTTCCTTTCCGCCAGACCTACATATTTCTAATACATGTTCCCATGTCCCTTGTTCACCCTCACATATTCTGCACATTCATTCCTCTTCCTGTTTCCAGTACCATCATTCCCTAGCCTGAATCTTACAATTCTCTTTGTTCTTCCTGTTTTCCATCCCGCTTTCACATAATATTGTAGAATCCCTTCTATCATTACTTCTTTACACCACCTGTTGTAACTGGATTCTCTTATTCGTTCCCTTCTTTCCTTCTCCTGCTCTCTCCTATCTTCTCTTTCTACTCCCTGTCCCTCGTATCCATTCACACAGTCTTCTCTTCCCTCTCTTTCCTTCATTTCTTCTCTTCCTTGTTCCCACCGTGACCCTCTTCCCGATCCATCTCTCTGTCGCTCTTTCATCTCCTCTATTTCGCTTCTGATAATTTGTTAATTCTCTTCATAATTCCATGCCCTTTTCCCTGCTCTCTTACCATGTACACTGGAGTTTGCCATTCTACCCCTAGCGTCCACTTGAGGATTAAACTACTAAAAATATTGTTAGGGAAATACAACAAAAAAATGGGAAATTCTCTAGACAACCATAAAAACTGATTATCTAGAAATAGATACCCTGATGAGTTTGTTTCAATCATTTCCATTTTTTGGAATAAATAAATACATAATGGGGCTTGAGTTGTGGTTCAAAAAACAAAATATGCGAATATTTCGGATATCTAACACAGATCCAGATCCAGGATATTTAAACTATACAGAAAGTGTCGGAGATCCAGATAGCTAAATGAGACAGTTGAGTTGAGAAAGACTATCCGGATAGTGTCAGATACGGATTCAGATTCATATCCGGATACAGTTTGAAGAATTATGTGTAGGTAAAACAAGGGATTTAAATTTAAAAACAAAATTATTACCATCACGAATCTTAGCAAAATACGTTTAAAAAAACAACCAATTTCACTTGTTCTGGCTCTGAGTTTGGATCTGCGTATAAGACACGTTCCGGATAATGTCATCAACTATCCGCGGATATCCAAATAGTTTGAAGATGTGAATATTGTCTGAAGTACCAGGTTTAAGTATACACCGAACTTACACCCCACCTCCGGGCATTTTGATGTCCTACATGTCACCCTCAATCTAATCAAAAAGCAGTTTGAGAAGAGATTGGATTATTTGGATTACTTTAAGAGAGGTTAATTCGCTCTCTTCTTATTGGTGACATGCTATATACACATTATAATAAAAACCGCATTTTATTATCCACATGATCTTATCCGGATCAATTTTTGACACGTAATTGCAAAAACAACATGGGATCTTGCTTTTTATCTGGATCTATGTGAATGATCAAAAAATTAGTTTTCATTCTGGCGGCTTGGAGGCTATTTACTATTGTGAATGTGCAAAGAAAAGTTGCAACAGACACATGAAAAGTAAACAATACATAAGGCAAGAAGAGAAGGGTATATAACACTCCTGTCACTAAGATCATGTCTGTTTTATTTATCATGATTTGATCCGGATCCAGATCATAAGGAAAATAAAATGCGGCTAATGCCATTTGGTACTCAAGTGAAACACATCTATGCACATAATAGGGCATATTCAAGTTGTTTAAGCTGTTGCTAGACAAAACTGGAGTTTACATGATAAAGTTTCAATAAGCTTAATTCTAGATTTGCCTAGCAAATCACTTAAAAACATCTATGAATATGCCCCAATATGTGGTCCGGTGTTCCCCATGAACATTGCAGAATCAATATGTACAAAGCACTGCTCACAAGGCTATTCTTCTCAGTTTGCAGTGAAAAATTAGTCACCCGTTATTACCTTGAGTCTTCCTTGGTATTGAATGTCAAAGTGTCTTGTTTATGTAATTCAACCACTGACCACCGTAGTGCGGAACACGTTTAACGTGTTCATTGTGAATCATTAAAATTATTAATGTGATGCATGCACAATAATTGTTTTACTATCTCAAGCAGAAAACATAATTCACAATTAAAAAATAATCCTTCAAAAGAAAAGATAAAGTAATCAGAAACATAAAATCAGCTTGTTGATTAAAACAACTGAATTTCAAAGAAACAACAACAACGAAAAAATCAATTGGTGAGGCAATCAAAATTTTATTTCTTTCTTTTATCCGTAACTTCATCTAATGGTGGCGCTTCTTTAGTTCACAACGCTATAATGTTTAATTTTTTTTCTTAGTTTTTTGCCAAAGCACGCAAATAATTAAGTTTAAGAATAGTATAACGTCACGCACACACGGTTAACAAGTGATAGTGACCCCAATTTATTTTGTGAAAACGAAACCAAATTGTACTCAAGTCATGTTTGCAAAACAAACAGCAGCAAAAGAACAAATAAGAGAGCCAAAAATATTAATGGCAGACAAAATACGTAATGGAAACTGAAATTTGGAGGAGAATAAGAACTTAATAGATAAAAGAAAAAATATATACCTAAACCTAAAAGATTCAATGACGCAATTTCTAAAATGGTTATCCTCAAAACTTGTTTGAATTTCAAGAAGGCTATATACCTACGAGTATCTGTACCTATAGATGTATGCAATGAACTAATATGTATGAGTAAATGAACATATCGTATTTACATTTCCCTTTTTGTTCTCAAAGAGAAAAATTAAAAATCTGTTTGTTGGTAAAATTTGTATTTTTATTTTATTTCTAAAATTTCGTTGAATCGAATCGAATTGAATTGAATCGAACATTTGCAATGGAAACTTTTGCCTTTAAAAATCTTATATATAGGAATTAAATGGATTTGCTATTTTAAGGACGTGATCTGGGTGAATTTTATGAGTATGACGTTATAAGTACGGTAGGGGTTGTTTGTTGTGACAGTGTCTGCGGGGTAAATGGATTAAGATCTGAGTGAAAAGTTTTGGTTTGCCAAAAAAGTTTCAATAAGTTTCACTAGGTGATTTATTAAAAAAGATTCTCAATTAAGATATCGATATTTTTTTTACATCAACAATGTTATCGTAAAAATCTAGCAATACTGTCGTATTTTTTAAACAAATTCTAAAGTATGTCTAACTTAAGACAGTAGCAGTCATATTTATTATTCATAGACTGTGTCTAACTTTAGACAGCCTCAACTTCAAAAAGTTATTAATAAACATTTTTTGCTGTTGCCTAAGAGATGTTTTACGTAGTCTAAACCTTGACAAATGTGTCATTTTATTTACCTATTTAAAAAAAATATATATTTCCAACAATTTGGATTTTCATAAGTTCGAAGACACTGTCTAACTATTCGACCGTCTTAGAAAATCAAAAATTACGACTGTGGTTGCCCAACTTCAAAATTTTGTTTACAAACATCGATCGTCTAACGATATTTTACATTTATCAAAAAAATTGTTGAATCATTAGTATCGTTATAAGATATCAAGTTTATTTGATAAACTGTGAATGATCTATTGGGGGCTATCGTTGATAAAATATCCCACGGAGTTTCTCCCATCTTCTAAAATTGGGGCTGCCAAAAAAATTTTCCACTGTTCCTTGCAGGCTAGATTAAAATTTGATCGATCAAAATGGTAGCCGAGTGGGCATGGAATATTCATTTTCGATACCAATAAATTCCGAGAGAAACTGCGACCACAATTCACGTTTCTAGTATTCAACGATGGGAAAAATTCCGTGTGAAATTTTATTCGCGATAGCCCCTATAGTGAATAGTAGTTCTATTCATAAACTTGGTATTATCGTGAGTTTTGAACCCATTTGTCTAGACCGATGTGCACCGGTCCACTAAGATGTCGTTCGTGGGATTAATGTTAACTCTGAGGTTACGCAAGTTTTTTTGTTTGAAAAATTTTTGAAATAATTTTTTTTTTTTGTTTAATGTACTTTTTATTTCATTTCAATTCAAAAAAGTATCTAACTAATGCAAAACTGTGAAAAAAATACACTGGAATTACGATTTTCTTGTCATTTTGATGACGACTACGCATTGTTTGGGAACTACACAATTTGTTCCTTTATCTGGTTTGTAAGACTTTGAACGCTTTCTCAAATTTCCAAAACTGTCTTTGATTTTTTTATAACATCATTATTTGCTGAGATATTGGTAATGAAGGTTAAAAGTATCTTTTTTCATTCAAAGTCAGATAAACCATGTCACAAAAAATCGTACGATAACAACAAAAAAACTGAATTGAAGCTGAATAAACTAGGTATCTGATCATGACATTTAATTGACTCAAAAAAATGTATCCATAGAAATGAGGACCTTCAAGAAAAATAAATAAAAGAAAATGTTGTTGTCTCATCTCATTTTTGCCATTACGCAATAACGGTACTTCAAAAATTTGTTTGCAAACAAATCTCGAAACAAAAAACATAAAGCTGTAAAATGCTTTTTATTTCAACTCAATACGACCACTCGTCACAAAGATACAGCTCTTCAAAAAACGCTAACAAAAATTGAAAAAATATTTGTTCCTTTAATTTCGTTGACTAGTGTATTATGAAAATATTAGCATGAAAAAAAAAAACAATACATTTCACAATTTGTCCCACTCTGTTATTTTTACGACAGCCATTTAAAATCAGACCTGTGTATTTAAGGCATACGTACAAGTACAATAACCTTGTATCTGAAATTTTGTAAGTGTAATGAATTGTACACTGTTGCTGCTTGTACTTAAAAATTTCAAGTACAAGTACCGGTACTTGGTGTACCATGGTGTATGGTGTTTTGCCGTCATCTCACATTGGTTTTGCTATACTCTCACCAGTTTTTTTTTCAAAATAAAATTCTTCAAAGAGGGATAAATAAGCTAAAAACGTGGTTCAGAAGTCTAATCATGGTTTCCAGTGTCATCGTTACTGTCTTCGTCTTGTTGTAGTCTCGCCTTGCCAGTTTACACGGGGATTTATGTCCTGGTTTTCTCGCTTTGGTCTCGCTTTGGTTTCGCCATGACATTTACACGTGGTTTATGGCATTAAGTTTGTTGTTCCTTCATCTCGATTCGGATTGGACTTTTGAACCATGCTTTTAGCTTATTTAAACATCTTTGAAAAAATTTATTAGAAACAAGAGACTTAAACGAGACCAAAGCAAGATGAAGGAAAAACATTCTTAATGCCAAAAACCACGTGTAATTGTCATGGCGAGACCAAAGCGAGACCATAGCGAGAAAACCACTACACAAATCCCCGTGTAAACGGTCACTGTGAGACTAGATCGAGACGAATACAATTACCATGATACTGTAAACCACGTTTAGACGACCACGGCGATTTTGGTTTAAGACATACATACATGTTTTCTAGTTTTCTTTCCGAAAAGAAATTATAAGTAATTTTGGAATTAAAAAGAAATTGAAAAGTATTTAAGTACAACGTATAAGTACAAAAGTAATCAATACAAAAATGTCAAGTATATTTGTGGAATTAAATTACCAGTACAAGTACCGGTACTGGTACTTGAAATTTTTAAGTACAAGTACCCAGGAATTGTACTGGTACTTAAAAATTTCAAGTACAAGGTATTTGTACTTAAATTGTACTTGAGTACCAATAGACTTAATTACTTTACAGCTCTGCGTAAAATCTATATCAGATTTTTTTTAAGTATTTCCATTGATCTATTTTTTTCTTTATTTATCTAATCGTTCTTCATTGAAGACTTCCGTTATCTATTAATTGATCTGCTTAAACGAATTGTTTTTACTTGCGATTATAGGTACTGTAAGGCAAGTTTTGGATTCGTGCAAAAAAAAAATTTTGAGATAACAATCAAACATGATATTACGATGATAGAGAACACCAAAAAAGTGGGTGGCACAATTCTGTCTGTATGTCTGTCTGTCTGTCTGTCTGTTCGTCTACAGCCTAAACGGCTCGATCGATTTTCTTCAAACTTGGTACATAGTGGTTTTTGGTGATTCTGCCGACACGTTTTTTTCATTTTTTTTTACAACCAAAAATAACGGTACCTGCCATACATTTTTTTTTGGCAAATTTACATAATCGTATTTTTCTCAAAAAACTGCTCGACAACTTTTCTTAAAAAAAATTCAATAAATTTATTTTAGTAAAGGCTTTCTTTGGGGGGAAAACCATTTTTCAAAAATGGTTATTAATGGTACCTCCCAGGGAACCATTTTTTTAATTTTTGATTTTCTTCAAAATGGTATGACCGATTTCATTTATTTTTTTTATACAGAAATTTCCAAGAAATGTTAAAAGTTTTGTGAACCACCATTTTTGAAAAAATATTTTTTGGATTTTTAAAAAATATTTCAAATTTTTTTTTGGAAAATCAAATATTTCGAAAACGGAAATATAGATTTTTTTCAAACTCGATATTTAAGACTTTTTTAGTACTCTCTAAAATATTTTTAGAAAAAATTTTACATTTATGAAAAAATAACGGTACCTTCCATACAAAAGTGAAAAAACCGCAAAGGAAAATATTTTTTTGCTTGAAAACGACTCCTACGATTTTGATTAAACTTTTTTCATATACTAAAATTAGTACGATCTACCATCAAAAGTTATAACATTTTACACATAGCCACTATTAGTAGTACCTGTCATAGAACGTATTTTTTTATTTTGAGTTTTCTCGTTATCAGCTTAACGAATTTAAATGAATTTTTTTATATACAAATTTCAGATAAGATTAAATAATATTGCATATCAAAATTTTCAAAAAAAAAGTTTTTGGATTTTTAAAAAAAGTTTCAAACTTTTTTTTGAAAATTCGATATCTCAAAAACGGGTCGACAATTTTTTTTCAAATTTTGTTTTTATATACACATAAATATATAATTTAAATCTGCATACCAAAATTTGTTCTTAAAAATGTTTTAAGAATTTTATATGTAAAAAATTAATTTAAAAAAAACCGCTCCAACGATTTTAAATTTTTTTTCCTATACAATCATATTCCATCATGAATTAAGATGGCATACTTTTTTTTCACCTCAAACTGTCAAAAGAGTTGATTTAGCTAATTTAAATGTCGTATTTCACGCTTCTCTACATTTTTCTCTCATAATTTCCATGTTTGTGTATACAATTTTCTTAAACTCGCAGTGCCTTGAACATAAGAGCAAGTACGTGCGACCCAGTCGTGCATTTTATTTTAAAAGGGCTTCAGGTGTCCTATAGAATAGTAAAGTAATTATTTATAAATTGGGAATAGTATGTGAATAATTAATAAAATATGGAGTCTCACTGTCACACCCGTAACGATGGAAACACCCATATGCTATTACACAGGCATGTGCAAGGATTGACTCAACAAGGTGGCGTTAAAATCTTGTCGCTTGTACATGATTAACCGTGTTGAAAATAACAACTTGTTAATTGATTAAAGTCTAGTGAGTTTTACCTGATATTTTCCTTGAGTGATATAGATAGTTAAAATATTATTTTTTACTTGTATAGATTTATCTTTCTCTCAGACCCTATACTGAAACCACTGTTGATATGACGTCAGCATTGTTGACATTAACTGTCGTCGGTCATGTACACTCATATCTTACATCAGCAAGATATACTTGTTGTTTGGTTCTTCATTGAGTATTCTTTACTTATAATAAATTGAATTAAAGAATGAATGAAATTATAATAAAAAAAAAAAACATTGAAAAAGTGCTATGAGACGGAAGCAAATAAAGTGTCAAGGAATTTACTGTTGTATAGTACTTTGGATAATAATAAATAAATAAAACAAATAGTAGGAAGAAAATAAAAATAAACTTGTGCCTTGCCTAGTTGTGTGCCTTCTATAAATCGAATATTATTTGCTGTCGATACAAAAGAACGGCAACGGATGTGGGGTATGCGCAGGCAAACGTCATTAACGACTGTAATTTATTTTAACATGTCATAAATATATAGGTATGTATATAAAATAGTAAATAAAGGCAAGTTTTGAATTTCTAAATTAAAACAAAGATTTTATTTAAATATGATAGAAGTGAGGATATTGGGGATTGGTTAAGTTCGTATGCATGAACACAGAATGGTGCAAAAGTGAAATAACAATCCAGAAAAATAAAATCTGTGATTTGAAATTGATTTTACTATTTTTTTTATAGTAATAAAGGGTTTTCCAATAGGTACGAGTACGGGGCGTTATTGACAGTCTGAATGAATGAATGAATAAGTTAAGGGTATACAGTAGGGAGCACAAATGAGTACATGTTTGTAGTTCGCGCACTTATTGATGCATAAGAACAGAAATAATAGAGCAAATTGAAATTTTTTTTTTGCTCTGTATTTTATGTTCAATTCTCAAGAAAACGGTATATAATACATAACGGAAAGGAGCAAGTTCTAAGAAAAAAGCAAATAAAACAAAAATAAGTCGCATGTACTCAATTTTGCACCAAGCGTTAATCAGCAAAAATATCGAAATTTTGCTGTTAGATTTGCAAGTTTTTGGTTTGTTTATGACTTCCTTTATCTTTTGTAGTTTGAGATAATGTTTAATTGCGTATGGTTAGAACTTTCACCAGCCTATTTTAATAAATGAAATATATAATTATAAAAATTTCATTGCTCTTTAAGATTATGAGGAAACTAACACGACAGTTTGAGTACAGTATTGTAGTCATGACAAAGAGTGGCTTCTTGACACAAATGATAGCTAATAAGCTTTAAAGAAGGCAATCGGTGGTCATAAAAGTCCAGAAAATGCGAGTTATTGTTCCTAAAGAACAAGTCAAAGGCCGCACAAAAATTTTGACGAATGCGGACGCACCTCGCAGGATATTAAAAATGAAAGGGAACAAGTGTTTAACACCAAATAATGCTTCCTTAGCAATAAATAAGCCCGTTAGCCGAGAAACTGCAAGAAGAACCCTCAACGACATTGGTTATATCTCAGCGGTTAAAAGAACAAAAGCCTGCATTGTCGGAAAAAATGCTAAGGTGTGGTTAAAGTTCGACAGAGAACACAGAAATTGGACATCTGACCACACTACACGTTTCCAATTACCTACTGTCCAATTTCTGTGTTTTCTGACGAACTTTAACCACACCTTAGCATTTTTACTGACAATGCAGGCTTTTGTTTTTTTAACCGCTGAGATATAACCAATGTCGTTGAAGGTTCTTCTTGCAGTTCATTGGCTAACGGGCTTATTTATTGCTAAGGAAGCATGATTTGGTGTTAAACACTTGTTCCCTTTCATTTCTAATATCCTGCGAGGTGCGTACGCATCCGTCAAAATTTGTATGCGGCCTCTGACTTGTGCTCTAGGAACAATGGCTCGCCTTTTCTGGACTTTTATGACCACCGATTGGCTTATTTTAAGCTTCTTAGCTATCATTTGCGTCGAGAAGCCACTCTTTGTCATGACTACAATACTGTCCTCAATCTGTCGTAATAGTCAACTCATTATTTCAAAGAGCAATGAAATTATTATAATTATTTGTTTCATTTATTAAAATATGCTGGTGAAAGTTCTAACCATTCGCAATTAAATATATCTCAAACTAAAAAAGATATAGGAAGTCATAAACAAACCAAAAACTTGCAAATCTAACAGCAAATTTCGATATTTTTGCTGATTAACGCTTGGTGCAAAATTGAGTACATGCGACTTATTTTTGTTTTATTTGTTTTTTTCTTAGAGCTTGCTCCTTTCCGTTATGTATTATATACCGTTTTCTTGAGAATTGAACATAAAATACAGAGCAAAAAAAAATTTCAATTTGCTCTATTATTTCTGTTCTTATGCATCAATAAGTGCGCGAATTACAAACATGTACTCATTTGTGCTCCCTACTGTATGTCCACTGCGACCAGAAGATCTACTCCAAATCGGTTTCTTAAGTACTTTAAGAGAAGATAATTCGCTCTCTTCTACCTGGTGATTACCCAGATGCCTTTGTCTTTGATGTCCAAGTGCGTCACATCTACCTAGGATGTGGTCCGGGGTATCTTCGTGAGGATTTCAGAATCTGCATATGGCACTGTTTTCTAGGCCAAGAATGTGGAGGTGTCTCCTTAACTTGCAGTGGCCTGTGAGGAATCCCGTTGTAATTCTAAATTTATTCATATTTAAACTGATCCCCAAGTAGAAGATTGGCCTGCCTCAGCTTAGGTAGTTCCTTCCAGATTTTTGATGTTTTTGCCCCCACTGCTGTTGTGATTTTCTTTATTATGTTTTCTCCTATTCCGCCCCGTTATTACGGTCAGTGCTCCTATATTTGCTAAGGAGTCTGCCTCTTCATTGCCCTGTATGAAAACGTGGCCAGGTAGCCAATGAAGCGTGAAATAGTTATTGCCCAGTTCATTTAGCCTTCCCACAAACTCCCACACCAGCTTAGAGCTAATGCTACATGAGGTTAGTGCTCTGAGTGCACCTGGCTATCTGACATGATTGCAATATTTTAATGGTTTTTAAATTTTCTTTCGGGATTTCTTTCTGCACATTTCCCTATGGCATTAACTTCTGCCTGGGAAATGTAAGTAGACTGTCTCATCGGTATGGAAAATTTGGTTCTAGGCCCAAGATTCCAGCGCCAGTTCCTTCAGACGTTCTCGATCGATCAGTTTACCACTTTAAGAGTGTAGGTAGTTTACGTTTTCGTCTACCCACTCTTTTTTGCTTCTTAGTTCGGTATGATAGTTATTCACGAAGTTATACTTTTTAACTATGCCAACTCTTAGAATGTCGAGATGATTCGACTCTGCAGACCTGCAAATCGATTCTCTTTCTCTGAGACTAATTCTTTGCGAAGCTCATGATGGCTCCCTATGGCCACGTGTAGTGAGGTCAAGTCAAGAATGACTTCCATAGCTGTTGGAGGGCAAGTTCTCATTGCTCCGGTGATGCAAATGAATGGGAGCCTTTATACCTTTACTAATGATTTCCTAGTTGTAGTAAGTTCGGTTCTTTTGTGCCATGCAACCGCCCCATAGTTAACGATGGGTCTTACCATCATGGTGTACATCCATCTAAGAATGTTTAATTTACAGCCCCATGATTAACCTGCAAGTCTCTTGCATATTATAAGTGCTTTTGTGGCTTTACCGACAGTTGTCTCGACATATTGTTTCAGATGAGTTTGCTATCTAGTGTAGTACCTAGATAATTAACCTCCCTCTAGATGGCGATTTCTTCACCAGCCAACCATATAGGTCTCATGCGTGGTAGAAGCCTCTTATTAGCAAATAGGACTATCGATGTCTTTGTGGAGTTAATGTTCAATCCCACTGATAGTCACCATTTTCTTTTTATTGTCAATCCTATCTGAATACTATCACAGAGTTTCTTCAAATTCTCAAAGCTGTTATAAAGATGTCATCGGAGAAACCTAAACCGCGTATTCCTTGGGAAGACAGACTTTCTAGCAGACTCCACAGTAAGGGTGATAGAACCCCTCCTTGTGGACAGCCACTTGTTATGATAACTATCTGAACATTATGTCCTGCATATACTTCCGCAGTTCATGTGCCTAGCATTCCGCTTATCCATCTGATTATAGTGATGGGTACACACTTCCTTACCAAAGCCCTGTTAACGCCTTCATGTGAGGTGTTGTCAAAGGCGCCATCAATATGCAGGAACGCACATAAGGTAGTTTCTTTGGAATCTAAGGCCATTCGTAGGGTGCTGGTGAGTTCATACAGGGCGGTTTCTGTAGATCTTCCCGCTCTGTAGGCATGCTGGTGATGGTTTTAAGGCTTGTTTATTGATACTTCTGATCTGATGAAGGTATCAACTACCTTTTCTAAAGTCTTCAGTAAGAAGGATGTCAAACTAATTGGACTGAAAGACTTTGGTATATGCCCAAAAATCAAAATACTTTTTAAGATAAGGATTAAGTTCCTCTTTTCCTTTTTGTAAAAGGGCTGAAAAAATACCATCTACACCCAGTGGCTTGAAAGGTGGAAAGGTGCTTATCGCCCATTTGTGTCTATTGCCTGAAAAGATAGTTTTGGCTATTTTCCAGTCCTCTCAGTTTGGTCTGAGAGGTGTTCTCTCTATTGTGTTTCCTACCGTTGGAATTGGTTAACTGCCGGGAAAATGAGTGTTTAACAAGAGGGTGGACCTTTGCTCCTCATTTTCTAAGGCTACCATCAGGGTTGCGAAGTACCTACTAATGATGTTCTAGTCTTTTCTTTTGCAAGAGTTTTGGCAGTCTATCGCGGCAATGCTCTTTTTGCGATCAGTCAATTCCGTCAATTTAGTCTACGATCGATATTCAACAAGTTTTGTTCGGCAAAAATTAAATGATATGGATATGAACGTCATCTGGTTCCAGGAGGATAGCCTACGTGACATTCTGCATTGATGGTTGGGTTATTTATCACATAGTTGACGTGAATTGCCCACCAAACTAGTGCGATTAATTTAACCCCGTTAGGCTTGTGTGAGGTTTTCTGAAGTCGCATAAGTATATGCCAATAAGCAGTAATCAGCCGATGGCCTCAAAGTCAACAAAACCCAGGCCATCTTACAAAGTCATCCGAATCTATTCGGCAGTCATTGACAATTGGATAAGCCGCGGCGGACATTTGGACGATATCATGTTCCATACAAATAAAAAAGAATTTCGGTAATACCTCTCACACACAGCTTGTTTTATTCTATGTCAACATCGACCAGCTCTTATTGGAAAACCCTTTATATTACTTATAGGTTCAAGGCTCACCACTATCTTAAGTACCCGAATACAAATATGTGTGGCAATAAAATTGATGCTGATGGTAACATCAAACCATATCTCATCGTATTCGTGGTCCTAGGTTTGGTGGTATTTTTTGTTTTCCTTTATGATGATTGATTCTGAATAAGTTTTGCGATGGATTTACTTTTCCAGTTTGCCTACCTAAATCTATATTGCTTGACTAAACCATTAAACCACTCTCACTATACTGCCCCAGGTCTTGCACTTGAGTTTCGCACAAATCTATTACAAAATCCCAACTGAGCACTTGTGGGTGTACTAAATCAAGTTTATATTTGTACATGTACTCGTATATGAAAATCTAATCCAACAAAAAATGTACAAAGTACAACCTTCGATTACGGGCACAAAAAGAATGCCAATAGTTAAAAAAAAAATACTTCTCAACACTGAAATGGATTACCTATGCCATGTTAGTCATAAACGAATGTAGTTGCAATAATAAAATAATATGTTGTTAGCCAGCAGCCCCCACGATGTCTCCCTTTTCCATGATCCAAATATAGACGAAACCAACCTGACCTGACCACCATCATAGCACAGTTGTGATTTTATTAAATTGGTTTTGTCATTTTATTTTGTTTTTTGTATTTTTTTTTTATTTTTCTTTTTTTTAAGCCACACAAGGTGAGATTACAAACAGCACTATGCGATGCGCTATAAAAAGCATAGCCAATCCATAATAATATAGGCCAGGGCCTGGTTACACTTAAATTAAATCAGCAATGGTTTTGGCACGGAAGGAGACGTACATTACATACACATAGTTTAGAACCATCATCGGGGTATGCATTCCACGACTACCGCAACACCGCATAGGGAAGAATCATTTTGATGTTGTCTACTATTTGCCTATAAAAGTGCATTGTTTACCTCAAACTTATTTCAATAAAGCCTATTTAGTTCGAGAGGGTATAACAGTGTATAAATATAGACATTGGAAATTGTGTATATAAGTAAAACGTCAAAACATTGGTACGTGGTACGGCCGAAGCGGATAGGAAAGCCATTAAAATCACATTGACAACGGACGCTGCCACCGCACCACGCCACCAAAGCGCGCGTTATTGTGAACACAAAATGCAATCACATTAGGAAATGGATAAATTATTATTATTATTGTTGAGGCTTAACCAGGTGGAACAACTATTGTCACACATTAGTTAGGTTATAAAATAATCAAAACAGTAATTTATTTCACACGAAGTAGAAATAATAATCTTCTACGAAGTAGGTTTTTTGAGACATTGTGCTTATAAGGAAGATATCTGAAATTTTTTTTGTTTACTTTTGTTGAAATCAATACAAGCATTTAGAATTAGAATTTGTTAAAAATGGTTCAAATGTCATGACAGCCAAGAATTATTGTATTCTTTCTTTTTGTGAGGAGGTAAAGTTTAACCTATTTTATTAAAAAAAACAGTCATCATCGATCAGACCCGGAGACTTGTTGTTTCCCACAAAAATGACGTGTAAATGCACTCCACGTGGAAAGATCTTATATCCCTTGTTGTCTTAATTAAACAAAGTATAATCGGTACCAAAAACGCTCTATACAAACATACCTTTAAAAGCTCAACAATTGAGCCATAAGCTGGGGGGGCTTTATATATTCTCAACCCACTGATAGTAGGGGCGCACGATATGAGGGCATACCTTTCATTTTGACCTGACGGGTTGAGCTTTAGTACACTAATAGTTCATGTCCTAACTTTACTTTTAAGAAGTGTTGCCAAGGTGGCAACACTGTCAGAAGAATAAGAGAAGGGTTGCCACAATTCCGAAATGTTGCTTATAGATCGAAAACCAAGGGTCGGACGATGACCCGAGAACTCCCGTTAGATTCAGCACCCTTGAACACATGGGACCACATTATTGTTTTTATCCCACCCCTCCTCTTGCACTAAGGGGGTGGAAAAAAGTCGTTTTGGAAACAAAATTTGAAAAGCCAATAAAACTTAGAAAAATATTTGTATTAATAAAATTTAAAGATGGTGTCGACGCAGAATTTCACAATCTGCTACATTTCATCCAGAGTTGATTGAAAACCTACTTTTTTTTTTTTTTTAAAGATACTTTAAAAGTGCTGGGGATGGGGGGTATGAAAGATTAACCAACTTAAATATTTATCTTAACAAGTGTTACCCATCAGTCAAGCAGGAGACAACGTACAAAATGGCTGGTTTTGGTATTATGAAAGACAGTTATGTTGTGTTTACCCGTTGGCATTTGAATCAAAATCGTTTTTTTTTGACAAACAAAATATTATTATTGGTTAAAAATTGAGGAAAATGCTTGAAAGTAGGAGGCTTTATTTAGAATTTAGCCATTACTACAATTTTGTTATTTCTAAATTCAGTTTTTTAATAGAAATAAAACTTGGATGGATTTTTCTCTTCATTCGTTACTTTAATCACTCTATCACTTCCCTTATAACAACTGAAACTAGGCGTGTTTTTTGGGATTTTATATATAGTACAGTGAAAAAATTTCCATAAAAACGCATCCGCAGCGGCCTATATTTTTGTATTTGCAATATGGTACGCCTGAAAAGCTGTCACGACACAAAAGTGAATTTTGTGAAAGTTAAAAGTAGAAATAAACCAAAATTATTAACAAAAACTAGCATATTTGCAAGTTAAATGGGAAATATAACTATATATTTATATAATTAGGTAATGTTTTCAATCAAATGTTTGTGTCCCTTTATTCTTTATTTGCCATTTTCAGATACGAAAATTGATTTTGTAGCTATAAAAGAAAAGAAAAGTAAAAAGAAAAGAAAAGAAAAGAAAAGAAAAGAAAAGAAAAGAAAAGAAAATAAAAGAAAAGAAAAGAAAAGAAAAGAAAAGAAAAGAAAAGAAAAGAAAAGAAAAGAAAAGAAAAGAAAAGAAAAGAAAAGAAAAGAAAAGAAAAGAAAAGAAAAGAAAAGAAAAGAAAAGAAAAGAAAAGAAAAGAAAAGAAAAGAAAAGAAAAGAAAAGAAAAGAAAAGAAAAGAAAAGAAAAGAAAAGGGGTAGGGGTGTGTTGGTAGACTATGGTCAAAGTAAAAAAGTCATGATTTAGTCTGCTATTACACGAAGACTTTTTAGTTGAGATTTTTCGAAATTTAATATTGTGAAAGTGAAATCAAATTTTGTTTTCTCAATTGCACTCATTTAATTTTGAACAAAGTCATGACGAAGTCGTCGTATAATAACAGACTCAATACACTACACATGGAGTAGATGACTTTATTAGCGATAATTGGACATGATTGTATGGCTAATTTTAATGCATTTACCTAGTTTTCCACTGGAAATTTTTAACTCAACAATTTAACCGGATTAACCTTGCTTTAACTTCAGTTAGTGCTGTACTAACTGGTTCAAATTTTATCCATGGTTCAGCATTTGTGACTCATCGATTTTATCGGATCTACTGAAGTGCAACGATGATTCCAAGGTTCAAGTATGTTGTAGTAACAATTTCAAGCTTGACCCTTGTTGAACCTCAGTTAAACTGCCGAAATTAGTGAGCTAAAATAATTGAACCACGCATCAAAGCTTGAACCACGTTTGTACAAGTAGCCTTTCCACCAAAAGCAGTGACTTAAAATTGCTGAGTATCGGATCAAAATTTGAACCATGTCTATACAAACTGGTCCCTATAGACCAAAGGTTTACAAAATTTCATATGAGCTGCGAATAGTGAATTTTGAAATGGGAATGATCGTGAATTTTGACCTTCCATTCCCTTGAGTAATGTGTTTGGATGCCTATAGAAGAAAATGTGAAGAAAAATGCTTTGTGAAATGCGTCTTGATGTTGTGGCTTGCGAATTATCGTTTGACAGTCGGCAGAATATATCTTGGTTGTCACTTATAAATAAAAATGCTAAATTTTGCACTTTAAACTAATTTAAGGCAGCGTTTTTTTTTAGCATAGCATAGGATAGGATCATTTTTTCATTTTGTCGAAAAGGTAAAACAAAACAACCATGCACTTACAAACGACCCTGTTTAGACTGTAATTGCTCACTACGCCACCATGACGTAAATGTATGGGTGAAATTTTCTCTTCACCGATTTCTTCTACAAAAACATGGTCTTGACGAAGTGAAAAGTTACAGTCTAAGCAGGGCCATTCATTCAACATAATTCTACTCTACGAACATAGCCATCGAGAATTGGAGACACATAAAAGTACCAGTCGTACCAATGACGACACACAAAAATCCTATTCAATTGAGTTCGATACTCGAACAAACGTCAAAAGTTTATCGGCAGCGGGATTCTACTTTAACTTTTATCGGCAGCGATTTTGCTGCCGATGCTGTTTTTGTAATTCATATAAAATTTCACTGTGCTGCGGATAGCTTTTCCAATAAAACACACCTACTGTGGATTGAGTAAGCTCTACATAGAACTGCTTACCACTGCACTCTTCTGGTAAAAACTCCCTCTTAAGCATAGACAGAAAAGCAGAAGAGCGTTTAGACTGTTTTAAAAAAAACTTTAATTTCATTATAGGTAGACTACTAAGCTATAAGAGAGCTCAAGAAATGAGTTGAAAGGGTACATGCTTTAACTCATCAACTAAGTTTGGGTGGAAGGAAGCATGCCCATGACCAGTCTATCAGTACCATATGTCCCATCTACAAAAAAGGCGATCCTTTGTCCTGCTAGAACTATCAAGGCATATCCCTGATAAACGTCGCATACAAGATCCTAGTCAACATACTGTGTGAGCGTCTTAGAACGTTCTCCAACACTATAACGGTCTGGCTTCTGGCCAGGCAGATCGACCATATACCAAATATTCACTCTCAGGCGAATCCTGGAAAAGACCAACGAACCAACGACAAAAGAAGTTGAGACTCACCATCTATTCATCGACTTCAAAGTCGCATATAATAGTATTCATCGTCAGGAGCTCTATATGGCGATGGCTGAACTTGGGATTCCGGGAAAACTGAACTGAAATCGACATCATCGGCCAATTGAAGAATAGGCAAAACCTGTTGATCTTGAAGTGAACGAGGACAAAACCAAATACACGCAATTAACAAACAATGAAAGATATGTCAACCGGCTAGGGCAAAGCTTCACTGTTGATAGCAACAACATCGAAGTAGTAAAGGAGTTAATCTACCTTGAAGTAAACATTAATCCCACGAACGACATCTTAGTGGAGATCCGAAAAAGAATTTCCCTAGCAAACCGATGCTACTTCGGTTTGGCGCAACAAATTAGTTCAAAACTCCTCACACGAAAGACGAAGGGCATGCATGAGAAATCCTCAGTTGTATTTTTCGATATAATTATAGTGATGAGTGAGTAGAGCGACTTCACCAAGATTAAGAATGAATAGAACCAAATTACAAAGGTTTTTGGGATGAGGGTATGTTAAGGGGCTATTGCTGATCTCTTGTACCATGAAACGGACCAAAATTTATCCATTACACTCTATTTTAATTTGTACGATTTTTTTCAAATAAAAAAAAGAAGAACAATAATGAATTTCATTGATATAAGACATTCAAACGGAGTTCATTATATTTCCCCGTACATAGATTCCAAAAAGATGATGCTGGTCTACTGGATTGCCGTTAATAATGAAGTGTTTGTCTCCGATTGATTCAAGAACTTATCTTTAATTTCCAATTCATTTGCATTAATTTCGTAAGCTAATAAATAAGCAACAAAAAACCTTAATCAATAAGGTATTATACCTATTTGTTTTTAAATTAATCTTGTGATCTAGTACATGAAATAGGAAATAGCAAATTATAGAATTTATTGTGGTTTTAATAATAATTTACTTTTGCATGGTTTTATTGTGGTTTGAGTATTTGATAAAATAGAAAATGTATATAAATATGAAATCGTTTCGTTAAAACAGGAAATCAGATTTGTAGGATTTTATTGTGGTTTCAGTAGCTGTATTTTATTTTCTAGATGATTTGATTTTATAATAGAAAATAGCGGTTCCTGTGCCCCTTCACTTGTCAAATGTCAATATTTGGTCTGTGATAGGTTAGGTTAGGTTAGGTTGATGGGCTGACGGTGGATCTTGTTCCCGTCACACTTAGATCAATGTTGATCCATTGTGGTACCCTGATGGATTGGACCATCCCTTTAAAAATATAACCTATGAAACCTTATGGAGCATCGAACCATTTAGAGGCGTTGATGAAGTTCATTAAACTTGAGATGTTATTGCCTGTTGACTTCGAGATTTCTGCTAGATCATTGAAGAAATAGCTACCCAAACATTTTTTCCTTATATTGCAGAGTGCCGGACATTGACCTAGGAAGTGAAGGGTGTCCTCCTCTACTTCTACGTCACCGCAACCTCTGCATAGGTCTTCAGTACTTAGTCTCATCTTTTTCTTGTGGTAACCTAAGAGATTATGTCCCGTGATAATTCCTATTAAAAGATTCAGGGATCTCTTTTTCAGGTTAATGATATGGTGAGTTTTTTTCTTATTGTAGCTAGGCCACAAATTCTTTGTAGTGGTACAAGTTGCGAGTGAGTTCCATCTGTCATTGGTAAGTTCCACTATCTTCTTACCAATTGTCTGTTTAATGGCACAGGATGGAATTTTAACACCGGAGTCCGTTAGGCTTTGATCTAACGATGAACCAGTCCTTGCCAGTTCATCTGCTTTTTCATTTCCTAGAATTCCACAGTGCCCAGGGACCCAGCAGAGTCTGATGTTGTGCTGTGTGGCAAGAACCTTTAGCTCTTCGCGACAGCATGAAACCAGCTTGGATTTTATTTCTGTTGCAGAGATAGCTTTAATCGCTGCCTGGCTGTCAATGTAAAAGGTGATATCAGCTCGTGGCATCGCCAACATTGAGATCTGTTCGGCAGCCTTAATCACTGCCAGAACCTCCGCTTGGAAGACACTGCTATAATCAGGGAATCTATAAGATTTCGCTAAATTGAGGGATTCTGAAAAGAAACCCGCACCTACTCCCGTATCCATCTTTGATCCGTCTGTGTAAATTTCTACTTGGTCTGTGATATATTTCTTGCAAATAAGGATCACTCAAAAAGTCATTTTTAATTTGCAGCACTTTATAGCAGTAATATTACCTCAGAATTTTATCCCGTAAGGTACCAGCAAGGTTCCAACATCCAACCCTTTGGTCATAGAGCAAACAACTAGACCATTATACCACGAAAGGGGTAAACTTTCGTTACGCCAAAAATCAGATGGAAGTCAACAGAAAACGGCGGAAAACTTCCTTTGGGAATGCTCCAGCCAAAATCTGAACTGGGAGGATATAAAGCCTAAAGCACATCAAAGCTGATTCTTATAATGAATTTAATAACAAAATGCAATACAATGTCTACACAAAGTAGCCTACTTCCTTTAAAAGCTACATGACGTTATGACCAGCTTCATGACATCCGAAAAAAACAACTACATGCGAGAAACTCCTGTATGCTCAAGACTCGCTCACCTATTTCACATCAATATCTCCACTAGTCATCTTCCGGAAAGAATACTCATCAGACTTTTCTTCAGGAAATAAGGCATCTCGATTTAACACAACCAAATCGGAACTTGTGTATATCAGGAGAACCTCATCAACATACAGTGGTAGTCGCACTGCAGCCGATTGCAAAACCTGGTTCGGAAAATGAACGTTACTTACTTGAAAATCCATTTCATGGAGTTGCTAAGGTTTGACCCGTACTCAAGCAGTGTGCTCAAAGCAGCCAGCTAGGTCTGCCACCGTCTACACCTTTTGATGAGAAAACAAACCTGACAAAGCCAGCACACGAAGATACGGCCAGTTATCACCTATTACTTCCCAGTCTTGTGCTCAATTTCAATTGTTCGAAAAGGAAAATGCAAAGAATTTGCATCGGACTACACATTGATCGGCAGCTACAGGAACGAACATCTTTACACAGCCAATATACATATATGTTCAAACCAAAAATATTTTAAAACATAATATGGAAGATAGAGTCATTTTAGGTGTTTGAAGTTCGGGGCTAAATAGTTACAGCTGATAAAAATCGAGGGTAGGTACCTACCGAATCCCACCGGTTGAAATGAGAAGCAATTTTTCCAGACAAAAAACTTCTGTAGGTATACAAAATCGTCTAATCTAAGGGGCTATGGATGCGCCCTTCGGTCAGGAACCTCCGCAAACCCGTTAGGTTAGGTTGAAGTGGCTGCCAGTCGAGAAGACTGACACACTTAGACCATGAGTTGGTCCATTGCGACACCATATGAATCTAGGAAACCCTTTTCCTCACTCGGTGAACCATTTGGAGCTTCTTATGAAGCGTAATAGACTGCCTATGTCTAAGGCGCCAGTTATAGCTATCATTGAAACTCATCATTGAAAACTTTAATGATTGATTTTGAGACGTTTAGAAAGCAAAATTATACATTATTTTGATGGACGATTAAAACTCAAGACTAAATTAATATTTCTAGTCAAAAAAAATTTTCAAATAGCCCCAACTTTCCACAAAAATTGACTTTTGATTTTTCAATGATCATTGGTAAGGTAGTTCAATCATTGAAATAAGAAAAGTCTTTTAATTTAGAAAGTTGGGCCTATTTGAATTATTTTTTTGGCTAAATATATTAACTAAGTCTTAAGCTTTGTTTGTTCATCAAAATAATAACTGATTTTGCCTCCTAAACCTCTCAAAATCAATCATTAAAATTTTCAATGATGAGTTTCAATGATAGCTATAACTGGCACCTAAGTCTGTTAGATCACTAGGATCATTGAAGTAAAAATCACCAAGGTGAAGTCTTCAAACCCGTGATACACAGTTTTTTTCATAAAGCAAAATAAGAACAATCTGGACAACGTTTTTAACAATGTTACAATTCACGAAGGATATCAATTGCATGCATAAAATATAGAGTGCCGGACATTGACCTAGGAAGTGAAGGGTGTCCTCCTCTACTTCTACGTCACCGCAACCTCTGCATAGGTCTTCAGTACTTAGTCTCATCTTTTTCTTGTGGTAACCTAAGAGATTATGTCCCGTGATAATTCCTATTAAAAGATTCAGGGATCTCTTTTTCAGGTTAATGATATGGTGAGTTTTTTTCTTATTGTAGCTAGGCCACAAATTCTTTGTAGTGGTACAAGTTGCGAGTGAGTTCCATCTGTCATTGGTAAGTTCCACTATCTTCTTACCAATTGTCTGTTTAATGGCACAGGATGGAATTTTAACACCGGAGTCCGTTAGGCTTTGATCTAACGATGAACCAGTCCTTGCCAGTTCATCTGCTTTTTCATTTCCTAGAATTCCACAGTGCCCAGGGACCCAGCAGAGTCTGATGTTGTGCTGTGTGGCAAGAACCTTTAGCTCTTCGCGACAGCATGAAACCAGCTTGGATTTTATTTCTGTTGCAGAGATAGCTTTAATCGCTGCCTGGCTGTCAATGTAAAAGGTGATATCAGCTCGTGGCATCGCCAACATTGAGATCTGTTCGGCAGCCTTAATCACTGCCAGAACCTCCGCTTGGAAGACACTGCTATAATCAGGGAATCTATAAGATTTCGCTAAATTGAGGGATTCTGAAAAGAAACCCGCACCTACTCCCGTATCCATCTTTGATCCGTCTGTGTAAATTTCTACTTGGTCTGTGATATATTTCTTGCAAATAAGGATCACTCAAAAAGTCATTTTTAATTTGCAGCACTTTATAGCAGTAATATTACCTCAGAATTTTATCCCGTAAGGTACCAGCAAGGTTCCAACATCCAACCCTTTGGTCATAGAGCAAACAACTAGACCATTATACCACGAAAGGGGTAAACTTTCGTTACGCCAAAAATCAGATGGAAGTCAACAGAAAACGGCGGAAAACTTCCTTTGGGAATGCTCCAGCCAAAATCTGAACTGGGAGGATATAAAGCCTAAAGCACATCAAAGCTGATTCTTATAATGAATTTAATAACAAAATGCAATACAATGTCTACACAAAGTAGCCTACTTCCTTTAAAAGCTACATGACGTTATGACCAGCTTCATGACATCCGAAAAAAACAACTACATGCGAGAAACTCCTGTATGCTCAAGACTCGCTCACCTATTTCACATCAATATCTCCACTAGTCATCTTCCGGAAAGAATACTCATCAGACTTTTCTTCAGGAAATAAGGCATCTCGATTTAACACAACCAAATCGGAACTTGTGTATATCAGGAGAACCTCATCAACATACAGTGGTAGTCGCACTGCAGCCGATTGCAAAACCTGGTTCGGAAAATGAACGTTACTTACTTGAAAATCCATTTCATGGAGTTGCTAAGGTTTGACCCGTACTCAAGCAGTGTGCTCAAAGCAGCCAGCTAGGTCTGCCACCGTCTACACCTTTTGATGAGAAAACAAACCTGACAAAGCCAGCACACGAAGATACGGCCAGTTATCACCTATTACTTCCCAGTCTTGTGCTCAATTTCAATTGTTCGAAAAGGAAAATGCAAAGAATTTGCATCGGACTACACATTGATCGGCAGCTACAGGAACGAACATCTTTACACAGCCAATATACATATATGTTCAAACCAAAAATATTTTAAAACATAATATGGAAGATAGAGTCATTTTAGGTGTTTGAAGTTCGGGGCTAAATAGTTACAGCTGATAAAAATCGAGGGTAGGTACCTACCGAATCCCACCGGTTGAAATGAGAAGCAATTTTTCCAGACAAAAAACTTCTGTAGGTATACAAAATCGTCTAATCTAAGGGGCTATGGATGCGCCCTTCGGTCAGGAACCTCCGCAAACCCGTTAGGTTAGGTTGAAGTGGCTGCCAGTCGAGAAGACTGACACACTTAGACCATGAGTTGGTCCATTGCGACACCATATGAATCTAGGAAACCCTTTTCCTCACTCGGTGAACCATTTGGAGCTTCTTATGAAGCGTAATAGACTGCCTATGTCTAAGGCGCCAGTTATAGCTATCATTGAAACTCATCATTGAAAACTTTAATGATTGATTTTGAGACGTTTAGAAAGCAAAATTATACATTATTTTGATGGACGATTAAAACTCAAGACTAAATTAATATTTCTAGTCAAAAAAAATTTTCAAATAGCCCCAACTTTCCACAAAAATTGACTTTTGATTTTTCAATGATCATTGGTAAGGTAGTTCAATCATTGAAATAAGAAAAGTCTTTTAATTTAGAAAGTTGGGCCTATTTGAATTATTTTTTTGGCTAAATATATTAACTAAGTCTTAAGCTTTGTTTGTTCATCAAAATAATAACTGATTTTGCCTCCTAAACCTCTCAAAATCAATCATTAAAATTTTCAATGATGAGTTTCAATGATAGCTATAACTGGCACCTAAGTCTGTTAGATCACTAGGATCATTGAAGTAAAAATCACCAAGGTGAAGTCTTCAAACCCGTGATACACAGTTTTTTTCATAAAGCAAAATAAGAACAATCTGGACAACGTTTTTAACAATGTTACAATTCACGAAGGATATCAATTGCATGCATAAAATATACGGCAACAGCATTTTTTTTTGCTTTTGAGACGAAGACAAAAATTAAAATGAAGCAATAAAACCGTTCTTATAAATTAGGTTTATTATTTTTTTAATTTATTTAGATTTATCAACATCAAGTTTTTTTTTTTAATTTTGTGTCAAGAACATCATTATTTTCTTCTTCCCAAGCTAGGTATATCAACTAGGCAGATCATAGCAAAAATTCAACCCACAAATCATAAACTTGAGCTTCAATAAAAGTAACAAACTAGTTTATTTATAGACTCAACAAATGTCTTTCATAGAAACTTATGTAATCAAAGAAGAAGCTATTTACCTGAATAAACTTGTTCAAGCAATATAAATTACATTGCCTTAGGCAAATAGGTCATGTTATAGCAACGGAATAGATGTCAATGCTCCATCTACATAATAAAGTACACAAACAACAACAACAAAAAAAACACCTCCTAAAACTCTTTCCATCATCGGAAGGATTCATAACCACACCCTCTGAGGGGATCTATGACGAGGATTAAAGGAAAAAGCACCAACCGAACCAAACCAACGTAAATAAAAATAATATAGAAGAATGTTTGTATATGTAAACGTATGACTAAGCAAACATTCTAAATTGAGTTCAGCTCAGTTCATTTCTGCGAGCTTGAATAATAAAAGGATTCATAAAGATAAAAGCAATCTATGTATATCTATGGTGATTCCTTTCTTCTGTATCTCTTTCACTTTGAAATACATAAAAACAAAGAACAAAAGCTCTGGAAATAGTGTTGACCTTTTTAAATAAATTTGATTTAATACAGGGCCACACCCCGCGCCGTCTGTCTGACTTGTCTGCCATCCTTCTCAACCACTTTCTAAACCTCCTCCTACATTCAGACCATTAATCAAAACAATCTGATAATAAATTTTTGAAAAAATAATGTCACTTACACTTTCCTTCTTCATACAATTGTTCAGTTTATAGTTCATGAGCGCTCACTGAGCTGACGGAGCAAACATTTTTTTTACTTAGTATTTGACAGCAAAACTGGGGAAATTCTCTGAGCCCTCAGAAATATAAACTGGACAAATAACAGCACAACATGTTCCCTTTGAATAGGTACTATTGCACAAACAAGGGTTCGAATGGAGTTGGTGGATGGACATATTGGATACAATGTCTGACAACCGGCGACACATAAGTTCCACCTTCCACACACCCCATTTATGTGAAATTACGTCATCCCTGCAATGCTTCACTTTGTTTTTTTTTTTTTACTTTTTGAGTTCGAAGTTCGTAGACATAGCAAAAGACATATACGACAACGAAAAACGAGATAATGTAAATAAAGACGACAATGAAAACAGGAATAAGTGAAAGAACAAAAGGATTCCAATTCAAACCACCCAACCTATCCCAACCAACAAGAGGGAATTATTACTCTTATGAGGATATGAGGAGAGTGAACTTATTGCACATTCCGCAAGGATAAGCAATTAATAAAACACAGCATTTCAATGGAAGAATTAAAAAGAACAAAGAAAAAACTGTCAGAAAAAACAAAAAAGAAACATCAATGTGTTAGGAAAATAGACAGACAACGACGACAACAAGAGCATTTACATGATTTATAGAATAACTAGTTCTTAAGACCAATACACGACATAAACGATGAGAAGACTCATCTCATCTTTCACATATAAGTTTTATGTAGCAGTGGTTGCCGTTGTCGTCGTCAGTCAATGTTGGGAAATCGAATTGGCAAAGAAGGCGATCAGATGAACATCATCATCTTTATCTCATAGTAGTCGTCAGCTTCGTCATTCGTTAGAGTACCGCTTCAAGCGCCTCGACTAGTGGACTGGCTACTTGAAGAGCTCTCTTAAAAGTAAGCCCCTCACGCTCTGGGCCTTCAATGGAACAACTATACAACAAGCAACACGATACATCAACGAGTTTAAAGCACTTTCAGTTTGAAAAAAAAAAACAAAAAAAATAAGTGTCGTCTACGCCATCCAATGAGTGAAGAATACCGGCCATCCGCAGTGAGTGTGCTGGATAAACAAGTGAAGGAGGATGCAGAGCTGGAACATGATATTCTTTCCAAGATTTTTTTCTTATTTTTGTTTCTAGATACTTTCTTTCTGCTAATAAAAAAGTTCGTCGTATATTTCCTTTCAGTTTATGTATCTGATAAAGGTGCGTCGATTAAGGGCCGTATTGGAGCAAAACTGAATGTTGCTGCAGAATAGAGCCAAACCCTTTGGCATCTCAAAGGCATAAGTACCAGGAAGCTTAACACCATATATCAGAACCAGGATGATTAGTGTTTAACTGAGTTGATAGAAGAGCCAAGGTGAACAAATTCCCTTACAATTTCAAAGCAAAGGCTTTCCTTTCTAGATTTCCATTTTTAAACATTGAACACGAAAACAAGAGAGTAGTTACAAGGCATTGATATTTTAATTTTTGCTCCGGAATACATTTGAACACAATTTAGTTTAGCTAAGAATAAGTTTATTGATATTTTGGAGACACGTAACTATTTTTTAAGTAATCACATCGGAGGAGAGAAAAAGCAACCAATATTAAAGAGAAAACGATAAAGGAAACAACTGTTTAATAAAAAGATTCCAATTGAAACTTTATTCAATATTTTATAGTAAAACAATTACATATATGACTGTATCTACTAAATGACGCTAACAACTGAATGATAGATTAAATTTTAAATAGTGACGCAAGTGTCAAAACAGCACCGCCACATTCTCAAAAACGGCTCTAACGATTTTGTTCAAAAGATCTGCAAACTATTACATTAGGCATGGTGTGCTGATAAAAACAAATAACCAAGAACAGTATCTGCCATATAACGGTTTATTTTTTAATTTTCGACTCCCTCATTAACGGCTCTACCGATGTGTGGAAGCGCTTTTAAAATGTTAAAAGTATTACATACCAAAATTTAAAAAAAAGGAGAAGGCTTCCCTGCACCTATTAAGCTCAAGAAAAGTACATCTTGAGTATTTTTACTGTTATTGTCATGTACCTCAAAAGTAAATTTTATTTCGTTGTTTATCAATTGCAACAGCGACTACCATTTTTATAAACAATGGCAGGCTTTTGTGTGTTTATAAAAATGCTAGTGGCTTTTGATCTTGTAAGTCCATTGTGATACGTTGTATCCCAATTAATGTAAGCACCTATGTGATCTGTTAGCAGTCAAGCCAATTTGAGGCGTTGACGAAGTTCAGAAGGCTATAAGGCCGAAGTTCTAGAAAGTTATGACAGAGTACTGCATAGTGGCAAAGGAAATGTAATGTATCCTCATGGGTTTCTTCATCGCTGCACCCTCTGCAAAGGTCGTCAGTACTGAGACTCATTTTTTTTTGTGGCTTCCCAGTAGGTTGTGTCAGGTGATTATTCTGACAAGGGAAAAAGATGTTTCTTGATCATTTGCGTAACTATGGCCATAATAATTTCCTAGCCATAATAATTTTCTAGTTGTGTCGCCTGTTACGACAACTTCCATCTCTCATTAGTTTTTTTCTAATATTTTGTTACAAATACAGCTAGAGGTCGTTGCTTTAATATGTGGTTCGACTTGACTTGAATCAAGCGATGGTTCCGTTCTGTTCTCGCCAGCTCATCAGTTCTTTCGTTTCCCTGTTCATCACTGTGAACAAGAACATAGCAGAGTTAAATGTTATGCATGAAAAGAACCCTAAGCTCTTCGCGACAGTAAGTTACAAGCTTCGAATGTATCTCGGTAGCAGAGATTGCTTTTATTGATGGTTGGTTATCAATGAAGAGGGTGATATCAGTTGGTGGGTTCACCATTAGTGATATTTGCGTAGCTGCTTTGGTCACTCCCAAGACCTAAGTTTGGAAGACGCTGCTAAAGTCTGAAGGAGCTCGCTAGTCCCAGAGTTTCCCATAAAATTCCTGCAGCAACTCCAGTTTCCATCTTAGAACCACCAGTGAAAACAGCTATCGTAGATTCGTTACTGAGATTGTTCTTTTTTGTCCACTCCTCTCTATTAGGAAAAGAGGTAGTGAAGGGAACTTTCGAAGTTTAAATGGTGTGTTGTGTAGTCTGTGCAAACATTCCCACATATCTCTAAAGAATCTGAGTATAGCCCGTTGTGCTTTGTTTCTAGCAGTTATTCTGGCTTAGCTAATTCTTTTACGAATAGATCTAGGGGTCTCAGGTTGAGTAACGCTTCCAGTCCCGCTGTGAGAGTGCTTTTTTTCAACGCCCCCGTAATACATACGCATGCTAATCTTTGAACTTTTGTCAAGGTTTTCAGGTTTTTTGCTTTGTCAGTCGCGTTCCACAAAAGTAGATTTCTGTAGTTGAGTATCGATTTAACTATTGCCGTGTACATCCACCTAATAATTTTTGGGTTGGGTCCCCAGGATTCTCCAAAAATCCTGTTGCAGGAATAGAATGCGGCCATAGCTTTCATTGCTTTTTCTTTAGTGTTGAGACTCCAATTCAGTTTTTTATCTAGGATCACACCAAGGTATCCGAGATTTAGAGTGGTGCCCCTTCGATTGATGGCACTCTAAATGGATTGACCATTAAAGCATAGTTCTTTGTCCACGTGTTGACCTTTGACAAGACATATAAACAACTTATGATAAACAACGACGCCAATATTGGGATTGAGCTAATCATGTTACTTCAGTGGAGTGATGTGAAGTGCATCGGCGTCTGAGATGCTTGTTTCATGGTTCGCTCCCAGGTGTTGGCAAAGAGTTTTTCAATTAATATGAGCATATTAGACTAAGCACCACTAAAGGAGTCTGATGATGGAGGTGGCATTCGTCAAATATTATTATTATTATTGTTCATTAAAAATAATTTAATAATTTTTTTGTTAATCCAATTTTTTTTTTTTTAAGTCTTGATATGCAATATTGTAAACAATTTAAAGGAGCTTTTGCAAAATAATTTAATGCAAATAGGTTGTGCCGTTAATGAAAAATTTGAAAACAAAAAGAACCGTTGTATTACAGTAGTAATACAAGTTTTTTTTTTAACCAGAAAGTACATCATACCTTTAAAATCGTTAGAACCGTTTTTGAGATAAATAACCTTTTCTTTATGGGTTCTATGGCAAGTATCGTTATTTCTAGGGCTTAACAAAATTTCTATATTCTCTCTGGAGAATTGCAAAAAAAACTAAAGTTCAAAATTTGAAGAAAATTGCCTAAGGACGAGGTAGAGACAGACAGACAGAACTCCGCAACCTATTTTTTTCGTGTTCTCTATCATCGAAATATCATGTTTGATTGTTATTTCGAAATTTTATTATAAACGAATCCACAACTTTCCCTATAGTACTTACATATATCTTACTTACTTACTTTAGGTGGCGCTTACAGTCGTGGACTACGGCCTCAACCAACAAGCCTCTCCAGTCAGCTTGGTGCCTAGCTAGCTGCCTCCAGTTACGCACTCAAAGTTGGTTGAGGTCGTTCTCCACTTGTGTGCGCCACCCTAGGTTGGGTCTTCCTCTGCTGCGTAGACCATCACGGGTAGATTCGAAGACTCATCGGGCTAGTGCGTCGGTGTCCATACGCTCTTCGTGTCCTAGCCATCTCAGCCGCTGTATTTTCAGCTTTTTGACTAGGTCGACGTCGCTGAAAAGCCCATAAAGGTCGATGTTAAATCTTCTCCTCCATACTCCATCGAAACATACTGGACCGAAGATCACCCGAAAAATTTTCCTTTCAAAGCACCCAAGCAGATTCTCATCCATTTTTGACAGGGTCTATGCTTCTGGCCCATTTAGCAGAACCGGGATAATGAGCGTCTTATATAAGTTCTCCTTGGTTCTTTGAGAGAGGGCTTTACTACTCAAATGCCTTCTTAGCCCGAAGAAGCAGCGGTTGACAAAAGTAATTCTTCGTTTGATCTCTGCATTGATGTCATTTTGCGATGTAATAGTGGAGCCCAGGTAGACAAAGTTCTTGACGACTTCGAAGTTGTACCTATCCATCGTAACGTTTTGCCCGAGTCGACGATGTTGAGATTCCTTTCTCGATCATAGCATATACTTCATCTTGTCCTCATTAACAGCCAAACCCATTTTCACCGCGTCCGATTCAATTCTTGCAAACGCGCCGGTAACAGCTCGCTTCGTTCTCCCAATGATGTCAATATCATCTGCATAAGCAAGTAATTGAACTGATTTTTGATAAATTGTACCTCTGTTGTTGACTTGCGAGTTGCGTACAATTGCTTCAAGTACGATGTTAAAAAGGTTGCATGATAACGCATCGCCTTGCCTCAAACCATTCTTGACATCAAATGGTTCGGTGGTGTTCTTGCTGACTTTTACGGAGCAGCGAGATTTCTCCATCGTCATCCAGCACAAGCGGACGAGTTTGGCAGGGATGCCGAGATGCGACATGGCTTTGTATAGTTCGTCTCTGTCTAAGCTTTCATACGCGACTTTGAAATCGACAAAGAGATGGTGTGTATCGATTTGAAACTCCTGGGTTTTTTCCAGAATCTGTCGTAGTGTGAACATTTGATCGACGGTTGATTTGCCGGGCCTAAAACCACACTGACAGGGGCCCATCAGATCGTTGATAAACGATTTTAAGCGACCACACAGTACAGATGACAGGATTTTGTATGCGACGTTGAGGAGACTACCTACATATGTATATCGCAAGTAAAAAATCGACACTTATGGTTGGATTTAAAATTTAATCTTTCAATCCAATTCAAATCCAAAGTGAATAATATGGTCGTAAAAAAAAGGGTGTACTTTTTAAGAACTCACCCAAAACTCCCTTAAAACAAAAACTCATTGTTCAAATAACGTAGACATATGTATATATGTACATTATATTTATATGACACGAAAATAAAATGTCTGTACATTACCCAGGTCTTTGAGTCCAATAATTTCCTTTGCTAACTTCTATTGTTTTTGGCGTTTCTCCTAACAGAGTGTTTTTCTGAAAAAAGTTACCTACGTTTATATTTTGTTTCGTATTCTTAATTTATTGCAACAACCTTTTAAATTCAATTAGAAACCAAACAAATGTTTTAAACAATACCACTCCAACTAAGCGGATTAATCTGCTAGAACAGAAGAAGAGTCATTCTATTTTCAAGAATACTAGACCAACATACATAGGTATGTTGTATTCCAGATAAACAAATTGTCAACCCTTAATTGAAGTTGCTGACAAAAGTTTTATGCCTGAAGACGTCTTTGTGTACATGCAAATTCATACACACGCTTTAAAACAATTTGTATGTTAAATACAACAACACTGTTTACATTATGCTATGCTATATTTTCTAGTTAGCTGCGATAAAAATTCTCAATTTTATCTTAGTGTATATAAAAACAGTGCTTACACTTTTTGATATAAAGTCACTGTTATAAATGAAACAATCAGAAAAGCTGTGGGTACGCTCGAATATGGTGCGAGCGATCATAGTTCGACTAAAGTCCGCAGACAGTAGGCATGTTGAGAAAAATAAGATCTATAGCCCTCAAGACGATGATGTATCTTAAAATTCTAATTTAAAAAGAAACAGGGTATAGGTATAAGGGACAGCCTGTAGTAAGGTCTAAGGTATTCATTTTCTCTAACAACACAGATAACTCTTTCAATCACACTTTTACATGCTACATGCCAAATTTGACAACTCCTACTCTCACCTACTCGCAGTAAATAGCAAATTAGAACAACGGTGGCTTCTTTTCACACTGAAGTTCTTAGAGAACACCTCTTATCGTTGTTTCGGAAGAAAAATGACACAGCAAATGAAATTTTTGAGTGAGTAAACAGCACAATATGTAGTACATTTTTCACCGCAAGCCCAGATTAAGTCGACCACAAAAATGTAGTCGCTAACAAGCGATTGGAAAATCGTCACTATAGGTATTGTCGACACTCACAATACATACTTAATATGTCAATCGTCGATTGTCGAGCGCTCTTTGTCGTCTTCCAATCAAGAATCGACAATCACAATAGGAGCTGTTGTAGCAGCTATTTTGTTGCCACATTTCAACTCTTAGTAAGGAACTTTATTACACAGTATTCAAAGAAAAAATCTATTCGATATTATCCAGGAATATCCGTCACAGTTTCTGTTACTACTCATGATAGGTATGTTTTTTTGTTGTGCAATTTTAAACGCTATGCACGCGAGTTAGAAACATGAAAAAAATACCTTAAATTATAAAATAAAATAAATAAAAAATATTTTACATGTCCAATACAACTGCAGTAAATTACAATCATAAGAAAAACAAAACGAAACACCACATGTTATACAATAAACTTTGCGCCATCAAGTCGAAGTCATTCCTGTCTCCAGACAATCTTTTGACAAAAACAACTAGTTATAGATACTTCTATTACCACTTGCTATGATGATGATGCATAAGTCTGCTGCCGAACACTGGGCGTGGGCCAATCCGATAAAAAAATATAATAAAACAAGAAAATTGAAAGGGAACAACAAAACATGAGCCGAAAGAAAATAACTGCTGGGCCTGCACCTTGCCTTGCAGCCGCAGTTGTCAGTAGTGAAGCAGCCAAAAACACAAAAACAACAACAAGCATAACTCGTTCGTTTCCTTCTCGGCTCGTGGAGCTTGTAGTGTTTGTGTTTCCCAAATATTAAAGGGGGTTTTCATTGTTGTTGTTGGAGGCTTTTTTACTTTTTAATTATTTTTGTATGTCATTAGCTTGTTAACACTGACAATTAATTGTCGAAGGTGAGGTTGTCGAGGGGAGGCAATCCCTCAGTCCTAATTGAATTAAAGCAATTCAATTTGTTAGCTAATTTTATAAGAAGTTTTTTTTGGGGGGTTTCAATTTGAAAAAGCAGGAAAAAACTGCCTTGAGCGAGAAACAGAGATGAGAAGAAAAATACCAGCAACTGCAACTCCATCGCCAACAACGGAGACGGACGACGACGACGACGTCGTGTAATTGCGAAACTATTTCTTTAGCTGAGATTGGGTCCATAGTGTGTTTGTCTCTCTGTGTAAATGGCGAGTTATAAATACCAAATACCAAATCTGGAAAACAGGAACCCCGCCAGTTGGTGGAAAGAAGCAAGTTGCATTACACTCCCACTGCAGCTGCTTCCTTGGAAGCGAATTCAAATGCGACTTGCAATTTTGTGTCTTGTTTCTTTTTGTTGTTTACTCAAAATAAAACGAGTATTTTTTGTGAATAGGTTTCAAATTTATTTTCTAAAATAAGACTTACCGCTCCACATTCAGCAGCTGGCGAATTCTCAACGATGTCATAGATTACATGTGGCGGTCCTGTGGTGCCTAAAAGTGAAAAACCGAATCCAGAGTTTTCGCTGCGCTTCAAAACCACCATTAATTCTTCAGCCATGATGGTGATGGGCAATGGCTGGAGGCGTTAATTCTTTATCGTTTAATTGACTTTTGGTTGTTTTGTTGATTTTTTTCGTTTAATTTTATTTAATTTTTTTATTCCACTGTGAACTTGGTTAAAACACTTCGACGACGACGACGATGATGACGGACGATGGAAACGAAAACAGACTCACGGCGGAGCCACGAAAGATTTTTTTTTAAACATACACTACAGATTCAGGGAGGAGTAGGTAGGTTTTCTGAAGCGAAGCGGGGCGGAAATGATTCGAGAGACGGGGTTTTCGATTATCACTGTGGAAATATGTTTTTCTTTAAGAATTTCGCGTTTTCGGATGTTTTTTTTAGCTTTTAATTAACTCTAAATCAGTTTTTTTTTTATAATTTTTGAACATCGATCGAGTTTGCTGATGATGATTTGCATTTGCTAGCTAGCTGGCTGGCTGTCGTTGTAGTCGCTGCGGTATTCGTATTCGTTTCGGGTTTTTTCTTTGTGGTTCTTTTTCGTTGGTTTTTTTGTGTTGCTCTTTTTTCTTGTTTTTGATGAAGTTTTGAAGGTGACTGCTGGATGTCGCTGGAAATGCATGGATGAAGGAAAATGGCTGGAGTCCAAAAGTGATACCAAGATCCATATAATTGAAGACGGGTTTATTTTTAGGACTGGTCGAAAAGCCGATAGGACTTTTTTGGGCATTTTTATCTTCGCTTAAAAAGCAGCATTTTACATACATCAACAGCCGTGTTTTTAGGGCATTTTTAAATCAATCAATCATTAAAAAAAAGTAGTGTGTTAAATACAACAAAAAATTGAGCCATGTGTTTTAGTGCATTTTTATCTTCGCTTGGAAAAAAATAGCATGTTATTACAACAACAAACTGGAATAATTCCGTATTGTTGTTGTATTTAACATGCAACTTTTTTCAAGCGAAGATAAAAATGCACTTAAAAACAAGGCTATTATTACAAATGAGCAAATAAACATTGACACTGGTAGTTTAATACTGCGTTTTCATTAGGCCAAATGAGATAATTTCGTTGAAAATTTCCAAATGCGATACGAAATCCATTTATACTGCGTTTTTATTAGAGCCGAAATGAGGTAATTTCGCAAATTACAGAAAAGGTGTTTTCATCTAATTACCTCATTTCGTTTGACAGCCCTGGTCAAAATCGGTTTGCCATTTTTATTTTTAAAAATAATCTATCACAATTAATAAAAATTTACTTGTGTAAAATATAAAAATCTTTTAATTTGTGTTGTTGATACACCACAAAGGTTATTTTACTATCTATCATCAAAAGTACATACATTTCACACATTTTTTATTATTTTCAGCTGAAGTTCCGAAGACGAGCGACGGAAACGTGAAGAAGAAAAACAGAAACGAATGGACCAAGTATCGAAAGTCATAAAAATTCCATGAAGGGGGAAGGTGCTTCAACTAAGGATGTTAAGCCGAAGACAGAAAGCAGCACCATAGATCATCCAGAAGAGAAGAAAAACTCCCGGGCCAAATGTCGCGCTGAGAGATGAACGTCGTCATGGGGAACACAAGAGAAAAGGAAAAGGAGCGTTCTGGTGCTGAAAATAAAAAGAAGACAAGAAAGACCCCCATCCAGCAGCCTGCAAAAGAATCGGAAAGGGCCGCTCCTATTTCCTATCACCATTTTCCAAGTCCCTAGAAGGAGAATCGAATAAATGTAAAACATTCTTCTAGGACAAGGCTGCCCAGAAAATTATCTCGAAAGAAAAAGACGAAGAACCATCTTAGCCAAAATCTGAAGGAACCGAACGTTCCAATCGTAACTCCAGTTCTAGAGAAAGGAATCCAAACGAGGCCAAAAGTGAAGATTGTTAGGAACGGCGCATTTGCAATAAGGTTAATCCGAGTTTGATAGTAATGTAGAATACTTTGTTTGGTAATCGAACTTTTTCAATTTCAGGACCATCCATCGGTTGACTTATGAAGCTGGAAAGTCTTGACATCGTTCGGCTGAAGAGGGACAGCCGTTCTTAGATACAAAAAGTAATCCCACTTCGGATACAGAGTTTTTTTTGCGATTACCGTGCGTAAAGTTAGTCGTTATTCGGGAAGGATATTTTGGAAGGGCACGTTATGAGACAAGAAGTAAGAAACTCCATCAACACAAGAACAATCTCAAAGAATCGTAGCACCAATAGTTTGATGTTTGATGACGACGCCACCGCGTCCCATCTCTTCAAGTTAATACTTGCTTTTGGTTGCTGAGTCCAAAACTATGTCACCAAAACATGGCTATTATTGAACTATACCTATGTACGGATTATTGAAATAAAACATTGGTATAAAATAAACAAGAAGTATGTTGCGCTGTTGTATTTATTTTTACAAGTATTGTGATATATGGCTCCACATCTACCAAAGTGTGCAATGTCTTTTTCAGACTATGGAGGTATCTTTTGCCCGTCTTAGACACGTCTAGATTTTTGATATTAGTCATCAACAGACTCCCAGTAGGTATTCCATTTATAAGCCTCTTTTTTGCACGGTCCAGAAATCATTGGCTTTCAGCATTCCCTATGGCTCGAAATCAAACATGTATTATATTGTTTAATTTTCAGCTCTGAAACAACAAAAATAATAATTCAAAATATATATAGTTCTACCTATGTATTATTAATTCTATGCATTTACCTATGTACCTATAAAATTATTTTTTCCGTAAACTTTTCCGATTTATTTGTTTTCTTGATATTTTGTAAATGACATTTAAATCAGTAGTGTTGTCAATTTTGACTCACAATAGCTGCGTTTTATTATCTCTGGGTCTGGGTCGAGGTTATCTTTTAACATGTATTACAAAAACAACATGGGATCTAGGTTTCTATCGAGGTTAATTTCAATAACCCAGATAGAGGTTTTCACTCTGGCCGGCAGAGGGCTATTTACCATTGTGAATGGATGTCAGCGATTTGTCAGCAGTATAAGGAATAGAGAGGAAAAGAGACAAGTGCTTACATGAAAAACAAATAAACATAAGAAAAAAAGAGACATAAAAAGGGAACATAGCATAATGAAAACGTAGTATAACCCATTCTAAGCAATGGTCTAACTTTAGACAGCTGTCCAACTCCAAAATGTTATTTATAAACATTTTGTACCGATTGGGTAACTTAACCACTGAAATTTGGTTGTCCAAATCTTATTTCAAAGAAGACACGTTTAATGAATAAGGTAGGCAAATATTTATGGTTTTCTAATTTTTTAGTTTTGAAATGAATAAAAAACTAGGACATATTTTTGAAACATCCTATTTCAAAAGTATTTTTTTTGCTATAATTCTGTCTCTCTACAAACTACACTTTTCTTTCTTATTTTAATGGTTCGTGAATGGATCCTCTATAGGCCTCCTATGAAAAATCCGGGAACGAAACATATTTACAGATCCTTGCAGATTTGATTCGCGATCAAATCAAAAAAAAATCTCTTTTGAATTTGTCACGAGAGAACGAATCATATTTGATCGTTCTACGAACCTTGGCTGTATAACGTTTTTGTTAAGGCATTGCCAATTTTCTTATCTATAATGAAAAGTTGATGAATGTATGGACTGCACATCCATTAAAAAGTTTTACTCTCCCAGTGACAAACCATCCAACCAGGCAGATTATGTGGTTTTTTTCACTTGTATAAAAAACGGCAGGGGTGCCAAAATCGAGTTTTTGCCACGGCTCGGAAAAATCGTAGATCCGGGGCTGAACGTATAAAGTAATGCCAAATTACGTATTGTGGCTCTCGATTACTTATATGGCATCATGCCAAAGACATAGTTTCAGTTTACGAGTTACTCGTTAACGTATGCGGCGATTCGACCCCCAGGTATAATGTCACTAAATAAATGAGGTCAAATTTGGGCAAATGTTGGAATGCGTTTAAATAGTATAACAAGTTGCGCCTAAGCTATTTGGGCACTGACTTGCTGGACAGCTGCCCAAGCGTGTTCTAAGAAAATCTAATAAATACGACTGTGATCTAACAGTGCTTATTTGTTTCACTTCCAACCACTTAAGTGCATTATGGGTCACTTGTGAAATTGATGTTTCGGAAAGCTACTTTTCGGTCGGTTTTGACATATAAGCTTCCGACAGCTTCCGCCTATTCTAGTTCTACCTTTAAGCCTAGTACGCAGATCGAGCTAAAATTTTGCTCCCACAATTCTCTCCAAACACCAGCTAATATCCAAGCTAAATTTTGACACAAGATTTTTGTGGAGATAAATAACATCACAGAAAACAGCTGTTCTCTGAAAAGAAATATTATTCAATAATTTCATAGAATTTTATTTCAATATTTCAAGTGAATCTAATCAAATAAAATAGATTTTTCCTTTTGGCATTGATAAATTGTTTGTCCTTGAATATTTCTCGTTCTCAATTTCGATTTCCACAGAGTAAAATTCACACAAATCTAGTAAATAAAAGAACCTGTCACAATTTAAGCCTAGTACGCAGATCGAGCTAATGTGCCGAACAATTATTTCACGCGCTAAATTTTGACAGATGAGAGCTGTACAGTAAGAAACGAAAATTTGATTTTTTAGCTGGAGCTGCGTACCTCTCGGCTAAAATGCTCTGCTAAATTTTAGCTTGGCTAAATTTTGGAGAGAATTTTGTATGGGAGCGAAATTTTAGCTCGATCTGCGTACTACGCTTAAGCCGTTTTCCTTTGGAGGTGGCAAAGTACTTATGAGTAGATGAAAAGCCTAATTTAGTACTACCAACTGCACATGCTCTCATGTGCGAGTAGATACATTTTACATGGGAAAGCAGTTTGATGTGTTCCATTGAAAAAAGTTAGCAAGGCACAGTACACATATAAGGTATTATCTTGCGCATGTGGTCCGAAATGAGAACTGTCAAAGAAATTCAAGATGGCAGCCTTACGTGACCTCTTCCACTGTATTACAACAACAACGAGGAAAACAAACACAAAAGGATAATTTAAATAACTCTAAAAAAATGTTAATAAACACTAAAAAGCTTGAAACAATTGTGTTTGTGAATAAATAAGTTACAAATGAACACATAACACACAACAAATTTTGATGTTTAACTAGTCGGGGTCACGTAGAGTCGTCATTTTTCACTGATTTTGATGGATGCGCAGAACTGAACAAAAATGAAAACGCTAATGATATTACCTTCAATATGTGTACTGTGTTAGCAAGGTACTTGCAAGTACTTCGCCACCTCCAAAGGAAAACGCCTTTTATCAAAGCCCCAAATTAACGCATTTAACAATAATCTTTCATATATCACTCACGACCTCTACACTTCAGAATATGCACAACGTTTTATTAAATTTGCCCAACCATTTCAACAACGATGCACTACAAAACAAAATGTCAAAATCTTAAAGAACATACAAAGCACACACCAAAAAAATTATAAAACCGAAAGCAGTAACAAAAAAAGAGTTGTCTACTCTAGTAATAAAATAAAATATAGAGAAATAAGTCCAGGTCAATTCCATAAAAATGGTTCTTGCAAGTTTGGTCAAAACAACAATTCCCAATTATTTGTCGAATCTACCAATTCCCGACACAATCGGCGGATGGTTTAAGCTAAGTAGTAAGTAAAACTGAAAAAAAACTTGTTTTCATTGGCACTTCTGGGGTCGCGGAGGCAGGCAACAGGACAGAAATCCGTTAGTCCATCGACCTCGCGTTATGAGTTGGCTAAGAATAAAATAACCCAATTAAACTTATTTAACCATGAAGGCTTCAGTGATTATTTAGGTTTTTATATTTTTAGTTGGTTGCAGCATTTTGTAATGTTTTCATTGTTCCATTTTAATAGAATTTTATTTCTAAACTTCCAGTTTTTATTAGAAATCAAGTGTAAACTTGCGATTGGCTATTATGCAACACCTCATTGTGGAGCACTATCCAGTACGAGCGTCTCGTTCTTATTTTAATTTTAGAGAAAGGGCTTTAAGAATAGTTTACGTCAAGCATGTTGATCTTTTTGAAAGATTGAAGTAGGTATTTACAAGTAATGCTTTCACCAAACTTTTTTAAATTTATTGAAGGTTATTCTGAGAAGTTGAGAGGTTCCTATTTCGAGCAATATATACTTAGGTATGTAGGTACATACCTATTATAAAAATCTGTTGACTCATCGTAATTTTAGGTATTGAAAGTACATCAGTGATCAATTAATAGAGTCTAGTGTACTGTCAGTACCCCGGCCAGTTAACGATAGCTTTTTATAACAACAAGTAGTCTTGCAAATTCTTATATGATATTTAAAAATCGATTTTATGTTCAAAAATAGAGAGCGATTATTTATCATATGTAAAAGAGTCCACAAATTAGATTTTCGCCCGGTTACTTGATAAAAACTTTATTTTAATTAAGTAATATTATAAGTTAGATACCTATTCTAAGTATAATTGTACCTTATTATTATGTTGCAATGAATTTTCTGAAATAATTATGTAAATAAATAAGTAACAAAACGCATTCTTTTTTGATTTTGGAAACTACTTTTCGGCACAGTGACATTCGAACGAATTACAGCTACTTTATTCAATCGAAGTTGAAAACTACTTTTGGATTTGTATTGAAATCTTAAGAAATTGCTTTTGTTCACTCGATTCAACTTTTGATGTTCCAAAGTTGATCAATGGTTGGACCGTAGAATTCAATGCGTTCCTTCTCTTAACTTCCTCCAGTTCATTATATTTTACTTTCCTTAACAATGAAATTGTTAGAAAACAGAGAATATTATGATTTGATTAGTTGGAACAAAAAACACTTTTTTGTAGCTATCTACATAAATGCAGGTTCTAAGTAAAATCATACATAATTATAACTAATAAGCGTCGTTGATTCGATTAGATATCATACTTTAAAGATACCTAGATATCGGGGTAACTTTAACAAAAACAATAATCAGGCATCACTCCTAAGTATTTTGTTTTTTAATTGCGTGCATAGGAGCAATACATGTATGTATGTACCTATAATTTTGTATTTCATTCGTAAAAAAAAAAAATATTTTTTTTTTAAATTTAAGTCCAAATAAGTTTCAGACAGACTCGAGATAATGGACTTATCAATAAAAATTAAGTAATCTTACTAATGGGCTCATCTCGTGTCCGGGTGAAATTTATTTGGATTAAAGGTCACTAAACTTTTTCAAATTGATTTTTGGTCTACTAAAATGTGAACAAAGTAACGATCAATTGTTATTTGTTTTTTGCCATTCATTTTGTTATTGGTTTCTTTCTTGTAATACCTAATAGTTGAGCTATTTATTAATATTGCTATTTTAATTTACTAAGAATTGTATCCCTTTGCTGCTTTATTAAACAATAGACGCAACGCAGTCGGCGAAAGTTCTGAAGAGTCGCACTATCAAAGTAAAAATACATACAATATCATTACAATGAATACAATGAAGCTGAAGCCGCAAGTAGCGTTAACTTTTCACGTTTGCATTTGATAGATACACAAAAAAAACTCTTCAAAACTGATAAGCTTTATAAGATTCTACAAAGATGTATCTTGAGAAAATTGATCAAAAGTTATTTGGTTTTTAATGGTTAGTTTGTAAAATGAAACAGCAGTCCTTAAGATCTAGAAATAATGGTTTTTTGCATACTGCTAGACACGTTACAAACTATGGTCAAAATGAACCAATTACAAATGCTTCTGTACATTTCAATCAATATGCAAATTTATTCGACCTTGATCCCTGAACAGAAATATTTTTAAATCTATTATCTTCGAAAGCATTTTATAAGCTATGCATATATTTATTTTTTTTCTTTTATGTATTAGTTTATATCTTCTTTTTAATTATTTTTATTCTAAGAGAGTAATAATACTTATAGACGTTAAATAAATAAATAAAAGAAGTTATAGCACTTGAAGTGCATTTATTTTATGCATACGAACTTACTTATCCGGCTCTTAAGTCCCAATCTGTTAGCCTAGGTGTCAGAGCAAATTTTAAGAACCTTTGAGTCTTTTTTTCTATTTTTATTTTATGGCTGCAGTAATAAGGGGAAGCAAGCATTTTGAATTGTCCAGTTCATATTTCTGAGGGCTCAGAGAATTTCCCCAGTTTTGCTGTCAAATACTAAGTAAAAAAAATGTTTGCTCCGTCAGCTCAGTGAGCGCTCATGAAATATAAACTGAACAAATGGGTCTTACTTTTAATAAAAAAAATTGGACCTTAAATGGCAGCCCGCGGGAGCTCCAAAATTAACTAAAACTTTTAGAATGATAGCCATTAAAATTAACAGAATACTGTCTGTCAAGCAAATAGTTGAGCCAAGCATTTAAATTTGCGCTTAACCAAAGCTTGCTCATTTTCTGTACCTAATCTTGATGTGAAAGTTTTTGGAATAACTCACTAAAATCGATGAGAACACAATCCATTTGCTTTTGATGAAACATCTTAGCGCTCGGTATTAAAAAAAAACACCTTATGATTGGAAGTCTTATTGGAATGATATGGTGCTACAAGCTCCTTTCTGAACAATTTTGGTTCTTGTTTGTTGTAGGTTAAGTAGAATTCTTTCAACTCCATACCTGATGGTTTCGGTACCTGCTATATAGGGTGAATTCTTTATTTCACCCGGAAACAAAATCCCAAAAACAATCTTCCAATCGAGAACAAAAAATCATCCAAAGTTAATGGTTCTTGCAATTAATTCGTTAATTAAAAAAAATGGTTCGTAAATTTGTGAGGGATTTTTTGTGGAGGTATTTTTTTTCTGATTAATAACAGTGTGGGACTTCCAGCTATTGGAAGTACATTTAATTTGATCGCTTGTGTTACAGATTCCCGATTTTTCGCCAATCGTGGGTATGAGGCGAAAATGAATATTTGCTCAGCTTCAACGCCAGTCTCGGTACTCATATTTTTTTTATTTTTAAATGAATATATACAAGAATCCGCAAGCTCTACGAGAAAAGTGATAGTCGAACGACTTTTCGAGGAACCATGTTCATATAAAACAATACGATTTTGTATAAAAACTTAATGTTTCTTCTTAGCTGCTGTCTATTTTCTAAGGGATAAACAACAGAGTTTGACAACAGTTGTTCAAAAATTATAAGCTAGATATTTCTTGTATGCACACTTTTTCCATCCGACCAATAGACATTGAAATAAATCGATTTAAAAACACGCATACAAATGGTTATTAATTCAAAACCTCAAAAGCTATTATTGAAATGACTTACTCTTACAATGTTACGCATATGACTTGAGTTTTTCTTTCGTTGACTCTCGGTCTATTGAGTAGTATCATTTATTAAATAATTTGATTTTACAAACCATAGAAGAAAATTCGCAATGACTTGATGGTTTAGTCTAAGTTCTTTTAGACATTTCATGTTTTTATGTCACAACAATAATTATACCCAAAATTAAAAATAATATCTTAAAAATATAATTTCAGTCAGAGATTGGATCTCCTTAGTGCCACCAACAGCTCTTGTTGCTGGCATTGGATACATGTCATACTTGGCATTCTGCCCAGAAGCCATCAAAAAACGTTCGTCTGGCATCATCAATGCATCAGTAAAGAAACACGAAGCTAAAGTTGTTGATATGATTGATGTTGAAGACATTGCCGATAAGGCCGCATTCTGCCGTTGTTGGAAATCAAAGAACGTAAGTTTTATAGAAATAAAATAAAATATAAAATAGATATATTAAAAAATAATCGTTTTTTTAATTTATTTAAGTGGCCATATTGTGATGGTGCCCATGGTGAACACAACAAAACAACTGGGGACAATATTGGACCTGTCGTTGTTAAGAGGGAAAAGTAAATCTTTGATGTACAGTTATCTTAATTATTGTTTCGGTGCAAATGGCTTAAATAATGAATACTTGCAAAAGTTTTTAGTTAATAGATATTAGGAAATACTCAATTTACAAAGCATTTCATTTAAATAAATTTTCTGTTAATTAATTAAATAAAGCAATTATTATGGAGCTGTCTTAGAAATCAAAATGGAAAGTGATATTTTAAAAAGCTTCAATTGGTTAGGGTACATTTGTTTTTGTTCATATTGGCAAAGTAATACATTAATTAGTAAATACAATAAATACGAATTGGTTATTAAAAATTCAAATTCTATCTTTTTATTTATTGGTCGATGTACAAAAAATATTGCTGTGTGGCAATTTTTACACTTGTCACAGATGTATTGAAATTGCAAAACATGGACATACATAGATCTTATGGTTTGTTTGTATTTGATTTATGGCATGCATACGATAACGGCTGCTTTTCAATTATTTAAATGAATCCGTGGTCACTCCTGTACTTAAAAAGGCCATTGTACAAAGCCTAAAAAACTACCATGGAATTTTGTTGCGGAATAGGTTTAAATTTTTACCAACATATGACCATCCCCTATTCTGACTTCCGATTCTCCGAGTCGAACGTTCTACATTTCAAAAATAAAAACTGCGATTTTGTTCAAAGTCACCAAGAATTGCAGTTTGGCATCGACGACAGAGGCGAACGTTTGCTGAAGGTGACAACAACCAAATTTTCCAAATCTCTGCTGTCGCTGTGAAATGAGGATGCTCAACAGGGAGAAGAAAGGCTAACTGAAAATTTACTTCTCAAACTCTGCATTCGCAGACTGCATTGTTGTCTGTACTTAAACCCCTGAAAGCCATAAATTGATGGTTAGTAGAATAACTGAGTACTGCAACAAATGGAGGCTTCAGGTGAAACTCAGTAAACCCAAACTGTTGATGCGAAACGTTCGGGGTGAGTACCAAAGTACACTCTTTAAACTTTTAAAACGCGGCTAATACGAAAATAATTTTCTACTATGCCAAACTGTGGTATTATATAAAATTTTGACATATCTTCACGTTTCGAGCTCCCTAGAATTGGAATCCATCATTTTTAGAAAGATGTCTGTGTTTGTAAGTACGTTCGTCCGTTCCATCGCTTTTTTTCGTCCACCATATAGTCCAGTAAATAGAGAGGTTTTACCCTACAAAAGGTCGGGTAGTTCTAAATTTTTGATATGATATATGGTATGGTTGGCAGATGAAAATTACAAATTTCCACAACCACGCCCCCTCCGCCCCCTTCAAAATCCGGAAAAAACTACAAAAAATTGGCACTTTTTTTTGTTTTTTGCTTATAAATTCTTTCCGGTATATTTTTACGGAAAAAAGTATGAGGAACATTTGTAGACAATAAAATTTCCTACAAATATAATCTAAAAAATATTTTTGTACAACCACTACAAACGGCGCTATGGGGCTCCCAAAAGAGGCTAAAATTTCTTATTTTGTAACATTTTCAGTTCCTTCTCTCTTTACAGCACAATAACTCCTTAACCGTCAAGTTTAGGGCAACATTTTTCACAATCAATCTTGTAGATAATTTAATTGGCTACCAATTTTATGTGACTACAGTCGACACCCTCTAAGTCGAACTCCCCCTAAGTCGAATTTCCTTCTAGAAAAAATTTGTTCACCATGTTTGTTGTACGAGTATACTCCTCTCAAATTTCCCAACTTATCTATTTCTCTCTAAATCGAATTTTTGCAAAACTCTCTCCAACTCGAAATAATTTTGATATCCCGTGAGAGTTCAACTTAGAGGGTGTCGACTGTATTTTCATTTTGTGACCAATACAATCAGTAAATTTATGCAACTTTTCTCCACGTTGTTTGTATACGGAGCAAGTCTTGTCATCCATCTTACTCATTGGAAAAAAAAATTGTAGGTAGTTATGATAGAGGACATTAAAACGAAAAAAGATCAAAAATCTTAACTCTGAGGAAAATTCTGGAAATGACCAATGAACTTCAAGTCGAGACACAAAGTTTCTGCTTTGGCTTCAAGGCCGCTTATGGAAACATATTCATTGTCAGTAGCTGTATAACGGCGATAACTGAGCTCAAGATCTCGAGAAAAAAGATCCAGCTGTGTCTTGTGACATTATAAAATGCCAATGTGCCAAATGCAATGTGCAACTAGACTATAGCTTCTCCGAACTGTTCAAAATATGTACAGTGCACTCGGCTAGGCAATGTCTTTTCTATTTTTGTCTTTTTTAATCTCCTTCTGTAACAGATAGTGCAAGGAGCAGCTGTTAACACAGAATGCCCTATCTTGTGTTCTATTGTGTCTTTATACAGTTCTTCATTATGGTGATTGAAGAACAGGTAAAATATATTGGTTTTGAAGTAAACGAGTAAAAGTCCAACTAACTGCTGTCAAGAAAAAAGCATATGTTTACAACCTTGGACAAAACATCACTTTTGTTAGCAGCAGCTTCGAATTAGTTTATAATTTCATTTAGGTACCTTGGAGTCAATACTCTTCTTACGCTCAAGACACTCCTACTCTCGGTAAGATGAAAATCAGAAATGAAAACTGATTCTGGGCTTTTTCGCAAGTAATACTCGTATTATTCGACGGATTTTTGGAAGAGTTTAGAGTTTAGAGGGTAAGCCAGAGCACTTGTGGTTTTGGCCCTTCATATGGGTCATCTGAACAACACCCGAATTTGTTTATTTTTTTCTGAAAATATTATGTTTTAAAAAAGTGGGAGCGGCAGTGGGTGGAAATTAATTGTATTGGTTTTTCATTTCGTCAATTATCATGTCTGTAAATTTCATCAAGACCAGTACCTATACTGCCGTCATAAGGAATAAAAGTGTGTCTCCATTTTAATAGTTTTGAGATTGATTTTAATGGTTTTGCTTTTCTCGCCTTCAAATTGAATAAAACTGAATATTTTAAAGAACGATTTCTTATGAGGCAAAATGATGTTTTTTTACTATGCGTATAAATTATAGTATTTTTTATTTATTTATTTATACATTTATTAAATTGCAAATAAATTACAATATAATACAAGGATTATAGCACTAGCTACCAGGGCTAAAAGCTAACGATAAAGATTTAGTTTTATAAATGTTTAAGATAACGAATTTTTATGTTACAAATTTGTTATGAAATATAAAATTATATAAGTCTATAAATATTTAGTTCTTTTAAAATGGATGTTATTAATTCAATGTTACTTGATGATGGCGACTTTAGTAGATCAGATAAAGCAGTGTTGATACAGCGTGATGATAGGATTCTTCTTGTTCCATCGCAATCGGATAGTATGTGGGGGATCGTGAGTATCCCATTATTGCATAGGTGACATCTAGGAGGATCTTTGTTCTCTATGAGGTGACAGTGTGTTATATAAGAGTGCCCCAACCGTAGTCGGGAGAAACATCTTATCATTTTGCTGGAGCAGTTGGTGGGATAAAAGGCTGGAGTAGCTGTCGGGTTAATGGTGGAGTAGTGGTGGTTATATCCATTCCATTGACGCCTTTTTAAGTCAGTGTAATGATGTTTTACTGCGTTGTAAATGTCTTTTTTACTCAAAGCATAAGTCGTTATGAGGGGTTCGTTGGCAGCTCTTTTTGCGACTTTATCGGTTATCCCGGCGTGGCCAGGGATCCAAAAAAGTTTAAGTGTTTTATTGTTCGCTATAAGCTTATTTCTTATGTTCCTTATAACTGCTGAGTTATTGTTAATATTCTTTATGGCGTTGATGGTGGAGAGGCTGTCAGTGCATATTATGGTTTTCTCCTTGGAAACTGTTTTGACTGCGGTGAGGATGGCAGCAGCTTCGGCGGAGAAAACTGATGAAAATTCAGGAAGAAGACTTTTATATAGAGTTTTGTTCGTATCATCGACCACGGCAAATGCCGTACCATATTGATTCTTAGTGCCGTCTGTGTACAAGAAATTCCAATTGTTACTTTTGTAAAAGTAGGCTTTCTCCAAAAAGTGAGATTTGTAGACATCGTTATTTGTTGAGCTCTTCGGTAACGAATTGAGATCGGTGATGATGGAATTGTTTGAAAGAAGCCATGGTGGATTTGGGAATTCCTTTTCGGTATTGAATATGAGTGGTATACCAATGTTGTCGGCAATGGATAGAATATTGTTGATGGTCGATGGACATTTAGGAGGTTTCTTCCGAAGAGAACAAAGTTTAGCGGCCGGTATGATTGGTGATTTATTTGTCCCGGTAAATTTGTGGGCCAGAAGTGCTGTAAGGTGTTCGAATCTTTCTTCGATGGAAGGAAGGCCGGATTCAGTAAGCATGTTTAAGATAGGAGTCGTCCTGAAAGCTCTTAATGCTAGTCTGATTGCAGCGTGGTATTCTGGTTTGAGCGACTGAAGAGAGGTCTTTGAACATTTGCCATAAATTGATAATCCATAATCAAGCTTAGATAAAATAATTGATTTTATAATTCTAATTATAGTGTTAACATGAGCAGAACTGGAATGGCAAGATAGATATTTTATAATATTAACCCTGGCAGATAGGCTTTTCTTAAGTTGAATACAATGTTGCTTAAAACTAAATTTTGAATCAAAAATGATACCTAAGATACTTAAATTATCTACATTACAGATTTGTGTATTATTAAAGCTTAGATTAATATTCTTTGAACAGCTTGTTTTTTTGCATATATGTAGGATATTACTTTTGGTAAAAGATATAATAGAACCGGAAAAGTTACACCAATTAGCGATATCAGTTAGAACATTTGAAAATATATCGGTTATTTTTACAATATCTTTGCATTTTGAAAATATTAAAAGATCATCAGCATATAAAGAAAATCGCAGCGATTGAAATTTAGATAAAATGTGACTTATGTCGTTAAAGGCAATAATGAAGATTACCACTGAAAGTGGGGATCCCTGGGGGATTCCATTTTTTAAATTTTTTAAACTTGAGTACACATTGTTAACTCTTGTGCGGAATTTTCTATTTGTAAGGAATGATCTGATATAATTAAACAATTTTGGTCCAACTTTCCAATCAATAAGTTTGTTTAAAACTACATGGATACCTATCCTATCAAAAGCTTTTTCGAAGTCTATTGATAAGATAGATACATGATTTTTTGTGGACAGAGATGATGCTACATATTCATCGATGCACAGGAGAGCATCGGTTGTACCAAGCCCGTGTTTGAAGGCAACTTGATTGTTGCTTATAAAATTATTTTTATCAATGAACCATTGAAGTCTTTTAGCAATAATTTTTTCCAGGATTTTACCCATGCAAGGAAGTAGGGATATTGGGCGATAACTATTAGGCTCAAGAGGACTTTTTTTAGGTTTAAGGATAGGTATGACTGTGGCAGTTTTCCAAGTCTGAGGAATAATGCCAGTGTCGAGGATACTATTGTAAAGGGAAAGAATACGAAGCTTGAGGGAATTAGGACAGTTTTTAAGCATGGGGTAGGATACCCGGTCGATGCCAGGAGTTTTTCCTTTGACAAGTTGGAGGCAGTTATCGAATTCAATGCGGCTTATAGGTAAATCAACTAATTTGGCTGCAGCAGATGTGTCAGCCAGGTAGGGATAGGATTGCAAGGAAGTGGTTTTAGATTGAAGGAACAGGGGGGTGAAATTACTGTCATCTGAGTATTCGCACCATTTGTTGGCGAAGTGATTGGCGATATCCGAGGAATCGACCAGTGTTTGGGTATCAGTTTTTAATATCTTTATAGATTGCTGGGTGTAGATACCAGTTAAAAGTTTTATATCAGCCCATAGTTTTTTTGGCGTGGAGTTGGAGTTGATATTACTTGTAAATTCTTCGAAACTTTTTTTTTTTGCAAGTTTTGCAGCTCTACGAAAGTAGGCGTTAGACTTTCGGTATTCGATCAGGTTATGATTATTTGGATGCTTTTTAAAAAGTTTCCAAGCATTTTGTTTTATAGCGCGTAACTCGCTTATTTCCTTGTTCCACCATGGAGGGTTTGATCTCCCAACGGGCTTATGGGATTGAGGGATCGTGGTATTGGCAGCTTCTTTAATAGTTTTAAGTAAGATCGAAGATTCTTGGTTTATGTTATGCGAGGGCGGCCTAAGTGATAGTGATTTTAAAGCATGTGTTTGAAATAGCTCCCAATCGGCGCGATCGGTAAGGAATTTTGGTTTGAATTTGGAGGTGCCCGAATCACTGCCTATTGTAAGTGTTGATAGAATTGGGAAATGATCACTTCCGTATAAGTTGTCAAAAGCTAGCCAGGATGTATTGGGGAATAGTTGAGGAGAGATCATTGTTAGGTCAACATGGGTTAGAGAATTGTGGGTCGAAAAATGAGTGGGAGAGCCATCGTTTAGCAGAATGAGGTTTGAATTAGCGAGGAAATCTTCGATTTGTTTGCCTCTTGTGTTGCTTTGTGGGGAACCCCAGAGCGGACTCCAAGAGTTGAAATCACCAGTCAACAATATTGGAGTTTGAAACCCATCAACAATGTCAACTAAGTCGGATGTTGAAAATGGTTGGTCGGGTGGAATATATATATTTATAACAGTTATTTTGAATTTAAGTTCTATTTCAATTGCTAAGGCGGAGAGATTAGAGATAATAGGGACAGATTTCTGAGAAATAGATTTGTGCACCAAAAGGCCTATGCCTTGTTTGGTGGTGGTGTTCGTTGGGAGATTGTGGAAATAGGAATTGTATTGTTTGGGAGAGGCATAAGAAGATTTATTTTGGTCACTCGTGTAGGGTAGATGGGTTTCTTGGAGGGAGATTATTGATGGGTTCTGTTCCTTAATCAATAATTGCAGCTCGTGGTAATTATTGTAAAGACCATTTATGTTCCATTGAAGAACTTTAACCATCATTATAATGAGAAAACTCTTAGACACAATATGGATTTTTGTTATGTATATTGCGAAAAAGAGAAGGAAGAAAAAGAGTGAAACTGGAGAGGTTAAAAGCTGCATTTAGGATAGGGAGTTCGGAAATCGATTAGTTGGTTTTGGAATTTTTAATTGTTTATAATACCTTATTGCAAGGTAGATATTGAGTAGTGATTATTTATTTTAAATAGGGTGGGATCCCAAGAATTTTATGCCGAAGGCAATCAAAAACAGGGATACTTTTTATAATTTAACCTGGCGGCGACTGCCGGCGGCGGACATGTCACAGGAAGTAGTAATATAATATAGTAATTTTGGTGATGACTTAGAAAATTGAACCTTCAACCTAAATATAGGCACATAAGCAACTTGCTTGAAACCTGAATTCAAATTTGGGTTCGTGACTTTTAGCCATTTGCATTTGGAAACATAAATTTTTAAGTTTACACAAATATAATATTATACTATTTAACGGTTCCAATTTTGGTACTAACTCAATTTTGCGCTTACGCCCTTTTTTCTTAGGACGGCAGTATAGAGGTTTAATTTTTATGGAATTTTGTGCATTACCTCAAAAAAATTGCGAATAAAACACCGGGTTCATAAGATCGTGATGCTTATTAAAGTTTTCTGACTTTCCTATGTATGCTTCAATCGATTCTGGTGGTTAGACAAATCGGTAATAAAATTTCTACGGGACTCCCGTACACTGTATAAAACAGACAGAAAAGAAAGTGAGTATATGTAAGAACGTTTGAATAAAAAGACTCTCTCAAAACTCAACCGATTCCCGATTGTAGGACAAAATGAAAATACAGTCGACTCCCTCTAAGTTTCACTCTCACGGGATGTCAAAACTATTTCGAGTTGGAGAGAGTTTTGCAAAAATTCGATTTAGAGAGAAATAAATAAGTTGGGAAATTTTAGAGGAGTATACTCGTACAACAAACATGGTGAACAAATTTTTGTTAGAGGGAAATTTGACTTAGGGGGAGTTCGACTTAGAGGGTGTCGACTGTAGCTACTTAAAATTGGTAGCCAATTAAATTATCTACAAGATTGATTATGAAAAATTTTGCCCTAAACTTGACGGTTAAGGAGTTATTGTGCTGTAAAGAGGGAAGAAACTGAAAATGTTACAAAATAAGAAATTTTAGCCTCTTTTGGGAGCCCCATAGCGCCGTTTGTAGTGGTTATACAAAAATATTTTTTAGATTATATTTGTAGGAAATTTTATTGTCTACAAATGTTCCTCATACTTTTTTCCGTAAAAATATACCGGAAAGAATTTATAAGCAAAAAACAAAAAAAAGTGCCAATTTTTTGTAGTTTTTTCCGGATTTTGAAGGGGGCGGAGGGGGCGTGGTTGTGGAAATTTGTAATTTTCATCTGCCAACCATACCATATATCATATCAAAAATTTAGAACTACCCGACCTTTTGTAGGGTAACCCCCCTATTTTTACCTTTATTTACTGGACTAATATCAAAAGAACGAATAAAGATATCGACTTCGTATGAATTTTATTTTATAGATAGAAGTTTCATTACGTGCTGAAAAGACTTTTAAAAAAATTAAATGAGCGGTTTTTTTACTATAGCAGTTTTAGAAAATAGGTGTTGAATTTCTTCAGTCCTGAATATCTTGAGAACGAATCATGCTATCGACTTCGGGTTAATTTTATTCTATGCATATTGACGTAACAAAGAATTGGTAAAAATATAAAAACATATCAACCTATAGTTTTTTTTTTATAAAAAAAAAAGTTGCTAAAAATTGTCGAAAAAGGTTGTTTGGCTCAAATTTCTCGAGAACAAACAATGATACTGACTTCGAGATAATTTTAATTTATACAGTAGTTTATATATAAAAATTGGTAATTTTTTTAAAAAATATTGAATTAACAGTTTTTTTTAAGTGAAAAAAAAAACTGCAAGCAATTTTATCAATAATTGTTGAAAACTTGTTTTTTGCCTCATTCTATATACTAGATTTTAATAAATTGATAAAGGATAAGTTTTGCAAAAAAAAATCAACAAACTGCTTTTTTTAAGCGAAAAAATACAAGAAACTTTACCTACCAAAAATTGTTGAACATTTTTTAAGTCTCAAATATCTTTAGAACAGACATTGATATGGGCATTGGGATAATTTTACTCTACATAGTAGGTATGTAGTTCAATTTTTTTTTAAAAATTAACAAACAGTTTTTTTTTATAGAAAAAGGTTACAAACATTATTCAACAATATTTTTCTCTAGTATCTCGAAGGCAAACCAATCTTTGGTCTTCACTTGATTTCTTATTGAACACCTGATAAAGTTTTCGAAGATCGAGAATCGGCGATTTTTTAATAAAAAACATTGGGCCTCTAGCTTCCGAGGGCACCAATGGGAAGTTACAGTGTGGGTCGCACCCAGCCTCTTTTTTTACTTTAGTATTTGACAGCAAAACTGGGGAAATTCTCTGAGCCCTCAGAAATATGAACTGGACAAATGCCATTGTTATTCTGAGTTTGTTCTTTTAACTCTGATGCAGGGTGGAACTTGTTTTTGGAACGGCAGATTTTAAATAGTATCATAATTATGCGAAAGGTTGGATTGCATTTAAAAAAACAAAAAATCTTTAAGAAGAGTGTTCAACCGCCCTCATATCACTCCGCTCGTTATAAAAACATTAAACAAAAGGAGAGTTGCTGCCACTGAAAAGGATTTTAAACAGGGAAAAACGGTCTAGAAATTTGTAGCTTGTAACCGAATGGAAAGAGGAAATTTTTCATTTTCTTGGTAATTACCCGGTCTTAAGAATCCGAATATCCAAAATGAGAGGCAGTTAATCATGACAAGAGATACCTTTGGAGGATGTCTCACTTCCTCGCAAGAGGTAGTACACCTGAAGAGAAAATTATTGTTGGAGCGGACTGAATTCGAATCCAGACCTCCTCCGACATAATATTTAGCTCTACAATTATTTAGAATTTAAGAAAATAAACTATGAATATAAGTTAATATATATTTTTATTTGGACTTAGCAATATGTTTACCGTTTTTTTTTTTTATCTCTATTTCTCTCCTTCTTCATCTTTGACTGTTTTTTTAATCCAATCCATGTAGGGAGGGTTTCCATCTTGGATAGGCAAACTTATTACTTCAGCTACACTATAAGGATGATTATCACGAATAAATTTCGTCAGTTCCTTAATGCGGCTAGTTCTCGTTTTAACCATAAGCAAACACTCGTTGTCTTCTTGAACTTTACCTTCCCAGACGTAGATTGAGGTGATTTTCGGGATGATATTTACACAAGCCGCTAGTCTAGATTCAACAACTGAACGTGCAAGTTTATTAGCCGTGGCTTCATCGGGTGTTGTGATATATGCAACTGAACTTGAACCTGGAGCGTATTCTAGTTGATTTGATGAGGTCGACATGGTATTATTTGGTGTTGCACTAATGGACGATGTCGATGAAATATTGCCCAGGGCAAAGCGAATTAAACAAATATATGATGCCCCAAGAATTGATCGGACTGCAATCGTCATATCACATAAGTGCTGTTGATTGCCTGCTTCAATATATTTTGAAAATAATAATAAATATTTATGTATGTATTAGTTTTCTATTAAAAAGCAAACAAAACAAAAATAATCTCAAGAAGGCAAGGTCAAAGAGCAAAGATTACATTTCAATTTTTTGTAATCCCCTCTAGGTATTTTGGTATTTTTTTTTTTTGAAAAACTGAAAGGGATTAACTTCATCTATGTACATAAATTTAAGTAACTTACTTTGGTTTGTTTAATGATTTTAAAACAAATAAATAATCCCCAGTTTCTAGTAAAATATACGAAATTTTTGTATCCCTAATTCCGTTTGTCAAAGTCAAAATCAGCCGGGAGCCGGCAAAAATCCAGTGATGTGCAAGTGCATTTCGCTGACACACCTGTTTAGAAATCTACTACATTAGAAAGTGAAATTTCTTCAACAGTGGCGTATATTGACATTTTTGGTTGGAAAATTCATAACATATTTTTATTCTGCTTGAATAAAATTTTCAAAGCTATAGAGTTTGTGAATTTTAAAATACTAGCCTACCCGTGCGAGACTCATAGGGGCATATTCATAGATGTTTGCTAAACTCTTGCTAAGTTGTTACTAAGCAAGTCCAGAGTCCAGATACATTTGTTTTTAATTTATTTAAACGAATGAGAAACACTTTTGAGTATTTGTCAAATCTTACTAGTGCGTGTGAAAGTATGTGTAAATCTTGCTAAAATCGAAAGATTTCATTTGTCTAGAAAAATTGATTTTTTCTTCTAAACAAACCGATTTTTTCTAAACAGAATCGATTTTTTTGTTGAAAGGAGTTTAACATAAATTGTCAACGAAATTACCTCATTTGGTCTAATGAAAACGTAGTAAAGCAGACCTAATTATGGAATGGAAAATAAATTTTCAAAATAAACTCTAATAACTTGGAAAGTTTCTGTCGGATGACAATCATGACATAAAAACTACTTAATTCACAATTCCCGTTAAAGGCTTTGTCGGTACATTTTACAGTACGATTTTTGTACGATTTGGTTGTGTGGAGGGACAATGATGGAATTCAAAATGAGGGGAAAGCAATTTATTACAACTACAAAAAGGTTGTTATTGGAAAAATAGATCAATGTAAATGCCAATTTTTAATGAACAGGTGTAAAGTTTGTTTGTTCTTTGATTCTGACGTCCGGTGGAAATCCCAAACTGCAAATTACCGCATGTAAAAAAGAAACAATGCATTTTTGACTACGTTATAATAGGGTATTGGAGTGAGATTGAAGCTCGCTTTGACTCTTTGTAAACCTGTACCTGAATCGATTTGAAATGACATTATTTTGACTCATTCGCATACGAGGAGTGAAGTCGCGTTGAATTTTGTGACGTATAACCTGGATCAAAGAGTTGGCTTTACAGATAATGCATTATGAACCGTTTATTTGCATGTTTATTAATAAATGTGATTTAGTTTTAATAAAATATATAAATAAAATAAATTGGGTGGCGCAACAGCTCGTGGAGAACCAGGGCCTAATGACTTACAACTCTCAACCATTCCTGTGTGCGTGTTGTTGGCAGGAATGGAGGGGACCTACAGTTTTTTGCCGAGTCCGAACGGCTAAATGAGATGCACTTTTTCATGTCAAGTATACTCTTGGAGGATTTGTCAGTTCCACGCAAGAGGCAGAACCTCGGATAAAACATTTCTGTTTTTAGGTGGCACGGCTGGGAATCGAACCCACACCTTCGGCATGACAGTCCTACGCACTAACCATCATGCCACGAGGTACTACATTTAGTTTTAATAGATGCGCATAAAAGGTACTCGTGTTTATTCAATTGTTTTGCACCGAAATTAAAACATAAATGCCATTAATTTTTTTTCTGTAATTTTAATATATAGTCGCCGTTAAATCAAAACTCCCTAACTCCTTTTTTTCAGAACTGAGATAGCTCTCCTAAATACGATATATTTAGTAAAACATAAGCTTTTAGAATTTAAGTTGGGTCTTGTGTGTAAATGGAAATTCACACACAAGTGCAGTGCATGCTGCGCATTATACATCAATTTATATTGAATAATTTTGAATGAACAACAACAACTTGTGTGTGTTACCACCAAGTTTATAGGCTGGAGTTATAGCTATTTCACGAGAGCCACCTCGATCATCATACTCCTTTAGTGGTGCTTAGTCTAGTTAATTCTTGACCAGTGTCAACTCTTTCAACTCATCCCCCCCCCCCTTGTATGACCAACGAATTGTTGGCATACGAATCGGTGCATGGGGAAAAAAAAGAAAGAAACCGACTGAACAATAACAAGCTTGTGTGTGTTAGTAAAAATGCTAGTCGCTGTTGCAATTGATAAACAACGAAACCTGCATTGGGATAGAGCTAACCATGTGGCTTCAGTGGCGAGGTGTGTAGTGCATCGGCCTCTGAATCGCAAGGTTCATGGTTCGCTCCCATATGACGGCAAAGAGTTTTTCAATTAATACGAGCATAACCAGACTAAGCACCACTAAAGGAGTCTGATGATCGAGGTGGCTCTCGTGAAATAGCTATAACTCCAGCCTATAAACTTGGTGGTAACACACACAAGTTGTTGTTGTTCATTCAAAATTATTCAATATATGTATAAAGCTTTTAGTTCTATAAAAGATCTCTTACGCCCATATTATTCATTCTGGGTTTAAATTGGATTTAAGTGAATTTTAAATCCAGCAAATAAATCCGGATTCATTAAATCCAGAAATTTTAATCCATACCTATATTATTCACTCTAAACATGCCTTAAATCCAATGGATTTAAAATGCCCTTAATCCAGATGTAAAATGTTTTTAAATCCAGATTAATTCGTTAAATCCAAATGTCAAATTTGTGAAATGTAAAATTTCTCCCGTGACAATTCTTGAGGTCAATGAAAAGTTTATTTTAAAACATATATTTTGATCAAATTTAATGGAGGAGAAAACTTTATGTAAATTATTAAATTGTGTTTTTATTTTGATGCATTTTGTGTTGCATGTATACAATTTTCTTTTAGCTCTCGTTGCGCTCTCAGTGCATTATTTTGATAACATTCAGAGCCCTTAATACGATACACAAAATCAACGTCGTCGTAATTGTCGGCTCAGGCCCTCTTAAACATACGAATCCATTTTTGTTGTTGTTTTTTCCGGTTACGTTTTTTTATTTATCACTTTGTATACTTTAGTAAACTTGTTTCACTATAAAGGTAAGTTTCTAGCCGCCATATTATTCACTCTGGATTTAAATTGGATTTAAGGAAGTTTTTAATCCAACAACTAAATCCGGATTTATTAAATCCAAAAATTTAAATCCATGTCCATATTATTCACTCTGAACATGCCTTAAATCCATGGATTTAAAATGCTCTTAATCCAGATGTAAAGTGTATTTAAATCCAGATTAAGATCGTTTAATCCAAATGTCAAATTTGTGAAAAGTCAAATTTCTCCCGTGTAACTATTTAATTACTTTAATTAATTTATTTCACTATGTTGGAGCCTGTTGGAGCGTTTTTTCGTTCTTTTCGTCAAAAAAATACATTCGTGATATTGACGTTCAAAAAATTTGAGGTTCATTTATTGGAAAATAGGCAGTAATAATAATTAAAAATATTTGTACATCACTTCTTGTTCAAATGTATACCTATTTAATTATAAAAAACAATTTTTAATTTCACTATTTAAATTTTTTAAGAAACTTGAAATGTCGAGAAAAAGTGAATTATATGAAATTGTGTTTTAATCTGGATTTAAGTACTTAAACTGACCTCCGGAGGGCAGTTTAAATCCAACTGGATTAATCGATATTGGATTTAAATAATTTGATTTAAGTTTGGATTAAACGAGTGAATATTATGGGATTGGATTTATTGTTTGGATTTAAAATACTTTTAATCTGGATTTAAGTTTTAATCTGGATTAAATGAGTGAATAATATGGGCGTAGGAGTGCACAAAGACAATCAGAAATTTGAAATGTCAAAAAAAAGTGAATTATATGAAATTGAGTTTTAATCTGGATTTAACAACTTAAACTGACCTCCGGAGGGCAGTTTAAATCCAATTGGATTAATCGGGACTGGATTTAAAAAATTGGATTTAAAATTGGATTAAATGAGTGAATAATATGGAATTGGATTTAGTTTTTGGATTTAAATTACTTTTAATCTGGATTTAAGTTTTAATCTGGATTAAACGAGTCAATAATATGGGCGTTAATCTTATGTTGGTCTATTTCTAAAGAAAAAATTACCCAAATTAAAATATTTTCAAATTCTGGTCAGTAAAAATCGATAAAAATTATAGATTTCCCAAATAAATCAAAATGAACTAAGGGAGTTTTCACTGAACGACGACGATAAAGTTCTATGCATATGTATAAATAAAAACTTTTAATTCATCTCTTATTTTTATACTGAAGAGTAGTTCCGTCAACGTCATGTGCTTTCTTATCTTTAATTTCATGCACTTCATACATATATCGAACAGACCTAATTTCCAAATACGATTGGAAAATGGAAGTGTTTGTTTTAAAAACTCATTTTCATTGGAATTCGAAGTGTTCATTTTCATTGGATAAATATTTAATTTTTGAATCGAGTTTTTAATAAAATTATAAATACTTAATATAAAAATATAATTCGCTTAATCCTCGGGAAATTTCGAATCTTGTGACACCTCATTCATTAAAATCGGTTCAGTATGTGAGCTTAAAAAGGGAGACGTACTACGGAAATAATATATATGATTTACAGGGCGTCTCAGACTCTCCTGCTTAAACTTTATTCCCACAGGCAACGAAGAAAAGGACATCGGAGATAAGCAATTTACATGTTATATTCAACAATAACTAAGTCCCGTCGGGCTTAGCTAATCCCAGAGAATTTTCGTGGCTTAACTTAAATAACATTTAATTTGTACTTACTTACCCGTCCCACACTACGCCGCTGAGTATTAATACATGTCAAAAAAGTAAAGAAATCATGTATAATAGTGTGGAAACAAAATATGAAATTTCATCACACAAAACTTTACAGCGCATTCTACACGATTTGATATGTGTTTCTGTTTATACATGGAAATATTTAGGATAGGTTCTAAAACCATCACACTTTCTATCCCACTTGGGCGTTTGAGGTTATGATGAAACTGACTTGTTTTGATGCAAATGTGGAGGCAAAATATGAAAATCATTTTTATCGCACAAAATACGAAATCGTGTCTTAGCGACGCCATTGCAGAAACAAAAATGGAGTTTCCATACAAACTATGGATGACAAATATGAATAAAATGCTTAACAGGGTGTTTCAGAATCTAATGCTAACTCTCATAAAATTGTCTCTTTTTATTTCAAGTCTATTACCGCCACGAATGGTGTTAATTCTTTTTTTATATCACATACCTACATACACATTAGCTTTTTTCTTATTTTGCTTGCACTTTTTCCATTAATTCTCTATAATAACTCGTGTTTTGTTCCGTGAATCGTGGCTCATGAATGAAATTGTGTACATACATATCATCCATCAACCACCCAACAAACCAAGGGTTGTCAGTTGTCACGTAGTATCAACAAATTTTGTGAGCAGCAGTTGTGAGAGTCAACCCATCATTCAGCGTGTATCAGTTCTGAATGATATCCAACACGGGTGATACTCAGGTATGTGTGTACCACGCTTTACTTTCTATAATGCGGGGTATACACTGTTCAAAGCATGTCATGCATTGCGAGAGTGTACCTATAAGTAAAATGCTTGAAGAAAAATCAAAATGTTTTGATTTTTCTTCAAGCATTAGGCGCTACAGTCTGGAGTTTACCAGGGCCTCCCCTAAACCAACAAGGTTCTTCCAGCTAGCTGTCTCCAGTTTCGCACGCCAAGTTGGTTGGGGTCCTCTTTCACTTGCGGTAATGCCCCACCTGTTACGCTGTTCTCCTCTACTGCGCCATCCCACGGGGTTTGATTCAAAGACTTTCCGGGCCAGAGCACTGATGTCCATTCGCTCTAGGTGACCCAGCCATCTCAGTTGTTGGCTTTTCACTTTTGTGGCTAAAGTTACTGTCGGTGTACAGCTCATCAATCTATGCAGACGGGACCAAAAATCATCCGGAGAGTTTTCCTTTCAAAACAGCCCAATGCGTTCTCATCCGTAGTACCTCGTGGAGTGATGGTTAGTGCGTAGGACTGTCAGTGTTCCCAGATTGGTGGGTTTTCCAACCAAAATGGTTGGAAAAAATCACTTTGGTGGGAAAAACGGTGGAAAAATATTCATAGTGGGATTTATGGTGGGAAAATATTTCAATGGTTTCTTTTTTGGGGGAAAAATTATGATGACAATAACCACAATTATCACTATATTCGAATTTTATTACCTACAATGATTTGGCACAAAAATCCATGACTAAACAGAAACTTGATGAGGTACCAAAAATCGCTGACCTTGAAAAAAAAACTTAAAAATAATTAAAAATTCATAAAAATCTATGACTGACCAACTACTGAAACTAGCAGACTTTTTATGACTGTTAAGTTACATTTAAATAGCATTCTTTCGTTTTAAATGACCCAAATGAGGTGCCAACATTTTCCTTGTGACCTTGAAACGAACTTGAAAACTTCATACGAAGATCAATGGCTGACAAATTATTGAAAATAGTTGACCTTCTATCACGATCTAGTGATCCGTATAAATTTTTTGCGAATTTTCCCCAAATAGGTGGCAGAAATCGTGCGTTACCTTAAGAAATTTTAAGTCTTGATTACAAGTTTTCTAGGGCTGACCAATTTCTAGGACAAGTTGACTTTCTTCACCAGTTGCTGACCAATTAGATTCAGTACAAAAATGGTGGGATTTTTTTGGAGTCTGGTGGGATTCTGGAAATTTCATTTGAAATCACTGAGGACTGTCATGCCGAAGGTGTGGGTTTGATTCCCAGCCGTGCCACCTAAAAACAGAAATGTTTTATCCGAGGTACTGCCTTTTGCGAGGAACTGACAAATCCTCCAAGAGTATACTTATCATGAAAAAATGCCTCTCATTTAGCCGTTCAGACTCCGCAAAAAACTGTAGGCCCCTTCCATTCCTGCCAACAAAACACGCACACAGGAATGGTTGAGAGTTGTAAGTCACTAGGCCCTGGTTCTCCACGAGCTGTTGCGACAACCAATTTATTTTTATTTAATGCGTTCTCATCCACCGTGAAAAGTGTCCTTGCTTCTGCACCATAAATCAGGACCGGGATGATAAGCGTCTTATGCAGGGACACTTAAGTTGCTGGAGGGAGGGCTTTGCTTCTCAATAGTCTTCTTAGCCCAAATAAACAGCAATAGGCAAGAGTAGTAATTCCTCGTTTGATCTCATCAGCACTGTTATCGTTCGCTGAGTAGATAGCGGAAATTGGCTTCCTCCTCAATACCTACTCACGAAAGTATGTCAATATCAACAGTGTAAGCGAGTAATTGGATGAACTTTTGAAAAACTGTTCCTCTAGTATTGACGTGAGAATTTTGCACTATTCTTTCAAGAACGCTATTGAATAAGTCGTATGATAGTGTGTCGCTTTGTCTAGATCCTTTTTTGACATCAAAGGTATTGGTGAGGTCTTTGCTGACCTTGATGGAGTAGCGTGCATTATCCATTGTCATCCTGCACTAACGGACGGCTTTGGGAGGGATGCCAAAACAATCTATATAGATAGCTCGTATCGTTAGATGCTGTCATACACGGCCTTGAAATCGATGAAAAGCTGGTGGGTAGTGATTTGGAACTCCTTGGTTTTTTTCAAGATCTTCCGTAGTGCGAATATTTGGTCGATGGTGGACTTTCCTGGCCTAAAGCCAGACTGGAAATGACCTATCAGGTGGTTGACGTATACGAATGGCTTCAGGTGTTCAGGTGTAAAGGAGACTTATACCTCTAGTTATATTCGGTGCAGTCCAGAGGATCACCTTTCTTCAGGATCTTCAATGCTGAATTTCCATTCATCTGGCAAGCTTTCCTGCAACCATATGTATTTTGCAGATGAGCTAGTGCATACTCCTAACCAATTCATCACCAGCCGCCTTAAATAACCCGTCACAAGGCCATCCACTCCAGCAGCTTTATTGGACTTAAGCTTAGATAAAACTGTGTTCACTTCGACGAGATCGGGTGGACGGAATTGTTGACCTATGTCACGTCGTCGTCTAGGTTGAATGGTGAAATTTGCATGGCAGCGGAATTCGGTTCGCCATGGCCGTTATACAACTTGCGGAACTTATTTTTCCATATCATCAGCAACAGCTGCGATTCTACGATATTCCTCTTATCATCCTTGCAGGCTTCGGTTTGGCCTTTGTAATCCTGGGAGGTTCTTTTTACTTTTTGGTAAAACTTCTAAGCATCATTTCTGCAATGGCATCCCTCTATTTCCTCGATCACGCGCTTCTCATGCTCTTTCTTTTTCTTTCTGAGAAGCCGATGTTCCTCCTTCCTCTTCTGCTCGTAGAGCTCGCAAGCAGCTCTGGTCCTCCAATGCAGTGCCCCTTTGAATGCCTGTTGTTGGGCTGCATGTAAATACTTGCCGGCAATACCAGGGATTTCGATGTGGTGGTCGGGTGGGGTCCAGCATGTTAGAGGTGGCATCTCTGATGGCTTCCTGGCAGTTGCTGCACTAGTTCTCGATGCTATTCCTGCAATGGCACGGCGCAAAGCTGTCGTAAAGATGGTATCATTTTAAACTTCGTAGTTCCGTTACAATTTATTGTATGAAAAAATTGACAGATCATATGCTACTTTTTTGTAAGCGAAGATAAAAATGCACTAAAAAACAGGGCTAATGTCATATTTTGGTATAAAATTTTATAAAATCACTAAATACTTGTTTCTAAAAATAAATATTTTTGTTTATTTATAAATCTGGTTTATGGCTTTATAAACCTTTGTGATGTTTGAAAATTTAAGTACAAATAAATTTTTTGTTGTTTTTATATAAAAATATAAACTTTTCTAAATTAAATGCTTCCACGTTAGACTTTCTTTGCATAGGCCTTCAACTTTTGTGATAGCTTTTGGAAGTTTTTCGATCGCCACTGTGCATTTATCTCAATTTGTTCAAGAGATCGACCAACTGATTGTGAAGCTTTACTAAACAGAGCTTTGTTTATATCCGAAAACTCCTTCATTGCACGGAATTCTCCATCCGTGCTCATTTGTGCAGCTAATGGGCCAAACAATCTTCCTAGTCTATTTGTCTCCGGATTATAACTGAAATTAGAAAATATGTCACTCACAACGCACATAAAGGTCTTTTCAAATTTACTCACTAGTTATAGATCATATCAATGTTTTTAATTAAGAAGTCTCTGGCTAAAGGAAAACCAATTTCCCCACGTGCAACCGAACCAAACGCCACATACGAATCTTGTTTCTTAATATCAGAATCCTCTTTGAAAGACATCTGTAAGTAATTTTCCAAGACCTTCGGCTCTCTTGAACATCCCAGAGAAGAGAGAATGGTCTGTTTCTCAGAAGCCACATTCGAATTCTTATATCGCTGCCAGAGGAATTCCCAATCCTCTTCTTTACCATTACGAATTGATGTACAATAAACAACCGAACGAAGATCTAACGGAACTGGGTTGTTTTTATCTGGGTTCTCAGAACTTTGCCATTTGGCGAAGTAGGCTTGAGCACGGGGAACACAATCATCAACTTCAAACTTGCAAGCCCATGCAGCAATCATGACTTTGTGCTTGATGGCATCCAAACGGTCTGAAGATACGTTTGTGGTGTTCAAGCCATCCAAATGTTGATAAATGGGCTCGAGAATTTTTTGCATGTATTTCTGAAAATATATTTTGAACTTTAACTAAAATTTAGTGGATATCTTCAAACTTACCTTGAAAAATTCATATTCCGGGCTTTGACGAAGGATTTTGTTGACTTGACTTAAATTGTCAATCGCTGACTTCCATGGAATATAATCACGCTCTTGGGCTAAGTACTCAACCAATCTCATAGCTATTTCGTAGTCTTGGTCGCCTGTCCAAGCCAGGTCCAAAGCATCATCGATTAGTTGGGCTCGGTTCATGGGGTGAATTTTTTCAAAATCGGGGCTCATCAGGGTTTCAATAAGCATTTCCCAATTTTTGGTGTCATACTTAACCCTATACAGACCGGAAAGTTGTATATTGAAAATTACCCAGTCATCGGGTCCGGGCATGTTCTGAATAATCTTGGGAATTGATACCTTATCCTCACACTCCAACCACTCTTTAGGAGTTTTTGTCTCGAAGTCTAGCTCCGATTTCGATGTGTAACTAAGGGGAACCCACCAGCAATTCTCATAACTACTCCGGGATGTCTGTGAGTCCAGCAGATAACGTGTTTGTGATACTGAAGCTGTTCCATTCTCATAATTTCTTGTAATGGTAATCACTGGATAGCCCGTTTGAAGTGTCCATGAGTCCATAATTTGTTTAATGCTATAATCTTCGGGGATGGTTCTTGACTTGTGAGCACTATCAGTCAGAGCTGCCCAAAGATTGTCCTGCTCAGCGTTTCCATAGGAATGCTCCTTCAAATAGTTTGTTATTCCCTTGCGGAAAGTCTCATCACCCATAAACAAATGCATCATTCGGATGACACAAGATCCTTTCTCATAAGATATCGAATCGAAGATCTGGTAGATTTCGCTTGCATCTCCGATGGTTGTTGATACTGGGTGACTGCTCTTCAGAGCGTCAATTTTGAAAATGTGCAAAGTATTATCAACGGATTCCTCCGTCAATGACGACCACTCTGGGTGAAGATGTTCAACTCCTAAGCTGGCTACATATGTTGCAAACCCCTCATTTAGCCATAAGTCAGTCCACCACTTCATTGTGACCAAATTTCCAAACCACTGATGGGCCAATTCATGTGAAATCACAGATGCTATACGATGCTTACTACTGGCCGATGAAACATTTCTTTCGTAGAGCAAAGCAGTTTCACGATATGTTACTAGTCCCCAGTTTTCCATGGCACCCGAAGAGAAATCGGGAATGGCTATTTCATCAACCTTTGATAGTGGGAATTTAATGTCGAAAATATCCTCATAGTACTCAAGCACTCGAGGTCCAACTTCTGCAGCGTAGCTTACTTGAGATATGGCGTCTTTACGAGCCCACGTTCTGAAAAGAACATCGTTCTTCAGTTTGACCATAGATTCCTTGTATTTGAAATCATTTACCGAATAGGCAACCAAATAGGTGGACATTGGAATTGATTCTTGAAATTCACTCCATACCCAACCAGGTTGATTTTTCCTATAAAAAAAGGTTAATTTGGGTAAATTTGTAGCTAATTTTATGTGTAAAATTCTTTATTGAAATTAAATGGCCTGGGTATAATAAGTAGCTTTTTAAATTTTTGTCAAAAACGCCCAAACTATTTCCATTGAACCTTAGGTATTTTTGTGAAAAAATGGTGTTAAAGACTTAGTAGTTTTTTTACGCAATTTTCTTTGAGAAATTCAAAAATAAAAAAACGATTGAATGTGAGTAAACGTAAATAACCATAACAATAAAATATGTCTTGAAGGGCCCCTTGAACAAAATCTGATTTTAAATTGGAAATCAAAGCCATTTCCATAGTTGTTACAAAATCAAAACTAGTTTTCCGTTACCGGAATGAGTAAAGTTAAAGGTTACTCAGTGCATCAAATACAGTTAACCTTCCATGGGTCCCAGAACATCATGACATACATACATATGTATATATGTAGGAACTAAATGTCAGATGAACTGGCTAAAATCGGGTCATCGCTTGATCCGAGCCAAACCGAGTGAAGAATTTGCCAGATGGTCAACAATTGATACCTGTTGGGCTTTGAGGAACCAATGGCCGGATTTGTCAAAGAAAAAAAACTGAATATTTACTCAAGCTAAGCAGCCCTCAACCGTCACTCTTGGCTGGAGTCCTCACGGGTCACAAAACAAAGCGCACCCACTTAAGCAGAATGGGAATCATCTCAACTGACTTGTCTAGAGGATGTAGGAATGAAGAGGTGCAGGAGGGATCATTTCACTTCATCTGTGAGTGCCCTAGCCTATAGCTAGAGCTAGAAAAACGGTTCCTGGAGAATACTTTTTCCACGGGCTTTTTGTCACTATGAAACATCCTTATATTCACTCAGAATTCAGGAGGGTTCAGGGTGGGTCTCCATACCTAAACTACCACTAATCCATCTACCCCTCCTTATACTCCTAAATATGTCGCAAATTCTGTTTCTACGTCAGTGTTCGCAAACTTACGCATTGGGTGTTCACACGATGTGCAAAAACTGTCCCAAAAGTTAAAAATGCATTTGCAATCAAGGTGCTCGCACATCATGTGTCCGCAAATATGATCGCAAATGTTGTGGTATGCGAGGTGTTCAGACGATGTGCTTCAAAATCCGCATATCACCCAATTCCAATCATTTGCACGTTTGCGAACACGTATTTTCTTGTGTCGCATATTGCTAAAATAATAAAATAAAATACAGACAAAAATGTAAAAGATTTCTGTAGTTCTTCCTTTTTTCATAACAAAAAGACAAAAAGGCATCTGGTTCTAAGTTTCTCATTCCAATCTTTAATTTCCTTTTTTAATCAAGTTGGTTTTCCGAAATTGTGAAAAAAAACTTAAATTTGGTTGTTCAAAGTCGTCAGAGTTCAACATCATTAAAAAAAAGACTTGAGGGACTCCACCCTACAATCCATACCTATTCCTCTATAAGGACCCGTTCGTTGTACAAACGTGGTTCAAATTTTAAACCGTGGTTCAAATATTTTTACTGGCTGATTTTGGCGGAATTACTGGGGTTCAACGATGGTTCAAGACTCAAGTATGTTAAAGTCGCCAATTAAATGCCTGAACTATCGTTGAACCTCAGTCCATTCTCCGAACTCGGTGAGTTAAAATTGCTGTACCACGAGTTAAAATAATTGTACAACTTGCCCTAAGAAATCTTCATTTGAATTTTATTAATTTTGCATGTTTTTAAACTAGATAGTTTAACACGAAGGCAATGAAAGAAATACATATGTATTTGAAAGATTCAAATATAATTTTGAAGAAAATGTGGAGAGTGAAAATACTTCAGAATAGTACAAAGAAGAATTGGCAAATTTGTATGAAACATGGAGGTGAGCGGCCAAGAATGATTTTGTTATTTTTGGATGTGGTTGAGTCCTACAGTCACCGTGCAGAAGTTTTTTCATTGTGGTGTACTTCAAAACGAAAAAAATGCATTTTTGTTTTAACACTTCAATCAAGTTTTACTAAGTATTCTGGCCTCTAACCAATGCAAAAATAAAAAAGGAAAGTGAACTAAGAAATCTAGACAGTCTCAGGAATATTTTGTATATTCCATTTTTGTAAGAATGTCCATATAACACCATTAATAAGAACATTTTCCAATTTACCGTATATTATAATTTACATTATATTAAAAAATGTTTAATAGGTATTTTATATGGTTAAAGTGCATCTAGTCATTCCACTTGATTCCGTTGTGTGTAATCGAATTTGTTTTTTGTCAAAAATAGGCCAATAACTAGTTATGCTTTCAAACGTTGCATTTTGTCGATTCGTATTATTGCGAAAATCATAGCCCGCCAAGTCGTTATAAGTGGTCATTATTAATGTAGATGTATTTACGCTATCATGTATTGGCATTCCGAAAGCGCCAATTAGTCTACCTGCTATATTAACGTCTTCAAACATGGGGTCTAGATCCTGATTAAAATAATATATTTTAAAAAATAAAAATCAGTTGAAATCTGTACTGGATCTGTTTAAACCCAAAACGTGACCTAGTTAGGATAAAGAATTACACACACTTATAATAAAATTTCTGTGCGATGTTTCCATATGCAATTGCATTATATTAACATTGAAATATCTTCTTTTCTAAATGAAGTACAATGTAACGCCTATAGTAAAAGTTGTTACTGAGTTACATACCTTTCATTTGACACTAATTTCATTGATGGCCGCTAACGCCCAAAAATGCCCATTCTCCTTTGTTTGAAAAAATTATCTGGAGAAATAATAGGCGAGTTCAGGAAAATGAGATCTTAGAGGATTCAGTGTCAAAAACTAAGCGAGCGAATCCAATATATTGTTTCATCAGTTATTTGACAGCAAAAATTTCTGAGAAATCCTGTTGCTGAGACTGAGATTGCTGAGGGCTCTAAGATATCATTTTCCTGAACTCGCCTAATTTAACCGCTTGAAAATTCACTTATATGTTCAAAAATGTGTGAGATATGCAATGTCTTTTTTTCCGGCCATCGCAAATGCCTGAGACGGTCGCAAATGCTCGCACATTACCGCAAACTGTCACAAATAATATATGCTAGGGTGCTCACACGATATGCAAAAAAGCTGCAAACTAATATGCGATCGGGGTGTCGCATATGCTTCGCAAATTGTTTGCGAGCATGTGGGGGACTGTCCCAAAAGGGTGTTCAGATGACATGCGGCAAAAGTAGCAAATGATGACGTAAAAATGACTTCACAGTCGCAAATGTTTGCGGCTTTTATATGCCGTCTGCTCTTAACTTTAACCTATAAAAGTTCCACCGAATAAATATTCATGAAGGGTGGTTAAATTTTAAGGACCGATGTTGAATGTGATGAACCATACCTAAACGTCAAGTTTTTTTCTGCATTTCATTTGACATTTCTCAATTTCAGACTAACTCAATTTGAACCATGGAAAGATACACAATCAAGCAACGCTCAGAATGGTGGCAAGAAATTGCAACAGTGGATGATCAACTTTCGAAGAAAATCATCTTCAGTGATGAGGCACATTTTCACCTCAGTGGATTCGTCAATAAGCAGAATTGCCGCATTTAGGGGAATGATAATCCAAGAGTGATTGTCGAAAAATCAATGCACCCACAAAGAGTGACTGTTTGGTGCAGTTTATGGGCTGACGGCATCAGCGGGATGTATTTTTTTCAAAATGAGGTCGGTCAAGCAGTTCCTGTGAATGGTGTTCGATATCGTGAGATGATAACGTACTTTGTATGCCCCAAATTGGAAGATATGGATGTAGACGATATGTGGTTTCAACAGGACGGTGCCACTTGCCACACAGCTAACGAAACAATGGCTCTTTTGCGCGTCAAATTCAATGGCCGTGTTATCTCACGTGGTGGCGACGTCAATTGGCCGCCAAGATCATGTGATTTGACACCGTTGGACTTCTTTCTTTGGGGTTATTTTAAAGAAAAGGTATACGTCAATTAGTCAGCAACAATTCAAGAGCTAAAGGATGAGATAATTCGGTACATTAACGGCATAGAACCTCAATTATGCCTCAGCGTCATCGAAAATTTGGACCATCGGATGGAGGTGTGCCGCCGAGGTCGCGGTGGCCATTTGGCCCATAATAAAAAGAAATGACAGTAATTAAAAAAAAAAATTATGTTTTATTCAAAATCAATATCGGCCCTTAAAATTTAACCACTCTTTATAATGGTAGATCTTGAAAATACCCAAATCATCGACAATGGAGAGCAATGTCTAATTTTGACATCCCTTAATCCGCTTTTAAAGGATACATTAATACGCTGATCCATTAAGGTTGGCAAAGAACTAACTGACAGATGCCAACAAAAAAGTTTTAAACTCGCCTTTAACATCGTTCTTGAAAGAATAATGCACATTTCTCACGCCAACTCAATCTTTTCATTTACTCGCATACGCCGACGATGTAAGCCCTGTTTTTTAGTGTCTTTTTATCTTCTCTTAAAAAAAAGTTGCATGTTAAATACAACAACAATTTGGTATAATTCCGTATTGTTGTTGTATTTAACATGCTACTTTTTTCCAAGCGAAGATAAAAACGCAGCAAAAAACAAGGCTATTGTTATTTTAGTTGAAAAATCTAAATTCAAAACTGTCAGCTTAGAATAATTTGAACGTTTTCCTTTTCATTGGACAGAACTTCACTTAAAACAACCATAAGTAGGCCCTTTTCGGAAATTTTATCTTAATGCACTTTCAGGGTGTGCTTAAACGCAAACTGCAAAAGTTTTTTGTTCGAAAGAAACTAGTACAAATTTTACTACATTAGAATTGTGTTCGGTAATGCAGTTTGCTAAAGTCACATGAACCCTGTTCCTTGGTTTAGTCCCAAACAGTTTCAAACAGTTTCAGACTGGCAGATTTGGTGCCGACCAGTACAATTTTTCAAGTGTGGAACGACTTCGGATTAAATCTGGCGGTTTCAAACTGTTTGAAAGTCGGCAAGGAACAAACCTATGTTTGAAAACATCATCTGCGGTGCATCCAGAGAGCGTTTTCGTAAAAGCCAAATGCGTTTGCAAGTAAAGTGACTGACATTGGGCGCGTTCAAGTTTCAATGGATATCTAGGATATCTTGGTATCCATGTATGTGTCTGAACGCAAGTCAGCTGTTGTTGACATTTCTCATAGGATAGCTTCGTATCCTAAAATTTTTAGGATAGCTTGGGATCTCTTTTCTTCCGACAGCTGTTTCGTCAGGAGCTGTGTTTTAAAAAGATATTACAACAACACAAACCTATCCAGATCGCTTTTGTTCTATGTTTGAACGCTGCCATTGATCAAATCGATTTTGTGCAAGCCGGACGATTGCATATTTAACAGTAGCAATATCTGCATCAAAATATGAAAATCATTTGATGACAAATTGACTTTTATTTGACGTTTTCGAAAATGGCCGTAGAAAGGGACTTTGTCTACCTGTAATCCACTATTAACTTATCCTGAGGCCTGAAATGATTCACAATTGTAAATAGCCACCTGCGGGTCAGATTGAAAACTTGTATCTGGGTTATTGAAATAAGCCTTTATAGAAACTCAAGGTCCAATGTTGTTTTTGTAATACGTGTTAAAAGATAACCTCGAGCCATAGCCGGTAATAATAATACGCAGTAGCTATTACTGGCTCATGTGGCCTCAGGGTAAGACATCTATATCTGCAGTGAGATCAAACGTACAATAACTCTCACAAATTTCTTCATCGTTGAGCTTAGAACCAAAGCTCTCAGCAACTAACTGACTGAACAGAATGCAAGACGGGGCTGGAATAGATGTCAAAAATGCTGCAGCCGGACAGTTTGTAACTTTTACTGCAACATTTTTGACATCTACTGCAGCATTTTTGACATCTCTTCCAGCTGCGTCTTACATTCTGTTCAGGCAGTAAAACGCCCCTTAAGAACAGACTAATCATACCGGTCTTAGTGTATGATGCAGTGTCATGGACACATTTAAATGAAATAAATACGGTGTTTAGAAGAAACATTTTCCGATTGATTTTTACTGTGTGCATAGTGGAGAAAAAGATATGACAGTGAACTGTACTGGTTGCACAATGTCACTGACCTAGCCAACAATGTAAAAAGCCAACGACTTAGATGGTTGAGTCACCTAGAATGAGTGAATACCAATGGTCTGGCCCTGCAAAGGATAGTTCAGAAGAAGAGCACAGCGTAACAAGTAACGGGCACAAGAGGAATAGAACCTCAACCATCCAACTAGGCGTGTGAAACTGAAGACAGCTATAGCTAGGGATTGAGCTGGCTGGAAGAAGCATGAAAGTTGAAGTTCTAGTCCCTCCAGTGCCCCAGTCTGTAGTGTCACCCTAAGTAAGTAGTTATCCCGAAGAAAATTTCTTAATGTATAAAACCAAAGTTCTCTGTCCCAAATTTGGAAATACAGCCAAATCTCCTTACGCACTAATTTGAGATTCTTCGAATCCAATGTCAAATCCATACTGTTATATGCGTGCGAAACCTGAAAAGTCATGACTACCATCTCGAGGAAATTGCAGGCTTTTGTGAATCGCTGGCCTTCGCTATATTTGAAAAATTCGCTGGTCACAAATTATATCAAACGAAGAATTGTGATGCCAGGCAAGTTAAGAGCGGCTGGACGTCAACATAGGAAAGCGTGAATGGCAATGGATTAGCCACACACTAAGGAAACCAAACGATGAAATTGCAAAGCACTCCTTTGAGTGTAATGCTCAGGATACACGGCAGGTTGGAAGACCAAGAACAACATGGAAATCAACAGTTCCAGCAGAATCAGACTCCCAGAGAAAGACGTGGCCACAGTAAAAATATCTACCTGCAGACCGTGAAGGATAGGAACGATTTGTTGGTGCCCTATGCTCCAATCGGTGTTACAGAGGATTTTATGATAATAAAACCTAAGAAAATTCAACAAAAACAAAAATACAGGGGGTGGCATGAAACCTAAATATGCCACTGCTCGATGCTCAAGATTTTCAGGCATTGGCTTTGTTTAAAAATTTCAAGATTATAATCAAACCTGATATAAAAGACAGAGAAATCCGAAATGTTAAATTAAAAATGGTCTAAACTTACATTTCTGTAGTTTCCTTCAGTGGCATGTTACTAATAGCAGAGTATTTTTTTTCGTGACCTAAAATGATTGAAAAGTTAGCCTTCATTTCTGGTTCATCGAAGCATGGAAAAGCCACACGAGCAGAGGTTGGTTCGAATTGTGTAATTGATAACCACCTGAAAATGTAAAAAAAAAAAACAAAAATATATAATGACCTGCAGATTTATGTAAACACAAAAAGCTAAAAATGTTTACCAACCTCTTTTCTTTTGTGGTTTTGTCAATGTAACTACTCCTATAGTATCCATGGAGGTTTTTATTTAAAGCAGAATTAAATGGCATCACTATCAAGTACTTGCCCTTGGTCAAGGGCTCACACAAATTCATTATGTAGTATTCCTGTTTGCTATTCACTTCGACGTCCTTAATGCAGTTGAACTGTTTGCCATCTTTTGAGAGGACAATCTGACTCTGATCGATAGTGAGATTGCATGAGTGCAAAGTTATGTTATTGGTATCCTCGAGTACGTTAAATGTAATGGCAGCTGTCCCTTCGAATCGTAAATCTTCTGGATTCTCAAGATGAGTGATGATCTTAAGTGAATAGTGCTCCGGTCGAATGGATTCAGGCAGCTTGTAGTGATCGTAAGATGATCCTAGCACTATTTGCACTAAGCAGGCTAAAGCTATAATTAGCTTAGCCATGGTTTGCTATATCTAAAACAAAAAGAGCAACCAATTCACGGTCTGTTAATTTTTGATTAGAAAATAAAAGTTTATGATTGTTGGCATTTATGTATTGTTGTTTTTATGTAAATGGAAATAAAAACTCTAAAAATAATCATTTAATTCAAAGTTTTATATCTATTTCGAATTTGTATGCACGGCTTTTATTTTACTATGAACAATTCAACAATGGCTTTGAATTAATGATAAGGCATGATATGGATGTGTTGTTTTGAAATGTTTTGCATGCAAGACACGCTTTAAGGTCTGTGCAAGCTATGACTTTATTTTTAAGACACATTGTATTAGAGCCATTGACTTTATGATTGTTTATAAAAAATGTATCGGTTTGTTATCCTAAAGCAGGAAAATTACCTTAAGGTTATTAATGCAATACATTTTTTTATATTGTGTTTAGCACAAACAACCCACGATAAGGAAAATATGTTCGACTTATCAGCGTGTGATTGGATTAATTTGTCTTAAAGCATGGTTACAAAAGGTAGACGCTTTAATTACGTGTTCTGATATTTAAAAGAGGCTAGCAACATTATGTACATACATATGCACACAAAAAATATAAATAAATTAAATTCGTGCAATATCGAGATTGAAAGCCCGGAACATTTTGTGGCCTTATGTTTATGCTAATTAATGACGATTATACAAAATTTACAAGCATGATGGTGCATCTTAAGCTAAATAATAATTGGATAGATATTATTCCATTTTGCCTTCCAATACAGAAATCAAAGGGCACGGTAGTGCCCAGCCAAGTTCATGGCGCTACAGCCTTTTTACAGAAACAAACTCAAGCGATTTTCAACCTCCATCTAACTTCAGTGCCAATAAAGTCAGAAACTTCAAACTCGCAGTATTTACTGAGCTGATCAAACACAGGCAGTTCACTAAATTTCAACTGCTTAGCATTAGTAATTCCCGAGATATAGGACTTAAAAAATCTCAAAAACCGTAACCGACTGACTCACTGACAGATCATCAAAATTATGGAGCACTTCCATCGTGAAGGCTTGAAGTACTTTGAAAGAAAACAAAAATCAAAAAATTGGAAGTGTCAGTTCAGGGGGCGTGGCATCTACCCACTTTCTTATAAATTATTTGAAGCACTTCTGATTGTTGTATCTAGAACGGTGAAAATTGGTAGAGCAGTAGGGCTTGAAGTACTTTGAAAGAAAAATATCGAAAATTTTGAATTTTCCATTCAGGGGGGTGGATAGCACACCCACTCTATCAGAATTTTTATTACTTATATAGAGCAATTTTGGTTGTCCTAGAATTATAAAACTTTGTAGAGTTGTAGGACTTGATTTGTTTTTAATTTTAATTTTAATTTAACTTACAGCCATATTATTCAGTCAATTAATCCGGTTTTAAATTTACACCTTGGTTCAAAGTGAGTTAAGTCTCAAAAGTTCAACCCAAGCGCATAATATTCACTATTAAAACCCGGTAATAAACTCTATTTATTAAACTTTGTCGCGTTTAACCCGATTCAATTTTAACTGCCCTCCAGGGAGCTGTTAAAGTTGTTTAACCCGGGTGTAAACTAGATTTTCAGTACATTCACTCATTTAAGCGAAGCAAAGTCATATTTGAAGTTTTTACGCACATAAATAGGTATGTACATACATTATTAAAGATAAAATAAAAAAGCAACAAAATAAAATGGATTTTATAAATGAAATGGTGATGTCTTCGTCGTCAAAAGATGAATTTCTGGACTAGATGGAGAATCAACGTCGTTCTCTTCGAGTGTACCGCATGTAAAAGCGGGCTTGATTATGATGATGTGGATTTCAGGAAATATTTTCGATTTGGGAAAAATGTTTTCCTCTTTTTTGTGTTATTGCTTCCATAACCATCACCTTTTATTTTGCGATTCGACATTTTCTTGTATCAATTTATTATACATAATGTATATGTACATATATAAATTGAGATAAATTAATAGACAATAATTTCACTGTTTTGATTTTTTTTTTCAAACGCCAACTCAATTTTTTTAATTTTGAAAGATAAAATTTGAAACACAACAACAAGAAACGAAGAAACAGGAAACACGTGCTGGCAAATGTCAAATTATTGACATTTCGTATGTTTAAAATCGGTGTATAGTCAAGTTTAAGCAATTTTACAACCGGTTGTAATGTATTTTAAATCCACCAAGTTTAATGCGCGTTTTGAGTGAACATTATGAACAAATGTTTAAATTGAAAAGTTTAAAAAATGCGAGTTAATAGGACAGGTTTAAAATTCACTTAAACCTTACTTATACCTGGAGTGAATAATATAGCTGTTAAGCTTAATACAAGCCAATTATGCTATATCACAATAAAATATCTTAAGTCTAACATTAAGTACTTAAGTCTAAAGATTAATAAATTAATTAATAATACAATAATTTGGATAACTATCAGGAGGGGTAGCGTACGAGGGCATATCTAACAGCTATATTATTCACTCCAGGTGTAAGTAAGGTTTAATTGAATTTTAAACCTGTTCTTTTAACTCGCATTTTTTAAACTTTTCAATTTAAACTTTTGTTCATAATATTCACTCAGAACTCGCACTAAACTCGGTGGATTTAAAATACATTACAACCGGATGTAAAATTGTTTAAACTTGACTATACACCGATTTTAAACATACGGAATGTCAATAATTTGACATTCGCCAGCACGTGTTCCCTGTTTCTTCGTTTCTTGTTGTTGTGTTTCAAATTTTATCTTTCAAAATTTAAAAAATTGAGTTGGCGTTTGAAAAAAAAATCAAAACAGTGAAATTATTGTCTATTAATTTGTCTCAATTTATGTAAGTATAATAAATCGATACAAGAAAATGTCGAATCGCGAAATAAAAGGTGATGGTTATGGAAGCAATAACACAAAAAAGAGGAAAACGTTTTTCCCAAATCGAAAATATTTCCTGAAATCCACATCATCATAATCATCGACGCAAGCCCGCTTGTACATGCGGTACACTCAACGAGAACGACGTTGATTCTCCATCTAGTCCAGAAATCCATCTTTTGACGACGAAGACATCACCATTTCATTTATAAAATCCATTTTATTTTGTTGCTTTTTTATTTTATCTTTAATAATGTACATACATATGTGCGTAAAAACTTCAAATATGACTTTGCTTCGCTTAAATGAGTGAATGTACTGAAAATCTAGTTTACACTTTAACAGCTCCCTGGAGGTCAGTTAAAATTGAATCGGGTTAAACGCGACAAAGTTTAATAAATAGAGTTTATTACCGGGTTTTAATAGTGAATATTATGCGCTTGGGTTCAAAGGGTAGACATGTGCATTCAAGAGGACACAAGCGTCCACAAGCTTTGTTTCAAAGCGAACCTCTGTCTATCAACTCCTACTCTCACCTCCCCGCGGTGAACATCGGGTGCCTAGTACCTTTAACTGAAGATGGGGTTCCAATCCCTGTGGACGGTTTTAGGGGGCAGCAAACGAGAGAGGGGGGGAGGAGTGTTCCCACTAAGGCACTTCCCCTTCATCCAGGCGGCAGCGGAAGAATTCTCAAGATGGAATCAACGGTGGCGTCTACAGTTCCAGTTAGGCTGAACTACTTAGTGAACACCTTATACGGGCTACTACGACATATTCGGAGCTCAAGCCTATGAGGAGCGGTTAATCCGGCTCCCCGCCCTTGGAGTTATATATATAGGGTCTGGTCCTCCAGGTTGGGGGTCGTGCCGTCAGGGTGACTTCCCGGCCACGTAAAGCTATTTTAGTTGCGAAGCATCAACAAGCCTCGGATACGGACGGATTTACTGTTGACGAACCTAGCAAACGAAATAAGGACAACGAACTTCGGATCTGCACGTGGAATGTTCTGTCTCTCTATAGACCACGTGCAGCCGAACATTTAGCGGAGGCCCTAGACTGCTACAAAGCAGACATCACCGCCATCCAAGAAGTGCGATGGGATGGGCCGGGCAAAAGAAAACTGAAAGACTGCGATGTATACTACGGTGACTGTTACCGACCACAAGGGCAGCGTCTTTTTGGATGTGGATTTGTTGTTAGAGGCAGACTGAGGCAAGAGGTCTTGAGTTTCAATTATGTGAACGAGCGCCTCACGACAATTCGCATCAAGGCTAAATTCGCCAACATCAGCCTGATATGCGCGCATGCCCCCACAGAGGAGAAAGATGACGACACCAAGGACGAGTTCTACGAGCTCCTGGACAAGACATATGAGCAATGCCCTAGCTATGACATTAAAATTGTCTTGGGTGATTTTAATGCCAAACTAGGAAGAGAAGACGTCTTTGGTGGCACAATCGGAAGATACAGCCTGCACGACACCACCTCCGATAACGGACTCAGGCTAATCGACTTTGCTGCGGGGCGAAACGTTGTGGTAGCTAGTACGCAGTTCCCGCATCTCGATATTCATAAGGGGACATGGCGAATTCCTGGTCAATCAACCGCCAACCAAATTGACCACATTGCGATCGACGCAAGGCACTCCTCCAGTATCAAGGATGTCCGAACGTTCCGAGGAGCCAACGTTGACTCGGACCACTACCTCGTTGTAGCAAAGGTAATGCTACGGATATCCAGACCAAAGCCAAAACAGGGAAATACTGTCAGGAAGTTCAACGTCGGACGGCTACAGTCAAAAGAAATCGCCAGGTCCTTTTCCGATCGAGTCTCTCGCGCCCTCTTAACTAGTCCTTTGCCGCCAACTGCAAACATCGAGAACCAGTGGAAAAACTGCCAGGAAGCCATCAGAGATGCCGCCTCTGACGTGCTGGGCTTCGCACGACCACCACAGCGAAACCCCTGGTTCGACGAGGAATGCCGGCAAGTACATGCAGCCAAACAACAGGCATACAAAGCGGCGCTGCATAGAAGGACCAGAGCTGCTCGCGAGCTCTACGAGCAGAAGAGGAAAGAGGAACACAAGCTTCTCAGAAAGAAAAAGAAAGAGCATGAGAAGCGCGTGATCGAGGAATTAGAGGGATGCCACTGCAGGAATGAAGTTCGGAAGTTTTACCAAAAAGTAAAAAGAACCTCCCAAGGTTACAAACCCCGAACCGAAGCCTGCAAGGACGATCAGGGGAACATCGTGGTGGAAACGCAGTCGGTGCTGAGGATATGGAAAAATCATTTCTGCAAATTGTATAACGGCGATGACGAACCGAATTCCGCTACCATGCAAATTGCACCATTCAACCTGGACGACGCACAGTGGAACGAAAAGCTGAAAAAGTGGACATCGAACTGTAACTTTTGAATAAATGGATGGATTTTGATGATTTTTTCGCCATTGTGTTTGTTAAATACTATAGATTAATAAAACATTGAAAAATATTTCATAAAGCATACGATTCCACATCTAGTGAAAAGTGCATTTGAAAAAAAAAAATAACCAACATAAAAAAATGGAATTTTAAAGTTTACCATATACTCATTTAAATTCTAAATACTTCTTTATTTAAAAAATTGTTCCTCAAATAATCAAGTAAAAAAAAATGTATTTGTTTTGTTGAGATTCATACACCTATTACCGATAAATTTAAAAATCCTCAAAAATTGAATCTATAAAAGTAAATATTAAAACAATTTTTCTATCTGTTTTAACTATAGTTAAGGTAGGAAGATACTTATGATTGTATCCAATACTATGATTATATCGAATTTAAGAAATTTTGTTACCAAAATGATGCACAATTTTGAAAATGAGCTTTTCTTCGACTGTCATATAAGAGAAAATGATATTTTTTCTCTTAAGAACATTTCAAATACCCCTCTCTAGAATATTTATAGAAAAGGCATGTATTTATTAAATCTATGTTCATATGTACGTACAATATACATACATTATATCGCTATTAAAAATCAATCAATTTCAAATATTGTTCCCCGATACAAACTGCTGAAAACTTACATAAATAATTTTAAATCCAAATAAAGAGCCTTAGAATATTATATAATAGCATTAATTTTATTTCACAAAATTTCTTTAAGAAAATTGTGGAAAATTAAGTCATGTAATAGATAAATTAAAAAAAAAACGATCAAGTAAATTCAAAAACAAAAGAATAGTATTCAAAATCAAAAATAAGCTTTAAATGCTTTTTTCACTCTCGATATCGTCATTCGGATCTGATGGATTTCTCGGAGAAGAAAAGAGATACCGGAAAAATTTGAAAGGAATTTAAAAGAAAAAATTTTATTCTTCTAGAAATCATTACACATTTTGTTCAAACAAGTAACCACATGCTTTAACATAGGTTATGTTAAAGCACTGTTACGAAAACAGCGAAAAACGGGTATTTTCAATTTTCAAACGGTTATATCCCAGAAACATGACGTGATAGAATTTTTCTGACTTCGGATTCGAGTTCAGAACACCTAAAAATACTGTAAAAGTATATTTTGGTTTCTGTTACAAAAAAAAAGGAGACAGTTGAGCAATGACCCGTATAAAAGGTAGATATTTTTTAAAGCTCATAGGTTAGCGGGGTCGGATCCGGTCGGATCCAATTCTTGTTAAATATTACTCACAGATATCATAAAATTCCCTAAAGGTGAATTAGAAAGCAGGCATATGTAAGCATTTTTTTAAAAGCTTGTTGGAAGTTCTAGATATTATTATTGAGTTATCTCAAAAATCGAATGAAAGACTCGAAAAACCAAAAATATCTAATATCACATTTTTTTCGGCTTAGAAAAAAAGTGTTAACTTAAGCCATTATTTCATGAAAACCGTTATGTTTACAAACAAAAATTTTATAGCTTATGAAAGAGTGGACAATTTTCAAAACATCACATATAAGAACTATGTTTATATCACAAAAAAAAAATCACCTCATGACCAGAAATTTGTACTGATCGTTCCACTGTGCGACGTAGGCCAACAATTCCGTCCACCCGATCTTGACGAAGTGAGGATAGCCATATCTAAACTTAAGTCCAATAAAGCTGCTGGAGCTGATGGCCTTGCGGCTGAGCTATTCAAAGCGGCTGGCGATGAATTGGTTAGGAGTATGCACCAGCTCATCTGTAAAATATGGTCGGAAGAAAGCATGCCCGATGAATGGAACCTCAGTATTGTTTGCCCGATCCTCAAGAAAGGCGATCCTCTGGACTGCACCAACTACAGAGGCATCAGTCTTCTTAATATCGCCTACAAGATCTTCTCTGCCGTACTTTGTGAACGCCTGAAGCCATTCGTCAACAACCTGATAGGTCCATATCAGTGGGGCTTTAGGCCAGGGAAGTCCACCATCGACCAAATATTCGCACTACGGCAGATCTTGGAGAAAACCCAGGAGTTCCAAATCGATACCCACCACCTTTTTATCGATTTCAAGGCCGCGTATGACAGCATCTATAGAGACGAGCTATATAGAGCAATGTCTAGTTTTGGCATCCCTGCCAAACTCGTCCGTTTGTGCAGGATGACGATGGAGAATGCACGCTGCTCCATCAAGGTCGGCAAAGACCTCACCGACACCTTTGATGTCAAAAAAGGTTTTAGGCAAGGCGACGCGCTGTCATGCGACTTCTTCAACATCGTTCTTGAAAGAATAGTGCAAACTCTCACGTCAACACTAGAGGCACAATCTTTCAAAAATCCGTCCAATTACTCGCTTACGCTAACGACATTGGCATAATCGGACGAACAAAGCGTGATGTCAGTGGTGCTTTTGTGAGCATTGAGAAGGAAGCCAAGAAGATGGGTTTAACGGTGAATGAAAGCAAAACAAAATATATGCTGTCCACAAGAAAGGACACCCAACACCGACGTCTCGGACAGAACGTCACTATAGACAGCTATAATTTTGAGGTAGTCAGAGACTTTGTCTACCTAGGATCCGCTATAAACTCAGCGAACGACACCAGCGCTGAGATCAAACGAAGAATTACTCTTGCCAATCGCTGTTTCTTTGGGCTAAGAAGGCAATTGAGAAGCAAAGCCCTCTCTCGAGCAACTAAACTGTCCCTGTATAAGACGCTTATCATCCCGGTCCTGATGTATGGTGCAGAGGCATGGACACTGCTAACAGTGGATGAGAACGCATTAGGCTGTTTTGAGAGGAAAATTCTCCGGGTGATTTTTGGTCCCGTCTGCATAGATGGGGAATGGAGAAGAAGATACAACAACGAACTGTATGGGCTGTACAGCGACACCGACCTAGCCACAAAAGTGAAAAGCCAACGACTGAGATGGCTGGGTCATCTAGAGCGAATGGACACCAATGCTCCGGCCCGGAAAGTCTTTGAATCCAACCCCGTGGGACAACGCAGTAGAGGTGGACAGCGTAAAAGGTGGCGCACGCAAGTGGAAGAGGACCTCAACCAACTTGGCGTGCGAAACTGGAGACAGCTAGCTAGAAACCGAGCCGGCTGGAAGAAGCTTGTTGGTTGAGGCCCTGGTCCACCCCGGACTGTAGCGCCACCTTAAGTAAGTAAGTAAGTAAGTATTATGCGCTTGGGTTGAACTTTTGAGACTTAACTCACTTTGAACCAAGGTGTAAATTTAAAACCGGATTAATTGACTGAATAATATGGCTGTAAGTGAGAGTTTATTAAGGTTCAAGTCAAATATCTTAGAATTATTGACCCTACTCAACATCCTTGACAGGGGTTCATTTCGTCCATAGTTGGTACGATGATATTGGAGTCGAAAAAAAGTCGTAGATGGAGAACGATGTGGGTTAGTATTTAAACCGCTCTGTTGTAGTAAACAGGGGCAGTCAATGTTACATGTTAATAACTGCTGAGCGAAGATAATATCAGAAGCGTTACGGCGAGCATATGACGGTTGTAAACTTAAAAGCTTTAAACGATCTACATATGGAGGGAGGTTAAAAGGATCCTCCCACCCAAGTCCACGCAAAGCAAACCGTAAAAATCTTCATTGGACGGCTTCAATACGATTAATATGAACTTGATAATATGGCGACCAGACCTGAGATGCATATTCTAAACGTGGTCTAACAAAAGTCATGTAGAGGGATTTTGTGACGTAGGGATCGGAGAATTCCTTTGACCAGCGTTTAATAAATCCAAGAGAAGAGTTAGCTTTGTTTATGATGCTATCAATATGAGAGCGAAAGTTCAGTTGGGAGTCGCATAATAAACCTAAATCACGGATCGAAGTAACAATGGGAATGGGTTCGTCATTTATAAAATATTGTCTTTGAAATAATGGAGGACGCTTACGGGTATATGTTATGGCTTGACATTTTTTAACGTTGAGTTTCAGAAGATTTTTTTTGGCACCAAATGTGGAATTTGTCCAAGTCAAGTTGCAGAGATCTGGAATCTTCGGTACAAGAGATCTCTCTGCATATTCGCTTGTCATCTGCGTAGATTGACAGATCAGAGTAAGAAAATATTTTTTCAACATCATTAGTGGTTAAAACGAAAATGAGTGGTCCTAGGTGGCTACCTTGTGGAACTCCAGACGTTGCACATATGGAGGTTGATATACACGACCTGAATATAACGTTGTATTGTCGTTTCGATAAATATGATTGAATCTATGAAATCATCAAAGGCGGGAAGCCGAGTTGTTTCAGCTTAAATAATATTATATTATGGGATATTTTGTCGAAAGCTTTGCTAAAGTCAGTAGCTATCGCATCGACTTCCTTACCTTCTTCTAAAGCACACAGGGTAGAAGATACAAACTCTACCAGGTTAATGGTATTGGACATGCCCTTTAGGAAACCATGTTGTTTAGTGGAAAAAATCGGTTTATAAAAAAAGAAAACATAATCATAAATAGTACTCTCAAAGAGTTTCGGTATGCAAGAAAGCTTTGCAATAGGTCTATAGTTAGCTATATCATTTTTGGGGCCTTTCTTATGAACAGGTATAATGAAAGCATCTTTCCAAACCTGGGGGAAAATTCCTGTTGAAATGGACTTTTGGAAGAGTGCAGTTAGTGGCTGGACTAAGTTGGCAGTATATATTTTCAATAAAGCAGAAGGGAGACCGTCAGGACCAAAAGAAAAATCATCTTTAAGCATATTCATTTTATTTAACACCGATGTTATGTCAATATTAATGGAAGTTAAAGAAGTCTGGGTGCAGCCATTCATGTATCCAAAATAGTTAACATCAGCCTCAGAATTGTCACACGAAAAACCTGCCCCAAAAAATTCTGCGAAAAGATTGGATATAGTTTTTGGATCTATTGACGAAGAATCGTATTATTTGTACCTTGAAAAGTATATCTTTGCAAAAAGGAGTGAAATCACAACAAAAACATAAATGTTAAAAAAAGAGCCAAGTTCTTATATGTACAAGAAACCTTTGCGTAAAAAGTCAGCCAAAAAAAAGTAATGAGATCTAAAATACATATATGCCAAGTTCTAAGTTCATGAGGTTAAGTATCGAATATCTTGAGTAGAGTAACATCGAAACAATTCCAAATCATGACAGAAATTTGATATTTAATGATTACTGATTACATTTTGGTGGTTGGTTTTGATTTGGAATTGTTTCGATATTACTCTACTTAAGATATTTGATATTAAACCTCGAACTTAGAACTTGGCATAATGTATTTTAGATCTCATTACTTTTTTTTCGGCTGACTTTTTACGCACAGGTTTCTTGTACATTTAAGAACTTGGCTCTTTTTTTAACATTTATGTTTTTGTTGTGATTCTACTCTCTAAAATTCTGGATTAATAATTGTGACAACGTGTGAGTATCGGGACACGCGTTCAAGATGTGTTAACATACGGGATTGAGTCTTCATAACCGCAAATGGAAAAAACTTGGGAATCTGTAAGACAATTATTGCTTAAACAAAATGTTCGTATAACACATGAAAGCATACAATTTATAAATTTATTTCATCTGAAAATAATAATGCACAAAAGTACCCAAGAACTTACTCACGAATATACTAAAAGGGCAAATGCTAATAATTTGGCACATAAAATTTCAGTCTAAAAATTCACAATGGGTTAAGGTAAGCAAGGAGTATCCTTATCCAATTCAATCAAACTATAGCATTGAGAATTCTAAGTACATACCTAATACCTTAATCTAGATACATATTTATAAATTCTTTAGACCGAGAGCCCAACGACGTAGCCATGGTAATGCTACGGATATCCAAACCAAAGCCAAAACAGGGAAATACTGAAGTAAGTCTCGGATACGGACGGACTTACAGTTGACGAACCTAGCAAATGAAATATAAGGACAACGAACTTCAGATCTGCACGTGGAATGTTCTGTCTCTCTTAGACCGCGTGCAGCCGAACATTTAGCGGAGGCCCTAGACTGCTACAAAGCGGACATCACCGCCATCCAAGAAGTGCGATGGGATGCACAGCAAGAGAAAACTGCAAGATTGCGATATCTACTATGGTGACTGTTACTGACCACAAGGGCAGCGCCTTTTTGGATGTGGATTTGTTGTTAGAGGCAGACTTAGCCAAGAAGTCTTGAGTTTCAACTATGTGTACGAACGCCTCATGACAATGCCCACACAGATGAGAAAGATGATGACACCAAGGACGAGTTCTACGAGCTCCTTGATAAGACATATGAGCAATGCCCTAGCTATGACATTAAAATTGTCTTGGGTGATGTTAGTGCCAAACTAGAAAGAGAAGACGTCTTTGGTGGCACAATCGGAAGATACAGCCTGCAAGACACCACCTCCGATAACGGACTCAGGTTCATCGACTTTGTTGCGGTGCGAAACATTGTGATAGCTAGTACGCAGTTCCCGCATCTCGATATACATAAGGAGATATGGCGAATTCCTGGTCAATCACTCCTCTAATATCAAGGATATCCAAACGTTCCGAGGAGCCAACGTTGACTCGGACCACTACCTCATTGTAGCCAAGGTAATGCTACGGATATCCAGACCAAAGCCAAAACAGGGAAATACCGTGAGGAAGTTCTAGAAATCACCAGGTCCTTTTCCGATTGAGTCTCTCGCACCCTCTTTAATAGGCCTTTCCTGCCAACTGCAAATTTTGAGAACCAGTTGAAAACTGGCAGGAAGCCATCAGAGATGCCGCCTCTGACATGCTGGACCTTGTACGTCCACAACAGCGAAACCCCTGGTTCGACGAAGAATGCCGTCGTGCATGCATCCAAACAACAGGCATACAAATTGGCACTGCATAGAAGGACCAGATCTGCTCGCGAGCTCTACGAGCAGAAGAGAAGAGAGGAACACAAGCTTCTAAGGAAAAGAAAGACCATGTGAAGCGCACAATCGAGGAAATGAAGTTCGGAAGATTTACCAAAAACTAAAAAGAACCTCCCAAGGTAACAAAACAAGGCCTGCAAGGATGATCAGGGGAACATCGTAGTAGAATCGCAGCCGGTGCTGAGGATATGAAAAAATCATTTCTGCAAATTGTATAACGGCGATGACGAACCCAATTCCGCTACCATGCAAATTGCACCATTCAACCTGGACGACACGTAGGCTAAAAATTCCGTCCACCCGATCTCGACGAAGTAAAGATAGCTATATCTAAGCTTTAGTCCAGCAAAGCTGCTGCAGCAAAATTATGTGGCTTAGCTATTCACAGCGGCTGGCGATGAATTGGTTAAGAGTATATACCTGCTCATCTGCAAAATATGGTCGGAGGTAAGTAAGCCCGATTAATGGAACCTAAGCATTGTTTGCCCGATTCTCAACAAAGGAGATCTTCTGGGCTGCACCAACTACAGAGGCATCAGTCTTCTTAATATCGCCTATCGGAAAAGACCTCACCGACACCTTTGATGTCAAAAAAGGTTTTAAGCAAGGCGAGGCGATGCGCTCTCATGCGGCTTTTTCAACATCGTTCTTGAAAGAATAGTGCAAAACTCTTACGCCAACACTAGAGGCACAGTCTTTCAAAAGTCCCTCCAATTACTTGCTTACGCTGACGACATTGACATAATCGGACGAAGTAAGCAAGGTGTCAGTGGTACTTTATTGAGTATTGAGAAGGAAGCCAAGAAGATGGGGTTAACGGTGAATGAAAGCAAAACGAAATATAAATTGTCATAAGAAAGGACACCCAACATCGACGCCTCGGATAGAACGTCACTATAGTCAGCTATAGTTTTGAGGTGAACAGAGACTTTGTCTACTTAGAATACGATATAAACTCAGCGAACGATATCGGTGCTGAGATCAAACGAAGAATTTACCCTTGCCAATCGCTGTTTCTTTGGGCTAATAAGGCAATTGAAAAGCAAAGTCCTCTCTCGAGCAACTAAACTGTCCCTGTGTAAGACGCTTACCATCCCGGTCCTGATGTATGGTGCAAAGGCATATGGACACTGCTAACGGTGGATGAGAAAGCGTTAGGCTGTTTTGAGAGGAAAATTCAACGGGTGATTTTTGGTCCCGTCTGCATAGATGGGGACTGGAGAAGAAGATACAACAACGAACTGTACAGAATCAGGGTGTACAGCGACACCGACCTAGACACAAAAGTGAAAAGCCAACTAATGAGATGGCTGGGTCACGTAGAGTGAGTGGACATCAATGCTTTGGCATGGAAAGTCTTTGAATCCAACCCCGTGGGACAATAGAGGTGGGCAGCGTAAAGTGGAAGAGGACCTCAACTGATGTTCAAAACTGGATACCGCTAGCTAGAAACCGAGCCGGCTAGAAGAAGCTTGTTGTTGGTTGAGGCCGTGGTTCACCCCGGACCTTAGCGCCACCTTAAGTAAGGAAGTAAAGTAGTAAGATGGAGAGTCCACAGCAGGTTTTGGGTGTGAGTAATATGTGATCCAAGGAGCTAATCTAGGGAAGGGTGGAAACCTTTACCTTCGAAGCTGCAATCATATTTTTTTTCGATGCACTTATTAATCACTAAGGCCCCGGTTGTGGACTGCAGGACTTTGATTTTTTAATAAGCTTAAATGAAGCTTTCGACGCATATACTTCTTTTTGTTTGCTATCACTCACACCCAAAATCAGCAGGCTCTCAGTCTATTAGTTTGTATTGTATTTTTTTATTGAAAAAATTATGAATTTATATTAATTAACGAGTAACCTACTTATGATTATTAAAGTTCATTATAATTGTTTCTTTGTTTGAATATTTTAGATAAAATTTATTTTTATGCCGTGAAAAAAAATTGATATTCATCTAACAAAACAGTTTTGGTTATTGAACCAAGATAATTTCGATTATAAATATTTGCATAGAAATTTGTATAAATATTTATAATTTATCTAATCACATCTGGTTTTTTGTTTCTTAATACAAATCAAATTTAATGCTGCGCCTAGAAGTGGAAAACTAGTTTTTTTTCTATCGAACCAATACCTAGTTTTTAAAATATTGCTATTTTTTGATTGTCATTTTTTTATATTTAACAGAAAATAAATATTTTTGTTTTAAATGATCCCATTTGGAGAAATTGTTTTGTCTTAGCTAACAAACGAGTTAAAATATGAATATTTATTAATATTTTGGTAAGCCCCAACATTTATCTTTGCTAAGCTAATCCTGTTGTGGATTAGTTGTTGTTCCATTTAATTATGTTAATTTTTAAGCCCCGACACGTTGCTTTTTTCACAATTCTCTTGGGGTTTTTGGAAATAAATACAACTTATATTGTTTTAAATGTATCCCTTTTAAAACTTAAAGTTGCAAACCAATTCAAAACCTGAAGCCATTTAAGAGAAAACAACTATTGAAATGCACCGGTAATTATTGTTAATAGTTTATCGATAGATCTTCACCACTCTTCCTTGCAGGTTGAAATTTGGTCAGTCTAATTGGTAGCCTAGTTGCCATGGAATATTCATTTTCAATGCCAATAAATTCCGAGATAAAATGTGACCACAATTCGCGTTCGCAGTTTTCCAGATGGGAACAATTCCGTGGGAAATTTTATTCACGATAGCCCCCAATATATAGTTCAAAATAAACGCTTATGTTCTACTTTTTCCTCATTGTAAACGACATAATAGTCCGGGAGCCGACCATAAGATTAACTATCATCACGGCCACGCAAAAAAAAGGATGCCAACCGATAGCTTTAGTTCAAACATTTACAAAACTACTGGGCAGACATCCTTTATCTGGTTACACTGGTTAGAAAATCAAAGGGTGCGGTAGTGCCCAGCCAAGTTCGCGGCACTACACCCTTTTTATACAGGAACAAACTCAGGCGATTTTCAACCCCCCTCTAACTTCAGTACCAATAAAGTCAGAAACTTCAACTTCGCAGTATTTGCTGAGCTGATCAAACACAGGTGACTCACCAAATTTCAACTCTTTAGCGTTAGTAATTTCCGAGATATAGGACTTCAAAAATCACAAAAACCGTAACTGACTGACTGACTGACTGACTCACTGACTCACTGACAGATCATCAAAATTATGGAGCACTTCCCGACATCGTAGAAACTTGAAATTTCGCACAACGGTAGGCCTTCTGGTGCATACAAAGGAAAAAATCGAAAATCTGCAATTTTCTATTCAGGGGGCGTGGCATCCACCCACTTTCTTAAAAATTCTTATAAATTATATGGAGCACTTGCGATTGTTGTAGAACAATGAAAATTTGTAGGTCGGAAGGGCTTGAAGTACTTAGAAAGAAAAAAAATTGAAAAATTGGAATTTTGCATTCAGGGGGCGTGGTATCCACCCACATTCTTAAAAATTCTTATAAATTATATGTAGCACTTGCGATTGTTGTAGAACAATGAAAATTTGTAGGTCGGAAGGCCTTGAAGTACTTAGAAAGAAAAAAATTGGAAAATTGGAATTTTGCATTCAGGGGGCGTGGTATCCACCCACATTCTTAAAATTGCTTATAAATTATATGGAGCACTTCCGATTGTTGTAGAACGATGATAACTAGTAGGTCGGTAGGGCTTGAAGTACTTAGAAAGAAAAAAGTTGAAAAGTTGGAATTTTCCATTCAGGGGGCGTGGCATCCACCTACATTCTTAGAAATCCTTATTAATTATATGGAGCACTTCCGATTGTTTTAGAATAATGAAAATTTGTAGGTCAGTAGGGCTTGAAGTACTTAGAAAGAAAAAAATTGAAAAATTGGAATTTCCCATTTAGGGGGCTTGCCATCCACCCACTTTATCAGAATTGCTATTCAATTCAATTCAATTCAAAATGTGTTTTTATTAAACTTATTACTTTTACAATTACAATTAATTTCAATTAAAAGGTATTCGGATACACAAAGTTAAGCATGGCGTTTGTGCCGTCTGCCATCTAAAATAATACAATAATTTATAACTTTTTCATTGTAAACAGTTTTTTTTTCGAAAAGTCTTTCCAAAATTAAGTGTTTTTTTTTTCTAAATAAACTCATTTATGATACATTCCCTGTAAAACAACGCTTCTTTGCAGTAATGTGCTAGTGAGAGCCAGTCTGCCCCATTGAGAGCTCGACAAACTTCCTCCATTGGCAAAATGTTTGCGTTGAAAAATTTTCGACGTATTTCTTTTAGCACAGGACATACTCCAATAAAATGAAAAACATCTTCTCTGGCTCTGAGGTTACAAAGGCTGCAGGTTTCCGTAAGGTCAACTCGCTAGGGAATATAGTTAAGTTTAAGAATCTCTCCTCTACATTTAAATATTACTGAAATTTCGGAAATGGTGAATGTATCCTTAAAATAATTATCTTCCAGTGGTTTAATCAGGTTTCTATAAACTCCTCTCGTCTCTGACATCATAGCTTGTTGTGTGTTCTCTTCGGTCATGAAAGTTTGTATTCCATCCAAAAAACTATTAAGCTGCAGTTCCCAATGGGGCTCATTGAGCTCAAATAGATTTAAAAGTTCTACGTTGTAACGCTGTGCTAAGCTTTCTACATCTTTAAAAAATTGCAGTTTTCTTCTGTTTAACCTCATCATCAATATTTTTGCAATAGTTTGTTCTTCAGAAGTTAAAATATTTCTTACAAAATTTAAATGCAAACGCAGTGTATATAAAAATAAAGGTGACAATCCAGTTTCCAAAAACAGCATGTAGTTTGGAGAGCAGGTTGGGAGGTGAAATAGTCTCTTTATGAAGTACCTCTGTACTTTCTCCACTTCGTCATACATCTTATATCCCCAAGCTTGAGCACCATAGCAAACGATAGATCTCACCACAGCTTGAAAAACCTGAAATTTTGCTGAGTGCTGAACATCTCGACGATTTAATACATTTTTCCAGGTATTGCTAATTGCAGATTTTGCCTCAGATGTTTTGATTGCGAAATGAGGTTTTAAGGATAAATTTGAAGAAAGCGTTATGCCCAGGTATTTGTATGTCTTAACCACCTCCAAGATTTCATTTTGGTAGAACCATTTTTCATTCCTTGCATTTCGTCCATTGCCTTTTTTGAAGACTACAATTTTTGATTTGCTTGTATTGATGACTAAATCATTACCTTCACAATATTGCTGCATTTTATTTATCATCAACTGTAGCGATGAGGGAGACTCTGCTAGTAAAACAATGTCATCTGCATACGCCAAGATAGGTATTCGTGTACCATTTACTTCGATACCAGCTGGTAGAACTTCGGTAACATCGTTCAAAAATAATGAAAACAAAAGAGGGCTTAAAAGACACCCCTGTTTTACCCCAATGCTGACTTCAAACCACTCAGAATTGCTATTATTTATTGATCGTTAGTGCGTAGGACTGTCATGCCGAAGGTGTGGGTTCTATTCCCAGCCGTGCCACCTAAAAACAGAAATGTTTTATTCGAGGTACTGCCTCTTGCGAGGAACTGACAAATCCTCCAAGAGTATACTTGTCATGAAAAAGTGCTTCTCATTTAGCCGTTCGGACTCGGCAAAAAACTGTAGGTCCCCTCCATTCCTGCCAACAAACACGCACACAGGAATGGTTGTGAGTTGTTAGTCACTAGGCCCTGGTTCTCCATGAGCTGTTGCGCCACCCAATTTATTTATTATATTATTATTTATATGGAGCACTTTCGGTTGTCGTAGAATTATGAAACTTTGTGGAGTGGTAGGGCTTGATTTTCACCTGGCAAAATAAATCTTTGCAAAAAGGAGTGAAATCAAAACAAAAACATAAATGTTAAAAAAAGAGCCAAGTTCTTATTTGTACAAGAAACCTGTGCGTAAAAAGTCTGCCAAAAAAAGTAATGAGATCTAAAACATATGCCAAGTTTTAAGTTCATGAAGTTTAATATCAAATATCTTAAGTAGAGTAATATCGAAACAATTCCAAATCATGACAGAAATTTGGTATTTAATGATTACTGATTAAAATTTGGTGGGTTCACTGGCCAAGTTTTCATACGATTTAAATTTGTGATCAAGTAAGTTACTAAGAGAAAACTTGCCAAGTAAATCCACCAAGTTTTAATCAGTATTCATTAAATACCAAATTTCTGTCATGATTTGGAATTGTTTCGATATTACTCTACTTAAGATATTTGATATTAAACTTCATGAACTTAAAACTTGGCATATGTTTTAGATCTCATTACTTTTTTAGGCAGACAGGTTTCTTGTACAAATAAGAACTTGGCTCTTTTTTTAACATTTATGTTTTTGTTTTGATGCACTTTTCAGGACAAAAACTATCGGTTGGCATCCTTTTTTTGCATGACCACGATGAGATAGGTAATCGGTACGGTCGGCTCCCGGACTTATAAGCGCTTTTATGTTGGACTTTAATATTTAAGTTTCGTTTCAGCAAATGGGTTTACTGATTCAAGATATGGAGGGCTCACAAGTCACTAAGTCAGAAAAAGAAAATTTGAAGATAATCAAAGATTTAATAAATAAAGTGCCATTAATTAATGAATATTTAACTCGTAAGAAAGACAAATCTAAAGTTAATTCTCTAAATTACATTATTATTATTTTTTAAACGAAAAATATTCACAAAAATATGAAAAAAAAAGAATGAAATATGACTTGGTTCGGTACAGCTGTGAGCCCTCCATATGTAATTGATTAGTTCAATGTTTATCAAAATATGTAAATAAATTGTTCACAATTAGGTTTTAAATTAATTATTCAAATCTAGTGTCTACAGGCACTTTAAGACATTAAATTGTAGATTTTTAAACTCTGTAGGTACTAAAAATTGTAAAACAAAACAGGGTAATAATAACGGTACATAATAATTGATTAAAAGCAGCAAGTTACAAAACCAAATAAAATAATAATATTATGTATACTCAATACTCATAAATAGACTTAAAAGTAATAAACTTTGTTTGTTTACGAGTTAAACTTCGTATTAGACTAAAACCTGACAGCAATATTTTACCAAAATAATAAAACAAGCTTAATGTCCAATTGGAAAACTATATTGAGTTAAATCAAGCTTTATCATAAACTATCAAGTATTATTACAGTTAATTGGCATATTGAGCAATCACTTGATTTAAAAATTGGTTGCTTATTTTCATAAGCCGTAATTGTAAAATAAAATGTATGAATAGTTTCCTTCCAAAACAATGAATAATTTTTTTGATGTTCCCCGTAGCATTAAGATACTATAACGTATGCATAAGTAAAGTACATACATATGTACATGTGTATAATTTGATCGATTCATTTGATAATTTCAGTAGGCAAAATCATTTCCCGAACGTGTGTCTTGACATAATTTTAGTAGTAAGTAATTTATATTTAACTATATTTATTATTTTATTCCCACGCACAACCCGGGACCAATAATATTCATCCTGCCAAAATTTTTTTTTTGGAAGTCAACCTTCTAACACATCTGCTTTAATTTAAATAATTTAGAAAGCTGAAAATTTATAATTAAGCTCATAAGAACCTTAAAAAATTTGTTTATAAATAAATAAAATAAATTGGGTGGCACAACAGCTCAAGGAGAACCAGGGCCTAGTGACTTACAACTCTCAACCATGCCTGTGTGCGTGTTATTGGCAGGAATGGAGGGGACCTACAATTTTTTGCCGAGTCCGAACGGCTAAGTGAGAAGCACTTTTTCATGACAAGTATACTCTTGGAGGATTTGTCAGTTCCTCGCAAGAGGCAGTACCTCGGATAAAACATTTCTGTTTTTAGGTGGCACGGCTGGGAATCGAACCCACACCTTCGACATGACAGTCCTACGCACTAACCATCATGCCACGAGGTACTTTGTATGTATGTAAATACATATGTCTGGTTCATCATAGTAAACAGCTGAAAAAAAATATTTGTTAAGAAACAGTAAAATAAAAATTCAATAATTGTGTTTATTTCGAACAAATCATTTTGTGGATAAATATACTGGGCGACTTTTTACGACTTCTTCATAACAATTATTATTATAGGGTCGGTTAAAAATTTGAAGCTCAAAGACAAAACCAATACTACTTGTCCTATGAAAGTACAAGGCTAAACAATACAGAATGTACACTGCGGCGTATACGTAACTTTTTGTTTGTTATTTTTAATTGATTTGATTCTTCGATAGAATCTTTTTTTTTTTAAATCGTGCAACAATGAAAAATACCACTTAAATAATTTAAATCATTTTAAGGAGGGAGGTGGGGGGTAACTTGGGGTGAAAAGGAAATACATTATACTTTTCGGTATAATCGAAAAATAACTTGAAAATTGAAAAATGGTCTTACCAGCTACCAAATTGGGAGCCAATATTTGAACTTGGTCTTAAAACCATCTGTTTCAAATAGATCAATTGCACTTTTGTGGATGTTTTATATTGAAAAACTGCACGCAGTTGATCATTTCTTGAAAATCTATTAATTCGTTCATATCTTAAGAATGAACGTCCCAATGTCATTTCAAATATAAAAACAGCAAAATGTAAGAAATAATGGAAAATTATTGACGCACCTGCACAAAATTGTCTGTAAATCGGGAGACAGAAAAATAAAATAAGCAAATGATCTTGATCATGTAATACATTTTAGATATCCTTACGATTTTAATAGTTGAAAAAGCTTGGAAAGGTATTAATAATTTCTTAAAAAATTGTCAATTTTTATTTCTATTTCCATATAATTTTGGAATGTATACATTTCTTTTTGTACGTTAATCACAACCTTCAACACGGGTTTTTAAATATTTTTTGACTCACAATCTTACAAAAATTCCTGCCAACAACATGCACATAGGAATGGTTGAGAGTTACTAGGCCCTGGTTCTTTATGAGTTATTAATATTACAAAAAGGGAATACAAAGTTAGGAAAAAGATGCCTGAAAATGACCAATATATTCGGAAACTCTTCAAAATTGAAATATGTTTAGTAAAACAAAGATAATACTCCAGCATAAATAAAGATAGTGATTGTTTCATAAGAACAAAGAAGTATGACCTCGCAAGTCCACACACTTTTATTATAATGAACATTAGGGTGATAAAAAGGCCATTGCTTTATTTTAAATGACATGTCTAACTTATTCCTTCCAAATTAAGACAAAATAAGATACATGACTGGGTTAGACGAACTTGACCATCTTGAATGGCTTAAGAAAATTGTATAAAAAGATATGGTTATGAGAGAAAAACTTTTAAAACCATTACATACGATATTTAAATTAGCTTAAACAACTCTTTTGATAGTTTTCGGTGAAAAAAAGAACACCATCTTAGTTCTTGATTGAATAATTGTATGGAAAAAAAAAAATAAATCGTTGGAGCGGTTTTTTAAAAAAAATAATTTGTTATATATTGCATTGCATTGATTTGTATTGCCTCCTCTAAGGGTTACAAGGCTCCTGCTTCTTTACTCTGCTTCCTTTCCTCCCCTCCCTATTGCCTTAACTTTTCTCACTGCCTCTAGTTCCTTTATCCACTCTTCACCCTTCCCCGTTTCATCCATTATTTCCCTTATCCTTTCCCCTATTGATTTTCCTTCATCTCCGCCAGACCTGGATCTTTCTAATACAGCATTCGCAAATTAAATTAACCAAATTGCAAATAGGTTTAACCTAAACGCAAATAAGTTTCACCCAAGCGCAAATAGATTTAACCCAAACGCAAATGGAACTAACCCAATCACAATTCGATTTAAACAAAACGCAAATATAGTTAAACTATACCCAAGGAATTTAAACTATTAACTAATCATTTTAACCAATACGCAAATTGAATTAACCCGGTCTCTACTTGTTGTTCCAGCTGATTTTGACAAAACCCCAATTTTAAATTCAACTAGTACTGCGCATTTTTCCAAGAACTTACCGAGAAAATGAAAGGCCAATCTCTTAATAATGGCTTTTTAACAAGTATGGACAATACCAAAATCTATTAGACCCTAACAGTACAGCTGGAACAAAATATCAAGCTAAGGTTAATTCAATTTGCATTTTGGTTAAAATGATTTGTTAATATTTTAAATTATTTGCGTATAGTTAAACTATATTTGCGTTTTGTTTAAATCGAATAGCGACTGGGTTAATTCCATTTCCGTTTGGGATAAATATATTTGCGCTTGGGTGAAACTATTTTGTGTTGTATTTGCGATTTGGTTAATTTAATTTGCGAATGCTATTCATGTTCCCAAGTCTCTTGTTCACCCTCACATATTCTGCACATTCTTTCCTCTTGCCATTTCCAGTACCATCTTTCTCTCACCTCATTCCCTAGCCTTAATCTTTCAATTTTCCTTGTTCTTTCTGTCTTCCATTCCGCTTTCCAATATCTGTTGTAACTGGATTCTTTTATTCGTTCCCTTCTTTCTCCTGCTCTCTGCTGTCTTCTCTTTGTACTCCCTCGTATCCATTCACACTGTCTTCTCTTCCCTCTCTTCCCTTCATTTCTTCTCTCCCTTGTTCCCATTGTGACTCACTTCCTCGTCCATCTCTCTGTCTCTCTTTTATCTCCTCTAAACATTCCCTTCCCTTTCCATCTGTTTATTTCTGTTCATAATTCCACGCCCGTTGCCCTGCTCTTATCATTATCTTATCTCTTTTTGTTTCCTCTCTTGCTGTGTATCCTGGAGTTTGCCATTCTACCCCTAGCGTCCACTTGAGGTACCTCTCTTGCATCCTTTCAATTTCTTGTCTCTCCTCCCATCCCCATACTTCCACCCCATATCCCATCACCGTCCACACCAGAGTGTCAAAAAGCCACATTTTCCTCTCCCAATCCTTCTTGAATTTCCTCCTTCCAATCCCCCATGCTTCGTTCATTCTTTTTGAACACATATACCCCAGGTATTTAAATTCTCATACTTCTTCTATCTTCTTTCCCCTCCATCTTCAGTCGTCTGTTGTGTTTCTCCCACCTACTTTCCTGAACCTCTTCACTTTCGTCTTTCCCACGTTTACTTCCAGTCTTTTCCTCTCAAAGTACTTCCTCAGTCTTCGTATCATGCTTTTCATCTCTTCTTCATTTTTCGCCACTACCACCACATCATCTGCGTATACCAGCGAGCAAATTCCTCTCACTTTCACCCCTCCCCAGCTCCCTTTGCCCTGTTCTATATCCACCGTCAACAAGTTAAACAGTATTGGGCTCATCGGGCACACCTGCCTTACTCCTTATTTATATCCATGGCGGTCGTGAAGAACCAGGTAAGTCGAGATACCTGAAGTGAACTTTTATTTTTTAAAAAATTCGTAAATAAATAGTTAACAATATTTAATATAATTTTACCCTTGTGTAAAACTTTCCTTATCCATCTCAAAATACATGATGACCACTTTTTTCCACGTTAGTAAGGTTTTGTGGATGATATTAACTATAAACCCTGACCTTCTAAATTTTTTTAGAGTTCGACTTACCTGGTTCTTCACGACCGCCACGGATATATAATATTTTTAAAACATTTTAAAGGAAGAATGTTGGTAAAAATTGTCAACCCGTTTTTGAGATACGAAGTTTCAAAAAAATTTAAAACTTTTTTTAGAAATTCAATTTTTTTTTTGGAAAATTTTGGTATGTATTTAATATTGATTGAACTTATTTGAAATTTGTATATAAAAAAAAAATGATTGAAATCCGCCCTATGATAATGATAAATTTCAAAATAAAAAATTCATTGTATCTACTACTAATAGTTCCTAAGTGTAAAATTTTATTATTTTTGGAATACGGAAAAAGTTTAATCAAAATCTTAGGAGTCGTTTTAGAGAAAAAAATATTTTCCTTAACGGTTTTTTGATAATTTTTTTCTTAAAATATTTTAAAGAATACTAAAATACTCTTAAGTATCGAGTTTCAAGAAAATCGATTATGTCGTTTTCAAAAGAAAGTTTGAATCATTTTCTAAAAATCCAAAAAATATTCTTTACACAATACTGTTAACATCGTTTGGAAGCTTTTGTTTAAAAAAATCTTCTTCAAGAAAAGTTGTGGAGCCATTTTTGAGAAAAATACGATTATGTAAAATTGCAAATAAAATGTATGGCAGCTACCGTTATTTTTGGTTATTACAAAAAAAAATGTGTTTGGGAAATGACCAAAAAACTCTTTGTACCAAGTTTCAAGAAAATCGATCCAGGAGTTTAGGCCGTAGCTCAACGGACAGACAGACAGACAGAATTGTGAAACCCACTTTTCTCGTCTTATAACTATCATTGTTATAATAATTGTTTGATCAAAATCTTGAGCTCGATTTTTTTACGAATTCCTTACTTACCATAAAGTACCTAGACACATATCCCAAGTAAAAAGTAAAATCCGAGCACTCGTATGTACACTGTGGCGTATACGTAATAAAATAATATTTATTTTTAATTGATTTGATTCTTCGATGCAATCTTTTCTATTATAATTTTCTCATTCAACAACAAAATAAAACCCCATTGTTTCATAATAAATACATATGTATGTACGTGATTGAACGAAATACAAACTATTTAATATACCAATGACAGTTAAGGAGAGACTGTAAAAAAGCGTTAATAGATTAGAGTATGTAACACGTTATTGAAAAAAATATATTAAAATTTTTATTCAAATGGCCAAAACTATGGTTTGTACTAAGGACTTAGAGAAATTTCAATTTCTTGCCTTATTTGAAAATCTAGCGTGGAGAAATAATTACAAATAAATAGCAGACAAGGTAACCCCAAAAAATTAAAAACTCAAAATCAGAAATTTTGTAGATAGGCCCTTAACAAAAAAAAAAAAAAAAACACACGACGGGATCGCACGAACTTGCTCTTATGTTCAAGTTGCTTGGAACTTAAAAACTTTTAAAATATGCAAATCATTACAGAACAAATATATACAAAATATAAAAAAGAATATAGAAAAATATAGAAAAAGCAAGTTGTATAATCAACTAGTAAAATAGCTTAGCGCTCAAAAACAAAAATATCATTTTATTACTTAAAAAAATACGAATATATGCAAAAACAAAATTAAAAATCGTTCTAGTGTTTTTCTTAAAAACTAATTTTTTATAATATACAATTTTAGTTATATTTTTAAAACAAAATTTTGGGATACCAGTTTTGAGTATTTATTAATATAAATATACGAAATTATTTTCAAAAAAATTCATCAACCTATTTTCAAAATATTGAATTTTCAAAAAAAAAATTTTAATGTTTTTTTAAAAAATCCAAAATTTACTTTTTTTTAAATTTTGATATGCAAGGTTATTGACATTCTAAAGGAGCTTTTGTTAAAAAATTGTTTGAAATAGGTTGAGCCGTTAAAGAGAAAATAGAAAATCCAAAAAAACCGTTATATGGCAGGTGCCGTTAATAACAGTTTTTGGAAATTTGTTTGTATACCAAAAAGTACACCATACATACAATAATGCACCGATTTTTCTTATCAAAATCGTTGGAGCCGTTTTCGAGATAAATTAACTTTTTATTAACGGTTGTATGGAAAGTACAGTTATTTTTGGAGCTAAAAAAAAATCAATTTCCTCTCTGGAAAAGAAAAATGGCAGAACGATAATGGAGCACTGGTTCGAAACAATGTCATAATCAACAAGAGAAGCGTTTAAATTAAAAAGCTTGTTCATATAATGCAATTGTAGGGTTCGCATCTGCCATCACTATATTAGTTGATGAATAGAAAAGGGCTAGATGACTTCCTTGAGTTTACACCATACAGCATCGTGAACTCTGTAGCACTTTTTGGCTAAGTTAAACTTTCTACTTGTTGTCAAAAATTTATTTAAATCGCACTTTTTAATATCGAATTCGAGCTGGCATCACTTTTAAAACTGTCCTTTCTAATAGTGACGTATTCATACATATACAGGGTGTCCCGGACCTGAGAGGAAGTATTTCAGGGGGTGGTTCTTTGGGTTATTCTAAGAAAAAAATTGTATGGGGGGAAAGTTGTATCTCCCCTCCCTGAGGCAGGGAGGGGCAGTTTCTGAAACATTGACTTCAAATGCAAAAAAAAACATTAAAAATCAACGGAAACACATTTAATAATTTGCTATAATTTTTTTGAAAGTTAATACTCCATTCTTGTATTTGGTTTTTAAATCAAGTTGTTTAAGCGAATAGTTTTTCAGAAATTAAATTTCAAAGTCAAAATTTAAAAAAAAAATTGTAATTTTTTTTTCTTAAGTCGATATTTTTCAAAATTTTACGTAATTAAGGGCATTTTTTGTGTTCAATATTCAATGCCCTCATTATTTTTAAGTCCATTACCGAAAACCAAATGTAAAAATCTTTCTTAGTTTTTGAGAAATTAAGAAAAAACAAAAGGTACTTTTACCACAAAAGCCCGAAAAAGGGTTAAGTTATGGATAATACATGAATAAATTCATTTTTTCAGGCTTATTCGGGAAAAGTACCTTTTGTTTTTTCTTAATTTCTCAAAAACTAAGAAAGATTTTTACATTTGGTTTTCGGTAATGGACTAAAAAATAATGAGGGCATTGAATATTGAACACAAAAAATGCCCTTAATTACGTAAAATTTTGAAAAATATCGACTTAAGAAAAAAAAATTACAATTTTTTTTTTTAATTTTGATTTTGAAATTTAATTTCTCAAAAACTATTCGCTTAAACAACTTGATTTAAAAACCAAATACAAGAATGGAGTATTAACTTTCAAAAAAATTATAGCAAATTATTAAATGTGTTTCCGTTGATTTTTAATGTTTTTTTTTGCATTTGAAGTCAATGTTTCAGAAACTGCCCCTCCCTGCCTCAGGGAGGGGAGATACAACTTTCCCCCCATACAATTTTTTTCTTAGAATAACCCAAAGAACCACCCCCTGAAATACTTCCACTCAGGTCCGGGACACCCTGTATATTGCAATAGGTTTTTAACACATATCTTTCAGAAATATCTGTTCAACTAGCCCAAAGTTAGTTTGCAAAAAACAAATTTCTTACATTAACTTGTTCAAAGAGCATTGAAATGCAAGAGATCTTTGATATATGTGGGCCTATTGTTCTTAATATTAGTTTTTTCACCCTATTTCAAAAATGGTATTAGAATATAAGTTTCTTAAAATTCTTTTGGGTCCTCTTTTAGAAAAGCACTTAATTTGTGTACAGTACATGGTAAGCGAAAAGAATTTTTGAAATGGTTTTAGATTTATCAAAAATGGGCAATGTTATGTCATTTTTTATCGAAAAATAAGTCGATATTCGGTTTTCGTTGAGTGAGATTAGCATTGAAAACCTCTACAAACCTAAGAACCGCCCTTGCCATTTTTTGCCACAAAAATTTGAACTTGCTGAAAATACTATATTATAAATCCCTATTCCTTCCCATATGTTCATGTCACGCAAAAATCAATCCACGGTATTTAGTCAGATATGCAAAAAACTTTCTTGGACTTCCTCGCATTTTAAGATTTGATTTATTTAAAAGCGCGAAAATTGTATTTACCCCAAACTAATAAGGCCTTAGAGCAAGTAAACAGGTAATAAGCTTTAATCGGAATACATTATTTGTTTTATAAAAATTAATCACTAGAAGCCATTCACATTGAATTGGTCGTTAAAACAGTCACAAAGTTCGATGAGATATTCAACCAACGATAACTCCAGTCCATTTAAGATAAATAGAACCTGTGTATTTTCAATTCAAAGTCTTCACAAACCTTGTGACTGCCCTTAACGGGAATTTCCCTTTAAAATGAAAAACAAAAATAATTACAATACATTTATTACAGAAATATAAAGTAAACATTAATTTGTATAAATAAACTTATAGAACTGCAGATTTGATTTTACTTTTCATTGACATTCAACATTGAAAAAAAAGTTCAATAACAACAATTATAAATTAATCTACCGACGATTCGCGCATCAATTATAAATCAATCCACCCCCTCTATACATTGACGAACCTTGTAAACACCTAAACTTTGCTATACATACTCATATAGTTCATTAGATACTTGACCATAGAATATAGAATTGGAATGACACACATTTGGAATGAACTCAATATAAACAAAACAAGTTTTGCAAAAAAGCTTAAATTTTATAAATTGAATTTCACCAACCTTTTAATTATAACACTTAATGCTCCTAGAAAATTGATTTCACTTTGAATTCAAATAACACAAGATGCTGACGGCTTTGATGTTTAAAAAAAAAACGAGTTGAAACGATTCAAAGCCAGAGATACACGCGACCAAGAAGACGTTGTTGTGCGACTGCCGGCAGGCAAGAAATATCTAGTTCTTCAAATACAACAACTGGGTATATTTATTAGGACCATGGTAGTTGAAGCTGGAGCTGGTTGTGATAGAAATGGTTGAGAGTGCATGAACCAAGTGCCCCCCACCACCTGTTGGTTGTTGAACACGCACAACGTGTAATTTGTTACTAAAGTTTGTTGTAGTATTTGTTGGATACACAGCAGCGTGCTGGCCTGCCGTCCATCCAACCCCTCTAGCCCAGTCCAGCACTCAGCATGATTGTGATTGTGAGTTGCTTCGATGCATATTGATTAGGAAGCGACACTATCCAGAGTGGTGATGGAGAGGTAATGCTCGAGGAAGGAACGCTGCTGTATAGTCAGAGCTCAGCGCCAAATTAGCAGAACTGTTGATAGCATTTTGATGGTGATTACTATTAACAGTGTATAAGCACAGCATGGTTTTTGAAATATGAGAGCGGAGTCATCCCGAGGGGGGTTAGACACGCATAATTTATTTGCGAATTGTTATTGTGTATGATACTATTCTTCTTGATAAATCCAGGGTTTGTTGTTTTTATTTCTTGTTGGATTCTACGTTGACTTTAATGAGGGTATTGATAATTTAATTAAATTATTGATGATTTTTTTTAACTACTTGCTTGTTGATTTTGTTTGAAATAAAATTGAAGGTCTTTATTAAATCCATCATAGTCGGAAGGACTTTGGAGAAGTTAAAAAAGAAAAGATTTTTAGAATGTGTAAGTACATGGATCTACCAACTACATGGAGTATTTGTTTTTAATCATTTCTTGTTTTGCTAATATTGCATCGTCGATCTTAATTTGAGTTCGTTTCTGTTATTTATTAAAAGTTTTTTTCTAGCCAGAAAAACTTATATATAATTGTGTTGAAAGTTTTGAAAACAAGTATGTACACTTATTATTAAAGTAATGCCTAGTTAATATAACTATCATTGGTATGGACCAAAGCCCCAACCAACAAGCATCTTCTATCCAGCTCAGATCTAACTAGTTGTCTGTAGTTTCACACATCAAGTCAGCGTACATAGGTGCTCTTCCTCTTTTGTGCGCAACCGAGATTACTACTGCACCATCCCTCAGGGCTGAACTATCTGGGCTTGAGAAAAAGTTACCATACCACCCTAAAGGACACCAGTCTAATAACTATGTTGCACATAAAAATCTTGGTATTGTATGGGTGCTTAAGGAACCGTGTAGCGGTAGCCAAGAACCCTACTATACTCATTTTAACTCCAAATCGTAACCAACGGGTACTATGCGATCTTGTTCTTGACTATACTGAGATGACTTCCGTTTAAATGTGGAATATCAGAAAAATAGCAGAAGTTTTTGCTGAGTCCGTGAGAGCTATGGTGAACGGAGCATGAATTCAATAAGATAATACAAAGGTTCAGCTGGCCTTCTGGGTCTGTTGGGGGTTGTGTTGTCGGCCTTACTTTCCTACCAAGTAAAACTTTCTAGTTATGAAACACTTGGAGCCTCGAATGGAAACAAAACCCGGAACGTCGACGGATAATGGGTACATTCAGGCATCTTTATCAGAAAAGTTGACTAGAAAACACCCCTATTACGATTGTCAATTACCAAATTGATAGTTGATGTCTTGATGAAACTTGAAATTTGTTTCTTTTTTTTAACTCACTTCAATAAGAAACTAATAAGCTATAGCGTAGTTTCGATTCCGGAAGCGTCCGGAAGCATTCCAAATGCTTCTGAAAACGTTCGTTTGGCACGAAAATGATTCTACGAAAAGATTTGAAGAAAGAATAAGAACCAGATGTAGGTACACATGCTTACAATTGAAAATCGTTTTTGTTATTTAGGTTATTTTGGAATTGCGATTATGCATTTTACTAAAATTTTGAGTTAAATGCAAAAAATATGAAAGAAATGGATAGGCCAAACATTTCATTCATCATTGAAAATTTTGTTCGTCCATTTTGAGGTGTTTAGAAAACAAAATAATTTTCTTTTATGATGGAAAATTAAAGATGTAGACTTAACTAATATTCCTAGCCAAAAACAAATTTCAAATGGGCTCAACTTTCCACATGATTGATTTTGAGACGTTTAGGAAGTAAAGTCATTTATTATTTTGATGGAAAAAATAAAGGTAAAGACTTAATTAATATTTCTAGCCAAAAAAATTGTTCAAATAGGCCCACATAAAAAGACCTTTCTTATTTCAATGACTGAACTACCTTACCAGATCATTGAAAAATTAAAAGTCAATTTTTGTGCAAAGTTGGGCCTATTTGAATTTTTTTTTTTTTGACAAGAAATATTAATTAAGTCTTGAGCTTTGATCGTCTATCAAAATAATAAATGATTTTGCCTTCTAAGCCCCTCATAGGCGTAGGAAGGGGGGAGCAGAGGTGGGCAGTGCCCACCTTAAAAAATGCACTGCCCACCTCAGAAAAATTGGCAGTTAAACTTTTCTGGTTCTACATCCCAAGAAGCAAGTTTGAACAACTTACTGTGAATGAAATTTCAGACAGCAAGTTTAAATAATGCCTACAGTTACAGTTGGTCGTCACATAAAAGCAATTTTTGCCCACTCTAATTTTGTTTGTATTTACACATTGCATCACTGTCCGAGAAGCATCAACTCGGTTTATTAATCCGATGCAAGCACAAACCTAGTTGTACCGGTTTAAATTTGTCTCAAACCAAGTTACCTTGAACCTTGAAGATGAGTAGTTTGTCAGGTTTAAAAAGCGGAATCACCAAACGTAAGATATATGTTAATCGCCAAAAAATCGCAAAATTTCAAAATTTTCCACTCTATAAAGAACCAAATTAAAAAAAACTATTAAAATTAATTAAGGAATAAGAAAGAAATCGTTTTTCAGTTTTGGGGTGCGTTCAGATTTAATACTACGATAGCTCCATCTAGCAAAATCACAACAAAAACATAAATGTTAAAAAAGGAGCCAAGTTCTTATGTGCACAAGAAACCTGTGCGTAAAAAGTCAGCCAAAAAAAGTAATGAGATCTAAAATATATGCCAAGTTTTAAGTTCATGAAGTTTAATATCGAATATCTTAAGGAGAGTTATATCGAAACAATTCCAAATCATGACAGAAATTTGGTAATTAATGATTACTGATTAAAATTTGGTGGGTTCACTGGTCAAGTTTTCATACATTTTAAATTTGTGATTAAGTAAGTATTTAAGAGAAAACTTGCCAAGTAAATCCACCAAATTTTAATCAGTAATCATTAATTACCAAATTTCTGTCATGATTTGGAATTGTTTCGATATTACTCTACTTAAGATATTTGATATTGAACTTCATTAACTTAAAACTTGGCATATATTTTAGATCTCATTACTTTTTTTGGCTGACTTTTTACGCACAGGTTTCTTGTGCACATAAGAACTTGGCTCCTTTTTTAACATTTATGTTTTTGTTGTGATTTCACTCCTTTTTGCAAAGACTTATTTTGCCAGGTGAAAGTCAAGCCCTACCGCTCTACAAAGTTTCATAATTCTACGATAACCGAAAGTGCTCCATACAAATAATAGCAATTCTGATAAAGTGGGTGGATGGCACCCCCCCTAAATGGACAATTCCAAATTTTCGACTTTTTTCCTTTCTAAGTACTTCAAGTCCTACCGACCTACCAATTTTCATCGTTCTACAACAATCGGAAGTGTTTCATATAGTTTATAAGAATTTTTAAGAATGTGGGTCGATGCCACGCCCCTTAAACTGAAACTTCCAATTTTTCGATTTTTTTCTTCTTAGTACATACTTCAAGGCATACCGACCTACCAATTTCCATCGTTTTACAACAATCGGAAGTGCCTCATATAATTTATAAGAATTTTTGAGAATGTGGGTGAATGCCACGCCCCCTGAACTGAAACTTCCAATTATTCGATTTATTTTCTTCTAAGTACTTCAAGGCCTACTGACCTACCAATTTTCATCGTTCTACAACAATCAGAAAAGCTCCATATAATTTATAAGAATTTTTAAGAATGTGGGTGGATACCACGCCCCCTGAATCCAAGATTCCAATTTTTCAATTTTTTCTTTCTAAGTACCTTAAGCCCTACCGACCTACCAATTTTCATCGTTCTACAACAATCGGAAGTGCTCCATATAATTTATAAGAATTTTTAAGAATGTGGGTGGATACCACGCCCCCTGAATGGAAAATTTCAATTTTTCAATTTTTTTCTTTCAAAGTACTTCAAGCCCTACCGACTTACCAATTTTCATCGTTCTACAACAATCGGAAATGCTCCATATAATTTATAAGAATTTTTTGGAAAGTGGGTGGATGCCACGCCCCCTGAATAGAAAATTGAAGATTTTCGATTTTTTCCTTTGTATGCACCACAAGGCCTACCGTTGTGCGAAATTTCAAGTTTCTACGATGTCGGGAAGTGCTCCATAATTTTGATGATCTGTCAGTGAGTCAGTGAGTCAGTGAGTCAGTCAGTTACGGTTTTTGCGATTTTTGAAGTCCTATATCTCGGAAACTACTAATGCGAAAGAGTTGAAATTTGGTGAGCCACCTGTGTTTGATCATCTCAGCAAATACTGCAAATTTGAAGTTTCTGACTTTATTGGTACTGAAGTTAGAGGGGGGTTGAAAATCGCCTGAGTTTGTTCCTGTAAAAAGGGTGTAGTGCCGCGAACTTGGCTGGGCACTACCGTGCCCTTTGATATTACATCATAAAACGAATGTTAAGTTTAAGTAAAAGCTTGAAAAAAATATAAAGACTTAAATTCAAAAAATTAAAATCACCAAAAGCTAAAATTATTGCCTGTTTTGTGAACATCGCCAAATCGATTTTCTTGCCACCAAATGAAATTTCAAATCGTCTGTTTTGCGATAAATCGCTACATCTGACAAATTTGGAACATGAACCGAAACGTAATTCGATTTGGTTTGTTTAAAATTAAGGCTTACGGTTCGCTTTGGTATGTATCAACTCGTTTGTCATCGACTCAGGGTTATGCTACATTTCCACCTAACGCTAATCTCGGATTTAATAAGATTAACCTCAAATCTCCTTCTGTATGAGATTTACCATACAAATGTATTTCGTAAGTCTTGAAGATTAGAAATTAATCTGGTAAAATCTTCCTAGGACAAATAGTTTTACAAATCGAACTAACCTATTCTTACATGGTGCTGAACGATTCATTCGAGACTCGCATTCGGTTCTTCATTGTTTGACACGAATCAAACATTCTGCCTCATTCGCACTTCATAAGAAAAATTGAAACGCCATTTGCATTTTTTAAGATGCTGTCAAATTTAATCTTTTTTTAAATCTTTTTGTGCGGTGGAAACACCAAAAAGATTAATTTAATCTAATCTGAGATAAACCTTTGATGGAAACATAGCATTAACGTATTATTTGCTCTGTAACAGACAAATCAAACCGAATAATTTGAATTTTATAAAAATCTAAACCGAGTTGCTTCTAAATATCGCCTGCATTTTATGGAGAGCAATATAATGTGGATTAATTAAAAAACCTCAACAAAATCAGAAGTTTTTACTTTTTTACTGTTCCGGAAAAAGACGATTTAAGGGAAATTGGGTGACATTTGGATCAAAATACACTTTTTCTGTGCCAGTACTTACACTCTACAGTCTAGTACAGTCCATACCTTTGAAACATTTAGGAATGATTTTAAAATTTGGTTTGAAATAGAAATAAATTCACAAAAGTAAGAGATTTCTTTAAAACCTACGAGCATCAAAAAGGAGACGTCAGGAAAAAAATTTACTTTCCAGCAACAGTTGTGGCAAAAGCAATACTATTGGAGAATAAATATTATAATTTGTACCCAGGTAGATTTTTTAATCAAGATTTTTTTTTGATTTATTAATGCAGCTTTGATTTGTTTTCAATGGTCTAGTATTTAAATTCATATTTTGAAGTTTCTTTTCAAAATGCGATCAAAGTTTTAGTGGAAAAATTTATTTTTCTTTTCAATAAATGACTCAAAAAACAAGCTTTTTTTAAAGAAAATCAAATTGAATAATGTTTATACTCTGAATTTAAATTTGTTAGACGGTTGAGTAGTTACACAGTTTCTAAAAGTTCTTAATAGTTGGAAATATGCTTTGTTTAATTAAATAAAATTCAAAGTTTGACAAATATTCCATTGTCCAAGTAAGATAACTTTAGGACAAGGGTTAACAAAAGTTTTTAAAAACTTTTTGGAGTAGGACAGCTATCAAATTTTATAAATACGACCGTAATTTTTTTTTTCGACTAAGGCGATGGATAACATATCGTCGACTTAGAGTGAAAATCGGCTAAATCCACATTTTTTTTTTTACTATAGACCACTTCAAAAATTGCTAAAAAATACAAAAATCTATCAAATCTTTTTAAATTTTACTGAATTTCGCAATAAAGTGTGTTGAAAAATACTTAATGTAATTTTAGTTTAACTCAAATAATGCGAACACTTTTTTTTAAATAATTTATTGTAAAAAATGAAAAATAGGAGTTAGCTGATTTTCACTCTTAGCCGACGATATATGTCAACTTCAAAAGGAGATTTGAAAATAAATATTCTATGGGCCCATTAATTATGGCCTTTGTCAAATTATATATGAGTACTGCAGACAAATTTTATCAATAACTTTAAAGATGTTTTAAAATGAATTCAATAGCACTGAGTGCAGAAGTCTAGATTATGACAAAATATGTTTGAATTAAATAACTATGAAATAAACCTTGATAATTAAAAAAAAAAACATGTATGGATATTTTCAAATGTTTATACAAACTGCAACGGGCCGCATTACCGCTTCCGCTTTGTTGCGCCAGCTTTGAAAGAAGTTTATCGGCATTGCGGCGAATAATAACTTTGTTGAAAACTAATTTACCCAAAACCATTCATTTTAAACGTAGATACATCGTAAGACATTGTTGCAGAGTTGAGTTTGGTAGCACTTTTAACGTTTGTTAATTTGCTTTATTGTAGACGTCGTTATCGGCTTCATTCATTAAATCTCTTTTGATCAAATTCGGGAATTAATTAAATACTCAAGCACCAATAAAAACATAGTTATTGCGGAATCACTTGCACCGAAAAAATGTTTAATGATTAATTTTGGTTTGGACTGGTTGCCCACCTTAGAAAAAATTCCTTCCTTCGCCAATGAAGCCCCTCAAAATCAATTATTAAATTTTTCAATGATGAGTTTATTATTTTGAAAGGCAAATAAAGCTTAAGACTAAATAAATATTTCTAGCAAAAAAAAAGTTTCAAATAGGCCCGTTTTGGAACCGTCAGTAAAAACAGTAAAAACACACGAGGAAACTAAGTTGCCAGCAATTATATATATATAATTATAGAAAAAGTATAAAAAGCATTTAAATCATTCTTTTAATTGTATAAACAGCCTGATAAATAACAGAGCTAAAAAAAAAGTATGCCATTTGATTACTTGAAAAAATATGTATATATGCAAAAAAAAATTCAAAATCGTTGGAGGCGTTTTCTTAAAAATTAATTTTTTATATATAAAAATTTTGTCACATTTTTCAAAAAAAAATTTGGTATGCCAATTTTGAGTTTATATTAATATACACTCCTCGTCAACTGAATACGCACAAACATTTTTTAATATACTTTATCCATTTTTTCCAAACAGTGATGGTTATTATGCCATCTGTTGATGCTAACTATTCCCTTAAGATGTTAAGCAGATAATTCCGAAAGAATTATCCAAAAACAACCGTGAGTTTTTCTTCAACCACTTGCAAAGTGTTTTATATGCAAAGTAGGAGTTTTTTTTTTAGTCAACTGAATAGGTACAACGCCATTTTCTTCGTTGTTTATAAGTTTTTTGGAGTGCTTGACAGTTTAAATTAACGATTTTAGTGTTTTCAGTAAAATTTAATTCTTGATTTCAAATTTTAAGAAAAATGGGTAGATCTACGTGTCTTAACAGTGTTGAAAAAGCTAAAATCGATTTACTTAGAGACCAAGGCCTAACTGGACGTGCAATAGCTGATATAGTTGGCCGAAGTTTTAATGTAGTTTATTCTTACTTGAAAAATAAAGATGCATACGGCAAAAACATGAAGGGAGGTAAGAAAATAGCAACAACAGCAGCTGAGAGACGAAGAATTTTAAGATATACATCAAATTCTTCTGATTCTGTGGCAAAAATAAAACAAAAAGTCGGCGTAAACGCAAGTTGCTCAACAGTATTAAGAGTAATCAACAACTCAAGCCATCTTAAACGAATGAAACTTAAGAAAAAACCACCACTTGACGAGAGACGGAAAATGTTGCGATTAGATTTTTCAAGACTTCACATGAGTTGGAAAAAAGAATGGTATCACGTGGTTTTTTCAGATGAAAAAAAGTTTAATTTCGATGGCCCTGATGGGTTCAACTTCTATTTTCACGACTTAAGAGAAGAAAAGAGATTTTTAAAGCGCCATCATAGTCGTGAAGGAGGTGTCATGATATGGGGAGCAGTCAGTTATTATGGAACAGTTGAGCTCGAGGTTGTAACATCAAGAATGACAGCAGCTGGGTATAAAGTAATTTTGGAAAGAAATTTTCCTAAATTTTCTAACATCTTTGGACCCATAAACTGGACCTACCAACATGATAATGCGCCTATTCACTCAGCGCGCATAATAAAAACATGGATAGAGTAGCAATAAGTGCAGTTGCTTCAATGGCCGCCGTACTCACCTGATCTAAACATCATAGAAAATGTCTGGGGATGGTTAGTACGCAAAGTTTATGAGGGTGGTCGTCAGTTCGAAGACAAAGAAACCTTAATTTCTGCAATCAAATTAGCGTGGAGCGAAATTTCGTTAAATTACATTAAAAAGCTATACGATTCCATGCCGGATCGAATTTACGAAGTAATTAAAGATAAAGGTGGAAGTACCCACTACTAAACTTAAACAAAAACTTGTTTCATTCCATTCCAATACCAATTTTAATTTTTGTACCTATTCAGTTGACTCAAAAAAAAACTTCTACTTTGCATAAGTTACACTTTGGAAGTGGTTGAAGGAAAAACTCACGGTTGTTTTTGGATAAAACTTTGAAATTCTGTTATTTATATGTTACGAAAATTTTTACCATCAACAGATGGCATAATAACCATCACTGTTTGGAAAAAATGGATAAAATATATTCAAAAATGTTTGTGCGTATTCAGTTGACGAGGAGTGTACATTTAAAACTGAAATTTCAAAATAATTCATCAACCCGTTTTTGAAATATTGAATTTTGAAAAAAAAAATTTGAATCATTTTTTAAAAATCCAAAATTTATTTTTTCAAAAATTTTGGAATGCAGCATTATTTATAAGCTTTTGTACAAAAATTTTTATTGAAATCGGATGAGCGGTAAATGATAAAATCAAAAATCGAAAAACCGTTATATGGCAGGTACCGTTAATAAATGTTTTTGGTGATTTTTTTTCTTATTAGAAGGTACATCATATCTACAGTAATACACTGATTTTTTTTATCAAAATCGTTGGAGCCGTTTTTGAGATAAATAAGCTTTTCCTTAACGGTTGTAAGGTAAGTACCGTTATTTTTTGAGCTAAAAAAAAAAATTTCAATTTCCCCTCTAGAGAGTTACAAAAAAACCTTAAGTTCAAAATTTGAAGAAAATTGCTTCAGTGGTTAGGCTGTTAGACAGACAGACAGAATTGTGCCACCCACTTTTTTCGTGTTCTCTATCATCGTAATGTTATGTTTGATTGTTATCTCGAAAAAAATTTTCTGCACGAATCCAAAACTTGCCCTATAGTACCTATATCGCAAGTAAAAACCAAAGTGGAGACATATGTATGTACAGTACATAATGCACGTTAGTGTTACTGAGGAGTATCAATACTCCAAGAAACACCTGTGTGAACGATCGCCAAAACGCAACAATCAAGTGCACAAATACAATTTATTAAACCTACACTTCAAAATCAGAAAAGGGCTGCGACTTGTGCGTTTGGCATTCTGGATTGAAGAGCTTTGAAGGCATCTTCCGGATTACCAAACGAAAATGCTATTACTTTCAAGGTCCCTGATCACACGTGAAGAAAATCAACCATTTTCTGCGATATGTGATGGTGAGCGGGGTAACTTGCAGAAGAGGGAGGGGGATGAAATATTTTAAAATATTTGAAAATATTCGGTGTAGAAAATTGACGTTCTCTTTTGTGTTGCTTCTTCTATCCAATCTAACCAATCATATCGTGTCTTTCATTATGAAACTACGAAAAACACAAAGAGGAAAACAAAATCTGCAGAATAATTTTCTTCACATCTGAACACTTTCGTTCTTCACGTGTAAGCAAGCATGAAAAGTGCACTTATGTAAAAATATCAGCTGGGGCCTATTTCTCAGATCATACATCACATACATTGTATGATTTTGACAGTTCTGTTGTATGATTTCTGTTTCTCAGATTTGTTGTATGATCCACTGTCATACAACAATGTATGACCGGAGATTACAATGGAAATATTGGAATGTTGTATGATTCTGTTTCTCAGAAATTTATTTTATACATCATACAACAAATTAACCTCAAATTTTCATACATTTCATACAGCAAATCAAATTGCTGTTTTCCCTTCAAAACATTATAAAACCACATTTGTTTTTCATTTTGTCTATTTATTCTTTTTCTTTGGTATCAAGTTACTGCATTATTACCATGTATGAATATAGTCTTTTTATTCACAAATATTTTTTTTAAATTTTGCTTGAGGTGAAAATCGATAAAAATAAACGCTAATTTTGTTAAGCAATTCAGAAAACGAAGCCAAACTTTATTTTCCTATACAAAGTCAAAAAACTCAAAGAACACGAACTATAAAAATAAAAACCTACGAATCACTCTTTCATTTTATTTTCACATGCTAAAAGAAAACAAAAATCACAAACAAATTGAATGACAATGAAATGTCAAAGTCATACATTTCATACAACAAACAGAAGTATCATACAACACTTCCAATGAAATCTGAGAAACAGAAAATTGTATGATGTGTATGATGTATGAAGATGTTGTATGTTGTATGAAATGTATGTGATGTATGATCTGAGAAATAGGCCCCTGGTTATATTTTGTCACAAATCAGAAAGCTGAAAAAACAAACAGACATCTGTCCACCACCTAGAACTAAACATGACTACTGATGGGCAGCAACTTTGAAGCAAGTAAAAGAGTTTATCAACCTTTTATCAAACAATAATTCCACAAAAGCAATTTAAGTAAAGGAAGCACCTGTTACTTTGGTTTTACGAAACAAAACGAAAAAATGTACTTCCATATAAATTTAGCTCAAAACAAATACTACAGCCAAATTAACTCTAAAAACATCAACAATTTCACCTTTAACTTCGGCTTTTTCCGCACATATTAGCACATAAGCTTCACACTTTACCATAAGTTTCTCTCAATAACTAACCAGGTTTTGTTTATTTGTATAATATTGAAGTTAAATTAAAAAGCTAGATAAAATGCAAAAATATAACCAAAACATAAGTTTCTGAGGTGCAATTTTGGTATACAATTTAATGAAGTTCAACCTTAAATCTCTAAGACCTAACTGTTGCTCTATTCTATATTTTGTAAAAGATATTATAATGCGTTACCGTAAGTAGTCAAATATTTAAAAAATCAAACAAAATGCCTTAGTGACCACAGTTCTACTATAATGTATAGACCAGCATTTAACAAACTCTAGCTTGAATTTGGTCTATGATTAAAGCTTGAACTAAAAGGGTTGGCTGCTATTTTTAAGAGTGTAATGCATCCAGAATTCGCTATAGGCAGCCCATGTACACCCCGTTTCTTTTGATTGAATGGCATTCAAATCTCTAACGTGTCTAACCTTATGAACAAGTAATTCGACTGTACTATGTGTTGAAAAGAAAAAGATAAAATATTTCATAAATTGATTTTGCTATTTGAATTGGTAACTGTACTCGTAATTATTATAATGAAAAAGGTTTTGTTTGTAGATTTTGATTTATATTCTTTAAAGCTTGCTTAAAACAGTTAATACTATGATGGCTGACCTAGATTTCATGATATTTGGGAAGGATTATAAATCTCAAATCGTATCATTTGTGTAGGTTGTAATTCTTAATAGAGAAAATGAACAAATAAAGAACGGACGAACGGAAGAGGGGGCATAAACCTACTTATTTTTGATCAGTAAAATTAATCGCATTACACTTCGACAATAACGTTAAGAAATATTGCAAGCTTATTTCAAAATAAAGTGCTGTGTTGCTCAAATACTGCGTTGCGTTTGGTTTATTGAAAAGATATTTTGATAAAAATGAAGTGTGTACCAAAGATCATTTAAATGTTAAATTGAGCTCTACCTACCCCATGTTGCGTTTCAACCAGGTACGACATTTGGGTTCATCAGTTAGATGCTGTCGTACCCTCATAAGACACAAATGTTGATCGATACTTATACTGACTCATAATAACATACGACAGAATCTAACTGAAGAGCCCAACTGTCGTACTATGATTCACAGATATTAGTCAAATTTGGAATATTAATGTACATAAATATTGTCCCTTATACAATTTTTTTTTTAATTTGAAGATAAAAGAATTTTTGGAGTTATCATTTCTGCCAAATACATCAGATTTTTAATTAAAGAGCAGTTATTTAATCACTTTGAATTTTGTATTGTAAAATTGTAATGATTTTTTTTATTATACTATGTTGTATAACATTTTTATCATCTTACCATGAAAATAGTTAGTTAAAAATACAACTTTCATTTAATTTAGTTTATGTGTATCATGGTCGAAAATAGATAAGATCATTATTAAAATTTCACTTGAATTTAAGACAAAGCTCATTCATTGTACATAATATGAAGATACCTATAAAAAAAACTTTCCAAATTGTTTAAAGTAACATGCAAATCCACTTTAAAAATAAAAAAATAATTTTTTGAATATGATTTTGTTATAGAAATTATAGGAGCTTGATGGTCTGTGGTATGTAGCTAATGGCAAATGAATAATTTTTTTTTGAGCACTGATTATTGATTCATTGATTAGGCATAATAAATAAACAAGTACCTACGTTAACTTCAAAACCTCTTTGGAAGTGTTTTATAAAAGTTCTTACAAAACCCACATTATAATGGGCTACTATGATGTAGGGGGAAAACGGGAGACTTGACCATACGCGAGACATGAGCCACACGCTATATTTCACTCAGACTACTCTTAAATTCTATAAGTGTTTGTATATCCTTAACAGAAAATGGCCTTCTATTGACTAACAAAAAGGTTAGGTTAGGTTAGGTTGAAGTGGCTGCCCGTCGTGAAGACTGACACACTTAGACCATGAGTTGGTCCATTGTGACACCACATGAATCTAGGAAACCCTTTTCCTCACTCGGTGAACCAGTTGGAGCTTCTTATGAAACGTTAAAGACGACCTACATATGTCTAAATCTGATACATCACTAGGATCATTGAAGTAAAAATCACCAAGGTGAAGTCTTCGTCTATGAGATAGAGCAGGGCACGTGCATAGGAGGTGAGTGATTGATTCTATCTCTTCCTCATCCAAACAGCTTCTGCAAAAATCATTAGAGAGCACGCCAAGACGTGTTGCGTGCTTTCCTATAAGACAGTGTCCGGTTATAACACCAATCATGGAGCTAATGTGCAATCTACTTAGAGATATCAAACACTTAGATCACAACAAAAAAAAAAAAAAAAAAAAAAGGTTTCAGGATCAACATTTGATTTTGGTTCCTGGACGAGTAAATTTCTGTATGAAAAGCTAAACAAATTTTTTTTTTTATTTATTGCATTTCATTTTTTTGCCCTCCTCGTACGAATATACATATCTACATGACCAATATCATTCGAACAATTTATTGAGCTGATAGACCAGTCAACGAACATGTTTTTTTTCCACCAAACTTAGTTGATCTTCATTGACTGGAGGTGGGTTCCCTTCTTGCCCTATTACTCATGATGCCCACTTATCAGCTGCTGGAAATGATGCTTGAAAACATCTTCTATTCGTTTAGCACTACATGCTTCGTTGACTTGGTTAACTTTACTGTTTCGAAGAGCCTACAATCGTTGAGTGTAGACCTTAGAGGCGGTGTACGCTCTCTTCTTTGTAAAAAATCACACTAAAATGCACTCATTATTATATCATTTTGATAGATAAAAAACCAGATATGTCCACTTTTTGACGAAATATGGTCCCACACCGTTGGTTTTACATGAAACACACAGCAACTTATTGTTAAACTTCAAATTATAAAAACGGAATTTTGTACTGAAGTTGTTTCGTTTTTGCACCACACGCAAGAGCTCCAAAAATTCAAAGATTGTTAGAGGTACCGGAGCTTTGAAGAACCTATTCTCAAACGGTGCTTCAGCTTGCAAGATGGTTTGTAGGTGTATGATGAAGAAATCGAAACCTCCATTTATGTTCACCAAAAAAGCGGAGCATAAACCAGACAACTCCAACAAGAAATTCCTTTTTCTATTTAATGAAAAACTTCCTTTAAAAAAATAACTTAGTGATTGTGTTTTTATTCTCTGGCGAAGAAAATATAATTAAGATCTTCGGTGTGAATGATAGCAAAACAAAAGAAGGAGTTGAGTAAAACTTATTCAAGAAATCAAAGTCCTTGCAGTCCATAACCGGGGATTTAGTGATTAAAAAGTGCATCGAAAACAAAAAAAATTTTAATGCAACTTTGAATGTTATCCGAAATTGGTTTTCACCTAGTCCCTAGGCAATGCTCTTCTGATCACAGATCAGGTAATCTGAAGCCTGATTCACAATGCGACGGGAAAACGAGACGAGAGCGTGACGTGATTCGCTGTCATCTTTTTCTAGTTATAAAATCGTTTCCCAATTCACAATGCGGCGAGATTCTTTACAACGAAAACTTTTTTGTTGAAAATAAAAAATAATAAAAATTATTCAAAAAAGCTTTAAAGACAACAGATTTGGAATTACTTGATCTTTTAATTTCAAGTTATCGTATTTTTTCTTTAAAAAAAATACTTCCATTATGTAAATAACTTGTCAAAAAATAAAATCGGAGGAGCATTAATCAGTGAGGTGTTAAAAACAACTTTGTCTAAAAGAATTGTTCAGTTTACATATCAGAGCGCTCACCGGAGCAGATGAATCCAAAGTTGTATGCATAGTATTTGACAGCAAAACTGGGAAAATTCTCTGAGCCCTCAGAAATATACATAAACTGGGCAAGCTTTTTTCGAAATTGTATTTATAAGCCGTTTTCCTTTGGAGGTGGAAAAGTACTTAGGAGTAGATGAAAACCCTAATCCAGTACTACCAACTGCACATCCTCTCATGTGCAAGTAGATACATTTTACATGGGAAAGCAGTTTGATGTGTTCCATTGAAAAAAGCTAGCAAAGTACTTGCAAGTACTTCGCCACCTCCAAAGGAAAACGCCTATAGTTTGTTTTTGATGCACTATTTAAACACAAAAGACTTTGATTTCTTGAATAATTTTCACTCAAGCTGTCAACACCTTTCTCTTTTTGCTATAACTCACATCACGCCCAAAATCTACTGTGGGCTTTTTTTCTAAATGTGAATAATCTCAAAACTCTAAACATCTTTAAAAAAATGTTTGTGGAAACCCGAAAAAATTAAATTACCACTTTAATGTTAATGAATAAACATGATTTTATTTCTGTAATTAAATAATTTATATTTATATATATATATAGTTATAAATAAATAATTATTTCTCATTCTTGTTCTTCATTATGATATAAATTACATTTTTCATGATAGTTAACTCACAAACTCACAAGCATGCTTTTTCAATTTTATTTTTTTCTTTTGTCTCATTCATAATTTCTTTGATAAATATTTATTATTTTCTTATTTAAATGAATACATATACATACATATTTTTAATAATGATTTTAATAAGAACTTTGTTCATAAATAAATTCTTAAAGTGTTGTTGTTTTTATTATTTATATATTTAGTACCTATATATATTTCAATATTAGTTTAAATAATCAATTAAGTACATTTATTCATAATTTTGGTACACATTGTTTTTGTTTGTTTTGTTTTTATGTTTCTTGAATTTAAATATCTACATACATTTAGCGATTTGTAGTGATTAATTATATTCATTTATTTATTTAAAAAAGAAAATTTAAAATATGAATTGTGCGAAAAAATGTTCTGTTTTTTTTTTATCCATAAGGGCACCGATTTTTGTGAGGCAAACATGTTCATTTTGTCATTAAACAATTTTTTTCTCAAAATATAAATAATAAAAGCGTATTTATGTATTATTTTGTATTGCTTTATGAGTCTGATAAATCATTTAATGTGATTTCGATTATTTTTTAAATTCTTATATTTAGGTATTATTATGCATGTAGGTAGACTGCTATTGTATTTAATCTTTAGGCATTTTTTGCTAAGCCTACAAAAAAAAGAGTACTTTCGCAAAAAATGATATCAATGAAGATTCATATAAAAGATTTAATTTGACCCTTTTTACTTATTCTTACATCGTTTCCGATTCGATTTTGGATTTGTAACATTCCTATCGAATCTGGAAAATTTGGAGTAGAAGGAGTGAAAAAGGAATAATTCCGAACGAACAAAAAAAAAACACGATGTTATAATGGCCCAATATGCATACATTTACATACATAACATACTAAGGGTATTCATTTAACGTAGTAAAACTATCGTAAATGTCGTAAACTTCGGAAAGTTTCAACGCTTTGTATGGGAAAATTGTAGGTTCTCTTCTCTCCGACATATGGATAGAATGCTTCCGATGGTTTTACTACGTTGTGCGAAGACCCTTATCATGTCATGCATAAAAGATGAAAACAAAAATCTTGTTGTATCAATTTTAAGATCAAAAACTATTTTTAATTTAAGAAAAATATTCTGTAAAAATAAATATAATGGCTTTTAAGGTCAGAAGACCATTGTGAGGTTTTGTCTAACACCTGAGCGAGAATGAATATATATGTGCAGGGCCGTAGCCAGGCAATTATTTGGGGGGGGGGGGACAGTTCTTTTGAATAAAAAAAGCTTGGTGGTGAAAAAAATTGTACTCAAAGAAAAAATATCGGTGCTATAAACGATTTTTTTTAATACTAAATCAAAATACAAATTCCAAACGCATTTTTGTTTTGGCAAAAAAATGTCAGTGACATTTTTTGCGTTAAAATAAATTCGTCGTTATAAGTTCTTGTTTGTAGTTCCCATGCGAAAATGTATGCAAATATTTTCTCATGTCAAAAATTACTGAGGTGAAATACAGAATTACTTTTTTGCATGATTGGTTTACATGCAAAAAGGAACCATTGCTGTCATAGAACTACAAAACAATTGGGCAATTGCTTTGCGTGAGTTTTAGTGTGGTGAATAAAAATATTTACACTTCCAAGCATAAACAAATATATTCACCTCACAGCATACAAATTGTTTTTGAATCCAAAATGTGTCGTTTTCCATTTTTAGGCCTATAATTTATTAATAAGGTGTTAATTATATTGACTCAATGGGTGGCTTAAGCATAGTTTACAGTTCCGATGCGAAAAAAAAATCAAAATTTTCAAAACGATTTTCTATCTATTCTGCGCACCAAGTTGAATAATATTCAAGGCGAAAAACGTTTGCTTTGGCCTAAACCACCCATTGAGTCATTAATTAACCCTTAATTGACAAGCTATAGGCCTAAAAATGGAAAATAATTGTTTTTGGATGCGAAAACCATTTGCATGCAAATAATGCCTTGAGGTGAATATATTTTTCTTTTTCGGAAGTATAAACCGACCATCAAAAAAAAAAATATTTTATTCACCACACTTTTTTTCGCATGCAAATCAATTGCCGGTCCATTGTTTTGCATGACATTCCATAACAGCATTGTTTTTTTTTTTTGCATGGAAACTGTAAACCAATCATGCAAACAATTAATTTTACATTTCACCTCAATTATTTTTGACATGCGAGAATATTTGCATAGATTTTTTTTTGCGCACGGGAACTGTAAACTAGGCTTTAGGCAAAACTAAACATTTTGCGCCTAAAATATTATACAAAATTAAGCACAGAATAGGTGTTTTTTTTTTTGAAAATTTGATTTTTCTTTTTTGTTAGTCTCAATTTGTCGATGAACTGACATTAACTCCAAACCTAAAAGTTATCTTCAACGGTAGAATCTCTAAGGTAAATTTTTAGACGTTTTACTGTCGAAAAAGTTCTTTCCGTTGTGCATGTTAAAACCAAAATTGTAAGAAGCTTGTGTATGTGAATCATGTTGTGTATGGCATTTTGTCTACCATATCATGCATTCAGCCTTTAAACTTAAAATTGTCACGATTCAAAAATAAGTAAGTAAGCCAATAAGAATCCCAATATTGTGTAGGTAGGTATAATAGGTACACATTTGATGCACTTAAAATAAATAAAATGCACGACTGGATCGCACGTTCTTGCTCTTATGTTCAAGTTGCGTGGGGTTTAAGAACTTTAAAAAATATTCAAGTCATTATAGAAAAAGTATAAAAAGCATTAAAATCGTTCTTTTAACTGTATAAACAGCCTGATAAACAACTTAGAGCTCAAAAAAATGCCATTTCATTACTTGAAAAAATATTAATATATGCAAAAAAAAAAATTAAAATCGTTGGAGTCGTTTTCTTAAAAATTAATTTTTTATTTATAAAATTTTTGTAACATTTTTCAAAAAAAAAATTTGTTATGCCAATTTTGAGTATATATTAATATACATTTAAAACTGAAATTTCAAAATAATTCATCAACCCGTTTTTGAAATATTGAATTTTCAAAAAAAAAATTTGAATCTTTTTTTAAAAGTCCAAAATTTATTTTTTCCAAAATTTTGGTATGCAGTATTATTTATATTCTAACAAAGCTTTTGTGCAAAAAATTTCATTGAAATCGGATGAGCGGTTAATGAGAAAATCAAAAATCAAAAAAACCGTTATATGGCAGGTACCGTTAATAAATGTGTTTGGTGATTTTTTTTTCTTACTAAAAGGTACATCATATCTACAATAATACACTGATTTTTTTTTATCAAAATCGTTGGAGCCGTTCTTGAGATAAATAAGCTTTTCCTTAACGGTTGTATGGCAAGTACCGTTATTTTTTTGATCTAAAAAAAAAAATTCAATTTCCCCTCTGGAGAGTTACAAAAAAACCTTAAGTTCAAAAATTGAAGAAAATCGCTTCAGTGGTTTAGGCTGTAGGTTGAGGTACGGACAGACAGACAGACAGACAGAATTTTGCCACCCACTTTTTTCGTGTTCTCTATCATCGTAATGTCATGTTTGATTGTTATCTCGAAATTTTTTTTTTTGCACGAATCCAAAACTTGCCCTATAGTACCTACATATATCGCAAGTAAAAATTGTTGATGCTACAGCTCCAGAAACCAGGGCCTAGTGACATACAACTATTTATATTACAACTCTCAACCACATATTTTACAACTTTTTGCCAAGTTTCAGAAAAACTTATAGAAAAACTAACGAAATTGTACCTATTGAAGCTTGTATTAAACTTCAAATTATGGTTTAAAACTTTTGTATTAAACTTCAAATTATGGTTAAAAACAAACTTTATACAATAGTTTAACAGTTTCGAAAATTTGCAACTTCGATGTTCAAATTTAATAGGAGCCTATAGAAGTAATAAGTTCAAGATATTGAAGAATTCAACTTTTAAGAAGAAAAATTGTTTGTTGGGATTTCGTGAAAAACAAAACAATTATTTTCTTTCAAGTTTTTGTAAGTCTCACGGAACTATCTTCAATATAATATGTCGCTATTTTTAAAAAATCCGTTCTTCCGTGGTGCTCTGTAAACGAATTTCAGTTCAGAAGGACTTACCGAAAAACTAACGAAATTGTAAAGACGCTTTTTAAAATACTAAAGTGTTCGCTTTTAAGCAGACACACATACAAATTCTAAACGATTGTTGCCTTGTTATTTTCACATTTTTTCCCGTTTGTCTGGTACCTATACTTGATTACAGAACGACCCTATACATAATATTGAACATGGGATTATAAGCTCAGAAAATTAAGCATTTTTTCAGTGACTTCTCAAGCACAAGAACAGCTGAGAATTTATTAGAGAACTCATAATAGCAATTTATATTTAAAAAGGGACATTCGTGTTAGACATTAGGTAGTAGTGGGAGGGGGGGTCACAAACTCAAAAAGGTATATAGTGAGAATGGGCTTGTGACCTGACTTCCGTGGAAAATCTCATGAAGAAATTACTTTGGCATAGTGCGGTGCAGAACTGAAGATACTTGTTGAAGAATATTCAAATGAGAACCGGACCCTGGTTTGATGATGGTAATCAATGAAACGTTGAGAATAAGCACGTTCAGATGGTTATTCTCAGTTATCCGGATAGCTTTGTGTTGTTGTAATCCCTTGTTAAAAAACAGCTGATGACCGCTGACACAACAAAACTCAAGTTATCTCAACATTTTTGGGATAACTAGATAGCATAGCGAATAAACATTGGAACGCGAGGAATGAGAAAGGGTCAAATGACATTTTTGAAGTTTATAAGCGTTTAAAGTTTAACGTTTATAAATCTTTTTCCAAAATCGAGAGAAGTTTAAAATAAAGCCATACAGAAAGAAAAAAATGTACAATTTTAGTATATCAACCAATTTTATTTAAATTCATTAGAAGTTGGTGTTTTACAAAAAATTCAGCACTAGACCCCTTTAAGCTAAGTATAAGCGAAAATGAGTTTAATTTATTTTTTTTATGAAAAAGGGATCAAGTGAAAGTTGTATTGCATAAAGTGAACAAGTGTGCACTTACCACCTCTATACAAAAACAAAATATTGCTTGGTATTTTATCTTTCGGCTTTTATTGCATAAAGGGGTTAAGTGTGCACTTAACACCTTCATGCAAAAACAGAATGTAATTGAAAATGCATTCTCAACTCGTAGAGGTGTTAAGTAATCTTAGCCCCTTCTTGTCTAAAAAAACTTGAAAAAAACGTGTAGTTAACCCCTTCACTTTGTTAGTAATAAATAACAACAAAAGAATTAGACCAAAATTTAAGTTTTCACTTAACACTATTATTGGTAAAAAAAAATTAAAAATGTCACTTGACCCCTTCTCACTCTAGACGCTTCGATTATTATTCGAGTAGTTTGACTCATTGAAGAAATACATATATTTTTGATGTTTGAACAACATCTATGAACATGCCCCAATGAGTTTTACCAAAGTCCAAAGACCGACCATATTTTGGCTTACCAAAATTTCTTACAAACTGAATTTTATTATTTTAACGATCGAAATAATTTCCAATGTAATTTTCGTTTCAAAAAAATGGAACTTAATAGTCGTTACAATTATTTGTTTTCCTTGAGAAAGACTAAGGAGAATTTTCAATGAAAGCTATAACTGGCACCCTAGAAGTTAAAGAGATTAACCAACCTCGGACTGGGTGGAAATTAAACGAGAACGAAGGCGTAAAGTTTCTTTTTGTTACTGAGAAGCACTTTAAGCAGGTAGGTAGGTATCCCTTATTATGAGTTTTGTCTATTTCCTTATAAAGAGTGTTCCAAAATTAACGCAAGATTTTAATTTGTGTAGTAGTGTTGGCAACCCTAAAAAAAGCTATTTGACCGATGACAGCTTTAGCTTAAAGTTAGTCAAAATGGAGTATTACAAGGGACTCCTAGGTACAAGGCTGCAACTTACTGTGTGTGTACTTAATTTGGGATTAAGTACAAAAAACAGTCTGGCAGGGTTGCCGCGGTCGAAAGGTTGCCATCTGATTTTTTCAAAATGCAAAAAAATGTTAAGTCAATTTTCCGTAGTTTTAGGGTCCATCTTTTTTCTTTGGAAAATGTAAAAATCTGGCGTATTATTTATCCATTTATCATAGATGTTCATCAAAACGAATAGATTGACAATCCGTCATTGCTTGACGTTTTTAATTCTGGTAAGGTTTTGTTGACCGTTTATAATCCCAACGGATTCAATTCGACCGTAAGTCAAAACAGACACCATATGCCTAAAACCTGTACCTACGTTCTGTAACTCTCGCATCGATAAAATCAGTCGAGAAACGTTGAAAAATGGAACAAAACTCATGCATTTTGTTTCAGTTTTCATCGTTTCTCGACCAGTTTTTTCGATGCGAGAGTTACAGAACGTAGGCACTGGCTTTGAAAAAGTTTGTTAATTTTGACAGAAATTCAAAACTTTGGAAAAATTAAAAAAAAAAATTATCTTATAACACCTTCTTTGAAAAGTTAGGCTCGTCTGGCAAGCATTTCCGCACGCCAAACTCGTCTAACACTATTTTTGTATATACTAAAAGACGTAAGCTAACCTTTTTCCAATGTCCGGCTTCGTAAAAGTGTGTTGAATTTGGCAACTATTTTAAACTTTGAAAAAAAGGGAACCCTCCCTCTGAATCTTTGGATTCTTTATTCTGTTATAGGGCATTTTTATTTACCCCAAACTGTAAAATCGTTTTTTTTAGGGGTGCCAATACTTTACTTCACAAATAGCGGCACATTCAAATCTTACTATAATTTTTTGAACAACCTTTCATCCATTTATGCAAGGTACTGATTTTTGTGTTTAATTGTTTGCTTTATAAATATTTATTTTTGTATTATTTAAATACAAATATACATACATACCTACCAACTAACAGAAAGGTATACATAATTTTTATTTGTTTTAGCAATTTCTCTGGTAGAACACTTTTGAATATATTTCGTTCTTTTTTTTCTTTATGAAATATGCTTATTCTGCATTATATTGTTTCTTTAATTCATGTAATATCTATGTAGTTTCTATTTTATATTTTTTATATTATGTATTACGGATATTTTTTGAAATGCACTAAATATATCTTTTGGGATTAAATTGAAATAAGGGAATTTGTATACATTTTTTTTAAGTTTCTAGACAATAAAAATAGCTATTGATCTATCTTTTTCGTATTTGTTACTATTGTACAAATTGGAAGTCCCTCATAGTATTACAGAGTCCACATTATCATTTTTAAATGTGAAAAATTATCAATAAATTTTGATTTAAAAAATAAATATAAAGATCTATTTTTAATAATGATAATTTAAAATATTACCCTTTACACAAAGTTCAAAGGAATGTCGATTTCGATCTGATGTTTGGAGTAATCCTTTTCTACTCCTTTTTCACTCCTACTACAAATTTTCTATATTCCATAGGAATGGAACAGAACGCATAGTTAAACGAAAACGATATAATCACCTTTTGCGTTCCATCACCATACCGTTTATACACCTACAAGCTCGTAGGTTTTCCAAAGCTAGGTACATACACACAAAATAATATTATAGAATTTAGAAAACTACATGGTCTGCAAACGACAGCCAAGGTTTAAGTGAAACGAATTAAATAATAAGGGCGTAGATGTCTGAGTCTAACATCTTTTAAATGCAACCAGTATTTCACGCTAATTTATAAGGTAGTTAGAAGACATGTAAGGACAGAAAAGAGTTTTTTAGGCACAGAGGATTGAATAAGATGGTTTTGATTTTATTTAAGTGGAGCTCGAGTCCACACTTCTATGTGAGCCAGCACTTAAAAACAGGATTCACTATTTCGCTTTTATCCTCAATCGACACATTTGTAAAAATGAGAACTACTGCTCGGTCTTATCAATTTTTCTGGAATTTGTTTTTTTTGTGTCATAAAAATCACAAGTCCAATTAATTGTAGGCACATAACTACAATTAGTAATAGGCTCAAATGTTAAACATTATTAATTTCAAATACAAAAATTAATAATACTGTTGTCTTCTTCCAATAACCATATCTATGCCCGTTATTTTGAAAGTGACACACTTAACTTCACTTAAATAAATTAACGGCAATAATAAATTGGGCAATACTAGAAGTTGCCATTAAAATTTTGTTCAGCGCACCAAGATCTATGTCTAGTATATTCATATGAATAATTGTTTGTAATATTTCACACCTAAAAGTGTCCTGTGAACTCTTCATCTAGGTTTTATAAATTATCTATTATATTATATTTTATATAAGCACTTTTATATGGTTTATCTTTCTTTAAGTCACTAACGCTGTTATACATTGCTTTCATTTTTTCTATTTAACAAACATAAATACAAATTTGTTGTTGTTTTATTTTTAAGTTATGAGTTTTAAATCAAACCAAAACAAAATCAAATTAATTTTGTATGTATATAAAATATTTGTAAAAAAAAATAAAAAGTGTTCATTGATTTTATACTTGGAATAAAATTAAATAAATTGGGTGGCGTAACAGCTAGTGGAGAACCAGGGCCTAGTCACTTACAACTCTCAACCATTCCTGTCTGCGTGTTGTTGGCAGGAATGGAGGGGACCAACAGTTTTTTGCCGAGTCCTAACGGCTAGATGAGAAGCACTTATTCATGACATCATCATGGAGGACTTGTCAGTTCCTCGCAAGAGGCAGTACCTCGGATAAAACATTTCTCTTTTTAGGTGGCAGCGGCTCGGAATCAAACCCACACTTTCGGCGTGAGAGTCCAACGCACCAACCATTATGCGCCGAGGTACTACTTTTAAACTCAATACTTAAACAACCCTATTGAATTATTCGTTCCGATTTACAAATCGGAAAGATTTTCCGATTTAATGAACCGCATTTCACGAAAATGCGATACAATACGTTAAGTAAAGAATTCTTGACATCTGTAGCATTGAGTCACTTATATTCGCTTAATTTTAACGTTTGATGCTAATCAACTGACTGAATTGGTGAATTCGCCGGCTTTTTGTTCGTTTCGCAAACGGTATTTAACAAAATTCTACAGAGAATACACTTTAATGTGAACAAACGGAGAATCTAATCTAGCAGCAAAGCAAATTTGGTCAAAATAGTAATTCTTTTATAGCATTCAACAGACAACTAACAAATTAGCTACATCATGTATGTATGTATTCAATGACTACTCTGTTAAATTTAACTGAAAAGTATTTATACAAAAATAAACAAATACATTAAAAAAACAATATTGCTTTTGATATTGCACTAAATAAATTTATAAAACAATAAAAACCAAAACTGAAACACATACGAACATACATTGTAAACGAAGTTAAAATATAATATATTTAAGCAAAAAAATGTTAACATTAACTTACAAATTAAAACAGATTGTTATGCTGAATTTTCGCAAATGGTTAGAGATTATAAAATAAAGAGAGATAATTTATATTTTATTTGTTTGTTGTTTATAATTATAATAATATGCTTAAACAGGTCTTAATGGAAACTTACATTCGAAATGATATGTTAAACAAAAAAGTCTTCTAATGATTACATCAACAATTTACACAGAAAAAAAGTCAAATTCAGTTTTAAAAAAATCACACACAGAGCACAATTTGTTCTGTGGACCAAAAATAAAGAAGGCTCACTCATAGAAATCTATAAATTTTCTGTCTAGGACAAAAAAAAAACCACAATGATAAGATAATCTCAATGAATATGCATCGAATATTGGTAAAGCTTGTGAATAATAATAATTATTATAATAATTAAAAACTGGTCAACAATGATGATTATTATTATATAGTTCCAGTGAACTCTCGACTCCTTCGCACTCACATACCACAGTCGCTGGCTACTGACTGTTTTTGCAGATCGAATCGTGCATAGAAGAGCAAGTAGGGCGTGATGGTGATTTTTCGAGCTGGAGACAGCAGTTCTTCAAATTCACGCTGTGTCATTGCCTTAATCTTATCATCGTCACACATATACCAAATCGGTTCGGCATTGCTGGAGGAATTTGATTTAGAGCGTCCAGTGCTTCCATGGCCCAGCATGTAACTGTAGCTGCTATTGTTGTGGGATCCATTCATCTGGGGTTGATTGCTGCTTTCATCGACTAGATCAGACCAACCACCGTTTGTGGTCGGTCCATTACTGTAGCTGTTCGAGGAGGAGGAGTAGCTTGAACTGCGGCTGCTATTGGTACGTAATCGTGATGCACAGCAGTCAACGCTGTGGCAAGTGGTGTTCATGCTTAGCTTCTCTATGCCATTGGTTATAGACTTACTCGTTTGGCCATTGAGATTTTTCATATTGCTCTTAGACATGTCGCCACTGCTTGAGGCCTTGCTGCGTCCAAACTTGATTTTCTTAATAAGACCGGTGCTCGTCGATAAGGAAGACGATGAGGAAGGTGGTGGCCGTGTAGGCGCAGCTGCCGAATTCGAACTATTTGGGGAACCATTACAAGTCTGATGACGACGTTTGTCCTTCGGACAATTAATATAATCACTTGCCCAGTCTATGGAGCATGTATACGCGATGTAATGCCCAACGGACATTGTGGCGCCAACATGAGTAATCACACTGTACAACTTGTAGGCGTGGAGTTTGTTGTTCGAGTCCTTCTGTTCACATTTAGCACAAAAGCACTGCATCGTGAATGGTGTTGGTATAAAGCTGTTGATCTTCTCCATTCCACCGGAGAAACGACTTAGTTGAATGACCAGTAATCGGGGCAGGACCTCGTATGAAATTGAACGAATAGCTTCCGTATAACCAGTGCATTGTTCACAGCGGTATTTGTTCTTGTCACGGAAATACTCGCGGGTAATGCAAGAATTCTAAAATTCAAAATACAATTACATTGCTTACAAAACATAAAATTGTACAACTTTAGAAATTGAAACCACTCACCTGAATAAAAGAGTTGGAAGTGTCAGTATAGCCCGATATCGGCACAGGTACAGCAATATCGATCATAGTCTCCTTCTGCTCGGTTACTGTTTCACAGCTTAAGCACTTCGTTGTCGACACAGTCATTCCTTCAAAATCTTCTGTAAAAAAATCCAATCCTAATTTTTTTATCTTCTCAGCTAGTCGCTCCTTATCCTTAATTGGCATCAGTTCATCATCTCCAGGCGGAGAAGAATTCTTCAAATCATTTCCTTCACTTCCAGAAGTCGTAAACACACCACCACTTATAGTCACTGCATTTGATTGATGTTGTTGAGAATTTTGTTGCTGCTGCTGCTGTGCATTATCTTTGAGAGGTGACTGTAGTCGTTGGTTTTTGAAATTTTTGGCATCATCTTTTCGTTTGGGTTTCCGGGTGAAAAATGATGTCTTCATGATGTTGGTTGTTGTATTTTTGCTTGTTGATGTACTACTATTGCTGCCGTTATTGTTGTTATTGTTCACACTGCTTGTATGGTTAATGTGGTTTTGTTCCGGAGACGAGTCCGGTATATGTTCTGGAAGACTAACGCAACTACAAAGATATATTAATTCAAAAATTAGGGCCTTTTTATGAAGGAAAGAAATTTATATTAAAAAAAGAAGAAGCATGCGATCAGGACATGCCGCGACATTGAATAGAAATTATAAGTCCAAAAAAATAAAATATAAGAGTTGAATGGAAGTCTTATGGATGAAACTTTCAGGCTTATTATGAGTTTCACATGGAAAATATTTCGCCCGAAAAATGTTTGTTCCTCCTAAATTTTAAAAGTTAAGTCTAGTTTATACTTCAAAGCGAAGTGAAAACAAATTTGAAATGAAACATCAATAATTAATGAAACAAAAGGTTTTCAAAAAAAATAGTTTTCGTCATAATATTTGGTTACAAAAAGCCCATCGAGTTGCATTTGTTTCGAGACAAATTCGTTCCTCCTTGTCGCCAAAATAACTGCATTTAGTTTTTGACAGTTTTTCACGTCTAGGAAAAAAAGTATTTTTTTTCTATGAAAACTACACTTCACATGGATGTATAAACCAGGCTTTATTATGAGTTTCGCCTCAACTTCTCTTGGCCTTAAATAAACAAAAACTTGCCCAAAGGGCACCATTACCCTCGGTTTTTCTTTCTTGTGTCGGCAAAAAATAATTGACAATTTAAGCTCTTAGTTACGAAACATTTCGCCTTGAATGAGTACCCACAAAAAAGGGGACTCTTCGTTTTTCTGATGAAACTCAAAATAGGCCGAAAAGTGAGATTTCATTTTTTCCGCTTGGAATGTTGTTCATGTGAGACTCATAATAAGGCTGCGTATTAAGTGAAATAGTAGGAGTAGGGGAAATATATGCAACTGCCTTAATGAGCGAACTTGTGATTAATATTATTAGAAAAATAGTGCGGCTTTCGTGAAGTTTAATACGCAGGTCGTTCATTTCATAAAGATGGTGAAACGTGAGATCGGTTGGATATTGAATGATATGAACGGGTACATATGGCTTCGCAGTTGAGGCTGTGAGTGCAAAAGTGGTGTAATCCACTTTTTTTTATCATTTTTTCATCTTTAATGGATCTTTAATACTATTTTATTTGTGATTGAAAGAGGATAAGTCACATATTTTGAAAGCTTAAGATATTGTGGAATTTGAAATTTTGGCTTTGATAACTTTGGATGCAGAAATGTAAAAATACGAGACAAAAATATCAAATATACCAAAAAATGGGATACACCACTTTTGCAATCACGGCCTCAGTTAACAGTTGTGTCACTTGAAATGTTCCAACAATTATTGGCTTCTATTGACCCCAAAAGTGCGAAACTTTTTTATTTAATATCAGAAGCAGTAAACCCAAGTGAAATCTATCAGTGTATTTAATCTTAGAAAGATGAAGTGAAAAGACAGAACCGCGAATATTCCACTCCTCAAATAAAAAAGGAAATATTTTTCCGGACACGCGGGTCAGCATAAAGCTGAAATTATATTTTTATATTTATTCCCCCGCTGTCAAGAAGATCAATATATACGTGTTGACGAGTTTAAGTTTTTTTTGAAGTTCCTTATAGGAAACAAAACAAGAGGCGGAAAGTGTGATCTAAACGTGTGAATGTGAGTTCTGGACTTATTTTATGTTATTTATGACAAATTCTTATTATTAACCATAATAATATCTTACCCATTAACTATCACATCTGGACAATCGGATATTGATTTTATCAACGACTGACACGTCTCTCGTATACTATCTAAAACGCACATTAAAAACTCATGGGCATCCTGCTGCTGGTTGCCTTCGAATATTGCACTGACCTCTTGGATTGCGTGCAGAAATGTATCAGCATGGAATGGTTCAGTCGTTTCAGAGATCTCATTATGATGCAGACTCTTGTACAGATCATGGAGTTTCTCAGTGGCCACTTGCTGGCTAGATTTTTGAGTTTCACATTGTCCGTAGTTCTCTAGCGAAGCTAAATCTTTGCTGCTCCAACTGCGAGCATTTTCCATATGCATTCCACTTATATTTCTGCCCAGCGAAGAGCTCTTTGCCCGATGTTTGCCAATATTCTGCTGTATATTGGCCAGATCAACAACCAAATGGTGGAGATTGTGTAAGAATAAAGGAGCAAATCGTAGCGTATAAACCACTGAGTTCAAATAACAAGTATTTCCAATATTACATAGCGAAGCCATGGAAGGGGCATGAAGAATTGCATTGCTGCTGCCGCCATTCGCACCCGTGGACAGTGTCGCGGAAGACGAATAGTAGTTGTTTGCGTTAGTCAGGATATTATTGTCGTCATTGTGTCCAGCCGAGGAGTTTCTTGACGATAGATAGCCATTGGTGATCGGTCTATCGTCCGATGATGGATATTGTCTATCATACATAGACATGGTGCGAAGTTTTTTGGGCTTAACGGCTTCGCTTGTCGAATAAAGTGCAGTATCTGCTTGTCTCTTTATGCCACCACTATAACCACTACTCCCAGCTAGAGGGTTAAATGAAAGCGAAAGCTTTGATGCTGTTCTTGTTATTTTCGATTCAACCGTATTTCTTATTGAGGATTCTTCAGAATGGCCATTCGTATATGCACCAGGCACTAGACAATTCTCTTTGATAGTATCACTCACACCATATGTTTTTTTGTGTCTGAAAAACGATGGAATTTTATTCAAAGACCGTAAAGCATGCCGTTCTCCGGTTGATTTCGAAGACGATAATGATGATGCAGTTTCTGTGACAATACTTATTTCATCAACTAATGCCGGTTGTGCAGTATCTTCAGGGCTTTCTTGGAAGCTCTTTTTTTGATTAGAATTGCTTAGAGTTAGAATGTTTTTACATTTAAATGTTTTATTTAATTTTGAGGCTTGGGCCGTATGTTTGAGAGAAAGCAAAGCTTTCCGTTGTTTAAAGTCGCTAGAGATCAATTGACTGTTACGTTTTGGCTCTGTTTGTTGGGCTTTTACTTCATTTGACGAACTTGTGATGAGTTGCTCTGTGGGAAGGTGTTCCTCCTCATCCTTTGGTTTTGGTACAGTTATTGACATTTTTTGGGAACCTGTAATGAGAAAGTATGTGTACATTACATAGATGCAATAGAAATAAAATACACGACTGGATAGAACGTACTTGGTCTAATGTTCAAGTTGCTTAGAACTTAAGAATTTCTAAAATATGGAAGTAATTTTTAAAAAAACAATACAAAAATATAAAAAGTATTTATATCGTTCTTTAAACGATATCGTATAAACATAATAGTAATACATATAGCTTCTCAAAAACAAGTATGCCAGTTTTTGTGCAGTCTTGCATTAGTCTAGGCGGATTGTTTTGAAATAAAACTTCTTTGGGGGGGTTTGTAGAGAAAGGAGAATGGGCAAATTTGTATGAAACATGAGCGTGAGCGGCCAAAAATGGTTTCGTTATTTTTGAATGTGGGTTAGTCCTACAATCACCGTGCAGAAGTTTTTTCACTGTGGTGTACTTCAAAAACGAAAAAAATGCATTTACATTTTAACACTTTGATTAAGTTTTTCTAAGTTTATGGCCTTTGACAAATGCAAAAATAGAAAAGAAAAGTGGAGACACACACTAGACAGTCCCAAGAATATTTCGTTCATAAAAATGCACTTATAACATCATTAATAAGCACATTTACCATAACCTGCTTCTTTAAAGTCTTCAAACATGAGGTTTAAATCCTGATCAAAATATGTAATATGTTTAAAAAAAATAAAAAAAAATTTGTAATCCGTACTAGGTCTGTTGTAAACCGTAAGGTGCCAGTTATAGCTATCATTGAAACACATCAATGAAAATTTTGATGATTGATTTTGAGAGGTTTAGAAATTAAAATAATTTATTATTTTGATGGGCAAATAAAGGTTAAGACTAAATTAATATTTCTAGCCAAAAAAATTATTCAAATAAGCCCAACTTTCCACATAAAAAGACTTTTCTTATTTCAATGATTGAACTACCTTATCAATGATCATTGAAAAATTAAAAGTCAATTTTTGTGAAAAGTTGGGCCTATTTGATTTTTTTTGACTAGAAATATTAATTAGGTCTTGAGCCTTATTTGTCCATCAAAAAAATATATAATTTTGTTTTCTAAGCCTCCCAAAATCAATCATTAAAATTTTCAATGATGAGTTTCAATGATAGCTATAACTGGCACCTAACGCGACCTTGGGATGTTTTGAGACCCACCTAAACACACTACTACAGTGTCAGGACACGTAAGTTGGGATAAAGCTTTACAAACACTAATAATATAATCACCATGCAATATTGCTCTTAGCCATGCAATTGCATTATATAAACATTTAAATATCTTCGTTTCTAAATTAAATGTAATTTAGAGCCCATAGTGAAAGTTGTACCTGAGCAGCATACCTTTCATTTGACACTTTTATGGCCGCTTATGGCCGCTAACTCCCAAAAATGCCCATTCTCCTTTCACGATCATTTTTAATTTTTTATATTTGGATGGGTCTAGGTTAGCCTAAATAAAGAAATAAAAATTATCTATACTTATCTTTTCATATTTGTATATTAATCCCCTATAGTCACTGTAGCGGTGAATTTAACTTTTTTTTCTATATTTGGAGAGGATTTAGGCCCATCCATTTTATTTACATTTTAACGACAACCCTAGTGTATAGTATAGACTATCTTTTTTAACGTTTTTTGTTCTGCGTGCGTTATCTATGTAACTTTCTGTGCTATTATTCTAAAATCTTTCTCATTATTTTGTATATTATTCATTATTTCAAAATCTAAATTAATAGGTATTTTTGTGTATACATTTATTTAGTTTGTCCTCATAAAAACCACAAGCAATAGAATTATTTCACCGTTGTACAGGCCTTTGAGAATGCCTTCCCTTTATTGTTGACGACATACTTGTTCATAGTTTTTTTTTTCCATGCAAACCAATTTCCGTGGTATCTCATCCTATCTTTCAGTACGCTTACTCAGTGCCACGTTCTTTATGTTAGAATTCTCCTTCGTAGGGACAGCACTGCCTTATTTCGCTACCTAGATACTGTTTTAGTGAATTTAGAATTCTCTCTAGGTTGAAGGCCGAATCAAATCCCTCAGAAGCAATAAAATAAAATGCTAAAGCTAAATTTCAATTATCTATCTTCAAACTAAGTTCTATTCAAGTTTAATTAATAAATAAATTGAAAAGAAATTCTATTGTTTTACTTTGACTCACTACGCTGCGCCGGCTTAGATGCTTGTTGGCTGGGATTATTTACTACAACTGCAATGGAAAAATTCAACTTCGACAGATTCCATTGTACTAAAACTATCGTACAAATACAAGTACCTACCTATAATCAAAATCAATAATAATGAATGCTGAATAGAGAACAAAAACATGGTGTATGTGTGTTCACGAGCGAACTTAAATTTTTATTTTTTTAGTTTTATATCCCAACGAAGTAAAGTTTCATATTAAAAATGGCTTTTTCCACAAGCGTAAAAGAATAAATGCAATTTTTTTTGCGGTAAGAACAAATTTGGTTCTAAACAAAAGTCACCGTATTGTTTTTATAAATCTTTAGACGAGCGATCCATTGATGTTTCACTTCGCATTTATGTATGAACTAGGTTAGGTTAAAAGAGGTTATAATACGGCATCACCTCACTTAAATCTCAATTGATCCATTCTGCTTCCCAGGATGTAGGCGGGGTTGGAGGAAAGAAATTAATGGACATTTTGGCATGGGTGTAGCGTGTGGGTTGCCGTAATACCCTATGTTCTAATGTTTATAATGGTTAACCCCTTGGAGTGTCACATGCACCGAAGGTCTGGTGTTAGATTCCCAGCCTCAACTACCTAAGAAAGAAACTTTTTTCACGGATATTGCCTCTTGCGAGGAAGAACGGGAACAGGTTCTAAGTTATAAAATAAGCCATGAAAAATAGAAAGTAGCAATGAGCGACCTGCAAATATGAATCTAAAGGACATAAATTTAAACCAGACTTTTATTCCACTAAGCTATTGTAGATACAGTTTTTAAAATCATCCTATGCAGTGGTTTCGATGTAATTAAAAGACAGATTGGAGATACATCCATAAATCAATATAAAAAGAAATTCACCCTTATTACGATAGTCGTTTTTCTAAAACGCCAGTAAAACGACACGGCTCTAGAAGCGACATTTGGCGTTTCAGTTAAACGGCTAAGTTAAAATGGTGAGAATAGTGATGAGCGGAGAGAACACTCAACTTTTAGTTTCATTCAAACGCCAATCGTCGTTTCTGGAGCCTTGTCGTTTTTCCGGCGTTTTAGTAAAACGACTATCGTAATAAGGGTGATTATGTTTTTATTTTTTTATAGGTATCCTAACAATTGTTCGAAAAAACTGCAGTTCGTACGACAAAAAGGTTGGGAGCCACTGGTCTATTTTTTTCTTTAAGTTGGGCTTTTTTCATCCCTTAAAATTGGGGCCTGTTTCTATGTTTTATATTTTTAATCTTTTTAATATATTGACTTAAAGGCCTGGTCAAACAGAGCGCGGTCCGGCGATCTTTGTAAAAGTTTACAAAGAAAATTTGACCGTCGCGTTCTTTCTCTCCCAGTAAAGTATTGACCGTCCCGTCGGATCGCGCTCTGTTTGACCAAGCCTTAAGATTACAAAATGACAAATCTGCCCGTTTACTTACCAAAACTGAGAATTTCTAACAATTTTAGTACTTTGTTTATATGAACTCTGACAGAACTTTGGACTAAAATTAGTAGAAATGGAAAGTTTTAGGAAGTAAACGAATAGGTACAGGTATTAACATACCAACCTAAATTTTCACTGTTCGAAAATTTCGAGATTCAAGAAAATGATCGAAATACAGAATATGGAATTGAACTTTGAATGGAATTGTAGATCGATTTCAATCTGATCGAAAGGCGGAAGATGCGTGTTAATGTTGGAACGGGACACAAAGAAGTGAAATAAATACACTTACTGAAATGAAATGTGCAGTCATAAATTTTTAACTTCATAGTTTGAATAAATAGATATGTAGGTATCTACACACCTACTTATTTTTTTAATGGCAAATGTCAATATCACAAGAAAAAAAGGCTGAATTTTATACTTCCCCATGATGTAAGTACCTATTTAAGTAAGACCCCACAGTGGGAAATTACACATTTACTACTCCAACCCCTTACATCCCCATTGCATTATAATGCAACAGTAGCTCAGGGTAGGTACCTTTTCACATAAAAGATTCCACACTCCACAGCCACTTGATGTAGAGCAGAGAAATTCAAAAATAAAATACTCAAAGAGATTATGGGTAGGTAGGTGCACTATCTGCATCTATAACTATTCCACTATTCACTAACAAACACTGAGTCGATTGCAATAAAAAATTAAAAGATAGTTTTCTGCACAAAATATGCAACATAAGCACACATCGAATCGAATGAAGGAAAACAAATTAATCTCTGGACAAATCCCACAGCCGAACAGCAACACAAACACAAAGCTTTGAAAAACAAAAAGTCAAATACTCGTAGGTCGTAGGTAGGCAGGCAGGTATATGAAAAATAAAATCAAAAAGAAGAAGACACACTAAAGACCTTGTGTGATCAATTGAATTATCCAAATCAAAATCAAAGCAAAGCTTGGTGCTTAATTTGCCTGTTTTATCATACAACGAATGATAAATATTACGGTATCTATAAATGTATATTAAAGAGTCCAAGAAGGAAAGGGGAGGCATGAGGTAGAAGGCAAAATCAACACGAAGCAGGTTGAGGGAGGCCCAGACGACTACGACGACGATTGCAATCACCAGACAAGACGTTCATTATAAATGTCGCACAAACAGGAGATGAAAGAGGAAAACTTAAGCTAAATACGAAAAAACAGTTAAACTTTCTTTTATTGATGGTTCTAATTCAATTTTAAAGCAAAAAACTCACATTATCTGTTCCAAATTCATTATTAATTCCTGAAATGGTCATACAAATTGATGTGGAAGGAAAAATCAAAATGAAGAATTTTTTCACTTCATTTCTCTTCTTCTCCCCGATGTCTGATTGATTTGGTTTTTCTTTTAGACACAAATTAACACTAGGGTATACATTCAATTAATTAGGTAGTCAAGATTGAGGTTGATTTAGATTTTTAATACCGATGAAAATATTTCAATTATTAAGAATGAAATTTATTTTTTTACGGCCGGTTTGGAAAAAATTATACATTACGGTCTACCATTTTTTCCTTTACGAGATTTTTTTTAAGCGCAGATGACAAATGACAGCAGAATTAAGGCATGAGCGTGTGTGTGTGTGTTTTGTTACATGAGCTCAGTTTTTGTAAGCGGAACCGGTAGGAGGTGTTGCTCAATTTTGCGAACTACACTGCCGGCGAAATGAGACATAAACGGTTTAAGGATAAGTACGCAGTTCCTTATGTGGAGCCTACATGTCAATAGGTGTTTTTTTCCTTGTCCGAATGGGCTTGGATGAAAAAAAACGACGTCCGAGCTAGCCAATAGGTGTATTTTTTTGCAAGCCCGGAGGAATCGGACGAAAAAAACGACATCAGGGCTTAGCGACCCCGTTACAGAAAAAAATGGAATACAAACTATCGATAACATGTATGAAATTCGTGTCAGTAAGGCCCAATTCACATAGAACTGGCTTGAGGTTTTGGTGTGGTTCTGGCGTGCAGCATACATTTTCCACGTTGTGGAATTCACATGTTCTCTTATGAGATAATACACACACAGATGACGAGGCGAGGGTATGGTGTCACATGCCATCGCCACACCATATTGAAAACTCCAGTGGCCTACGTAAACGTCACGCCACAATGAAATCTCAAAGTCAAATGTCAAATTGTCAGGCATTGAAAAAAATTAAATGTGATTATGAGTACAATAAAATTTATAAAAATTGAATTCTGCAATAAAATGCAAATACATGAAGATTTATGTAGTTACGGGAGGACAAAATTACTGCAACAAAAGCGTGCAACACCAAACATAGCAAAAAATAGCCCAACAATTCAAGGCAATTGTTTTTTTTTTTTTAATTTTCATTTATTTTCTGTATAGAAGCCATTTTCTTGTGAAGTGTTTCTCTGTGTTTGTGTGTGTATCTATTGCTTTTCTGTCAAATAACCATTCCTTGTCACTTCTGTGTGAACAAAGCTCACCACAACCACACCACGCCCGTAGCAGGCCAGAAACACACCAGCACCATAAGCCACTTCTGTGTGAATCGCGCCTAACACAGTTTTTATCTGGGCTAACCCTGAGGCCACACGAGCCAGTACTGGCTAGCCAGTCGCAATACACACACATTTTTTAACTAACACATACAAACCTGAGCAACTGGCTTGCCTTTTTCGTAGCCAGTTGGTAAGCCAGTAGAGCAGCCAGTAGTATGACAGGTCTCGTAAATTTCATCCCCCCACATCTTTGTCCTAACATTTTTGACAAATTACATTTGTCATCGAGGTTTATTTGTTATAGTCTTCATTTTGTATTTAGTTTTTAATTTGTTTTATGAATTCGGTAATTTTATTGGTATGGGTATTCATGACTTATGTACTTTAGAAGGCTTGAATGTTTTCTATGAACAAGGAATTTTCGTTTATGTGGTAAGAAAAGAGAAACTTGCTTTGAGCTTTAAGAAATTCTCTTTAATTACAAATTCATTCAAACAGTGCCTCATTGCTCACTTGCAACTTTAATTGGTTAATGCATTCGAATGAGGGTAGAAAAAAGCTTGTCTCTAACGAGAAATTGGATACACATTAAAAAAGTAAACAGAAGATAAAAGTAAGTGTCGCTCAGGTTCTGTTCATGTCCTATTTTTTATTGACCTATATTTGTATATTAATATATACATTACTACCTAGGTCCCAGTCCCAGCGTTAGTAATTGGTAGTTGTAAACAAATCAAACAAAAATATGAATTGTACATTTATTCCCATTGCTATCATCAGATACAAATTGCGAGAGGAGATAAAGCAAAACTAAACAAGCTATATATTAGTGAATTTGTCTTGACGACCAGCATTCTCAAAACTCCTATGAATTCCTATGAAATAATAGGGGTATTCATGCAACTTCGTAAAACACTAGAAAAGTTTACGATTTGGTTAAGTTTATCTTTTGGTTAATGAACTGTCAAATTTTGTATAAAATAAATATAAAATCGTGTTGGATTCCTTAAAAATACCCTTCCTTCTTCACAGAGAAACAGTTTTATTCCGCAAAAAAAATGGATTAGCAAAAAACACGAGCTTTTTTTTCCTATGTTGGCTCAGTCAGTGAAGGGCTTCTTCATAACATACATTTATATATAGAAAGTCTTTGTAAAGTGAAGAAAATCATCTCATTTTGTGGGTGAAAAATCTGATTCTTCTTCGGCTATTTTGGTCACTTTGGTATATGCAATGAAACAAGTTATTCCATTTACTTTCCCGACGTTTCGACAGGGGTTGCTGTCTTCCTCAGGGGATATTAATATAGTTAATGAGATGGATTTATATAAATTAATTAATAAATTAATTACAAAAAAAAAAAGAAGAGTTAAAACAAAAATTAAGCACTTCTTCTCACGAAGTTCAGTCTTGTATTACTTTTTTTTTTGTAATTAATTTATTAATTAATTTATATAAATCCATCTCATTAACTGTATTAATATCCCCTGAGGAAGACAGCAACCCCTGTCGAAACGTCGGGAAAGTAAATGGAATAACTTGTTTCATTGCATATACCAAAGTGACCAAAATAGCCGAAGAAGAATCAGATTTTTCACCCACAAAATATTTCAACTTGGTCAAATTAAAATAATTGAATATAATTGAAAATCATCTCACATAGTAAAAGAAATGATACGCAATCATATAAGCCCAAAATGATGGTCTTGTTTCTTCAAGAGTATCAACTTATTCTTCCACACCTTCACCTTATGATTTACCAGTTGATAACGCAACCAAACATCAACTATGGTAGAGGTTATTAAAATAAAAATATAGTTACTGCTGTACTCGGTGTCGACAATACATGAACTTATTACATTGTTTTAATTTTGGTAATATATATTTTTAATGTGCTTTTCGTATCACCCATTTCTCACATTTCTCAGAACAAATAAAAAGAAAGTAAGCACAAAAAAAAAAAACAGAGTTTTCAAATCAAATTTTCACCTATTCTGTGCATAATAGCCCTGTTTCTTAGTGCATTTTTATCTTCGCTTAAAAAAAAATATCAAGTACAATACGGAGTTATACCAAATTATTGTTGTATTTAACATGCTTCTTTTTTTTAAGCGAAGATAAAAATGCACTAAAAAACAGGGCTAATATTGCATATTAGCTGCGTTTTTTTGTATGTCCATATGGAGTTTGGCGAAAAAAACGACATCGGGACATTTCAACATTTGCCTTGGTCTGCCATTTTGTTCAGAACTATATTACCAACAAACATTTGACTTTTCTATACAAATTATCGATAACACAACGACAATGGTAGTCTGGCAATACCGTTTTATCGGGACAAAAGTTAACTCCAGTTAATTATCTGGACTTAGCTAACTCTATATGGACATAGTTGTTGTTGTATTTAACATGTAAATTGTTTTGCTTTGTTGTCGTTTTTTTCACACAATTTTATCTGCACATGCAAAAAAACACAGCTATTATTCCAGGCAAGAAATGTTATTGCATCCAAATTTCATTTTTAGGCTTATGGGTTATCAATTAATGGAAAATTAATGACTCAATGGATAGCTTATCAAATATTCGCCTACCTACAAACAGAATAGATGGAAATTTGTTTTGAAAGCTTTAACCTAAAAATTAAACAAATACAAATTCAATAATAAGGTATTAAACTTTTGCTTGTTATTCAATGTAAAAAATAAAAATAAATGCATATAATAGTGTAATAACTTTCCATATTTGAACTATAACGACTCCGAAATGCAAACAAACGGACACAATAAAACTTACGGTCGCAGTGCAAACATACCCTTATTAGCTATAATTATAGCAACTCTCAAACGAAGGAAGCGCCATCTGCCGGATTATAGCAGATTTACCAGCTGTCAAATAAAAGCTTTTGGAAGGGAAATTATTGGGAAATTTCCCCTACGGAAAGCTCTGGAAGCAGAGACCAGAACGTTCTCCTTATTTGTGAGAGTTTGGAAAACAAGTATAAAAGGCACAGGTTTGAACGGCAGCGACACAGTTTGTTTTTAATCGTGAATGAATAAAGTTGGTTGTAATAAAAGTGAAAAGTAAAGTTTGTGAATTAATTCAGTGGTGAATAATAAATCGTTTTGTTTGTAGTAAGAAAAGTAAAGTGTTTTATTTTGCGAAATAAATAAGTGGACATTTTGAATAAAGTAAATAAGTTTTATTAACGAACCTGAGAAAATATTACATTGGTGTTAGAAGTGGAATAAAACTTATTTTATTTGTGCACTCAGTAAATTTATTGTGTGGAAAGTGAAAAAAAAAAAGACAATGGGCCTTACTAATAATCAAACACTAATGTCGACTATTAGCTAACTTAGAGGTTAAAATAAAATGTGGAGCTTAAACAGAATGCTACCAATAAACAATTGTACCCTTTTGCTAACAAAACCTTCAGACTTTCTTTGAATCTACTACAATTTGCATCAAATTCCATCAAACAAACCCGCACACTACAATAACACAAGTGAAAACATAAAAGAAGAACTACACAAACACAGATGCATTGACACAGGGTCGGCGTGCAGTTACACGGCTGAATTCTGGGGCGCAAGATTAAAAAAAAAAAAGAAAAAAATCATTGAGGTGCTTGTCATTTTTGCCGAGCTATAGGAAAGTGTATAGAGATTTTAAAAAAGTAAAAAAAGCTAATCAAACTAAATAAAAAAGTGAAACAAAAGGAAATACAGTGAATACCTGCAATACTTATTTAAAAAATATATGTGTATAAGACAACATGCGGAATTAAATAATGTAAGAACACCTATAATACGAAGTGAAAAAAATTTTTCATTTCACAGTAAGTTTTGTCTGATTCTACATAAAGTTATGTAAAGGGGAGTTCTTTAGGTAAATATATTATCTTAGAATACTTTTAAAATTCTTCTTCTTCCCGAAAATACAAAACTGAGATGATTGTTAGGGCCAACAAAAAGACCTTTAAGAATATATCATTCAAAACGTTGAAAATAACTCTGCTATTCAGACCCTTAATGGATTTGAGCGCCTTGCTATCACCAACAAAAATGAGGCCGTCCCTGCTGCACGAGAATTTATCATTTGACAGATGAATCTCAAACTAAATCACTTGATTGAAGTATATTTTTATTTATAGCAAATAAGATTTATTAAAGCAAAATATCATGAAATATCAGTTGAAAAGTATTCTACGATAGTTTATTAACCTAAAAAACATCACTTCACGTAACTTTATGTGGAAATATCGGACAAAACTCACTTTTGAAATGAAATATTTATACACTCTTTATTATAGGCGTCTTTTTAGGATTTAATGCAGCACCGCGTATTTTTTTATAATTTATTTAAAAACGTATTGAAAGTTTTCATTACACTAATTATATTACACTTCTTTATTTAGTTTAATTAAGTTTTTATCACTTGCTAAACGATTCGAAATCTGAAAAAAACATTCCTTTAGCTCGGCAAAATGACAGATGAATTTAATTTTTTTTATTGTTCAAGGAGTGAAGATAAGTATTGCCGTATTCTTTTTTAACAGCAACTTTTTCAGTACTATAGTATGTAATTCGTTCAAAGGGTTTGGACGATTTTAATTTTATTTTAAGTACATAGTTTTCTGACATATGTATGTACATACCAACATGAAATTGCTACGGAAACAAATTATTTTCTGTTGGGATTTTTACAGTGATATTTCTGTTCCCGTCAACTTAGAAGATAATTTTTTTAGGGATCAGAGTACTGTTGTTTCTAGTGTTTTTTTCAGAAAATGTATCCTTTTTAATTTCAATAACCGACTGACTTTCTGAATTCATACAAACTTTATCAAATGACGCTATTTTATGCGAAACGATTTTTCATACATTAATTTGTCTGACAAGTAATCCTAAAAATGACTACGTATGTTAACGTGTATAGGTGTGCTCTCTGACAAAAATACTCCCAAAACATAAGTGTAATGAGCAAAGTCACTGGAAGACTTTTGGAAAACAGAAGGAGTTAAAAAGGACTACAAGGAGTGACCAAAGAAAAACGACATGATTGACAATCATTTTGAAGTTTGTCTCGTTATGTTTTTGACAAGACGTTTGTGGAAATATAAATATGCTTTAAAAATATTCAAATGGATTTGATTAACTTATATAATGTTAAATAAATAAAAAACTATGAAACAAATTCTGAAAACTCAAAACAAATCCTTTTCCGTTCAACCCAAAAAATTACTTTTTAGATATACGTAATTTGGTATGCAAATATATAAAACGGAATCAAAAAATTATGCTCATATTCAACGTAAATGCAGACGTACTAAATATTTATGAAAAAAAATAAATAATCTGTTCCTGTTGCAATACATAAATAACTATATACTCGTAAACAATAAATAAAGTAATTCTAGATAAAGTTCTTATTTTTCACTGTAAAACAATGATCTGAATATTGAAACCAACTCATGAAAATACCTATTGAAATCTACCTGATAACTTGCGAATAGATTTAAGTACTAAATACAAATTAAAATACCATAAAACAGCACTAGGGCAACACATTTTATTTAGTGTTCGACTTTAAACATGGATTTCCATGTATTAAATTTTGACTTATTGCTAACGACTAAACTGGAGATTAAATTTGTTATTGGTATGCGGATTTTCTAAAATCGGGAGATTTTCTTTTAAGCTTAACACTAAATTTGATTATTAGTAAGGCCCAATGGGTAAATCTTTGAATAATTTAAATTTAGTGGAACTAAAGGCAGAACTGAATAAACGAGATCTTCCTACTGCTGGAACAAAGAATGATCTTATAATTCGTCTGCAAGAAGATTTAAGAAGATGTGGAAAAAACCCGGACACGTTTATATTCGACATTGAAATGGAAGAACAGCAAAAGCAAGTAAGTACATCGGGCATGACCAATATGCTGTCTCAGCTGCTTGCAAAATTTGATAGTCAGGAAAAGAATCTTCTCGAACGTTTCGAACAACAAAGCCAAGAACAACGGAGTGAACAAAAGAATCTTCTCGAACGTTTCGAACAACAAAGCCAAGAACAACGGAGTGAACAAAAGAATCTTCTCGAACGTTTCGAACAACAAAGTCAAGAGCAGAAGAATCTTCTAGAACAACAAAGCCAAGAACAACGGAGTGAACAAAAGAATCTTCTCGAACGATTCGAGCAACAAAGCCAAGAACAAAAGTGTCTGCTGGAAAAACAGACAAACATGCTCGAATGTAAGTTAGATGCCTTTGACAGTAGAATTGTTGCCCTTGACGAGCGTGTCGATAAGCAATTTTCTTCTATCGATAAACAATTGTTAACTCTCGATCAACAATTGTCTGATGTCGATAAGCAATTGTCGACAGTAGAAGCAAAGTTCGAAGATAAAATCGAATCCATTACAAGGGAATTAGATAAAGTAAAGAAAATGAAGGTTCGAGAAAGTTCTGGCGACTGTCCGAAGAAAAAAGAGATGCATCCACCAACCTTCGATGGGCAAACTTCTTGGTCAATCTACAAGAAGCAGTTTGAGGCAGCCGCAGCAACAAATGGCTGGGATGAGGAAGACAAATGCATAGCTCTAACGCTTGCCCTCAGAGGACCAGCTGCTGAGCTGTTACAAAGCATACCAGCAGATAAAAATGGCAACTTCAGTGCTCTCGTTCAGGCCATTGACAAACGTTTTGGAGATGGCCATATGCAAGAAGTCTCCGCGTCCAGCTCAATTCCAGAGTCCAGAAAAGGGGAGAAACTCTGCAACAACTCCAAGCAGACATCAAACGGTTGGCGCACCTGGCATATCCAGCTGCAGGAGATGAAATCATCAACCAATTCGCAACAGAAGCCTTTGTTCGTGCTGTATCTGACATCAACCTTCAGCGAGCAATTCGAACTGCTGGCAAACGCACGCTTCCTGAAGCACTAGCATTCGCCCTCACTACGGAAGCAGCAGAGCAGGCTTCTCAAGGAGTCCATCGGGTAAGAGAAATAGAAATTGAGGAGTGCTCTTGCCAGAGAACAGCATTCCAAAGGAACCAACGCGATGGACCTGCTCGATGCTGGAATTGCAATAAAACCGGACATCTCCAACGCCAGTGCAGATTGCCACCTAGAAGATCTGCTTGTCAACATTGTGGAAGCAGAAATTTTAACAACAACTCACCCCGTTTCTCAACCGGGAAACGAGTAAGAACCAACTTCGAGGGGCAGAAGCTGGTTTCTGGTATCGATGGCCCCAGAACCACCATCCAGGTCTCACAGAGACGAAACGAAACAACAAAAGTCTGACTGTGGCGGCAACACTTAACGGCAAGAAGCAAGTGGCTACGATCGACACCGGTGCTACTGCCTCCATTGTTCGAAAGGACTTGGTGAAGATGACATGGCTGCATAACACCAACACTTACCGTCTGAAAACAGCAACAGGAGAGGCAGCCAGAGTGTACGGGGAGGTTCGTCTTACAATCCGTTTGGCAGAACTGGAGTTTTCACATCTATTTCTGGTAGCAAATATATGTGACGAGTGCATCGTTGGAATCGACTTTATGAAAGAGCACGGAGTAATTCTCGATATCGGAAAGCAAGTTCTCAAATACCGAAATGTGGAGATTCCTATGGTTTATGGCAATGAAAATTCATCAACTCTGAGGACTGTCATAAAGGAAGATATTTGCCTGCCACCTTCTTCAGAAGTGTTCGTTTAGACAAAAATAAAGGGAGATTTGGGTAGCCATCGATACCTAATGGTGGAACCAGACTCTGAACAGTCTTCTAAAAGCATCATCCTAGGGAAGACCCTTGTGGTGCCAAAGAACAACATGGTGCCCGTACGGATACTCAACATCAAACCGTACGAAGTCAAGCTTAGAAAAGGAGAAGTTGTTGGAAAATGTGAATCCGTATCCGCAATAACTAAAATTACAGAAGTTTATACACAAGAATATGTGGACCCCAGGAAAGTGAACACTATGAAGTCAAACATTCTCAAGTCTTCAAAATTAAGTGAATATCAGCTAAGTGTTCCTGGAAGCCTCCTTCATGAGTATGCTGATATACTCTCTTCACCCAATGGGCAGTATGGTCGAACACAACTGGTGCAGCATCGAATCGACACAGGAGACGCAAGACCTATTCGACAACCAGCAAGACGTCTCCCATTAGCCAAACAAGCCGAAGTTGAAGAGATGATATCGACCATGAAGAAAGATGGACTAATCGAAAACTCTAAAAGTCCATGGGCATCCCCAGTTGTTCTTGTCAAAAAGAAGGACGGAAGTACTCGATTTTGTGTGGACTATCGGAGGCTGAACGATGTGACAAAGAAAGACAGCTACCCTCTGCCAAGAATCAGCGATACTCTGGATGCGATGGAAGGAGCTGAATGGTTTTCAACATTGGACTTGAAGAGTGGCTACTGGCAGGTAGAAATCCATCCAGAAGATCGAGAAAAGACGGCTTTCTCCACAGGAAATGGTCTGTGGCAATTTAAAGTGATGCCTTTCGGACTATGCAACGCTCCGGCAACATTTGAGCGTTTGATGGAGTGCGTTTTACAAGGACTTACTTGGAAATCTTGCCTAGTCTATTTGGACGATGTCATTGTTTATGGTAAGACATTTGATGAGCATTGTGGAAACCTTAAGGCCGTGTTCCAGAGGCTTCGAGAAGCAAACTTGAAATTGAATCCAGACAAGTGCGAGTTTTTCAAGTCTGAGGTAAAATACTTGGGACATATCATCTCTTCCCAAGGAGTGAAGACTGATCCTGAAAAAGTTGACACCGTAAAGAATTGGCCGACACCACAGGATAAACATCAACTCCGGAGCTTTCTTGGTCTAGCCACGTACTATCGACGATTTGTGAAGGATTTTGCTGGGATCGCGAAAAGTTTGCACCAGCTAACAGAGAAAAGCAAACCGTTCAAATGGTCAAGCGAGTGCGAGAAAAGCTTCCAGGAACTTAAGCAGCGCCTATGCAATACACCAGTTTTGGCCTATCCGACACCAGGGAAACCTTTCATCATCGACGCTGACGCAAGTAACGTAGGAATTGGTGCCGTACTATCACAAGTCCACGAAGGAGAAGAGAAGGTCGTTGCCTATTACAGCAAGGTGCTCTCAAAGCCAGAAAGAAATTACTGTGTGACCAGAAGAGAACTTCTAGCTTTAGTATCGGCAACAAAACACTTCCATAAGTACATCTATGGACAGAAGTTCCTTCTTCGAACAGATCATGGCGCACTTAATTGGCTGTTGAACTTCAAAAATCCAGAAGGTCAAGTGGCAAGATGGATTGAGAGATTGCAGACATACGACTACAAGATCCAACATCGAAGAGGAAGGTTGCACTCAAATGCAGATGCTTTATCTCGGAGACTATGCAAACCGGACTGCAAGCACTGCACACGTCAGGAAGAGAAGGAGGTTGCTTCCATCCAGCGATTAAGAGCCGATCCATTTACGGTTGGAGTAATGAAGAACTGAGGACTGCCAAACAAGAAGACTCGGATATTGAACCCATTCTTGCGTGGAAGGAACACCAAGAGAAACCAGAATGGGGTGACATCTCCGATAGAAGTCCAACTCTTAAAGCGTATTGGGCACAATGGGACTCGCTTCATGTACAAGAAGGAGTACTAAGACGTAAATGGGAATCCACAGACGGCAAATCATATGTGATGCAGCTAGTCATACCACGTTCCAAAGTTAATGACGTTCTGCAAGAGCTGCATGATGGAGCTTCCGGAGGACATTTGGGTGTCAATAAGACACTGGAAAAGGTAAGACAGCGATTCTACTGGCTACACGCAAGAGAAGACGTCGAAAAATGGTGCCGAAAATGTGATACTTGTGCTGCAAGCAAGGGACCAGGCAGAAAAGTCCAGAGTAGAATGCAGCAGTATAATGTGGGCACGCCCTTTGAGAGGATTGCAATAGACGTTGCAGGCCCTTTTCCAGAAACCGAAAACGGAAACCGATACATCCTGGTAGTAATGGACTACTTCAGCAAGTGGACTGAGGCATTTGCCATCCCAAACCAGGAAACCAAAACAGTCGCGGATCAGATTGTTTTCAACTGGGTAAGCAGGTTTGGTGTACCTATGGAACTCCATTCAGATCAAGGGAGGAACTTCGAGTCCAAAATTTTTCAGGAAGTTTGTACACTCCTTGGCATTAAAAAGACGAGGACAACACCACTTCACCCACAATCTGATGGGATGGTTGAACGATTCAACCGGACCCTTAAAGAACACCTTTCCAAAGTTGTAAGCGACAACCAACGAGACTGGGATCGGCATATTCCGTTATTCTTGATGGCCTATCGAAGTGCGGTACATAGCTCAACAGGACATACACCATCAGAAATCCTGCTCGGGAGCACAATACGACTACCAAGTGAAATCAAATTTGGATGTTCTACAAGTGAGCCACAAGGAATAGACGACTACGTGGACAACCTCAAAGAAAAGCTAGTTGACATTCACGAAAGGACGAGGGCAAATATAAAGCTATCGAGTGATCGGATGAAAACAAGATATGACGTAAAAGCCACAACGACAGGATTCCAAGTGGGAGACCTTGTGTGGTTTTATAATCCCCACCGTCGGAAGGGACTCTCACCGAAGCTTCAACAAAATTGGGAAGGCCCTTATACTGTTGTAACACGAATAAACGATGTCGTCTACCGCATTCAGAGAGGATTAAGAGGCAAGCTAAAAGTAGTTCACAGCGACCGTTTACATCATTATAATGGTGATGGAAGTGGTGGATTTGCTCGGGACGATCAATCCTAAGAGGGGGGCAGTGTAATAACTTTCCATATTTGAACTATAACGACTCCGAAATGCAAACAAACGGACACAATAAAACTTACGGTCGCAGTGCAAACATACCCTTATTAGCTATAATTATAGCAACTCTCAAACGAAGGAAGCGCCATCTGCCGGATTATAGCAGATTTACCAGCTGTCAAATAAAAGCTTTTGGAAGGGAAATTATTGGGAAATTTCCCCTACGGAAAGCTCTGGAAGCAGAGACCAGAACGTTCTCCTTATTTGTGAGAGTTTGGAAAACAAGTATAAAAGGCACAGGTTTGAACGGCAGCGACACAGTTTGTTTTTAATCGTGAATGAATAAAGTTGGTTGTAATAAAAGTGAAAAGTAAAGTTTGTGAATTAATTCAGTGGTGAATAATAAATCGTTTTGTTTGTAGTAAGAAAAGTAGTGTTTTATTTTGCGAAATAAATAAGTGGACATTTTGAATAAAGTAAATAAGTTTTATTAACGAACCTGAGAAAATATTACAATAGTAAAATCTTTTCCAAAAAATAAATCAGAGTTAAACGATAGGCAAAGATTTTAATAACAGAAATAGTTTAAATACAAACATAATTTTGGTAGACTTTTGTTTTTATTTATTAACAGTTAAGGCTTTTACTAGCAAATGAGGTTGTTTTTCGCTTGTGCACCCAATTTATTATCTTTTATCAAAAATCAATTAAGGAATCTTTTATCTTTTTGGAAGTACTTGCAAGCAAGTTGGCTACATACACTGCCTGTAAAATTCGTAATTTGCACTCCACTTGCCTCCCACTTGCTTTCCACTTGCATTCCACTTGCTTGTCTCCCAACTTGCTTCTCAACTTGCTTCACTACTGGCTTCAAAACTTGCATGCCAGTTGATAAGCAAGTTGCTTGGGTTTGTTTGTGTTAGTAAACAAATTTGTATGTATTGCAACTTGCTTGCAAGTACTTGCTCGTGTGGCCTCGGCCCCCGAGGTCATTTTTTTCGTCCGATTCCCCCGGGCTTGCAAAAAAAACACACCTAAAGAAAATCAACAGCAGATTCGCGACAAAATTGGCGCGAATATAAAATGGGAAAGATTGTATGGAGAGCGAATGGTAAGGTTTCACAAATATCAAATTTGTTGAACAAAATGTCGGTGGTGCAGATAATGTTAAGCTATGTTCCCACCAAAACGAAATCCGAGATTTCAGCTAAAAAATTTCGAGATTTCAAACGGGTGCGGAGCAGAATTTCATGGAGATTTCGTTGAAATCCAGAGTTTTTATTGAGATTTCGTTAAAATTTCTATAAAATTTTTTTCCCAGCAGTTCATAATATGAAAAGTTTTCAACCGAAATCTCGGATTTCGTTTTGGTGGGAACATATAGTATTACCGACAATCGTTCAATTTTCTATCTCGAATTCTCTAATAGCTAATATATTTATGAACAGACCCATTTTCAGCTTTCACCATACAAAGGTGAAAAGCTTTTTGATACAAATTATGATCTTTCACTCCAACACCAAGCAAACAAAAAGAGAGAGCATGAGAGTATTGTATTTGACAATTGGGTGGAGAGAAATACAAACACACAAGAACACAATGGTAGTTGTTTGTGTTGATATGAAGGGAAATATTGGTTTTGGCAGTGTGAACGCCATGCCAATTTGAAATCTCGAAAGGTTTCTGCTGAAATCTCGGATTTCACTTTGGTGGGAACATAGTAGCTGCGTTTTTTTGAATGTCCATATAAAGTTTGGCGAAAAAAATGACATCGGGACATTTCAACATTTGTTTACCTTTTGCATTGGTCTGCCATTTTGTTTTGAATTATCTTACCAACAAACATCTGACATTTCTATATAAATTATCGATTACGCAACGACAATCGTAGTTTGGCATTACCGTTTTTATCGGGACAAAAGTTAACTCCAGATAATTATCTGAACTTTTGGCTAACTCTATATGGACATAGGTGTTGTTGTATTTAACATGTAAGTTGTTTTTCTTTATTGTCGTTTTTTTCACACAATTTTATTTGGACATGCAAAAAAACACAACTAGTATAATGCTATGTTCCCACCAAAATGAAATCCGAGATTTCGGTTGAAAACTTTTGATATTTCAAGTTGATGGAACAAGATTTCATGGAAATTTCAACGAAATTTCAATGAAAACTCTAGATTTCATCAAAATCTTAATGAAATCCCGCTTCACCAAGTCGAGAACTCCAAATTTTTCAGCTGAAATCTCAGATTTCGTTTTGGTGGGAACATAGTATAAGATTGTTCAAAACAAAATGGCAGACCAATATAAATGTTGAAATGTTTCGATAGGTGCGTTTTATTGGTATTTATAGCTAGCGCAGCAATGCAAGCACCAATAAAACGCTATACTCACTTTTATATTCACTTTTTATTTTTTCTGAAGGTTGGCAGACATGCCACTTAATGTCAAAACTATGCACCATTAAAATTTCGAACAAATCTTTACATAAAAGCAAATGCTACCAACCTTCAAGTAATGAATATTTGTTTATAACTTAGTTCAGCGCCGCCTTAGTTTCAACTTTACGAAACTTTATCTCAACTTTTATATTCACTTTTATACTGCCTTATTTATCGACACTTTTGGGGCTGTTGTTGTTAACCGAGGGAAATTTTACTGTGCTAGTTATAGTTTTTTCCAATAAAACACGCCTGATGTCGTTTTTTTTCGCCAAACTCCATATGGAAATGCAAAATAACGCAGCTAGACGTAATTAGCTATTTTTACATACTTGAACCTTGAATAAAGCTGTATCAAGACCTTCGTTTTCCATTTGGTGAATGTTGATCAACAAGCAACGAACAAAGTTCATCAAAAATTCAAAAGGATTTCTATCTTCTTTGTTCGTGTTGGATGCATTTCGCCGCCTGAGTACTTAAATTCCCCATAGACCACTTTTTACGGGAAACTGAGTTAATGATGCAGTTATACTAATTCGAATTTTCTCTATCGTTTGCTGCTATCCACTTTGCTCTATCTCTTTTATTAAGGAAGTTACAGAAACCCAGTTTGCTCCATAGACCACTAATTTGTGGGTCCTCTTAGTCATAGACATACTATATATGGACTGCTAGTCGAGTTTCATTTCCATACAAAACCTATATTAAAAGGAGTTCACGTCCTCTTAGCGACAGAACTGCTTATCGGAGCAAAATGGCAAAAATAGTAACTAATACCAATGACATCTCTTGCAACTTGGCCTAAACAAGCTTTTTTTTTGCATAGAAACTACGGCCATCTATTACTATTACTTTTAAAAACAGAGCCATCTCTGTTCATTCTAATGTAAATTTTGACATCTCTGACGTTTATGAACTATTTTTTATCTTCGTACTATTGCTTAGTGCTTGGTTTTCTTAAAATGCAATGAAAAGATCGCATTAATTATTATTATTCTAGCTGCAATAATTTCTGGACTTTGCAGTGCTTGCATAAAATTGAGAACAAAATTTTAACATCCATGTGAAACTTTCTGGTGGAACAGTTAATTCACCGAACACGAGGTACGAAAGGAAAACACCGAATTTGCAAGCAATTCATAGGATTTCAAAAATGTTCTGAGACTTTTGGAGATAATTTCAAGACCCGGTTTAAGGCTGAAAATGAAAACCAATCCGTGAAAGTATGAACAATTTTACCATGTGCAAGAACATCAATCAAGATCTGATTAAAACCGTACGTAGTTCTTATCTCTTAATAAATTTATTGAATCTATTTTTTGGGTTTTTAGTTTGAAAAGGCTTTTTTCCCATCTCAAATTTTACAGTCGACTGGCAACAGATTCCCCCGTAGTGATTTACATAAGTCGGTTGTGGAATACTGGACATTTTGGTCCTGGCGTCATCTGTTCGTAGTCTGCGTAGATCAACTTTTGCTTTGATTTTTAATGAAGAAGCACCTTCGCGAGGTCAGATCCCAGCATACTTTACTATAACTACACAAATCAAGTTAAAGCTGGAGCTGGATGGCTCTTTAGGTTTTAACTGATATGACCATGAAATGTTATTTCAGAATTGCATCATCGCAAAGGACATATTGATACAATTAACTCAACCATAATTATCGAACAGACAACAAACTAGATGCGATATATAAGAGAAGCCATTTAGTTCATAGTGTCTAGGGAAGCCACATGATATACCTACTAATACAGTTGCTGGAGGTATTCTATACATCATCGGCAAACATGGAACCTTCTGAGTAATTACTACTTATTTCTTATTTAATTGTATGAACTCTTTTATCAAGTCTTATATTTATAGAGTTATGTACAAATACTTGGACTGATTAAGGAAATCTTGCCAATGTTTATTCGAGGAAACATTGAAATCAAGAACGTAGACTTATCAGGTTCGGATATTAACAAAAAGAAAATGGGTAAAATTGATAAGGGCGTGGATATATGTGCATACCTAATACCAGCAATCATTATTGCATCGTAGAGAATCAATGTTGTACTGAATCCATAACGTGTCAGAGGTAAGAATCTATAAATACAAATTTTTGTATTCAAAAACTTGATTACTTGATTTTAAAAATAGTTTAGAGTCTAGTTTCCTTATTGTGTAACATGCTGGCTCCACTAGACATGAGTGATGCCCAACATCCAAACCACAATCCAATCAGCAGTCTTATTTGTATGGATATGTCACTGCTCAGACATGGATTTTTGAGGCTCCATTGGTTTTTTTCAAGATATGTTCACAGTCAAAGCATGGCTCATGTCCACTGGAGCCAGCATGTAATGTGTGTGTACCTATAATGGTTTGCCCTAGAACTCGATTTAAGCGTGAAACAGATTAAACCAGCACCAGCAACAGCACCAGCAACAGCGGCGGCCATTGTTTTAGAACCAATGTGTTTAAATCGTTCAGCACAGATTAGAACAGCACCAGCAACGTCAACAGCGTCGTTAGACCAAAGTCCTAAATTTGCTGTTGCTGGTGCATTGCTGACAACTTTTCCGCAACAATATTCAGGGGAACCACACTGCAAAAAATAAAATTCCTTGGACAAGGAACTTGTTGTTTCTGTTTTTACTTTCGTTTCTATTTGAAATGTCATGCACATGAAAATACGGTGCTGGTGGCAATGTGTTTGAAAAATATTTGCTGGCCAGCGTGCTGTTCTCTGTTGACGGTGCTGGTGCTGGTGCTGGGTTAATCTGTTTCGCGCATTACAGTGGAAAATTGCTGAACTTGGAGACTACTTATTAATAGTGCCTATTAGAACGAAGCTATTTTTAGTTGAAGCTTGTCCAGTTGGATATACTGGGCACTAACATGTCTGTCTATGTCCTTTGGGATGAACGACACTCAAGGTAATGGTGCAAATGCAAATAAGTACTAATATATGTAATTGAAAACGATTGGGTTGTTAAAGAAGTTTAATAAAAGTAAGTCAAAGAGATCTTTTCTGCTGGTTTTAGTTTTACTAGTATGTAATAAAATTTACAGAGTAAGCAGATTTTTACTGGAAATCGGGTGAAATTTTCTTTTGAGACAACTTTTCTCTACGTTCAGGATCCGCATAGTAACTACTTTGGATTCAAGTATCTTGTGGGTTATAATACAGTTTTTACTATTTTTTATCGAACAAATTAATGCAAACAACTCTTGCATGATACAATGGGAACATAAACTGGCTTATTTAGGAGGAATATGTGGTGCTAAATTAACAAAAAAGGATTTGAGTTTACGTGGTATTGTTGCTTTTATATTTACCCCTGGAACAGAATGAATGTAACTGCAGCTTGTAGCAAGAGTTGAAATTTGTTTAACTTCTGCTAACCATACATTCCTTGCTACATTTACAGCTTCTCATTGTGGCACTGTATACTATTTTTGTATCTTTCTACTTTGGCAGTGCTACACGCCACAACTACAGCTACACCATTCTGTTTGGCCAGTTATTCATCTTCATTTAGTGAAGGCTCTTTAATTACTTAGTAATAATTTGATGCCTGCTCAGATCTGCGAATTCATTGCCAACGAAATTATCCTTTGAATATTAAAAACATGATCTCTGTGATTCAGGGCAAAATTTTGAGAAAAGATAAGGAAAATTTAATCAAAAAATCCACCAAAAAATATTTTGAAGTGAACAGCCGTAATAAAGTAAGCCGTAATTGAATGAATGTACTTTTCGGTGCTATACAAACTACCTTATACTTTTTGGGCATTTAAAGGGAATTTTTATATGCGAATGGAAACCCTACAATTTGATTACATACTGTGAAATATGCATCAATAAACGTCGAAGACTCGAGTGGCTTTGTCGGGACTTGAGGACTAAAGTGTGACAGTCTCACACTAACTTTTTCACTTAAAAGAAAGAATGAAAACCTGAAATTAGTTTTGTGTTATTTTTTCGAGCTCTCGCTTGATTAGCAGTTATACTATTTTTAAATGCAATCTGAGTATTTTGCTCAGGGTGCGAGTTCTCGAGGGTTAATGAAAGAACAACTTGACTGTGGGTAATGATAATGAACAGCATCAACTTGATTGTGCTTCCGCCAAATTAAAAAGGCAGGAATTATAGCTATTTCGGAGTGCCAGATTTAAACTCATATTTCCAACTTCAAATGGATTAAAACCATAAACACATATTCCATTGCAGGTTTCAAGCAAGTAGCTTAATAGTAGCAAGTTTATTTTCCTAAGTTATCACCAAAATTACTATAACTTAAGCGCATAGTAAAATAACATCTTTTATTAAATTTGAACAAAAAAAAAATTATTAAAAAGCATTTATCTCAAAATTACTAAAATGGAGATATGTACGCCCTTTTTCCTTATGACGGCGGAATGTACCAAGTTAAGATCCACACTTTTGACCAGGGGGTGTCACGTTTTTCAAAATTCAGTAAAGTGTTGAGCTCAAATGTGAATTTATTTTTGCTTGCAATACATATGTTCTTTATGTACCTATATGGCAAGTTTTGCATTCGTAAAAAAATTGAACTCGAGATTTTGATCAGAATAACGACGATTGGAAAGGCGAAAAAAGTGGGTCTCAATTCTGTCTGTATGTCTGTCTGTTCAGCTACAGCGCAAACAGCTGGATCGATTTTCTTAATACTGGGTACATAGTGTTTTTAAGTGGTTCTCTCCAGTGGAGGCTGTTATCAAGGTCAATATAACGAAACTGTGATGAGATTGAACTTGGAATTTAATAAAAAATAACAATATCCAAAATGCAGTGTTTTTTTGATAAAAATTACCAAAGTAAGTATCGGTTTCCAGCATTTGACTTAAAAATAATAAAAACATAAAATATTTAAAGACAATTTACTACTTCATGACTTAAAATTTAAAAAATCAGTAAAAAAATGTTCTTTATTTTGTATTAGTTTTGATTTTACAATTAAGGTTTTGTGGGGAAATAAACCCCCTTATATGATTTTTTTCTTAAAACATGTTTTAGGATTATTTGACAAAGTATTGGCCAAATAACTTGGAGACATCCTGTGTATTATTAACTTTGAAGAAATTATAATTCCCTTTTCTGTTAATTCCTTTTTTTTAAATCTTCTTTCAGCCAAAGATTCAGAAACGCTCTTAACACCAATTTCGAATTAACTCATCAAAGAGAGTTAACTCGAGTTAGTCCAACAAATATAGTACCCTTTTTTCTTTTCATAATTTCTTTTTCCTTAACCAATAATCTGATGAGAATTGTTATAAGTCTTCATATGTCTTATCCTTCGCCCAGTAATAATTAAACAAGTTATTCACTAATTCATTTCGCTTTTGGGTTTCGTCATCTCGTTTTTTCTCCTTTCCCTTGCAACGTCAACTTGAAACTTGATCTGAAGAACCGGATCTAAAAACTTACACCCATAACTACTTCTGATATAAGCCAACGGATATATTTTAAAAACGAAATACCGGAAATAACTCTTTTTGCTTTTCCATTTCAATGTCTGCTTTTTATCTTGCATTGATATGAATGATTAAATTCAAAGATGATAAAAACTAGATAATTTGGTTCAAAAAGTTTAACACTATATTATTTTGTTTAATCATTTTATTTTATTGGAATAGTTGACCATTTTTAAATATAACATATAAACTACATGTATTTATTGAATGTTTATAAGAGCAATAATAAATTTATATATAATTTCTATCTTTATAAGTTTATATAGTTAATTTTACGGTATGAAAAGTAATAATTTTGTATAAAAGATGTGGTTGCTCATTGACTTTTTTAGCTAGTCTGCATTTATTTTTTTTTTTCGTTAAAGCTTAAAATCTCTTAATAAGTGTGTTATATATTGAAAACATTTGCTAACTTTTTAGTATAACCAAATTATAGTTTATGAATGATTACTTATAATAATTTGTTGTAGTTTCTTATGTTACTTTTTTTCTTAGTGTGCTTTGCATTGAAAACAGACAACTAGAACAAAAAATCAAATAATATACAATTATAATTACATACATATAAACAAATTAGCATTACGATACAAGATCATCCCAGTAGGAAATTTCGTCCTCAAGGAAAAATTTCGGTGAATAGCACAATGAATTCATGAAATACTTTTTACGAGGAACATGTATGTGATGATTTCATTAGAAAAAGGTGTTGCCTTTTTCACCAGTTCATTATTTTCATGACATCACCCTTTCTTTTACTTGGTGCAAAAATTCAACTGAATTCAATGCTTCCCATGCAGTATACAATTTCATTGCAAGAAATCATCTTCGAGAAATACGAGGTTTTCAACGATGAATAGTAATGGACAGAGTCCTGAGCTTGTGATTTTTCGCTTTCATTTTGTAAGATAAAGTTCACAGTGACTTCCCGTAAGAAAATCGATGAAAGATGAACTGAACATTACTCAAATTGCGTTTGTTAAAAGGTTAAAACGTAAATATAACTTTTGGTTTGAAATGAGAACTACTTTTTGGTTCGTTTCAATCTTAAATTAGTCAGTACACTACCGATGTTGATGATTTCACTAGATGATTAAGTAGGTTCCATTCACAAAGTGATTTCCTTGGTGAACATTCATGACATTTTTCATTTAAAAAAAGATAATGGCCTGGTGAAAAAGCAACTCCATGTACCTAGTGATATCACTGATGTATATTCACGGCATTTTTCATCAAATGCAATTAATTATGGAATAAGCAAGTTACACCTTCTCAGTGATTTCACTACTGAATATTCACCAAGAAAATCACTTGGTGAACGCCAATGCCAACCCCATGTTAATTTCCTCGATGCTTTCACCTAAAATTCCTCGAGTGTAGCTTCCATTCCTCGAGGAAATAGCAGGGGATTCCTTGGTGAATTTTTGAAAACTTCCCGCTGGGATATTAAATTAAATGGCACATATGTACATAGCTCGATTTGTATTATAACACCTCGTTTTATATCATTTTTGGTTCAACCAAAAATGTTTTCAGGGGGAATTTGTTTAGTTGCTTAATATAGTTCTAAACGTCAAGCTGCTCGATCTGGTATTTACATGTATCCATGGTCCGAGCCAACTTCAGGATTAACTCCATATGAAAAAGATATTTCACCTGGCCATCCTCACATATTTTCTTCAGATCATTTATGTTGCTAGCTATTTCCAGAGTATCAATTAAACAGAGCAGATCACAGATCACCTTGAACTACTCCCGAAAAAGACAATGTTGACCGAGAACTTGAATCTTCAGCATTCATTTTAAACTTATCAATCTCAGGTTCAAGAGTTTCTGTAAAGAATGTGCTCAGTCATGTCCACATAAAAATATATATATATAGGAAATCGTCGTGGCTGTCTCATTGAGTAGGATTTCTTCAGATTGTAGGGTGTCGTCCCTTAGATCATCTCTCTATGTGGAGCAATAACACTCATTGTTGCCTCCGATTTCATGCAGCCCCAAATAGACATTCTTTTACAGCTTCAAACTGTCATGTGCACATTGCAATTGACTTAGCTTTGAAGTTGGCAATAGCCATTCTGATACACCAATCAGCTTTGCAGCATGTAGTCATCAAAAGTACCTAGGATTCGGCCTTCCAGAGCACAAAGAGCATGTCCAATCACACGATCTACGGGAGAATTAACAGAAGCAAAACTTAATTAATTAATCGATTTTTACAAATACTTGTATTCTTTACTTATTATCGGTGGTGAAAAGAAAGGATGACCCATAGCCATCGATGATAATGTCCCCAAAAATTGTGGCCACGTTGCAACGTGTTGTCATATCGATATTCGAAAGGAAAATCTTTTACTATGTAGTAGAACTCTAAAAGTTCCGGGTCGTGTACTTTGGAATCTACGACCATTTCGTAGAGCTTTGTAAGGCTTTTCTCCTATCTATAACAACATTGTCCATGGAATGCTCTACTGATTGTGAAGCTTTGTTATAATTTCTAGGAGGCAATGGTAATGGCGGTGATACTAACCCTGATGACGATGTAGATGGAAATGCATCTTTTATATACTCCGACCGCCAACTAATTGATGAAACTATTTAGAGAGATAGACAATCAAATTAAATTTAATTATTTAAGTTAATACGCGATACATTATCTAACAGATGAGCTTGGAGGTCTTTCAAGCGATTCCTGCAGACGCTGAATGGATGTTTGTTTTACCCCTGGAAGTCACTGCAACCTTACCCTGCTAATCCTTTTAAGTTCTTTCCAACGTCGTTTGGATCCATTATCTTTACGTTTTTGTGTGGAATATTTTTGCAATGTTCCCGAGAACCAGTTTTAAATAATACTACTAAAGGAAAATGGGAAAAGTAAGAAGTTAATAAAAATGAAAATTGAAAATGCACAAAATTATTACTGGTTAATTTGAAAACGAAAAGATTTAGCTTTTCAAAGTTAAATTTTGTATTTATTCTCTAAAAAATGTATAAAAAAGCTGACAAAACGAGCGTCAAACCCAACTGTCAAAAGTTACACAATTTTTCTGTTTTGCTCCAACTAGCGCTGCTGGCGCTTAGTTGTTGAAGATGAACCATTGTGAGCTGGCTACTGGCAGTCCATATATAGTATGTCAATGCTCTTAGTGCTTATTTGCCGCACATTAAAAATTTGTACTATGTGGGGCAGTCTTTGTAGAACAGTTCTTAAAACATTCATTTAATGCTTAAGTGCCCCATACCAAAGGGCCATGGATATAGAGCGTTAAATTATATCTGGGTCTGGGCCGGGGTTATCTTCTAGCATGCAAGAACAACATATGGGATCCAGGTTTCTATCGGAGGTTATTTCAATAACGCAAAAGTAAGTTTTCACTTTGATGATGGTAAAGAAAAAAGACAACATAAAGGTTGAAAATACTCAACCATGAGGTAAATAGAGATGGATGCAAAGCACTGTTTTCATATTAGTCCGCAATGCGGTTATGAGTAAAAATAAAACATGGGTAATGTTTTTTTTTATTTTTACTTAAGTGGATAAAATCAAAAAAGGTAAAAAAAAAATAAATTTGAAAAAAATCTTTAAAAAACAATTAAAATTTTATACAATGTAATGTTGAAGAATTTTTAAAAGTTATTCCCAATTAAAAAAGAAGTATTTTTCAGGGAAATTTTAAGGACCAAAGTTAGTGTTAAGTATTTTTTATAATAAAGTATTAAAATACTTAAGCATTTTCATACTTATTTTGTTGACTTAAGGCCTAACTACATTCATTTCACTTTTCTACAAAAGTGCAAAAGTGAAAAATACAAACATATGCTAGCGACATCTTCCTGCGAAAAGGAGTATGAAATTTGAGTTGAGCTGAATGCATTCAACCAGAGAATAGGCTAGTTCAGCAACTATTATCGATGGGAGGGACATCTATGGGTCAGTTTCTTAACTGTTTATTTAGATGTAGTTGTGTCTCACTTTTCTGCAAATGTAAAAGTTAGGAACGCTCTAACTTTTACTTTTGTAAAACTTGAGATAAAAGATGAGATTGAGTAGTTTATTGAAAAAAGACAAAACATTTTTTCACTTTTGTACAAAATTGAATTGAATGTAGTTAGGCCTTTAGAAATAATCCAATAAGAATTTTAGTAAGGTATAGCCACTAAATTGATAGTATTTTTTGTTTTATGTTCTTATCAATAAAAATGAAACTATAAAAAATAAATAATACCAGTGCTTGTGAATTTTTTTGTTCTTCTTGCTAACATTGAATTCCCTCCTTTCAGTGCACAAAAGTCCTATATCCATAGGAAATTTTCAATTTGGTTTTCATCGATTTCGCATTCGTATGGGAGAGGGTCCTATATCCATTTCTGACATTTTTCATACTTTTATTTTTTTTTAAATAACCGTTACAGCTTTTGACGTCATGTCTTCAAATTACAACAAAGATATTTTCAAACAATGTATATAAAAATTCAAACATCATATTTCTCAAGGAGAAAGTAAGGAAATTATTTTTCAAACCTTAAAATTCGTTTTCTGGGGAATAATTTTTTTGGATATGGGGCATTTAAGTACTCAGGCGGCGATTTGTTAAGCGACTGCGGGTAAAGTCGTGTAGTGTATACCAAAATGGAAAAGCCAACTTTATCGAACACATCCGTAATTGAGCACATCTTTTTGCCCAACAAATTGAGGCACCCTGTAGAAATCTTGTCAAACGTCATCGGCACATCATCAAATCTATGTGAACGCATCCCCTGTCAAATTTCTTTCTCTCCGGCAAACGGCAACGATGGCGACAGGAGTGAGTAAAAAATCTTAAATTTAATTTTCAATTATCTAAGCCATCCGCATAGTTTTCTACAAAATATTTATTAAATCCCAAAGCCAAAATTCTGAACTAACTGATTTTCCGATTTTCTCCACCAGACACTTTATACTTATCCAGATAACTTCCGTGCTTACAAAGCACTCATAGCGGCTCAGTATTCTGGGGCTAAAGTGAAAGTGGCCGAAGGTTTTGTTTTTGGCGAGACAAATAAAACTTCGGATTTCCTTAAGAAATTCCCAACTGGCAAGGTAAGTTTGTATAATTTTAAACAAATATTTTAGATTAATTAACCGGTGCACGAATTGCATTTTGCATACGTCATCGGGTTCGGAGTGTGGTATGGGAAACCACCCCCTCCATCACTACCGGCTTTTGTCCAAGGAATCTAAAGTTAAACCACACATTCACATTACAGGTCCCTGCCTTTGAAACAACTGATGGCAAGGTCTTGAGTGAAAGCAATGCAATTGCTTACTTCTTGGCTAACCAACAACTACGCGGCTCTAACGAATATCTCCAGGCCCTAGTTCAGCAGTGGATCAACTTTGCCGACAATGAAATCGTTCCAGCATCATGCGCATGGGTATTCCCTCTATTGGGCATTATGCCAATGGCCAAGAACAGCACTGCCAAGGACGATGTCGCCGCTGCTTTGACTGTTCTCAACAACAAGCTGCTCGAGTCCACATTCTTGGTTGGTGAGCGCATCACCTTGGCAGACATAGTTGTGTTCACCAGTTTGCTCCACTTGTACCAATATGTGTTGGAGCCATCCGTACGTGCTCCCTACGTCAATCTGAACAGATGGTTCAACACCATCCTCAACCAGCCACAGGTCCAAGCCGTTCTCAAGGGATACGTCCTTTGCGAAAAGGCTCTCGCATACGACCCTAAAAAATACGCCGAATTCTTGGGCAAATCTGGTGCTGGTGCAGCCGGTGCTAAGGCCGAAAAGAAAAAGGAAGAAAAGAAACCACAGGAGAAAAAGTCTACTCCCAAGAAGGAGGAGGAGGCTCCAGAGTTGGATCTCGCTGACGAAGCCCTCGCCCTTGAACCCAAATCCAAGGATCCTTTCGATTCCATGCCCAAGGGAACCTTCAACTTCGATGACTTCAAGCGTGTCTACTCCAACGAAGAGGAAGCCAAGTCCATTCCATACTTCTTTGAGAAGTTCGATCCCGAACACTACTCAATCTGGTTCGGAGAATATAAGTACAATGATGAGCTCGCTAAGGTCTTCATGAGCTGCAATCTCATCACTGGAATGTTCCAGCGTTTAGATAAAATGCGTAAGCAAGCCTTCGCCTCAGTGTGCCTCTTCGGTGAGGACAACAACAGTACCATCTCTGGTGTTTGGGTATGGCGTGGCCAGGAACTGGTATTCCCCCTCTCCCCCGATTGGCAAATCGATTACGATTGCTACGAATGGAAGAAACTTGATGCCAAGTCTGAGGAAACCAAGAAGTTGGTAACACAGTACTTCTCGTGGACCGGCACAGATAAGGATGGTCGCAAGTTCAACCAAGGCAAGATCTTCAAATAAGCACGCATGCCAGCGTCCTAACCAGCAACAACAACAACACACAACTCGTAATTTATAATCAATCTTTTTTTTAAATGCTGTTTTTACTGTTTTTGGTTGTATTGCCTTGTAATGATATATGATACAAAAGAAATAAGAAAACATACAATCCAACACTTAAAATCAAAAAAAAGAAACATGTCTTTGGCTTAGCGATAGAGAATGGGTCTGGGTTGACACGTGTGCGATGACATTGGTATTTGCTTGGACTATGGCCAACAATGTGCTCGTCATCATCACATTCAAGGGTGTTGGTGTACATCTTTGCCATTGATTATCGTTCTTTTGTTTAGATTCCAATTGTGTCGTGACTCATTGGCTGCCATTTGAAAGGAATCCAATTTGTTCTACTGAATGTCCGGACATCGTCAATAAGCAAAAGGCAAAAAATAACGCTTAGGTTATAGTTATAGTGCATGCATAATTCTGACGAACAATTGATATGAAATACACGTCAGAACTAACAAAATGTTCTTATTCTTATAAAAGCGCTTACTCTGAACCCGATTTGTTCGTCAGAATGCTCATGAGTTCGTCATAAGAGATAATTTTTTCAAATGAATTTGCATGTTACATCTTTTGTCGGGACTGATGGCGGACAATGACAAATAACTGGAATGAATATTTGAACAAAAAACAAAATATTTAGCAAAATTCTAACGCGTTAACTGTAACCAAGAACATTTTCTTTTTTGGATTACGCATCCACTGTAAATGTAAACGCAGCTTATGTAGTTAGTATTTAGTAAAATAGAGATCCCAATCAAGGGCATACCCTTAGTTTATGAGATAGGTTATAACGATGGGGTAAACGAAGAATGATAGGTTCTATTTATGTATGTACATATTTATTCAATTTAAACAGGAAACTATCTTTCATTTCACATTCTATGTTTTAAATTCGATTTTGATGATTATTGTTTTAAAATTTTAATGTATCTACTCTTTAAAATCGGGGTGGAACCGGCTTAGTTGATATTTGGCTGTCAATTTTTTGATTATTGTTTAAAGACGGTAGCTGCTGTCTCTATAATATCTAGGGAAATATAGAGATTTTTGTCTTCTGATGTCTATAGGAGAGGAACGAAAGTTTCTAAATCAAATAAAATACGTACAAATTGCGATCAAAATACATACTCTTGAGGTAACCTAAAATAAAAAGCGCTAACGGTTTACTTTACCAGGCACAAATGTATGCTTGCGGACGAACAACCGAGCAGAGAAATGTAACTCGAGTATTTTTTTTCTAAAAGCATTATGTATGGCGTATGAGTGTGCACGGAGGTGCAGGGCTCATTCGCGTTAAATATTTTCGGTAGTTGATAGTAGCCTGGTTTTTTAGTGCATTTTTAACTTCGCTTAGAAAAAAGTAGCATATAAAATACAACAACAATACGGAGTTATACCAAATTGTTGTTGTATTTAACATGCTACTTTTTTCCAAGCGAAGATAAATAGGCGCTTGGTGCGGGGAAATCCAAAACATGAGTTTTGTATTCACAAACCACTTCTTAACAAATCGTGATGTATGTTTTGGATCTTTGTCGTTCTGGAAAAAATAAATAATGGACATGGTGTGCACATGAATAAGGCTCCATAGAATTCTTCATGATGCCCTTATAAACGTGCTGGTCCATTTGACTGTTTATTCTCTCTAATGGACCAACAATACCAAAAGAAGGCACACCAAACCATTTTGATATTTTAGGGACCTCCCTTATGACTCCAAACACAAATTCAGCGAAAGGGACTATTTGGTTTGCAATTCGTTTCAATTAAGTTTACTTGAAATGTAAAAAAATTGGCAAATTAAAATGTCATACCTTCAGCGAACTTTCGCCTCTATCGTCGATGTCGAACTGTAATAGTTGGTGACGGAACAAAGTTGCAGTTTGAAATGCCAAACGTTCGAGTTGAGAATTTTCGACTTGGCGAACCGCAAATCATAACAGGAGTCTAATATTAACATGAATACACGGAAATAAAATAGTTTTTCCGATTTTTTTACATTTCAACCTCCTGCTAATAAAACACTTATCTATCTATCTAATGGACGTTTCCAACCTTCCGTCCTGCCATAAGCTCGCGGCCCTTGGCTTGGGATATAGTGTCTGGGAATCACCCTTACGACTTTAACCAATAAACAACATTAAACATTGTTTGTATTTATTTTGTCTTCGTTGGACTCCCTGGGGATGTTCACGATTAAAAAAAAATGTCAAAATATTTCGAGGGAAAAAAGACTCCTATCGAGATTCCCGAAAGGGCCCAATTTACAGTCTACGTCTGGTGGTTTAGTGTTGTAATAAAAGGGACGACTGGGTCGCACATAATGTACTTGCTCTTAATTCAAGTTCACGTTACTTTGAACTTAATAATTCTTAAAAATATGCAAGTAATACTGGGCTTATTTTGTTGAGCTCCTTTGTGTGAACATGCTTCAATCAAGCCAAGTTTTCATATGCAAATTCCAACAAAAAGTAAGCTCCACCTTTCTTCTTCAGTAACTGTTTGGTTGAATGTGGAAGACATTAGTTCTGTTTTTTAGTGTATTTTTATCTTCGCTTAAAAGAAAATAGCATGTTAAAAAATACAACAACAATTCGGTATAACTCCGTATTGTTGTTGTATTTAACATGCTACTTTTTGCTAGTGCTGCACTAAAAAACAGGGCTATTGTTCGATATTCACATTAAGGATCTCAAAAAACACGCCTATTATAGAAAAATGTTACGAAGCATGAAACTCATTCTTTCAATTTCAATTGTAATAACAATTCCTGGTAATTTTGTTTTACCAAAAAATACAATATGCCTTCAGTAATTCTCAAATTTTGTTTATTAAGTCGTTTTTGAGATGAATAAGTTTCTCATTAACGTAGGGCAGGTACCATTATTTATTTTCTTTAACTAAACAAAATTTGAATTTCCCTTCTAGGGTATTACCAAAAAAAAAACCTTAAATTAAAGGATAGAAACCTTTGAAAAGATACAGTACAAAAGTACAGAAATTCGTTCATTTCGACTTTTTACAGCCAGAAACTCGATTTCGACCTTAACAGTTCAAAATCATTCCAAATTAATGATTTCTATTAAATTCAAAACAAAATTACTTTATTAAGACTTACAACAACTTTTCATAATAAATAAATTAAAACAAAACCTTAGCACTTTCAATAATTATTTCTGGTGCTCATCAAGAAATTGTTGCAACAGTCCAGAATCGATTGGAATTTGCAACTGTTCGGAGCCATCTAGAGTCCTTTTACTTTTAACCAATTTGTGATCTAAAAATTCGGTTAGTTGCGCTCTCAGCGCAAGATCCGAACTAACCAAAAAAGCTTCTCTACAACTCCAATAGAGATCCTTGAATGGCATTCCTGGAAAAATAATAATAAAGTAGTTACAAAAACCAACCTTTTAACTTTAGCCGAGAGAAAAAGCTCTTAAAAATACCTTGATAATTGGGATTGGATTTATTCTTTAATTGATACTTTACAACGATCATGTAGATTCCTCTGGCATTTTGTGTTAACGATGAGAACACACTACGCATAGATGACAAAGCTAGTTCGCCAGAATTTTGAACGAGCAACGAGTTTTCAAAAGCAGTTTCATCGCTATAAGGCAGCATTGTTGTGACATCCCACCACGAGAAGTTGTAATTACTCAGCTTTGTATGATTCCATACTGAAAAGATAAGAACAAAAAAGAGAAGATGGTATGAGATGTGGGAGGCGGAAAAAAACGTCCAACCTACAAAGAGGTGTGTTGATGTGATCAATAGACGCTAACAGATGTATATTGGGCACCGTAGCCAAACGGGAAAGAATCTCTTGTGCTTTGGAATTTCTTAACATTGTTCCATCGATATTGTGCACAATCAGGTACAAATGAGTCTCTGGTATCAGTCCGAACTCCTCTTCGATGATGTCGACAGCTTCGTGTGGGTTCGCTGAACTTGTTCCTACATCCAGAATCTCATTGGTGATGCTTTCAAGGATATCTTTAATTGTGAGACTGGGAAAAAATCCATTTACAACCAAAACAGTTTGTTTGGACAGAACTTCCCGATGGAAGCGCTGCAAGAGATTCCTCTTCGATCCTAAACCATAGAGCAGGATGTTGAAGCCTTCATTAAGGATGTACATCCATTTGGAGAAGTACGTCTTGTACTCATCCATAATGCCAGAGATTGCCTTTTCGTGTTCCTTGGAAAGGGTCATGCTGGCCAGTAGGCTGAAAAGTTTGTCTGCCGGCAGGCGGGGATTCTTTAGTCGATCCAACGTGTGGTCGGACGTATGGATTTTGTTGCTAGAATGTGTTGTAAAGTATCCGTCACTCTCAGGTACATAGTCGGCGTTGGCTTTGCGAGCAGCCGTTCTACGGACTCGGGAAACAGATGGAGTTTTTGGTAGAACTGGGACAATAATGGGGCGACGACCTTTCTGCGGATGCTCATCCTCTTCTTCATCGTCTTGGGGCTGACTGTCGTCATCGTCGATCTCAGCTGAGGATGCTGAAGAGCTAGATGGAGATGGCTGGAAGTCACTGTCTTCGGCGGAGAAGTCGGAATTGGAGCTGGCTTCAAGGAGCTTGGCGATTTCTAAAAAAATTGAAATCAGGCAAGGGAGTCGTGGTAGATCATAGCGTTACTTACGGGTTTTGACTTTATTTCTAACATGGCGTGGGGTTTTGACTTCCAAGGCTAATTTATTTTTCTTATCTGGAGTTTTTGTTGCAGTTTTGGGAGTTTTGGGGATTTTCGGTGTTTTAAGGGTTTTTGGTGTTTTAGGGGTTTTCGGTGTTTTGGGAGTCGCTGCGGCAGCCAGGGCCATTCCATCCCGCTTCTTTGGAGTGTTGAAACCATAAATTCGTTTACCTTCGACATCTAAATCATCCTCGAAGAACTGATTCTCTTTTTCAACTTGGTAATTGGTTACCCTCGGCTCTTCATCTTCTCCTTCAGATTCACTAAAAACAAATGTGGCGTTTCTTCTGTCCTCTCCATTGCTGGTCTGCTTTCGCTTGTCCCCAGGCAATTCCAAAGAAAACTCATTCTCATTATAACGCTTCGATGGACTTATCTTTCTTCCAGACCTTCGGCTAGTTGTTGTCGCTTGGTCTTGATCGGCTTCATCGTCAGTGGAAGAACTCAGATTTTCGATTGTTCCCAAACGTTTGTGGCGAGATTGTTTTTTGTTTGGAGTTTTGTATGAATCTGCGGGGAGGATTTGTTTGCGGGCAGATTTTTTAGGTGTGTCGCACATTATGTTGTTGTGGTTTCTTCCTATAATTATAATTTAGAAAACTTATTTAAAAATAAAAACTAGAAAACAAACAAAATTTAATTTCAAAGCCACTTTTATTTGGTGCTTGACTGTCACTTTTTCGCGGTAAATAATGATTTTATTTCTAGATGTTGTTTAAACTGACGGTGTACTAGATCGTCATAATAGGTGTGTTCGGTAACGTGAAATTTCTTGCATTATAAATTTGGCAAGTTTATAAAATCTAGAATTCACAAAAATTGCTCCGTCAATTTGAATGAGCAGGGGAGGGGCCCCTGGAGACAATTCCGCAACAGTGAATTTTTCCTGTGAACACAGAAAATCGTGTACACATTGATTTTTGCGATTCCGCAAGAGTGAGTTTCAAGTTTTTGATAGATAATGCATATGAATCAGTCAAATTTATTCACTCTTGGGTGTGAATAGAGTGTGTACACGAAAAATCATTGGGAAGGCTGAGATCAGTCTCACGGCGGTTTCTGGACAAGAGAAGTGGGGGGTCAGGTATGTTTCAATGCGCAAAACATTGAAGTTGTTGTTGTTTGTATTTGTTTTGAGGCCCCTCAAATTTTCCAATGTAGACACGATGAGACTCACGAGTCCAGACTTAATTTTCCCAATCTAAGCAGGCTCTTGCGGGATTGGGGGCCAAATTCCAAGCCAAGAGTGACTTTTTTCTGTGAAAACAGAAATTCGTGTACTCATCAATTTTTGCAATTCCGAAAGAGTGAGTTTAGTTTTTGGAAGATAACACACGCACAATCAGTTAAATTTATTCACACTTAAGGCCTAACTACATTCATTTCACTTTTGTACAAAAGTTCAAAAGTGAAAAATACAAATATATGCTAACTACACCTTCTTGCGAAAAAGAGTATGAAATTTGAGTTGAGCTGAATGCATTCAACCACGGAATAGGCTATTTAAGCAACTATTATCGATGTGAGGGACATCTATGGGTCATTTTCTTAACTGTTTATTTAGATGTAGTTTTGTGTTTCACTTTTCTGCAAAAGTAAAAGTTAGGAACGCTCTAACTTTTACTTTTGTAAAACTTGAGATAAAAGATAGGATTGAGTAGTTTATTGAAAAAAGACAAACACTTTTTTCACTTTTGTACAAAAGTGAATTGAATGTAGTTAGGCCTTTATTCTGGGTGTGAATAGAATGTGTACAGAGAAAATCATTCACACTAAAAAATTAAGTTGAGTTTTCTCTGTGCACGTACAAAATTAGGTATACATACATCAATTTTTTCGGTATTCTACAAGTGTGAATTTAAAATTTTTGAAAGATGGTATACATATAAATTGTCCAGTTTTATGAGCGTTAAGGCTATGTGTAGCACGCAGAGACAACTACTGACATTTTTAAATCACTTGATAATTCCTCTTTTGGAAATTTGAGCTAAAAACTGTGCTTTACCCCGAGGCCACACGAGCAAGTACTTGCAAGCAAGTTGCAATACATACACATTTGCTTACTTACACAAACAAACCTAATGCTACATTTCCACCTAGCGCTAATCTGAGATTTAATGAGATTAACCTTAAATCTCCTTTAAATCTCGTAGATTTACCATACAAATTTATTTCGTAAATCTTGAAGATTAGAAATTAATCTTGTTAAATCTTCCTAGGACAAATAGTTTTACAAATCGAACTAACCTATTTTTACATGGTGCTGAACGATTCATTCGAGACTCGCATTCAGTTCTTCATTGTTTCACATGAATCAAACATTCTGTCTCATTCGCACTTCATAAGAAAAATTGGAACGCCATTTGCATTTTTGAAGGTGCTGTCAAATTTAATCTTTTTTAAATCTTTTTGTGCGGTGGAAACACCAAATAGATTTACTAAATCTGAACTGAGATAATCCTTTGGTGGAAACATAGCATAAGCAACTTGCTTATCAACTGGCATGCAAGTTTTGAAGCCAGTAGTGAAGCAAGTTGAGAAGCAAGTTGGGAGACAAGCAAGTGGAATGCAAGTGGAAAGCAAGTGGGAGGCAAGTGGAATGCAAATTACGAATTTGACAGGTAGTGTATGTAGCCAACTTGCTTGCAAGTACTTGCTCGTGTGGCCTCAGGGTTATAGAACAAAAGCACCTAAGAAAAATTTCCCCTAAAAAATCTCCCAACCCAAGTTCAATCTTCGAACAACTCAAACAGAACCACAGAACCCTCAACCTGTCAAAAAATTTCCTATCCTCGCTGTCAGTTTTTATCTGAACGAGAGAGAAATATATCTTTGAAAAGTTTTTTCATTCGATTATGTTTGTTTAGTTTTCTGAATTTTCCAATCGTTTTATTGCATTTTTCCAATTGCAATTGAAAATCCTAAAACTTAAAAACAAACTAATCGTCTTTAAATACAATTCGAAGACTTTTTGTCACCGAAAAGTTCTTCCTGCGGGTAAAATTTCAACTTCTATCTCAGATTTGTCATCATTTTTTCGGTGCGCCACCATCTTTGTGACCGTCTGTAATACGCATTGCGGTGCATTTACATTTAAAAAAAGTCCTAATTATTTGTTCTCGTGGTAAAAAGTGACTCTGGTTTCCGAGATTGAAAAAGGAGACCTTCGTGTCGTTTCAAAAAGGTTCTTAGAGTTTTAACTCTTTTAATTTGTCTATGAAAATCGTTATTTTCGCCGTCGTCGGTCGGTAAAAAAAAATCAAAAATAAGTGAAGAAAAAACTTCCAAACTCCCATTTTGGCAAAGTACAAAAATTAAAAACAAAATATTGTTATCTCGCTTCAACACATCCCTAACTAATTGAAATACCATTGAGGATTATATTGTGCTCCCGCTCGGACTGCATAATCGAACGACGAAGAAGATACAAGAGGCGGCATAAGGTCAGTAAAAGTTGAAAATATTGCTCAGAAAAATTTTCTCTTCAAATTGATTTCGTTTTAATTTTTTTTTTGCTTGCAAGTTGCAACTTGCAGGTCCAGTATCCAGTTGGAACTTGGAACAATTGAAATTATATTTTTTATTTTTAAGATTAAATAATTTTTCGTAGTTGTGTTATTTCGTGAAATTCAATAAATTTTGTGCGGTTCAATGGTAAGTGACAAGGTCACTCGAAAGTAGTTTTTGATAAGCAGCACCCCCGGCTTTTAATAAAAACAATCAACACAATCTATGGTAAGTATTTTTCTTTAACTTGTTTTTTCTTCCAACATTAAATTTAAAATAAATAGGTAGGTACTTACGATAATTTTATTGAATTGTCGTGATTTTAACATCAAGAGAAGACAGACAAAAAGTTGAAAACCTGCTGCAAATTATTGATTTTTCTAGAGTTGTTGGTGTTTGGTGTGTAATAGAAAAGTTTCTTGCAGTTTGATTCTGTCTAGGTATTAAAACTACTGATCGGACCTGTATAGGTACTCTAAATGAAAACATTACGGAAACTCTTAAATATTTAAACATAAATTGAATTCTTAATTTAAGTAGGTAGATATTAAAAGTTTGTAAAGACTTTTCGAATGCAAAATGTTGTAGTTGTGCCAAAGGAGGTGGAAGATATTTGTTACTTTTGGTTTTTAGATACAAATATTCTTCTTAGAAAATTGTGTCTCCTCCCTTTGGGATAAGGAGGGGTTTATTATTTAAAATGTAATTTTAAACATCATTGAACAATATTTGATACAAATTCATAAACAATAGATTTATACTACTAAAGCGCCTTATTAACAAGAAGAATCATGGTACGGATGAATTTTAATAAAAAATTGATTACTTCAAAAATCTTGTTTAAAAAATGGCAAACACGTAGAAAGTAATCTTAAAATCGGTGGCTGAAGTAGGTACCTATGTATATAAAACACTTTGGAAAGAGATATTAGAGATTAAATAAAACAAAGCACTTGCTCAGAATTCCATTTTTTAAATAGCTGCTAGGAGCAAGAATTTCCAGAAAGAAAGAACTGTCGCTTTGAGTTACGGTATTTAACATAAACAAATCGAAGAATATTTTTGAAGGCAACGTCTAGTTTTCGTTTGCAGACAGCTTCCACTTGTATATGTAAAACCCGAAATGCAGCGTATGTTTTTCCCAAACACACAAGAAATATGATTTTCCCATGACAAAGTTTGATTCAAAACAATTCCTTAGTTATTAACTTTTCCATCATAGTTAAGGATAGTGCCATTGAGTTCAATATTCGAAAAATATGATGTTTCAAGCAGAGTATTACTTATAATATAAAAATAACCTGAAATTTAATTGAATTCAGTTTCATAAACTTCTTATGAGACCATTCCTCGACACGCTTCAGATCATGCCAATCCGATTGCTCAAATAATATGGATTTTACAGTATTTGTGTATCGAAGCTAAAACGTTGTTGAAAAGGATAAAGAGAAGTGGACCAAAGAGTAATCCTTGGGGAACGCCCGAATGTTTTGAAAGGAAATTCGAGAGTTTATTAATTAAATGAATTGCATTAGCTCATACGGTCAAGTATTCCTGAACGAGACCAACAACTGAGTTTTCAAAAAAGAAATTGAATACAAAACACAGTCAAAGGCTTTAGAAACATCGAGGAGAGCCATCGTCGCTACGAGATTCTTATTTACTTCTTGCCGGATGTCATCGACAATTTTTAAAATCGCTGAGATACAGCTGTGTTATAAGGTGACAGAGACGAAAGAATTATTTTGATGGATTTAGGATTTAATTTGTCGAGACCAATCGCATTTGATTTAATCGCACTTATCGCATTAAAAACTGGCATTTCATTGACTCTGTGAAAACTGAAACCATGTGAGAAATCAGCCACAGTTGCGTGGTATTAAAGCCCTCAACAGTAACTCTTCTGATGCAGGAGGAATTCACAAATAAATTGTTTGCTATTTTAAGAAGAAATAATTAAACTTCACTGTGTATTGTTTTGGTCTATATGAATTTTAGTTAAAACAAAAACAATGGGTTTTTTAAAGTAACAATAGCCGTGTTTTGTTGAAAACTATAAACAGTTGCGCAAAAGCTTTTCAACAAAACGATGCGGAACAAATTGAGTTATAAAGCTCTTTTCGTATGAGAATTCCATAATTCCAATTCGTTCCAAAGTTTTATTCGCTAGTCACATTTGACTGCAGAAAAAAGGTAAAGTTATTGGCAGCTGGTGGTTGTTGTTGTACTGCGTGTAAAATTTCAACTGGCTGGGTTGCAACTTCTCAACAAAACAGGGCTAATCTTGGTCCAATTACGTCTATTGTATCCCTCAAGTTGATAAATGCTTTGACATCTTCTTCGACGATCGATCAAATCCGAACGGATACCTCTATCGGGGTGAATGTACCATGAATATCTAAGAATACAAAAAACAAAAAAAATCCAGGAATGGAAACTTTAACCATTTGTTCAATATTATTTGAAAATGTTTTTATTTATTAACTCTTAATACTGTTGCAAAATAAATAATGCTTGACTGACGTACTAACTTGCTGTTATACCTACCTGTTATTATAGAAGAAGTTGATGAAAGAAAGTATCTACGAGTAATTTTTGATAATAAACTATGTAGTGAGGCGGCTTAGCGCCCATATGAAGCATGATTGTGCACTTCGTGATAAAAGCAAATAATTTTAATCATTGTTGGCACATTATAAAAGAATGATTTTAAGATGTTGGGCCACTTCGTATCTCCACCCATTTAGGTGGGCGGGGCAATTTTGTTTTGAAAATGACTTGAAATGGAAAAAAAATTATAAAAAAATAACGACAACACCTACAATATTTTGCTATATCTTTTTTGAAAGCCAAAACGCCATTCTTAAATTCTGTTTTTAAATTAAGGTATTTGAGTAAATAGTTTTCGAAAAAATAATTTTCAAACTCAAAGTTTTGAAAAAAAATGTGGAAAAAAAATATGTATACTGATTTATTTATAACTTTGCGTAGTTATATAAAAATTAAATTTTTATTTTTCAATGCTCCTATCAATTCTGGGTCGAATTTTGAAAACCAATTTCTTTTAAGTCCCTTAGTTTTTGAAAAAAATTGAAAATTATAAAAAACATTTTTTTCGTAGACAAACTTTTTTTTTGAGTATTTGTCTAATTCATAACGTAATTTTTTATCAAAAACACCCTGAAATTGTACCTATTGACAAAAACAACAATATAGACCAGTAACTGTCAAATCCCCTCCCTCGTCAAAAAAAAAATATATATTAAAGAGTAGGAAACCTCATATGACAATTCTTTTTATTTAATGACTTAACGCAAATAAGAAATAGAAAGCAAAAATTCAATTTAAAGACACTTTGTTACAAGTTAGGTTAAAACATGCTAAATTATAATACATAATCCACTAAAAATAATATATTGTAAGACCGGCTTATACTAGAAATTTATAAATAATACATAATGTGCATACATGTTAACACTTGTGTACAAGTTTGCGAAACCTTATCGAAATTCTACCCTGCCACAGGAATGTTTTTAAATCAATTTTCTTCATATTAAACAATATCGTGAAGGTCGTATTCATCGGTGCCCTTTGGTCAATGAGCACAGCCGGGATCGGCGCAATAACCACATATTGCTGTTCAGTGGTGTTTTCCCCGAAAAAAAGAGTAACACGTTGAACTTCGAGATTTTCTACCAGATATAGGCCGTTTTAGAAACCGACAACTGCGTCAAAAATGCATTTGCAGAATGTTCTTAAACGTAAACTGCAAAAGTCTTCTGTTCGAAAACGCAAATACAAACTTTACTGTATTAGAATTGTGTTCGATAATGCAGCTTGCTAAAGTCACATGTTCGAAAACATCATCTGCGGTGCAGCTGTGCAGTAAAAAAATCGAGTTGACGTACAAAATATATAAAAGCCAGAGAGCGTGTTTGCTAACGTCAAATGCGTTTGCAAGTAAATTGACTGACGTTGATCAAACTGATTTTGTGCAAGAAGGACGATTGCATATTTGACGATCATTTGATGATCAAATTGACTTTGATTTGACGTTTTCGAAAACGGCCATAGGTTGTGTTAGGTTAGGTAAGGAGGGGCGTGCACAGAGGATGTTGCGAACAAGGGAGCCTTTTGCTCCATTATGATCCCCTTAAAAAAACTATTGGTTCACACAGACTGGTTCACCAGCCTGTGCTTTCTATGAACTTTCCTGTTTGCCATTCAGACATGCGCTAGATAGTCCTGTTCTCCAACAACCCTGTTTCCAAAGTAATGGAGGCGATTTGTTTAGAGGTTTGAACAGTCGCAAAATAGGTTTTTAATGGTTGGTAATGGTTGGAAATTGGATGTGAAAACACTCAGTCTGGTGGCCATTGTGCCAATGAATGGCGCAATGACCCGTTAGTACATCTATCAAGATTCTAATATTCTTTTTACTCAGCGATAAAATATACTGAGTTTTCTTTTCATTTATTCTAGGCCTTAAACTTCTAGAGATAACGCACTAGTTCCAGAGCATCCAGGAGTTATTGATTTGCCCTTTCGTTATTAGGTCTATTCTACTTTTAATCACGCCGATTAAGACGTCTGGTCAATTTTCTAATTGGCTACTTCTATTTCTATTTGATACCGACCCTTTCCTTGCCAGTTCATCTTCTATTCCTTTCTTTATTGTTATGGCCAGGAACCCAGCAAAGTTTGACTTGGTTATTGTTACAAATATTATTCGGTATTTCTCGGTATTTTTCTACTGTCTTGGATCTTATAATCTCACTGGCTATTGCTTTGATAGCAGCTTGGCTGTCCACGAAAAATGTGATCTCCGAAAAGCTCAGTATCCTTGTGTACCATTGGACATAATAGGGACTTTTTTAATTTGACAAAGTGGCTACATTTTTACAAGCCGTTTGAGGAAATTGCTCTTCTTGTATCTTTGACTACATGTGTGGTTGCTCATGATTCATGAAAGCTGATCAAACTTAGGAACGCTGAAGGTTTAAAGCCATGAAAGCGATATTTGGTCAGCGTTTCAGCGATATTCATTAAGGAGGAAAGATTAAGTTCGTTCACTTGTACGTTTGACCATAACGACAAAAATCGACACTAATGTGCAAATAAACCCAAACCAACTGTTTCACTGTCTCGCTTGCGTTTTGAGAAGTAATGTTGAGCCTTCTACTTACATGAGGTACGAATTAGTTGCACAACCCCCAACTCTCTCTCATGGTACGGTTCTGCGAAAAGGTACAAGAACAACTCATCTCACTGTTTTAAAGTTTTCAGCCTGTGGGCAAACTTATTTGCCACAGGCAAATTCAAGGTCGATGAAGGTTTTCATCTACTGATCTGTTTTGTTCTTGGTTTCTGTTCTTTGACCAGAGGACACCGATGAATACAACCTTCACGATATTGTTTAATATGAAGAAAATTGATTAAAAAACATTCCTGTGGCAGGGTAGAATTTCGATAAGGTTTCGCAAACTTGTACACAAGTGTTAACATGTATGCACGTTATGTATTATTTATAAATTTCTAGTATAAGCCGGTCTTACAATATATTATTTTTAGTGGATTATGTATTATAATTTAGCATGTTTTAACCTAACTTGTAACAAAGTGTCTTTAAATTGAATTTTTGCTTTCTATTTCTTATTTGCGTTAAGTCATTAAATAAAAAGAATTGTCATATGAGGTTTCCTACTCTTTAATATATATTTTTTTTTTGACGAGGGAGGGGATTTGACAGTTACTGGTCTATATTGTTGTTTTTGTCAATAGGTACAAATTCAGGGTGTTTTTGATAAAAAATTACGTTATGAATTAGACAAATACTCAAAAAAAAAGTTTGTCTACGAAAAAAATGGTTTTTATAATTTTCAATTTTTTTCAAAAACTAAGGGACTTAAAAGAAATTGGTTTTCAAAATTCGACCCAGAATTGATAGGAGCATTGAAAAATAAAAATTTAATTTTTATATAACTACGCAAAGTTATAAATAAATCAGTATACATATTTTTTTTCCACATTTTTTTTCAAAACTTTGAGTTTGAAAATTATTTTTTCGAAAACTATTTACTCAAATACCTTAATTTAAAAACAGAATTTAAGAATGGCGTTTTGGCTTTCAAAAAAGATATAGCAAAATATTGTAGGTGTTGTCGTTATTTTTTTATAATTTTTTTCCATTTCAAGTCATTTTCAAAACAAAATTGCCCCGCCCACCTAAATGGGTGGAGATACGAAGTGGCCCAACATCTTAAAATCATTCTTTTATAATGTGCCAACAATGATTAAAATTATTTGCTTTTATCACAAAGTGCACAATTGAAAAGCTAAGCCGCCCCACTAATGTATGTTTTGAGCAGCACATAAATTATATACATACTATGTAAGAAAATAGGATTTTTTCAAAGAATGAGAAGAAGATTATCACTGAATTGTGCAATGTATCGGCTGTACAGCCACATCTATTAAGGAATGGTGATGATCTTAGATTACCTTTTCTATCAACAAAAGGACTCAAAATATATTCTTCCCCAAAGGTTTCCGTTTACTCAATAATTTGCCGAATGATTTTAAATTAGTAAACAATGTAATACTATTTGAAAAAGTTAATATTATACCTACATAAAATCTAATTATTGTTAATTTATCTTTTAGGTTTATTTTTAATTTATCTTAAAGTTTTTTCTTTTTTATTAGTTTTTTTATATTCATAATGTTATTAATAACTGAAGCTAAATAAAGAATTAAATCTATAGCTAAAAACGAATCTACACCAATTTCTAAAACTATACTTCATCCAACGAAAATAGGCAGTGTAGGCAATATAGGGCGTTTGCCTCGCATTCTGCCTACAGTAGATTGCATAAATCGGTCCTTCATTAAAGCTCTCACAGGGTTGTCGTAGTGTTTTTTTACATGAACTCAAATATGAAAGAAATCGTATGTAGGGTTACCACCCTCTTTTTAGATAGAAATTTTCATTTAATTGTTTTATTTCATTTCATTTTTGCCATTTCAAACTACTTACATAAAGCACAAAATACACGACTTAAAAATTCAAATAGCACAAAACTCTAACAAAAACACACCTCTTCACAAATACACGAGTTAGAAATACAAATTGCACAAAACTTATACCCGTCTTAAAAACAAAAACTGCACAAAACTTAAAAAATACACCTTTTAAAAATACAATTTACATAAAAATACTTTACTTCACCTCGCGATATGAAAATCTATGCAAATAATGTTCTCCTTCAAAGAAAACAGCTTAAAATTTTGTAACTGCATTTTAACGTATTTTCCACATTAAAAGAAATGCAAAAGATGAAAAACACTCCACGATACCTAACAGTAACACTCATCATTAAAAACTTTTTTTTTAAAGCTCTAAAATCAAAAGCACCTCAACAGAAACCCAAGAAAAAAAAGCTGAACGAGTTACTAAACAGACACGGGTAACTCTGAATACACATCAATATTTTAATGGGGGTTGAATAGCAGCATTCATATAGGCCACAGCAATTCAGTGCGCACTCAGATGTGCGCTCAATAGGACGTCGGGTCTGCGTCAGCTGCAATCGGAAATTTACGGGCGGGCAAACACTTTTATGGAGGAGTTCTTTCAATTTAGTATGGTGCAAAAATATGGCACGCTACTGATTTTGAAAAAGCTTTCCCATAAGACGTGTACTGCCCATTTTTGTTGGATGAAATATAGTTGACCTTTTTTTATGATTAAGTGGTAGGTTATTGATTATGTCCTAAAAAACAGGGCAATAAGGAAGTAAGACGTTCATCGAATTTTATTTTAACAATCTTCATAGGGGTCATTAGAGATGAGAAATTAAAAATTAAATTAGAGGGTGCATTTTGGAGAGGGGGGTGCAAAAGCATCCTTTTTGGTTTTTTGCATATAACTCGAAAGCGAAGCCAAATTTCGATTCTCGATACCTTTTTTGTAGAAAATACAATTTACTATAGAAATGGATTTTTGAAAAAAAATTAAAAAAATTTTAAGAAAATGTGAAAAATCGCATTTTTTGTTTTTTTTTTTACTTATTAGCTTATAACTTTTTTACCAGCAGAGATGGGTATAGGTATTGTTTCATATAAAAGAAAGATAATTAAATTTCCTGTAAAATGAATTATTCAAAAAACGGTTTGTAATAAAAATCGACGAGAAATAGTCGTTCAAACAAGGCTGATGTTAAGTTTTTAAAGCTTTATAAATGGCATTTTTGTCTTTTTTGATGGACTTGTTAGATTTTACATTCAAACTGGGTGTCATGACCAGTTAGTTCAAAATTCAAAATAATTGTCAAAATCAACACACTTGCTTTTACAAAGCCGGATTTTGAGCACATGTTAGCGTATACCTTCTCGAACATGGAAACAAATAGTGTTACACCAGTCTTACGGTTGAAGGTCCTTGCCAGACCAGCTCAACATTTTCTAAGTAGGTATTAAAGAAATAACTTTTTTTATTTTGGAATACCTAACTCGTCTGGCACTATATTGTCCATATAACGAAAGGCGTCTCTATTTAAGGAGACATTAGCTAACAATTGAAAACCCAGCTTTGTAAAACAATGTTTGACAGTTATTTGAAATTTACCTACTGTGAAAATGTTGAGCTCGTCTGGCAAGGACTTTCAACCGTAAAACTTGTCTGGAAATATTTTTTTTCGTGTTCGATAAGGTATATGCTAACATGTGTTCAAACCCCGACTTTGTAAGAGCAGTGTTGATTTTGGCAATTATTTTAAATTTTGAAAAAATTAGATGGCAACCCTAAAACTGTGAAAAATTTGAAATAAATTTGAAATTTTTATTTTTATTTTTGACTTAACTGGTCATGGCTCACTAATACACCCAGTTTGAACGTAAAATCTAACAAGTCCATCAAAATAGCCAAAAATGCCATTCATAAAGCTTTAAAAACTTAAAATCAGCCTAGTTTGAACGACTATTTCTCGGTTGATTTGTATCCAAACCATTTTGTTAAAAATGTATTTTAAGGAAAATGTAATTATCTTTCTTTTATATGGATCAATGCCTATACCTATCTCTGCTGGTAAGAAAGTTATAAGCAAATACGTAAAAAAAAACAAAAAATGCGATTTTCACTTTTTTGCTGATTTTTTTTAAAAATTAGCTAACTAAAAATTTTTTAAATATTTTTTCAAAAATCCATTTCGATGTTAAATTTTATTCTCTCAAAAAAATGTTTTGAGAATTACCTCGAAATTTGGCTTCGTTTTCGAGTTATATGCAAAAAACCAAAAAGGGTGCTTTTGCACCTCCCTCTACCTCCCTCTAAAGAATGCACCCTCCAATTAAATAGAACTCCGCGGTTTTCTCATCTTCAATGACCCCTTTGATGATTTTTACAATAAAATCCCATGAACGTCTTGTTGAGTGAATTCCTTACACCTACTCCACAGTAGATAATTTCTCTCAGAATGCTCGTCTTGACATTAAATATCTAATGGAATCACTCCGTTTCATCTCTTGATTGGATGTCAGGAATATCTCTGCAATCATATCTTGACAGAGATATTTGACATAAATTTTGCCATTTTGTTGCTTTTTTTTTCTAGAAATTAAGTTATTTATTTCTTTGTTTTGTATCCATATGCTGCTTTTGATGTTAATCTCTGCAATCGCGGGTGGCAATTTTGGTTTGTGATATTAAGGGCCAGTTGTACAAATATTTAACTCGTGGTTCAGAAATTTTAACTCACTCACTTTGGCGAATTAACTGAAGTTCAACGATGGTTAAGGCATTAAATTGGCAACTTTAACATACTTGAACCTTGAACCAACGCTGAATCCCAGTAATTTCACTGAAATCAGCCATTAAAAATATTTGAACCACGTTTGTACAACAGGTCCTTAGTGTTTTTTGCAATTTCTTAATTTGAAATGTCATAACATGATTTGCAAAGTGGAGCATTCTTTTATTTTTCTCTAGTGAGCTGTGGTTAATGTGTCAAAAAGAAGAGTTGCAATGTCATATTTAAAAAAGTTACTTTGAGTAACTTTTCATTTAGGAACGACAAAAGCTAAAAACATGGCGATCTGTCAAACAAATTGGATGAAAAAAAGTCGATATAGATTTGGAATTACAAATCAAGAACAAATTATGATTTCATTAGATTTATTGAAAAGAACTTTTATCAGCACTTCGAATATGCATACATTTTTCAAAATAAATTTCATTTAACTTTTCTACTACTATTCTAGCACAAAATAGAATATTTAAGCAAAAATATTACCAATTTGTTTTTATCATTCATTACTAGCACAAATTTCTTCACTACAAATCGATCAAATCGGATAAAAAAATGTCGCAAAACGTAGAAAAAAAATGTCCAAACTCACTATCGACGGTAAAATCAAAATTAAATATTAAACTAAAAATATATTAGCTTTATATTTTCCCCCAGATCTGATCTGGATTGTATATGCATAAGTACATGTATTACAAAAGCAACACAAAATCCGACTTTGCTTTTGGATTTCGATTTGCAATTTGCAAAATTCTGACCATACATCCTTAGTACTTTTTTGCAAAAATGAGTTTTTTCTCTGACAGGTATGTAGATGTCTTTTTGTATTGAAGATAGGGAGAAAAAAGAGTAGAGAGAATATACAGAAACAAAAGGATAAACGGGGATAGGCATATAACACTCTTGTCGTACTGGGATCCTGTTTGTTTTATTATGATAATCTAATCCGGATCAGATCTGGGAGACACTTAAATTAAGCTATTATTACAAAAATGAGAACAATTCCAAACCGAACGATCGAGAAGCAAACAAAAGATAACTCAAAATGAAAACATCGTGATTTCAGCTGCTTTTGACGGATTAGCCATTTCAACTCAGTATCAAGGAGATGAGTTGGAAAAATGTACTCAAAGTTACTTTGAATCCAGGAACAACTTAGTGACGTCATAAAGATAATTAAAGTAGCTTAATTTGTGATGGTTTATTTGCGGAGTAGTTTTTTCGGAAGGGGTTTTTAAATAGGTAAATTCACTATAAATTGTGTCGTGCGACCATTTTGTTTCAGTGCTTGTATTACAGATTCCTAATTTTTGCCATACGTGGTAGGTAATGACCCGATCCCTTACCCTCAGGTGAAAATGAATGTTTACACATCTTCAACGCGAGTCCCGGTACTCACACATTTTTTTTCCCGACAGACGGCGCACATATCTATTAAAGATAACGATTTAACGACTTTTTTATTGAACATTTATATACAATTTGAGTTAACTTACGACTATTAAATACATTGAAGAATATACATAAATCTTATGGCACATAGGGGGCCTATTGTTATACATTGGCTTAGATTTAATAGGAAATATAAATATATATTATAAATGTCAACTTAAAATTAAAAGTCGGTTGACTTTGATGCTCTCGGGGTGTTCCGTCCCGGTTGTCCATTGGTGGTTTGGGTGTGGTTTGGTGGAATGGGTTGGCGTTTAGCCACGGCTGTAGGCTGACCCTGTGTCAGCGTAAGGCGCCAGTTATAGCTATCATTGAAACTCATCATTGAAAATTTTAATGATTGATTTTGAGACATTTAGGAGGCAAAATCATTTATTATTTTGATGGACGACTAAGCTTAGGACTTAATTTATATTTCTAGTCAAAAAAAAAAATTCGAATAGGCCCAACTTTCCACAAAAATTAACTTTTAATTTTTCAATGATCATTGGTAAGGTAGTTCAATCATTGAAATAAGAAAAGTCTTTTTATGTGGAAAGTTGGGCCTGTTTGAAAATTTTTTTTGGCTAAAAATATTAATTAGGTCTTTAGCTTTATTTTTCCATCAAAAGAATAAATGATTTTACTTCCTAAACGTCTCAAAATAAATCATTAAAATTTTCAATGATGAGTTTCAATGATAGCTATAACTGGCACCTAAAAGGAAACGGCTGCTTCGTCGTTGTCGGTGAAAATATTGGCATCCAGGGTCTCCATAACACTGAGGTACCTCGGCTCGGGATGTCGTTGCTGGGTGGCCATCCTTCTCATTAGTTGATTCGGGTGATTGACGGTGTTCTGCACTAGCTTCTTCACCGAATTTGCTAGGTATTTGTCCAGCGGTATAATCTTTGCTTCTCTGTAAAGATCCTCGTTCCTGAAATGCTTTCTTCGCTGCCGGTCAAAGTGGAGCCCGGTGCAGATTCTTAGCATCTTCCTCTCGAAGACTTGGAGATCTTTCATCGCTGATTTTGTAATTGTGAACCAGACTGGGAAACAGTAACTGATTACTGGTCGCAGGAGTTGCTTGTAAACAAGTATCTTCGTCTGTTGGCTCAGTCCTGATCTTCTCCTCATCAAAGGGTGTAGTCGGTGGAATGCCCAGTTCGCTTTTCTGAGTACACTTTTTGAGTGTGGATTAAACTTTAGCAACTCGTTGAAGTTGATCCCCAGGTATTTGGTATTCCTTTTGGCGGCAATGGTGGAACCATCAGGAAGTTTCAGAACTAAGTTTCTGCAAGTGGCTGCTGAGCGACTTCTGCCGTCACGGGGTCTCCTGAAGCAAACAAGCTCCGATTTTGCTGAGTTGATCTTGATGCCCCGTTTCTTGTAGAATTCGAACAGTCTGTGGATGTGAGCCTCTACTATCCAGACTGCGACGAGTGGTGACATTGAGGTAGCGTATGTGAGTGAGTCATCTGCAAACAGCAGGTTCTCACAGCCAATTGGGACGGGTTAGTCTGATGTCATCAGGCTGTAGAGGAAGGGGCCAAGCTCGAACCTTGTGCGACTCCGGCTTTGATCTTCTTCACAGTTGATGAGCAGTTTCCCAATTGCACAAAGAAGTTCCTGGAAGAAAGAAAAGAAAAAAGAATTTTTATTAGTGGCGGAGGTAAACGTAGCAGATGTAGTTTGTGTATTAGAGCATCTATCCAGACGCTATCGAATGCTTTCTCGACATCCAGAAAGCATCCGACGGTGACACGATAACTGTTGAGGGCTATGGTGATGTCATGCTGGAACTTCTGGAGTGGGTGTAGTGTTGAGTGCTTCTCCCTAAAGCCAAACTGCATATCAGGAATAACGTTGTTGTCGTTGCAAAACTTTTTCAGTTTCCTTAGTATCAGCTCTTCTAAGAGCTTGCTTAGGTTGCTGAGGAGGGATATTGGCCTATAGTTAGATATCATGTTCCTGACACCTTTCTTCGGGATCGCCACGATCTTCGCTGTTTTCCATTTTTGGGGGAAGTAGTTGTTGTTGACACAGTTGTTCAGGATGATGGTAAGAAGGATCAAAACTGTCCCTGGTAGCCTCTTTATGATGAAGTTGGATATTCCATCTGGTCCTCTTGACTTCTTTGGCCTGCAGTTGTTTTGATGTCTTGCAGTCTCTTGTTGAATTGGTTATTGTTATGGTGTTGGATAGAGTTCCGCAACATAATGTTGACACACTTTAGTTCGCTCCATACTGTCTGGTAGTTGCTGCTTGTTGTGTTCAGTTCGCCCTGGTGGATCCTTTGAAGACGTTTCCTTAACTGTTGCCGATGAGTGTAGAGATTCTGGGTATACTCAGGAAGGTGCTGGTATCTGTCCTTTGATGTCTTGTGCTCTTTTTGGATATCCAGTGCACTAGAAACAGCCGTTTCCAGACAGTTGATGGCTGCGTCAATTTCTGTGTTCTGCAGGTTCCTGTTTTGGGGTGGCAGAGTTATGGTGGCTTCTAAGTCTCGTTGAAATCTATCCACATCAAGTCTCTTATAGTTGATGAAGTGCTCAGTTGGTTCTGTCGTCAGGAAGATGGGTTGTTGGAGTTTGATGTTTAGCTGAACAGCTTCATGGTCCGAGTCCCCGGGTATTGTAGAACAGGTGTAGTTCCTGAATTCTGGAAGTATACAAGAAAAATTAGAGGTAGAAATAAAAAAATCAAGTGTCGATGGTGTTCTGGGATAGGTTGGTTTTTGTTGTGAAACAACCACCAAGGAGTGTTGGTCGTTGTTGGCGTCCAGCCAGTCAGCAATCGCCTTGCCCTCGGGTGAGATCGTTGTATCCAGCCACATCTACTAAAGATAATCACAACAAAAACATAAATGTTAAAAAAGGAGCCAAGTTCTTATGTGTACAGGAAACCTGTGCGTAAAAAGTCTGCCAAAAAAAGTAATGAGATCTAAAATATATGCCAAGTTTTAAGTTCATGAAGTTTAATATCAAATATCTTAAGAAGAGTAATATCGAAACAATTCCAAATCATGACAGAAATTTGGTAATTAATGATTACTGATAAAAATTTGTTGGGTTCACTGGTCAAGTTTTCATACATTTTAAATGTGTGATTAAGTAAGTATTTAAGAGAAAACTTGCCAAGTAAATCCACCAAATTTTAATCAGTAATCATTAATTACCAAATTTCTGTCATGATTTGGAATTGTTTCGATATTACTCTTCTTAAGATATTTGATATTAAACTTCATGAACTTAAAACTTGGCATATATTTTAGATCTCATTACTTTTTTTGGCAGACTTTTTACGCACAGGTTTCCTGTACACATAAGAACTTGGCTCCTTTTTTAACATTTATGTTTTTGTTGTGATTTCACTCCTTTTTGCAAAGATTTATTTTGCCAGGTGAAAGTAAAGCCCTACCGCTCTACAAAGTTTCATAATTCTACGACAACCGAAATTGCTCCATACAAATAATAGCAATTCCGATGAAATGGGTGGATGGCACCACCCCCTGAATGGACAATTTCAAATTTTCGATTTTTTTCTTTTCTAAGTACACAAGTCCTACCGACCTACCAATTTCCATCGTTCTACAACAATCGGAAGTGCTCCATATAATTTATAAGAATTTTAAAGAATGTGGGTGGATGCCACGCCCCCTGAATGCAAAATTCCAATTTTTCAATTTTTTTTTTCTAAGGACTTTAAGCCCTACCGACCTACCAATTTTCATCGTTCTACAACAATCGGAAGTGCTTCATATAATTTATAAGAATATTTGAGAATATGGGTGGATGCCACGCCCCCTAAACTGAAACTTCCAATTTTTCGATTTTTTTCTTCTAAGTACTGCAAGGCCTACTGACCTACCAATTTTCATCTTTCTACAACAATCGGAAGAGCTCCATATAATTTATAAGAATTTTTAATAATGTGGGTGGATACCACGCCCCCTGAATGCAAAATTCCAATTTTTCAATTTTTTTCTTTCTAAATACCTTAAGCCCTACCGACCTGCCAATTTTCATTGTTCTACAACAATCGGAAGTGCTCCATATAATTTATAAGAATTTTTAAGAATGTGGGTGGATGCCACGCCCCCTGTATGGAAAATTCCAATTTTCAATTTTTTTCTTTCTAAATACATCAAACCCTACAGACTTACCAATTTTCATTGTTCTTCAACAATCGGAAAGGCTCTATATAATTTATAGAATATTTAAGATAGTGGGTGGATGCCACGCCCCCTGAATAGAAAATTGCAGATTTTCGATTTTTTCCTTTGTATGTACCACAAGGCCTACCGTTATGCGAAATTTCAAGTTTCTACGATGTCGGGAAGTGCTCCATAATTTTGATGATCTGTCAGTGAGTCAGTCAGTCAGTGAGTCAGTGAGTCAGTGAGTCAGTCAGTCAGTGAGTCAGTGAGTCAGTGAGTCAGTGAGTCAGTCAGTTACGGTTTTTGCGATTTTTGAAGTCCAATATCTTGGGAACTACTAATGCTAAAGAGTTGAAATTTGGTGAGCCACCTGTGTTTGATCAGTTCAGCAAATACTCCGAATTTGAAGTTTCTGACTTTATTGGTACTGAAGTTAGAGGGGGGTTGAAAATCGCCTGAGTTTGTTCCTGTAAAAAGGGTGTAGTGCCGCGAACTTGGCTGGGCACTACCGTGCCCTTTGATTCGGATATGCTGAACAAGATGGTGTACTTAGTTTTTCGAGATAAGGTCAAATATGAAAGATTTTCGATTTTAAAAATTTGCTTACAAGCCTGAAATAAACGATACAAATCTTGATATGTTGTGATTAAACATCGATGCTGATTGATCAAATATGTATTTTTTTTTAGTTATATTACAGTTTGTAAAATTTATAAAGTCAAAAAAAAAAACTTACAATTTGACACTTTTAAACACGTTTTTCGACAGGAAAAACATCATTTTTTGTTCAATTTTACCTTTAATTTTAAAATTAATGAAGTTTGTTCATTTTTTAATCTTTTTTTTTTATTATAATTTTTTGAAATATTTTTTTAGTACAAAAATTTATTTTCAAAAAAGTTAGACCACCTCTAATAAATTAAAATTGTATGAGAACATGAATGGCCAGTAACTTAAAAAAGTTGTCTATTTAATGCACTTTCCAAAATGGTATAACACAATGCTTGTGTATAAACAAAATAACCAAGAAAATTTGTCAATCATCTAATAAAGCAGCTTTTAACATTTTCGCAAAATGTTTATTAAAATTTTACAATAACCTCCCAATCTGGATTAGAAAAAGATTTTCTCTTTTGATGTGTAAGGGGGTTCAGTGCTAGTATAAAACTCGATTTTAGGTGTTGAAAGCCCGCCATTTGGCCACAATATTGAAACACGAGTTCTTAAAAGTTTTTCGTTGCAACTTAAATTTTATTTTAGTCATAGAAAAAAAGCTTTTGTACAAATTTGAAGCAAATTCAATTCTCTTCAATTTATGTTAAGACATTTCGTACCCTAAAGTTATAAATAAAAAGTTTTAATCAAAATCTATACATTGAAAAAATATCAAGGTATACAAAATTTACTGTCAAAAATGCGTTTTTTCAAAACTCAAGTATTTTTATTTTGCATTATTAAAATTTTTATTAGGTACAAAAAATTTCTCCAATAGTGCCCTAATAAAAATATGGAATTTTATGTTATTAAGCATTTTTTTGCAAAAAATGCTATAGTGTAAGCTACATTTGCTTTGAAAAACAGCCATTTTCGCCATTTTGTCGATTTTTTTAGAGGCTTTTACCAAAAACTAGAGCCCAGAAATTAATTTTTGTTCCAATGATGTCCTAGAGAGAGTAAGTTTATCTGTCCATAGACACCTTAATCGTTTTGATCGGACAAGTACACGCTTCGCAATCTTTTTCATGAAATCACCATTTCAGTCCGGAACACCCTTAAGAACTTTAAAAAATATTCAAGTAATTACTATCATCAAATCCTGCAACCCCGATTGGGGCATAGGGCGCCAACAAATCGGTCCTGTAACCCCGATTTAATTAAAAAAAGGCACGAGTACGATAACTTTGGCGCCAAAAATTGATAACGGTTTTTTGTGGAGGGGTCAGAAACAATTGTATAAACAGCCTGATAAATATAACTTATTATAATTGACTAGCACTAACTCTACTAATATAACTAACTACCTACATAGTTTTGAAATTTTAATTCTTAAATGTACCTGCCCTTTTCATTTATATTGAAGGTTTCTGTTGTATTTTCCTTCAAAATTGTTATATCAATTTATCCAAAACTCAATTTAAATTAAAATACTTGTTCAGTAGATAGATATATTGTATATCAAATCTTTGGATGTAAACTGTGCCGCATCAGCTCACCAAATGTAAATCCAAATACTGAAAATAAAAATCTATCTATCCTTCCTTTGACTTTTAAAAATTGCATTAAAAAAAATATGTTGCCGAAAAGTATTTTAGCATATTTTCTCATGTTGCAAAATATTAAGGAATTACAAAAAAAAGGGAAACTCCCAACTTTTGACATAAAAAAGTATATCCCCGAAAATTGGCACCACTGAAATTTTACCAGAAGGTGAGTCTACTCAACACCTATCTTTAAAGAAATCAATTGTTATTTTGGTCATGGTGATTTTCCAAGTAATTTACTTTTTTTTTATTTTATCATTTTTCATAGATTGGGTCCAAAGGACAGGATTACAATATAGACTAAGAGCCCACAGTAATTTTTGCGTGTGAACGATAACACAACAAAATTGTTCTTATTCGATAGTATTTATAATTTTATTTTCAAATGTAAGCGTCTTGCAGTTTGTGGTTGGGGCAGTTATGAGTAATCCTGCATCCATAACGCATTTTTTTCGGCAGATTAAATAATTGTGATAACACCTAAGATAACATTGAATTATATAGAACTTAATGCCCTGATATCAAATGTGGTGGTCCAAGACGTTTTGCAGGCGGCCTTCTCCATGACAGACGCTTTCGAAGTTAGCCAAAAATCGATTTTTTAAATAATTGTGATAACACAAACATTTTTTTTCGTTTGTGTAGAGGAAGCTCATCTGACTAACAAAATGGTGGTCCAAGACGTTTTGCAAGCGGCCTTCTGCCTGACAGACGCTTTCGAAGTTGGCCAAAAATCGATTTTTTAAAAAATTGTGATAACACAAATTTTTTTTTCCTATATCTCGAGAAAGCTCACCTGATTACAAAAATAGTGGTCCAAGACGTTTTGCAGGCGGCCTTCTGCCTGACAGACGCTTTCGAAGATAGCCAAAAATCGTTTTTTTTTTTATTAATATTTAATGCAACATAATTTCAGGCTTTCGCATATAACTATCATTTATTCTGTTAGAAATGAGTCTATGCAAAAAATTTGTTAAGTGCGCAAATTTTAGTACAAAAGTGATATCTCTATTTATTCCCATTGATTAACTTTTATAAGTTCACAGCCGTTAAAAAAGAAGGAAGGAATAGAGAGTATGCAATTAAAACATGACCTAATGCGCCTACTTTGATTGTTTTTAATTACATATTAAGGCGGCGTATTTGGAAACATCAGTGCAACACATCAGCACCTAGCTGAAAATAGCGGTTTTGAAGATATTAAGTTGCCGAGTCCGAAAGCATTTTGATGGGCCAAATTGTATTTCTATCGCAAGCCGTGTCGGCTGGAAGTTTAGAATGTGTTCTTCATATGGGTCTTGTGAATAAAAAAAAGTTTAAGCTAAAACTTCGATTTTTAAGTCAAAGCTAAGTTTTCTGTGATCAAAAAGAAGCAACTAGAAACTAAAAGATGTCTTCGAGTAATAGGTATTTTAAAATAGCTAAAGCTAGATTCATGGGGGCATATTCATAGATGTTTGCTAAACTCTTGCTAAGTTGTTATTAAGCAAGTCCAGAGTTTAGGCCATTCATAAATAAATTTAAACCTAAGCTTAGGGCTAAACCTATGGTCTAACTTTAAACATAGGAAATGCAGTGTTTAAGTAGTTATTATCACAGCCAAATGTCAAATTTTATTTTTTTTGTGAATTAAAAAGCTGAAAAAGTGATTTATACCAAATAAATGCTACGTAAACTTATCGTTCTGAAAAATATCGATTGATACCGCAATTAAAGAAGATTTGAATATTTTAGATGAGTTTGAGTCATTAAGTAAATAGCAAAATGTGCAACCAAGAAAAAGAAAAATAGAAAAGAAAGAAGAATAGAAAAATAAAAAAGTGGTTGCGACCAGTTTTCCTGGCGTTCGCGTTTTTATATTTTATTTCTTGTTCATCTAAGGATATCATAGAGCATTTGTTCGAGTTTCTTTTTGGATTTTCTATTTATTAGTTTTGTTTTGTTTAATTTTTTCGACATTCAATATAAGGAAGGACCACACAAAATTTACACTTTGGAAATATAAGTGTATTGTTTTTCTTTGACCTCCCAGCAAACATTATCCTTCAGGAATGATTTATAAATAATTCACAGAAGTGAAAGAAACCCTCATTTATGAACTCATTTATAAACCGGTTTGGATCAAATTTACTGGGTAGCATTACTTCGAATTCGAATCGTTTTTATGTTTCATTAATAATAGAGTAATTCTTCACTTTAGTGAATGTAAATAGGACGCTTATATATTCATTTCACTGAACAATTCATGAATCTTTTTTGAATCATTTAAATGAGACAGATTTGATTCATTAATATGAATATAAATTGGGGTTTCCTCATTCAGTTTAGTGAATATAAATTGAATTATATTTAATTCATTACAATGATTCTTTAATAATCCGAATGTATACAATAGAACTGAATGTAAATATTATTTCAGTGTGGTCATACAAAATGCTATTTTAAAATGGTAAAACTATCTGCATAAACAGTTTTATTTCCCTAGATTTATCGAATGAAACTTATGATAAATTTGTTTTTATCACTTTATATGTTTATTTATTAATTTATTCACTTTAACTTTTTTTTTATTTTTGTTCACTGCCACAATGGATATAGTTCCGTCCATACAATAATAAGCTAAATTGAATGAAAATGACCAATTTCCTCTTCGCATAACTTTTGTTTCAGTTTTGGCTTGACTATGTCCCGTTACGGCTTTTCAAAACAAAATGAAAGGGACATTCAGTTTATGTGAATAAAAATGGACGCACCCAAGATATACCTCCCTTGAGGATCGCATGTGCGCGTTCACTTTTATTCATATTATGTGAAGGAAATAAGAATATCGATATTTTTTTATTATGAAAAAAATCAACACAAATCACCTTCCCCGCGTATGAGGTAAATGTGATGGGATATTTGAGTATATTCACATTTGATTCACTGGAGTGAATGTTTCTCGAATATATATTCTTCATTTTCGATGAATGTTCAATGAACGTTCACAAAAATGTTTGCTGGGCTGTCATCATTTGAAGTATAATTGTAGTAGAACACAACCTTAACCTGGGGTTCTACTAAACCCAGCTGGGAAATTGACTATGAATAAGAGCTGTGTTTATTTAACCAGCATGTCTTAAACTATAGATCAAGAAATCACGACTTTAGTAATTCTCTATGAATACGCCCCATGTAGTTTTAGCTTCTTTTCCAGCTTAAGCTCTAAACTGTGTGGTTAATAATAGCTTAAGTTAGAATATTATAGTTAAAGCTACAAGAATATCAAGATTGCTGGACCCCTCACTATAAAGCTTTGACTAGTACCTTTTACATAAAAATAATGGGTCTTGTGAATTAACAAATAGCTTAAGCTTAAACTTGTATTTTTAAAAATCTCCTTGCTTTGCCTTTCGGTCCCAAAAATAATAGTTTTAGCATAAGCTTCTAAACCAAAACATATGAATAAAAAACGAAAGCTAGAAATATTAAGCTTAAGCTAAAATTTTTTAGCTAAAGCTATTTAGCGTAATCTTTTTTGTATTCACATGAAACAAAGCTTAAGCTATAACTGTCTTGCTGTAGCTACTAGTAATAGCCATGACTAGCTAGCTTTAGCTTGGTCCAAAAATAGCCTTAGATTTTTATTTATTCACAAGGCCTAATGAAAGTCATAGTGAAAATTTGAATGAAAAAACGATTTTTGGCTATCTTCGAAAGCGTATGTAAGGCAGAAGGCCGCCTGCAAAACGTCTTGGACCACTATTTTTGTAATCAGGTGAGCTTTCTCTAGATATAGGAAAAAAAATTTTGTGTTATCACAATTATTTAAAAAATCGAATTTTGGCTAACTTCGAAAGCGCCTGTCAGGCAGAAGGCCTCCCGCAAAACGTCTTGTACCATCACTTTCGCTATCACGCTAGCTTCCTCTACATGTAGGAATCAAAATTTGTTTGTTATCACAATTATTTGAAAAACCGATTTCTGGCATATTTTAGGAGCGTCTGTCATGGAGAAGGCCGCCTGCAAAACGTCTTGGACCACACATTTGATATCAGGGCATTAAGTTCTATATAATTCAATGTTATCTTAGGTGTTATCACAATTATTTAATCTGCCGAAAAAAATGCGTTATGGATGCAGGATTACTCATAACTGCCCCAACCACAAACTGCAAAACGCTTACATTTGAAAATAAAATTATGAATACTATCGAATAAGAACATTTTTTTTTTGTGTTATCGTTCACACGCAAAAATTACTGTGGGCTCTTGGTCTAATAATGACTCCCAAGCTTAACAGCTGATTTTGTTACCGTCACATTTAGATCTATGTAGATTTCGATTTAAACTTTAGTTCAACAGAACAATTAACTCAGTTCAAGGTTTAAACGAGATTGCGAAACTGGCCATAGTTGTTTCTTTCTTAAATGAAAGAAGACTGTGACAAAGCAGGTCTATCAAGCGAAGATCCTGTTCTCTCCAGGTCATCAGTTTTTTCGCTTCTTTGAAAATAACTGTTCACTGTGACCAGGAACCCTGCAGAGTCTAATGTCATGCTGCATGCCGATAACTCTAATCACTTCGTGGCAGCAACTTACAAGCTTCGAATGTTTATCGGTGGCCGAAATTGCTTTTATTGGCTATCAATAAAGAGGGTGATATCAGCTTTGCTTTTGTCACTGCCGAGACTTGGAAGACGCTACAAAAGTCCGACTGTCTAAAGGAGCTTGCTAGTCTCAGAGTTGCCTTGAAAGTACTTGTACCAACTCTAGTTTCCATCTTAGAACCATCAGTGTGAAATAACCAATATGCGTATTTTGTATTATTCAGCATTAACTCTTTTTTCAATCTTTAAACACAACTAAAAATTAATCACTATACTCATAGTATTTCATATATTTTTGTTAGTGGCCATTTCATCCTAGCACTTTGCTGCAACTTTTAACGAATGGAAGAGAGCTTTTGCAATTATAAAGCAAAAAAGGAAATACAAAAAGAAAACATGTCTGCAATAATTCCTTTGAAATAGCACACTGTCTGTCCGTTGGAATTATTCATTCGATTGTCTGTGGCAATTTTGCCGAAACTGACAGCAAATACTTGTATGAGCTGAGCATAAACCTACAAGTTATGCACTAGTTAACAAACCAGCCATCAACGCCCGCCCGAATTAACCAAATAAAACTGTGTGAAACAGTTTAAAAGCCAAACAGCAGACATTTTAGCCGCAGAGCAAGCCATGTAACGACGAAAGCGCGCAAATTTCTGTATCCCAAGTACATATTTGTTTTGTTTGTTTGATTGTTGATTTCGCCTTTGGATTATGTAAGCAAAAGTCATGTAGCATGAACCATAAATTGTGCCACCACACACAAGCGGCCCCAAATTGTATTGTACATACATATACATAAGACACAACACAACGTTTACACAAATCTATCTCCATGCTGCAAACAGCACTATACTCGTATTCGTACTACATAAATGAAATCAGATTTATTGCAATGGAAAAGTGATCAACTGGGTGAGTCTGGGCAGATAACCGATGATGAAGTGGGTGGTGTTGTAACTTTCAGATAAACTAGTTAAAAAGTTTTACCTCATTCGAAAGGGTTTTCTTAGGTAATACTTCAAATTGGTAAATCAGTTTAAAAACATGAAAGGAATACAACTTTTGTTGAGATTTTTGTAGATACCGCAAAATATTATTTGCTTTTTTGAACATAATGCAATACCAGGTGTGAATTATTATGAGAAGATGCTGGGAAAGATTATTTGCTAAAACTCAGAATCGAGAATGGAGCTTTTGATGCTGTCCCCCATCACGCAAAGTAATCACTATTCTTTATTAAATTAAAGGTTGTTGTTTGCATTGCTAATGTAAATCGGACATTCATCATAATAAAGAGATGAGTGATGTGAAATCATTTTGTTGATATTGCGACAACTGCTAAATATGCTTCAGCTTAATTTCCTTGCAATATACACAGGTTGGGGAAAATTACACTTTATCAAAACTATTTTTCTATCTTTCGTTTTTGTTGTGTTTCCGTCGCTGCCGGTCGAGATGAAGTCCGCTGAACATTTAAAGTTCCTTCACGGCTTTCTTGGAGGTTGACGATTCGATTGGGAAGCAAACGTTTATAACGCCGCAGGAGTTTATTATGGTATCCTGTACGTCAACAAAACGTCTCCATCCTTCACGGTCTGCTGCAAAGTATTTTAACTGTGGCCGTCTTTCGCTGGGATTCTGCTTCTGCTAAGACAGTTGATTTCCATCCATTGTTCTTGGTCTTCCAACCCGCCGTGCACCCTGAGGATTCCATTCAAAGGACTGCTTTCCAATATCATCATTTGGTTTCCTTTTGTGTGTGCCCAATGCATTGCCATTTACGCTTTCTTATGTCAAAGCACAGCCGCTCTTGACTTTTCCTGCGCCCAAATTGATATAATTTGTTGTCAGCGAAACTTTAGGATTTGGCGTAGGTAGCGATTCACAAAAGCCTGCAAATTCATCGAAATGGTAGACGTGACTTTCGGGTTTCGCAAACATATAACAACACGGATTTGACATAGGATTCGAAGAATTTGACTGGATTTCCAAATTGTGGAGAGTACCGAAGGCAGCACGGGCTTTATTAATTCTACTTTTAACGTCCACCACCGTTTGCAGAAACAATACTGCAAAAGTAGTTAAACTTTAGGACTTCTTCCACTGGCGTCTCCTGTAGAATAATACGCTGCTGTGTGGAGCGGCCTGTGAGCATTATTTTTGTCTTTTTTCTGTTTATTCTTAGACCACTCGACTGTCCCTTCACTTGCAGTGTTTGGCACATCCCGTTCAGCCCACTGATGTTATTTCAATAGCAACAATTTTTGGGAGAATTCCTCTATCAAGCAACGATCTCCATATACATTCTCGGTTAACTCGATCAAAGGCCTTCTCAAAATCCACGAACATGAGGTAAAGCGGTGATTGAAATTTCATCGACTGCTCGAGAACGATACGCAGGGTGTTGATATGGTCGACACACGATCGACCACTGCGGAATCCAGCTTTATACCTCTTGAGTGTAGACTCGATTCTATCCTTTGTTTGCTCGAGAATGATGGTTGCCACTAGTTTTGGGAAAACGGACATAACTGTGATACCACGCCAATTGTTGCAATTCTAAAGATCAACTTAGCTTAACAATCACGCCATCCTTCCAGTCCTTGATGGGATATCTTTCGTTTTCACAAATCAACGGATGTTAAATACTAGCCGCTGTTTCGGGATCGGCTTTCAGGAATTCAGCTGGTATTCCGTCAAGTTTAGCTGCCTTGTTGTTTTTGAGGAGATTTATTGATGCTTGGATTTCCGCTTCTGACGGGGGTTCGATGTCAATACCTCTATAGGACCTGCGCATCTCGTTAAGTTGGGGCACATCAGCACTCTGCTAAACGGAATCCTCATTTAGCAGGGAACAAAAATGGTCCTTCCATCAGCGAAGTTGATCTTCTTCAATTGATACCAAAAGTGTGCTATTCACATCCATTACAGGATGATTGGTGTTGCTTTTTTCCCGATAACATCTTTGGATATTTGTTATACAATTGCCAGATATATCCTCTTCTTTCAGCGTGTTCAGCATTTTCTGCGACTCCATCTAACCTCACCCTCCTGTCACGTCTCACACAGTGTTAGACCGTCTTGTGTTCAAGGCGATACTCGCTTCGCAATTCAGCCTTTCGTTGAACATCTGCTTCGGCATTTAATTGTATTTTTAACTATTTGCGAAGTTCGATTTCATCCCCAGGTGTCTTGGGATATCCAAGAGTCTCTAAATCTCGTCTTTTATTTCACCCGGCAGCACATCAATTGTTGAATGTTGAATTTCGTTTAATGAAGAAGCTTTGTCGCTTCCCACATCGGCATTTCTTATACTTCGAACATCACACATCAATTTGGTTTTCAGTTTGACCGTCCGAATGTACTCCGGTGATTTTGTTGCACGTCTTATGCTTAAATACAGTCCAACCTTCGAGTAGCACAAGATGATTCGCGTTACGAAAGTCGACAAGCAAATCGTCATTTTCGTTCCGTGACCCAAGCCATTTTTTCCTATCACGCGTTCCAGACCGTAATTATCTGGTCTGACTTGAGGATTGAGGTCTCCCATGACGACTATGATATCAGCTCTCGGAACACTCCTGCAAACGGAGTTAAGATGGTGTAGAACGCGGTTTTGTCTTCCTCGGTCGCTTCATTAGTGGGGGCGTAGCACTGAATAATGGTTATGTTACGAATTTTTGAACGAAACCTTGCTCTATTAATCTCGCAGAAATGGGCTTCCAGGAAATAAGACTACGCGTTGCTTCTTCGTTCAACATAGTTCCGACACCATGCAGTCTTTGGCCACCCTCTCTTTCATCCTCCCCGGAATACAGCATTCCCGTTTGTGCAGTGTCAGATCTTTATTCAGCTCTTCCTCTTCACTTAGTTTCGGTAATGCCCAGGATACTGATCTTTAGGCGAAGCATTTTAGGCTCAACCTGCTTGTATCTACCTTCGCTGTTCAAGGATCGAACGTTCCATGCTCCGTTTTTTGTACGTATGCGGTAGCCAAAAGTAACATTTGCGCTTCATGAAAGACTTCTTCTAGGTATTTGTTGACGATTAATTTATTATTATGGCGTCTTGATTGACGCTGATGCGAAAGATGCCGCAACCCCAAATCCGATGTGCGGTTTTCTGCAGCCGAAGCTGCAGAAGGATTATCCTCTTGGGAACTCATTTCCAGTTGTTGTACATAGTTCATGTATTTGCATATATCCTTCCACCACGGTGTTTTCCGAGATACGATTAATAACATACATAAGCTCAGATTTGACAGGCACATCCGCCTTTTGTATGGTCAAACACATTACTGCTCCAGGCCGCCCACTATGAGAAACCAGACGCTACTTGCTGCTGCCTTTGGCCTTTCAAGATAGGCTCCTCAGTCACCAGACTATCATGCCGTTCACCGCCACTTGTAGTTCTTCCGCCATCTGGGGGCTTTTAACCATCCCAAGGACAAGTTTGTGCCCTGACCAGAATCACTGGGTTGTCTACTGATGCCGGCATCCACTCGGCACCCCTGCACGTTACCTTTACCCACTCTCTACTACGGGCAGGTGTGCATGGGGATTTTTCTTTCATTGTGCCTAGGGCCGAAATGGCGTCCTAGCACTCTCCAGTACTTTAGAGATCAAGGAGTTGCTGGTACATAATTATTTTTGTCTATTGGCTTAGTCCGGTTCTTTTTCTCATCAAATGGTATAATATAGAACGGTCCTTTGATCACACTTCTTGAGTGCGGGTTGAGCCTAAGCAACTTATTGCAGTGGAGCCCCAAGTATTTCACGTTCCGTTAAGCAGCTTTGGTGGATCGGTCTGGAAATTTGAGGGTCTCTTGAAGAAAAGAAGTTATGGTTTAGAAGTGTTGATCCAGATGCTCTATTTCTTGTAGAATTTGAAGAGTCTGTTGATGGGGCTCTACTTTCCGGACGGCGACTGGTGGTTACATTGATAGCATACAGAAGGTTCTCGTATACAGCTGGAACAGGTTGGTCGGATGTCATACAGTTGTGATGCTTTGCAGCTGAGGTACGCTCGGTGGTGTCCAGGATTTTTCTCCAAGAAGCAACGAAACTCAGGGTTAGGAGGATCTAATCTCCAAATAAAACGGCTTAAATTTCTTTATTTAGTTATTTACAAAAAAGATTCCTTTATTTAAAGTTATTCAAAATTAGGAATGTTACAATAAATAACATGGTACTTCATATATTGTACAATGCTTTCTGGTCTTAAAAATAAATAGCACGGTACTTCATACAATATGTCCCTAGCACGAAACCTAGGGAACAAAACGGTCGGAACCCTCAAAGGAGAACCTTATCGAACTAGATCCTTGAAGAGGAACTCGAAGGAACAAAACGGTTAGGAATCCTTATCGGAAACCCTGTCCTTGGCAAATAAGGAACAAAGAGGTTGGAACCCTCGTAGGAGAACCCTGTCTAATGAGCTTCTAGAGGAGTAGCCGAAAGGAACAAAACTATTGTCCCTGGCACACAACCCAGGTAAAGAAACGGTCGGAACTCTCGAAAGAGAGCCTTGTCTAGTGAACTTCTTGAAGAGGATTCCAAAGGAACAAAACAGTTGTCCCTGGCACACAACCCAGGGAAAGAAACGGTCGGAACTCTCGAAATAGAACCTTGTCCAATGAGCTTCTTGAAGAGGAGCTCATAGGAACAAAACGGGGTCGGAAATCTTAATCGGAAGCCCTATGTCCTCAGCAAATAAGGAACAAAGCGGTCGGAACCCTTGTAGGAGAACCGTGTCCAATGAGCTTCTAGAGGAGTAGCGCAAAGGAACAAAACGATTGTCCCAGCGAGCGAAACGGTCGGAACTCTTGAAGGAGAACCTTGTCAAGTATTAATGCTATAATATACGAAATACGAGGGACCCTTGGGGGTAACATATGTATGCTGAGCATTCAACTGGACACTCCAATGGGTGAAATAGAGGGTATGTGCTCTAAAGGCACCTTAAAATCTACCTAGCGGCTTGACGTAGCGTAGAAAAACTTCAAAGTGTGGACGATCATCCGCTCGTAACTGAGCCTAAAACCTATTTATTTCTCAATAACCGCCATTTCTTGTGGTTTGGACAGGTCCGCTTTATACCCCTCTGTATACACACCTTACATCAGCTAGAGCCTTGAACGGGTAGCTGGCCATAGAAAGATGGCATGGATTGAAAAATACTTTTAAGGACATACTTTAGACTTCAAATCTCTACAGCAACATCTTGTAGCTTGTCGGAATTTGTTAGAAGTCAATGGGGGCTATCGTGAACAAAATTGCCCACGGAATTTTTCCAACTGTCGAAAACTGGGAACGTGAATTGTGGTTGAAATTTCCCTCTGAATTAATTGGCATCGAAAATGAATATTCCATGGCCACTGGGCTTCCATTTTGATCGACCAAATTTGAACCTGCAAGGAGCAGTGGAAAATTTTTGGCATTTCCAATTTTAGAAGATGGGAGAAATTCCTTGGGAAATTTTATCCACGATAGCCCCCAATGTCTAACTTTCTTGGGTTAATAATTAAAAATGCTCACTTAACATTAAACCCCATCGAAATTTAAACAAAGTACATATTTTAAACGAAGTCAAAAAATATACGGAATTTACTTTCCAAAATCGATACTACATACCAATTAACATTTCAAAACCACAGGTAGTGTCTCTCCTTACCAATAACGAAAAAAAAAAGCTTCGACATTTAATAAAACACCATTCCGCAGTAGGAGGTACTAAAATAAAAAATAAAAATTAAAGGTAAAAAGTGGTTTTTGCGAAATTCTTTGTATTTACCGTTGACCTGGAAAAATCAACTACATACAACATACAACAAAACTCACCGCGTGCACTTTGTATTCTGTGCTATGCTATGTGTGCTCATTACCAAACGATGTATGTTAAATGCCAATACGAATCAATTGTGTGGTGGGTTTAAGTTTGCCACCAAATAACCGACTTGACTGTGATCTGGACCGCCATCATCAGCTCTCCAGCTCCAACACACTATCGACTAGCCATAGCCATAGTCTAAAAAGCAATCAATTCACCTGGTCAGAATTCTGTGGCTAGCGTTGATTTTTTCTTGTTTTATTCGCGATAAACTATAGCCAATGGTATATGAATGTGTGTTGGTTCGGTCAATAAAACCATACGCAAACCATTTGTTTTAATGTTTTTATATTTTGTTTTTGGTATTTTTATTTTTGTTTTGGTGACAAATTGAACACAACGCTGCTTTTTGTTTAAAGTACATAAGATAGAGAGTGAAAGAGGATTGAAAAATTTAAACAGCTCTACTTGATTCGGTTTATGAAACAATAATAAAGGGGCTAGGTATACTATACGAGCATACAGCAATATGAACATTGACATACAATGCAGGCTTAGTTGTTTGCTTTTGGATTTAGTATGTGTCAACGAGACACCACAGAACACAACAAGACGACCAACCGTCAAGCGTCCGGTCCGTCTGTTGGTTCGTCCATAATCAGTCTGTGGAAAAAGCCGTCATCGTTGGTTGTGCGAGTGGTCGTTTGAGTTATGATTTTATGACATTTTGTGCAAATTGCCAAAGAATTATTACTATTGGTTATGGGCAAACAAAGTGCAACGGTAACCTTGTTCAAATTTATTTCATAATAACTATAGGCTTGTTGAGGGGGGGGGGGGGGGGGAATTAGCCATGTTGAATGAGTGCACAATTTAAGTTGAGTTGAGTCCAGTTAATAAGTTGTTGATTTATGATTCGTTTTCCATATTTGCGAACACGTTTCTGTTCTTTGGTGTTTATAAACGGTTGATGTGATTTATTTTGGGATTTTAATAGATCTCTTTGAGACTTATGATGATGAGACTTTGGGTAAAATGTGGTGCTATTAAAAGTGCCTCTACATTATCCCACAAAGTATTAACACATGTCAGAATAAAGTGGGAAAAAACTTCATACGACTGCCAAATTTGTGTGATGAAAATGATTTTCATATTTTGCTTCCACACTTGCATCAAATAAAAATCAGTTTCACCGTAACCTCAAACGCCCAAGTGGGATAGAATGTGTGATGGTTTTAGAACTGATCCTAAATATTTTCAGGTATAAACACATGTCAAATAGTGTCGGATGCGCTGTCAATTTGTGTGTGATGAAATTTCATATTTTGTTTCCACACTATTATATGGACATGATTTTCTTCCCACTTTTTTGACATGTGTTAATATACTCAGTGGGATAGTGTAGAATGGCTATAAATAAACAAAGATGACTTCTATCCTTAGTACAAGAAATAAACTCAAAAATTAAATATCACACCAAAGTGATTTGTACGAAATTTTGCTATTGCTATTTTTGATGTTCCTTTACATGCTCGGCTATCCAAGATCTTGTGTAAAGTCTTGATGGCCACATGTATGCGGATGGGCCTAAATCGGCTCTAAATGAAGCTTGAGATCATATATGTATTGTGATGCTTTTACTTTGCAGCTGAGGTAATCTCGGTGGTGTCCAGGATTCTTCCCCAAGACGCTTTAATTCCTTTATTTTGTTATTTACAAATATAATTTTTATCTTCTTACAATAAATAACATGGTACTTCATATATTTTGCATTGTTTTCTGGTCTTAAAAATAACTAGCATGGTATTTCATATAATATGTCCCTGGAACAAAACGGTCGGAACCCTCAAAGGAGAACCTTGTCCAGCTAGATCCTTGAAGAGGAACTCAAAGGAACAAAACGGTCTTAGGAGAACCTTGTCCAGTGAACTTCTTGAAAAGGAGTCCAAAGGAACAAAACGGTTGTCCCTGACACAAAACCCAGGGACGGAAACGGGTGGAACTCTCAAAGGAGAACCTTGTCCAATGAGCTTCTTGAAGAGGAACTCAGAGTTACAAAACGGGGTCGGGAATCCTTATTAGAAACCTTATGTCCTCAACAAATAAGGAACAAAGCGGTCGGAACCCTCGAAGGAGAACCTTGTCCAGTGAACTTCTCGAAGAGTAGTCCAAAGGAACCAAACGGTTGTCCCTGGCACAAAACCCAGGGAAAGAAATGGGTTGAACTCTCGAAGAAGAACCTTGTCCAATGAGTTTCTTGAAGAGGAGCTCAGAGGAACGAAACAGTCGGAACTTCTTATGGAAATCCCTTATAACTTATACTATATACCTATATGTATATGTATATATGCCTATACTGTTTGCCCTACCTAAATTATTTTTCTAAACTAGCGAAAAATATTTTACAAAAAAAGTTAGATTGGGCTCTGCGTTAGCAATGCCTATCTGTCACCGAAACGCCTTATGAAAGGTCTGTGTTACGACCCGATCTTTAATTCTCTATACCCTAAATTGGTATCCACCACTGGACGAGAAGAAAAGACAATTTTATTATTTTTCTTACTTTGCCATATAACATTTGCTGGAGTAAATAATAAATAAATAAATAAATTGGGTGGCGCAACAGCTCATGGAGAACCAGGGCCTAGTGACTTACAACTCACAACCATTCCTGTGTGCGTGTTTGTTGGCAGGAATGGAGGGGACCTACAGTTTTTTGCCGAGTCCGAACGGCTAAATGAGAAGCACTTTTTCATGACAAGTATACTCTTGGAGGATTTGTCAGTTCCTCGCAAGAGGCAGTACCTCGAATAAAACATTTCTGTTTTAGGTGGCACGGCCGGGAATCGAACCCACACCTTCGGCATGACAGTCCTACGCACTAACCATCAAGCCACGAGGTACTACATTTGCTGGAGTAAGCCAATGTGAATAGAAAGAAATGAAATTCAAATTTATATGGACTTTCATGATTCTTTTATTTTTGTTCTTGATATGTATGAATTAACTAAGGCGGATGTCATACGATGTATGCACGAAATGATAGGAGTACATATATTCATCATCGTGTCCTGTAACCCCGGCTGGGGCATAGGGCGTCGAACATATATTACATATACATATATTATGATATAATAATTATAATAATTAGGGTACTGTAGGTGTTGTAACGCTTCCTTACAGTATGTACATTAGGGTGTTCGTTATAATGGGATTTTCGAGTTTTTATAATTGGATGGGCCTAGATCGGCTATTAATGAAGAAAAAAAATTGTCTAATTTTTTCAGATTTTTATTTTCATCACCTATAGTCGCTGTAAGGGTAAATTAAATTTCCCCCTTTTTTTTGCGTACTAGGAAATTTGCGTTAAATCCGCCCAAAAATTCAGACCATATAGGTGGGAAGTGGACAAGAAAAAAATCCTAGGGAGGGGGGTAATATCTCCCCCCTCTTGGAACGGGAGGGGCAATTTAATAAAATAATTGCATAAAATACAAAAAATAAATTATTGAAAAAACAACGACAAACAACAATTTTTTGAAACTAAGTGTTTTTGATGAACAGTTTTGGCAAAAAATTGTTTCAAACTCAACATTTTGAAGAAAATATAATTTTAGTTTCTTCAAAATTTTAGATTTGAAAACAGCTTTCACTGAAATTGTTTATTCAAAGAACTTTATTTGAAAATAAACTATAAAAATCGACTTCTGGCTTTCCAAAAAGCTAGAAATCATTACTGTAAGTGTTGCCGTGGTGTTTTTAGTTATTTTTTTGTATTTTATGCAATTATTCTATCAAATTGCCCCTCCCGTCCAACCGGGGGGAGATATTACTCCCCTCCCGTAAGATTTGTTTCTTGTCTGCTTACCATCTCTGAATTTTTGTCAAATTTTACGCGAAATTCCTAGTGTGCAAAACAAAAGGGGACATTTAATTAACCCCTACATTAAGAGCCGATTTAGGCCCATCCAATTATAAAAACTCGAAAGACCCATTATAATGACCACCCTAATGTACATACATATATGCTCTCCAGCTCTGACCACATTCAGTAGTCCAAAACATTCAAATCTAAAGTACCTGCGAGGACCAATCTTTTGCCTCTAAAAACCTTGAGTGTTGATCCTGAGCAGCTTCTGTCTGGTTTTTTGGCTTCTTTCTATAGAAGAATTGATTAATGGCTTTGTAAAGCACACCTTCCTTGTAGACCTTTGCCTCGCGTTTTCACAAAAATGTAGGGATGCGATATCTTGGTGTGAGACTCCCAATCATACCATTAAGTTCTGAAGCGGGATAAATAAATAAATTTGGCGGGGCTACAGCTCATGAAGAACCAGGGCCTAGTGACTTACAACTCTCAACCATTCCTGCGTGTTGTTGGCAGAAATGGAGGGGGTCTACAATTTTTTGCTGAGTCCGAACTGCTAAATGAGAAGCACTTATTCATGACAAGTATACTCTTGGAGGATTTATCAGCTCCTCGCAAGAGGCAGTATCTCGGAAAAAACAGTTCTGTTTTTAGGTGGTAGCGGCTGGGAATCGAAACCAGACCTTCGGCATGAAAGTACAACGCACTAACCATTAAGCCACGAGGTACTACTCTGAAGCAGGATGCTGGCCATGTTAAACCTTTGAGACTACCTACTTTTTCTCGCTTTCATGATGTGGCATAAACTAAATCGTGTTGTTTTGATAAAACTTCTTCAAGAGTAGAAATTTTATTATCTGTCGTTTTCTGTCTAATATTTTTCAACATGAAGTAAAATATCCGGTGGAAGTTCTGATGATTTTCATATTGGCTCACTTATTTTGTTGGCTCTTTAATCTACCTCTCTTTCATTTATTTCAAATCCGATACACATACATAATATAAATCTAGTGCGCGCCTGGAAAAAGCAATCAATTTTTTAACAAGGCCCTAGAAAACGTAACATTGATGCTAACAAGGCCCTAGCAAGGGTTACTATCGAAACATTTGACGGCCTTATCAGTCATTCAACATTTCACCTCGAGAGATAACAAGTACATAGGTGGTCTTATCTAGGAATGCGATCCTGGTATCTTTTGTTTATCACTTCAATACGTTTCTGAGCTAATTTGCAGTACAGTAATGCCATGTTGGAAATGAATAATTTATACTTGAATTTTTCATATTATCCCGCCTAGAAAACAATCTTGTTTTCGACGGGCCACCAGAGAGCTTTACATACTAACAAGAGGCTCATTAGAGTAAGTATCGAAACTCGCTAGGCCCTTTTCAATTATTAACCCTTTTGCCTCGTCAGAAAATTAGTAAAAAAAATTCCTGCATTCAGCGTAGTAGATTCGTACTCCGAATGCAGAACAAATAGGGTCGTAGCTCCTGTCATATCAGAAATATTGCTACGAAATGCCGAGTTCGTAAAAAGTGGTACCACATTTCGCTAGGTCGGGAGATACGGGACTTTTTGTTCGGGACTCGTAGTACGAATTTAATACGACCGACGGACAGTAGGGCCGGGGTGGAAAAAACCTCATATATAAAAGTGTTTAATATGGCATTGTGATACACTTTTCTTCAGTATTTTTCATGCGGAATCCAGCTGTTATAATGATTTTATAGTAAAAAATTTGCTTAAAGCCAAAATAAGGGGTTTAAACGGACAATTTAAGAAATAAGATAATTTCTGATTGAATATAACCGGTTCAATAAAGACGTGATTGTTTTTTGCAAATACATACGAAATGATACCGCTTAGAGGTTTTTCCCTAAACCGCAGGTTTGGCCCCACTGTGCGACGCACGGATCCTGTGATAAGGTTGATTATCTTTTTTGTCCGAGAATTGCTTCAACGAAAAATATGAATGAAAAATAAAAATCAAAACTTTTTAAGAAGAAATATTACGAAATTAAATAGTAAATTTGTTATAAGAAATATTTTCTAATAAAATTATTTCTTGCAAGTTAGATTAGCAAGGATTTACACATTGTGAATTTGGTCGAGGCGTAATATATTTATTTCTTCTAAATTTTCCTAACTAAAAACTAACTAGGGCCTTCCTTAAACTTGGCAAAGACTTGCCATTTTCCCAGACGGGATTGTCGCTTAGAAAAACAGAGTAGTTTTTAATGAGGCCCTAGAAAGTTCAACATTATTGCAAACAAAGGGTTAGCAAGGGTAACTATTGAGTTCTCTAGGGACTTGCCAGACATGTACCATCTGCCCTGAGTGGCGGCAAACAAAGGAAAATTTCCTATTTGGTATTCGATCCTAGGATCCAATACGCTAACTACTGGGCTAATTCGCAATGTATTATTGTACATTATGTATCAATGCGATATTGAAAAAAATTCCTGTACCTATACTTTAATTTTTCATAGTTTTCGGTATATACCTACGAGGAATTTGTGATGGGATAGAAAAACTTACCAAATAAATTAACTAGAAAAGACCTCAAGAGTATTTGATCAGTTTCCCTCGACAAGATTTCCTCTAAGGAAACCTTTCCAGGGCCTCGACTTAACTTGGGACAAAATTAGTCAATTTTTCTAGGTTGAAGGTGCTTAAAAAGTGGTTGTTTTTATTGTAACCGGGTAATTTCTGATGAGACACCGAAAGAAACATGCCCAGCAAATTTTTACTAACAAAGGTCTCACGAGTATTTGACCAAATTTCATCGCCTTTCAAGGGCCATGAGTCATGACTAAATTTTTTCCACTCGCCGGAGAATAAAAGAAGTTTACAAAAAATTTGCTTTTTTAGTGAGTATATCTTTATATTTTAACCTTACCAATCTTGAAAACAATCTATTTTGAAACGGGACACTTGAAAATTTTACATTGACCCTACAATGAGTCTAGCAAGCCTCACGAGTATTTGACAAGTTTTCCTTGTCATGATTTCCCCTACCAAAGCCTTTGCAGGGCCTTCATTAAACTTGACAAAAACTTGCCATTTTTCTAGGTGGATGCAGTTGTCAATACATCTCTTCTGCCATAATTTCGAAAATGAAAATTCTCTTTCTATAATTGATCATCAGGTCAGTTCCATAAATTACCTCTCAACTACTGACGAGACAATATAAAAATTACCAAAAAATAATTATCAAATTGAAAAGCTTGTATCGAGGGATCAGAGCAACTCTCAACATATCTCAACCATATAAGCAGATCTGGCACAGAACCTAAAACCCACCTGGAAAAACAATCTAGTTTTTAACGGAGCCCTAGAAAGTTTAACATTGAACCTAACATGGCTCTAGCAAGGGTAACTATCGATTTTATCTATGGCCTCACCAGCTAAGCAACCTTTTGCCTCGAGAGACAACAAAAAAAGTAGTCTTCTCTTGGATTCGATCCTGTGATCTTCTGATTACCAGTCCAATACGCTAACTAGGTACTGAGCTATTTTGCAATACCGTTGCGTATTTTTGAAAATGAAAAACTATAAACGTGCTAACATTTTCTTACTATTGTAAGATGGGTATAAAATATTTGTTTTTTTTTTTTTGGTTTTTTCATGTATGGGGTATTTGTGATGGGACTTATCCGACAAGTTTTCCTTGTCTAGATTTCCCATACTAAAGCCTTTCCAGGGTTTATCGCACAAGTTCTTATTAGCGAGGGCCTCACGAGTTTTCAACAAGTTTTCCTTGTCTAGATGTGCCCTACCAAAGCCTTCCCAGGGCCTCGATTTAACTTGATAAAAACTTGTAATTTTTATAGGTGGGAAGTTTAAATTCCCGCCTGGAAAAATGAAAAGCTTTTTCTAAGTTTAGTTATGGCTTTTTCTAATGCCGGATTTACACGATTGGAAAACTGCCAGTATAATGACAAAAGCAACAACAAAAGAATGGACAATTTCATTCTTTTTGTCATTATACTGGCAGCTTTCCATTCGTGTAAATCCGGCATAAGTTTAGTCATGGCCCTGGAAAGGTTCCTGTAGGGAAAATCTAGATGGGAAACCCTGCCAAAAAATCGTTAGGCCCTTGCAAGTAAAAACTTGTTGTGTGTGTTTTTATATCCCATCAGAAATACCCTGAGTATCTATTACTAAAACAAACATTTTATATCCGTCATACAATGGTATGAAAAATTAAAGTGTACAACTATTCATTCTCAGCATTGTACAACTGAATTGCAAAATAGTTCAGTTCAGTTAGCGAATTGAACTTGTAAACAGAAGCTCCATCCCAGAATCAATCCAAGTTCCATTTTAGATGCTATTCTCGGCTAGACAAGGAGTAGAACATTAAGCGTTTAGTATAATAAATGCAGTTTGCCACAAAAAAGTGTTGTCTTTACCACCGCAATATACCTCAACAAGGGGATAGCATTGTAGACTTGTTTCATTCGATTCTATCAAAATGCGAAACTTTCTTAATGGGAGAAATCTAAAAATGTCTGTAAAATAGGTAAAGTAGGTAAAACTTTTCGAATTCGGTCAACAGGTTGAGTGCCACCAACCTCTCCAAAATCCTTGTTCTCATCTAGATCAACAAAAACATCAACAACACCACAACAAAAAAAAAAAAACTAATTAAAAACTTTCAAAATATAAAAGCCAATAAAATTAACGTCAATAAACCACCTCTTGAACGAAGAAAACCACCTACTGCCAAAGAAAACACAACAAATTTAAACATTCAGCCTTTTCAAATGCTACGAGTATTTTTGTTGTTGTTGTTGTTGTTGTTGTTGTTTTTATTTATGGCTCATCCAAAGTGTTGAAGGGGTAGAAGTTGGTTGGTGGGAGGAGGTTGAGAGAGGGTTCTAGTTCTTGTAACACTAACCTGAATTTTGTTTATTTGAAAATGCAATTCACGCTTGTTTCGAAAATAAAAAGCAATTTTCCGAGTAATAAAAAAAAAACGTCAAGAAAAAAATGTACCAAGAAGAGAAAAAAAAAAACTAAAATGTAAAGAAAACATTTTTTGAAGAGGACTAGTTGTGTTAGTGTAATACGCGAACGCCCTCGATTTCGAATTCTAGAAATCCTAAACAGGTACAACAACAGAAAACAACAACAAAAAAAAAACATAGAAAGAATTATGAAATGCAAAGTGATTTTATGAGGTTCATTTGGTACAGAAAATACAGATACACACACATACTCATATAGATTCTTCCGCTGAGAGAGCCTGTTCTTCAGCAGCACAACCCCACTATGTGCATCATCATCATCATCACCATCAGCAGAAACTAAATTTCTAGACCGAAGAAGCAGAAGAGGATGTCCCAATCCGAGTACCAGATGAGAGTAAAATGAGGGCGCTACATTTAGCTAGCTAGCCTTATAACAGAACGAGAACCATTAGATTCAGTGCAATTACATTCGCGCAGATACATTGAAGGTAGCTTGCCTATTCCTCCGCCTCTGGCACTGGAGTGTGAGACTTGTTCCACCATATTCACCATAATGTGGCACAAACTCTTGGGACACAAGGAAAAAGCGGCAAAGGCAGTTGCCGCCGTCACCGCTGTCGTCATCGTCGTCGTCGTCGTCGTGAAAAGGCGACTCCTAGATACATAAATACTACAAAAGTGTTTTAGTTTACATGTTACTTTTTTTTTTGTTTTGAAAAGTTGTATATTTCTTTTATGCTGCTACTGCAACTCTTGGTCCTGATGCTACTGTTGAAGCAGCATAAACGAGAGCGTTAATCGGCGCGGCGTGAGAAAAACTGGGTCGAAGTGTGATTCGAAGCCGAAAAATACACTCCTTTGGATGGGTGCATTTGAGAATCATGCCGGTGGAGGGAGGGGGATTGATGTGGAAGATCCTAGATTATGAAGGTACTATATCTTCACCCACACGCCAAGTGTTGTTGTTGGCTGTTGGAACATCAAACATCATTTATAGTCAACTACAACTACAATCTACTGACCTATATAGTTCTCTCTCTATCATGTGCGGTTGGATTGAGTCAACTTAATATTTATGCACTGCCAGCCCCAAAAAAAAAGCATAAACTCAGCAAACTTGTGAAAAGAATTGAAAGAAGTAAGGCCAGGTCGACGACGACGGGCGGTTCGGTATGAGAGGGCTCGGGAAACTGGGTTAGTTTGAGTTTAGGACGTTTTACGGTTTTGGCGCGTCACTCACTGCCACATTAGGCAATTTTAAATATGAATTAATGTAGGACATTCCTGAGGATGTGCCAGAGTAGTTAAAATTTACAACACATCTCTTGAATCCACAGTTTTTATACTGTGCGGAGTGGATGAGATACATTTTAGCGGACTTGAATGTTGCGAAGCGTTAAAGGGTCAACTGAGGGGGGAGATTTTTATTTAATAAACATGAGCTATTAGCATATTACAGATAATGAAAAGATTTTAAAATAAAAAAGGAGGTGGCGAGAACGATGATCCTTGATAATATTGGGTCATGTCAGAAGGAGTAGCGCCAGCATAGTGATGTTATGTTTTAAATGAAGGAATTAAGTTGTTTTATTTAATGTAAATTGAGGTCGATGATAGTTGTTTTTTATCACAGAAATAAATATGACCTAAGATTAATGACAGGTTAACATGTTGACACAAGTAAACCTTACCTACTTCTATTCTATTCCTAGATTGACTTCAGCTAAATTGAAGGCCAGTTGTCAAATATTTATAAAGGTTTTTCCAATAGGGACGGGTCGATAATCTTGATAGTCTGAGACGGCCATGTTGCTTTGGTTGTTCATTATTCACTCACTTGCTCACCATGGCACGATTAAGCAACACCTGCAAATGATAAAACTTTACTATCAAAATGGGTATTGTCTTCCTTCTGTTGGTAGCAAAACTCAAGTCGACCAGTTCAGTGAATAATCAGCCAACACCCGTACCCCAAGAAATGGTGAATCTGCCGAAGACATCGCCGCTACCGATGCGAGTGTGCAAGAGAATACGAGACAGTCAATTTCATCAATTCATTCGACGAAGACCTCTACCGATTGATGATAAACCATTACTTTTGGCATAAATTGGATCAAATGAAAAAACAAAACAGTCCTACCTGTCACGCAGCTGATGCAAACATGACATTTTGCATACACAGTTTGAGGTTAGGGCTATCTCTCACGGAGGTGACGTGAATTGCCAACCAAGATCGTGCAATTTGACCCCGCCAGACTTGTGGGGTTATCGCAGATCTATACCATTAAGCCGCAATCGCCCGGTCAAAGTCAATATAACCCAGGCCATCGCTCAAACTCAACCAGATCTATGCGGCAGAGTAATTGAAAATTGGACCTCTCGGATCCGTGCCATCTTGTCAAGCTTACGACGGACATTTAAACAATGTCATATTCCATACATAATATCATTATATCAACCATTCAAATAAAAAAAAAAAAGAATTTCGTTAATACCTCACACACAGCTTGTTTTATTCCATTTCAACATCGACCCGCTCTCATTGGAAAACGCTTTCCATGCTATAAACTTATCTTCGGAGTGTTCCGTCCAGTTTTTCTTTCGATGTACGAAAGGAATGATTACCAGTTTAGGAACCTCCAGTCTTAGTCTTATTTCGAAAGTACTGTCAAGTTCAATAATATTCTTTCTTTACCGCTCGATTCATGAATTTACAATACTTACTTATTTAGTTCCTTGACCCCTCCGAGGGGAATAAGGTGTCAACTACCGTTACACGCCATCTTGTTGTATTGGATTCTCCACAACTTTTAAGATTCCTTTTCAACTTTTCTGCGCCCAGTTTTACTTTGGCCCCCGGTCTTCTGCCATCTCGAGTAAAAGGATCCCACTCCATAGCGTGTCTTGCAATAGAGTCTTCACCACGCCATAGGATGTGTCCAATCCACTGCCATTTTTTTTTTTGCCAGTTCTCCGATGGAGTTGTTCGTTGGAGATGGTGTTTGACCAAAAAATCCTTAAAATGTTTCGAAGCCATATATTCACAAAAATTTGCAGCTTTTTTGTGACAGAGGTGGTCACTTTCCATGTGCTGCACCCATATTGTAGTACGGAAACTATGTTCGAACAGTCGCAGCTTGGTCTTCATACTGTATACTTTGCTCCTCCAAACTTTTGACAGCATACCGAAAGCAGCTTTACCAATACGGCAATTGACATTTCCATCAGTACCACCACCGTCTTTTGAGACCATGCTTCCCAGGTAGAAAAGTTGTTAACCGCTTCAACCTGCTGTCAACGTCAAATTGAGTTACTAGAAATGATCAAGATCTTCGTTTTCGTGATGTTTTTCCTCAACCCGACTTTATTCGCTTCAATTTCCACGTTGCTCAAATGAATATCCAATGCCTCATCGTGGTAGATTCTTTTTTCCCTCTTATTATAATATTCATCAGAAATTCAAAACCATTGTGAATCTGCATCATTTATTAAATCGTCTCATAACGCTCTATCCGTCTAAAGCGGGCCATTGACATTTTGATAGTCGCTACGACGACATTAGCATGGTTCAAATACACTTTTAGTGGAAAATCCACATATTGAACGTGAATAGGTGTGACCGGAGGTTTCATGAAAATCTCATCTCAACGAATCTTACATTTGTACTTACGATCTTCTCTAATTCAATGCCCCCTTTTGATCATTTTAAGGGTAGTTATATATTTGACTGCGCGTATTCAAAAAGTATACATCATTAATAATAATTATTTTATTTTATACGATTCGCCCTCTTAAATGAGAATTAAAACTGTTTGGTAAACATTAAAAGGAAACCCTTTTCACTAAGGGACAAAAGTATACAAACGCAGTATAGAGACTTGTATGCAAAATGTATGCACTAAAGATTGCACTGAAGTTGAAGTTGCAACTAAAGACCTACATACTTCCTGAGTAAGTTTGTAACCAGAATTCAATTTATGTCTGTCCCGAATGAAACCCACCATTCACATTCATCACAGCAAGTTATGTCCTAAGTACATGCAATGTGCTCTGAGTACACATCTGGCTTGAAGACAATTTTATGGCCACATCACGGTCCAAAAAATTTAAGTATGAACGCATTCATTTCTTGAAACAGTGTTCTGTATTGCGAATTGGTCTAGCGAGCAGGCAGCTCGCTCAGTACCTGGAAAGATCCCAATTCCAAACCAAGTAAGTAAAGTCAACTTTTTGATATAAATTTGAATTGAATTTAACTTGTATTATATTTTCAGAATAAAGCAAAAACCAAAGGGGAAGACCGAGACAATTCACAAATATGAAATGCGAACATAAAGCTGTAGCCATTACAGCTGCGCAATAAGCAGCGAAGTTAAGAAATCAAAAATGTTTTGAGTACAAGAAGCTGTATTCATTAAAAACAACAGATTGTGATGAGTACATTGCGGCATGTAATCACTTTATACTCCTGTTATACAAGCGAATCTGCTCATGGAGAGCCAGACCCCACTGGCTTCCTAGTTAACTACATATTTATGTGTGCGTGTTGTCGATTGAAATGAAGGATTCTGCAATTTTGTGCCTAGTCCAAACGGCTAAGAAGAAAAGCACTTATGCATGAGACACTCTTGGAGGATTTGTCACTTCTTCCTTGCAATATGTAGAACATCTGATAAAACCTTTTTGTTTTAACATGCCGGCTCCACTGGGCATGAGCCATGCTTTGACTATGAACATCTTGAAAAAAACCAATGGAGCCTCAAAAACCCATGTCTGAGCAGTGACATATCCATACAAATCAGACTGCTGTTTGCCTTGTGGTTTGGATGTTAGGCATCGCTCATCTATAGTGGAGCCAGCATGTAAGGTGGCAGCGGCTGGGAAACGATTGCCAGAACTTCGGCGTGACAGTCCAACCATTACCTACTCCACGGGGTACTACTTTGCAACTTATGACATGGGTCCCTATACTTCTTTATTGGCTACGTTCCAGCTACTTAATGTAATCTAGTCAGATTGGTTATAAGGAAAATACGCCTCGATAATGATGAAACTCAAGTTCCTAGCCCCAGGTGGGAGACGACAAAGAAGATCGAACCTCGGTTTAAAAACCTAGCAAGCACGGATATCAGAGCCCTTGGTTTGGATGACTGAGACCAATCTGTTCAGGATCGTATAGGATGGGAGACCGCTTATCTCAGGCGAATTAAGAGCCGGATAAGTAGAAGTCAGTCAGTATATAGTCATGTCCTCAGTACATAAATTATGAAATCTATTCGATGAGTACATACAAACGTATTATTAGTTCAAATAAATGTCATCCTTTCAACCACTTCAGACATCACACAATGACACAATCGCATTGAATCTTCAACAAAACTTCAATACCTCAACTGCAGGAAAATATAATACCAAGCGGCAATGCGAACTCTTATAGAACTTATTCTGAGGTCATCGTTCTATCACATTCAGTCAAATAAAATATAAAATCTCTCAAGTCAACAATATTTAATTCCTTCAAATAGAAAAAAAAAAATTAATAATAAAACGAAAAAAAAAAACCATCGCAGTTGAAAAGAAATCGATTTGCCAAGATCTGTCTGTCTGTGCTGAATTTTTCCATTCAAGTACCTATAGCAGCTGCATTTACACACACAAAAAAAAAAAAGATGAAAGAAGTTTAAATCCCAATTCCTTTCAAAGAAAAGGAGGTTATGCTTTGCCAAAATATGTACATAGAATCCTTTTCTTCTCGAGGATGCAATTATATTTTCAAAATCGATTTGATGATAAAAGAAGAAAATTATATAAAAGCCAAAGCCAAAGCCGCCCCATTCCCCCCATTTGTGTGTACATATAAAGCACAACTGACCTGACCCCTTTTGAAGGAGAGCGAACCACAAACCACTTCGGACGGATTATTAAAACTTAATTATCATCCCAGGCCAAATTAAACTCCTCGTCGACATTTGCATAGAACTTTTATCCCATCATCATTATCCTTCGTTTAAGGATGGTTATCGATAGAGTCAACCTCAACTATTAATCATCACATCCAATACCCAGTATTCAACAATATCGATGTCTATTTACTCATAAATATTTGTATACACATTTAATTCACATATATATACACCTGATAGAGGGTGGCGTGGCAGGTAGCAGCCTATATCCAGGAAACTGGCATTATCCTGTGTCCCAATTGAGTACAGCGAACCATTTACCTACCGTTGCCCCACCACATCGTACATCATATCGCCACTGCCACCCAACAAAACAGTTTACAAAAACTTATAAATAATAGATTCCGAGTGTGTGTATACAAAACACGAATAGCCTCGACCTGAAGTCCCTTACCATTTAGCCTCCGCATATTCACAACACACAACAAAAGGTATCCTTGAATGTACATCTATATGCTCGTCCTGTACACGTTAAGCTTTTATAGCTATATGATGGTTTGCGCCATGCTATGTCAAAACAAAAATTCTCAATCTCTGTGTCCTGCCATTGCCATCGTAGTCCTCATCCACGTCGTCGTCGTCATCGTCCTACACAAAAAAGTTTTTCGTGTGCAAACTTTGCTTTTAGGATATCATTTGTAAGGTTGAAACCGATGGGGGCGAAAACATGGGAAGTGGTGGTGGAATCTGTAAGTTGTATCCTTGTGCCAGCTTCAAGCTCTCGAAAATCGAGTTTACTCTTGGTAAAATTTACACTTTTTTTTCCTATCCCACAGACCAACAACAAAGTACAACGGTCCTTTTGAGCTAAAAGGCAACTTATTGTGTGTATACACAAGGATTTCAAGTTCTTCATCGTTGGGTTGGGTTTGGGTTTGGGATTCGTTGGACAGTGCTCTAACGTTGACTGTGCTCCTTTAGAGAATAACTCTACGTGCGGTAGAAAAAGGTGCTGGGGTTTAACCGCCCCAGGAGGCTCGATTTATAAAATGTCATTTTCCATGAAACAAATTGCCATGTCGTATATTCGTATACACAATTCGGGTAGGTGGGAAGGGAGTTGCGTATAACGTATCTATATACGAACGTTAAAAGAGGAACCTTGGATTCTGGGAAGGATATTCGCATGATGATGGTTGTTCTGGGAAAGGAGAAGGAACGAGTGGTTTGTATCAGCACTGCTCGAAATGACTAAATGATGATTTGGGGGAACAGGAGGCTGCGATGATGGTGGAACGTGTTGGAAAAAGTTTTTTTTTCGTAGATTTTTGCTTTTTTTTTTGTCTTGGTTAGGGAATTCTTTAACGGAACTCGAAACAATGGTGATGGCGCGCACATTTCTGTGATGGCAGATCAATAATTGAAAAATATGCGCGCTATAATATGTAATGCCAAAGTGGGAGGAAGGGAAACTGTTCAAAATGAACACACGCAGATGGCGATAGCGGTGGTGGAGCGACGTGCGATGGGTTGACATTTGATTATTATTATTATTGTTGATATCCTTCCTCGCAGCTTGTACTCAAAGGATTATAAGCTGCTGGATTTAGGTAATTAATATTTTAAGAGGAACCCTTTCTCGAAGGAGGATATATACATATACAAGTACAAGTATTATTTTTCGAGGGTGAATTTTGCAGTTTTGCTATTTTGACGGATGACGTTTGAATGATTTTTGGAATGAGGATGATTGTTTACTGATTACAAAGGGTGAGAGTGTGAGGAATTATTTATTGTTTTCGGTTATATGAGCAAACTGTATGAGTTTAATAGGTATTTGCGTTTTCTGCTCCTTTGTGATGGGCCTTAATGATTTGAATAATTAGCTAACGTTGTATTATTTTTGGTGTAGGTAATGGTGTACTCATATCAAATGAAAGTTAAAAAGGTAGCATGTAGTTACCTAGGTGAGGTTAGGTATTCTACACATCATCAAAATACACTATGGGATTTAATTCTCAATTAGTGGGAACTAAATCCTACTAGAAAAGGGGATTTATTTTATGCATATGTTTGTAGGTTCGGAAGACAGTAGACATTCAAAACATCCCTACATACACATTTCAAAGGTAATAATGAAAAGGGTGACGAAGAGAGAAGATTCGAGTGTGTAGCTAGAGCAATTCAAACCATGGTGCATTTGAATCCTGGTTCTCGGGTCTAAAAAGCAATTTATTACAAAATTCAATTACGCCATTGAACACCTGAAGAATGAAAATTTGTTCTTGGATCGGGTCACATGCATATATTTACTGAGAGAATAAATTTTACCTATTGAGAGTAAATTAAACATATTGAGAGTAGATTAAACATCTTGAGAGTCAATTTAACATCTTGGTAGTAAGTTACCATAGCAACATAGTTGACTTAACGTTGTTCCTTTACTGCCGCGTTTGCACCTTCTGCTCAATGTAATGTTTTTTTAGTTGACGTTGGCTGATTTCTAGACGGAATGCTTTAATAGAACTATTGATTTGTGTTTTGCTTTTGTATAGTCTATTTGGTCTACACCATTCGTAAGCCAGGCCTACGTTTGTTGATAAATATAAAAATAAATAAATTGGGTGGCGCATAGATCGTGGAAAACCAGGGCCTAGTGACTTTCAACTCTCAACCATTCCTGTGTGCGTGTTGTTGGAAGGAATGGAGGGGACCTACAGCTTTTGTCGAGTGCCTCGCAAGAGGTAGTACCTCGGATAAAACATTTCAGTTTTTAGGTGGCAGCGGCTGGGAGGGAATCGAACCATCGGCATGACAGTCCAGCGCATTTACCATCATGCCACTTCGTTTTCTTATATATGTTTTATCGATGGCCATGGCCAGCCACTATTAGAATTCATCCGATCTTTTGAAAATATTTTTACTTTTTAAATTGTTGCAGGTGTAATTTACGTGAATTCTGAACAAATATTGAATTTAAAGCTCATCTTACGTCCATTGTTTGTTGACATACCCCCTATTTGGCTAATTTGACTGTACTATAGACCATATACATATGTGGGTGCAGCAGTAGTTAAATGATTTCGATTTCCTATTTTTTTTTTTTTGGAACACCCTGTCAACGAGTTATACATACATTGAGGAACCCTGAAAAAGAATATTCGTAAAGCTGTCCTTATATTTTTCATCCATTAGAGTCAACCACAAAATGGTGCTCCCTATAAAAGTTGCATAAAAATTCATGCCTAGACATGTGAATAACACATCAGCAGTTCCCTATAGCAGTTCATAGGTTTTCCAAAGGCTCAATCCGAAGGTTTTAAAATATAAAAATGTTGTTTTTCGACATTCTTTTAGAATTTTCTAGATTTTCAAATATGTACAAGAATGAATAATACAAGTATGCATCCCTAGTTCTACTTCAACCCATCCGTTGCGGGATAAACAACACGTTTCCCCAACGTTCGACGTTCGTTGTTCGTCGTCCTCGTGCCACAACAGTTCTTCCATAATTTTTTGGCAAGAATCACTTTATGCAAGGTTCTCCCTTGAGCATAAAGAACCCCCTCTTACTTGACTGTTACGGCAAAACTTTTACCACATAGGACAGATGGAAGAAAGGAAGACAAATCCTTATCGACGGGACGGAGCAGGTAAGGCATTTACCATGGTTGATGGTGTGGCGGTGTCATCAACGAATGAACCAATTTCTAATTCCCGTTTTATTGTGCGCTCCGTATACCCTATACTCTATACCCACCCAACCATCCATCCTATACATCCATCCCTTGCTCCATTCCACTTACGTACTATAGAAAATAAACGAAGGGACCTAGAAAAAGAGTGCTTATTTCTTATTTCAACGTTATTCCTCCTCCCTGTGTGTACAATCTATAAGGAGAAGCAGCAATTTTCATGTCGGTTCGGCTTGGCTCGGTTCTGTAAAACCTCTGCATCAGATTATAGGCAGTAGAAGGGAAAGAACCTTTCATTTCATATTGCTTGCTTTAGCTGACTAACGTTGGGTTGTTGGTTTGAATGTAAATAATCATATCACACGGATGGTGGGGAATAACTGAACTATATGCCAGAATGGCAGAGGATTCACTTTAATAAAAGTGGAATCCTGGTTCCCGAGAAATAATGGGAGGAGTGTCAAATGGATGTTATACGAACGTCGTCTTCGTCGTCGTCGTCGCCGTTGTTGTCTATGGCTTGGCTTTTCTGAGTAGTGAAAGAAGAGATGTATACATTTAGGAGGGTGCAAAATAATATGGAGGACCCGAATGACGGGACACATTTAAGCGTTCTTTCTGTATTATGTATACATTGTTGTTGTGTATGGCATTTATAATTTAACGTTCTTTTAAAGTCTGTGCAACAAGGGAGGTAAAACCAAATGGTCGTGTTGTGAAAAGTTTTATTTAAGGATAAAGTCCCAAAGGGAAGTATGTATTTTTTTTAAAATAAAATAACCAACAAATTAAGGGGTTGTTTCTAGGGTTAGTTTTCATTAAAAGCCACTGCAAATATAATTTTTAGTTTAAACTTAATTAAAGAATTAATTGTGGGGCATACCGAATATTGAAGTACAGAAATCTGGATTGAGAGAATTTCAGGATACAGTCCCTTTCCCATTAAAACATGTACAATTTATAGAAAAGGTTAAAATAAGAAGAAAAATGTTGGCGTAGACTTTATCTATTAACATACGTAGCCCTTAAACGAAGAAGACTAATGGTTTTAAATTGCAGTATTTTAGTGGCCAAAGGAAGTTTCCATTTGGCATGCAATGAAGACAAACAAAGAAGGAAATACTGTAGGGAAATTTGACGTCAGAACGCTGAAACCACAGGAGATCACCAGGTTCTTCTTCAATCAAGTCTTATATACATCTTCAGGATGCTACTAGCATCGAGTAATTATAACAATGGCTCCCCACCCTTGAAGTTAAACTAAGGTGCCGTCCCTCTTGGTTAAGGATCGTGCCGTCTGGATGACTGCCGACCATATTAAGTTATTTAGTTGCGCAGCAACAACAAACCTCGGATACTGACGGATCTACTGTTGCAAAATAAAATAAGGACAGCGAACTTCACGTGGAATGATCTTTTCCTTTAAAAGTCACGCGTCATAGCTGATAACACCGGGCAAATGAAAGCTATGAAACTGTGATATTTACTACGATGATTGTTATCCGAGAACAAAAGCAGTGACATTTGGGAAAGGATTTTTTCGATGAATGCAGACCTAGGCAAGAAGTCTTGAGTTTCAATTATATTAAGGAGAGCCTTATGATAATTAGCACCAAGGATAAACTCTACAATATGTGCGCATGCCCCATAGAGACAAATGATGACACCAGCAATGCCATAGCTATGACATTAAAATTCTCTAAGATGATGTTAACGACAAGCTAGGAAAAGAAAACATATTTGGTGAGACTATCGGGAAGTACCGCTGCACCACAGCACCTCTGGTAACAAACTCAGGTTAACTGACATTGGTGCGGGGTGAAGAATTATGGTAGCTAGCACGTAGTTCCTGGTCAATCAACTGTCAACCAGTTTGACCACATCGATGCAAGGCAATCCTTCAGTATAAAGGACGTCCAAACGTTCCGAGGGGTAAAAATTGACTTGAGTTAGTACCTCGTTGTAGCCAAGGTAACGCTACGGATTCTTAGACCAAAGCCAAAATAGGGAAATAGTGAGGAGATTCGACGTCGGACCGTAACAGTCGCAAGAGATCCTAGAAATAGTCCTATGCTGCCACCATCAAGCCTTGATAACCAGTGGAAACATTGTCAAGAAGCTGGGCCTTACACGATCAACACAAAAAACTAAACTCCTGTTTTGACGAAGAATGTCGGCAAGTATAAGCAGATAAACAATTGGCATATAAAGCGGCAACGCATAGAAGTACCAACGCTGGTCGTGAGGTCTACGAGCAAAAAAGTAGAGGGAACACCGGATTCTTAGAAGAAAAAAAAAAGCGAAACATGAGAAGCGTGCGATCTAGAGAACACCAGGGATGCCATAGGAGGAATCAAGTTCGTAAGTTTTGCGAAAGATTAAAAAGAACCTCTCAAGGTTACAGGAGGGTTATGTGGGCGGCTTATTGACATAGAACCGCGACTTCAGAAGACCACTCAAGAAAGTGTCTAATGGGGTCATATCGAACGATCTTGGTGGGCTAAATAACGTCACCTTCCACAAGAGATAATCCTACACTCAAACCGCTCCTTTGTGGCATCAGCTATGTGACACGTATACCTGTCCTGTTGAAAAATCAAGTTTATCACATCCATATCATCCAATTTGAGCTAAAAAAATTGTTTATCTTCGACACAGATAGATGTATCTGTTGACTGAATTGACGAAATTGACACATTGGGTTCTCCTGCACACTTATTTCGGCTGATCCTGCGTTTTGTTGACTTGTTGGCTGATTGTTTACTGAACTTGACAACTTGAATTTGGCTGCCAAAGGTTGAATAGTCGATTAGGAGGGATGATTATGTAATCCGTAATATGAATGCGCCATTGCGTAACTTGTCATGGTAATGGCATCAATGACTGAATAATAAGCAACTAATTTGACAGACACCATCAAAACAACTTGGCCGCCTCAGGCTGTAAACATCGACCCGTCCTTTTTGGAAAACTTTTTTATCTGTAACATGTTTTGTTTTATTCAAAGTTAAAAAAAATAATTTGTATCAAGGGTAGGTCACTATCGTTGTTGTTGTTTTTGAAATATCAATTTTATCAACAAAAACAATCTTCAAATGCAATGTGTTTCGTATCACAAGTTTTCATTTGAAAAGTTCTATCCGATTCGTAATCGTTACAACAACGAGGAAAAGAATACAAAAATAAGATTACAGAAAACCAAAAAACACTTGAGGATAAATTGAATAACATTAAACAAGATTTTTTCTGTTGTCTGTTTGCGGATGGTTTTGTATTTTATGCAAGGTCCACAATTCAGAACTTCCTGCAGATGATAAAGAAGAAGAAGAAAAAGTATATAGGTATTACCTTATACCCAGGCCAGGATCTCTAAACTAAAGCATCAGCATCAGCATCAGCAACCTAAAACAGCAACAGCAGGGCCACCACCCTTCGTGTAATTTAGGCAACCACACCAAACAAACAAACAAACAAGCACAAAGAATAAAAATGGATTTTCCTTTGAGAGGAAATTACATACCAATCCGAAGGTACTATTAAGGACGAGCAAAAATAATCAAAACCCTGTCCGCTGCAACGAGCAACTATAAGGCATAAACGATGAAAATGTAGCCGAATTGTTAGTAATTTAGGGGACGACGATTCATGTAAGCTATATCGTGGAATCCTTGTCGTTGTTATACGTCGCGTCGTCGCACACTGGGACCTCTTGTATGGAGAGCGTGCCCAAAATGCAAAATTGAAACTAACGGTTTCGAATAAAATTGTAATGTGGACTCAAAGTTGACATGATTGCTTATCAATATGTCAAGTTTTGAAGTTTTGGGAGACAGAAATGTAATAGAAAATAAGCGATAAAAGCAGCAATTCATGTAAATTCTAAAATCCATTGCGCAGTTGTTGGTCATTTGAAAATTCGAAAAAAATAAATTCGTGGTGAATACAAAAATATAAAAATATATTGGCATCAAATGAAGGTCAGTTAAAATAAAAAAAATGTTTTTTATCAAATTAGATCAACATATTTCACTTGCATTTTTAGAAAACTGAAAAGTTACGTAGAAAATGTTCAAAAAAATTTTTTTTGATTTTGCGCACAATGCTTTTAAAACTGAATACGTGGTCTAGTAGTATCAATATTCCTCTATATGAAACAGAAGTAAAAAGTGAGAGCATGGTGCGCAAAACTGAAATAAGATTTTTTGAATATTTTCTACGTAACTTTTCAATTTTTTTAAAATGTAAGGGAAAAATGTTGTTCTTATTTGATAAAAATATTTTTTCATTTTCCACTGACCTTCATTTGATGCCAATATATTTTTATATTTTTGTATTCACCGCGAATTTATTTTTTCCAAATTTTCAAATGACCTACAACTGCACAATGGATTTTAGAATTTACACGAATTGCTACTCTTATCGCTTATTTTCTATTACTTTTCTGTCTCCCAAAACTTCAAAACTTGACATATTGATAAGCAATCATGTCAACTTTGAATCCTCATTATAATTTTATTCGAAACCGTTAGTTTCAATTTTGCATTTTGAGCACGCTCTCCATACAAGAGGTCCCATTGTGCGTCGTTCTCATCTTATAGCTCGGTTAGAAACGACGAGGCAATAGGTAAGCAGCTATAGTCTAACCAAAATGCAAACCCTTCAGATGAGAATTTCCATTATGAATGAATGCGAGAATAGAGGAAAAATATAGGAAGAAGAAAACTCCCCAAGGATAAACCTGAAAAGAGGGCATATTTCAATGTAGAAAAAGGGGATAGCTGTGGACGTGGACAGAGCAACCAACTACTCCAGCCTCCTTCCATCAGCAAATGCAGCTTTACACACAACCAACCAACGATGACTACGCGAAACGTTTGTTCATGTCTCTATTGTGTACAGGGAGCAGCACAATTCGTTTCGCGTTCGGGAAATTGGTAGTAGGGTATGACAACGTCATCCATATAGCAAACCAATAGATGTGCGCTTTTGTTGTTTAGGGAGGAATGGAGCACTCCAATTCAAAATAAGGACAAAATATATTTTCTATCTTTTTGCAAATGCTTCCTATACGGTGGTGTGTGGTATATTTTTGTGAGCTCACCATCTGTGCAATAGGTAGGTATCTACAGTGGTTTTGTCAGGGTAACATTTGAGAACTATGACTAAATCGTATGTGTGTTATGCTTAGGGTATGTGTATGTGTAGGTGAATGTGTATGGGGTAAACTATGATGGAAGGATCAAAACGAAAATTTGAAGATAATGATCTTTCGATTGTGTGTTTATATGACATTCAACTTTAAATTCCATTATAAAAGAGTAAAATGGTCAGGTATGTTCTCGGATTTCATACCTTTTTTTTGAAAACTCCCACTAAAGTCTTCCATTTTAAACATTTAACTGAACTACATACTTAATAGACACTTAACGGACACTTAATTGCCATTTAATCAAACTATGCAATTGCCAAACCTAAAAACTAACACACTGCTGAAGTGAAATAATTTCTATGTGGTCGCCAAGTGAAATGTATTAGTGGAGAGTTATATCAATTGCAAAAAGAAAGAAAAACAAACTTAACAAAATCACAAAAAGACATGCCGTAATGAAAGAAACAACAAAACTAAACCCGCACAAAAATCAGTGTTAATTTTCCTCACATAATAAAGGCCGTTTTCGAAAACGTCATCTGCGTCAAAAATGCATTTTCAGAAAACGCAAACTGCAAGTCTTCTGTTCGAAAATATAAATTTTGCTGCATAAGAATTGTGTTCGATAATACACTTTGCTAAAGTCACATGTTCAAACAATGAATTGTGGTGCAGCTATGCAGTAAAAGAATCGAGTTGACTTACAAAATGGCCGTTTTCAAAAACGTCATCTGCGGCAAAAATGCATTTGCATTTGCAGAATGTTCTTTAACGCAAACTGCTAAAGTCACTTGTTCGAAAACATCAGTTGCGGTGCAGCTGCGCAGTAAGTTGTCGATAAAAAAAATGAGAAACCAGAGAGCGTCTTCGAAAATATAAAATGTGTTTGCGAGTAAATTGAATAATGTTGATAAAACCGAATTTGTGCAAGACAGGACGATTGCTTATGACGATTGCAATCTGCGTCAAAAAATGACGATCATTTGACGATCAAATTGACTTTGATTTGACGTTTTCGAAAACGGCCAATATTTGAAAGCCAGAGAATTCGTAAACGTCAAATGCGTTTGCAACTATGTATATTGACTGACGTTGATCAAACCGATATTGCACAAGCAGGATGATAAAAAATGCTCTAAGAGTGGAGACTTGTCCAAATAATTTATTTTAATTATCAATTTCGTTCATCGCAGTGCGTACTGCAGAGTGAAAATATTGGTGTATTATTTGGTTTTTTTTTTTTTTTTATGGGATTTTTAGTTTTCGAAAAACATTTTCAGGTCCTTAACACCGCACAGTGGCTTAGGTTACATGGAAACACGGTCATAAATTGCTAAAATCTGAACCACTCAACTGAGTTCGATGAGATTTGTATTTATTATAACAGAGGCTGTAATTATTTTCATGCTTAGGTCCAAAATTAATAATAAAGACCAAACATCTAAAATCGTAAAAAGCTTAGCGGCCATAAACCGATGAGGTATTAATGGAATTTGGTGAATTTTTCAGAAGATGGCGTAAAATTCTTCAAGTTTAAGTGACTGTCCTTTTCACACGTGAACGGAAAGCTTGCCTCTTAACAAGCATCAATCTTCTTCAGTAATGGGTGGTTGTAGTGTAAATTTTACTAGTGCTAAATATCAAGGGGTAGGTACTACAAGTGTTCCTACATATAATTTGTGTTTGTTGCCTACAAACTAGTTCAAGCTCTAATTTCTAAATATTTTACCAAAATACTTTTTCGGAGCAAAGACATGATCAAACAAAATAAAGTGGAGACTTAGGCTTAAATATGTTTTTTTTATATTAGATATAACAACTTCTTGCATTTTAAATTTTTACTTCTAAATCTAACCAAATATTTTCTTTTCTTTCTAGGTAATACTCCAAGACAAGATATTTTCTTCCTAGGCCAAGGTAGGAATTTGTATTTGTATTTTAATTTGTAGCATTTAAGACACTATATCTGCAGTATAATAATTCTTTTAACAATACATGCAAGCAAAGAAAAAAGAACTTTTTTTAAGAAAATCAGCAAATAATCTGTTTAAAAAAAATGCCTTTTGTACCAAAGCCAACGTACGCATTTTAAGTGGAGTTATTTACACTTGCTTAACATTTCGAAAATCAACCTTTAGCCGAAAGATTGTTGAAAATGTTTCAATCGAGCAAAAAAGCACTAGAAAGGTGTTGGAATGTGAAGCCTATAAGAAAATACTTAAATTTTATAAGAAAACATTAAGGAATAGTCAAAGAGCTCCGCTTGGAGTATAATCTGTGGAAAAATAGAAGAAACTTCTGAGGCATCAAGACTAACAAAAATCCACTGTACAAATCTAGTATCGCATAGCTTATTGCTAATAGCTCATGTACCAACTCTTTCCTAAGTAGTATAAAAGATGAAAAACCTGCGAAAAATCGCTCAACCTGCTACTAGAAACTTTTTTTTGGTAGCTCTTAAAACAGTTAGCTTTGATCATTTAAGGACAGATAATAATTCGCCAAGCTATCCAAAAGGTCTGATTACTAGGAACAAACTGCAATGTGGCGCTCAACAGATTTAAATCTTACAAGTCTGCCGGACCATGGCTTAATACCAGTCTAACCCCAAATGCAGGTGGGATGACATAACGTCCGCGGCCATAATGTCCATGGACCTTAAGTCTGTACAAACGGACATAAAGTCCATGGACATTATGTCAAAAAATAATGTCCAATATCAAACGGTCATTAGGTCCATGGACATTATGACCGGATCAAAGTGCAGATAGACTTTATGTCCGTTTGAAGAAGACATACCGTCCACTTGGACAATATGTCCGTCCAAAAAAGATATAATGTTCATTTGGACATATTATCTTTTTAAAAATGACCTTATGTCCATTTGGACAATATTTCCGTTTAAAATATCCTTATAGTCCATTTGAAACAGATATAAAGTCCAGATGGACATTATGTCTGTTTTGGAAAAAACAAAGAGACATATTGTCCAAACTGCAAAGAATGGACTTTATGTCCGTTAGGTTTTTTTTCAAACTGACATAATGTCCATAAGCTTCAAAAGTGAGTATCTTCAAATGGTCAAATGTATGATATGCGGCTTATCTTCGCAGCATGACCTGAAAAATTACATCAGGCCATAATTCCAAAGAACCCTTTATCTCCAATACAAATTCAAAAAATGTTTGCGGATGAAGATGTTTTAAAAAGTTTTGGGACCTCAAAATATGCAAGTGGGGAAAAGTTTTATGCGGGAGCAATAATTGAAAAAAAGTTTTCATATACAGTATTCGTTTCACCCACCATATCAAAACTCATAACGACTTCTCCTCAAATGTCAGAAAGGAACTATGTGCTCGATGGTACCTTCTCCGTTGTGCCTGCTTGTGGATATAAGCAGCTTTTGATTATATACATCCAATATAATGATCATGTAAGTATCTTATCATAAAAGTTCAGTTTCATAGCTGCATTTGTTACTCGCGATTTGAAGTAGATATATAGAAATAAAGTATAAATTTGATAGACAATTTAGTGATGCGTGATAGCCGCAGGGGGCGGCGGCGGCGGCGGCGGCGGCGGCGGCCGGCGCGGTGGCGAGCATGACAGCGAACGCGGCGCGGTGGAGTTTGGCGCAGCGCGGCGGCCTCGCGTCGCGCCGCGTCGCACCGCGAGGGCCTCGCGTCGCGCCGCGTCGCACCGCGCTGCAACCCGCCGCGAACCCGTCCACCGCGCTACGGCGCAAACGTAGGGTGGCGCGACGGTTTCGCGGCGGGTTGCGGCGCGGTGCGACGCGGCGCGACGCGAGGCCGCCGCGCTGCGCCAAACTCCACCGCGCCGCGTTCGCTGTCATGCTCGCCACCGCGCCGCCCGCCGCCGCCGCCGCCGCGCCCCCCCCCCCCCCCCCGCGGCTATCACGCATCACTAAATTGTCTATCAAATTTATACTTTATTTCTATATATCTACTTCAAATCGCGAGTAACAAATGCAGCTATGAAACTGAACTTTTATGATAAGATACTTACATGATCATTATATTGGATGTATATAATCAAAAGCTGCTTATATCCACAAGCAGGCACAACGGAGAAGGTACCATCGAGCACATAGTTCCTTTCTGACATTTGAGGAGAAGTCGTTATGAGTTTTGATATGGTGGGTGAAACGAATACTGTATATGAAAACTTTTTTTCAATTATTGCTCCCGCATAAAACTTTTCCCCACTTGCATATTTTGAGGTCCCAAAACTTTTTAAAACATCTTCATCCGCAAACAAACTCCACCAAAGCTTTTCTTTAAATTTTTGCTTATCCTTTTGTAAGATACGTATTTATGATGAATTAAAAGAAACTTAAATGAATTTTGATAAAAAAAGGATAACAGTTTTCCTATATTTGAGCACACATAGACTTTAAACTGGTGGACAATATGTCTGTTTTAACGGACGCTTCTACCTGAGCGTCGAACTTGACGAGTTGTAGAAGCTGAGTAAGGTCAAAGATTCTAACTCCAGATGAGTCCTGAAACCAAAGGGCGCTTCACCTATCCCATCCACACCCGATCCCTATCCCACGTCGGCACGGCGAATAGCTGTCCCCCTCGGTGGCACGGCGAAAAGCTGTTCAACGAGATCTCCCCCATGTCGGTACGGCGTATCGCTGTTCGACGTGTTTTCCCAAACACATTACTCCTTTTCCTTGACAGTACGGCGAATAGCTGTCTGTCACTCTTATCTTATCATATCCTCTTCCCTTGAGTCCTGAAATAACTTATTCATAAACCTTCCCTATCCAAACCCATCCCTGTCCATCGTCGGTACGGCGAATAGCTGTCGACGTAATCCCCCTCGGTGGTACGGCGAAAAGCTGTTCAACGAGTTCTCCCCCATGTTGGTACGGCGTATCGCTGTTCGACGTGTTTTCCTATACACATAATTCCTTTCCTTGACAGTACGGCGAATAGCTGTCTGCCACTCTTATCAAATCATATCCCCTTCCTCACCCACTCCAATTTTCCTATTGGGCTGGATCTAAGGTGTTACACGACCCGTGCCGATGATCAGCCTGGCTGGGGGCCCAATCAAAAATACTAGCTCAGTCGTTAACGGAGTATCCGACTTTTGGCACTTTTCGGATCAGCTTGCCTTCTCTACATATGCGAATCTCTGTGTAGAGTGACCAACCTTTATTCGCTACTCGTGGGTCCAAAATAATTGTATGTCAAAACAAAAGACAAAAACAAGGATAGATGGTGAGACCGGTTCTCCTTCGAAACCGGGCGGCAGCACGGCGTCAAAGCTGTCTGCCGTTACTCCTGGGGTCGGTTTCAGTGGGGTGGTTGTGGCAAGTCATGGTCCCCCATCTGATACAGATTCCAGCGAGAGAAGTAAGGTGGTAGCAATACCTTATTTCAGTAGTGGTGGGGTTGTGAATAACGGTCCGACCACTTCTAGAGAGAGTGAACCTCTTCCGAGTACGTCTCGGGAGGGAGCCCAACTCGGTGGTGTAAGGGTTGTGAATAATGGTCCTCTCACCACTGGAGAGGGTTCTCCCCCGAAGACGTTACCATCAACTACGCTGAATAGGCAAACAAAGGACAGCTATACGGTCAGGCTGACAGCTCCTAGGATTCTCAATACCTTTGGTAATGAAAAGCTGGAGGTCGAAGGGAAGACGGAGCTGGACGCCAGGATAAAATGGGCTCAGTGCATTTTAGCCAATGCGCAGACCAGCGGCGACTCCACGTCAAAGCAACAAAGGTCTCTAGATGATACCATCCCGGTGCCCAAACGACCCAAGGTGCAAAACACCAGAACTCTCCATTGCGGCGTATCCAAGACCTATAGTGATGTCCTCAAAGTATACAAAAGAGATGAGGTTGACGCGGATCGCGTCCCTCCACAAAAAACTGAGGCTGAGCCTGTGGGATGGGACCCTGGTGCATCCATCACCTTTCCATCCATTGTTGATGAGGAATCCAGGTCATCCCTGATCAAGGTTCAGTCTTCTACTAATGTCGACAGTCTGACCGAAATGGAGACCGAAGACTACCTTAACCTCGTTCCATTGAGTGAGAATGAGCTATTGAGTTCATCTTCTGATTTGGAAGAACGCAACGACACCGTACAGGAGGCTATTCCGCCTGATTGTAGCCAAATGTTGCAATTAGTCCAAATTAACCTTCAACACTCTATTAAGGCTTCGGCCTCCCTTCTTCTCCGTCTATCCAGAAACGGTGAGGATATTGTTCTGATCCAGGAACCCTGGATTGTTAAATCCATGGTTAAAGGACTCAGAACTCCTGGATACTACTTACTGTATGCATCTGGTAAGGGTGAACCTAGATCTTGCATACTAGTTAAAAGTACCACTAACGTATATTTACTCCCTGATCTCAGCGATAGAGATATCACCACTGCTAGACTGGAAACGGCCAATGGTGCGTACTGGCTAGTGTCGGCGTATCTGGGCCATGACAATCTCGGCCCTCTCCCCGGTTATACACTGAAGAGAATCATCGCACAGGCAGAACGACAGAAGATATGTCTCATTATTGGGAGTGATGCTAACTCCCATCATACAGTATGGGGAAGTACTGATATCAATGATAGAGGTGAATCTCTTTTTGATTATATTTTAAGTACTAACCTTATAGTAAGTAATGTGGGAAACGAACCTACCTTCATTACTAAAAACCGACAAGAAGTATTGGATATTACTCTTGTCTCAGATACAATTCATCACAAGATCTTGAATTGGAAAGTATCTGATGAACACTCGTTTTCTGATCACAGGTACATCCAATTCAGTCTAAATGATGAACCTCCTAGCCGCTTGGTATTTCGAAACCCTCGAAAAACCGATTGGCTTAAATATAGGATAACACTCAAAGGTCTATTAAAACCTGATCTTTTAAATCCTCCTTCAAATATAATTGAACTTGACTGCAAGGTCAGTGATCTCACGTTAGCCCTTAACAAATCAATGGCTATTTCCTGTCCACTTACTCAAGTAAGGGGAAAAAAGAAGCCGTATTGGTGGGATTCAGGGCTTGAACCGCTCAGGAAAGATTGTCGTAAATGTTTTAATCGAGCTAAAAGTACCCGAGTAGCGTCGGATTGGGAATCCTATAAGGAAACCCTTAAATTATATAAGAAAGCTTTGAGGAAGTCTAAGAGATACTCCTGGAGAATTTTCTGTGGAAATATAGAAAAAACTTCAGAGGCATCCAGGCTTAGAAAAATCCTCTCTTCAAATCCAGTGATGCCTAGCTGTTTGAAAAATGCTGATGGCTCATGGACCAACTCTTGCGAAGAATCGCTAAACCTGCTACTAGATACTCATTTCCCTGGAAGCTCCAAAAATATTAATAGCTCCAAAAATATTAATAGCTTCGACCATAATAGGTCAGATAATGAGCCAAGATATCCACAAGGTCTTGTTACTAGGGAAAAGCTGCAATGGGCGCTCAACAGCTTCAAACCATACAAGTCTGCAGGACCCGACGGCATAGTACCAGCTGAACTCCAAATGAATTCTGATTTAATTCTGCCAATTCTGGAGATCATTCTTACTAGTTGTTTAAACCTGGTCCACATTCCCCTGTTATGGAGAGAAGTTAAGGTTGTGTTTATACCCAAAGCTGGCAAATGCTCCCAAGTAAACCCGAAAGATCTCAGACCTATTAGTCTATCATCATTCCTTCTTAAAATCTTTGAATGATTGATCGATATCCACCTGCGAACAAGCATAGACACGCGACTTTTGTCTACTGCTCAACACGCTTATTGCAAAGGGAAATCGGTTGAAACTGCGTTACATACTCTAGTTCGAACTATAGAATATTCCCTCCATCATAAAGAGTACACCATGGTCGCTTTCTTGGATATAGAGGGCGCTTTTAACAATGTCGACACATATGCGATCGCATCTGCTCTGACATCCCTGAAGGTAGATGGTACGCTTGGTGAATTGATTAATCAAATGCTGACTAGCAGGGTTATCAATTCAAAACTGGGCAGCTTTTCCGCTAGAAGGTGTATCAGTAGAGGTACGCCGCAAGGTGGTGTCATTTCTCCCCTTCTTTGGAACTTGGTGGTAAATGAGCTGCTAATATGCCTGGAAGAGGAGGGTTACAGAGTGATTGCATATGCGGACGATGTTGCCATTGCCGTATCAGGAAAGCATCCTACCACCTTAAAAGAACTCTTACAAAACGCTTTAAATAGGCTAACCAATTGGGCAGACCGTTGTGGTCTGGGTGTCAACCCTCATAAAACAGAACTTGTTCTATTCTCAAGGAAATATAAAATCCCTCATATTGATCCTCCTTCTATCAAAGGTACTCCACTAACATTCACTGATCAAGCAAAATATTTGGGTCTTATTTTGGACAAAAAGTTAAGCTGGAAACCTAATATACAAGAAAGAGTCAAAAAAGCCACAGTGGCACTTTTCTCATGCAAAAAAGCCGTTGGGAACAAATGGGGCCTTCAACCTCGAATCACTCACTGGCTATATACTTTGGTGATTAGACCGATCCTCACTTACGGAGTGACAGTATGGTGGACTGCTCTGGATAAAGCGGTAAATTGCGACAAATTGAGCAAAGTCCAACGCTCTGCTTGTTTGTGCATAAGTGGAGCACTTCGTACGACACCTTCCGCTGCTCTAGACGTTCTGCTCCATCTGACACCCCTCAGCAAACAAGTGGCTGCAAGTACAGCCATTGGCCTTAAAGCTTCCTCACAATGGACCAACAACAACTTTGGCCATTCCATCATTCTGAATTTATTCGGAAGTCGCACTGATTACACCATCCCAAAACTTCAGTTTGGCAAAAACTTTCAAGTCAGCATTCCTTCTAGAGTTCTCTGGGAGGATACGGCACTCTTGGAAGATGAATCAATCCATATTTACACCGACGGATCAAAAACTGATGATGGGGTGGGTGGTGGTGTGAACTCAGAAAGACTAAAATTAAGTCTCTCCTTCCGTCTTCCTAATCATTGTAGCGTGTTCCAGGCGGAACTTATGGCGATCAAAGAAGCCTTATCTTGGCTGAAAGAAAACGTGTTATCAACTACAGATATCAGCATCTTCTTGGATAGTCAAGCAGCTATCAAATCTCTGGAATCGGTCTCTACTAACTCTTTAACAGCCCTAAATTGTTGTTCATCCCTGCTGGAGATGGCGCAGCAGTTTAACATTCACCTGTGTTGGGTGCCGGGGCATAGAGACATTCCAGGTAATTGTAAGGCCGACGAACTCGCTAAAAATGGAACAACTCTACCACTTCTACCTAGTAAGTCAGATATTGGTATTCCCATCGCTACATGTAAACTTATGCTGAAGCAAGATGCTTTAGAGAGAACAAACCTTAGGTGGAACAATATCACCACTTGCTTGGCAACAAAGCAAATCTGGCCAGTAATGGATTTTAAGCGATCTAAATGTTTGATATCTCTAAGCAGATTGCACATTAGCTCCATGATAGGTGTCATAACCGGACACCGTCTTATGCTATGTTTCCACCAAAGGTTTATCTCAGATTAGATTTAATAAATCTTTTTGGTGTTTCCACCGCACAAAAAGATTTAAAAAAGATTAAATTTGACAGCATCTTCAAAAATGCAAATGGCGTTCCAATTTTTCTTATGAAGTGCGAATGAGACAGAATGTTTGATTCGTGTGAAACAATGAAGAACTGAATGCGAGTCTCGAATGAATCGTTCAGCACCATGTTCAAATAGGTTAGTTCGATTTGTAAAACTATTTGTCCTAGGAAGATTTAACAAGATTAATTTCTAATCTTCAAGATTTACGAAATAAATTTGTTTTGTTTCGATATAACTCTACTTAAGATATCTGATATTAAACTTCATGAACTTAAAACTTGACAGATATTTTAGATCTCATTACTTTTTTAGGCTGACTTTTTACGCACAGGTTTCTTGTACATATAAGAACTTGGCTCTTTTTTTAACATTTATGTTTTTGTTGTGATCAAAATAACCGTAATTCTATTTATGTGTGATATTTAAAAACAACAAGAAAATTCATCAATACCACTAAAGTGATATGATTTCATATGTGAAAGCTCTCAAATATTGCCTTTATCTCCGTCCAACAGTATTCTAGGACTCTTCTTTTTTTAATTCATATTTAAATCTATAATTTCTATCATCCGTCCAAATTTCAGCTTTCTAGCCCTTACCCTTTAAAAGATAAAAATAGAATACTTCAAAAATTCAAACTTTTCCATTCATTTTTATTATACTGCAGCTATTCGATTTTTAAACGAATAAATATAAATATCGTGTGAACAGCCGATATTTGTTCGGAAAAAACCGAATGCGATAAAAAAACGTGCGGTACAATCTCGTGTGAACCAGGCTTAAGTCCTATATTGGACGTTGTGAAAGAATAAGAATTCAAATACCAAGACTACACATTAACAACCAATTTGTATCTTGGAGTTCACATCCAAAAAAATTGAGTGTAGAAATAGCAGCAATAAACTATATGTCGTCAAATCTCTTTAACAACAAACTTGTAGCTTCTAAGTGCAAAGGGTTTGATGCAACCATCAAAGGCTGTCTTTGCTGCGACAGTTAAGTTCATGGATATAACAATTGATTAAAATTGAAACTATCCAAGGGTATTTTTTTCGAGCGTATCTTTAGTCTACCATCAAACACCCCTAGTTATAAACACACACACACATCCATCGAATCGGGTCTGCCTCCCATATTTATTAAGAATTTTAAGGCAAATGCAGACTGTAATGATCAAAGTAATGAAAATATCAAACAAAAATCTGCAAAGGAGAAATTCTCTTAGTTTCTTTAAAGTTGCAGTGAACTCATTTTAAGGACTGGTATGAGTTGGCCTCGGCACACAACTTCCCTTTGACCCTCACTGTGGAAAAATTAAATTTTAAGAGGCTCTCTACTACTGCATCTCTATCATCGATGATGAAATGTTCCGGAGTTTTTGCGATGAGGTGATAAATTTTGTGTTGAGAACAAAGGAAACTTAAGTACATATTTGCTATTCTCATTATCTAATCAGAAAACTACATAATGTAAGAAAACAACTAAAGAGTATCTCTTTACCTCTACTATCTTACTAACCTTTAAAATACCATTAAATAACTTTGAGGAAATATAAATATTTTTTTCTACGCAATAACGTTACCAATTATGCAATTGATATCATCAGTATTAGGTTTATAAACAAAGAAAAAAAGTTGAACATTTTTGTTTTATTTTTGTCAATAAAAAAAACGCAAATCTTTTGCATTCATATTATTCGTAAGTGCCTTTCATTCGAACATACTTTGTGACATTTCTTTTCACATTTTTCTCTTAAGTATTTCCAATGGAAAAATGTTCTTAGAAATTATCTAACAATTTACGGTGTCAACTTCTCAAATACACCCCACCAACAACACACACGCCCTTTTATATAAACTAAAAGAAAAAAGAAAAAAAAAAACAAATCATGAACTTCACTTCAGTTCATTGTATTTCAAAAGAACTTTATTAAACAAATCTTTCTCTCTCTTACAGTTTCCCTATATTCGTTGTGTTCGTTTTCATGCAGAAATGACATCAGTTGATGGTTTCGGTTCTCTCGTCCCTCGTATATCGTATAAGTCGTAAGTAGCTTAGTTGTCAGAAACTAAGTTGAATCCTTCTGACACAAAACGAAGGAAATCACTGAAACACGACGACCCCTTTTGTCATAAGCATGTCAAAAACTTCATAGAACGTCAAAAGCAGAAATAATAATATAATAGTCTGCTCTGCAATTCTGCGCCACCCTCTTACAATGGCATCATCATTGGTGGTCAACCCACTGAATCTCTTTCTTCCAAAAAAGCAAAGTTTCTATTGTTTGTGATGGGTAAACAGTTAAACACACACAACCACACATACACACCACGTACCTACATACATATGCGCTACTTAGTATGAGAAGATTTATTAAAGGGGATAGATGATTTCAAAAATGATCTGTTAATTGATTTATTCGAACCGTTTGGTGTTGATGCAAAGATATGGTGACCATATTTTAAAAAATGATAAAACAGACAAATTATCACCATGACTTTATCACACTCACCAATATTAATTTAAGAAGTTGTCAATGGGAAATTAATTAACCAGAAACTTGAATATTATTTGCTTATAGAAAAAAAGACTTTTTGCTTTAAAAATAGTTTTCTAGTTTAGTTTATTACTTGGAACGTAGAAACCCCTTACACACCAGGTGCCAGTTGAAAATCCTGTAAGGAATGAGTTTTTTGAGGGTTTGGGTCAGAATCCTGAAACCGAAATCCCGAAAACCCAATATACCGGAAATCCAAAATCCCGAAAACCCGAAATCCTTTACTTTTTTTCAAGTATAGTTTCGGGACTTCCGCCTTTCTGGATTTTGGGTTTTCGGGATTTTGGGATTTTGGGTTTTTGGGATTTTGGGTTTTCGGAATTTTGGGTTTTCGGGATTTTGGGTTTTCGGGATTTTGGGTTTTCGGGATTTTGGGTTTTTAGTAGTCTGGGTTTTCAGGATTCTGGGTTTTCGAGACTTTGGGTTTTTGGGATTTAGGATTTCCGGGATTTTGGGTTTTCGGAATTTCGGTTTTTAGGATTCTGACCCAACCCTTCAGAATTTCGGGATTGTGTCCGTCTCCAATTTTTTTAACCACATGGATAGAACTAACGGAGATTCTCCCAAGTACGATGTACAAATTTTGCTCGATGACATCAATTTCCAAATTGGAAAGGAAGACACATTCGGACACATTATTTTCCAATCACAGACTCCACGAAGGGACAAAAATGCTTACCTCCTCCTGCCTCCGACTCCGGCATCGTCACAAGCTCTATATGGCGATGACTGAACTTGGGATCCAAGGAAAACTGGTCCAGCTTTGTCGTGGGACATTGAAAAATATGCGATGCAATGTGCAACTAGGGAAAAGCTCTTCCAAAACTATTCCAAACATGCACAGGGTTTCGGCAAGCAGATGCGCTTTCATGTGATTTCTTCCATTGCGTTCTGGAGCAAATAGTGCGCAAGGCAGGCGTTTACACTGATGGCATTATTTTCAAGAGATCTGTTCATCTTCTAGGAGGTACTTACTTACTTATCCGGCTCCCGATCCATGAAGGGTCTCTGCCTAAAATATTGCGGTCTTCCATCGGTTTCGGTCCCTCGCACGCTCCCTCCAGTCGCCGAGACCAAACGCTCTTGCGTATCGTACCGAAGTAGCAGCGGTTCGCTAGGGTAATTCTTCGTCGGATTTCCACTAAGGTGTCGTTCGTGGAATTGATGTTTGTTCGCATCTCCTTGTCTGAACCCTGTACACGTCTGGAATAACTCGGATGAGCTGTTACCTATTTGCAAGTTGCAACACGTATTTTGTAACGTCATGCGGCATAGCTGGATCTGTTTTTTCGGGATCTCGAGTTCCGACATCGCCAATAGAAGATCTTGACGACTTATGCTATCATATGCGGCTTTGAAGTCGATGAATAGATGGTGGGTCTGGACTTGAAATTCATTGGTCTTTTCCAGGATTTGCTTCAATGCGAAGATTTGGTCTATGGTTGATCTGCCTGGCCTGAAGCCACACTAGTACGTGCCGATCATAGTGTTGCAGAAAGGTTTTAGACGCTCACATAGTACGTTGGATAGGATCTTGTAGGCAAAATTAAGCAGGGATATGCCTCTGTAGTTCTTGCAGGACATAGGATCGCCTTTTTTGTAGATTGGGCATATGGAGCAATTTGACCGGTCATCGGGCATACTATCATCCTCCCACATTTGGTTGATGGGCGGGTGCATGCACCCTACCAGGACATATTCATACTTGAAGAGTTTCTCAGGTAGGCCATCCGGGCCGGTGGATTTGTTGTCCTTAAGCTTGTGGATGGCTTTTTTTAACCTCTTCAGAAATGGGCGCTGGGACTGGATATTCATTGACTGGTCTCATGCTTCTTTGTTCCTCTATTGCCTCCTCTACATAATTCCCATCAAGCAGTTGCTGGAAATGCTGCTTAAACACGTCTGCAATTCCCTGTGCCTCGGTGACTAGGTTCCCTTCGCTGTTTCGAAGAGCAGGCGTGCCAGTCCTATAACCAGATGCCAGATGCTTGGCTGTTTTGTAGAACCGGCGGGTGTTGGTGGCGGTGCTAGATAATTTAGCTGAGAGGCTGCAGATGCTCTTTTCTTTCTGCGCAGGGTTTTTTCTCTTGTTCTCTTTGCTCTTGTTTTTCGTTGCAGCATTTGCATTCGTGCTTCAATGTCGCGCATTCATTATCATACCACGGGTTCTTTTTTCTGGATGGTTGGTAGCCTATGGTGGTCTCGGCTGTCTCCTTAATGATGGCGCCATACTGGTTTCAAGATGTTCGATGCGTACCTTGCACCAATTAGCACGTTGTTGATTAAGTGGCGGTTCGACCATCTGGAGATCGCCAGGTTGCTGTGTGTATCCTTCGCCTGGGAAACCTAGTGCTACTTATCACCGTACTACGAGCTGCAGCAAAGTTTCGTGGAGGCTGTCCTTTCCAACTAATCTGCCAAAGATGTTTTCCTTTCCGACTTAAGCATTGAAGTCTCCGAGCACGACTTTGACATTGTACTCCAGACAGGCTCCGTAAGCTCCGTCCAGGAGGTCGTAAAACTTCTCCTTGTTAGACTAGGCTGATGTTTTGGAAGGTAGCATTGCTGCGGATCACAGCCAGGAGATCGCCTATCGGCTCAAAATCGATGACTTTCGATCTGAGTCGATTTCCCACGATGAATCCGCATCCTAGAATGTGCAGTCTTTGATGACTGCAGCTGTAATAAATGTCGCAATCTTTTCTTTTCGTTATACCTGATCCTATCCATCGTATCTCCTGGATCTTGGTAATATCTGCCTTGCACCGCGAGAGGACAGATTCAAGTTTTTGAGTAGCACCTGGCGTATAGAGTGTCCTTACATTCCAGGTGCATACTCGTAGGTCATAGTCCATTTTCGTTCCGGGTCTGGTTGCCATTTGAGGGGGGATCGTTATCCGAGGCTTCACGCTTCTCTATCAAAACAATGTTTTTTTTTTACTGTGGTCGGGTCGTAAGTCCAACGCACTAACCTCCAAGTATTCGGCGGCTACCAACTTGGAAGTATTCTAAGCACTCAATGTGTAGGAAAAAATACAGCTCGAAGGTATTTCGATAATATCGACATCATTGGCGCTCCCACCGGGCCGTTAGATAGTCTTTCACGGCAGTTGATGAACAGGTGGAATAAGTTGGTCTTGAAGTAAACGAGGACAAGACCAAAAACCTGCTATGACGAACAATCAAGGAAATATCAACCAGCTAGGGCTATACGTTACTGTTGTCAGCAACAACTTCGGAGTAGTGAAGGAGTTCATCTCCCACAGTGTGAACTTTAATCCCACGGACGTCATCTTAGTGAAGATTCGATGAAGAATTATGTACCCTAGCAAACCGGTGCTACTTCGGTTTGGCACAACAAATTGGTTCGAAACTCCTCAAACGTACGACGAAGAGTACGCTCGCTGAGTGTTGGGCAATAAGTGGAAAGGGAGAGCTGATACTGGGCTCCTTCAACAGAAAAATTTGGACCTGTGTGCGAGGAGGGCGAATGGAGGAGAAGAAACTACCGTGAACTCTCTGAGCTGTATCTATAGATGTGGATGTAGTCCAGACCAGAAAATCGAAAAACTTCGCCTACATTGGTTCAGCAAAACGAGCGATTCATTAGATAAAACTCCAGCCGTTAAAGTGTTTCAATCCCAGCTCTTCAAGTTTGAGGTAGCAAAGAGGAATACATTTTCGGTTTGATGACCAATTCATGCCAGATGACTTGGTCTACGTGACTTTTTAGAGTTTCTAAAATATTTTATCCATTTCCTGTGGTAAGAAAGTTTCATTTCGGTATGAGATTCTGGGACAATAGTGGTGAGTTTTGAAACCGAAATAGTCAACATGAGCCACTGTGCTTTTTCGGTAAAGTATCTGTCCAAAATTAAGAACTTGTTGGAATTTTATATCAACAAAAAGTTAAAGCAAATAATTCAGCTGAAAACAAAAACACGTATGGTCACACCTAATGGATGTGCAGAGTAAAAATCTAGAAGAAATCAAACATAAGTAGTAAACGTGAAAAGGTAGCCAGAAATTGAAATAATACAACAAAAAATATCTTCAAATTGACCCTAAATAAAATGAAAACTAAGTACTCAATTAGTTAATTACTCTAAACCACTTTGATTGAGTTTTTAGAGAGTTGCGGACGAGTTGTAGAAAATCAAAAAAAGAAAAAAAAAAATGAAAATTAAATATAAATGCCCAAGTGGCACACGCGCCTCCTGCAACCTCATGCAGACCCACAATATTCAGACAAAAAAGTTGTCTTTCCGATTCAAACCGAAACTCACTATGAAACTTGTGCAAAAAAAAAATGCAATAAAAAGAGGTAAAATATTAAAAGCAATCTGACAGCAAACGAAATAGGAGGCTGACATACAGACAGATAAACTCGAACGTCAGTTCAGTCGTTCTCGTATACACGTGCGTTTGTCGTATATCTACTGCTGGTTATGAGTACATAGATACAGGAATAGGTACGTGTGTATTTTACGGATTCATTGAACATTACATTATTTCTGATTGCCCTCATGGTTCAACAACTCGACGACTACGACTGGCCGACTTGACTCAGTCAAATAAGGGGCGGGCCGAGAGACAGAGAGGTGTACCGCGCACATATATGCAGTCATCATAACTATAGGGGATATTGGCACCGAATGTGGATGGTGATAGACAGCCAGCCAGATAGATAGATAGATAGATAAATAGATAGACAAATAGATAGATACACCTTCGGTTTCATTGTTATATGTGCGCTACAAAAGTGTTAATAATAATTCTAGGTTGCAGTTGCATTCGCTTTATACCTACTCCTCGCATGCATGTAGTATAGTAGCTTGCTATATACACAACGCTCGTATGAAATTTTTGAACTATGTTATTTGCGTTTGCAATTTATTTCTCATCTTTTTCGTTTTTTTTTTTTTGCTTGTTGTAATTTGTCTCGTTTCTTTAAAGTAATTTTTGAGCGTGGATAATTGCAATGATGCTGCTGTGGACATTATATAGCCTATCTGGGTTAAGATGATGAAATCTAAATTTCATTTGGCAAATGGATTGCAATTGCACAACCTCAGTGGAAAATTTAAAGTTATAGCTCAGTTTTTGGGCAAATCATCAATAAATTTGTCTCAAGTGAATATGGAGCTCCAAGCGGTTTGGTACGAAATCTCGCAAATTAAAATTTCGCATTCAAAATTGTATTACGAAATCTCGCAGTTATAAAATATCGGTTTTCATTTTCTCGTAATTACAAAATCCGGCAAACTTAAAACTGGCAAATTAGCTCAAAATGCCAGTTTATCTTTAGATAGGGGTGAATCTCCTATTTTAAATCTCACATTACTAGATTTTACAATGACAAAATCCCGTTTTTAACAATCTTGCATGAAAAAATTTCCTGCAAACTAAAATCTCGCAAATCGAGCTCAGTTTCTCTTCGGTTCGGTAGGAAATCTCGCAAATTAAAATCACGCATTCGATGTCTCGCATTACGAAATTTCGCAAATACAAAATCTAGCTTTTTATTATCTCGCCACTACACAAACTTAAAACTCAAAATTCAAGCTCAAAGTGCCAGTTTATCTTAGGTTGGGTAAGAAATCTGGCAAATCAAAATCTCTCATTTGAAATCTCGCAATTTTAAAATCGGCAAAGTATAAACTCGCTAATCGAGATCAAAACGCCAGTTTATTTTGGGTTAGGTGCGAAATCTCACAAAATGAAATCTCGCAATGACAAAATCCCGCTTTTAACAAACTGGCAATTACAAAATCCCGCCATTTAAAACTCGCAAATCGAGCTACGCCAGTTTATTTTGAGTTAGGTACGGAATATCGCAAGTTAAAAACTCACATTTGAATTCTCGCATTACGAAGTCTCGTATTACGAAATCTCGCATTATGAAATCGTGCAATAACAAATTATCACTTTTCATTCGCAATTACAAAATCCAACAAACTAGAAACTCGTAAATCGAGCTGAAAGTGCCACTTGGGTTCGATATCTCGCAAATTGTAATTTTCTCACTTGAAATCTTGCATAATGAAGTTTCGCAATCTGGCATTACGCAAACTAAAAACTCGCAAATCGAGCTGTGCTGATTTGATACGAAATCTCGCAAATCGAGCTGTGCTGATTTGATACGAAATCTCGCATTAGAAATCTCGTAATGACGAAATCTCGCTTTTCACTATCTCGCAACTACACAAACCAAATTTTAACAATCTCGCAATTACAAAATCTCGTGCGGGATTTGAATTTGCGAAATTTTGATTAAAAAATTTAATTTGTTGCAATGCAATATTTAAATTTTACGACATTTCCCCACTTCTGCTAAATACAAAATTTTCACCATATTGTTATTCATAATTGTTATATTGTTTATAACGGGTGATTTTTTAGCTGGTTTGGTTTTGGCAACACTGGTTTTGACAGCTGACGTGTGTTTAGTACCTTGTGTCACTGTCAAACAGCTTCAGTTTGGTTTGCAATTTAACCATGGATCGTCTTACAAATGAACAACGCTTGCAAATTATTGAATTTTACTATCAAAATTCGTGCTCGGTTCGAAATTGTGAATTGTGTTCAGCGATGAGGCTCATTTTTGGTTGAATGGGTACGTAAATAAGCATAATTGCCGCATTTGGAGTGAAGATCAGCCAGAAGCATTGCAACAGCTACCAATGCATCCCGAAAAAGCCACTGTTTGGTGCGGTTTATGGGCCGGCGGCATTATTGGGCCATATTTCTTCAAAGATGATGCGAATCGCAGCGTTACTGTCAATGGTGAACGCTACCGAGCGATGATAACAAACTTTTTTTGCCCGAAATGGAAGTTCTTGACTTGCATGATATGTGGTTTCAACAAGACGGTGCCACATGCCACACAGCACGCGAAACAATGGCGCAATTGCGAGGCGAGTTTGGTGAACAGTTAATTTCACGTTTCGGGCCGGTCAATGGCCGCCTAGATCGTGCGATTTGAAACCATTAGATTATTTTTTGTGGGGGTATGTCAAGGCTAATGTCTATAGGGACAAGACCGCTTCGATTGACGCACTGGAAGCCAACATCCATGCATTCATTCGTGAGATACCGGTCGATATGTGTGAAAGAGTATGCCAAAATTGGACTCAGCGGATGGGCTACCTGAGACGCAGCCGCGGTCAACATTTGCATGAAATTATCTTTAAACATTAAATTGCAAGGTTCAAACTATCGATTCAAATAAATATTTCATTCATTTTTTCGAATTTTTTGTGTTTTTTTTTTAAAAAAAGTTCTAAACCTCTTAAAAAATCACCCGTTATTTTAATTGTTGTTAAGAACAAGAAAGAAAACATACAAATTTTATATCCAGTTGTAACATCTGGTAAATTTTTGTTCAATTGTTAAAAATAGGTCTTGGAAAACAATAAAAGCCAAAGAAAAAAAAAGTTTCGGTTTCAGATTTCTTTATTTGGTTCGCAGGAATTTTATTTCTCAATACAAAACTGAGATTGATGTTACTGTGATATTGGAATTTGCGAAATTTTCATTTTGCAGATTTTAAGTTGCAAGATTTCGGCTACTATTTGCGAAATTTTTTGGTGCGAGATGTAAATGCGAAATTTGCTAAAAGCGAGATATTATGTATAATTGCAAGATTATGAAAAACAGGATTATTAATTTGCGAGATTTCGTTTTTTGAGATTTCTCGAAAAAATGCAAAATTATGTTATCCGAGATTTTTGTTTGGGAGATTTCGTACCGCTCTCATTTATCTAACAAATTATAAAACAGGGTGCCCACAGTCATAGTCGCAAAACCATGGTTTTCTGATTTCATTTTAGGTCGAAAAATGCTTTGTTTTGGAATTATAACTTTGGGTATCGTTTCTGTTCAAAAACAAAAATAAAAAAATATTCAGACAAGAATTTCAAACCACTAAAATGTGGGCTACACCTTTCCCTAGTGTGGATAACGGTTTTCCCGTTATCGCGGCGGTGACTGTGGGACACCCTATATATTTTACAAAATACACATTTTTAGACTATTTTTTTCTCCAGAGAATTTAAGGTTTGGCAGATGTATGCGCATTGCTTTACACCACAGCGAAAAATGTATAACTAGCCAAGTTATTGAGCTTATCATAAAGATGCTCCCACTGAGCTCAAGTATTTAACGAGCTCCAACTGTCATTTTATCTTAAAGGTCAAAATGTAAATTGTACATGGTACAGATTTCTAATCATTTAAGATTTGTCAGATTTCAGCATTTAATTTAATTTAGTTCAATTTATTTCAATATAACTAAATGATAACATAAAGCCCGATTAGCTGTAGCAAATGCTCAAAAAAAATTTAATTTGGATTTGGTTAATTTGGATTTTGACGTCTGTTGTTGAAATGACAAATGACAGGCAGATAAACAGCTTAAGTGACAGTGCGATGCAAAACTCAAATTAATGCTCTTCCAAAAGTCAACTCTGTGGCATTTCTCAAATCAACTGGGGTCCCCCAAGGCAGCCACTTAACTTAAGTCCTCTTCTTTTCATTCGATATTTATATGATCATCAAACATTCTCATATCTTACTCTACGCAATGTTTCAAGACACACATCTTCGACTTATGATTCTTATCTTTTTTCATCAAGATCTTGACTGTTTCTCTGGCTGTCTGAATCAATTTTTCCTATAAATACACACCGAACAATTTATTTAGTAACAAGACTAAAAGAAATGTGTGGTTTCTCAATTATTGAAATAATAGTCTGGCAATGACTTCAGACAACCAACAAGATTTATATCAGAGAATAAACAACATAACTAAATTAACAACAGCAACAACAAGACGATAAAATAACGAGAGCACATAATGAGGCCAAACGAAACGCGTTCTCTCTCTCCATCAACAAACCATTCAGCGTCAACTTGATCCTTTTTTTTACACAAAAAAAAAAACACAAGTTTTGCTCTTAAGCAATTTTTTTAGAGATACTTCTGGTAGTTGGTTGGAAGTTGATAGGCCTAGGTACTAGTTTCTATTTCCTGCAGCAAAACAAAGTAAAAATAAAAAGCTTTTCAGTTTCATCTATACCTTTGGAGCGAACGCATGGTTTTAGCTTAATCTCTCAGCCTATAGCAACTATTATAGCAGCACCCTTTTGCCAGATTTGGTAAAACAACTTTAAGTCCATAGTTATGGTCATTCCTGTCTGTTGATGGTTGACTTGGGTCTGGCATTAATATAGACGACTATGTTGTTGTTGTTGTGGTATACCACAAAAGCATCAGTTTAATTCCAGTTCTGCTGGCATATCAGAAATCTAAGTCGATTGGTCGATATAGGAGTTGTGGTGTAGGTATAATAGAATGTGACAAATTTATTGCGACATTTTGCCAATTCAGCCAATTTACCTACACACAATAAATTAAGTTTAATATGATGTGGTTTGCTTGAATTCATAACGATACAAAAATACTTACAATAAAGTACATGAGATATGTTGTACTTGAAAGTAAAAAAAAAATTATATAACTTGGGCACTCTAAAAAAATGTTAATTGAGTGAGATCTTACAGCTTTAATTAAGGCCCAATATTTAACTCATAAAATCTAAAAAAAAAAGAAATTTTTGCAACTATTTACTCTTGCATTATCCCATAGGAAATTCAGCTTTTAAAATTACATCCATGTAAATATACTCGTAGTTAGTTACATTTGAAATTCCAATGCATTTCTATAACCCATTACCTTTGAATTATAAATAATTAAATTAAATTAAATAATTAATATTATTTAATTCAAATTAGATGACCATTACATTTTAAATTGCAATTAAATACTATCTAATTATCCATTAAATTTGTAGTATATAATTACAAAAAACTCCAATTACTCATTAGTTATTCATTAGATATGTAATGGGTAATTGAAAATGTAATGCTAATGTGTAATTAGATTTTAAAAGAGGATATGGGAGAAACATTTTAAAAGGCATGCAATTCGTTCTTTAAATAATTGCTAACCACAATATTATTCACTCTGCATTAAAATTGGATTTAAGTGAACGACGACGACGACGACGACGACATGGTATCTTACTGATCGCTTGCCGTGATCGTCTACACATGGCTTTCAGTGCCCTGTTCATTTTGTTAATCTCGCTTTTGTATCGCCGTGCCTGTTTACATACCTATCTGTGTCGTGGTTTTCTCGCTTTGGTCTCGCCTTGATATTTACACATGGTTTTTGGCATTTATAATGTTTTTCAATCATCTCGCTTTGGTCTCGCTATAGTCTCGCCAAAACTTTTTTTTTTCAAATTTTTGTTGTTTTCAGAAGGTACAAATAAGCTAAAAACGTGGTTAAAAATTCCAAACATGGCTCATGGTCATTGTGTTTATCTCAGTTTTGTATCGCCGTGCCTGTTTACATGGCTATCTTCGTCGTGGTTTTCTAGCTATGGTCTCGCTGTGATAATTACACGTGATTTTTGACGTTTAGAATGTTTTCAATCATCTCAATTTGGTCTCACTATAGTCTCGCAAAAACTTTTTTTTTCAAAATTATTTTTTCATTGAGGTTAAAATAAGCTAAACCGTAGTTAAAAGTTTCAAACGTGGTTTTATGTTTCATGGTAATTGCTGTAATCTCACAGCACATATTTATACGGCTACCTGAAACGTGGATTTCTCGCAATAGTCTCGCTTTAATCACACCGTGACATTCACACGTGGTTTTTGTCATTGTACACGTCTTATCATCGTCTCGCTTTTGTTTCCCCAAGTAGACCAGGAAAAATAGCACAAATCGTATGGGGAACCTTGAATAAATTAATTAATGAAATATTAAAATTGAAATCGACGCAAAATTGCAACTTCTATAACATATCCAAAGTCCCCCAAAATCCCCGCATTGGCTTTTTGTGTAGATGCATTTGAAAAGGTGCAGATGGGGAGAACTTGGAGGTCTATCACACTGAAATATTTGTTTTGGTACAACCTAACCATACGATACATGCTTTAAAGGTAGTTTTCAACGCTGAATCTAATGAAACCAAATTCAAAATGATACAACCACCCAAAAAAAAGTTATAGTCCTTTTTACGTAATGATGACTTTTTTTCAGGTACAACAGGTAAAATATTATCGAAAACCCTTTGAAAATAAAGGTATGTTAATGAAATTTGGAGTGAATGTTCCATTTGTCATACGAACTAAGAATCAAGACAGTCCCCAAAAATATCTATGGTGAAAGGGTGTTTTTTTTTAAGGGGGATGGGCAAGTGAAGAATGTTTTTGATAACACCCACGAAAAATATCAAACGCACACAGGAATAGTTGAGACTTGTAAGCCACTAGACCTTGGTTCTTCTTGAGCTGTTGCGCCACCCAATTTATTTTTTTATTTTTAACCAAAATATCAATAAACTTCCATTTCAAGTGCAAATTGAATACAAATTTAAACCGAGTTGCAAACCATGTTGGCGAGACTACAACGAGACTAAGCCGAGATCAAAGTGAGATGATGATAAAACGCGCACAGTGATAAAAGCCTCATGTAGATGTCATGGCGAGACTAAAGATAACGGGACACAGGACAGGAAGTCGTGTAAATAGGCATGGCGAGACCATAAGACGAACACAATGACCTCGGCACTGACAACCACGTTTGAACTTTTTAACTACGGTTTAAGCTTATTTTTACCATTTTGAAACATTAAAAATAAAAAAGAAGTTTGGCGAAACTATAGCGAGACCAAAGCGAGATGACGGCAAAATATTCTCAATGCCCAAAACCACGTTTAAATATCACGGGGAGACCAAAGCGAGACCATAGCAGGAAAACCACGACATAGGTTCCCATGTAAATTAACATGGCAAGACCACAGCGAGACGATTTTAATAACCACTACCTATACTGAAAAGCACGTTTGGACCACACCGAGAGATTAGCGAGATGACACTGAGAGAGTGAGTCGTTAGCCAACTCGATTTGCAAAACAAATAAAACCATTGTTTCTTCAAAACGGGTTTCTCAATTGTTTCTTCCAAACGAGTAAGACAACTCGATTTCCAAAAAAAAACGCATGAAAAGTATCGCAAATTCCTCAAATTGATTTGATTTTTTTTTTTTTTTGGTTTGGTACCTAAAATGTCAAGAAAAAGCGGAATTCAGTTTCAATCTGGATTTAAAAACTCAGACTGATCTCCGGAGGGCAGTTTAAATCTAATAAGATTAATCGGGAATTGATTTAAAAACATTGGCGTAAAATTTTAAACATTTAAAACCAACTCTAAATCACTCTTAAAATGAGAGTCAGCTCTAAATAAAAAAATATTTAGAAGAACACCTCTTCACAATAATGGAAAGGATACTATCAGGGCCAGCGAATTTGTGTATATCGAGATCTTTCAGAACTTCTACAACTGCGCGAGTGTGAAAGGAGCATAAGGAATGCCATTGAAGACAGGCGTTGGAATCCAAGGCGAAGTAGAATTTCAAATATTTTTTTTACAAATGACCAAATATGCTTTTACTTTTAGCGTGCGCTTGAAATTTTTCCGGTTTTCCTCAGAAGGGTTGGCCTCATAACATCGAAAGTTTACTCCTCTGAAACTGATAACCTCCTTTCAGGTTTGATAGATAGTTTACCCTATGCGGGATAAAATTTCACACTCCGTAAATTTATATTCATATGTACGTCACTATCGAGGAAGCACTTGGTACTTGAAAAACACCAAGTACAAGTTCTTTTTTTTAAATACTTTGTTCCTAGTATATGTACTTGGTACTGTAATACTAACAAGAACACTGAAAAGTGCTTTTCAGGTACAATTTAATTTCAAGTACAAGTCCATTCAAGAACTTTTCAAGTACAAGTCCATTCAAGAACTTTTCATGTACAAGTCCATTTCAAGTACAAATACAAAGGAACACATCAAAAGCTTAGGGTTTTCCATTTAAGGAGCGTGGTATCCGAATATTTTATAGAAAAGTTTGTTGAATATATTGAACACGTTCATTTCCATTAAAACCTTGAATTTTGACGGGATGGTATGGCTTGTTATGAATGCAAAGGAAAAATATTCGAATTCCATATTTTGCATTCAGGAGGCGTGGCATCAACCCACTTTTTCGGAATTGTTGTCAATTATTGTTTGCAGCACATCAAACAACTTAAACTATAAGAGCAAGTACGTGCGATCCAGTCGGGCATTTTATTTATGAATTGAAAAAGTCATTAATCGAAAGCTCAACCAAGCCACTCAACTAATTGTACTTGAAAAGTTCTTGAAATGGTCTTTTGCTTGAAATAGACTTGTATTTGAAAAGTGCTTGAAAATGTACTTGGCAGTATTAAGTACTTGTTTTTCAAGTACCAAGTACATTGTAGGAACTTGTTTTTTTTTCAAGTACAAGTTCACGGTACTTGATATTTAAAAAGTACTTAAGTACAAATAATGTACTTAAGTACTTTGCCGTTACACAACTACAGATGTACTTAAGTACTTTACATCTGTGGTGTCAAGTTAGCAAAGCAGCTTGCACGGATCGGAAAATGGATTGGTTAATAATCACTAATTAGATGTGATAATTTTTTATTTTATTTTCCGAAATTCATATGAAATCAGGAAAGAACTCCCGAAAAGTTGTTAAAACTCATTAATATTGAAATTTTTAATAATTTTGACTTGATATCGAATTAACAAAGCATACAAAAAACATAGAAAACATTGCACGATAAAGTTGAAATAGTCACAACGAATTACGATTAATTTTACAGGCAAATTATCAAACCATTCATTATAAGAAGTTTTTACAACTTTCTGAGAGGGGGCTTTGCTAACTTGATATCAATTTAGCAAAGCACATACAAAAACATAGAAGACACTTCGCAGCAAAATTGAAATTATCACAACTAATTAACGACTAATTAATGGCAAATTATAAACAAATTAACATTTCAATATACAACATTGGTTTTAACAGCGCACAAACATAGAAAACATTGCATGATAAAATTAACTAATTAACGACTAATTAGTTGCAAATTAATAAGTATAAGAAACTTTAACCTCATTTCGAAAGAGGTCTTTGCTAACTCGATGTTAAGTTAGTAAACCAAGCAAACAAAATAACATAGAAAACGATGCATGACAAAATTTAAATTTTCACAAATAATTGACGACTTATTAATGGAAAATTAATAACTTATAAACATTTCAATATATGTACAATTGGTTTTATAACAATTTTTCAGGGGTTCTTCACCCGAACGAAAAACATAGAAAACATTGCACCTAGGAAGATAAAATAAAACAAAAAGATAGAAAACAAAATTGAAAATGTGACAGCTAATTAATGACTTATTAGAGGCAAATTATCACCCTATAAATCATTTGGTTTAAGAAACTTTGATATCAAGCTAGCAAATCACCGAACAAAAACATAGAAAACATTGCATGACAAAATTTAATTTGTGACAACTAATAACGGCAGATTAATGGCAAATTATTCAGCCATAAACCATTATGTATTAAGAAGTTTTGACCACATTTCGAGAAAGTGATATCATGTTACAAGTCACCAATAGAAAACATTGCATACCGGAATATTGTAACAACTAATTAATGCTTAATTAGAGGCAAATTATCGCCCTATAAATCATTTAAGAAATTTTGATATCAAGCTAGAAAATCACTAAACAAAAACATAGAAAACATTGCATGGAAAAATTTAATTTGTGAAAATAAAATTAACGATCGATTAACGGCTAATTATTAGGCCATAAACCAAAAAGTTCTTATCAAGTTAGAAAATCATCAAAAGAAAACATAGAAAACATTGCATGGCAAAATTAAAAATGTAACAATTAATAACTAATTAGAGACAAATTATCACGCCTTAAACCATTCGGTAGAAGAAATTTTGATATCAAGTTAGCAAATAACCAAACAAAAACATAGAAAAAATTGCATGGCAAAATTGAATTAGTTACAACAACTTAACGACAGATTAACGGCGAATTATTAAGCCATTAACCATTAAGTATAAGAAGTTTTGACCACATTTCGAGAAAGTGCTTTGAAAACTTGATATCAAGTTAGAAAATCACCAAAAGAAAACATAGAAAACATTGCATAACAAAATTGAAATTGTAACAACTAATTAATAACTAATTAGAGACAAATTATCACCCCGTAAATCGATCGGTATAAGAAACAAAAACATAGAAAACATTGCATGACAAAATTGAATTAGTGACAACAACTTAACGACAAATTAACAGCAAATTATTAAGCCATTAACCATTAAAAATAGGGTGTTTTACCACTTTTCGAGAAAGTGCTTTGAGTACTTGATATCAAGTTAGCAAATCACCCAAAGAAAACATAGAAAACATTGCATACTGAAATTGTAATAACTAATTGATGACTTATTAGAGACAAATTATCACCCCATAAATCATTCGGTATAAGAAATTTTGATATCAAGTTAGCAAATCACTAAACAAAAACAAATAAAACGTTCTACATATATCCGAACAAAAATCATAGAAACCATTGAGCTTGGGAAAATAAAACAAACAAAGAAAACATTATAACAAAATTGAAATTATTACAACTAATTAATGACAAATTAGAAACAAATTATCATGCCTTAAACCATTTGGTATAAGAAATTTTGAAATCAAACTTCCAAATAACCAAACAAAAACATAGAAAAAATTGCATGGCAAAATTGAATTAGTGGCAACAACTTAACGACAAATTTAAGGCGAATTATTAAGCCACTAACCATTAAGTTTAAGAAGTTTTGACTACATTTCGAGAAAGTGCTTTGAAAACTTGATATCAAGTCAGAAAATCACCAAAAGAAAACTGAAAACAATGCATAACAAAATTGAAATTGTTACAACTAGGTAATTAATGACTAATTATAGACAAATTATCACCCGATAAATCATTCGGTATAAGAAATTCTGATATCAATTTAGCAAATAACCAAACAAAAACATAGAAAACATTGCATGGCAAAATTTAATTTGTGACAACTAGTTAACGACCGATTAACGGCTAATTATTTTAAACCATAAACCATTCAATTTAAGAATTTTTTACCACTTTTCGAGAAAGTGCTTTGAAAACTTGATATCCAGTTAGCAAATCACCAAAAGAAAACATTGCATGGCAAAATTAAAATTATGTCAACTAATACGTGACTAATTAGAGACAAATTATCACGCCTTTAACCATTCGGTGTAAGATATCAAGTTAGGAAATAACCAAACAAAAACAGAAAACATTGCTTGGCAAAATTTTAATTAGTGACAACAACTTAACGACAAATTAACGGTGAATTATTGAGCCATTAACCATTAATTATAAGAAGTTTCTACCACTTTTCGAGAAAGTGCTTTGAAAACTTTAAATCAAGTTAGCAAATCACCAAAGGAATACATAGAAAATATTGCATGGCAAAACTAAAATTGAAACATCTAATTAATGACTAATTAGAGACAAATTATCACCCTTTAAACCATTCGGTATAAGAAATTTTGATATCGAGCTAGCAAATCCCCAAACAAAAACATACTCTTTCTAACTAGAGCCGTGCAATTCAGGTTGCATTTAAAAGACTAAGGCATATAGTTAAAATTATTATTAAAAAAAAAATATTGCATGGCAAAATTAAATTTATGACAACTAATTAACGACTGATTGATGGCTAATTAGAAGCCATAAACCATTAAATATAAGAAGTTTTTACCACTTTTGGAGAAAGTGCTTTGATATCCAGTATGCAAATAAAAAAAAAACATAGAAAAAATTGTTTGTAACAACTAATTAACGACAGATTAACAGAAAACATTGCATTGCAAAATAAAAATTGTAACAACTAATTAATGACTAATTAGAGATAAACTATAACGCCTCAAACCATTCGGTATAAGAAATTTTGATATCAAGTTAGCAAATCATGAAACAAAAACATAGAAAACATTACATGGGAAAACTGAATTAGTGACAAAAACTTGACGACAGATTAACGGCGAATTATTAAGCAATTAGTAAGTACCTATAGGTAGTTTCTACCACTTTTCGAGAAAATAAATATTTTTTTTTTTAAAGTAAATCCTGGCAACATCATAAGGCAATAGCTAGCCAGCAGCCAACTTTTAATCTTTTTCAATTCTAAACCACCAAATTATTATTTTGTTATTATTATTATTGCCATTTCTTAGTACTTATCTTTCAGAACAAAAATATATCAATATCATGTGCTTTTTTGTTCTGCCTTTTCGCATCTATATTCGTTCGTTCTTTGCACTGGAAAGAAATACAAAAAAAAAAAGCCAAACAAAATTGAAGATTGAACATGAAAACAGAACCAAAGCATAAAATGAGAAAAAAAGCTCTTCAGTCGTCAGCTGCTGTGCGAAGAGAGTAGTAGTTCGCTGTATCGCTTAGTTTTCGTGTTACTAAGCTATTAAAGCGCGACCTTAATAAAACAAAAATAATAATAACAAAATTGTGTTAGTTTTTTTTGTTGTTGTTGTTCTGTAAATCAAGAAGTGGCTTTTTTTCAATATAAATCAAAATAAATTCTCAAAAATCGATTTTTGTTTTGATTGACATCGTGCAAAAAATAAAATAAATTTCGGTGGGTGAAGTGAAAAGAAGATGTGAGGTGGTTTTCGTTGGGGGGAATTCTAGAGTATCTTTCAGTTTGTTTGAGGTCAAACACATTTTCTGTCAACTTACATACATTCTAAACACAAATGAAGATGGTCTATAGGATAGTGTATGGTGTTAAGTGTACACAAGTATAAGTGAGAGAAATAGTTGTTGGCCATAGAAAAAAGCTTTTAGAGAGTGAAATAGTAAAATATTGAGTTGAAGCTAGAGGCAGCCGTCAAGCACATGTGCTGTTTTTTCCTTCCCATAGCAAATACATTCAAAGCTAAATCCAAGGCGCCCAATCCAATGTAAAACCCTGTGGATATCTGTGTATATAACTGTGTGTGGTGTAATATAGAGGAGATTATCCCCAAAGTAATTTACTTTGCGAGGTTATGTCGAGCGAATGACGAGAAATATTCATGTGTTTGTGTGTAGTTGGTATTGCTTTGGTGAATACTACAAATTTCAACGTGAAAAACTACTAAAGCAACAAGAACAAAGTGTAAACTGTGAAGAGATATATGAGATACAGGAAGAACCTTGCGAATGGCTATTGAATTCAGTGTAGTGAAGCTGTTTTTTTTTCTGTTTTTCCTTCTGTTGTCACTTTTGTTAGTGCTTCGTATCTGTTCTGTGTGTGATTTGTGATTTTTTTTGTCTTTCTTATGACGATGAGTGTGTTCTTCATACACCCGATGACCACCCCCCGCCCCTCCCCATGGTCCCTCACATGCCACATTGTTTATTAATTTATATTTTTCTGAATGAAGGGCATTCAATTTGTATTTTGTCTTAATGTTCAACTCACGTACTATAGAAAATGATAGATGACCCAGAGTTCAAAGGCAAACGAATGAGTTGAGTTTGAGTTACGTTTCGTTTCGTTTGTGATTTGTACTTGGAACAAGTGAACCTTCAAGTGAAATTGATAGGAGATCTAAATTAAAAAATGTATCTACCCTATACCTAACTGCTGACTGCTTGAGAATATTTACATACGATTAAATGGTTCATATTGGCATGAAGCTTTCCCTCGATGTTAAGATGTCCGTCGTCAAACGTATTTTCCGGTGTTTTATGTCTCTCGTTTGTAAGAATATGACTGACTGACTGACCATCAGGAGTTAGGTTTTTCGTTTCTTCAAATTTCCGGTTTGCACTGATTCGTTATTGAAAGTGCCATACCTACCACCCCTTAGTTTGATTAAAAAGTGGCTACATTCTAAAGCTCTGTCCAATTTAGATGGTTGGTCATCTGTTGGTCTCTTTTCTAAAAGAAAAGGAAACTATTCAATAATTTTCAACAATTTTTGCACTGTTTAAAAGAGTTAACCCCTTCCGGTTAGTGATGGGATATTATTTCATTCAAATGACTGCACTGAAAAGTCACTGTTTTGGCGACCTAATTTCTCTATAAAATTTTCGATGGTTTCGACTGCTATTTCATGAATAGCTTATCGCTGCAGGGAAATAATTTCACGGGAAATAACTTCAGATGGGAATTAACTTCACCTGTAGTGGGAAATAATTTCACTCTTCTTTGGTGAAGTTATTTCCCACTGAAGGTGAAAAATAATTTAATTTGGAAATTGTGTGAAGTTATTCCCCACCTATGATATGATAAAAATTACAAAAGTATAAAACTGCGTTTCTTTAAATCCAGATTCATTAAATGCAAAAGAAACTTGGCATACACCCAGTTTTGCTCCTACCACAAATCCTATAGTGTGCCCAAGCAGAGGGGTTGCAGAGGACATGCCCCTCATACATACATCACTGTGTATTCACAAAAAAGTGAAATTATCTCTCAGCTTCAGTGGGAAATAACTTCACATCAAAAAAGTGAAATTATTTCCCACTAGTGGTGAAGTTTTTTCCCATGTGAAGTTATTTCCCAGTTTAGTTATTTTCCTGCACCGTTTGATCAATATTGTTCCTTAATATCTGAATCGTCTGTAGATTGTTTGCATAGCATCGATCATTAATGACACCCCACATACAATAGGCCTACGCCTTCAAATCGATGTGCTCTGTCGATCTAGCGACATCACCAAAACGACTCATTATATGAATATTGAAGGAATTCCGAAATAAATCGATTATTGAGCACGGCCAGTTGTAACACGTAGCCCCATCTTTGTTGGAACTTAAGCTCGCCCAAGTCTAAATCCTCAATTAATGACCACAAAAACATCGGTTTACATGTTCCGATATCGCTGTCTATGAACTTTAACGTTTCTTACATCGTTTTGGTGGTCTTGGAAGAATACTGGTGCAATAATGCCGCCTCTTCAAAATATACACCAAGTAGCCCCACGTAGTCAAGATGCATATTGTCTTCTCTATGAATATATGTGTGGATTAGATAGTAGGCACCGAGATGTAAATGCTCCTAATCCGAAAAGTTGATTTTTTGAGCAAAATTGTTGCCAATTGAATAGCGATCTCTGATTATTATTCGCAGATACTGCCACCTCTCCAAAAACTGTATCAAGTAGTCACACGTATAACTAGGATGACTTCTCTTTGTCTATATGTGTGGATTACATAGTTGGCAGCGAGATGTAAATGCTCCTCACCCGAAAAGATGATTTTTTTGAGCAAAATTGTTGTCAATTTCAAAAATTCAGGCTTCTGGTCTAGTTCGAAATTGACCAACATTTTTGGCCAAAAATATCATCTTTTCGGAGGCAGCCGGTGGCGTATTTACATCTCGGTGTCAGCTATGTAATCCACACATATAGACAAAGAGAAGCTATCCTAGTTACTTGTGACTACTTGATCCAGTTTTTGGAGAGGCGGCATTATTTGCGAATAATCAGAGATTGCTATGCAAAATTCTCATCAGGCTAGTGCGACTGATGTTCAACTCCTAAGATCTTGAGGTGCTGAGGTTGTCGAGTTTATGCACGCACTTTCGGTAAAAGCTGCAATACTCTCCGTTGAGCGCTTAGAATAAACAAGGCAATATTTTCAATTATCAATCAGCAAACTAGTCTCATGATGCAATTATTTCAACCGAAACTTCTATTGAAAATTCAGACTGTTTCTGCAACACAGCATCTACTTTGGAGGTAACAATATTTCACAACAACGATGTGAATTGATCCATTTTGTACCGAGGAAATGTTATACTTGATTTAAGGATTTTTTTTTAGTGCATTAGAGTTGTCGATGTCACAGTTGCATGTGATTAAAAAAGAAACCGCCAGATGGCCCAACCATTATTACAGCGTTCTGCCACCTCTTGTCCTTTCTTACCTACCTCCGGTGTCCCCAAGGCAGCCACCTAGGCCCACTATTGTTTATTCTTGCTATTATTGAAAGGGTAATCAAACATTCTCAAAACCATTTCCTTAACACATGACTTTTCCCTTATTCAACAGGATCTTGACAGTTTTTCAGTTCAGTACCTACCTCCGGTGTCCCCCAAGGCAGCCACCTAGGTCCACTTTTGTTTATTCTTGCTATCAACGATAAGGGTCATCAAACATTCTTCTATCTCTCTGTATTTTCAAAACCATTTCCTCAACACATGGCCCTTATTCAACAAGATCTTGACAGTTTTTCAGTTTTTTGTCTAAAAAATTGCTTGGAGCTAAACGTTGCCAAATGCCAATCAATCATTTTTTCACGCAAACTTATCAAATCCCCTCCCCTTCTCTACCTGCTCCATTATCAACCCATACCCACCGTTGGTACCTAATATTCGCGACCTTGGCATTTTATGTGAGTCATAATTTTCTCACTCACATAGACGATATCATTCTCGAAGCAAACTCAATGCTCGGCTTCGTCAAAAGATGGTCCAAACAATTCTCCAACCCCTATGTAACCTGGAATCATTTGTTTGTCCAATCCTAGAATACGCCTCTCAAGTTTGGTCCCCTTACAAACTTACTCCCATTTCCAGAATCGAAAACATCCAGCGTCGTTTCCTACGCATTGCTCTTCGGGGTCTAACGTGGAACAATCCTCTGATTTTGCATCCCTATCTAGACCGCCTTAAACTAATCAACTTGAATTCGTTGGAAGAACGTAGAGAAATATCAGATATTCTCTTCATTCATTGACTACTATCCGAGTCTGTTGACTGCATGTCGCTAACAACCCTATCTCTTTTAATGCTTACCCTCGTAATACATGTAGTACTAGTTTCTTTTATATACCCACCCACCGAACCTTTTATGGCTCCAACGAACCTAGCTCTCATATGCTGCGGGCTGTTATTTCGAAAATGTGCTGTGGCATATAAGAGAGCACAGTATTACCCCTTCCTTAAAACTCCGGCTTCTGAACCGCCCTCCCCCTCACTAACCTTAGCTTAAGCTCTTAGTTTTCAAGTTAGATTAAGAACTAGCTTGTATTAAGCCGAAAACCGAACTCTTTCTTGGCGGACCGGGGACTCTTCCCCAAATTTATATCTGTCAAAGTTTCGCCTGAGCCCAGGGACTATCCCAACCGTATATTTGCCTTGGTTTTGGCCTGCACCGATGACTCCATCTCAAACTTATTTGTATCTAGTATTCGACTAAGTCCGATGATTATCCCAAATGTATTTGTGCCTTAGTTTCGACTAAGACTGGGGACTCTATTCTAACTCTTTTAAAGCCTTATTTTCAGCTTAAGCTCGGGACTATATTCCAACTCTATTTGGTCCTTTGTTGCGGCTAGGATCGGAGACTCTTCGCCAACTTATTTTGTGTCAAAATTTCGCCTGAGTCCAGAGACAATATCAACCGTAGATTTGCCTTACTTTCGACTAAAGTCATAGATTCTATCCCAACTCTATTTGGCCCTTGCTATTGGCTTGGACCGGGGACTCTATACCAAACTTATATGTGTCTAGTATTCCACCCAGCCTGATGATCATGCCAAAATTATTTGTTCCTTATTTTCGACTAGGACCGAAGACAATCCCAACTCTGTTTTGACATTTGTTTCGACTTGAACCAGATACTCTTTCCCAACTGTATTTGGTATTCTTCTAACCAGCCAGCTCGGTTCAACGCACTTACCATTAAGCCAAGGAGATTTTCAACTTTTGGTAAAAACTTCCGAACCCCTTTTCTGCTATGACATCTCTTCCGTTTTTTCTTTAGTGTCTATGCAGCGTCGTATGTGATTGCCAGCACCCACCTTCAAACCAGGAAATTCTTGGGTTGGTCATGTAAAACCCAGTGGTGATAGGTGACATCTCAAATGGCTTCTTGGTAATGTTGCCACTAATTTTCTTGAGAGTTTATTAGGGACTCGATAAAAGAAGATCTGGTTAATCAAGTGTGTTATTCCGTTGAAAAGTTGGATTTTTTAAGGCCAATCCGTGCGGGTGGTTTAATCTCAACAGTTCGTTGGAGTTGATACCTGGCGCTGCGGTTGGCTCAAAATCTGGTTCCGTATGGGCTTGCTAGGGTGATGCTTTTGCATCTTTCGAGTGACTCTGTCTGCCTCCTGGTTTTCTTAAGCAGTCAACTTCCGATTTGGATGATATTAGATTAAATTTTCACCCACTAACTGACGCCAACTTTTAAAAGAAGTCATCATCTTTTCAAAGCTCATAAGGCACCTGGGGCTGCGTTTGGCTAATATTCTGGTTCCATATTGGTGATGCTTTTGTCGTTACCGTGTCTGCCTCCAGGTATTCTTGCATGATATCAGATTAAATTTTCACACTGACGCTTGACGGCAACTTTTAAAAGAGGTCATCATATTATCAAAACTCATTAAAATAACTATTTCTAATAATTCTTCTATTCCATGCCCATTTTTGGGTTGTTTTTCTTTAACAAAAATGGGTTTTTGTTACCATTGGTACAAAAAAACTGTACCATAATAACAGGTTCTAAAAAAAAAGATTAATGCAACATTTTTGCTAGAAGTCCTGTGCGCTGTGGATCAATTTGAGACAAAATTAAATGTAAAAACACCAAAAATTTTAACTAAAACATTACTTGTCGATTTTTTAGCCAGGAAAAAAATACATACAAAAGTTTTCCCATGGACATGGCCTTAGAACTCAACGAAAATCACAAAAAGCATCAAAATTGTCTTCTTTTGGACTCTTCTGTGCAAAAAATTCATATTTCGAGGTAGACCTTGCTCTAAAAACAAAGAACATTATATTTCCAAGAAAATGCAACATTAATATGTATTTTTTGGTTGAATAATTTGACCGCGAGAGCGCGCTGAAAAAATTTTGAAATTTCCTTGTTTCTTGAAAACTCAGTTTTCTCGTTTTTCGTTTGTAACTCAAAAACTAAGCTTGTAATTACAAATTGACTGGGTTTTGCGAAAACTACATTAAATTCCCTACAAATTGCGTACCTTAATCACTTATTTTCGCTAAACCGTGTAGCCACTACAGAACTTTGAAATGCTTTCTTTAAAGGTAGACCTTTCTGATAAAAAATAATGAACGTTAAATTTCCTACAAGAAGCAATCCCAATATAATATTTTTTGGTTGAATATTTTAGCCGCTAGAGAAAGCTGAAAAAAATCAGAAATTTCAATTCAAATCAATTTTCTCGTTTTTCGTTGTAACTCAAAAACTATGCTTGTAATTTCAAATTGCTTGGATTTAGCGAAAACAACATAAAATTCCCTACAATGTGCTTACCTTAATCACTTATTTTCGCCAAACCGTGTAGCTGCTAGAACTCGTTGAAATTCTTTCTTTAAAAGTAGACCTTTCTGAAAAAAAAAATAAAGAAAATAAATTTCTTACAAAAAGCAACCTTAGTATATATTTTTTGGTTGAAGGCCGCAAGAGCGAGCTAAAAAAATGCTTAAATTGTCTATTTTGTTGAAAAATCAGTTCAATTTTCTCGTTTTTCGTTTGTTACTCAAAAACTGTGTGTCTTATTGCGCGCTGAAAAAATGCTTTAATTGTCTATTTTGTTGAAAACTCAGTTCATTTTTCTCGTTTTTCATTTGTAACTCAAAAACTATGTGTCTCATTACAAATAGCTTGGATTTAGTGAAAACTACATAAAATTCCCTACAATTTGGTTCCCTTTATCACTTATTTTCGCCAAACCATGTAGGCGCTAGAACACGTTGAAATTTTTCATTAAAGGTAGACTTTTCTGAAAAAAAAAAATAAAGAAGATAAATTTCCTACAAAAAGCAGCCGTAGTATGTATATATTTTTTGGTTAAATGGTTATGCCGCTAGAGCACACTGAAAAAATGCTTAAATTTTCTATTTTGTTGAAAACTCAGTTCAGTTTTCTCGTTTTTCGTTTGTAACTCTAAAAGTATGTGTCTTATGGCAAATAGCTTGGATTTAGTGAAAACTACATAAAATTCCCGTTTGCTTACCATTATTACCTATTTTCACCAAACTGTGCAGCCGCTAGAACACGTGGAAATGTTTTATAATATGACACGAAAGCACTTAATCAAGATTCCTTCACACAAAATTCTGGACAACAGTCCAACATTTTGATTTTTTTTTTTACAATCTTCGTTGAGTTGCAAAGTATCCGTGGAAAGTTGCAAAGTTGAAATTCGGATTCATCACCCAACACAACATATAGAACCCATTGAGATTGAAACTTCTGAATTTGTTTTCCTTTTATAGGCACTTCAGAGACCGAAGAAATCACGTGACGGGGCGATGTCTTTCCCATATATTCTATATACATGAAAAGTATGGGTTTATTCTTCCCACCGATCTATGGTTGCTTGTGCTCATCATCCTGCAGCCTGCACAAATAGTTTTACACGGATGCCAAAACAAGTCCTTGCTCTATATGAATTCAGCTAGTTTCTATACGCGACCTTCAAATCGATAAAATTGAGATAGAAATCGATTCAAAGTTCTTTCTACAGGACTTGCCCAAATGTGACAATGGTATCGATACTGGTATTTTCTGCCCTTAAGCCATTCTCTTATATTGATATCGACATCTTCACTGTCAAAAGTTAAATAGATGTTTGGCAGGATATGGAGTCCTTTCTTCTCTCCCCCCTCTCCCTCCCTTTGCGTGTGCTTCCAATATTTTTAAACCTTTATTTCTTCTTCCTTTCAATGTGTTTGTTACCCTCAGAAAGATACAAAAATTAGTCTGTTTAAAGAAACTAAATACATCTGTGAACAATTTCCTTAGAAGGTCTTTTTCTATTTCACCTAAATTAGTCCTTCCTTACCTACTCCAGAAAGAGACAAAAAAAAAATTTCAATGTATCAGCAATTCTTTTTCTACTTCGCCTAATTGCACGACGAAAACTCATTTCTTTTGTGCATTTCCTTGAAATTTTTCTATTTTTTTTGCATGAAATCGCATTCTCTCATCACCGCACGTTGCTCGTATATTCATATAACCGTCATTGAATGTAGGTAGAGGTAGGTAGGTACCCATTCAGTTTTAAACACAATCAAGTTTTTCTTCCTTCTTTCCGAGGAAAAAGCTCGTTTTTTTTTTTTTTTTTTTTCTTTAGAAGAAAACTGAAAGATATTAAACCTTGCTCGTTTGAAATGAAAATGGTAGAAATATAAGGTTCTCTCAGGCACAACACTCAGATAGCATGTATCTTGATATTTTCCATATCCATTAGGTTTGTTTTTTTTTTAACCTGAAAGGTGGAAAAAAAGGTGAACACGTTTAAAACAGAGAAATGAAGAAAAAAAAATCATACACACTCACACAGCAAAAAAAAAAAAAAAAACATGGTGGACTTGGATGCTCAAGGATTTTGCCTTTAAGAGGCACAGTACAATCCTATATATAGCATGATGACACCTTGACCTCACGACCCTGTGTGTGCTTTGCACATACAAAATTTAGTAGAATCCTTTTTTTGTATAGCACAAACATATACAATACCTATCTATCTATACCTATCATTCCTTGATGAAGGACAGTATACATCATTCTATACGAACTCGAATTCAACATCCCATTTGGAAAGAAATTTCTTGAATCTGATAGATTTCTTTTTTTTTGTTTTTTAATCATTATTTTTTTACTCTCTCTTTAGATCTACTTTGTTGGAAAAATATTTTTGAAAACATTAAAACCTGAGCTTTGTTTGTTTCAAAAAAAAAAATAAATAAAAATCAATCAAATGACGTCAAGAATAAATCAAATCATTTCGCAATCGAAATGTTTTAGTACTCAAATAAAAAATATCGAAATGCAAAAATTCAGATGAATTCATTCGTCAAAAGTATTATCTCCGTGTGTTAAACGAAGATACTAATTAGTGCAAAATACAAACAATAAAAAAAAAATACATATACAAAAAAAAAGTGTGCAATTAAACCCGGATAACGGTTAATCAATTAATTTCATTCAGTTTTTTGTTTTTGTGTTAAATAAATAAAAAGAAAATAAATACAAAAAAAGTTTCTCGAAATAAGAACGCCGTCGGTAATTAGCCCCGCATTGTATTTCAACTTGCATAACTGAAAAAAGAAATAAAAAAAGGAATCCGAAAGGAGATATAAAATCGGGTTCTTTTATTTACATATTCACATTTTTTTTTATTCGTCTTAAAAGTGGAAATAAGAAAAATTTTCAAAGTGGATACCTTATCGTTACCCGTGGGAGGACTTTCTCATGTGAGGATGGCTCTAGCAAGGTAAGAGTTGGCAGCCATTTTAAATACCCATTACCTCGATTAGTGGTTACTGAGTTCGACAAGTTATCGAACAGCATTAAGTAGTCGGACATTTGGTTACGTACATATGTATGTGGTTTATTTTTCAGAGATTTAGTGGTGTCTGTATTTTCAAAAAATAAACATAAAAAATACTAGGCAAGTTCAGGAAAATGAGATCAGGGGGGTCATTCCGTAATTTTTAAAACGATAATCGTCAAAACGATTATTGTTAACGATATCGTCTATAATTTGCTTCACGTAACTCAATCACTATCGTCTCGTCTATCGTTTTTTTTTTTTAATGAACGAAATGAATTTGAAAATTAAATTTTGCTGTCAAAACTAAAAATTCTTGAAGTTTTATTTGAAATATCACGTTATTTTAAAAATTTAATTGCAATATCATTAAGAATGAATAAATAAATAAGAAATAAATAAAAAAAAATATAGCAAAAAGTCGTGAAAGCAGCTGGTCCATCAGAGTGTCCACTAAAAATACCTGGCCTACAAGTGGCCCAGTGTTGAGTACTAATATGAAGATACAAAAAATATCCGATCGAATATACAGCTTGAGGTATGTTTTTGCAGCAAGACAATGCCACGGTGCGGGTTTCTACGGTTGACAAAGCCTCTCCTCTCAACCTCTACGATTACAATTTCCAACTCTCTTGTTATTTAAAAAGTGTAAAATTGTCAAAAGATGTATGATGTCTATCAAAATTATTAAATATTGAATAAAATACATACATATGTATATGTATCAGTTTTAAGTAAAGACATGCTTTTTTGCTTCTTAACTTATTGCTTTTTACTCAAAACCAAATATAGCAGGCACTCTTTAGCATAATGGCTATCGCGTTTGACTATACGTGAAAAAGACGTCGCCACGCGTCGGCAAACGATCATCGTCTTACGCGATAAGAGCCCTGTTGACATACATAGGTGCCTGAATGGATGAACGATTATTTTGGTATAAATGGTCGAATTTTGATCACTGGGCAGATACTTCTTAATTATTCGATAATTGGGTAAGTATGAAATAACCCAATAATAAGATTTTTTCTGAAAACTCAAACCATGAACTGATATGTATTTAATAATAGAATACCTATGAAGACAATTTGAAAAGAAAATTCTTTAACTTGAATTATGGATATGTATTTATCCCGTAATTATTCAACAATTGTTTTGTTTAAAAAAACAATGGCTAAAAATCAAAGAAAAAGCATTTATGGCTCAAATAATTACAAGACGATACCTCTTTAGCTATCGTCTAAGCTCTATCGTTTTGACGATAGCGTTTTGACGATTATTGACTTACGTAAAGCAAATAATTCATCGCAAAAACGAGATCGCCCAGACGATAGTCATTTTCAATGTTACATATAGCAAGACTATCGTCTAAACGATATCGTCTGGCGATAATCGAAATACGGAATGACCCCCCAGGATTCCTCAAAAAATTTGCTGTCAAATTACTAACAAACAAAAAATTGGATTCGATTGCTCACTTTTTGATGGATAAAATTTGCTGAGCCCTCCGTAATCTCATTTTCCTAAACACGCTTAAATTCAAAAATAAAACTGACTTGCTCCATATTTCGTAAGGAAAAACATTTTATGAGTGTTTAAAAACTAAGGAGGCCAACAGATTCATATTAAATGGTTCAAGTCCAGGTTAGGTTTGGTTAAATATGGCCGATTCTGTTCATTTGGATTCGCCTTATTGAGTTGTGACTGCTAAGCTTAAGTTCCTATTTACGTATGTTTTTTTTTTCTTTGAAAGACCCGCCTATAGATTCCCTGAAAACCTGGCAAGTGTTAGTTGTGGACTATCTGTGGTTCGTGGCTTTGATGACAATGGTGAATTCTGATCGTTTTTGCTCCAGTGGCATAAGTACCAAATAGGTACTACTACCTACGGCTTGGCATGGCTCGAATGATGACCCGTTTTTGAGCTATTCTTCTATGACGGTGTTCTGGGTCCCAACGAAGGACGGCTGAATTTGTTGCATTAAGCAATCTTTATTCGCTCCGGCAACATTGAATTAGTTGACTTTATGACAGTTGGGAAAATGTACTTGAATTGCAAATTTTCATGTGGAAATGTATTTTGGGGTCTCGAAAACCCTTATCATTTCCGGCTAGAAAGTACTGCAAAAGCTTAGAAGTTATTGCTAAGGATGGAAAGCTCTATAAACTTCGAACAATATCCGAATCTTCAAACCATTCGAATATGAGGATATGAATGAGAGAGTTGAGATCTTACAGTATCTGGATAATGTCGGATAGTGTAGTATATCCGGAGTTAGCGCCGGATAGGTACCCTGATTTACATATATTCAGATCCGGATTCAGTTTGATGGATATGAACTGGAAACTAAAATGAAAAGTGTTAACAAAATTGTATTATATGTGTTTCAAAACAAAGTTCAGGATACTGAAAGCTTAGATTTGAAATTTATGTATGTATGTTTGTGTGTCATTGAAGTTTTCTCATTTGCTTTTGCAAATTTAATAAAAAAAGCCGAACAAAAACTTTTAAAATCTATAATCAATAAGCGGTACCTAGTTTTGATTTGTTCCCTGCTTTATGTTTTCGTGACGCAACATGTACAAAAAAAATGCAAAAATGCAAAGTGCTCGAAAACTATCAATTATTCGTGAATTGCATAAGAGTTAACTTGAAAGTATAAACAATTTCCAAGAAATCTCGTTTAAGTTATTTTTGCTGTGACAACCCATTTGGACTCAAGAGCTAGTTGAAAATTGACGTGTTTTTACGGTTTACGAAAATTCACTAGAAAACACTAATTTACTACCTACTTTGCATGAAAAAATTAAAATTTCTGTCTTTAACATGAACCAAGCTATACTTTTCTAGTGGTCTTTGATGCGCTGAGTTCGAATTAAAAATACAATGCGTTTTTGATGCAAAATTCGGGTTATATTATTTCTCGAGGTAATTTTTTCGAATTGATTTTTATATTCATTCTGAATTATCAACATTTTACCTTGACATTTTTTTTGAATCTTCCAAATACCTTCGTCTAAATCGTCATAGAAATTACTCCCTAGTTGTTTCTTTATTAAATTACAGAGTGTTGGACAGCGACAAAGGAAGTGTAAGGTATCCTCAATAGGGTGTGTCACTTTGGTATGGCGGCGAAAAAACTTAGGTACTGTTCAGATTTAAAATCTAATACCTGCCAAAAGCTGCATTAGAATCGTAGGAATAAGAATATATGAACATTTTTTGAAATTAGTTGGTGTTGGCTCGCTAAACAACAAGGTTTATTTTCGAAAACTGTGTTCTTAGTATTTTTTCTGCATATTGCTTGGATATGGTTATAGTTAATCTGAGCTGATTTAACTAATTTAAAAAATTTTGCTTACAAACAATTAAAAATAACAAAATTTAAGGCAATACAAATTAAAATTAAAAAATTTGAAATCACTCGAAATTGTATTTTTATAAATTTTTCAAGTGCGACAGATATTAATAATTTTTTCTTAAATCAATTTTTACTTATCCAAAAAAATGTTATATGCTAATTTTATGACACTGAAAATGACACTTAAATTTGTTAATAGAGAAATCTTTTCGAAACAACCGTATCTAAATAAGCATTAAAAAACGTTTTTTCCCAAAAAAAAAAGCGGTTTTGCACTTTTTTTTGCAATGATTTTTTTTAAATTTAGCTAACAAAATATTTCTTTAATTTTGTTTCAAAAATCCATTTCGATGGTAAATTTTATTCTCTACAAAAAAGGTTTACAGAATTATCTCAAAATTTTGCTCCGTTTTCGAGTTATATGCAAAAAAACAAAAAGGGGTGCAAAAGCACCCCCTCTCCAAAATGCATTCTCTCATTTAATAGCTCTGCGCGGTTTTCTCATCTCCAATGACCCCTTTGATGATTGTTACAATAAAATCCCATGAACGTCTTAGTTCCTTATTGCCAAGTTTTTTAGGCCTAAAACAAACGTTTTGGCTGTTCTTTTCAAGCTTTTTTAGCGAGCCAAAACCAGTAACTTAAACGAAAATTTCAAATGAAGAACTTAATTTTAATTTGTAAAGCAGCTTTTTGGAGGTATAAGATGTGGAAATTCCAGAGTTGAAATTAATGACACACCCTAATCCTCATGTGCTTCTTCATCGCTGCGCCCTCTGCAAAGGTCGACAGAACTGAACTTCATTTTCTTTTTGTGATATTCCAGTAGTAGTCCAGTCAACGAAGGAAAAATAAATGCAGTAAATCATGCTCTCCGGGTTATTATTGTTGTTTTTTGTTTTTTTTTTTCTAATATTTTGTTATGCTACAGGTTGGTACTTTAATATGTCGTTCGGCTTGACTTTAATCAAGCAACGATTCCGTGGTCGCCAGCTACAAAATTTCCCACTGCTGTCAGCGAACAGAGCGCTATCCAGCGTTTTTCGCCACGATCTTTTTTCCCCAGTGAAGTATTGATTGTATCGCCGGATCGCGTTCTGTTTGACCAGACCTTGAGTTTTGTCCTTTATGGCTCAGAATTATGAAAATTGTAGTTAGGGCCTTTACGAGATTATGGCAATATTAGGAAGAAGGGGTAGTAAAGCGAGTTGTGTAATCTGTGGAAACATTAATTTCTACATATCTCTGAAGAAACTGAGAAGGATCCGTTGTGCTTTGTTTCCAGCAGTTGATGCCTGCACGAATAGATTTAGGGGTCTCAGGTTGAATATCGCTTCCAGTCCCAATGGGGGTGTGGTTTTCAACACCCCCATAATATATACACATGCTAATCTTTGTACTTTTGTCAAGGTTTTCATGTTTGTTGCTTTTTCAGTCGCGTTCCAACAAACTAGTTCAGTATGCTGCGAACATAAATGTCAAACATTCGCTCGAAAATGTTAAAAGAAAAAAATGTGGGATTCTTGGAATTAAGAAGAGGTAATAAAATGATTTTTGTATCAAATGAAAGGTATTTTTGCCATCTCTTAAACGGTAACAAAATTATATAGCTACGTTTAATATATTTTGAGATATTTACATTTAAGTTCTTGCGAGAAATTTTTTCTTAATCTTGCTTGTGTACACTGATATCTTTTAAAATTCTGTGATAACGTGCACATTTTTTGGTATTAAAACAAAGCTTAAATTGTTGACTTTATTTGCAGATATAATTTATTGTCATTTCTCAAATAAATATGGCAAATATACCATTTTTTCTTGTTAGGTACTGTTTTTACAAGCATAAGTCGTACCAGAACTAGGTATTTTAATATTTTTGCAATCTTGCACACCTTAAAATAACGATTCATAAATAAAAAAAAAAACAATTAAACAAATACAAATACTTTATTTGAGAAAAAATCTCCTATGCAAAAACTGAACAAAACACAATAGAATTGTTGTTGTAAATGCCTCCAACAAAATGGTGGCCGAGCTTCACTTTTGAAGGCGAAGTTAGTTATCAGGTAGGTATATATTAAAATCTATGATATTTGTATTGTCACAGGAGCAATTTCTTAATGAAAAAACTTAAGAATTTATGATTGATATAGAGATTCTTAATTTTCTTTAAATTTGCTTGGGAAACCTTTTTTTAATATGATAAAAGCCAAGATCTTTTACAACAAAGTTCTTTTTTGAAGATGAAGATTAACCGTTGTCGCTTTGTCCCGAAAGAGCAAAGCAAATAGATTAAGAACAATAATTGGTCACGAGTTCCGTAATTTTTGGAAATTTTGCACAACTAAAACGCAACAAAATTTATAAATATTTTAGTCTTCAGATGTGGTGATTTTTCAACCAAAAATTTCCCAATTTGAGAACACAATAATAGCCACAATGATAATTTTTCCTTTCTAGATTTCTTCTTTTAGTTTTCCTCCTCTTGATTAATCCCCAATGATCTTTCTTTCCTCCATAATTCAAATTCAATTTAACTAAACAACTAAATTTAAATCTTAACTTGCAAAATTAGTTTCTTTCTTATTTCCCAAAACATTAATTTTTAATCTTTTCCACAACCTCTGGTTCGTAACTTGTACTTAGCAGAAGTATCTATCCAGCCTTCAGTCGGCCATGGACGACTTCTTCTTTCTCGAATTCTGTGTTTTCGACCTATCATTGGCCGCGGTTTCCGGTCACGTCATCATTCAGCCAGTGCATCAAGATTGAAAAACAATTCATAGAGAAGACGAAGGAATTTATAGTCTATTGACCAAAGTTAAATTTTAGCACTCTAGTGCCGACCCAAGCAGACCAATAATGTCAAAAGATTACATCACCAAGATTCATCGAAAATCGTTTGATGATTCTTGAATGTAAATTAATTGGCGAATGCATTGCTTATCCAAAACCAAATGTGTTAAAAAACCTTGAGAACCAGATTTGTATTTGTAAAACACTTCCTGATACTTTTTGACACGACAAGTGAAGAATGTTTCTAGGCATATTTATGGGAGTTGAGCTCAAATCTTTCATCTGATATTACCATTCCGGTTGTTCTAGACAGTAAAATCTCATTTTCAGAAGACAATTTGCCAGTTGCGTTGCATTTTAAACGCAAAAGAAAGTTCGCGTTTAAAATTCGATGAATTGAAAACAAAGTACGTATACGCCCAAGTGTACCATTTATTTTCTTTAAGCTACCTTCTTGCTATAAGAAATACTTTATTATTTCGTTTTGGGCAATAACAATCGCATAACCTGCGCTTTCGAAGTGTTTAGCTCTTCCAAAATGGTGGTTCACCGATATCAGGCTCACCTGGAAGGGTTTCGGTTTTCTTATTTTTTAACATTTGTTTAACAATTAATATAATAATATTTTTATTAGTTCCTTAAAATTTATAATTCCACAAAATTCCTCCCTTAAAATCAATATAACTGAACATTTAAGTATTGAAATGTTTACTGAGCAAAAAAATATCTAATGACCGACTTTAAGCTGTAGACTTGTCTTATTCTACTTCGATTTCTTATTTCAAAATCAACTTTGACGCTGATTGAAATGTGATAGCTTTCCAACTTCATCCTTTGGTTCAATATTTGCCATTGTGGTCTATTGTAGCAGGCTATAAGAACCAAACCCTGTATACATTTATATAAATTTTAAAACGTCTACACAAAGTAATCCTTAAGTTTCATTGAAAGAAGAGAACTAAAGACTGAGAACTGTCTCCTTTTCTTGGTTTGCCTCGTTTTCTAAACAATTAAAAGTTTTAAGCAATTATTTGTGTACTCAACCACATCTACTTTGAGAAGAATTTCAAACTTATTTTACTTGAGTGAGCAGAGGCGTTTGCTTTGTGTGTCCTTGTAGAAGGATGAACAATCCTTGAAATTTCTTTTTTTTTTCATTTTCTTTAGCATTTATGTTGGAGAAAAGAGGCATTTCTTTTGCAGGAGTGTGAATATTTAATGAGTTGAAGTATCTTTAAATATGCTGCCAATGATGATATTTTTAGGGGGAAAAAAGGTAAAATCTTGCTTTAAATGGCTTTTAAAGGGAGAAATTGTATTGAAAAAGTTTATTTAAGTACACATTTGGAGTTTGAAAGGGATCAGTGGAGGAATGTACCTATACATTTTTTGGTTGATATTTTGTTTTTTCATTAGACGCGAGATACCAGAAAATATAGTAAAAAGTTATATTTTAGTTAGGTATACAGGGTTTTCCAATAAGGGCGGGGCAAAGTACTTTTTTTATTTGAAAGGTCCATGTATGCCATTTTGTATTATTACAATTTTAATATGCGAATCTAATTTGTTTCTCGATTAAAAAGAGGACAAATATAAAAAAAAAAACTACCCAGCGCGACCGACTTTCGAGAAATGACAACTGAGGCGAAATTGGACTGTCAAAATCAAAGCGAATTAAAATTGTAAATTGCAGCGACGATTAAAGTGCTGCCACCACAGCTATACTCGTAAGGGGGTGGGTTCACCTGATCAAATTAATCGGTGATTGATAAAAATTATTAATTGTTGATCGAACAATATATTTTTGATCGCCACAGGGGCGTAGAACCTGAAAATTATAAAATAGAAAGGGCGCCAGCAATTTTTTTTTATAAAGGAAATTACAAACCTTTTGGAGCGGAGAGCGACGGTGAAAGAAAATTAAGTGATTTGAGCCAATGTTAAATAGAGTTAAAAGGCGAAATTAAATTTTAATTTGGTAAATTGATAGTTTATTTGGTAAACCTTTTGATATAGGAGTAAAACCCAAAATTTTTCAAAAGAACAAAATGGAACACAGATTTCGAAATGCAAAGAAAGATGGACCGTTATCACTCGGTCCCGAACGGACAAAGAAATTAACTAACGGGTCGCGAGTTCCCCTTTTTCGGAATTTTTAACGGAGCAAAAGCCAAACGAGAATATGCAAATGAGTTTCAATAACTCGAAAACCGCTTCAAAAAACTATCTAACACACAATTCACTTAACAAAGAAAAAAACAAAATACTTAGCTTTCAAATTTTCCTGCCAATTTCCTCCAAAGTTAAGCACCAAGTTTTCGAACACCTTCCACCAGATTTTCACCACTGAATTCTCCCTCTTCAATTTTTCCCTTTTTTTTTTTTCTTAAATTCCTCACTTTAACCTTCTCTTATACCTTCGAATTTCTTCTTAATCCTCAATAACTTTTCTTAGCTCGTTCTTAACTTTCGAGATAAACACCTCTGGTTACTTTCAGAATTACAGTAGAAGTGCCCTTCCAGGTTTTCCATTAACCTGGGTGGCCTCTTCTATTTGTCAACCCCAGTACATTCAGCCAATCAGCGGCCGTGGTTTTCGGTCGCGTCATCATTCAGCTACTCTCCGCCATCTTTGCTGGAGAGAGCCAACGCAGTTGAAAAACCGACGGTCTTGCTTACTCGCACTATCTCCCTGGCTTTTGCATTGTCATCATGGAAATCACCGATCGCTGGTTCCACTTCCAGGAGCGGCGAATCTGATGAACGCATCCAGCCATCAACCCCAATTTTTCGAGCGAGAAAAGAAAAGTTTCTGACAACCAAAAAGAAATTCTATTTCACACCGCCTTCATTCTTCCCCTCCGAATGAAATCAAAATAAACCGATGTCGTTGGAAAAACTGGTGGATAGCTAATTTACATTTTAAAACATTATATAAGGTGGAAACTGGCAGTAATTTCCTACTTCGCGAAATTATCTAAATCGTTGGGCTTTTGCGCAGATTTGGGGGCAATTAGGGACGAGCGTTTAACGTTCCATCTTATACAAAAATAATTTACGTAAATAGGTTGGACACTCGGCCATTCTCAAAGTGAGTAACTTCTAGCAAACGGGAACCAAATGTCACCCGTGCTTCTTTATAGTATTGGATGTGGACAGACCGCCCGCCTGTCATTCATGAGGGCACTTGGGGACCAACTGTCACCCATGCCTTTTATGGGTATTGGATTTGAACTCAAACAGACCGTCCGTCTGTTGGTCATGAAGTTGGTATATGATTGCGCTCTTCAATTTAAAGCGCTCGTTACATCGATTTTTGTTTCTTCAATATACTGCGAGAGCGTACCAATGGCTGATGGCCCATGGTTGCCCTACTCTCTCCCAGTAAATTGAAGGAAACACCTGTAGAAAAAAAGGACAGAACGACAGGAACAAGGATTCGGAATATGAAAAGAATAGTTTTTGTCACGATAAATTTTACCGTGACAGTATGGAATATGACATCGTTCAAATGTCCGACACGGCTTCGCAAATCACGGATCCGAGAAGTAAAATTTCCAATTACTCTACGGTCGGCATTGTTCCGGCTGAATTTGAGCGATGACCGGGATTATGTTGTCTTTGAGGGCATAGACCTGCGAGTTCAGAAAACCCCACATGAAAAAGTCTAACGGCGGCGGCGTCAAATCTCACGATCTTGGAAGCCATTTTATGTCACCTCCACGAGAGATAACCCTGTCCTCAAACCGTTCATGCAGAAAGTTCTTTGTGACATCATCTGTGTCAGACGTAGTGTAGTTGGACTCTCATGTCGTTCACATCCATATAATCCAATTCAGGTCAAACAAATAAATTGTTTATAATCGATCGGTAGAAGTCTCTGGCTAACTGAATTGACAAAATGCACTGCCTCGGCTTCACCTGGACACACTTATGAGCCTTGGGCATATGCTGCTTTTCATTGACGTACGGGTAGTGGCTGTTTGTAAACGAATCGGTCGGCTTGAATTGGGTAACCAAAAGTTCAAAAGTCGATTGAAAAATACGACCATTTCATCTGTCAAATGTGTGCGCATCGCTGCCTCAAGATAACACCCATTTTGATAGTAAAGTTTTTAAAGAATCTCACTTTTCAGCCATAAATATCCATATTCGATGAAGATATTCTCTTGGATCTTTACCAAATACCTATCCAGCTCCCAATCCATGGAGGGTCGCAGCCTGAGACACGGTGGCCTTTCATCCTCTACGATCTCGTGCATGCTGCGATGGCTTGGTTTTTAAACCGGAGGTTCGGTCTTCCTCGTTCTCTCGAACCTGAAGGCTGGGATTCAAAGACTCTCTTGGCTGGAGCATTACTGTCCATTTGCTCGATGTGCACGAGGCGACGTGTTCTGATTTTCTGGTCTGGACTACATCCACATATTGATGCATGTGACTAGTTTTGAACCAATTTGTTGCTTCAAACCGAAGTAGCAAGGGTTTGCTAGGGTAGTGCTCCACTAAGATGACGATCGTGGAGGTAGAAGAACTCTTAACTACTCTTCAGTTGTTGCAACTAAGTGTCCTTGCCAGTTGACCGATCTTTAATTGTTTGTTGCGAGAATTTATTTGCACTTGTCCTTCTTTATTTAAAGCCCAACAAGTTTCGCCTGCTCTTCAATTGCCGTTAAATAATCTATTACAGCCCGTTGGGAGCAGTCGATGATGTCGATTTCATCGACATACCCTTAAAGTTTGACAGATCTGTGGAAAATAGTGCCTTTAGTGTTAACGCCTGCCCTGCGCACTTTTGGTCCCAAGCGAAATTGAAGAAATCACTTGATAGCGCATTTCCTTGCCGAATGCCTATGCATGTTTGGAACAGTTCGTAAGACCTTTTCCTAGTTGCACATTGCATCGCGTATTTTCCAATATCACGCGACACAGCTGGATCAGTTTTCGCGGGATCCCAAATTCAGCCATCGCCATATAAAACTCGTGACGATAAATGCTATCATATGCGGCTTTGGAATCGACGAATAGATGTTGAGTCTCAACTTGAAATTCGTTGGACTTTTACAGGATTTACCTGAGAGTGAAGACTTGGCTTATGGTCGACCTGCTTGGCCGGATCCATACTGATACTTGCCGATTATAGTGTTGAAGAACGGCTTAAGATGCTCACACCGAACGTAAGAACTTTTGATGCGATGTTTATCAGGGATATGCCTCGATAGTTCTTGAAGGACACTAGATCGCCCTTTTTGTAGATGGGATATAATATAGAGCTTCCACCTAAACTTGGTTGATTAGTTGATGCATGCATCCTTTCAACCAATGTCCTTCGTACTTGAAGAGCTCCAACGATAAACTGTCTGATCCGGTAGCCTTGTTGTTCTTAAGCTTCCTTTAAGCTAAGTCTACCTATTCTATATCTTGGATGGTAGAACTGGGTCTTCATTGACTGGGGGTGGGTTTTCATTTTGTCTTATTTCTCGCCCATTCAGCAGCTGCTAGAACTACTGCTAGAATATATCTACTATTTCTTGTGCTTCGATGACTAGGTTACCTTCGCTGTTGCGAAGAGCCTGCTTTCCGGTTTTAAAGCCAGCAACCAGTTAGTTTGCTTTTTTATCGATGGCGACAATCTTCGATCTCTTTAAGCTGGGAAGTTGCATATGCCCTGTTCTTTCTACGCAGGGTCTTCTTCTCCCTGCTTGATACTCCTCTCTAGTTGCTCTTGTCCCACGCTGCAGCATATTCGCATGTGCGTCATACCACGGGTTCTTTTTCGGGGGTTGGTTGGTAGCCTATTTTGGTTTCAGCTGCCTGTCTGTTAATATCGCGATACTGAGACCACTGATTGTTGGCGTCTGTGCAAGGTGAATGCACAGCGAAGAGCGCCTTTTTAGGTGCTCTCTGTAGGCTTTGGCGACTTCAAGTATGCTAAGATGACCAATGCCGAAATTCTTCTTTGAGGTGGCTAGAAGTTTCTCTGCATTTGACAGTCGACTTTTAAGCATTGCCGCTACGAGAAAATGGTAAGAGTCGACGTTTGTCCTTCGAAAAGTACGCACGTCTTAGATTTGTTCCTTCCGTCGATTAGCACATTGTTGATTTGATTGGTGTTTCGACCCTTTTGGGAGCGCCAGGTTGCTATGTGAAATTTTATCCACGGAAGCATAGTGCCACTTATCACACCGTATTATGAGCTTCTGATAAGTCTATTAGTCCATTTTGGGCAGTGTCGCATTGAGGTCCCCGATCAAAATTATTCCATCGTACTCCGGCAGGCTCCGTAAGCTCTGTCCAGGAAGTCATAAAATGTATCCTTTGCAGGACTCTCTGCTCCCTTTATTGTAAAGGGTATGTGCACATATTAGGCTTATATTTTGAAAACTGCCTTTTGTGCAGATAGATTACTGCCAGGTGATCACAAGTCAATAACTTTGCTCCTTAACTGATTTCCCAAGATGAATCCGCATCCTTACATCTTTTATCACAGCTATAATACATTGTTCAATCTTCTTTTCATCACACCTCATCCTATCCTTTAGCGGTTATGTCGGCCTTATACCGCGTGAGGACAGACTCAAGTTTTTGAGTTGGGTTCTCACATTCCAAGGACAAATTATTTGGCATCACTGATTGAAAAATAAATACAAGATTTGACAGATTCAGCCAAATCAACATGGCTGCAACATACAATATCTGTTCAGTACAATTTTTATTGTATTTATATGAAGTTTGACAGAATTTTGGGGTTGAAATTTGTAGTTTTGGGAAAAACACTAACATATACATATAAATACTATCAACATCGATTCGTCCACATTGGAAAACCCTTTGCTGTTTAAAATCAAACAAAGAGGCGTCCACAAAAAATATACCCACAATCTAAGTTCCTATTTACTACCTATAAAAATTAAATATGTTCTTGGACCCATTCGAACGAATAGTTGAACCATGACATTCCCTGCAAAAACTTTTAAAGCTACCCAAAAAACTTTAGCCCAAATGATTTTCCTCTTTTCTTTTTTGTCTCTCTGTTTTTTTTTTTGTGTGTTTTCTTACATTTAAATCATTAGGGTATTTTTGGCAGCAAATTTAATCAACTTATCTCTCCCATGCCTCACTCAACCTCAACCATATGATTATTGTTTACGTGTGAGTAAGTTAAATAACAACGAGAAAGCTTTTTTTCAGAATTCTCTCATTCAACTGAAAAAAGCTCATTCTCTCTCATACACTTACACACAAAACCGTGAGAAAAAATGTGTATGGTTGCGATGACATTTCTATACAACTAACATTTACACCTGCCTCCCACACTATCACATGCTTTTGCCTTCTCATTCTCATTTACATTTGCAAATCCAACAATATAACAACAGAGAAACAAAAAAAAACTGACAACACGAGGCATTAATAATATCATGTTAAATATGAATTACGTGCATTAATTTGCATTAATTAATGATAGGGGGCAGCACCAACATATAGCGCACAGTGGCAGTGGGTGTCCGTCCTATATAATAATTTAAATGCATTATGATAAATCGTTTTTATTTGTTGTTGTTGTATTCCCTCTGTATATTTTTTCAAGGTTAACTGTGTAATTTTTTTTGTATTGCTGTTGTTGTTGTTATTATTTTCCTTCAAATATCTAGGCAATTAGTTGCACTTGGAGTTAGAGGAGAGCACCCACAAAGCTTTATGTCATATGTACCTACTTCCAACTTCCAATGTCAATTCAAACACAAAACTATATAACCACCTACCTCCTCATTATGGGGGTCATCTATGTAAGGTACACTATAATGCTCCTCCTGCATCTGGGAGGGCATTTGGGGGAGTTGGCAGAGTATGCGTGCGTGTGAGCCTCCTCTCTATCTACAATGCCGATCTAATTAATATGGGTCAGAAATTGTATATAATAGATATAATATGTAATTTGTTGTTGCTCGTTCTATGCGTGTTTTACATTTGTAAGGTCAGCAATATTGTTAAGCAATAGTCATAAATTATTCGCATTCGATTTACATGGTTTTGTTTTCATATTTGTAACTTAAATAATTTCATATGTGTGTTTGAACCCAAAGATAATACATTTTATTGTTTCTATAACAAAAATAAAAATAATTAATTATAGGTAGGCAGATGGGATGATTTAGACCTATTTTTTTTTTCTACCAAGAGAATGAAGAACTAAACAAAAGAATATACGAGTGAATCTGTTGTGCTGAAATTATCATTAGAAACGTTTTTTTCTGTCTTCATTTATAGTCCAGTCTTTAATGATCATTGGAGAAGGGGCGTCTGGCGTTGGGCGCCATTTTTTTTGGTATTTAATAACTCGCTCATTTCCAACTTAAGACAAAAAATACTTATGACCAAAGTTAATGCACATTTTAATTTCTATAACTTAGGTCCTTGCAAATTTTTGAGAGTGGTACGAAACTCCGCAAACCAAAACCTCGAATAATGAAATCACGCATTTCTTAAAAAATATCGAAAAATTTAATCTCGCAAATTAATAATCCTGCCTTTCAAAATCTCGCTTTAAACAATCTCCATTTGCATCAACTGAAATCTGGCAATTTAAAGTCTCGCATACCAAAATTTCGCAAATCAAAATTTCGATACATTAAATTTCAAAGTAACAAAGCTCTCAGCTTCGCACTGAAAATAAAAATCCTGCGAACAAAAAAAGGAAACTCGATAACGAAAAACCTTTCCTTTGGCTCTTATTGTTTTCCCAAAATTTACCCGGCATATTGCAACTGGTTTTACACTTTCTATGTCCTCTTTCTTAGCAACAATTGGGTTTGAAAGTAGGTGGACACTCGATTTATTTTGAAGAATTTAGGAAAATTTAATTGTATTGCATAAAATAAACTCTTTTTTTTATCAAAATCATGAGCGAGATTTCAATTCGCGACATTGAAATCTCGCTCAAGATCACGTCAAAATTAAAAAAAAACTTAGCAGTAGCAGTTTTTCACTGTATTATTTTGTCTTTCAGTTTTCAAAAATTTATTGAAATCGATAGGCGACACTATGGATATCACCCTTATATTCCTTTCACTATCGAAATCAAGATAGCGCCATAACGAAAATTGTCCTCAGTTTAGTCTCTGCGTCAACTAAAGTAGGTGAGTTAACGCAGAGTTAACTTAGGATTTAACTTGACCGAAAACACTATTTAGGGCCAGATTTTTCGTCCTGAAAAATAAAAAAATATAAACTGCAAATCCGTCTTAACGAAAATCTATAAGAACTCTGTTTTTTTAACAGGAAAAATAAACTTTTCTGCGGACTAAAATCCAAGTAAGGGTTTTTAAATGCAATTACCTTTATTTTGGCATAAGAAACACTCACCGAAGAGACCATTGCCAAATCATGTGCGCATCAAAAGTTATTTAAAGTAAAATGTCAAAAAATTGATTTTTTGCATGCAACTTCAATACGATAAAAACGATTGAAAAATATTTGAGGCAAAATTCGAAAATCATGCGATTTTCTACTGCAAAGAAAAGTGCTTTAGCTTTTCTCTCCCGACTGATAGTTTAGAAGATATCAACATTTAAAAAAAAGAGTAAAATGGCAAAAATTTCGGTCTTAAGCATACATGCCTCTTGAACGGTTATTGTATTGGTTTTTCGTTAAACAACTCTCAAAAAGGTAACTTTTTTTCGAAAACTTTATATGCTATTTGTAGTTTATGTGGCAATCTTCAAGAAAATGTTAACATATACATATTTTCTAAAAGCGATCATTTAGAAGTTATAACCACTTCAAAAATTGGCGAAATCTCAAATATACCGGTATTTTGCTCTTCTAAACGGCGAAGTTGTTGAAATAAAGGGGTTTTTGTAGAGGCACAGAACTTTGAAATTGAATAAAACAAAGATGATTTTTTTTAAATTGACATGAAATTTTCTTTATTCGAAAGATAATCTGCTGACATTATAATTTAAATATGATTTCTGGCATATGACCGCCACGGCTGGCTCAGACTTAGTCTAATCTAGAGCTCCAATTTTCGATTACTTTTTCCAACATTTGTGTCCGTATATCGGCAATAATGCGGTGAATGTTGTCCTCCAAGTGGGCAATCATTTCGGACTGACTTATCGGCGTGTACTAACTTCACATACCCCCACAGAAAATAGTCAAAAGACGTTAAATCGCACGATCTTGGAGGCCAACAATTTGGAAGCGTTGTTAGTCTTAGGCAACTATCTGTCAATAAGGTAAAGTGGTGAAAATAAAAGTTTTTCTTAACCGAGAGTTGTTTTCAATTTGTAGATTATGTGATCCTCTTTATGCAAATATTTACATATATTTTTTAAAAGCTATCATTTAAAAAATATTATTACTTCTTTAGTTTGCGAAACCCAAAAATACCGGTTTTTTGCTTTTTTTCTCAAAATGGCGAATTTATTAAAAATTAATTTATACTTATCGATATAATACTCTCTTAAAGAAGTTCTATGACACTTTTTTATACAAGTGCTCAGTTCCAAGATAGTATTTAAAAGTCATATAACAGACAAATATAGAAAATACTGGTTTTTCTATGACATTATTTTGTGTTCCGCGCCACCAGAAAAAGTCTATTCCTTAATTTATTTTTTAAGTTATTTCTATTCATAGTTTTTGAAAAAAAGAAAAAAATGTTTCAAAATCAAAAGTTTGGGAAAAAAGTATCTTTATATCCCCGAAAAACCAGTATTTTCGAAATTTGATCTTTTTTAAAATCGCACTAGTCTTGGAACTGATCGTTTGTAGGGAAAAAAGTTTCATGGTACACAATGAGGAATTCTATCGCATTCAATGTTACCATCCGGTTTTTACTTCAAAATATTTATTCGTCAAATTACGCACCCACTGTAGTGCATTTTTCTATATGAAAATGTGATTTAACATCGATATTTTAAGAACTAAGCACTTTTATTACATTAATCTTTGTTGACTGAAAGTAAAATTAATATTTTCTTTATTTTCTTTTCAGGTATGTTTCTGGTCTTAAAATATTCTAAGCTCTATCAAAAAGGTAACATAAATTAAAAAAATTTCAATAACTTTCCATACTTCCCAATTAAAACCAAAACCATATTTTATAGAAATGACATTGAACAAACTGTAGCTCAAATACAAACAAACCGAATTAGAAAGTGCTTTTAACAATATATTCAGCCTTATCGCAAATAAATTTTCTCCCGGATTTTTCCCCCGTGTGATACTCTCCAATCGTAAACAATATTCGAAAAAAATCCTAGGAAAAAAGTAGGTATCGCCCATTTTTTCCGAAGGAAAATTAGTGATTTTTCCCTGGAAAAAATTCCTGTAGATGACAATCCTACCTTTCATTTGATACCCCATTTATATAAGTTGCTTGTATTTATTTTAGGTACATTTAGCGGAAAATGCAACCTGAAAAGTGCATTTACTAACCATTGCGACCAGATAAGGCTTGTCCGACCAGCAGTTTTGTAAATGTTTTGACTAAAGCTATCGGTTGGCATTCAATTTTCGCGTGGCCGCGATGAAATAGCTAATCTTACGGTCGGCTCCCGGACTATAAGTTTAGCTGGAGGATTTTAATTAAACTTCTGCCAAGACTTCCCAGAAGCTGGATTGAGCCACCTTCTTGGTAGCCACCTTGTGCAAAAAAATGCAGTATGTTGTGAGCCAACACAAACGACAGTAGGCGGGTCATAAGACACCCACTCAATTTGATCGTATCCCGCCCAAAGCCAAATACGTTATGCCAACTTCGGCAGGTAGCTAAATAGGAGATCGATCCAGCTATATGATCATCATTGAGCATGATGGAACCTCGCACAAACCCGAATTACCGATTTTCGTCTAAGATCCATTTCGTCGCGTTGAGAAAAGAGATCAAATCCTTGAACTTCATTCCGGAGAGTTCGTTAAGGTTGTTAAAAACTGCGACCCCCAGCGATTATCTTCTCATATTGGCTAGAGCAGGACATGCACAGAGGATATTAATGCCTATTTCCTTTTCTTGTTGGTCCCTTCTGTCCCCACGACAGTGAGTGTTGTAAGGAATACCCAGCCTCGCCGCATGTTCTCCTCCTGACCAGTTTCCAGTAGAAGAAGGCCGTTTTCGAAAACGTCAAATCAAAGTCAATTTGATCGTCATTTTTTGACGCAGATTGCAATCGTCATAAGCAATGGTCCTGTCTTGCACAAAATCGGTTTAATGAACGTTATTCAATTTACTTGCAAATGCATTTTATATTTACGAACACGCTCTCTGGTTTCTCAATTTTTGTATCGTCAACACGTCAACTCGATCATCGCAGATGATGTTTTCGAACATGTGACTTTAGCAGTTTGCGTAATAGAACATTCTGCAAATGCATTTTTGACGCAGATGATGTTTTCGAAAACGGCTGAGGTCTACATATCATATCTACATATCTGTTAAGGTGGGCCAGATCTTTCTGGATCATTTACATTTTGTTCACCTCACCTGTTCCATTTACGATTGGGCTCACTCAAGAAAATTGAGAATATATTGAACTTCCCAATACCAAGAGGAATGTTAATTCTTTCCTCAAGTGAGCTATGAAGGACTGATCCTTGTCTGGCCAGTTCATTTCCCTAAATGCCACTGTGACCTGGAACCCAGATAAGGATGACTTTGAGCTTGATATTTAGGTTTGCGAGCTTATCTCGGCTTTGCTGGACCAGTTATGAGGATGATATAGCCGAATCAGTGGCATGAAACAGCTGCCGGACGGTCTGTTAGGATAGCTGCATTACGATTATGGTTTGGGTCTAGCTTAAGTGATTCAGCTTGACCTACACGAGCAAAATTTGGTAGCCGAAGGGACAAAAAGCCGTTTTCTCATACGAAACTTAAATATTTATGTTCAACTTAAATGCTTATGTTCATCTTTTTCCTCAGCGTAAGCTGTCCACATAAGCTCTTATGTGGAACTTAAATATTTAAGTTTCGTATCAGCAAAAGGCTCTAAGAGATGTTAGGAGACTCAGAAAAGATTCCTGAACCAAAAACCCAATCCATCTTTGCGGTTTGAACCATCAGTATAAACAGTTTTGTCGAAGTCTCTCGTCACAACATCATCTTCTCAGGAAAAATAGCCTCAAAGACTTATTGTAGGAGTGCTGTAATAATAGCTATTCGGAAAGGTTTCAATTGGAATTAAGTTTTTTGATATTGCTGTGACCATAAGATTTGGAAAAACAATAATTTGATTCTTTTGAGTCTTCTTAATTCACTGCAAGATACTAGATATTTTATGTTTAGATCAACTGGTAAAAGGTGCAGAAAAAGGCTTAAGGCATACGTAGGGCAAGATCGAAGAGCACCTGCGGTACCAAAGCTAGCTGTTCTTTGAAAAATTTTAAAGTTTTTCGATGTTATTTTTGCTCTGTTAAGTGCCAGGCTGTGTATGTCCACAGAAATATATTTCAAATTGAAGGCTCCACTTATTACCAAAGGCCTTGCTACGGGCGTAGAAAGCTATGAATGCCTTTCTGATCCGTTCATCAATGTTTTGTTTCCAGTTTAATTAAGGGTCTGTGATAACGCCTAAATATTTTGCGCTGGAGTTAAGCGATAGCGGATAGGTTTGTATACAAGAAATCAGGACCCTCCAGTTGCTTCATCAGCTTTATTATATTTCGTTGTAGTCCATCTCCATTCCCTAATTCGAGTTTTCTTCAATACTCGTCGTCATTAAAATTCAAAAAACCTTCACTAATCCTCCCCAACCAAAACCAAATCCATTTCCCTAGTGACCTAAATCGAATCACTCAAAACTCTATTGTGAGTTGAAATGTCCTCGTTAAATCCTCGGTAAATGCTTTATACGCTTCAAAAATGTCCCCCTCGAAGTTATCATCATAAAACTGCGCCACTCAAAACCCAAGTTCTGCACTATCAATGTCAGACTAATTACGAGATATAAAAACTCATAAAAAAAAACCATAAAACAATGATTCTCCATTACCATATAGTTGAGGCAGGCGAGGGCGATGTTGATGTCGATGTCGGTGTCGAATACGAGCAAACTGATGATGATGATGAACATAAAAAAAATACACTAAAATTGGTGTAATTAATTGGAAAATTTAGGTGTGCCAACAGAGGAGGCCATTGCTAGTGCTGCTGCTGCTGCTCGAGCAAAAGACAATAAACACATGTTTAACAACATGGGCCACATCTGGGTCAAAATCAAGCCCCTTCCACCAACACATTCGCCGCACCTTTGCCAAGCTAGAGGTTACAAGCCAACAACACAACACTCGGTTTTGTTTTAGAGCGGCAGCGCAACGTTTGATTTGTGAATGGTCAAGTGAGTGATGTGTGAACCCTTTTATTCGATGGCGACGCTTGAGTGTCATTTGCAATTTTCCAGACTTTCGCATCGTGAAGGTGATATGAAGTTTTTTTTTTAATATTTGTTGCCATTGCTCGTTGAAGTTGTGTGTCATACAAGCTATAGGTGATGTGTGATGTCACACTCGACTCAAGACTGACTGCACATGTGTAGCACCAATCAAGCAGCGACGACCAGCAACCAACAACTAGCAACAAGCGACCAACGCTTACTTCGAAATGAGGTAACCTCATTTCCAGAAGGTCAGCTCTGAAACCAAACAAAAAAAATCTGACAAAAGGCTGGTTTCTCTTTGGGTCGGTCGTTTGGTCGGTCTCTCTGGTTCGACGACAATACACAAACACTCAACACGATACACACGCACCTTTCAAGAGGAAGTTACAAAAATGTTAAACAAATTATGATTTAATGGCTTTGTCTTGTAACTTTAAAAAGGTATTGCCAGATTGCGCCATACACAATCTCTTAAGCGCGGCACACACAATTGAAAGTGTGAAAAGCCCTTAAAAAAAGTGGAACGAATTACTAAATATTTTTCTATGTTAATAGATCTCTCCTTGAGATTCTACTTGTCGTAGATGAAAAGATTCCCAGTGCGCACAGCAACAAGATGATAATAGTTCAAAGGTTGATTATGCGGTTTGTCATAGACTGTGACAACCTTAAATGTCATCTTAACGTGCACGTCAAACACGCACTTTTTCTCTATGACGCATGACGAAGTCATCAAACAAAGAAAAAGAAACTACTGTTATTTGATACACATACGAATACATACAGACATTTATGGAAACCCATTTTGGAGAGATCATCTTCATTAGTAGGGGTATACCTACCAGCCAGCAGTGTGAAAGCTCATTGACAGATTTCACTATACCTATCTACCTATAATGGCGGCCGGCGTGGCTGGCGTTGGATTTCCCTCGGTTATGTGGTGTGTGCGCCTTCGTTACGCACTCCTAAATTCAGCCTACTTTTTGGATGTCAGATTTCGAAAATAAAACAACAACGAAAAGTTTCAACTTTTACTCGAGTTCGAGTGCGATGCGTGAGGAAAGTGCGGCACATAATACAGTTTTGGTTGGTTGATTTGTTTCTTGGTTTATTTTTACACACAGTACGGTTCAGTTGGTTAGACGCACTTATAAATTAATTTAAATTGTCAATATTTGTATTATAGGAGTTAATTGAGCAGTAAATTGGTATTAACCTTTGCAAATATGAAATATGTTTAAGGTGAAACAGATTTAACGGTTGGTTGTTGATTTATGACTCAGTCAAGTGGAATGAAGTATTTTTTTTGAACGCGGTTCATCTTTTAATGTGGGACAATCGTTCCATTGATTATAGTCCAGTCATTTAAGCTTTTTATAGCCTCCTCATGGCATTTTAAGGAAACTGCAAAAAGTCCCCTTCGATATGAGCGCCGTTAACAATTTTACGGGGGTCATGAGCCCCCCAAATGGTTATTAAGAAATATCTCCCGAACGGTAACATTTACAGAAAAAATGTCAAGCACTAGGTTGAAGCTAAGAAAATTTCCTACAAAAATGCTGAAATACCTTTTTTCCATAAGAGTAACCGTTTTCGAGATAATTTAATCGGCAGTGTTACGGATTTTATGTTTCTGTAGAAAATTACTCTTCCTTTGAGGTTGAGTACAAGGTGAGTTTTTCTTGCGTCATATTCACCAGGAAAATTAAAAAACAGTTGCTAGAGGGTGTTTTTTGGATTGAGAAAAGAAAAAATTGAGAAAAGAAAAAGGTCTATTCTCCCCCGTTTGGTTGGGAGGGGAAATTTTCTAAGAAATTGACTTAAACAGAAACAAATTATAAAGAACCAACAACCACTATGGTGGAGGTGTAGTGATCGTGAGTAAATTATTGGTCATAGAGCCGATACCATATGTGTGGGTTGGGGTCAAAAAACACGAAAATCAAAATCCCGCCACAAAAACCCCGCCATTTCTACTACAATGCGACACCGCTAGTAAATTCTCATTCATTGAATTTTATTTGGAAAGTGAGAATGGTTTGACAGGTGAATGATGTTGTGGCCGACTGACGAGATGACGATGACTACGACGATGGCATCGACGATGAGGACTGCAATGGCATTGACGACCAAGACGGCAATTCTGACGATTTCTCTGCTTCATCTCTCTGAGAGCATTTACACGTGGTAAGATGTTTGTTGCTCGCCGTGGTCGTTTAAACGTGATTTTCTCGTCTGGGGCCATGATATTTGCCTCGTCGAGTTCTCGCCATAGGAATTTACACGAGACTTCTTCGTTTATGGGTATAGTTTTATTTCGTAATAGTCTCTTTTGAAAAATTTGCTTAAAGGGTTCTTTTTTCCTGAACAACAATTCGTTTTTGGGTCCACTATTCAGTCGACATACAGGAGCCAATGTCTAGAGTTTTCTTGTACCAGCTTGGCATCGTCGCGTCTTCAAGAATTTGATAAATAAAGCTTTTAGAGCAAAATTAAACATTAATAACTAATAATTAAACCTTGGCGAGACGATGACAAGACGTGTACAGTGACAAAAAATAAATAAACTTGGTTGCGAAACAGCTCGTGGAAAACCAGTCCTAGTGACTTACAAATCTCAACCATTCCTATGTTCCTCTTGTTGGCAGGAATAGAGAGGACCTACGATTTTTTGCTGAGTCCGAACGGCTAGATGAAAAGCACTTATTCATGAAAAGTATACTCCTGGAGGATTTGTCAGTTCCTTGCAAGAAGCAGTTCCTCAGAAAACAAAAATTCTGCTTTTAGGTGGCAGAGGCTGGTAATCGAACCCAGACCTTCGGCATGATAGTCAGCACTTACCATTTTGCCACGAGACAGAAACCACGTGTAAATGTCATGACGAGCCCATAGCGAGACTTTAGCGATAAAACTACGACAGAAAAACCATGTGTAAACGGGTATGGTGATACCATAGCGAGACGAGAACAATGCCCCCGACATTGAAAATCACGAGTAGACGACCATACAAAAAAAAATTGGTTCACTCGTTTTTGCTCTACCCCGTTAAAAATAGGCGAGACCAAAGCGAGACGATGGCAAGACGTGCACAGTGACAAAAAATAAATTAACTTAGTTGCGCAACAGCTCGTAGAAAACCAAGGCCTAGTGACTTACAACTCTCAACCATTCCTGTATGTATGTGTTATTAACAGGGATAGAGGGGAACTACACTTATTCATGACAAGTATACTTTTGGGAGATTAGTCAGTTCCTCGGAGGAGGCAGTACCTCGACAAAAACCACGTGTAAATGTCATGACGAGACTAAAGCGAGACAATAGCGATAAAACTACGACAGAAAAACCACGTGTAAACGGGCATAGTGATACCATAGCGAGAAGAGAACAATGCCCTCGACATTGAAAACCACGAGTTGACGACCAGACAAAAAAATTGGTTCACGCGTTTATGCTCTACCCCGATTTAAATTGGCGAGACCAAAGCGAGACGATGACAAGACGTGCACAATAACGAAAACCACGTGTCAATGTTACGGCGAAGCTAAAAAGTGAGAATACCATGACACAAAAACTACGTGTAAACACGTCGAAAACATACGCAATGCCCATGACATTGAAAACCACGTGTGGACGATCAGAAAAGAAAATTGGTTCGCCCGCTTAGGCTCTACCTCGATGTTAAATCGACATAAGGACGCAAATAAGTGTATGGAACTACCAAGTTTCTACCAAACACGACAGATATTTAAATCATTTTTGCATTTTAATCAAAACTTCTAGTGAATTCTTTTCTCTCTTTAAACCATTTTTTATTAAAATGTATCAAATTGTATAGTCTTGAGAATTTTCTTGAAGCAGGAAAACAAATGTGACGATGTTCTTGTCCGTTTAAAGGTTTTGATTTTTTCTGAAAGGTTAGCTAAACTTGCGTTAACTCAGAACTATTTCAGTATTGAAAAACTGGGCCCAACTATCCCAACTGAGGTTCAGTTTGTTCAAAGCTAATCATCTTTAATCATGGATTATTGTGACTGGTAAATCCGCAAATGTGCTTGTTAACCACTATTTTTTGTCAATGAATCCATAGTTTGAGTTGTTTATTATGTGCCCTTTCACACGAGGAAACTGAGTTGCCAGAAACTTTTAGTTCCTTGGTGAGAAGAGCAGGACGAAAGAGGGGCGAACAGAATCTCCCCGGTCGAGGATTTAAGGAGATTTTTTGACATTTCCTTTCACATCTTAGTTTAGGTGTGCTCAACCAATAGATTTTCAAGGGAAATTTTAAAAATTGCCTGGAGATTTGTTTCCTCGTATGAAAGGTACAAGAGATTTTTAAGGAGGTTAAAAGAAAACGTCAAAAAAATCTCCAGCTACTTGTTTCTTTGTGTGAAAGGGGATTATCCAATTCACTAATCAGCCAATATTGGATGATTAACTCCAGAGCCTCTAATGAACCTATTACAGATTTAACCCAATGTGAACAATCTGGCCTTAAGTGGTTTTTTCTTATATTTTTACAAAGAGTTATTCTGCGGTTCGACTGAACATCTACTTTTATTTTTGACAATTTGTAATGAATCTCATTTATGACAAAAAAGTGAAGATTACATTTTTTTTTGGAGTGTGTCTAATTAAATGAGTCGCACTGTGTTAATGTAAATGGCAACGTAATGCTCTGACATTTTAGTTCACGCAATGACAAAAGCAACAACAACAACAACAAACATAATATAGGTACTGAAACTTGGATTTTTACAAAATATCTGACCTACATGTTTGAATATCTCTTTGCTGTCGATGTTGTTGTTGTTTTTGTATGTTTGTCTTGCCAGCTTGAGGGCCCTTCTTCATTGAATATCCATCTATACACACAGTTTTTGATTTATATATTGACCAGATAATATTACAGTTTATACGGAATTGAGGTGTCTTTTTGGAGGAAAGTTTACATTATTTGGCAATGGATATTATTTATACTCGTATACTCGGTACAGAAACAAACAAAACAAACACTTGAATGTTATACACGCAGCAATATACGACAGTGCGGAGGAGGTGTTTGTAAATTGTGCCTTTTGTGTCATATATTAAAATTGAATTAATCGACTGCTGATTAGTATTCAGTTTTTGTTGGCTGTCATAGTTGAGTGATGTTTTTAGGAAAAAACGTTTAATAGGTTCAATTTGGCTTAGGTGTACTTTGAGTTGCATAATCGAGCCCTTTTTGAAAGCGGCTTACAATTTAAGCAATATGGTGTCTTTGAGATAGCCTAATTATAATTCTCACTTAAGAAATACCCAGGTTACGATTGACTCATATTAAAATTTCGGGTATTTCTTGTAACAAGATCGGAAAATTGGGCCAGTATAGGTCCTACAGCCTGCTTAGAATATTATCCAATTCAAATTATAGAAACAAAGGTCACGTAAATAACTAACAACTTTTATGTAGCTTTTATAGAATCCTCTGCCTGATGGATATATATCGCGATTGTAAATAACAAACAGTATTGGACCAAGAATGTTTCCTTGCGGAACACCAACATCTATCATCTTTAACCTAGGCATATGGCTTGTCTTTTAAATAACAATAACCTTAAATTAAATTAAAAAAACAAAATAGCTAGCATTCCAGAATGGGAAATATGGAAACAAGCTGTCCTAGTTTAAACATTAGCCCCTTGATGGGTGCCAGTGGTCCAAACCATTTTTTTTTTTTTTGCAAAAATCATCACTTTTGAACTAATAAAGATATCAATAAAGATATTTTATTGTCCACTTGGAGGAAAGTATTATTATTATTATAATGAAAATGGTGATCAGGGTGGCTTCAGAATAAATAAAAAAAAAATATTTTAAAAACAGTAATCCTTACGACTTTAACTTCTTGGCAGCAATGGAAACTGGCGAAAATCATAAACCAATACCCGGGAATACCTTAGGCGATGACTTCCATCCAATTGTAATTTTACCTTTTTTATCAAAAGTGCGTCAGCGCATAATACTTCTACAACTACATTCCAATGAAACCAACTTTGTATGTACTTACATATTAAGTATTCAATCTGGGTTTCGTCCAAAACATATAGTTGCAAAACTACTCTTTTGAGTGTCTTTGAAGATATGTATAAGGACTTTACTTGACGACGATTGCCTTTCATTTCTCGTTCTTTAAGATATGTTCAAAGCATTCGATATGACTAACCATTTAGTGCACTTAAATAAGCGGCGTAAAGTTGATTAGTTATGTGTGGTTGTCTGCAAAATCGATTCTCTGAGTTTCTTCGATATCAAAAGGTGTACCGCAAGGACTGATTCTAGCTCCACTATTTTTTCATCCCCTATGGTCGCTGTAGGGGTAAATTAAATTTCCCCTTTTTAATCCATACTAGAAAATTCGCGTAAGATCTCCCAAAAAAAAAAATTCAGAGCATGTAGGTGGGAACTAGACAAGAAAAAAATCCTATAGGAGGGAGCTAATACATTACAACATTACTGCAAGTGCTGCCGTTGTTTTTTAATTGTTTTTTTTTCTATTTTATGCAATTATTTTATTTAATTGCTCCTCCCGTCCAAGCGGTGGAAGATATTACACCCATCCGGTAGGATATTTTTCTTGTCTACATCTCACCAACATGCTCTGAATTTTTCGGCAGATTTTACGCGAATTTCCAAAAAAAAAGGGAAATTTAATTTACCCCTAAAGCGACTATAGGGGATGAAAATAAAAATCTGAAAAAATCAGGGAATTTGTTTGTCTTCATTTAGAGCTGATTTAGCCCCATCCAAATATGTGTAAAAAATAATAAAAAAAAAACATTATAATAACCACCCTAATGTAAATAAAAAATAAATTGGGTGGCGCAACAGCTCGAGGAGAACCAGGGCCTAGTGACTTACAACTCACAACCATTCCTGTGTGCGTGTTTGTTTGACAGGAATGGAGGGGACCTGCAGTTTTTTGCCGAGTCCGAACGGCTAAATGAGAAGCACTTTTTCATGACAAGTATACTCTTGGAGGATTTGTCAGTTCCTCGCAAGAGGCAATACCTCGAATAAAACATTTCTGTTTTTAGGTGGCACGGCTGGGAATCGAACCCACACCTTCGGCATGACAGTCCTACGCACTAACCATCAAGCCACGAGGTACTACAATGTACATATGCAGGTTTATTTAAGCTGCCTACAGGGACTTTTAAAAAACTTTGTCCTAGATAGATGATTTTGAGCTCCGGAGGGTGTCCCAAAGTTAACGCATGATTTGAATTTAGCGCCATCTGTGTCTGTCTGTTTGTTTGGTAATCCTGCCCACACGTTTTTCTTTTTTTTTCATTTATTTTTTTTTAGAAACAAAAATAACGGTACCTGCCACACAATTTTTGTAGCAATTTTACATAATCGTATTTTTCTCAAAAACAGCTCCACAACTTTTGTTAAAAAAAAATCCATAAATTAGTTTTAGTAAAGGCTTCCTTTGGGTGGAAAACCATTTCTCAAGAAATGGTTATCACAACAAAAACATAAATGTTAAAAAAAGAGCCATGTTCTTATATATGGGTCAATATTTCAAAACATTAATATTTTTCACTCCAAATTGGACCATCGCCATCGTTCAAAACAACCTATTTTACTAGAATAACAATTATATCTCTTCCAAAGTAGTTGTTATAGAGTTAAACAACTACTTTGGAACAAGGGGTCTTAGTATTTGATTAACTCTAACGGTTTTTTTGAGTAAGGGAAATGACATTTGTATCAGGGGAATGACAAACATTTATATTTACTCCGGTGATTAGATGGATATTTAGTTTTGCGGATGGTTTCAGAAAGATAAAGAAAAAAGAGAACAAATACTAACATGAAAAATAGAATGCACGGCTATGTCGCACCAACATGCTCTTGTGGTTCAAGGATTTTGCGTGACAAAACATTTTATAGTTATAATTGTATTATTTATGATATTTTGAACGGAAAAGTAAATCTCTAATTAGCATTACACCATGAATTTTACGTCGAGACTCAAGCGATTTAATTCCAAGTAGTTGACATCTAGCTTTATAATCTGGACACAAACCCCAGCGCATCTGTATAAAAATAAATTTAGTGAACCGTCTTTGAACCTTTTCAAGTCGGTCAGAGTGTACCTTATAAGTGGGGCTCCAAATAACATCAGCATATTCAAGGATCGACCTTACAAGAGATGTGTACAAAGATAAGAGTACGTAAGGGTCTCTGAATTCCTTTGCATTTCGTTTGATGAAACCCACCAAAGAGTTGGCTTTAGGGATCAAGTAGTCAAAATGGAATTTAAAAGAAAGACCAGCATCAAGTATAACCCCTAAATCATTAATTTTTGAGACTCGATTGATAGGCTCAGATTCAACTGCATAATCGAACGTTATGCTAGTATTCTTTCTAGAGAAAGAGATCACATTACACTTATTAATATTAAGTTTAAGACCATTTGTATCGCACCAGTTAGAAAAATCATTAAGATCGGATTGAATCAACTGACAATCTTCCAAGCATTTAACTATAAAAAACAGTTTAAGATCGTCTGCATATATCAGACAATTACAATATTTTATCACTGAAATAATATCATTAATAAAGATAATGAAAAGAAGTGGACCAAGGTGGCTACCTTGGGGAACACCCGATGAACATACAATTTTCCTGGAAGAATATATATACTTGCTGACTTCTACCAATGAGGTATGAAGATAACCATCCAAGCATTTGTGAATGAAATCCAAATGATTCAAGCTTTTTTATAAGTGTTTGATGGTTCACAGAGTCAAAGGCCTTACTAAAGTCGGTATACACAGCATCGACTTGGAATTTATCTTCCATGGCATTTGTGACATATGATGTAAAATAAGTAAGATTTGTTACTGTAGACCTACCAGAAACAAATCCGTGTTGTTCTTCTGATATAAAACTACACGTAAGAAAATCTAGTCTTTTTTTCACTATGCTTTCAAACAACTTGGGGATTGCAGAAAGCTTACAGATTCCTCTATAATTTTCTATAAAATTCTTAGCACCAGACTTATGAATGGGAATGAGGTACGAAAGTTTCCACTCATCTAAGAAGTTGCCTTCCTGAAGAGATTTATTGAAAATAGTGAGCAAAGGATAATAAATTGAGTTGCAGCAATTTTTAAGGATTATGGCAGGTATGCCGTCTGGTCCAGCATTAGCATTTGACGTAAGTGATTTAAGCTCAGATATAAGTTCGTCATCACTCAATTGGATATATCCCAAATCAATTTTATTTTCTATGTTGTACAACGAGCTACTATTGATTCCAGACGAAGAGTAGACTGATTGAAAAAAATCAGCAAACATTTCTACAGTTGAGTTTAGGTCCGAGGATTCAGCCCCTGTAGATCATGGTATTTAGAGTCCCCACTGATTTTCTTTTTGAGTTGATATATGACCAGAAAGACTTGCTGTTGCGTTTGATACTACCCTCGATATTCAAGATGTAAGCTCTGTATAGAAATTTACTGAGAGTAACAAAGTCTTTTCGAAGTTTACTAAAGTTTGAATAATTGACTTGATTATTAAATTTCTTATACTTCTTATATGAATTACGTTTCAATTTTTTTAGATTACGAAGTTGTTTATTACTCCACGGAGGTTCAGAAGACCTTTTTATATGCATAAGATGGACAAACTTATCGAAACCCATTAAAATAATTTCAATGAAGCGATTATACATGTTTTGCAAATCTAGAAACATGAGTTCATTAGTCCAGTCAATATTGAAGAAAAAGTTGTTTAGTTCTACAAAATTAGCCTTTTGAAAATTATATGATTTAACATTTAAATTATTATCATTGATTGAGTAAGCATAATACTTTAATTCAAAAGAAATTTCTTTATGATGAATTGATTCATTCAAGAGAGAAAAAGGAGCACTAGTTACATGAGTTTGAATATCATCACAGCATATGCAAATAAGATCTAATATTTTCATCAATGTATTGGGGATATGATTGACTTGAATTAAATTTAATGAATAAATATAATCAATAATAATATATAATATAATATATAATAAAATATTATTGATCCTCCCAGAAGTACCAAAACGCAATTAATCATTACAATGAAAACTTGAGAGTCAGGGGAATGACACACAAAATTAATTTGTATACCACACGGTTTAGTAAAAACCTCACGTTAGAGTTAGAGGAATGACAAATTCGCTGGACGAAAAACAAGATCAGCGCCTTAACTTGAAATATAAAAGACAGCCGAGTTTTTTCAAGGTCTTACTTCAATTTTCATAAAGAACAATCCTGTCCCGTTAAACAACAAAAAAAAATCAGTTTTCTATTTGGAGCCTATATTTTTTTTTTTTTAATTTCCATTGGTGGGATAGAAATGAACATTTTATGGGAGATACTTACTTAATAGCTCCTATTTAACAGAGTTAAGCAACTAAAAATAAATGAACGATTCTTTAGTGAGGGTGCATTTATTGTTAAAAAGACTGCATCATTAGATTTTGTGTACCGTTTTTAGTTTTGTTGCTAAAATTTATTGCAGTGTGGTAAGTAGGCCTGGGGACACGTCAGGGGAATGACATTTTAGGTGTTTAAATGGATATAGCGGGTATGATAATTTTTTTAACTTTTTTTTTTTAAGCGAATTTTAGAACCCGTTTGTTTTAAGCCATCCAACTAGCAAACTTATAATATAATTTCTTATTTCGGTTCAAAAATGAAGGAGACTGAAATATTAATATTTTGAAATATTGACCCATATGTATACAAAAACCTGTGCGTAAAAAATCAGCGAAAAAAAAGTAGTGAGATCTAAAATATATGCCAAGTTCTGACAGAAATTTGGTTTTTAATGACTACTGGCTAAAATATGGTGGTTTCACTGGTCAACTTTTCATACATTTTAAAATTGTGATTAAGTACGTAATTAAGAGAAAACTTGCCAAGTAATGGATTTACCAAATTTTAATAAGTAATCATTAAATAGCAAATTTCTGTCATGATTTGGAATTGTTTCGATGTTACTCTACTTAAGATATTTGATATTAAACCTCATAAACTTAGAATTTGGCTTATATTTTAGATTTCATTACTTTTTTGGCTGCCTTTTTACGCACAGGTTTCTTGTACATATAAGAACTTGGCTTAGCAATTCTGATAAAGTGGGTGGATGGCACGCCCGGCCCCTTGAGCGGAAAACTGCAGATTTTCGATTTTTTCTTTTGCTATGCACCACCACCGGTGTGCGAAATTTCAAGATTCTACGATTTTGGGAAGAGCTCCATAATTTTGATGATCCGTCAGTAAGTCAGTCAGTCAGTCAGTCAGTCAGTAGTGTGTGAGTGAGTCAGTCAGTTCCGGTCCCTGCGATTTTTGATGTCCTATATCTCAGGATTAATAATTTTTAACAAAATACTGCGAATTTGAAGTTTATGACTTTATTATTGGTGCTGAAGTAGGAGGAGGTCGAAATTCGCCTGAGTTTGTTCCTGTAAAAAGGGTGTAGTGCCGCAAACTTGGCTTGGCACTACCGTGCCCTTTGATCTAGGACTGGTGCTAAATAAAACTATGGAAAAAAAAACATGGAGAAGGCCTTTCTTGCAGCATCCAGCAACCTGTCCCAATAAATTTAATTATAGTTTTTGCCAAGACTTTGGTATTCAAAGTCCTTATAAGTGTCCCAAAATTAATAAGGATCATAAGTTCTTGTGCCAAAAAAAAAAAAAAGGCTTTTAAAACTGGTTTCTGGACAGACATTGAAATTTGGAAGAAAGCTTTTGGAAGAAAGCTAAATTTTGAGGTATAGCTTGCTTTTGATTATTTTCAGAAACTGTTAAAACTCCTTTAATCCCTTTTAAGGTGGTGCTTTGCAAACTTGATATGAAGCTAACGAAGAATAAAAAAAACATTGCACGATTGAATTCAATTTTTCACAACTAATTAATGACTAATTAACGGCAAATTATGAAGCCATAAAACATTAAGTATAAGAAGTTTTTCACGCTTTTCGAGCTGTGTCAAGTTAACAAAGCACCCAAAAAAACATAGAAAACATTAAACCACAAATCCGAAACTGTCACAACTAATTAACGACTAATAAACGGTGTGTTATCCACCTTCCCATTTTTCGATTTGTGAAAGTTGCTTTGCTAGCTTGAAACTCGTAGAAAACAAATCACCCAAGAATACATAGAAAACATCTCACGACAAAATTGAATTTATCACAACTAATTAATGGCAATTTATTAATGAATAAAATAATGAGTTTATAAATTTTTACTACTCTTCGAAAAAAACAGAAAACATAGAACGAAAAATTCGAAGTTGTCTCAACTAATTTACGATAAACTATCCACCTACCTATTTTTCGATCCGTGAGCGTTGCTTTGCTAACTCGATATAAAGTTAGCAAAGCACGCAAAAAAACATAGAAAACATTGCACGATCAAATTAAATTTGTCACAACTAATTAACGGCAAGTTATTAAGCCATAAACCCTCAGGTATAAGAAGTTTTTACTGATTTTCGATATCAAGTTAGCAAAGCACCCAAAAAATCATAGAAAACATTGAACGACATATTCGAAATCATCACAATAATTAACGGCAAATTATCCATCAATTCATTTTTCGATTCGTCAAAGTTGCTTTGCTAACTTGAAACTCATATATTTGCACGGCAAAACAACCAATCCACGACTTATTAATGACAAACCATCTTTCCAATTTTCGATACGTGAATGTTGCTTTGTAACCTGAACTTCATGAAAATTTCATCAAAATCGGTTGGGTGGTTCAGTTTTTGCCTCTCTCCCATACAAAGTGCACAACTGTGCGTCGCGCTACGTGCCACATAGCTCATACAACTATGGACATTCTGTTTAAACGACTTGATGGCATGGTTATCTCGCCTAGCGGTGATATCATGCGATTTAACGCCTTTGGACTTCTTCCTTCCAGACTATGTTAAATCGTAGTTCTATGCGAATAAACAGCAAACAATTGATACCCTTGAAGTCAAGATAACAAACACTACTTCCCAGCAAACTCATTCAGCAGATTAATGAGACAATGTTATCGAGGCAGACATTTTAAGGTGCAGAGAAACTCTCAAGAAGGTCTCGACAGTAAAACTTGCAATTGGACACATCAGTCATGAAATGACTACACAGAAGCGTAGGCACAAATCCTAGGGTCGCTTTCGAGTGTTTTTTATAGTGAGATACTCCCAAATGGAAACGCACTTTTAGAATTTTTCAGCTATATTGTTTTGTCAGCGCATATACTTTGTTTTGTCCTCATTCATTTCAAGACCAACGCGTTTCGCCTGTTCATCAATAGCTGTGAATGCTTCAAGTACGGCTCTCTTGGAGCGACCGAGGATATTATCAATGTCGTCCGTATAGCCAAGCAGTTAGAAGACCTGTTGAAGAAAGTGCCTTCCATGTTAACTCTTACACTATTTGCTCCAGGAATAGGTTGAAGAAATCACTTGATAGCGCATCTCCTTGCCTGAACCCTGTACACGTCTGGAATAACTCGGATGAGCTGTCCTATTTGCACGTTGCACCGCGTATTTTGTAACGTAATATGGCATAGCTGGATCAGTTATTTCGAGATCCCGAGTTCCGACATCGCCAATAGAAGCTCTTGACGACTTACGCGCGACTTTGAAGTCGATGAATAGATGGTGGGTCTCGACTTCAAGATTTGGTCTATCGTTGATCTACCTAGCCTGAAGCCACACTGGAACGTGTCGATCATAGTATTACAGAAAGGTCTTTGACGCTCACATAATACGTTGGATAGGATATTGTAGGCAACATTAAGCAGGGATATGCCTCTGTAGATCTTGCAGGACAAAGGATCGCCTTTTTTGTAGATTGGGCATATGGAGCTATTTGACTAGTCGTCGGGCATACTTTCCTCCTCCCACACTTGATTGATGAGCTGTTGCATACACCCTACCAGAACATCTCCTCCATACTTGAAGAGTTCCGCAGGTAGGCCATCCGAGCCGGCGGATTTTTTGTTCTTAAGCTTGTGGATGGCTTTCCTAAACTCTTCAGTACTGGACGCTGGGACTGGATCTTCAATAAGTGGCCTCATGCTTCTTTGTTCCTCTGTCCTCCTCTACATAATGCCCACTAAGCAGTTGCTGGAAAAGCTGCTTAAACACGTCTACAATTCCCTGTACCTCGGGGACTAGGTTCCCTTCGCTGCTTCGAAGAGCTTGCGTGCCAGTCCTATAACCAGATGCCAGTTGCTTGGCTGTTTTGTAGAACTGGCGCGTGTTGGTGGCGGTGCTAGATTCTTCGAGATACCTGAGCTGAGAGGCTGCGGATGCTCTTTTGTTTCTGCGCAGGTTTTTTTCTCTTTCCTTCCCTTTTCACAGTACTCCTTTCTTGCTGCTCTTGTTTTCCGTTGCAGCATTTGCATTCCTGCATTTTCCGTCTCCTGCTTCAATAACGCGCATTCATCGTCATACCACGGGTTCTTTTTTCTGGGTGGTTGATGGCCTTTGGTGGTATCGGCTGTCTCCTTAATGATGTCGCAATACTGGTTCCACTGGTTGTTGGCGCTTGTGGCTGGGTGTACGGCAGAGAGTTTCCCGGTCAATTGCTCATTGTAGTCTCTGGCTTTCTCAGATGTGCTTAGGCATTCAATGTTGAATTTCTTCCTTTGGGCGGTCTTCGTTTTCTTTTCGTTGAACAGTCGGGCTCTGAACTTTGTCACAACAAGAAAGTGGTCAGAGTCCACGTTTGCACATCGGAAAGTTCGCACGTCCAAGATGTTCGATGCATACCTTGCACCAATTAGCACGTGGTCGATTTGGTTGGTGGTTTGACCATCTGGAGATTGCCAGGTTGCTGTGTGTATCCTTCGCCGTGGGAACCTAGTGCTACTTATCACCGTATAACGAGCTGCAGCAAAGTCGATTAGTCGGAAGCCGTTATCTGTTGTCGTTTGGTGGAGGCTGTGCTTTCCAACTAATCCGCCAAAGATGTTTTCCTTTCCGACTATAGCATTGAAATCTCCGTAGGCTCTGTCCAGAAGGTCGTAAAACTCCTCCTTGTTAGACTCCTCAGCTTCATCGGTAAGGGCGTGTGTACATATTAGGCTGATGTTTTGGAATGTAGTTTTGATGCGGATCACAGCCAGGCGATCGTTAATCGGCTTAAAATCGTTAACTTTAGCTCTGAGTTGATTTCCCACGACGAATCCGCATCCTAGCATGTGCAGTCTTTGATGACAGCTGTATGTCGCAATCGTTTCTTTTCGTTTTACCTGATCCTATCCATCGTATCTCCTGGATCGCGGTAATATCTGATTCAGATTCAAGTATTTGAATATCACCTGGCGTGTAAGTGTCCTTACATTCCAGGTGCATACACGTAGGTCATAGACCATTTTCGTTCTGGGTCTGGTTGCCATTTGAAGGTTTCACGCTTCTCTCTCATAACAATGGGTTTTTTTACTGTGATCGGGTCGCACTGACCAATCTGTAGGGCCATGGGTTTAATGTTGCAATTGGTTCCTTAATCAACATTTGCACTTACAAGTCGAGCAAGTCATGACATAAAGCCAAGACCAGTATCCGACGGCTACCAACTTGGAGGTATTGTAAGCACTTGATGTTTAGGAAAAGATAAAGCTCGAGGCCCCCATTTCCTACAACATCCAACCACTCTTAGACGGACAACTTCCTTAAACGGATAAAAGTGTTGTGACCGTCGCTGTCCGCCTAAGGGAGTCTTTAGTGTACCGACATACCTACCTTCTACCCAAGTCGTTTTTCATCCCCGCCCTCAATAGAGATAAAAGAAACCATCTTTTGAATAGCTCTCTTAGACAAAGGGTCATTATGACAATTATTGCTCTCTTCATCTTTCCCTTTATCTCTCCCTTCATCTTTCTCTATGATACGTATGGTAGGCCCAGCTATCGTCCAAAGCGAAAGTAGTGAAATTGATTATCAGCTTAGCCGATTCCACCCCAGGAACCGCGAAAGTAATTGACTACAATGATATTATTTCATAAGAATGAAGTCTTTTTTTGGTCTAAATAATTCTCTTCCTTCTAAATTTATAAGAGGTAACAAGTAAGCAATCTTGACTTTCTTGTTCTTAAGTTTATAGCTTAACCTTGTGGGGATACCTACTTACCTAGACAATAATGAACAAATTACATTTGACCAATAAACCTACTTCTTGGCCTACTAATTAACGAAGACGAAAAAAAGAATGGCTGACGGGGGGTATCTAGGTGTATGAATGTACCAGACTGTGAGGTAAAACAATTCTCCAACGAACAACAAAAAAAAAAAAACAAGGAAAACATTAAAATCACTATGCATCTGAAGTCGAACTACTGAAACAGTTTACATACCTACCTATACCTAACGTAGCTTCTGTATTTTTGTTTTATTTGTTGCTATAAGACTCAGTGTAGGTAGATATGTTTGTAATTACAACCAACAAATGCAGGTTTTTAGGTCAAGGTCTTCTCTCTGGCACTCATAAATTGAGCATAAATGTTAAAAGTAAAAAAAAAACGAGTACCTACCTACATACTTAGCTAGCTAAAATATAAAACGCGCGCCGAACAGCTAACACAAGCACATTTTTACATTGGAGCTTCTCTCTTGTTTTTTTTTTTGTTGTTGTTGTTATTCTTGCCTCTATTATTATTAAAACTCAAACATATTTTTGTGCATACAGTTAATAAAACAATTACAATGCAAAAGCCCCGCAAAAGATCTTGATCTCAATACAAACGACCAACAATCATTTATCGTGCCCTAATTATTTTTTCTTTTTTTTTTTGTTTTCTTTCTATTTTAATATTATTCTCTTATGTCATTTATTCTTTTTTTTCATGTGATCATTTGAAGAGAACACACAAAAGCACATTACACACAAAAAAATATACTGTTTAGGGGGTGTGTTCAAAGTTAAACTGATTTTTTTTTTCGTTCTTTCTTGTATTCAGTTTCTTAGTGCACGCGTCTTTAAAGCTTTGAATAAATCATAGAGGTAGACATGAATGCAAACCAAAACAAAGAAACACAAAAAAAAAAATACAAACAAAGTGCAAGCGAGGAGAAAATACCAAAGTAACAACGTGAAATAGTTTTTTTTGTTGTCAGAGCAGAGTACAAACAAATTGATCGATCAGAAACGAAAATAAAGAGAGAATTGGGAGGAAGAGAATGATAACTGATAATAACATAAGAGCACATGATTTTTAGCACGTTTGCCATTGCCTGTTTGCCATGCTGTTTGTTTTTTTCCCCTATCTATTGTGTGCACTACTTTGCATTTGCTGACGCTGAGTAAGATTTTTATCTGGGTTTGTTTGTTTATTTATCGGAATTTCTCTTTGAACAGATGTATGGTTTTTATTATGACTTGTTGGTAACTCTATTCGGTGGTTGTTCACGCATGTTTTCATGTTTTACATAAGGAAACAGCTGAAAGCATGTGGTTTTCGGCTTAAGTTGTGGGTATATTATTTTTTTTTGTATTATATCTCTGCGGTTTCATTTCACATTTATAGAGGAGACCTCTAGTGCTCTTGTTGATAGCGTCACGTTTATTGAAGTTTTACATGAGAGAAATTTTGGTGGTGGTGAGGTAGGTATATAAATTGTTTCTTTTTTTGTGTATAATTGGAAAAGGGAGATTAATTTACAGTGGTATACCACACAAACATGACGTTTTTCGCTTTGGTTGTTGCAATTTTTGTGTTGAATTTTGCAACTTTTTAATACAAAAAAAAAATATTGTGTGAATTGAACTTATGGAGAAAGAGATAATAAGGGATTCATTGTTACATTAAGTCTGAGTTGTTTCCTCATGACTTTTTTGATTATGAAAACAATTTTATATGGAAACGAATAAATAACGGCGTTAAGTCATACTTTTTGGTACTTACACAATTTCCCAATGTTCCTTTAGTTATCTGATGTTGAAAAATGATATCATCACTGGACTCTTTTTTCGAAATCATTCCTACCATTGTTTTGTCAGTTTTTCTTTCAAAATCTCTTGAATTTCAAATAAAAGAAAGTATCGGTCATACCTATGTACCTATATCAATATTGTGGACAGGTACCTATAGCCCAGGAAAATTAGACAACAAAATGGCAAAACTTCGAAAAAATTCCGAAAAAGCTGAATTTTGGTGGAGAGTTTGTTTTGACGTCTTAAGCATTTTCTAAAAAGTTCCGGGGATATTTTGTATGGGGGGGGGGGGGGTAGAAGGGGGTCAAATTCAGTTTTTGCTTAATTTCTCGAAAAATTCATTTCAGTTTTTTTTTTGGAAAAGGTGAAGGCACAAATTGTAGCTTATGTAATTCTCCACAAGAAAAGGTTAAAATCCTTTTTTCATACAATCAATAGATTCAGAGAAAATCGGTCAAGAACTTCATGGTGAAGCAAATTTTGTCGAAAAATTTAATAAAATTTTACTAATCGATGAGCAAAATTTTTGATAAGATTTTTGTTTGGCTACATCTCCTTATTATAAAACCAAATTTTTGGGGTGGCTGGGGTAAGGGGAAGGCCGCCATCTTAAAAAGGAATGTGATTTGGTTTTTATTCAACAAACTTGCTAGATTTTCATTTTGCAACAAAAGTATGAGAGAAAAACATTTAGTCAGTAAAAATGTACAGAAACGTTGTAATAAGAGCTTTCTACTGTAATGAAATTTTTTTCAACATCTTGCTTGGGTAAAATAGATAATGAGTAGGTTTGTGCCCGTTTTTCTCAAAATCTGTTGCTCCTACGGAAAAAGTGTCACAGTCTTTTTTGTGTGGAATCTGAGCAACAATATTAATTTGTTAGTTTTTTGTAAAAAATATGTTTGTTGAGATATTTACAAAAAAAACTGTAATTTATCCCTTTAACAGCTCAAAATCACAAGTATTACTTTGACACGCTTTAACTTCTAGACTTATTAACCTACAGAGTTGATTAATTGCTAATTTTTTAGATAATTTTATTGACTTACCCCAGTATTCATAAACGCAAATGAAACACAAATTATCTTTAATCAGTGAGTTAAGTGTCAAATCATATCAATAAATCAAAATTCATGGCATTAAACTAACTCACCAAAGTAGGTACATTAAACGAGTAATTAAGTTAAAAATACTTCTGTCATTGTTGCCAAAAACTAGAGATAAAAAGAAACAGACGCTTGTGACACACATGCTATCTACAGCCTCAAATGAGAGAGTGTATGTGCGAAAGTTCACATTTAGTGAGAAAGTGTATGTGCAATTCCATAAATAGTCTTTGGAAAGAGCAGAGTTCTTGTTGATTGTAGTAGATTTTCGTTAAGTTTTTGAACTTAACGTGGATTAGCAGTTTATATTTTTATTGATATGAAATTTTAATTCGTGAACTAACTTCTGATTGACGTTTTAGTTAATTTGTGAATTAGAGGATATTTGAGCAGTTTTTATTGATAGGGCTGTTAATGTTTTTCTCTCATAATTTTGTTGTAAAATGAAATTCTATCAAGTTGTTGAATAAAAACCAAATCACTTTCCTTTTCAAGGTGGCGGACTTCCCCTTTCTCCGGCCACCACAAAAATTTGGTTTTATAATAAGGAAATGTAACCAAGCAAAAATCTTACAAAAAATTTTGCTCATCGATTAGTGAAATTTTATTAAATTTTTTGACAAAATTTGCTCCATCATGAAGTTCTTGAACGATTTACTCTGAATCTATTGATTGTATGAAAAAAAGTATATTAACCTTTTTTGTGGAGAATTACATAAGCTACAATTTGTGCCTTCACCTTTTTCCAAAAAAACTGATAGCTTTCGAGAAATTAAGAAAAATATTAATTTTACCCCCTTTTACCCCCCCTAAAAAATGTATCCCTGGCCTAAATTTACGGAAAATGCTAAAGACGTCAAAACAAAGCTCTCCAACAAAAACCAAAGTGTTTTAATCGTTAAAACATTTTATTAAAATCAATCATCGATTGATGAGACGATGAGAAAGTTACGTGAAATTTTTGGGAGAATCAACAAAGCAATAGTGCGCTTTGTTGATTCTCCCAAAAATTTCACGTAACTTTCTCATCGTGTAGTGAATGATTTCGAAGAAAGAGGGTCTGTAGGTGATAGTCCGAAGCATGGACCACAACGTACCGTAAGATCGGCTGAAAAGTTAGAGTCTGGTGTGCAATTTGGTCAGGAGGAATCATTGGACCTTACTTTTCTGAAAATGAAAACGGCGTAACGGTAACTGTGAATGGGGAGCGATATGGTGATATGATTGAAAACTTTTTAACGCCACAACTGCATGCTTTGGGCTTGATTAACATGTGGTATCATCGCATACAGACAGGATTACAATGGAATTACTCCGAGACCTCTTTCCACAACAAGTTATTTCAAGAAATGGTGATGTTGATTGGCCTCCACGGTCGCCTGATTTGACTGCTCCGGTCTTCTTTTTGTGGGGATATCTGAAAAGCAAGGTTTATGCAAACAAACCAGAAACGCTTGAGCAACTCAAACAAAATATTCGTGATGAAATTAATGAAATACCGCGTGAAATGTGTAAGAATGTAATGAAAAATGTGCTCAAAAGGGCTCGCATTTGTGAGACTAACAGAGGCGGACATTTACCTGATATAGTATTCCATACATAATTGCCGACATTAAATAAAACATTTATCAATATAAGATCCATTCACTTTCATTTAATCAAAAATTATAAACAAAGAAAGTAGTATACCTTCCTGGCGGACACCCAGTATATAAATTCTTAAAATATTCTTAAGGGCAAATTTTGATATACAAATCTTAAGTATTTATTTATAGGCATAAAAGAATAAATAAAAAAAAATGAAAACTGTTTTTAAAAATCCAAAATCTTTTTTTTTTTTTTTGAAAATTTTGATATGCAATATAATATTATTGGAAATTTGTATATAAAAAAATTAATCTTAACAACTTCACTGATACATATCATATTTGATACAAAAAAAATTTCTTTTCCTATGCTTCCAGCGTCCCATGTATCATATTTGATACATAAACAAAATTTTAGAATTCGGCTTTACTGTCCCCATACGAATTGATTTGAAAACATCTATAAGTCCCTAGTTTTTTCGTAGAAAAAAAAAGATACCAGCTATACGTCCCATGTATCACATTTGATACATAAATTAATTTTTGTTCCGTGTTTCCTACGTCCATGTATCAAAAATGATACAAAAATATGGTGTTTTTAAAAACAGGTTTTTCATATGAAAAAAATAGCCCAAGAACTTCATTTTCATATAAACGCGTAGGTAACGTCTGAAACTTAACAGAACTGCAAACAAAGTTGGAAAAATGTTAAGCACAAAATACTTTTTTCACTTTTTTTGACTGCTTTTTATTTTTTTTTTATTTAGAAGTAGTTAATGTAATGAGACCAATATTTTCAAATAAATCTATGATTGTAAAACAATGGGATGTGAATCTTTAAGATTCTTATAACAGCACGTGGTTTGTTGCATTGTTTGCATTCTATATCGACTTGCTTTTCTTTGGAGGCCTCACGACCGTCTCTCTCAAATTATTGCTGTAGGACAAAACGCAACGCTTCCTGATAAGTTTACCATTCTGACGTAGTATTTTTGTGAAATAGTGTGTGCATGAGCGTATTGCAGTTGCAGATGGAGAAATCCTGGTAAAAACTTTCTCTGACGAACACGACCATGCTTTCCGATCTCCTCAATTTTGCTTCTGTTGTGTGTAATGGAAGATTGACTCGATTTTTGTTCCACACCAATCAGTATTCTGGTTTATTAAGTAATTTGCAAATACTATTATACTATTAATAACACTGTGCTTGAAAATGGAACTTATTTTTTCCGACAGATGGCGCACATATCTACTATAGATAATTCGGATATGCTGAACAAGATGGCGTCCTTAGTTTTTCGAGGTTAGGTCAAATAAGAAAGATTTTCGATTTTTAAAATTTGCTTACAAGCCTGAAATAAACGATACAAATCTTGATATATTTGATATGTTTTGGTTATAAATCGATGTTAATTGATCAAATATGTAATTTTTTAGTTAAATTACAGTTTGTAAAATTTATAAAGTCAACAAAACTTACAATTCGACATTTAAAAAAACGTTTTTGACTGAAAAAAACATCACTTTTTGTTCAATTTTACATACAATTTTAAATTAAATAAAGTTTGTTCATTTTATTTGAATTATACTCCTTTTATATCTACATAATTGTTTAAATATACAGGGTGTCCTGTAAATAATGGATAACCTTGCAACTGGTTATAGAAGGCATTAAGACCTTTCCAGTAAAAATATTTTTCCCAGTGGTTACTATGTTATGATGTTTTTTTTCCCAAAGTTGTTAACAAGTACTTCTTTCCTCAAATACGTGTAGCGTTTACGTTTAACTTATAGCAAATTCAATTTTCTTCAATATGTAAAACACTTTTTACCCTAAAGCTGTAAATAAAAAGTTATAATCAAAAACATATGAAATTTTTCAATGTTTAAATTTTTGATTATAAAAGAAAAAGTGTGTTAATATAAATTGAAGAGAATTGAATTTGGTACAAATTTGTAGAAAAGTTTTTTTTTCTAAGACTAATAAAATTTAAGTTGCCACGGAAAATTTTTAGAGCTCGTGTTTCAATATGGTGGCCAAATGGTGGGGCTTTCATTCTTTCAACACCTAAAATTGAGTTTTATACTTGCACTGAACCCCCTTACACATCAAAACAGAAAATCTTTGTCGAACCTAGATTGGGAGGTTATTGTTATATTTTAATAGTTTTTTTTGCGAAAATGTTAAAAGCTGCTTTAATAGATAATTGACATAAGCATGTGTTATAAAAGTTTGGAAAGTGCATTAAATAGACAACTTCTTAAGTAACTAGCCATTCATGTTCTTTTACAATTTTAATTTATTAGAGGTGGTCAAACTTTTTTGAAAATAAATGTTTGTACTGAAAAAATATTTTAAAAAATTATAATTAAAAAAAAAATATAAAAACTACTATTAAATTTTACCACCCATCTATTACAACAGTTATTCTAGAATATTACAAAAATAAAAAAAATACTAAAAATTGTTCATCCATGTTCGTAGCATTCACGTATTTGAGGGAAGTAGTACTTGTTAACAACTTTTGGGAAAAAACATCACAACTAAGTAAATACTGGGAAAATATTTTTTTAATATTTTTTTCTGGAAAGGTCATAATGCCTCCTATAACCGTTGCAAGGTTATCCATTATTTACCGTACACCATGTATATTTAAACAATTATGTAGATATAAAAGGAATATAATTCAAATAAAATGAACAAACTTTATTTAATTTAAAATTGTAGGGAAAATTGAACAAAAAGTGATGTTTTTTTCAGTCAAAAACGTGTCGAATTGTAAGTTTTGTTGACTTTATAAATTTTACAAACTGTAATTTAACTAAAAAATTACATATTTGATCAATTAACATCGATTTATAATCAAAACATATCAAATATATCAAGATTTGTATCGTTTATTTCAGGCTTGTAAGCAAATTTTAAAAATCGAAAATCTTTCTTATTTGACCTAATCTCGAAAAACTAAGGACGCCATCTTGTTCAGCATATCCGAATTACCTTTAGTTGATGTGTGCGCCATCTGTCGGTTTTTTGAACTAGCACAGTGTAATTATTATCAGCGTTAATCATTTGCCCCATTTATGACCAAGGCTTGTTCAGACTTTCAATGGCCGAAGTTGCTCCCCAATATTCCTTGTAGCACCACGTGTAGCCTATCTATTGTTAGTCCGATCGTAAGATTATACCTTTTTCATCTCGGCCACACAAATATTGGAAGCCAACCGGGAAGCTTTTTCTGGTCGCAATGGTTAGGAAATGCACTTTTCAGGTCGCATTTTTCGCTTAATGTACCTAAAGAAGTTACTTCAATGGGGTATCAAATGAAAGCTAGGATTATTCTCCACACCATACCAATATTCGGACAGACTTTTTTCGTGGCCGCGATGCAAGAGGTAATCTTACGGTCTTGATTTTGAAGGGTTGTTTATAATGGAATTCTTAAATTTAAGTCGACTATTAAATTTGACCACTGATTCATCTACCACTTAATTCGTATGATTTTCTTCCTTTTTTAACCCTCCGTCTGACACATATTTAAAAACCTTCGGACCGACACATGTGCCTGGCTGGACCCCTATACATTAACATGGATTTGTATGCAAATATCTGATGCATTCAAACACATTTTTGTGGCAAAAAGGTATATATTTTTCAGTTCTTACCTATCTTAATAGGTTTGGCATATACATATATCGCACGTTCTGTGAAGTTTAGCAAAATTCATAAAAATAAAAAGGATTTGAAACAAAACAAATTTTTTTAAGTTTATTTTTTATTTAGTTGAAACATATAGTTTTTTTGAAGAATATAAATTTGAATTTCAATAGAATGGTCAATATGATCTTAACTTTCTTATGGGTCCCTCAGTAATACATCTTAAGCATATATAAAGGGTCTGCTTTTAGGGCTCTGATATCCAGGTAACCTCTCATGTCTAACGGGATCAAATCAAACGATCTTGGTGGCCAATTATATTCACTTCCGCAATCTACCCTAAAATCGTTCATGGAGAATGTTATTTGTGGCATCAGCTGTGTGACATGTAGTCCTGTCTTACTGGAACGTATGTAGAGCACATCGATATCATCCATAGTTTTGGCCAAAAGAAATTGTTTATCTTCGATCGGTTTAAGTTTCTGTTGACTGAGTTGACGAAATTGACTGCTTGGACAGATCTTGCAGTTCATTCACTTTCGAGTATTGGCTGATAATGCACTGAACCGATCGACATGAATTTTGCCACCTGATGTTGAATAGTCGACCGGCAGGGAAGACCATGTAAACCGTCAAATGGATGCGAAAGAGAACACTTATTTTGATAGTAAAATTGTATCATTAGCACGTGTTGCTCAATCGTGAAACTACTTGACATGATGATTTGGTACCCGTGACTAAATAATAAATAACATATTTAGAAGACGCAGCCACAGGTTGTCAACATTGGCCGGTCGCTATTGGAAAAGCCTTTACATACATACATACATATATGCAGGTTGTTTCATTGCATCACCCTTCAACGTTCAACTCAACTAAGGTGTAGATATAAGAACGAATCTCCACAAAAATAAAAGAATACACATGAATCACACATGTGTCAGTGTGTGAGTAAATAATATACATATACATATACATATGTATGCTAATAGAACATAAAAGCAGTGTAAATAGACAACTACAGTGAAAAAGTAAAAAAATATGATATTATTCCATTGATTTGTATACAAAATCTATAGGGGTCCAGCCAGGCACTATGTGTCAGTCCGAAGGTATACTTTTTTAAAGTCCTTATACCATCCTTTGTAAGGACTTTTTAGTATTGATATTTCTCCAAATCTATAGCCAATAAAATTTTAGGAAGCTACCTGAAAGCGGAAGTTGCTAGCTTAACTAGAAATGTAGTTAACTAACAATTAGAAACGAAAAGGGCCTGGCCAGACCCGGGTGTCAGACGGAGGGTTAATTATTTAAGAAATGCAGTAAATTTGAAGAACAATTGGACAAGTTTAAAATGATTCCCACTTTTCTCAGAAGAAGAAGAGTGGAATATTAGCTTAAAGTTAATTTTTCAGAAATTGACCCTCTGCTTCGGAAAGAGGAGAATTTTCCAGAAATCATTTTCTATGTTTATTTTATGTTATCGTTATATTTTATTATGTATCATATTTGATACATTGGGACGTATAGCTATGAAATGAAGTTAGCATACGTCCATGTATCAAATATGAGCACAAAACTAAACCGTCTTTTTAACAACAATGAACAATTATTTATGCTACCAACCCATTCTATGTTGAATATTACTTAATAATAATGCTTTATTCTGGAAAAAAGTACGGGACGTGGGGGTGTTTTAAATCATTTTATATGGGGACAGTGAAGCCGAATTTTGTTTATGTATCAAATTTGATACATGGACGTAGGAGACTCGGTACGAAAAAAAATTTATGTATCAAAAGTGATACATGGGACGTATAGTTAAAGCTTTATTTTCTGAGAAAAAATAATGAACGTATGGGGGGTTTTCAAACAATTTGTATGGGGACAGTGAAGTTGTTAATCCGTTCAGCTGATTATGAGAAAATCCAAAATAAAAAAATCGTTCTATGAGAGGTACTGTTAATATTTGCCAATTGTGAATTTTTATAATTTAAGGTAGTAAATCGTACTAATTTAAGCATAAATTAAAAATTTTATGAAAATCCAAGGAGCCGTTTTTAAGAAAGGAATATTTTCTTTAACGGCTTTTTTTTAAATTTGTATGGAAGGAACCGTTATTTTTTCATTAAAGTAATTTTTGTTCTTAAAATAGTTTTAAAACAACCTTAAATTTTGGGTTTCATAAAAATCAACTTTGTTGTTTTCAAAATACTCATGATTTGCAAAAAAAAAAAATGAATATTTTTTAAGAATCCAAAAAAAAAATGTTTTGACTTAAAAAAAAACTGTTTATATTTCTAGGAAGCGTATACAAAAATTATTGAAATCAAAAATACCGTTTTGAAGTAAATCGAAATACAAAAAATGGTTCCTTGGGAGGTACCATTAATAACCATTTTTTGAAAAAATTGCCCAGTGATCCGGGCTCCACTAAATTTATCACACGGGGTCAAAGGTCATAATACGTGGTATTTATTTCGGTTATAGAGGATGGTTCGCATAAAATGTGACATACGCTGGGGCGTATAGTGTGGGCTTAGGAAAGAAACAAAAAAATCGTATGGCGGAAGGGTTCTATTCCCCCCAGTTTAGCCGGGAGGGGAAATTTTCCACACAGTAAAATAAACAAACATTAATAACACTTACAATGCGATGTTATACCTTTTTGTAAAGCCAAAAATCTTTTTTTTTTTTTTTTTTTATTAAAACAAAAATCAAACTAATTTTTTTTCAAAATTGTACATAAATTGTACATAATAACGTACTGTTTTGTGTTTTCGAAATTCAGTGGTTTTCTGTTTTTGATTAGAAATTTATAAGAGCATTGAATTTTGAAAACAAAAATAGTACTTCATTTCGTAAAAAGAAAGTGCTTGAGAACGCAAACGATTTCATGTGACAAATCTTCTTTCGGACTCATTCAGTTGCAGAAGTTCTGAAAGATCTCGATATACACAAATTCGCTGGCCCTGATGGTATCTCTTCCATTGTTCCGAAGAGGTGTTCTTCAACATAAGGAAGACCACTGTGCAAGCTTTTTCATCTGTCCAACTCTACAGGTCTCTTTCCGAGTGAATGGAAAACAGCATTTGTCCAGCCTGTCCCTAAAAAAGGTCCACTGGTGATCTGATGGTATACCTCAGCAAGCAGTGGAACAAATCTTTACATCGTTTTGGGGAGGGTAAGTTTATCGCACTTGCTATTTCAAAAGTGTTTGATAGAGTTTGGCATCAAGCTCTCTTATCGAAAATGCGTGTTATTGGTATGGATGAATCTCTTCTTCGTTGGATAAGAATTTACCTTTGTATACAAGTAGTGTTGGTTTCAAGTCTGATATCCATAAAATTAATGCTGATGTGCCCCAGGGCTACGTTTTATATCCGACTCTCTTTCTTTTTTTCATAAATGATCTTTTGTCTGAAACTTCTAATCCATTGAATTGTTTTGCAGACGATAGTACCCTCAGGTTAAAAATTATAGGCGAACAAACTATAACGGAAACATTTACATCTCTTGAACACCGCAATTTTTCATGCCTTTCATTATTTTAAAATGAGAAAAAAAGGACCTTTAAAAATAAAAGAAACCCAAAATTATTGAAATAAGGCCGCAAATTTGTTTGTCTTTCAATGATGAAACAACGTCCCAAACCGTCAGACAAAATCTTAGATTGAAATCGGTACAATTTGTCTGCAACAAGGAAACTTGTAGTTCGTCTACCCTTCAGCGGTTGATTGAGTTTGAATTTTCATGTTGCTTTCAGCACTATTTTTGCTGATGCGAGTAACCACATTTACCAGTATTTTGCTCGATTAGCAGATTTTCATTATACTTTTTGACAAAGTCAATGGTGCTAAGCATTTTGAAATAAATTATGCAAAATGAAATGAGACCAAAAATTCTTTTTCAAATTTAAATGAAACTAAACTAAAAAATTAATTATAGGTAATTATGAAACTAGGCCCAACAATGGGACCTAATTTTTCGAAGCCAGTATTTCGAAGCAACGTCTTTTAATTTGATCCACCCTTATGTTCAAATGCTTATTCATGTTTGTTTTTAGTTTACTTGTTTAATTTTTTAGTTAAGAAACAAATTTTTAACAAAATATTTTAATTTATTTTCTCCGATATAAATTCTAGTCAATACAAAACTAACAATTAAAAAAAGCATCAATTTTATAAAACAATCTGAGGTCAAAACATGTAGATAATAATAAAAACCAAACCCTTCCACAACAAACTTACATAGGTTCGAACCCTCAAAATTTTCAAGCTAATTTTATATAAAAGAAAAAAAAATACAATCAATAATCCTTTTTCCCATTTCAATAATCCTTTCTTGCTTTCATATACTTTCATATACGAAATTTCAACTGCACTTGTATTCGAAATGAAATCACAATTATACTCTCAGTATTAAGACTTTTCCTTGGACATTTTCCCTCAGAGCGGCATCATCAACAATAATAGATAAATTTCAATCACATTTTCCGTTTTCTCTATTTTCGCCCCATCAACTAAAGATGCAGCACACTGGGATTAGTGGACGGTTGGTGGGTAAATTGCAACTGAAAAGGAAAATTAAACGAATGAAAAGATACCTGCGCGACGACAGCGCTGCGACTGAGAGTGGTGGGCAGTCAAATAAGGTGGCGACGACTGAAGCTAACGTGATGACGACGACGACAACGACGACGGACGATGCGACGCACGTCGACAAAACAACAACGTTCCAAGAGATAGTTGCTTTGCCACATACAAGTACATATATAGCAACTTACTTGCCTATCGATCACATCAAAACCAAGGCGATGTACAATGGGACAAAATAGCTTCGAAATTTGAATAAAATCAACTTACCTGTGCCTAAGAGTGTCAAACAAACGCCCAGTGACACACCCTCTTTTATGTCATTTTTACTTGGTTAAATTCAATTGTTAATGGTTTAAAAAATATCTAGGAACATAATGCGGGTTAGGCCTTAGGTCTTTTAAATGTAGACTTGGTTGAACGGTTCTAGTTAGGAAGAATAGGATGATAGCAGAGAATTTTGGCTGATAGCGTGGACTGAAAATGAAGTGGTTTTTTATCTCCTGAAATGCCGCAGACAGCATGAAGTTAAAGCTGGGAATATATTAAGGAAAGAATGTCGAGCTGGAACCCATACCACTTTGTCACTTCATATTGTTAAATCTAAGAAGAACCTTGTATATTTGAAATATTTCTTTTTTCCAATTTTTCTATTTAAGTTGTCCCACTGTGCGGGCGTCTCGGTTTGTAGCAGCGGTGGCGGCGCTAGTGCTTCTTTGGAGCAACTGAGATGCAAGCAGGAAGAGAAAGTGAAGGCAGTTATACAGTGCACAAGCAGACACTTATTGTTGTTGTTTTGCCATTTTTTTGTTGTAGTTTTGTTTGTTCGCAAAAAAGCCTTTTCACATAGTAAAAGTAAATTATTGTTATGAATAGGGAAAAGTCTGATATGTTTCTCAGTCTTAAGGCCATTTACTCATAGCTCACTCTTTCGAGAGTATGTGAGCATGCAATTTCTAAATTACACCATGTATCTGGGTACCTACATTTTCTATACAACTTTTGTGTGGCATATGAATTTATCTGTCAACTATGGAAGATTAGTTTTGCAACTGAATTCAACAGAGGTTAATGCAATTATTTCACGAAGGTAAATTTGAAAAAAAAAAAAAACAACTGAATGATGATGACGGCGGAGATGACAGACGAGCAACTCTGATGAATTTTATAGAGAAAATTTAATGGATATGGCATTTGAATTTTATTTAAGATTCTGAAGACGATTTAAAAATAGTTTTGTGCAAATTTTTCGAATTAAGAAAAAAAAAATATTTTTGTATTATCTCGTTAATTTTGAAGTTAATTCAAGAACTACTGAAACGCTTTCGCTAAATATCTCACAGTTTTGGGTGGCGCATGTGGTCGAACTCGAGCCAAGAAACACTTGAACTCTTTATGGAAATACATTTTCCTGACTAAGAGCCCTGAGGACTCAGGCTATAAACAACCAGACTCCTTAGAAGCTCTACAATCAGCACCAGAATTGGATCAGGTTATCACAGAGCAGAAGATTATGTGGGCAATAAACTCGTTCAAACCTTTTAAATCAGCTGGACCAGACGGGATTATTCCGGCATTTCTTCAGCATGCTCTACAGATAATCACCCCATGGCTTAGGGTAATCTTCAAAAGTTGTGTTAAACTTAGATACGTCCCTATCAGCTGGAGAGAGGTTAAAGTTGTCTTTATTCCAAAAGCTGGAAAATCGACACACTCGACCGCAAAAGATTACAGACCAATAAGTCTCTCTTCGTTCCTCCTAAAGACCCTGGAGAGAATTATTGATCTGCATGTTAGAGACCTTCTCAACCCAAACATTTTGTGCAGCTACCAACACGCTTACCTCAAAGGTAAGTCAGTGGAGACTGCGTTGCATGAAGTCGTTTCACAAATTGAGAAAAGTCTCGAGCACAAAGAACACACCCTGGCAGCATTTTTGGACATTGAGGGAGCGTTTAACAACGTAAAAACGGAGTCCATTAAATCTGCTCTGGAAGAGGTCGGAGTTGAGACTGCCATTGTGGACTGGATTTATACCATGCTCAATGGAAGAATCATAAACTCCCGACTGGGAGATGCTTTCGTTGAGAAAACTGTTACAAGAGGCACACCCCAAGGAGGGGTAATTTCACCTCTCCTTTGGATCCTAGTTGTTAATAAAATTCTCACAAGATTTAGTAATCAGGGCATTAAAATTGTGGCATATGCGGACGACATAGTAATTTTGATATCGGGTAAGTATCTTACCACCATCAAAGATATTATGGAATCCGCACTTAAAGAACTATCTTCTTGGGCAGCACAAAACGGTCTCGGGGTTAATCCTACAAAAACTGAACTAGTTCTGTTCACGAATAAAAAGAAATTAGGGGACTTTACTCCTCCTATGCTTAATGATATTCCTCTGAAACTCTCCAAAGAAGCTAAATATCTTGGAGTAATCCTTGATTCCAAGCTAACATGGAAAAGAAACACAGAGGAAAGAATGAAAAGGGCACTCGGCGCTTTCTACACATGCAAAAAAAACCTTCGGTACACGTTGGGGTATGCGACCGCAGGTTATCCAGTGGATGTACACGGCGATTGTTCGCCCCATACTTACCTATGGTTCTATCGTGTGGTGGAAGGCTGTTGAAAAAGTTAGCTATCTCAAAAACCTGAACAAGGTACAGAGACTAGCCTGTATAGGGATAACGGGGGCACAGAGGTCTACGCCACAAGCAGGGTTGGAGATTATTTTAAATCTTCCAGCCCTAGACGAGCACATTAGATGCACAGCAGCCAAAAGCGCACTTCGACTCAAAGAACTGGGCTCTTGGAAGCACAGCACCTATGGTCATGGGTCTATCTTACAAAGGTATAACACAGTGGTCGGACTTGATGTGACGACTGATTACATACCACCGATAATAGATTTTAACAAACACTTCTCTATTTCAATACCCGAAAGACATGGTTGGGAACCCAACTCACTTATTAGTGAACAGGGTATCCCCTTCTATACTGACGGATCAAAAATGGAAGAAGGAACAGGAGCTAGGGTGTTCTGTGAAGCACTTAATATTAGAGAATCATATAAACTCCCAGAAGAATGTAGCGTCTTTCAGGCTGAGATTTATGCTATTGAAAAAGCGGCAGAAATGGTGCACAAGAAAAAACTGAGCTCGTCGGAGATCACATTTTTCGTGGACAGCCAAGCCGCTATCAAAGCGATAGCCAGTGAGACTATAAGATCCAAAACAGTGACAAAATGCCGAGGCATACTGAATAAAATTTGCAACACTAACCGAGTCAAACTCTGCTGGGTTCCTGGAAATAGCAATATAGAAGGGAATGATATAGCAGATGAACTGGCAAGGAAGGGGTCATTATCAGTAAGAAACAGTAGTAACCAATTAGATATGGGACTAGACATCCCGATCGGTGTGGTTAAAACGAAAATAGACCTAATAACGAAAGAGCAAATCAATAAATCCTGGATTACCAGGAACGATTGCGTTATCTCTAGAAGTCTATGGCCTAGAATTAATGAAAAGGAAACTCAGTATATTCTATCGCTGAGTAAAAATAACATTAGAATCTTGATAGGTGTACTAACGGGTCATTGCGCCATTGGCACAATGGCCACCAGACTGGGTGTATTCGCACCGGACTTCTGTAGGAGCTGTCAGAATGTAGAAGAAATAGAAACCATTAAACACCTGCTCTGCGATTGTCCAAACCTCCAAACAAATCGCCTCCGTTACTTCGGAAACAGGTTTGTTGGAGAACTGGACGATCTAGCGCAGGTCTCAATGGTAAATATGAGGAAATTCATAGAGAGCACAGGCTGGTTTGCAAATGAGCCAGTCTACTTGAATAATTAGTTTAGGAGCATCTCTGCTTTCTTTTCGTAAGGGGATCACAATGGACCAATAGGCCCCCGTGTACGCAACAGCCTTTGCGCTGTGCACGCCCCTCCTAACCTAACCTAACCTAACCTTTGGGTGGCGCAACAGCTCGTGGAGAACCAGGGCCTAGTGATTTACAACTCTCAACGATTCCTGTGTGCGAGTTTTTGGCAGGAATGGAGTACCCACCAAAATTGACTTTAGTAAAAAAAAATGCTCTTATTCTCACTCACTATTTATGCTTTAGTTCTATCATAAAGTTATGCGTTCGGTAAAAGCGATTTTTACTCCCGCGTATCCACGTATTTTGTGTAGTAGTTTGACTAATTTTTACTCGCGTGAGTAATGAGATTTTAGCGATGGAAATTTCCGACAGTTTGCAGTTGGTATTAAAAGCTACTGAAAGCAATTGAATCGTTGCGTCACTATACCAGAAAAGTCTCGGTCTCTATACTGAGAAGATACCGGCACAAAAACATCCGAAACGATAACCGAGCCGAAATCATACTCTATGGACCGAAATTTATCGAGACTCTCGGTAGTATCGTTTGGTAACGGCAGAAAAAATAGATTTTTTTATATTAATTTATTACAAATAAACAATTCTTGTAAATGGTTTCACAAGCCTTACTCGCAGAGAGAAAGCTTTGACATAATAATTTAAGCTAGAACCGCCCACTTCCACACCCATTTTTCTTATGATTTGTTTCTCTGAAACCAACGATTACGATTTGGATGAAATTTTCAGACGAGACTCTTTTATACGAGACCGAGGCCAATGCTGAGACGCTACTGGAAATTTTCGATTTTGACGATGCCGAGGTGATACGATAAAAAAGTTTTAGTATCGTGGCCAGCCCCAAACAAATTAAAGAAAAAATTGCTTAAGTCGTTTTTTTTTATAAAAAAAAACTACTCCATTCGCGCAAATCCGCTTGAGCGATAGTTCGCTAAATTCTCTATATTAGCGTGAGTAAAATCTGTTTTAACAGAATTTTAAATTCGAATAGACAAAAGTCGTTCAGAAATTCTCGATAAATTTTAAATTTCTATCAAATAGAAAAATATTTGTTAATAGAAATTTGCAATAGCTGTAATAATCGACTTTTCTATTCGACATAGACTCTCGCAAAAAAAAAAAACGATCGTCGTTTAGCTGTCTCTATTCACATCTACAGGGATATATAGAGAGAGTTATAGTCGAAACGACGATCGTTCGATCGAATCGTGCTACGTGATCTGGGCCCTGACTATTTTTAAATGTAAGCATACCTACTTATCCGGTTCCCAATACATGAAGGGTCGCAACCTGAGACACAACAGCCTTCCAACCTCTACGATCCCGAGCATGGAGCTTCTAGCCATCTAGGGCAAGCTTTATGACATCCGCGATGGCTTGGTCCTTAAACCAGAGGTTCGTTCTGCTTCGTTCCCTCGAACTTGGGGTTGGGATTCAAAGGCTTTCTGGGCTGTAGCATTTTTGTTCATTCGCTCGGTGTGGTCGACCGTGGCCGATGAAGTCGACGAGTTGCGATTTTCTGGACTACATCCACATCTTGATACAGCTCATAGAGCACACAGGACCGAATATCTGTCGAAGAGTTTTTCTTTCAAAGGAGCCTAGTATCAGCTCCATCTTTCTTTCTGCTTATGGCTTAACACTCGCTGCCAAAAAGCAGGACTGGCAATATAAGAGTTTTATAATTAGGAAGAGTTTTTCGCTAGTGGCATACTGCATCGCGTATTTTCCAATGCAATGCGACACAGCTGGATCAGTTTTCCCCCGGGATCCCAAGTTCAGTCATCGCCATATAGAGCTCGTGACGGCTTTGAAGTGGATGAACAGATGGTGAGTCTCGACTTGAAAATCATCGGTCTTTTGCAAGATTTGCCTGAGTGAGTATTTGGTTTATGGTCGATCTGCCTGGCTTGGAGCCAAAATGGCACTTGCCGATTATAGTCTTGAAGAACGGTTTAAGATGCTCACACAGTACGTTGGATAGTATCTTGTATGTGACGTTTATCAGGGATGTGCCTCGATAGCTCTTGCAGGACAAAGGATCGTGTTTTTATGTAGATGGGGCATATGGAGCTGATAGACCAGTCATCGGGCATGCTGCCTCCCACCCAAACTTGGTTGATGAGTTGTTGCATGCACCCTTTCAAAACATCCGCTCAGTGCTTGAAGAGCTCCGCTAGCAATCTTTCTGATCCGACGGCTATGTTGTTCTTAAGCTTGTTTATAATTTTCTGGTAAATGAAACTGGGTCTTCATTGACCGGGGGTCGATTCCCTTCTTGTCCTATATGTCACTCTACCTGTTGCTCATTTAGCAGCTACTGGAAATGCTGCTTGAATACATCTTCTACTCCCTGTGCTTCGGTGAATAGGTAATCTTCCCTGTTTTGAACAGCCTGCGTTTCGGTCTTAAAATCAACAGCATGTTGCTTAGACATTTTTAGAAAAACTTCCGGCTGTTTTTTCGATCGCAGTACTCTTCCATATCTTCTCGAGCTGGGAGGCTGCACGTTCTCTTCTTTCTAAGCATCAGGGTCTTCTTCTTTATTTACCTTGCTCGATTACTCTTCTATCACTGTTCTTGTTTCGCATGAATTTCAAGGTACTCCTAAGTGGAAACGAAGAGATGTCGCCCATTTTGTCGAAAACGTGTTCCCCGAGTTCTTCTTTTCTAGTTCTAGCTAAGATGGGGCATTTACGGAGGAAATGGGATGAGCCCTCTTGCCTCTTCATCTTGACACCCTCTACATAAGTCCGATGGGTTGATGCCCATTCATCTCATGTGGGTTCCCGAGCGATAATTGAGGCCTGCTTGTCTTAAGTAGATATTCAGTTCTTTTCTTTTGAATATTCGGTCATAAATTTCTTGAAACCCGACTAGTGTCAATTGATGACCAGGACCATGTGACGTCTATTTATCATCATACTTCAAGTGGTTTCGGCTGCCCCTGATGATATCGCGTTACTGAGACAACTGGTTTTTTGCGTCTGTGGCAGGTGAATGCACGGCGGAGATCGTCTCGCTCCGTTCTCTATGTAAGCTCTGGCGCCGACAGGTATGCTAAGGTGACCAATTTTGAATTTCTTCTTTAGGGGAAGGGCCGTCATTTCATTTGACGGCATAGGACTAAAAAAACCTTGCCACAACAAGAAAATTGTCAGAGTCAACTGACGTTTGTCCGACGAAAGATGTTAGATGCGTACCTTCTGTTGATTTAGGTGACGTATTGACCATTAGGGGAGCGCCAGTTTACTTTGTGGATTCTTTGCCCTGGAATTTTGTTCTACATATCACTATATTATTAGCTCCTGAAAAGTCTTATGACACTATTAGAAATCATAAAACTGAATCGTAATTTTGAAATTATTTGGTCCAATCTACCCCTTAATTTGAACCATTATTTAAACAATTAATAGTGCATATCATTTTCTGTGGTAGCAAATACATTATTTGCATGCAATCCTCGATAACATTCGAACCTATACGTTTCTATGAATTTATTAATGTGAGCAACAAATTGGCGCCCAACGTGGAGTCATTCCTTAAACAAAAATAGTGTATATTATTTTGAAGGCATGCATTATTTGCATGCAATCCTCGATATTATCTCATTCTTAGCATTTCTATGAATTTGTCAATGAGAACAAAAAATCCCATCCCATTCCCTTTTTTACAACTCTTTATCTGATCCTACATACAACAGCAAACTTTATTGCCAATATTTCCAAAGGATCGTTTTTGGATTGTCATATCGATCCTCATGCGAAGTATTTCGAGTAGAAGAACAAATTGATAAGGAAAGACGGTTGCGTCGCAGCAATTGTCCTTAAAAAATTCTCAAATGCTTTAGTTCAGCTACTAACCGTCCTATTTGAACTATCTCTTATGCAAAGCGTTTTTCAGCAGTCATGGAAAGTGTCGTACATAGCTCCGATGCATAAAAAAGGACCATAGAATTCTGTTTCCAATTACTGCTCAATGGCCAAGCTGTACATACAACAGGTTTCCAAGCCGGCAGGTCAACAACAACAAATCTTGTAGATAAATATAAATTCATTATTTATTTGCAAAAAAAAACTCTTCGGTTTGACTAATAGTCATTACATTACATTGTCAATTTCAGATCATCTCATTCCCTTCGACGCAGTGCACCTTTTGGTGTTCCACAAGGCTGTCATCTAGGTACAATGATGTTTATTTAGCAATTCATGATGTTGCAATATGGAATGTGAGCCTTTTATTTATGCAGATGATATGAAAACATTTAGCATTTACATTTATCTCTTACCAATTCTTGTTGTGTGCAAGACAACATCGTTAGATTTTCTCCCTGGTGCCAGAAAAAATCTTGAACTCAATGTTAGCAAGTGCCAATCATTACCTTTCCATAAACCACCAACCTAGGTCTGATCAACGCTGGTCTTTTTAGTCAGGGTGACCGAGTATCACAATGTTAATACATAGCACAACTAGGGAGTCAGTCATATGCGGTAGAGAGCTCAACTTTTACTCCCATATTTACGGTCAATATATATAGATATATATATATATACATAAATAAAGAAAATTCAATGCCTGGCCTTACAAAGCGTTGGTCCAAGGAAACATCTTACCCATGTCTCAAATTCACTTAAGTCTCACCTTGCTTGATTGTCAAATATTTTTCTTGAATCCAATGGATGTTCACCGAAAGTTTCTCACAATGTCGACTAGGTTTCTAAATTTGCTGTGTTTTCAGTATCAAAAAAGCTATTACCAAATCCACAGAAGAAGCATCGCAGTTGGTAAACAATATTTTAAGGATCTAAGGCTATTAATTTCATCTCATAAATGAATCCATCAAGCCTGGAAGACTTATTGCATACCTTTGAAAAGCACTTTATTCGTCAAAGTACCTACTCGTCGCGGCGTCGTCGCTCCTTAAAAGTTCCAACCTGATGATCTTCTTTTTTTTATTACAAAACCATACAACGAAATGCATTCAAGTTAAACAAAAAGACTACACGCTTCTGTTTATTGCTTAACATTAATATCTATTAACTGTGTCCAAAAGTTCTATCATCCCAGAATAATCATTATTGGCTTCCATCTAATGGCCATGCACGTTACTGGTCGCTATTGATCCTTTTAAAGGTTTTTTTTGTTCTGTATTCATCTTTTTATTCCTCAACATCAACCTAAGTGATCATTATATCTTATCCTAAATAGTTAGGTGGTCGTCTTTGTCAGTGCATCAGCAGAAGACGATACATCAAGCAACGTGATGTGTGCGGTTGATGTATGTATAACTCCATGCTTCCATCTCCTTATGCGTTCAGATTGATTTGGATGGAATGGATGGGATTCATTCCTGGAGATACTTGTTGTACCTCTCGGAACATAAGCAAACTCAGCAGTAGGGTTCAGGGTTTTTTTTTTAATTTTAAATTGACTTGTGTGTTTTTTTTATACTTTTACTTCTCATATTTTATTACATCTACATGATTCCTTAAAACCCTTCCATTAATATCTATTTTCTTCTATTTTTCTCATTCCAGGTAATTAATCAAGTATCTACTCTGTGTGTGAGTGTGTGTGTGCGTGATGTCTATATGGATTTAATACCAAAGCGTCGCGTCACCATTTAAATGATATGAATCAGTAAACTCCCAGGTTTGTTTAAAGATAATGTGATTCTTGATGTTTCGAATTGGTTTACACTTCCATTTAAATGAGAACAATGATGGAAGATGACTATCAATCATTTGAGTGGACATACAAGGAAAAGAAGGTAAAACAAAAAGGATGAACTGTAATCAATCCAAGTATTTCGAAGAATCTGATGATGGTCGTTGAGAGGGACACCTTTATATAACTATTGTTTTTTTTTTCAATCATTTACTATAGAATGCAATGATGGCACGACTGTGATGTCAATATTCCATTGAATATTTTTTGAAAAGTGATTTCTCATTAATTTTGGGACAAATTAGTTTGAGACTTACTTTGTCATCAGCTTAGGAGGGAAAAGTAAGCAAAGGTAGAAAAGGTTTCGAAAAAAATAAACCTTATATTCTGGGACAGTTTTGAGGCGAATACACACCTAACTTTAGAATCGAGTTGGAGCTACTCCCTCCCCGTTGAACAGAACATCAGGTTTATATATTAACCCAGTACATTTTGGAAGCCAATACACGCCTGATTTAAGAATCGAGTTTGGGCTACTCCCGCGCAATAAATTCATTTTTTTAAAACTCCCCTGCAAACCCAGTACCGTTTTGAAGCCAATACACCTGCCTTAAGAATCGAGTTGGGGCTACTCCCACCCGTTTGACATCAGTTTTATATATTTACCCAGCATAGTTATAAAGCCAATACATGCCTTATTAACGAATCGATTTGGGGTTACTCCCACCCAATAAACTCATTTTTTAGATTTCCCCTTCAAACCCAGTACCGTTTTGAAGCCAAAACACCTTCCTTTAGAATCGAGTTGGGGCTACTGTCGCCCGTTTGACATCAGGTTTATGTATAAACCCAGTACATTTTTGAAGCCATTACATGCCTGATTTAAGAATCGAGTTGGGCTTACTCCCGCCCAATAAACTCATTTTCTTAAACTGCCCTTCAAACCCAGTACCGTTTTGAAGCCAATACACCTTCCCTTAGAATCGAGTTGTGGCTACTCTCGCCCGTTGGACATCAGGTTTATGTATTAACCCAGTATAGTTTTAAGGCCAATACGTGCCTGATTTACGGATCAAGTTGGGGTTACTCCCGCCCAATAAACTCATTTTTTTAAACTCCTTTAAACCCAGTACCGGTTTGAAGCCAATACAACTTTCTTTCAGAATTGTGTTGGGGCTACTGCCGCACGTTAAAAAAGTTTTTTAAAGCTCCCCTTCAAACGTTTAACATCTGGCTTACGAATCAACCAAGTATAATATTGAAGCCAATATATATCTTACTTTAGAATCAAGTTGGGACTACTCCCCCCCGCTTAACTCATTTTTCAAAGCTCTCCTTCAAACGTTTCCCATAAGTCTTATGTCAACGAAGTACTGTTTTGGTCTAACACACCCTACTTTAAAATCGAGTTGGGGTTACTCCCTCCCCATTGAACTTATTTTTAAAAGTTCCCCTTTCAAAAACTTGACATCAGGTTTATGTATCAACTCATTAGTTTTTAAGCCAATACATACTACCGCTCGTTAAACTCATTTTATAAAGCTCCCATTCAAACGTTTACCATCAGGCTTATGTAACAATCCATTACAATTTTGAAGCCAATACATAACTAACTTAAGAATTGAGTTGGGGCTACTCCCTCCCGTAAGAATAATTTTTTAAAGCTCCTCTTCTAACGTTTGACATCAGAGTTATGTATCAACCCCCCATTGCAGCTTTGAGGCCAATACACACCTTTCTCTAGAATCGAGTTGGGACTACTCCCCCCCTCCCGCTTAACTGATTTCTCAAAACTCCCCTTCAAACGTTTACCATCAGGATTTTGTATCAACCAAGTACCGTTTTGAAGCGAATACTTACCTTACTTTTGAATCGAGTTGGGTCTAATCTCGCCCGCCTTACTCATTTTTAAAGCTCCTTCAAACGTTTACCATCAGGACTATTTATCAACCAAGTACCGTTTTGAAGCCGATACACACCTTCCTTTAGAATCGAGTTAGGGCTTCCCCTGCCCTGCTGAACTCATTTTGTAAAACTTTCCTTCATATGTTTACCATCAGGTTTATATATCAACCCAGCACCGTTTGAAGCCAATACATACCTTCCTTTAAAATCGAGTTAGGGCTACTCCCGCCCCGCCTTCAAACGTTTACCATCAGGCTTATATGTCAACCCATTATCGTTTGAAGCCAATAAACACTTTCCTTTCGAATCGAGTTGGGGCTCCCGCCCCGATTAACTCATTTCTTAAAGCTCTCCTTCAAACTTTTACCATCGACTTATGTATTAACCAAGTACCGTTTAAAGCCAATACACAACTTACTTTAGAATCGAGTTGGGGCTACTCTCATAATTCTAATTCTTTAAAACCTCCCTCCAAATGTTTGACATTAGTTTTGTTATTTAGTATCTTGGCTCTTCTGCACTGAAACGTATTTCGCTCCAACATTGGTTCATCAATTGTAGACGTTTTGGCACCAAGCTTTGACGTCTGTACACTCTAAACAACCTTTTTTATACCTATTTAACTCCCAGAGTTACATCGTTTAACAATTTCATTGAAAGAATACTCTTTAGGTAAGAATCAATGTAACTTTTCATGGTGTAGGATCCCCACTACCATTCACCATCCTTTCTAGGTATAGAACCCAAACCGTTTACCCAATGAAATGGGACATCCTATGAAACGCATATCTTTAATAATTGCCCCTTTTCAAGTTTGTGATATGTCTCCATACTTCTTCTCAGGTAAATTTTAATCTACAATGTCATTGGGGTTTCATAGAATACAACCTGAATATATGTAAAATATTCATTCTCTACTAGATCGGATTGTTTTCATAGATGATTTTGTTCAAAAATGTAGATGTAATTGAATTGGCCAAACCTTAAGAGTCTTTTATACATGCGCCGCACCCCTTTATCCTTGTCAATTCGTCAGGGTTTCTGCCTTACAAACCTATAACACGATGACTCTTTGTCCCTGACTCTTTTCAAACTTCAGTGAAATCAGATTCCTTCGCACTCATGCAATTTTTAATAGAGTCAAGGAGTCAAGTCATCGTGCAATTGAAGCTTAAGTGGGCTTACAAAATATTACTTCTAAGGCAAGACTGCCATATATTCAAAAATGTTTCATTTTTAAAATATTCATGTTATGAGCTCAATGTGGGTTTATATGGACACAGCCATACATCTCCTACTTCCTTCCCAGGCCTTAAGAACAACCCCAGTGCAGTTTTGAATCTAATTTACACCTTATTTTAGAATCGAGTTAGGGTTACTCTCACCTCGTTGATCTCATTTTTAAAGCTCCTCTTCAAAAGTTTGACGTAAATTTTCCATTTGGAATCCCCTCTACATAGATTCAGCTGACGAATATTATACTCCAGCCAGCATATGCTTCCCATCTGTTAAGAGGATGTTGGCATCGAGCATTGGCGCCTGTATACTACCTTTTCGTACCTAGTCAACTGCCCTCTGTGAAAAAGAATCGATTTCACTATCCATGTCATAGGGAATGCTTCCGATACCATTCACCACCCTCCGTATCTAGTAATAGAAATTAAATTTATCAATTATTCCGCTCTAAAAATGAAACATTGAATTCTTTTTAAAGTAAGAGTCATGTTCCATGCTAATTACTTACTTCAAAACTGGTTTTTATGGTAACATCTATATAGATTAACCTTAAATATGCTTGAAGTATCACCCAGTGCAGTTTTGAAGGCAATACATACCTTACTTCAGAATCGAGTTAGGGTTACTCTCACCCGTAGAACTCATTTTACAAGGCTCCCTTTCCAATTTTTGACACCGATTTCGATTGACTAATCTTAGGCGGTATTAAATTGGTCGGAAAATTCCTAAAAGGGCAAACAATAATATAGACTCCTACTCTTACTGATCTGTGGAATTGAAGACGAGTTGACGTGAACTTAAATGCACCCCCAGTGAATGTCCAAAATGAAGAGAAGTGCAAATATAAGATCATCCAAATATCTAATTAAACTAAAACGTATCCACTGTACTGTTGGTGTCTCGCAATTTCGACAGTTCTACTCTAAAACCGACTAGGTACTTCAAAATATTGGAATCATATTTCAGCTGCGATGTTTTTGCCCCCTTTAATTTATTTACTCATTTCCTCTTGTGAACTCAATTTCCTTCATATTTTTTTTTGTTTGCCCGCCACTATATCGTTCCCATCATCATATTATTTTGAACATAAAAAGCTAAAATATTTGCAAAACAAAATAAAAAAAAATCAAATAAAAAAAGTGAAATCCAGTGTGGTTTCCTTAATTGAAAATTTCAATATGTGTGTGCCTTTCACATCCGGTGAAATATTACTCTTGATTACCCGAAGTCCTTGTTTGTGTTTTTTCTGCTCTCCCCTGTCTGTGTGCTCCACATAGAAAATGTGGACAAAAAACCTTTTGAACTCGCCCGGATAGGGCTGGCGAAAAATTGAGAAAAAAAAAACAAAAAAAAAAGTATAGCACAGTGTAATCTGCACTTAAACCATTGCAATGCCACGTCACCATAGTGAAGACAAAGATACGAAAAAGAGAGAGAGAGAAAAAAAACAGTAATTGTCACGGTTTCTTGCACATATACTGTTGGACGACTGATTTGTGGAGTGCCATCCCGTAACCGCCCTTTTGCCTTCTCATCATCATCATCATCGACGAGCGGTTCGTTTATCGGTGCGTAGCCTCCATAAAAATGAAAGAACCTTCTTCTCCAAGCAATGACAATGTGACGACGACGAGGAATACAACAACGACTCCGACAGTGGCTCCTCTATATCCATTCCAAGCCAATCCATCCAGAGTTGCAGCGTTGACGACATCCTATCAATTTCGTTGTGCATCGCATGGCAGTAAGAACTCATGTTGGCCTTTTGTTCGCGTTAATGACTCTCAAAAGGAGTGCACCAGCCATCCAGCAGCTTAGCGTTTCCCCTGGATTACGATGACGACGACGACGACGATGGTGACGACGACCTGGCCTCCTCGGTGGTAATCATAATGGCCACAAATAATTCCTTTTTTTTTTCGAAACCCAAAAAAAAGTAGAAAAAAAGATGCAAAAAAGCCTTTAGGGAAAGGAAATTTCAAAAATTGCATCTAGGTACTTTTAAGTGAGGATGTGGTTTAGCGCACTACGTTCCCTCCTCGTTTGTCATTGAATTTTAGTTTCTTTGGAGTTACATATACTTTGTGGCATCCATGACAAGGCTTTTGTTCTGATTCTGACTTCTCATGAAGGTTATTGTTGTTTATTTTGTTCGTTCGTTTCACTGTCGTTTAGACCCATTTTTATCCATATTTCGACTTGATGTTGGCATTGAGACTTGAAATTGCTAAATAATCGAATGTTCCTCAATATTTACGTCAAACTTTAGAGAGTTATCAATTCATCTGTTGTAATTCGTTCACTAGTAGTGGACCAATAAAAAAAAACTACGCAAGGACATAGGGCCCAGGGACATAACGCCCAATTTTTTATTTTAGGGCTTATGTCCCACTTGATTGGGTCATAAAGCCGAAATTGAAATTGGGGCTTAAGTCCCGCCCAAGTGAGACTCAAGCCCAAAATAAAAATGTTGGGGGTAATGTCCCCTTTAATTAGAATCACCAAATGGAAAGAAGTCCATTCAATAAAATGGATACGTATTTAGTTTCAAAGTTTCTTTTAAATCCAGATTCTTAAAATGTAAAAGAAACTTTGCAGACACCCAACCTCGCACCCACCCCAAATCCTATAGTGTGCGCAAGCAGGGGACAGCATGCCCCCATATATACCTAACTGTTTATTCGCCGTAATGCTGGGTGCCAGTACTGTATTTATGTAAGGCAGGCAAGTGTAAATAAGATCAGTGCTGGCACCCAGCATTTCGGCGAATAAACAATGAGGTATGTATGCGGGGGGCATGTTGCCGCCCTGCAACCCCCCTGCTTGGGCACACTATAGGATTTGGGATGGGTGCGAGGCTGGGTGTAAGCAGTTTCTTCTGCATTTAAAGAAACTGGATTTTAAGAATTTTTGAAAAACATACAAACTATCGAAAACTCCTTGTTCTTCTGTGGCTCAAGAAAGTTTGGAATTTATGTCCCTTTTTTAGCAAAAATATTTTTGGCTTGGGTCTCACTTGTGTGGGACTTAAGCCCCAAATTGAATTTCGGCTTTTTGACACACTCAAGTGGAACATAAGGCCCAGAAATAAAAATTGGACATTATGTCCCTGGGCCTTGTGTCCCTGCGCCGAAATTAACACCGTAGAATGAGGTGCTAAATTTGTTATGAATAAAATTTAAGATCACGAGTAGGGTATCATGAATGAAGTACTTACTTTGAAGCATGTACTCACACCATTGGCTACAGGTGCTCTTTATTCCAAAATTTCGAGAGGGTTAAATCTGATCCTCGACTATCAAGTGTCTCAGCCAGATTGGTGTCCATCTACATGCCTCCTGTTTTACAACTCAAGTTGGTTAAGGTTCCATGCAATTTGCGAGTGGTGCACTGTTCGCATTTAGCATTGGATTGCGCCGTTTTGATACCATAACTCGTTTGACCTGTGGATGAAAGTTAGGGCTTGTGGGCATATGATTGGATGTGAGATTTCCTCGCCTGGGACACTGTCCGCTCACTCCGCATGACAAAAGGGTTCCAGCAATAATCAGCATATTTCCAAGAAAATAGATAAGTGTTCCTTGGTTTGAAATAGAACGGCTGTGGGGTATTGTAAACTGTGAGCCAGCACAATCGACGGGAGGTGGATCACAAGACACTCACTCGATTGAGTCGCATCTCGAACTCGGCAGATAGCAGAATAGCACCGAAGCGTGATCGATCCAACCGTATGATCATAATTGTCAAGGAGCATCGTGAACCCCGCAAAGACACGGTATCCGATTGATCACGCTCTTTGGGTCTGGAATGGAACATTATACAAAAGAAACCGATTATCTTCTTAAATACATTTTGCCGCGTTTAGAAAAAAGATCAAATTATTGATCTTCATTTCGGAAAGTTCGTTTAGGTCATCATAAAATGCCACTCCAAACGATTGTGCTCTCATTCTGTCAAGAGCAGGACTTTCACAAAGAAAATGAACGACTGTTTCCTTTCTTGCTGGTCTCCACAGCTGCGTCAGTGAGTATTATAAGGAATACCCAGCCTCATGTTCTCCTACTGGCCAGTGTCCAGTACAGGTTGCTTTGACCCTGTATTGCCTTGGTCTACATATCAGATCAATTGTTCGGGATCTTTTAAAGGTGTGCCAGATCCTTCTGGATGTTTTGCATTTGGTTAAGCTGTTCCACCTTCGAATGTACAAATTGACAATATATTGCCCTTCACAACTCCAAGGGGAATGTTGTCTCGTTCCGCGAGTGAGATGTGAAGGCCTGATCCTTGCCTGGCTAGTTCATCTGCCCGTTCATTTCCCTCAATGGCACTGTGGTCAGGAACCCAGATAACGATGACCTTGAGGTTAATATTTAGGTTTGCGAGATCATCTCGGCATTGCTGGACCAATTTGAAGGATGATGTAGACGAATCAGTGGCTTTAACATTTGCCTGACTGTCTCTTAGCATCGCATCCGATCAGAAGGTTTGTTTCCTTTTCGTGGTTATTTCGGTTGAAAGGGTGTGTGTCCAACCTGGCGACTGTCAGATTGGGGGTGGTAAGGTAAAGGACACAAAAAAGTTTTTAAGTGTTTTTTAGCTAAAGTACATATTCTAGGCTTACCTTGGTCTTGGTTAGCGGTTTTGTAAAATAGATCATACTGGTTGTCTTGGGGGCCTCTTACTCTAAGGCCGTTAACCCACGGTTCTTGAATGATGCCGACGTCGATGTTTTTCCTCACTCAGGTTAATCAGAATGATCCTCAGCATCGCGTTTTTAATTTAGTCCGGATTCTGCGAAGTCAGGGCCCAGTGGCTCGCTGGGGACCTCGACTCCGTCAACAGCATCGTCGATCTCGACATTAGGCGTTTTCCTTTGGAGGTGGCGAAGTACTTGCAAGTACTTTGCCAGCTTTTTTCAATGGAACACATCAAACTGCTTTCCCATGTAAAATGTATCTACTCGCGCATGAGAGCATGTTCAGTTGGTAGTACTAGATTAGGGTTTTCATCTACTCGCAAGTACTTCGCCACCTCCAAAGGAAAACGGCTATTATCATCAACTTTGTCGGGGTCTGCTGCCTGACTAGGCAGAATCTTAATCTTGGCACACCTGATGCCAAAACGAAGTTTAAAATCAGCCTTCTCGAGTGCCCCTATGCTTTCCTTGCTAATCATCAGAAGATAAGAGGCGCTGTACTTCTGCGGTACCTCGGTCTTGATGACCGCCCAGTCACGCATCAGAATCAGCGGATTTAGCCTCTGAAGACCGCGGATCAGCTCTTGTCCGCTTGGCTTGATGCTCATGAGGGGCAGCCAAATGCGTGCTTTAGGTTTAGGTCTAGGGATGTCCTTAGCTGGGATAAGCTTTAGCCTCAAGCCGTCCAAGTCATTACTAATCTTAGCAATGCATGACCCAAGGAAATCCCTAGAAAACATCAGCGCATCTGACTACCCTGTATCCCCTGAGCATCTCACCAGAGTCAAAACTAGGATAGGGGCCCTCGCTTGCCGTCAGAGTGTTGGCCTCGATGAATTTCCACACTTCCAGCAGACCTCTGCTGTTAGTGGAGAGCTTAGTGGAGAGCACCTTCTCTACTTTCTTCGGGCCGTCAAACTTGTTCCTTTTCGGAGGTTGGTTGGTCTGGTCTCGAGACCTACGTTTGACAGCTTTTCCTTTGCTGATATTTTCTTGTTTAGCCAGGAGACTGTTGTATTTCTCAACGATCTTCTGGTACTTGATTTTATCAGCGAGGTCTTTCTCAAAGACAGTCCCAGTTTCCTCATTTTTGGAAATCTTGTCAAGAATTAAGGAGGCCTTTCGGAACTGGTACTTGAGAAGAGTACCCGCCGATTTCTTTTTACTGCCCCTTACAGTGCTGCTATGGCTGGCATTTCTGCACGAGGGTTCGGTATTGGTCGTCGGTCGGGGTGCAGGTGTACTATGGCTGGTACTATACAAGTGCTCCCTGAGTGTGTAGGTTGCCCTACGATGGTCTACTGGCTGGAGGGCAAAAGTTCATCCTATGTGTCAGTGGATGGTTAGTCTGTCCTGTCAATTTCGTCCATGTTAAAAAAATAAAATAAAAATAAAGGTCCCACGAGTAGGTCAGAAAGAGATGGCCCCCTTAGAGCCGATTACCGGGGTAAGGCAGATTAAGACGTACCCTGCCAAGGCATTCGAATGAGCTCGTTAGTAACTGGTTTACCCCCCAGCCTTCCATTTCTGCGGCACGGATTATACGAATAATCGCTCACACCATCACCACTAAAAATTAGGGACTCGCATCTAGGGTCAAATCGAATTGCTGAGAGTTGAACTATTGAGGAGTAAAGGAACACCTTAGCAATTCGAACTGACCTTAGCTGATCCCCAATCTTGTCAATACACAAGATCTTTGATGCGAGATTTTTGCCAGGCAACTTCACTGCACAGTTAGCTGTTCACTCCTTTGAACTCTTATTTGGGGAACTGGAAGACCAGGAATAGAAATGCAAAACAAACTTCAAATCCCTGTCAAGGTCTCATTTGCATCGGCAAGCACCAGCCGACTCGATGATTGGCCGAAAATGTCTTCAATGTCATTTTTGTAGGGATGTGTGGGCTTATGTTTTGAAAAGTTGCTCTTTGATGCCGACCATAGCCAGACGATCATTTATTTATTTCCCAAGGCGAATCAGCATCATATTAAATGGGAAATATTTTACTGCAGCTGAAGGAAGTGCCGCAATTGTTTCTTTTCTTCCTACCTGAACTTATCAATCTCCAACGTTGCGGTACTATATGTAAAAATCATTTCTGAAAATTGTATAACGGCGATAAGGAACCGAATTCTGCTATGATGCAGATTGCAGCATTCAACCTGGACGACAAGTAGGCCAACATTTCCGTCCACCTGGTCTCGACGAAGTAAAGATAGCTACATATATCTAAACTTAAGTCCAATAAAGCTGATGGAGCTGATGGCCTTGCGGCTGAGCTATTCAAAGCGGCTGGCGATGAATTGGTTAGGACTATGCACCAGCTCATCTGCAAAATATGGTCGGAGGAAAGAATGCCCGATGAATGGAACCTCAGCATTGTTTGCCGATCTTCAAGAAAGGCGATCCTCTAGGCTGCACCAACTACAGAGGCATCAGTCTGCTTAATATCGCCTACAAGATCTTCTCTGCCGTACTGAAGCCATTCGTCAACAACCTGATAGGTCCATATCACTGTGGCCTTAGGCCAGGGAAGTCCACCATCGACCAAATACTCGCGCTACGGCAGATCTTGGAGAAAGCCCAGGAGTTTCAAATCGATACCCACCACCTTTTCTTCGAGTTTTGGCATCCCTGCCAAACTCGTCCGTTTGTGCAGGATGACGGTGGAGAATGCACGCTGCTCCATCAAGGTTGGCAAAGACCTCACCGACACCTTTGATGTCAAAAAAGGTTTAAGACAAGGCGACGCGCTGTCATGCGACTTCTTCAATATCGTTCTTGAAAGAATAGTGCAAAACTCTCACGTCAACACTAGAAGCACAATCTTTCAAAAGTCCGTCCAATTACTCGCTTACGCTGATGACATTGACATAATAGGACGAACAAAGCGTGATGTCAGAGGTGCTTTTGTGTGCATTGAGAAGGAAGCCAAGAAGATGGGTTTAACGGTGAATGAAAGCAAAACGAAATATATGCTGTCAACAAGAAAGGACACCCAACACCGACGTCTAGGACAGAACGTCACTATAGACAGCTATAATTTTGAGGTGGTCAGAGACTTTGTCTACCTAGGATCCGCTATAAACTCAGCGAACGATACCAGTGCTGAGATCAAACGAAGAATTACTCTTGCCAATCGCTGTTTCTTTGGGCTAAGAAGGCAATTGAGAAGCAATGCCTTCTCTCGAGCAACTAAAGTGTTCCTGTATAAGACGCTCATCATCCCAGTCCTTACGTATGGTGCAGAGGCATGGACACTGTTAAAGGTGAATGAGAACGCGTTAGGCTATTTTGAGAGGAAAATACTCCGTGTGATTTTTACTCCCGTTTGAATAGAGAATGGAGAAGAAGGTACAACAACGAACTGTATGGGCTGTACAGCGACACCGACCTAGCCACAAAGTGAAAAGCCAACGACTGAGATGGCTGGGTCACCTTGAGAGAAAGGACATCACTACTTCGGCCCGGAAAGTCTTTGAATTAAACCCCGTGGGACAGTGCAGTAGTGGTGGACAGCGTAAAAAGTGGCGCACGCAAGTGGAAGGTACCTCAACCAACTTGGCGTGTGAAACTGGAGACAGCTAGTTAGAAACCGAGCCGGCTGGAAGAAGCCTGTTGGTTGAGGCCCTGGTCCACCCCGGACTGTAGCGCCACCTTTTAAGTAAGTAGTTAAGTGGTACTGCCTTATACAGTGTGAGGACGGACTTAGGTTTTTGAGTTGCACCTATGGTTTTAAGTGTTGTCACGTCCCAGGTTCATACTTTCAAGACGTTATCCCTTGACATTCTGAGTCTTGTTGCCGTTTCTCCGTATCTAAAAATTATTTGTCCTAATGTGGGCTCAAGGTCAATTGATTGTATTTTATTTTTCGAGTTGTGACGTTTCGGATGTGTTTACACCCTTCTTCAGACCTATTTATAAGAAAGTTTTAAATAAAAACATATACACATACTACATACAACAAACATCCAAATTTAAAAAAGAATTATACTCACAACTGCAATAAATAAGAATTATAAAATTGATTCTTATTTGTGTTTGTGTGTTAGTATCCGTTTCTTTAAAATATCTTGAAAAAGACGTTTTAAAATAATGGGCGTATCCTTATTATCCTTATATACCTATACATATATGAGATATACATACAAATATCTGAGTTTGTTTTCAAAATTAAATCATTTGAATATTTCAATATTCAAAATAACAAACTTCATTTTGTTTGGAAATTTATTTTCAAACATTCAAAGCAAAAACAAAAATAAGGATACGCCCATTATTTTAAAACGTCTTTTTCAAGATATTTTAAAGAAACGGATACTAACACACAAACACAAATAAGAATCAATTTTATAATTCTTATTTATTGCAGTTGTGAGTATAATTCTTTTTTAAATTTGGATGTTTGTTGTATGTAGTATGTGTATATGTTTTTATTTAAAACTTTCTTATAAATAGGTCTGAAGAAGGGTGTAAACACATCCGAAACGTCACAACTCGAAAAATAAAATACAATCAATTGACCTTGAGCCCACATTAGGACAAATAATTTTTAGAAATACAGAAAGGTCACGAAGAAAGGAAATATTTGTTTCTCCGTATCTCCCATATAAACGAAAATTTGTACGTGGTAAGAAAATTAACTGGACGATAAAACCCCAAACGTGAAACTTGATTAACTGTAGGATAGTAGACCGGATGGTCCGGTGCCAGTAAAATACCAAGGGGATTTCAGAGCAAACATCGGCTCATGAAAAGTTTAGCAGCATATCTTTTTCAAAACCCTGGCCACTCCTGAAATTTCTTACTGACCCAGCTTCAAGTTATTTGTGTAGGAGTAGGGTCAAGTTCGAACTGCTCACGCCAAGTTTACACCTCGAAGTTTGGCCTAGCTGGAACTGCAGAAACCACCACTAATTCTATCAAGAGAATTCTTCTCCTACCGTCATTTAGAAAACAACTTGATGGGAACACTTTTCTGATTATTTACTAAAGGTGGAATTACAGTCTGGATTGGACAAAGGCCTCAAGCAACGAGCTTCTTCCCAGCAAGCTCGTTCCCTAGCTAGCTCTCTACAGTGTGGCAAGATGTCTTCTTCCACCTGTGTGCGCCACCTGAGTCGTGATCTTCCTCTACACCGAACGCCTTCTTCCGGGGTAACATTCAAAGAACACTCTTTCGATGTGAGTTAATTTTTAGTAACATTCTACTCCACTTCGACCTTCCGACCATGTGCAGCCCTACTGGCCTACAGCAAAAAGCGTAGGATCACGATCATATTTCTCTAGGTTTTATAGTAACAATCACCGTAAACCCCCCAAACTTAACCTACAAAGGGACTCAAAAGAAACTCATACAACTTAGGTGGGGGCACAGTAGATCTTGAAATTGCAGTGCAATAACCCCAATATATTATTCATTCACAGTAGACATACACTTCACTTTGATTGATTGCCCGCTTTTTACCCAGCCCATGTGATTCCTATCATTTGTGTTCAATTTCAAACCAAAAACTGAATCAAATTATTACTCATCCACCAAAATGGTGCTCATTGTTCCCACCTATTATATATAAGTCACTTTCTAATAAAAACGAAGAAGAAGAAGAAGAGGATGTGTTAAATTAAGTGTCATACATCCGTCGGTCGTTCGCTAAGTATCCATAAATTCCGTCAAGCTTAATGAACTTTTTAGGGTCAATCTACTAAATTTAAAGAAAATAACAAAAATAAAACTCGAAAACTCCCAGCAGACAAGTCAAGTCTTTACAAAGAACGAGGACAATTTCTGTCCCCATAAAAAGAAAAGAATCAGAGATGGATTCTTATGCTTCTTTTTGTTGTTGTTGTTGTTGCATTTACACGCTTGTAACAAGATATTAAGATACAAAGATATTTCTACTTAACAACGCGAGATCTTCGCACACAAACTCCGCAGTCTGCAACAACATTGTTGTGTATATCCATGACTGAAGAGGGTCATCGCGATTGATTTATTCAGAGTAAGAGGCCAACGAAGACGACAACTGTACGACACCACAAAGGCGATTCAACCGGCTCCGATGACGATGAAGAGGATGATGATGATGAAGATCATCATCATCATCTCGTAAACATGGCCATGTTGTATTTATTTCTTCAGTTTTGCCTTCTTGGGATTATTAAAGTTGGACCATCAGGAAAATAGGCGAGATGAGGAAACGCCGAACCACACAGCATCAAACCTCAGACAAACCACAAGAACACTGTATAACGTCCGATTCTCTGATCTTGATAAGCGAGAGAAAAAAAAAGTTAAAAATTAAATACAAATATGTGATGCTGCCACTTTGAGTTGAAATTGTTTTAAGTGCGGAGATGGAGAAGGTTTGTTTCCATCTTGATCGGTCGGTCACCATAACCACTGCTGAATATACTGCCTTCATGTGGGCTGAGTGTATATTTAATAAACGTAATCGTCCACTGATGGTATTATCGAGGATTTGCTCCATAAACTGCTGGTACTCTTCTCTGATGGGAAATCAAGCGGGTCTCCTTCTTCATTTCGAGATATGCAACGAAGTAATTGAAAGTCGTAAAAAAAACAGAAAACAAAACAAAACCACAGAAGGAGTTGAAGTGACTTATGGAAACATTTAAGTGGATTTTATTATTACAATTTTTTTTTTATTTTTTGTTGCTCTTCAATATCTGTTTAAATTGTTTCTGTTGTTAAATTGAGACCAAACTCAACATACTTCAGGCTCATTTCAAGGCATTTAAATTGTTCTTTGTTGAGAGAAGAAGAAAATGTTTGGTATATGTAAAAATATGCGTTGGAAAATATACCTACTCTTGAATTTATTGCTTTTTTTCTATTTTGAAGCAATATTGTAGAGCAATCGGAGAAAAACTTAACATTTTTAACCATTAAACATCCCTAGCTTCAAATGTTTTTTTACCATTGTTTATTGATATCCTAAGAAGAACTATTGTATTTTTTTTTTTTTTGGAAAACAAAATCGAAACAAATCAATTTTGAGTTGAAATCTATAATTTTGTTCTTAAAATTCACACATTCTATAGTGCGTGAAGTTAGCACCGCCATTCTTGATTTTCGTAAACAAAAGATTGTGCTGTAATGTGCCCATTAGGGCTGGCCACGATACCAAACTTTTGTAAATATCGTCTTGGTACCTATTGTTGAAATCGAAAAATGTTAGTATCGTCTCGCTATTGGTCTCGGTCTCGTATAACAAGGTTTCGCCTAGTTTCGGTCTTTTCTCAAAATGAGAGTTTCCATTAAAACCATTTTCTAAGCCTCCTCTTTGCTATAGAAAACAAACTGTGAACATTTCTGCGCAGGGACATAACGTCCAATTTTTGATTTTGGGGTTTATATCCCACATGTGTGGGTCATAAAGCCGAAATGGCATTTGGGGCTTAAGTCCCACCCAAGTGAGACTCAAGTCGAAAACAAAAATGTTGGGGACAATGTCCCACTAAATAAGAATCACCAACTGGAAAGAAGACCCATTCAATAAAATGGATAGGAACATAGGATAAATTCTAGATCCAGATTATTAAAATGCAAAAGAGACTTTGCAATAACCCAACCTGGCACCCACCACAAATCCCATAGTGTGCCCAAGCAGGTGAGTTGCAGGGGGGCAGCATGCCCTCCCATACATACCTTATTGTTATTTGCCGTAATGCTGGGTGCCAGTATTGTATTTATGTAAGGCAAGGCAAGTGTAAATAAGATCAGTGCTAGCACCCAGCATTAGGGCGAATAAACAGTAAAAATGTAAGGGGGCATGCTGCCCCCTAAAACCCTCCTGCTTGGGCTTACTATAGGACTTAGGGAATCTGGATTTAAAAAAATTTTGAAAAACACAAACACAAAAATTATTGATAGCTTTTTATTCTTCTGTGGCTCTAAGAAGATTTGGAATTTATGTCCCATTTTTAGCAAAAATATTTGGGGCTTGGGTCTCACTTGGGTGGGACTCAACCCCCAAATTCAATTTCGGCTTTAGGCGCCAGTTATAGCTATCATTGAAACTCATCATTGAATATTTAAATGATTGATTTTGAAACGTTTAGGAGGCAAAATCATTTATTATTTTGATGGACGATCAAAGCTCAAGACTTAATTAATATTTTTAGTCAAAAAAAAAAATTTCAAATAGGCCCAACTTTCCACAAAATTGACTTTTAATTTTTCAATGATCATTGGTAAGGTAGTTAAAAAAGATTGTATATAAATCTTAGTTTACAGTTCCCATGCGAAAAAAATATCAAAATTTTCAAAATGATTTTTCACCTATTCTGTGCATCAAATTGAATAATATTCAAGACGAAAAATGTTTGCATTGGCCTTAGCCACCAGTTGAGGCATCAATTTGCACTTTATAAACTATAGGCCGTAAAATGGAAAATAATTAATTTTGGATGCGAAAACCATTTGCATGCAAATAATGCCTTGAGGTGAATATATTTTTTTTTGTAAGTGTAAACCGACCCTACAAAAAAAAAATATTTTACACACCACACTTTTTTCGCATGCAAAACAATTGCCGGCCCATTGTTTTGCATGACATTTTAGACTGTTGTAAACCAATCATGCAAACAACACATTTTGCATTTCACCTTCATTATTTTTGACAAGTGAGAATATTTGCATAGATATTTTTTGTGCACGGGAACTGTAAACTAGGCATAAAGCATGAAATAAAATATTTAAATTTACTAAAACAACTTCTTAAATATTTTGAGTTGAAAAAGAGATATTTATAAAAATAAAATTAAAAAAAAAAAAATAATTGTCCACCGGCTTTTGAGATATAAAATTTTCAAAAAGAAAAATTTGAAACTTTTTTAAATAATTTCTTTTTTATAATATTATTTAATCTTGTATGGAATTTGTATATAAAAAAATTAAACTTAATCCGTTCGGCTGATGAGTAGTAATATTAATATTTGCTAAGTGTAAATTTTAATTAATTTTGGTAGTAGCTCGCACTCATTTTAGCACATAGGATAAATAAAAATCGTAGGAGCCGTTATTTATAAAAAGCAAAGATCCTTAACGGTTACATTTGTATGTATGGTACCGTTTCCCAGTTTCAAAAAATTCGAACATGTAGTTTTATAAATATTTGATTTTCAAAATAAAAATTTTAAACATTATTTTTTGGAAAATTTTGGTGTATACAAAAAATTATTGAAATCACAAATACCGTTTTGAAGAAATTCGCAAATAAAAAGATATTACATGTTTGGGAGGTATATTATAATTTTTTTTTCAAAAATAGCTTCCTATCCAAAGTTAGACTGTACTAAAATAAATGTATGAAAGTTTTTTTTTACGAAAAACTTTAGAGCAGTTTTTGAGAAAAATTAGATTGTTTTAAATTGTAAAAAAAAAAATAAATAAAATAAAAACATGTAAATAAATAAATTAATTAAAGAAGACACGAATATTTCCAAGTTTTTAAATTTTTCAAATAATTTACACAAGCTTAATTTTAATATGAAGCGAAGTTTGACTGTCGAGGTCAAAGCGTATTAAAAATTGCTGCGACCACTGCTATAATCGGTGGTTGATCAAAATTATTAATGATCGAATAATATTTTTTTGATTGTCACAGGGACGTAGATTCTGAAAATTATGAAATAATTGCAAAACTTTCGGAGCGAAGAGCTACGGTAAAAAAAAAATTAAGTAATTTGAACCAATTTCAAGTAGATTTTAAAGACGAAATTAAATATATACTATAATTATGTATGTAGATTGATTTGGGAAACCTTTTAAGATAGGAGTAAAACCCAAATTTTTTTAGAGAACAAAATTGAACAAAGACTTTGAAAGACAAAGGAAGATGGACCGTTATCGTTCGGTCCCAAACGAACAAAGAGTTTAATCTACGGGTCACGAGTTCCGCATTTTCGGAATTTTTGATGGAGCAAAAGCCAAACGCGAATTTATAAATTTATAAAAAAGTTTATTTACTAAAAACCGAATAAAAGAATAACGACTAACACAATAATTAACTTTTATACAAAAAAAAACACTTAGCTTTTTAGACTGCCAATTTTCTCCAATAACACATACATACTACTTTTCCAAGCTTTTTTTACCAGTTTAACAACAATCCAAATATTCCCTCTTCAAAATTTCTTTTTCGAATTTTTTCTATCTGCGAATTTCTTCTTCGAAATTTTTTTTTCTTTTTTTTTTAAATGTATGTCAAAATCAAAACCTCTGGTTAATTCGAGAATCACAATTGAAGTGCCCTCTCCGGTTTTCCATCATCCTGGACGGCCTCTGCTTTTTGTCAAGTCCTCAGTACTTTCAGTTAATCAGCGGCCGTTGTTTTTGGTCGCGTTATCATTCAGCTACTCTTCGCCATCTTTGTTGGAGAGATCCAACGCAGTTGAAAAACCGACGGCCCTGCTTGCACTATCCTGCTCGCACTATCTCCTTGGCTTTTGTATCGTCATCATGACAATCGCCGACCGCTGCTGGTTCCATTTCCAGGAGCGGCGAATCCGATGGACGCATCCAGCCATAAACCCCAATTTTTCGAATAAGAAAAAAAAAAAGCTTCCGAAAACTATACAAAAATTCTATTTCTCAGCGCGTTTATTCCCCCTTCGAATGAAATCAAAATAAACCAATTTTAGTACAAAACTGTTGGAAAGCTAAGTTACATTTAAAAAAACATATGATAGAAGGTGGAAACTGGCAGTTATTTTTCACTTCGCGAATTGGTTTTATATCTTTGGGCTTTTGCGCAGATTTGGGGGCGATTAGGGACCAGCGTTCACCATTTCATCTTATAAAAATGTAGTTTATGTAAATATGTTGGGCACTCAGCCATTCTCAAATGAGTTACTTCTAGCAGACGGGGACCAAATGTCACCCGTGCTTCGTTATGGTATTGGATTTGGAAAGACCGCCCATCTATAAGTTATGAGGGCGCTCTTGGACTAACTGTCAACCATGCCTCTTATTGTTAGATTTGGTTTCAAACAAACCGCTCGTCTGTTGACCATGAAGTTAGTATATCAATGCGCTCTTCCACTTAAAGCGCCAGTTACATCATTTGTTCAATATACTCAGAGAGCGTTAAATGCTGATTTGTAGTAGGCTTTATAGTTAAAAAAATAAGCACTTATGACATGATTTTCAAAATGAACATGGACAACTAGGTAGGACCATACAAAAAAAACTAATGGCCTTTTTTCAGGAAGAGCTACAATATGAGATTGGACGGGGCCTTTCGTCGTTATGAAATGCTATTTAATGATGTGATCGTTATTTTTTGCGCAATTGCCATTATAGGAGAGGGCTTGTGTCTGACATAAATATACATTAAAACCTCTCCGTTACGCACTTTAGAAAGGTGAATAAAACGTCTTGGACTTCTAAGTATTTTATTTTTTGTACGCATGACTGTATTGTGATAAATGATCAGAAAAAATAACTTTTATTTTACTATTTTCTTATTAATAAATTATATTAAATTCACTTTACCAACGTTTTGTTACCTTTTTTTATTTTTATTTTTTCTTCATGAATTCGTCAATTTTAAATTTCTTTTCTTTTTTTTCTATTTTCAGGTAATTAATCACGTTTCACTTTTATTTATTTCAATGGAATAAATCGAGACTGATCGTCATCATTTTCTGTTACATATGCGCGCATCAAAGAATCTTCAATTTTTAATCTAAAAAAAAAGAAACAAAACAAAAGACAAAAAAGGTTTGTAGAAGATATCTATTATTTTAAGCTGAATAAAGTTCCATTGAAATTTAACGATCAGAAACTTGGATAATGGACTGTAAATCAATCATTCACTTTCAATGAATGTAGACAAATGTTTGAGTCACAACTGTACTAATTCGTACAAAGAAAAAAAACGACCGATAAAATATTTGTTGCAATGTTTTTTTATGTATTTTGACCGAAACTTCAATGCACCAGCGGTTATTTGATAAGACACGCTGCTTCCAATCATCTACACCAAGCCTTCTGGCATCCGTGATGGCTTTGTCTTTAAACCAGAGCGGAGGTTCGGTCTTCTTTGCTCTCTCGGGCCTGGTGGCTGGGGTTCAAAGACTCTCTTGGCTGGAGGATTATTTTGGATTCGCTCCATGTGGCCAAGCCAATGTAGTCGACGCGTTTTGATTTTCTAGACTATATCCACATCTTGATACAGCTCATAGAGTTCGCGGTTGTATCTTCTCCTCCATTCACCTTCGTCGCTTACAGGACCAAATATTCGTCGAAGAATTTTTCTTTCCATAGAGCCCAGTATCAGCTCTCTCTTTCTGCTTATCGCACAAAACTCGGCACCGCCATAAAACAGGACTGGTATTAAAGGGTTTTGAAGACCCATGAGAAAGTTTGAACGCATTTGTTGCGTCAAACCAATGATGTACCTTGTGCAATTCTTCATTCGATCTCAACTAAGGTGTTATTCGTGCAGATTATGCTTTTGTCTGATATAGATGAACTCCTTTACTACTTCGAAATTGCAGCTATTATTAGTGACGCATTGTCCTAGGCGATGGACATATGCTTGTTTGTTTGTTGATAGAAGGTACTTGATCCTTGTTTGCACAAAATCAACCTGTTTCGCCTGAAATCGCCTTCCGCGGAAAACTTTTAAATGATTTATTAGCTACCTCTCCGGTGTCCCCCAAGGCAGCCATCTAGGCTCACTTTTGTTCATTCCTCCTATTAACGACATTGAAACGGTCTTCCAACATTCTTCTATTTCATTGTAGGACGATGATGCCAAGTTTTTCAAGACAATTTCTTCGACTATTTGCTCCAGAACGAGTTTGAAGAAATCACATGATAGCGGACCTACTTGCTTTGCTGAAACAGCTCTGCATGTTTGGAATAGCTCGAAGAATCTTTTCCCTTGTTACATATTGCATCGCTTTTTTTCCAATGTCACTTCACACAGCTGGATTAGTTTTCCCGAGATAACAAGTTCAGTCATCGCCCATATAGAGCTCCTGATGTTGCTGTCATATGCGGCTTTGAAGTCCATGAAAAGATGGTGTGTCTCGACTTGAAATTTATTGGCCTTTTCCAGGGTTTGTCTGAGAATGAATATTTGGATTGATCTGCCTGGCCGGCCGGAAGCCACACTGGTTACTTGACAATTAATGTGCTGCAGAACGGCTGAAAACGCTCAGATAGTATGATGGATAGGATCTTTTATGCGAAGTTTATCAGAGATATGCCTTGATAGTTATTTCAGGACGTAAGATCGCTTTATTTGAAGATGGAACATATGGAGCTAATACACAACTAATCGGGCATGTTTCCTTCCACCCAAATTTGGTTAAAAACTTGATGCATGGATGATTTGATGGATGCATGTTTTGATGCATCCCCGCGTGCTTGAAGAGCTCCGCTATCTGACGGTTTTATTGTTTTTGAGCTTCTTCATAGTTAATTTTCCTTTTTCCATACTGGGCGGAGAAACTGGGACTTCATTAACAAGAGGTTTGTTCTCTTCTTGTCCTTTTTCTCACTCCACCTGATGCCCAGTAAGCAGCTGGTGGAATACTTGAATTTATCTGCTCTTCCCTGTGCTTCGGTGACTAGATTACTTAAGCTGTTCGGTCTTAAAACCAGAAGCCAGTTGATTGGCTTTTTATAAAACTCCCGAGATACTTACTTACTTACTTAAGGTGGCGCTACAGTCCGGGGTGGACCAGGGCCTCAACCAACTAGCTTCTTCCAGCCGGCTCGGTTTCTAGCTAGCTGTCTCCAGTTTCCCACGCCAAGTTGGTTGAGGTCTTCTTCCACTTGCGTGCCCCACCTTTTACGCTGTCCACCTCTACTGTGCTGTCCCATGGATTTGGATTCAAAGAGTTTCCGGAACGGAGCATTGTCCATTCGCTCTAAGCGACCCAGCCATCGCAGTCGTTGACTTTTCACTTTTGAGGCTAGGTCGGTGTCGCTGTACAGTCCATACAGTTTGTTGTTGTATCTTCTTCCCCATTCCCCATCTATGCAGAGGGGACCAAAAATCACCGGAGAATTTTCCTCTCAAAACAGCCTAAGGCGTTCTCATCCACCGTTAGCAGTGTCCATGCCTCTGCACCATACATCAGGACCGGGATGATAAGCATCTAATACAGGGACAGCTTAGTTGCTCGAGAGAGAGCTTTGCTTCTGAAATTACTTCTTAGCCCAAAGAAATAGCAATTGGCAAGAGTAATTCTTCGTTTGATCTCAGCACTGGTATCGTTCGCTGAGTTTATAGCGGATCCTAGGTAGACAAAGTCTCTGACCACCTCAAAATTATAGCTGTCTATAGTGACGTTCTGTCCGAGACGTCGGTGTTGGGTGTCCTTTCTTGTTGACAGCATATATTTTGTTTTGCTTTCGTTCACCGTTAGACCCATCTTCTTGGCTGCCTTCTGAATACTCACGAAGGCACCACTGCCATCTCGATTTGTTCGTCCGATTATGTCAATGTCGTCAGCGTAAGCGAGTAATTTGACGGACTTTTGAAAGATTGTGCCTCTAGTGTTGACGTGAGAGTTTAGCACTATTCTTTCAAGAACGATGTTGAAGAAGTCGCATGACAGTGCGTCGCGTCGCCTTACCTAAAACCTGTTTTGACATCAAAGGTGTCGGTGAGGTCTTTGCCGACCTTGATGGAGCAGCGTGCATTCTCCATCGTCATCCTCCACAAACCGACGAGTTTGGCAGAGATGCTAAAACTAGAATTGCTCTATATAGCTCGTGTCTATAAATGCTGTCATACGCGGCCTTGAAATCGATTTGAAACTCCCGGTTTTCTCCAAGATCTGCCGTAGTGCGATTATTTGGTCGATGGTGGACTTCCCTGGCCTAAAGCCACACTGATATGGACCTATCGGGTTGTTAATGAATTGCTTCAGGCGTTCACAAAGTACGGCAGCGAAGATCTTGTAGGCGATATTAAGAAGACTTCTGCAGTCCAAAAGATCGCCTTTCTTGAGGATCGTGCAAACAATGCTGAGGTTCCATTCATCGGGCATGCTTACCTCCGACCATATTTTACAGCTGAGCTGGTGCATACTCCTAACCAATTCATCGACAGCCGCCTTGAATAGCTCAGCTGCAAGGCCATCAGCTCCAGCAGCTTTATTGGACTTGAGTTTCGATATACTTATCTTCACTTCGTCGAGATCGGGTAGACGGAATTGTTGGCCTACGTCGTCCAGGTTGAATGGTGTTATCAGCATGGTAGCGGAATTTGGTGCGTCATCGCCGTTATACAATTTGCAGAAATGATTTTTCCATATCCTCAGTACCGACTTTAATTCTAGAACGATGTTCGCCTGATCATCCTTGTAGGCTTGAGTTGGGGCCTTGTAACCCTGGAAGGTTCTCTGTACTTTTTTGTAAACCTCCTGAGTGCTGTTTCGAACGTGAGACTCTTTCATCTCCTTGAGCTAGGAGGCTGCGTGCACCCTCTTCTCTTAACGTGGGGTCTTCTCCTCCTTGTTCGATACTTCTCTCTCGCTGCTCGTGATCTACGCCGCAGCATAATCGCATGTGTATCTTCTGTCACGTTTTCAGCTGAACGCGTTCATCATCATACCACAGGTTCTTGGCGCAGTTTTTGGCCGTGGTTTGGGCTACTTCTTTGATAATGTCGCGATACTTGAACCAGTGGTTGTTTTTGTCTATGACAGGTGAACGCACAGCGGAGAGCTTCTCGCTCAGATACTCTGGTGACTCCAGGTATCATAAGGCGAGCACGGTCTATTTAAGGTTGGTATTTAAGGTGGTTTGCAGTTTTTTTTCATCTGACAGACGTGATGCCTTACTGGAATCACCCTTCTTCCGCCTTTCTCGTTTTCTTGTTACAAACACCTTCAAAGGGATTGAAATCCAATCTATTGTTGAGGTCCTAGACACTAATCCCATTATTTTTTTTTCTTTGTTCATTCTTTTACTTTGCTTTATGCAAATTTATATAAAACTACACAACGTGTAATCGCCGCAACTATTAATCGTTGGAAAAAGGACTTTTAAGCCTTATTTTATAGGAAGATCAGGTATTCATTTTACCATGACAAAATACCGACGAAATTTAATCTTTTCAATCTGCCGTGAACCCCCATATTTTACAAACTTGCAATGGGGGTTGAAACTTTGCTGTTTTCTTTTCAATTTCAATCGTGAAGGATTAAAGCTTTGTCCTTAATTTTATTCAATAAAATCAAATATCGTCATAGTCATTTAGGAGAAAAAAACATCAATCTCTATGACAGAGGCATTCATTCCCCTTTTGTTCACGCGATTGAGGGAGTTTAATTAACTTTCCCTTTTTAGCATAATTCCTCAAAAGTATTAGCCTGCCTCTGCCTGCCTCCAAGCAAAAGCATAAATAACTTCTTCGACAGGAGGATTATATCTGCCAAGAGTGTGTATCGTTCTCCCATCGTAGAATACAATGGATACAAAATCCTTACCGACATAAGACTATGGGCGAGTTAGTTATTATAGTTAGCTGAGTTGGGAAAGAATATACGCAACTTCTACACCCTTCCTTCCTGCGCAAAGCTAAATTTGGATGAGAATATTCTAAAAGCCTACTCTGCGGCCTTCACACAAAAAAGAAGAATATACACACAAACATATTTAAGGTATCTCCAGATAACTAAATGTTTGCACATAAAAAACCCACGATAAAGGACACTTTATTATTCTCTCAAAAAAAAAAAAAAAAATATAAATAAATAAAAACAAATAAACTAAAAACCTTCTCCCCATCAACCACCCATCTTATACGCATATCTGCCCCTGCCCTGCCCTAGTCTTTATTTCTTATCGTGGCGTTTTCAAACATCCCTTGTTTCTCGCTAAAAGTATAGTATGTAGAGTGAATCAACAATTTGTCAACCTTGAGGCGTTTCAAGGAGCCAAGTTTGAGAGGAGAGAGTATGTATAGCCTCGGATATACACAGCCCTAAAACCAAGGAAAAATGAGGTGACTTAAGGGGACTGTGAGTTTTCCATTAATTTTGAATAATACCATAAACATTATTCGCACGAAGGATTTCACCATGAAAATTGAGTTCCACACACAGCCAGCGTGAATTGGGAGTTTTTTGTTTGTTGTGTTGATGTATTTGTTTGGTGTAGTGCTGCCAGGGCTGGCATCTTTCGTGGGACTATTTAGTAGTAAAAATGAGAGTACATGTGTTTAAAAGTGAATGAACAAACATGAAACCAAGAACAAGTGACACTTTGGCTGAGAACGCACCTGCGATTTTCTGTCGCACGATTATTCAGTCGCAAAAAATTGAACACGTGAGTTTAAATGTGAATGAACGCACATGCCATCTAAATAAGCTACTCAGCTGCCATCACTTTTTCAGTCGCTGCGTCAAAAAATCGCAAATGCTCGGGACCGTTCTGGGCATTACCTCAGGGAGGTTGTTGTGTTTCCCTTGCGGAATCAACTTACAGGTTTAATTATTTCGTCCTCCTTATTTTACCTTCTGAGGATATGTTCTATAAACTTACAAGGTTTTTTTTCTAGTTTTGGTCGATGTTTAGCATTTTCTTCTGTACTTTGTTTTCTAGCGTGATGTCACCAATGCTGTTCACTAGTTCTCGACGTTTGGGTTCCCCTCAGCTTCATGTGAAGATGTGTGTTGGTCACCGTGAGTCTTCGTACTGTCAGGCTTGGCTGCTTGATTTTCCGATCTTATGGAGGCGTTGAAATACCCGAATATCCTGTGGAAACTGGGTGACGTAATAGTTACTTCACCCTGTTTCCGTTTATTCCACTCAGTCACATTACCGATCAGCCTCGCCGTCCGTAATCCTCTACTTTTCGAATTCCAGCCCTCTGACACTTCTGTTTCGTGAGTTGCTTTGCCTCCTCGGTTGCCTGTTTCTGCCTTTTTGTCGTAGAAGTACTTCATTTTTGCCGCTTGGTGATGGATGGTTGTCACATTTTACTTATTTACTTACTTATCCGGCTCCCGATCCATGAAGGGTCTCTGCCTGAGATATTGCGGTCTTCCATCGGTTGCGGTCCCTCGCACGCTCCCTCCAGTTTTTGGACTACATCCACATCTTGATGCAGCTCGTACAGTTCACGATTGAATCTTCTCCTCCAATCGCCCTCTTCGCATATAGGAACAAATATCCGCCTAAGAATTTTTCTCTCAAAAGTGCCCAGTATAAATTCCCCTTTTTTACATATCGTCCAGCACTCGGCGCCGTAGAGTAGAACTGGTAAAATTAGCGTTTTGTATAGCGTGCACTTTGTCTTTCGAGAAAGGAGTTTTGAACCCATTTGTTTGGCCAAACCGAAGAAGAAGCGGTTCGCTAGGGTAATTCTTCGTCGGATTTCCACTAAGGTGTCGTTCGTGGAATTGATGTTTGTTCCGAAGTAGGTGAACTCCTTGACTACCTCGAAATTACTGCTACCAACAGTGACGTTTTGTCCTAGGCGATGGACAGATGAGGCTTTGTTTGTTGATAGCATATACTTTGTTTTGTCCTCATTCACTTCAAGACCAACGCGTTTCGCCTGTTCATCAATAGCTGTGAATGCTTCAAGTACAGCTCTCTTGGAGCGGTCAATGATGTCGATGTCGTCCGCATAGCCAAGCAGTTGAGAAGACCTGTTGAAGAAAGTACCTTCCATGTTAACACCACTCTTGCGCACTATCTGCTACACGACTAGGTTTAAGAAATCACATGATAGCGCATCTCCTTGTCTGAACCCTGTACACGTCTGGAATAACCCGGATGAGCTGTTACCCATTTGCACGTTGCATCGCGTATTTTGTAACGTCATGCGGCATAGCTGGATCAGGATCCCGAGTTCCGACATCGCCAATAGACAAGAAGCTCTTGGCGATTTATGCTATCATATGCGGCTTTGAATTCGATAAATAGGTGGTGGGTCTCGACTTGAAATTCGTTGGTCTTTTCCAGGATTTGCCTCAATGTGAAGATTTGGTCTATAGTTGATATGCCTGGCCTGAAGCCACACTGGTACGTGCCATAGTGTTGCAAAAAGGTTTTAGACGCTCACATAGTACGTTGGATAGGGTCTTGTAGGCAAAATTAAGCAGGGATATGCCTCTGTAGCTCTTGCAGGACGTAGGATCGCCTTTTTTGTAGATTGGGCATATGGAGCTATTTGACCAGTCGTCGGGCATCCTATCCTCCTCCCACACTTGGTTGATGAGCTGGTACATGCACCCTACCAGGACATCTCCTCCATACTTGAAGAGTTCCGCAGGTAGGCCATCCGAGCCGGTGCGGTGCAGCGGATTTGTTGTTCTTAAGCTAGTGAATGGCTTTCTTAACCTCTTCAGTACTGGGCGCTGGGACTGAAACTTCTGCTTCTTTGTTCCCCTGTCGCCTCCTCTACATAATGCCCATCAAGCAGTTGCTGGAAATGCTGGTTAAGCACGTCTCCAATTCCCTGTGCTTCGGTGACTAGGTTCCCTTCGCTGTTTCGAAGAGCTTGCGTGCCAGTCCTATAACCAGATGCCAGTTGCTTGGCTGTTTTGTAAACCGGCGGGTGTTGGTGGCGGTGCTAGACTCTTCGAAATACTTGAGTTGAGAGGCTGCAGATGCTCTTTTCTTTCTGCGCAGGGTTTTTTCTCTTTTCACGGTACTCCTCTCTTGCTGCTCTTGTTTTCCGTTGCAGCATTTGCATTCGTGCATTTTCCGTCTCCTGCTTCAATACCGTGCATTCATCGTCAAACCACAGGTTCCTTTTTCTGGGAGGTTGATAGTCTATGGTGGTCTCGGCTGTCTCCTTAATGATGTCGCGATACTGGTTCCACTGATTGTTGACGCTTGTGGCTGGGTGTACGGCAGAAAATTTCCCGGTCAATTGCTCACTGTAGTCTCTGGCTTTCTCAGATGTGCCATGTTGAATTTCTTCCCTTGGGCGGTCTTCGTTTTCTTTTCGTTGGACAGTCGGGCTCTGAACTTTGTCACAACAAGAAAGTGGTCAGAGTCCACGTTTGCACCTCGGGAAGCTCGCACGTCCAAGTAGTTCGATGCGTACCTTGCGCCAAATAGCACGTGGTCAATTTGATTGGGGGTTCGACCATCTGGAGATCGCCAGGTTGCTGTGTGTATCCTTCGCCTTCACCTATGCTACTTATCACCGTATTACCAGCTGCAGCAAAGTCGATTAGGCAGAAGTTGTTATCTGTTGTTGTTTCGTGGAGGTGGTGCTTTCCAACTATGGATGCTTGTCACACCTGCTACTAAAATGACTGGTTCCGACATGGCTCCGTAGGACCTAGCTACGCGTAAGGCTTCAGGGCCGGTGCGGTGCTGCTGCTCCCGATACTTTTCTTGAATGCATCTTCCCAAAACTTCAATCCACCTTTGCTCCTTATGACCTCGAGTCCTACTTGGACGTCTATTATCGTTGGGATTGTCTTTCTCGTAAGGAGGACTTTCTCGGTTTTTTCTGTGACCAGAGTGAGACCATGTTTGTCCATCCAGAAATTGGTTCTTCTCATGTAATGATTGAACTTTCCTTGCTTTGCCGTTGTCATCGTGACGATGGCGTTGACATACCCCACCAAGAAGGTGCCTTCAGGTAGTTCTATACGAAGGATGTGATCGTAGAAGATGTTCCACAAGTTAGGTTCCAAAATGGATGTCTGCGCTGCTCCAGACGTGATCACCTGCCCTCTTTAAAAAATATTGAATATTTCAGCATTTCGTGCCACTTGGCTCAATTGCAAGCGTTCCTGAGTCTGGAGTAGTGGTTTCCCGGTTGGGCGGTTTGGGTAGCCTTCACTGCTTCTTCCATTGCTCTGATCGTACAGCAACCTTCCCATTTTGTTTTTCTGAAAAGTTGCCAAATCTGTAATAAGAGGTTACAGCATCTTTTGTAAGATCTTGCCTGCAGTATCACACACAGGGATGCGTATGCAGATCCGGAATGAGGATCTCCTTTGTGCTTGCTGATCCACACCAGTCGTTGTTTTCTTACAGTTCCTGGGAAGGTCCCTTCCTCAAGGCAGCTGTTGTATGTACATCAACAGCAGATGGGACATGTTTCGGAAGGTGACTCAGTGCTTCTGCTGGTATTTCACCAGGTCCAGGGGCTTTTCATTTCTGCAGGCTTTCAACGACTCAACTCAACTCTTCTACACTGATAATTGGTGTATCCTGTTATTTGGCCAATGTGGTCGGGGGGCCTGATAGGATGCGTTGGGAAAAGCCTATCGGCGGTGCCATCTTTTCTTCGTTAAATGAAAGGATGGTCTTTTAGACTTCGAGCTGGAAGCTCCCAGGAGTCACTATTTACGTTTAACTGGAGATCCTCCTAATTCTGCTTCTGGCTCAAGTTTATAGTCTTTTGAGCTCGGATCACTGAGTTCCGAATTCCAAAAAACTTTCAGATTAGTTAGAAAAATGTCAACTTTTAACACTTTTTCTACACGCTTTTCAGTATTAAAAGTTTGTAACCATTTCCTAAGAATATTTTCAGTTTACAATCCTTTTTTAGTACCATACTACTTTTTTACATCAAACTGTGTCGCCATCACTGGTAATTTAGATTCTAAGCCCCAGGATACCATTATCCTGCTAAAGGCACCAAACAAGATTCAGATATTTGCCATGAACATTGATTCTGATATTTCCCATTTATGCACAAATCCCATAAAGAAAGAGAGTAATAGGAATTCGCTGCAGATATGTCCTTAGGGAGGTTGGTTGTGTGATGGCTATAGGTATCTAGAGGTACCATAGAGTCCTTTCGTTTATCTTTCCTAATACAACACAAATGGATTTCGCATACATTTTTGAAGCCAAAGGACACTCAGGCTGAGGCAAAGGCTCAGGAACCTTTCGATTCCTGTAGCAGCAGTAGGTAGTAGGTAGGTTAGGTAGGTATGTGTTATGTTTGTGAGTTCTTAAAAAGGGAATGAAGTCAAGGGAAAAGCCCACCATCATAATAAATGAAATGAGAACACCGACAACGACCATGTTGATGACGACCGACGACGACGATGATGACGAACGACAAGAGAGCGGAAAAAGTAAAATTGGGGGCGTACCAAAACATATACAAAAACTCACTTACACACGAACAAACACACACACACCCACCTTTAAAACAAAGTTTTAAAGTTCCCTTGAACCAACTGTTGTGGCATGTATTGGATACGCGCGTAGTAACAAGCCATGTTGTTGACCCAAAATCACAAATTAAAATGGAAAATACTCGTACACGGCATGGGAATTTGAAAATAAAAAGGACAAAGCCCATCACATATAGAAGCAGCAATCTAGGTGAGAGGCAACTACTACGACATCGACACCGACGATGAGGACGAGGACGAATAGAGTACGGTGGAGAACTTGGAATTGAAAATGGGTACGTTTCCTTTAATTACGTACTTTTATAAGTTTTCACACAGAAGTGCAGATTTACTGAGAGTTAGCTGGCTTTTTCAGGCATTCAGGCAGGCAGGATGTGTATCCTGCCAGAACATTCTTCCGATATGTTTGAAATTTGGGTCCTGCTTTTAATTAAGGTCCTCGCGAGATAGCATCTCTGGTGGTGGTTCACAGAGGTGTGCCGCCGCCGTTCGTTTATCCTCACAGTTGGGGGGAAAACGAAATGCGTGTAATGGATATCCTTGTTCTACGCATAAATCAGCAAACGATTTAGTAGAAAAGGATTTTCATTAAGCTGCAGATGTTGGTGTTAGTGTTGCTGTTGTTGTTAAGTGAAATGAGCTTATTTTGTTTTTGTCTTTGATTTTGTTCGTTTTTTTTTACTTTTTAATTAAAAAATGTGTTATCAGGCTAAGGAGACGATTTTGTCGAGTGATGTCGAGGATTGCGGATAGGAAGGAATGAGGTTATGACGGTTTGATGGCGGTTGAGGATGTGATTCAGGTGGTAGTCATAAAGGAGATGACTGATGACGATATATAATTATTCGGTTATAAAAGGTGGTTTTTAGAGCAGTTTTGATGGAGAGCTTTTGGAATTATTATTAATGAGGAGAAATTATTCATATTACTACACTAAATTGTGGTTTTAATTTTTGTTCTGATAAATAAGGAAACGTGTTCATAAAGTATTAAAAAGCCTTAAACACAGCTTTGATTTCATAGATTGTTTGTTTTGAGATGTGTATTTTGCTTTGTAGTCAAAAGTATTTCCTCATCGGTCTATCCAGTACCGTTCTAAGGAAAAATATGAGGTTTAAGCGGAATGATTGTAAGCACCTTTTGACAAGATCTTTATTAACGTAGTTAATAGTTGCTTGCTTGGATTATCTCGCCGCCGCTGGAAGGTGAAGAAATCGCTGGGACTCTACAGCCCAAAAATAAAAATGTTGTTTTCAGGGGTACAGCGCCAGCGTCTTGCGGGTAAGTGGCAACTATCTTGTCATGCATCTTCTCATTTTAACCATTCGGATTTTACAAAAAATTATGGGTCACTTCTCCGCTGCTCTCAACTCGCACACATGAAATGATGAGTGATTGAGAGTTGTAAGCAGAGATCGAAAATAACAGTTGACCTTTATTTTCTATTGGTTTCTCACTGAGAGATATTTAATTCGTCAAATTCTATTTTAGTCTCGGTCTGAGATTTCTTTTTAAAAATTAATTTCTTAGGTCCTTTGGTGACATTTATGATTTAACTTCCAGAATAAATCTTATCTGTTGACTTATTTTCTAACAAAATAAAGGGAAGCGATCAACCTTAGACTGTTTCCATAGAAAATAAATCAAAAATGGTTGTTTTCACTCCAAGAAAAAGTAGATATAAAATCTGTGCTATTTGAAATATTTCAGATGATTCAGAACTCAGTAGATTCAAGTCGTCATCAAAATTTATAAAAATTGATTTTCAGTTCTGGATAGGAAGAGGTATGACGAAAACGACGTGGCCACCGAGGACGACGATGATGAAGACCACGACGTAGATCACGACAATGACGACGACCACGACTACGACGAAGACAACGCCGACAACCATGACAACGTGTCATCTCGCAGACTGCTTGCCGTGGTCGGCTAAACATGCCACGGTCATTGTGTTAATCTCGCTTTTGTCTCGCCATTCCTGTTTACATGGCTATCTGTGTCGTGGTTTTCTCGCTATGGTCTCGCTTAAGTCTTGTCGTGATATTTACACCCGGTTTTTGTCATTTGGAATGTTTTTCCATCATCTCGCTTTGGTCTCGCTATAGTCTCGCCAAAACTCTTTTTTTCAAAATTACTTTTCAAATAGGCTACAACAAGCTAAGAGCATGGTAAAAAATTCCAAACGTGGTTTTATGTTTCATTTACATGGCTACCTGTATCGTGGATTTCTCGCAATAGTCTCGCCGTGACATTTACACGTGGTTTTTGTCATTGTTCACGTTTTATCATCGTCTCGCTGTGGTCTCGCTTTCATGTTACCAAAGTCCTATTATAGCAATTAGAGTTTCATTTAAGCTACTTTTATAAAGCTGCTGACAACGGTGCCTGACTGGCAAAGGAAAACTGTTAACAATATAATTGACACCTTACTGTCGACTGGACATACATACCCTAAATGGGTCAACGGAGTTATGTGAGTGCCACAGAGGCCCCTAAAAAGGAGTAAAAATCAAGATGAGAACCCGTTGACCAGCCAATGCACAATCGTTTAAGAAAACTGTTGACTAACATTAAAAGATCTGTTTATGCTAATTTTTCAAAAAAGACCATAACGAGATGAAATTATAAAAAATCTCGTGTACGTGTACCTAAATGCATACAACGAAAAGATATGAACACCATGGCTACAAATGAAAAAAAAAACAACTTGTAAACGGCCATGGCGAGGCGTTTGTCATGGGACAACAATACACAAAACTACGTGTAACCGCAATCGGCAAGATGACGCCAAGAAACCGTCACTAACACCATCGTGCAGCCTACGTGAGACTTTGACCACAACCCTCATAGACGCGTGTCAGCTCCAGAGACCAAAAAGAGTCAACTACGATCAGCACATTCACTAAACTTTGCTCGAAGAGTATTGAACAATGAATGACCAAACAATTCTTTGAAAATCCAAAAGCATAGTTTTTTAATGGACAAAGCAGAATAAAAATCTCCAAACGTGATTTATTTTTTTCTCTCAGCAATAAGCTGTCAGTGGTTAACCGAAACCTTAAAATCAAAATAAAATTTCTCGCTGAGAGAAACCGGAAAAAGTTCTTTTTAAGTTAAATGATTATTAAGAGGCCATTTTTAAAAATCTCGGCAGGCAAGCGAAATCTTAAAGACTTTTCAAAGGGTTGAGTTTTATTTTCGACCTCTGGTTCCAAGTTAGTAAGCTCTGATTCTTTCCGAGCTGAGGTGCCATCAAATATATAACGGCATCCACGATGGTCTTGAAAAAAAACTTTAAGAAATCGTAAAAAAGAATCTATATCTATATAGATCCAGAGATCTTTCAGATGATACATATTTTTTGTAAATTTCCCATAAATGGGGTGCCAAAAATCGCGTGTGACGACCTTGAGCGACCTTGAGAAAGCTTAAGCCCTGATTACAAGTTATCTAGAGATCTGACCAATTTCTGGGACCAGTTGACCTTTTCTGACCCATTACTGACCAATTAGATTGCATTTTTTTTATCAAATTTCTCTCATATGACGTGCCAAAGGTCCAGAGCCCAACTAGCAGGGTCTAACAATTCTATTCGTCGTTTGGTAGTCGTCTTATTTTGTTCATTGCACAGTGGGAGATTGTCTATATGACGTTCCCAAAACGTTGCAATGAATTGGTTGAAGTGGTAAGGGAGAGTGATGCCGAGGACCCACGTGTGTCGTAGCGTCACCGTGCTCAGCATTTTGGCGTCAGTGGAACTACCTTAGGGATCATTTTGAAGGATGATTTTCATTTGTTTTCGAATAAAGTTCGACATGGTGGCCTTCCATCCTCTACGATTCCGAGCACTCTGCTCCCTGTCACCTACAGACCAAGCCCTCTGTCCTCTACGATGGCTTGATTTTTTAAGCTGGAGCATTATTTTTCATTCGCTCGATTTCGAGCCAATGTAGTAGATGGGTTTTGAGCTTCTGGACTACATCCACTTCTTGATACAGAGTTTGCGGTTGTATCTTCTCCTCTGTTCCCCTCCTCCTCTCGCACATAGGACTTCGAAAAATATTTCTTTCGAAAAAGCCAAGTATCAGCCCTCCCTTACCGCGCACTCGGTACCATAAAGTAGGGGCCAAATTATCGCTCCAGTGACCGCTCGAAACGTGAGTGGTAATGCTAAACTCACATAATTCAGTCACTTATTACTTGATAACTGATGGTGTAATTCAGCCCCAGGACTATCAATATAAGGGTTTGTAGAGCGTGTACTTCGTCTTACCCATGAGAATCTTCGAACCCATTTGTTGAGTCAAACCAAAGAAGCACCTAGGGCAATTCTTCGTTGGATCGCCACTAAGGTGTCATTCGTGCAGTTAATGTTTATTCTGGATGTAGATAAACTCGTTTACTTCTTCGAAATTGCTGCTATTAACAGTGAGGCATTGTCCTAGGCGATGGAAATATGCTTGTTTTTTTTGCTGATAGCAGGAAACCGGTCTTGTGCTCGTGTACATTAAATTAGCAAGATTCGCTTGCTCTGCAATCGCCTTCCGGCAAAACTCTTACAGAACGTTAGGAGCGGCTAAAATTGTTGATATCGTATGCTACCTATCCGGTGTCCCCGAAGGCAGCCATCTGGGTCCATTACTGTTAAAAATATTGAAATGGTCATCAAATATTCTTCTATTTTACTGTACGCCAATGACGCGAAGTTTTTCAAGAATATTTCTTCGGCAAATGCTCTTTCCTCATTCAAAATGATCTTGAGTACCGTCCCTACCTTCTCCATTTTTATTTATTTCTCTCCGTACTCGTTCTTTAAACCTCCACACTAGCCTTTGCTGGAGTTCTTAAGTTTAATTGAGGAGTACCTTTTGTAAAGTCGAATAAATGGTGCTTTGCCCCCACCAACCCTAGTATTTGGACAGATTTCTTGAAAATAGTGCCGTCTGTGCTACTGGTTGCTCTACACCCTATATGCTCCCAAAAGAGATTGAAAAAATCCCATAAAAGCGTATCTTCTCGCCGAATCTTTATGAAAGCTTAGAAAAGTTCGGAGGAGCTATTCCTTTTGTTGTGCATCGCCCGAGCGTACTTTCCAATATTTCGTGACACAGCTGGGTCAGTTGTAGAGATCTTGAGCTCGGCCATCGCCATTAAGAGCTCGAGATGGATGCTGTCATATGCGGCTTTGAAGTCCATGAATGAACAATGAGTCTTGACTTTAAACTTGTTGGTCTTTTCCAGAATTTTCTTCAGTGTGAAGATTTGGCTTATGATCGATCTTCCGGGCTGGAATGCCACGGTGGTACTTGCCGATTAATGTGTTGTTGAAAGGCTTAAAGTGCTCCAACAGTTATTTGCATACAATTTTATGAGACGTTTATCAGGGATGTTTCTCGATAAATCCTGCAAGACACAGCATCACTTTTTTTGTAGACCTATCGAGCTGATATTTAAGTCCTCGGACATACTTCCGTCCACCCATGGTTTATATTTGAAGAGCCCAGCTAGTAAGCAATAAGAACCAGCAGCCCTGTAGTGCTTAAGCAATTTTATAGATGAATTTATCTCTTCTATACTGAAAGTTGGAACTGGGCCTTCACTGATTGCCGGTGGGTTCCATTCTTACCCTAACACTCGCTCTGAATGATTTCCATTAGAAGTTGCTGCTGAAATGCTTGAATTCATCCACTATCCTCTGTTACTCGGTGATAAGCTTGCCTTCTCTTCTTAGAAGTGCCTCCATCCTAGTCTTCAAAGCAGCAGCCAGTTACTTAGTTTTTTTTTTTATAAAACCTTTTGATTTTGTTTCGATTGCGAGACTTTGTGATCCCCTTGAACTGGAAGTTGAAAGCGGATGCTCTCTTGTCTTTCTATGCAGAAAAGTGCAGAGAGACAGAGTGCTACAGGTCCCACGCAAATTCTACAGAATAACACGAAAAATATGGTATGCACTGACTACATAACACCCCGTTTAGACTTCCACAAACCGTTCACGACCGCCTTTCCTAGCAGAGAGAACTGGCAAATAAATGAGTCGTAAACCTGCGAATCGATGATGGCTATATTCACCGACGGCACCAAGATGGCAACAGGTGTTGATGCAGGGTTCTTTTTAAAAACCCTCAGACCCCCAGACTTTCTGATTACAGTGACAAAAACTGTTAGAAGTCTCAATGATGACAATACCACAAGCTGATATCAATTTTTCATTGATAGCCAAGCGGCAATAGTAGCGATTTCTGCCATTGAAATCAAATCGAAGCTTGTAACCTGCAGTCTCGAATAGCTAAATGTTCTTGTCACACAGCACAACATAAAGCTCTGCGGGGTTCTTGGTACACAGCTCAACATAAGGCTGTGCTGGGTACCTGGTCACAGTGGTGTCCCAGGTAATGAAAGCCCTGGCGAGCTTGCAGGAATAGAGTCCACTCTTGATCTTAATCAGGCATTAACAAAAGTTCAGGTCCCACCCTGTAATCCTAAACAGGTAATGGAGACCAAAGTTCTAGCTACCACAAACCAGCAGTGGAGCTCGCTCGATACCTTATAAACAGACAATTATGGCCTAGTTTCTACAAACAAAAGACCCAGAGCATCATTCAACTGAGTAAAAAGTCTGTGCCTCTTTTCGTGAGCATCACCACCGGTCACAACCATCTAGATTACTATAAGAAAAAGATGAAACTTAGTTTGGGCGACTTATGCAGGGGATGTGGTGACGTAGAGATTCACGAGGATACTCCTCACTACCTGTGCCACTGCCCAGCGCTATACCATCTGAAAAACAGGCTCTAAGGGAGATACTTCTACGACTTGGAGAACCGTCTGACATTCCGAGTAAAAACCTATTAACGCTTCCAAATGGCTTGAAAATTCTGAATCTCTATCAACCACTCCACCATGAGATTGGAAACTTCTCCAACCACAGTAAAAGGGTCCAAGCGAAAGTGATACAACGAACGAAAACTGAACATCGTGCGTTTTTCTTCCAGGAGCGGAACGGAGATTGGGCGTAGTACCTCGTGGCATGATGGTTAGTGCGTAGGACTGTCATGCCGAAGGTGTGGGTTTGATTCCCAGCCGTGCCACCTAAAAACAGAAATGTTTTATCCGAGATACCTTCTCTTGCGAGGAACTGAAAAATCCTCCAAGAGTATAATTGTCATGAACAAGTGCTGCTCATTTAGCCGTTCGGACTCGGCAAAAACTGTAGGTCCCCTATATTCCTGCCAACAACACGCACACAGGATTATTTATTTATTTAACGGAGATTGGGCACCTCGCCTATACACCAGTTATTGTTGCATCTGCGGTGAACACGAACGTCAGTGAGTTGATGGGGTAACCCCTCCCTTAGATTGGTAAAATCCTCTTGAGTATAGGGACATGCCCTTTGACCCATTCAGCAATCCTGATCAAACGAACGGACACATACACCAACCACTGACTAATCAAACTCATCTACCAGACGTTGCAAGGAACCACATCCTCCTACGGGCCTGGTAAAGGGATGATTTCTGGCGTTAAAGGAAAGATCACGCCTTAAAAGGCGTTTTTCTCTCCTAAACCAGGTGATTATATGACGACAGATATTTCTTCAATGACACAAAAAATACCCACCGACTTTTCAGACTGTAGCTTGCTGAGACTCATCAACACCCTTAACCGACTTGAATGAAATGGGATTTATCATAGGTTTCATTTCATTGGGGTCACAATCCCTAACCTAACCAAACCTAATGCGGGATAACCTTCCATTCTCCCGGTTTGATACTTTTCCCTAGCTGTTCTTTGTTTACGCTGCAGAACATTCTCATGTGTATCTTCTGCCACCTTTTTCCTTTGTACGGATTCATCATCATACAATGGGCTCGTTGTCTGGGGTGGGTGAAAGCCTGAAGTAGTTTTGTCTGCCTCTTTGATAATATCGCGTTACTGCGAGAAGCTGCAACTGGTGCTGTCAAAATATTGATATACACACAAATTCAACAAAACCGAGCTCCAGCTCAGTCAGAGCTGGACGAGTTGACCAAGTTTTAACTTTTGCTTTTAGCAATCTTGATGTTTAAAGATCGTGAAAGCAATCGAGTCGGACCAATCCTCACTCGGTTCTTGAAGCGTGCTTCAAGCCCTCTTTTCATATGAATGACTGACCTATGAACTCGCAAAAGATTCACAACTGACCCAACAAATGACTAAATGCTGTAATGCTGTACAAAATAGCAAAGATGACACTTTTTGACAGCCAATAGCAACTCCAGGTTCCAGTTCCAATGCAGCACTCTATTGTTTTCAGACAATTACTCTGAGACCATTGGCTGTAGTTGTTTGTGAGAGGTTAATGCTCAGTAAGAGAGCTTCTTGCCCAGGTGCTCTCTGCAGGCTCTGGCAACTCTAGGTGTGTCTAAGCTTTCAAAGTTGAATTCCTTCTTATCGGTGGTTCGTAATTTCTTTTCTTTAGATCGTTAGACGGTTAAGCCTAGAATTTGGCCAGAAACTGGTCAGAATCAACGTTTGTCCCTCGAAATGTACGCACGTTTAAACTGTTGGATTAGCACTGTGTGGATTTGATTGGTGGTTCCATCGTCTAAAGAGCTTCAGGTTGCTCTGCTGATCGTTAGTCTTGGAAACCTACTTATCACTGTATTATGCTCGTTTTACACTTATTCGATTCCATTCAGTACGGCCCTTTTTCGATTGGTTTCCAGTTGCCACCTTGATCTCTAGAAACCTCTTCACTCATAAACGGTTCATATCAAGTTTGTTTTCAGAGATCAGGGCTTCGCAACCAGCCCAGTACCCATCATGCACAAAACCGAATAAGAATCGCGAATATGTGAACGCCATGTTAGACTTTGTGTGCCTTAGATCCGAATCCTTGCCTTCTTGAAATGGATTAGTATCGTAGGGCCGTGAGGTGCTAAACGGGGTCTATTAGGTTTTTTTTTTTACAATGATCTTCCGTTCTCAGCGGTTCTCACTTATCGCATGGAACGAATCGATCAAGTGTTAGACCAAATGGAACTGAATATAAATGAAACAAACCTTCAGAACTGACGCATTAAATAATTTTTGTTTTGATTTACTTACTGTTGCATTCCTATAAGTTCAGTCATTTAAGCTTTTTGCTTCGGAGAAAATGGCGGAAAGCTGAATTTTGGTATATGGCCTCCTCATAGCATTCTTAGGAAATTGTAAAAAGTCCCCATCGATATGAGCGCCGCTAACATTTTTACGGGGGGTCAAAGGCCCCCCCAAAGGAATATCGATTTTATTTTCTTTATCAACCCACTCTACACGCTCTAGCTTTTTGTCACATTTTATACGAATCACCCTGGATAAACGAAATACCATGTTTCGTGACCGACCCCCCGTATTATTTATGAAGTGGAACCCGAATCGATGGGAAACTTTCCCAAAACCTTTAAATAAATCCCTATTTATATTTTTTGAACTGTTTTCTAATTTTCCTGGTGGATAACACGCAAGGAAAATTCACCTGGTATTCAACGTCAAAGGTAATGTGAAAGAGTACATTTTATACAGAACAATAAAATCCGTAACTCTACCGATTGCATTAACTCGAAAATGGTTACTCTTATGAAAAAAGGTACTTAACATTTTTTGTCGAAAATTTTCTAAGCTACAACCTTGCCATTGACATTTTTTCTGTAAGAGTTACCGTTCCGGAGATATTCCTAAATAACCGTTTGAGGGGGCCTTTGAACCCCGTAAAATTATTAGCGGCGCTCATATCGATGGGGATTTTTACTATTTCCTTAGAATGCTATGAGGAGGCTATATACCAAAATTCAGCTTTCCGCCATTTTTTCCGTAATTTGGCTGATTTTAAGGCTTATATGACTGGACTATATGGAACATGGTTAATTTGGAGTAGAAGGATTGAAAAGGGAATAACTACTCCGAAAGTCCAAACGAAAACTACATTAATGCAACAAAAACCTCAGAACGCTGATGAAACATATTTTGAGTTTATGTTTCGAACATTTGGTGATAAGTAAAATAATTGTTTTTTGTACTTAAGTCTCAACAAAATAATAGTTGTTGTCCAACACTTGACTGTCAAACTGTGATTAAGGTCATAACTGCATGCATTCATAATAAGAACCCTTACGCATCAATTCTTTTTCCTGTCAATATCCACCCCATGTTATGAATACTTTCCATTGCAACATTTGCATTTCAATCCAAATGACCTTGCAACCTTGTTTTTTTTTTATTTATACACATGTGTGTGCAATATTCAATTTTCAAGGCTTAGTAAATTTTCCTCACACGCAAAATCAATTTATTGAATTTCCCTTACATTCGCCTTAACCATCTATAGGTTCTATACTTCAAACCAAAGTGGTGGCAGCCTTGAAATTGATTGTTCCATAAGTTACTTATGTGCCTGTGATATATGTAGTGTGTTTGTGATACCATCATCGCGTCGCACTCTTTTAGAGGAATTTATTGTAATATGTTGTCTTTTTCTTGTGTGACAAATGCTGTAACGGTGTCAAATTTATATCCATCACTTTACACACACTGTTCCTTATATTAAATACCTCCTTAAAGTGATTAACTTTGATGAAACAGGAAACCAAACATAGATTCTATTGTAACTACAATAATTGAACTGCAGGTGCTATACACTTGACATTTGTTTAGGATTTTATTTGATTTTAATTTCTTCAAAAAAAAAAAGGTAGATTGAAAAAAGACCGAGGAAGAAGACCTACCGCAGTCAAATTGGATTTTTTTGTTTTGTAAATTCATCTGTCGGATACGGTTTAATCTACTACCTACCGCAAGTTATCATATATTCATCCATATGCACCTAACCGCACAGAATTTTTGTTTAACCTATAATGCAGATCACTTGATTAGGTTCACTGATAAAAAGGAAAAAAAAAGATACTTTTTTATTTTGTGTTGCACTGTAGAATGGGTCGAATGCATGTTATTAATTTTTGTTCCAAGGTATATCGGAAGATCGTCATTTTCTTCCCCTCAACTATGAGTATATTCTGTATTTTTAAGCTGAAATCCACTTCTGTGTCGAATTTCATTGAAGCCATTGAAGGGACAAACATCAGGATTCTAATTCAAAATTTCAATTTGTTCCTGAGTCCATTAAGTCAGCGAAATTGAGATGAGAACATTTTTCGCAAGTAAACCTAACCCAGTGAACCGCACTGTATCTTCGCTCACAATCATCTACCTACCGCACTCAATTGGATATTCACAATCAATCCATTATCTATTGGTTCATCTGGAACTGCCTTTGCGAAGAAGGACATTCGACAAATTATTCATACAAATATTTGACAAGAGTTCTTCAAAGGTGTGTGTGTGTTTTTTATTTTTATTTTGGTTCTTGCTGTGGCTTAAGAAATTGACAGCGAAAAAGAAGAAACAGAGAATTAAACAAAGAAAAATACACATTTCTTTGTTTTCATTTTTTTTGTGTTTGCATTTGATGTTTGATCTCTTGTGTGCACTTTTAAATGTTGAGATTTTAGGTAGAATTTGGTTGTGGTTGTTGGGTTGTTTGCAGTTTTCCTGACATAAGACTTTGAAATATATTTCCAGAAAAGACCTCACACATACCAAATCTCATGGTTTTTTTTTGTTGGAAAAAGAACAAACAAAAGGTTAATTAATGTGAAAGATGACAGGAACCGTCAAAATATTTTGGTAAACGTCATCAAACCTGGGCAATCACAATTTAAGGCTTAATTGGATTTTTTTTCTTCTGTAAATTATACTAATCTAGTTTTGACCTGGATAAGGTTCTTTTTCTCACTGAACAAATGTTTGTAAAGGTCTTAAAGATGTACTGATATCATATAAATTTGTGTGACAAAGATACAAATTGTTTGTGACCAGAATTTAAATTAATAAATAGCTGGGAAAGGAAAAATAACTAATTAACAAAGTGGGTTTCACAATTCTATCTATAGGCTGAAGCCTAAACGGGTAGATAGTGACTCCCACGACAGGTTTTGTTTAATTTTTGTTCAAAACCAAAAATAACGGTACTTTCAATACCTACAATTTTGTTTTCGAATGTGAGAGGATCAAAAATGTTTTCACGAGTTACGAGTTAAGCCGGACACTCACGTTGAGACTGTCGCGAGAATAGTAGAGATTTTCTATCGAAAATTGACAGGTTCTATTGTGAATTGGTCTCGTGTGTACGTACTGAATTTCGTTGAAAATCTCTGCGGACCTTGTGACCGTACATACGACTTTCTCAAAGTAAATGCTCAGCTTTAATTTGGCGCTACAGTTCAGGGAGGAACCAACAAGCATCTTCCAGCCGGCTCGGTTTCCAGCTAGCTGTCTCCAGTTTCGCACGCCAAGTGGGTTGAGATCCTCTTCCACTTGCGTGCGCCACCTTTTACGCTGTCCACCTCAACTGCGCTGTCCCACGGGGTTGGATTCATAGACTTTCCGGGCCGGAGCAATGGTGTCCATTCGCTCCAAGTGACCCAGCCATCTCAGTCGTTGGCTTTTCACTTTTGTGGCTAGGTCGGTGTCGCTGTACAGCCCATACAGTTCGTGGTTGTATCTTCTTCTTCATTCCCCATCTATGCAGACGGGACCAAAAATTACCCGAAGAATTTTCCTCTCAAAACAGCCTAACGCGTTCTCATCCACCGTTAGCAGTGCCCATGCCTCTGCACCATACATCAGGACCGGGATGATAAGCGTCTTAAACAGGGACAGTTTAGTTGCTCGAGAGAGGGCTTTGCTTCTCAATTCCTTCTTAGCCCGAAGAAACAGCGATTGGCAAGAGTAATTCTTCGTTTGATCTCAGCACTGGTATCGTTCGCTGAGTTTATAGCGGATCCTAGGTAGACAAAGTCTCTGACCACCTCAAAATTATAGCTGTCTATAGTGACGTTCTGTCCTAGACGTCGGTGTTGGGTGTCCTTTCTTGTTGACAGCATATACTTCGTTTTGCTTTCATTCACCGTTAAACCCATCTTCTTGGATTCTTTCTCAATACTCCCGAAAGCACCACTGACATCTGGCTTTGTTCGTCCGATTATGTCAATGACATCAGCGTAAGCGAGTCATTGGGCGGTATTTTGAAAGACTGTGCCTCTGCTGCTGACGTGAGTGCTTTGCATGGTTATTTTAAGAACGATGTTGAAAGCGCGTCGCCTTGTCTGAAGATATCATCGGTGAGGTCGTTGGCGAACTCGATGGAGCAGCGTGCATTCTCCATCGTCATACTGCACAAACGGACGAGTTTGGGAGGGATGCCAAAACTTGACTTTGCTCTATATAGCTCGTGCCTGTCATACGCGGGCTTGACATCGATGAAAAGGTGGTGGGAATCGATTTTAAACTCCTGACTTTTTTCCAAGATCTGCCGTAGTGCGAATATTTGGTCGATGGTGGACGTTCCTGGCCTAAAGCCACACTGATTGGGACCTATCAGGTTGTTGACGAATGGCTTCAGACGTTCACAAAGTACGACAGAGAAGATCTTGTATGCGATGTACAGGATACTGATGACTGTAATTGGTGCAGTCCAGAGGATCGCTTTTCTTCAGGATTGGGCAAACAATGATTAAGCCATGCTTTCTTCCGACCATATCAATTGGTGCAAACTCCTTAACCATTCATCGCTAGCCTCTTAGAACAGCTCGGCCGCAAGGCCATGAGCTCTTGCAGCTTCTTAAGACCCTGATGAATGGTGATAGGAAAATCAGGGCTTTCATGATTCTGACTGCCCATTGCAAGAATTCGATTATGTATGCACCGGTGAAGCAGGGTGGGCTTGGACTGTTCGTATCACGCAGTCGAATTCCAATTATCATGACATAACTAATCGATTGTCTTGCAGCCAGCGGCCTTATCATATCAAATATTTCCACAATCGGCCGAGACTGATGGATTGACTGTGTGGCTATGATGATAGTACCTAACCAACAAACAAAGAGTGAGATCTTACTCCGGCAACGGCATAAATTAGGTTTCCAACCACCAATACTGTTCAAAATTTGTATACAATCCACCCATTTATTGGACAGGTGAAGGCAATCCTGCTACTTTTCAAGCTCCTTGCTACAAAAGGAATACCATCCACCAATCCAGCAGCTGAACGAAGATGCCATGCCAACAACAATCGAGTGGAGAGTTTGTCCCGCATTTTTCAAGTTTGCTAAGACACCCATTGGCAACGCATTGGTTGGCACAACTACGTTAAAAAGTGAGTCCTGACTGCAGTGAGGAATTAAGGCTGGCGAACAGAGATCGAGCCAAGGTTTCGAGATCTCTGATAATAAATGAAATATTAGGGTTGTTGCACTGCGACTTTAAGGTATGCTCCCAACTAAAACTGGATGAGATTGCACATCCTACAGTTCTTCTTCCCACTTTATTTCTCTCAGAAATTTGAGTATTTGGTAGACGCTATCTTCTACTTGGTAGTGTCCCAGGTGTTTTTTCATTTGATGCATAATTGCATCACAATTTCCTAATATAGGGTCTGGTGTTTCCTCTTGTGTGCTGCAAAATCTGCATATTGAGTTGCTTACTAGACCTAGATAGTTTAAGTGTGTATTTAGTTCGCAGTGGCCAGTGAGGAGACCAGTTATTTTTCTTAGGTTTTTACTACTTAGGTTGATAGTCTGTAAAACGTGCTCGGTTGTAGTAATTAATAGTTTTATCTTCCTCAGCTTTGGGAGTTCTTTCCAGTTTTTCGAGCTCTTAACCTCCTTTTGTTCTTTTATTTTGTTTTTTATCACATGTTCTCATATGCCACAATAAGGTTCAGGCCCCATTAAGGGAGTCATTGCCCTATCTTCGCTAAGGACTGCTTCATTTCCCTGGACACCAACTTGACCAGGTAACCAATGAAGTGTGACACTGTTGTTTTTGCCAAGGGCATTCAGCTGGTTCACACACTCCCAACTACTTTCGAGCTGATGGCGTAAGAGCCCAGTGCTTTGAGTGTGGCTTGACTGTCGCATAATGGCAATGTTTTGATTTCGGTAGTTTCTTTCGAGATTACGATCAGCGCATTTCGTTATGGCGTGAACTTCCTCCTGAAAGAGCTAGTAGGCTGTCCCATCGGTATGGTAAGTTTGGCTCTACGCCCAAAACTTCCAGCCCAGTCCCTTGAGTTGTTCTCGATCCATCATTGTACCGCTTGATGGCATTTGGTTTGAGAGTTTAGTTTACTGTTTCGCCTACCCACTCCTTTTTGCTGCTTGACTCCATTTGAAAGTTTTTCTCATTTCATCTTGTGGAATGTCAATAAGGTATGTAGCCGCTGACTTTGAAATGCAGTCTCTAACTCTGAGAGTAATGCATTTGCTGGTAGCGGTTCCCACTTTGCAAACCTCATGATGGCTCACTTTCCAGCGCTTGCTATGGCTTCATGTATGGTAATAAAGGATAGCTGCCATTGCTACCATAGGACAAGTTCTCATTGCTCCAGCTATGCATAAGCATGCGAGCCTTTGGACTTTTTCTAGTGATTTCCTAGTTGTGAGTAATTCGGTTCTTTTGTGCCATGCGACCGCACCATAGGTTATGATGGGTCTTACCATCTACCTACAGATAGTTGGTTTGCAGTCCCATGATTTGCCTGCTTGGAAATCATGAGGGCTTTTGTGACTTTCCCGTCGGTTATTTCGTGTTTATTCTATAGGAGTTTACTGTCTAGTGTGATACCTAGATATTCAATCTCACTTTTTATTTGAATTACTTCGCCCCAACTGGATGGGTTTCATGCGTAGCAGAACTCGTTTCTTAGTAAATGGTATTATCGTCGTCTTAGTAAAATTAATAGGTAATCCCACAGATAAGTCCATTTCTTGTAATAGGAAGTCCTCTTTGGATTAGATCACAGAAGGTTTCTTCAAACTTTCCTAAGGCTGTAATGACGATATCATCTGCGAAACCGATGCAGTGTATGCCTCGGGAAGTAAGCTTTTCTAGCAGTTTATCAGCTACAAGACTCCACACCAAGGGTGATAGTACCCCTCCCTGTGGACAACCACTTGTTAATTTTTTGGCGTATTCAGTCTTCTAGTGCCTCAGCTCTTTTAGTGGCTAACATCTCACCAATCCATGTGGATATGGTGCTGGACACACCTTTCCTGACGAGCTTTATTAACTGCAACATGGGAGGTATTGTAAGAAGCACCTATTATACCTAGAAAGGCAGCTACTGCTATTTCCTTTGCGTCTAAAGCTTTCTGTAAGGCATAAGTGAGTTCAAACAGAGCGTTTTCTGTAGATCTACCCGCTCTGTAGGCATGTCGGCCTATCTGCTAATACTTCCGATCATATGAAGTTGGCCATTTTTTGTCCAGAACTTTCAGTACAAGGGATTTTAGGCTTATCGGCCTGAAAGAATTTGGGTGGGTTGAATTTGTTTCCCTATTTTAGGAATAAAAATTACTTTAGCTCTTCTCCAGGTGCTTGGTATATACCCAAAAGCTATACTACTTTGAAGAATGCTAATGAGATGAGGAATCAAATAATCCTTACCCTGTTGTAATAGGGCTGGATTGATGCCATCCACACCTGGTGATTTAAAAGATTGAAAGGTACTTACCGCCTAATCAATCCTTTTTCTTGAACATATAGTTACAGCTAACTTCCAATTTTTTTTGAGGGCTGTTCTCTCCACTGAATTCCCTTCTAGAGTTAGACTGTCTAGAAAGTGAGTGTTAGGGAACAGAGTAGACCTCGTTCCTGATTTTCCGTGAAGCTTTCATCATCATACCTTAAAGCTAATGATGTTATTAACTTCTCTTTTCCAAAAGGTTTATGCAATCTTGAAGCAGCATGGGGTTGAGGAAATATTCTCACAAAAGGATGCAAAAATATTCCTCTTGGCTTTTCTTAGCTCCTTGTTATATTTTGTAAGTTGTCTGATGATGGTCTTTTAAAGATTCCTGACGTCATGTCATATTCAATAAAGGCAATACCACCATCGTTTGTGACGTCGCACATAGGAGTATTTGTATGCAAAAACTGGACAAAATTATTTTTTGTCTTGATTGCAATATTTTTATCTTAAACCATGTAATAAATACCGTTTTTAATAAATTTACCCTCTTTTAGAACAAAAAAAAATTTCAAGTTTTGTTTTAATTTTTCAACTGGAAACAAGAAAAAATGCATACAATCGGATATACGATATAACCAAAAAAGAAAAAAAGGATCAAAGTTGCAGCCAATATTTTTTTTTAAATCAATACTGGGAGCTTTGCTAAACCATATTTTATACAAATAATTACCAAATAACTCCAAAAAATAAAAAAAAAATGAAATCCCAAAGAAAAGTAACAGCACAAATAGTCAGTTTGAATGGGCATAAAAGTGGGAATACGATATGACAAAAAACAACTACATCCGCAAAAATCCGCAGCCGATTCTTTTTGAAAATGAAGCTTGATGGTTTATTTTATCCATCCATATACAAATGAGAACCCAATTTCACCTACATCTATAAAAAAATGACTTCCCAATGAAAAAGAACCAACAAAAATAGTGTTTTTTTTTGCATTTTTAGAACAAAAATTCGAAAAAAATATAAATATTAAAATATTTGTCGTAAAAATGGCTCAATATAATAGTGAACATCTGTAGTTGATTTTCATATACCAAAAATTTCATCAGACTACACAAAATTTTTAAGAAATAATTTAACAAAATGTTTCAAATTTTTTGAAGGTTGATTACAAAAAGAAGTGACAAATTCTTAATCGAAGACTTTGAACTAATATCATAGCCAAAATATGTTGAGCAATAAAAAAAATATTTTAGCCTATTGTTCCATGGGATCTTAGCTATTGTCTGGAAAAAGTTCCCCTTTCAATTTTGACACTTGAAAAATCGACTTTTGGCCGAGTTTTGTAGGCAAATACTCCTATGTGCGTCGCATTGAGAAGGACTTGAATATGTCATATGTCCTGATACAAACCTCCGCATACTTCCTCCAATTGTGGGAGCACGTGGGAAATGGTGTCACCCCAATTTTGTATACAGCTATCTTCACCTCGTCGAAATCGGATGGACGGAATTGTTGGCCTTAGTTGCGTCGTCCAGGTTGATTTGTACAATCTGGCATGGTAGTGGTATTCGATTCGTCATCGCCGAAATGAATTTTCCAAATCTTCAACACTAACTGCGATTTTACCACGATGTTCTCCTGATAGTCTGTTCGGACATTGTAACCCTGGGAGGTTTTTTTACTTTTTGATAAAACTTCCGAACAATACATTCATGCAATGGCTTCGTCTATTTTCTCGAGCGTGCGCCACTCATGCTCTTTCTTTTTCCTTCGGAGAAGCCCGTGTTCCTCTCTCCTCTTCTGCTCGTAGAGCTCGCGAGCAGCTCTGATCCTTCTATTCAGCACCGATTTGTATGTCTGTTGTTTGGCTGCATGCACTTACCGGCATTCTTCATCGAATGAGGGGTCTCTGCGGTGGTCGCTAGAGGCGTCATCTCTGATGGCTTCCTGGCAATTCTACCACTGGTTCTCCTGGCAATTCTTCCACTGGTTCTCGATGCTTGACGGTGGTGGCATAGGACTACTTAAGAGGGTTCGCAAGACTCAATGGGAAACGGACCTGGTGATTCGTTGCGACTGTAGCCTTCCGACGTCGAACTTACTCACAGTATTTCCCTGTTTTGGATTTGGTCTGGATATCTGTAGCATGTAACATGTAACAAGCTTTTATCACTCAATATCGCAGAGGCGCCTATGCAAAATTCAGAAAAAAAACACACTTGCTGCAGGCTACGACGTCAGCAGAAAATTACCAAAAAGTATTGCATACCTCGTAGGTACCCACGCAAAAATTCAAGAGAGGACACACACTGGCGGTTGGCGACGCGACGTCAGCAAATAAATTCCGTTCGTGGTTTATACACTTCACATTTACTTCTGGCAGCAAAGTTAAGAAGTTAGGGTTGGAATTTCATCGAAATTCAGATTCTTCTTGCCACCATGTGTTTAAGTACTAATTTAGTGTACTGGGTAAAGAAATCTCAATTAAATTAGTTTCAGAGTAACACGAAGCACCCTGCTGGTCACATATACCAGGTAGTAGCTTCAAACTTTTTGGCTTCCGTCGTTAAATACCTCCGCTCTCCTCCTCCTTTATCATAAGCTCAGACTAGGGACTCTATCCCAATCTTCGCTGTCTTAGCCTTCTCTCCTCTCCGCCGTCATAGTTAAGACAAGGGACTCTATCCCAACCTTCGCTGTCGGAACCCCCTCCGAAAAGCTTAGACTAGGGACTTCATCCCAACCTTCGCTGTCTTAACCTTTTTTTTCACCGCTAAAGTTTCGACTAGGGACTCTATCCCAACCTTCGCTGTCTTAACCCCCTCCGAAATGCTAAGACTAGCGACTCTATCCCAACCTTTGCTGTCTTAGCCCTTTCTTCTCCGCCGTCAAAGTTAAGACTACGGACTCTATCCCAAACTTCGCTGTCTTAACCTCCAACGATGTTGTCGCTGCAGACTAGGGACTCTATCCCAATCGTCGCCGTCTCAGCTATCCGCCGTTTATTACTGCTCTGTCGTTGCTTAAGACTAGGGACTCTTTCCCAAACTTCGCTGTCCTCAGCTCCGTACAGGGCTAGGTAACTGATCCCGCCATTAGTATATATGAAATACTTTGCTTATCGTAAGGTAGTAAATATTGTAAAAGGCATATGAAATACTTTGCTACCTTATTGTAAGACCGCAAATATTGTAAACTTATATGAAATACGTTGTTAATATTCATATATATATACAATATTCAATAAAAATACTTTACAACTGGAGTTTTGAACTCTCTATTGGCCGAGTTTTTCTGCTTCCTTCGGTTGACGAAGAACCCCGCTGACCTACCTCAGCTGGAAACAAAAAAGCATCACAAGCATAACCTTGGCTACAACGAGATAGTGGTCCGAGTCAACGTTGTCTCATCCGAAAGCTCGGACATCCTTGATACGAGGGGAGTGCCTTGCGTCGATCGCAATATTTTAAATTTGGTTGGCGTTTGATTGACCAGGATTTTGGAATGTCCCCTTGTGTAGGTATATCGAGATGTGGGAACTGCGTACCAGCTATTACAACGTTTCGCCCTTCAGCAAAGTCTTGAGGCGCTCGTTCACATAGTTAAAACTCAAGACTTTTTGCCTTAGTTAACATTCCCCATCTCATTCCCAATTCCCATCATAATATTGTTTATTACTTAAAATTCTTCAAAATTGTTTGACCTTAAACTCTGCCTCTTCAACCCACAATTTAACTAGAAAGTCAATACCTACATACAATGCATCAACAACAAAACCAATTGTTATTTTTGTTTGTGTTTTTAATAATTCGTTATCTTCCTAAATAATACTCACAATCTTAGAAACAAACAAAATAAACAAAATATTCTATAAGCTCCTAGAACTTCCTCATTGTCTGTTATCATCGGTTTTGCGTTATGAATAATTAAAAAGCAAACTGCTTTACACTGGATCACAACATGCTTATTAGCATAACAAACTATTAAAGTCATCAGTTCAGCTCAACACTGGCAATAAGCTATATGAATACCTATAGTCTCTCTCTCTGTATGATGCCCTTCTGTATCTAATTAAACTCTTCCAACTATAGATTGTTTTGAAGTGTAGACAAAACTATTTGCTATGCAAAACTTGTTGGCTATATCTCCAGACATTTATAGAATCGAGTCTCTTTTGAGTTGGTAGGTATACTTAAATGGTAGTTTTTGTTTTCCTTTATTTATGTGTCTAATGTCTATGTAAGTATTTTATTATTTTCCATTGAACAAATTAAACAATTTTCTTTGATAGTTTAACATTTATACCAGCCTTTGGCATCAAAATAACGGTCATAGCATCAAATTTAACTTCATCTTTGTCAACTGCTTCGAGTTTGTAGTTTTGTAGAATATGTATCACGGCTACTTTAACATTGATCTTGCCCATTTGTTGAGCTAAAATAGATCTAATGATTGGTGGGTGTTTGATTTAAGGCTTCAAGACTTACCAATGCAATGTCTTGGACCATCTCCGAAAGGCATATAAGCGTAGTTTTGCTTGTACTCGAGAAATCTTTCCGGATCGTACTTGAGTGGATCAGGGAAATATTTCGGATCTCGGTGCATTCCCAGAAGAGAGATTATAATAGGGGTTCCTTTTTCAACGATTTTGTCAGTTCCTGGAATCGGGTAGTCTTGTGTACACTGTCGATTTAGAAGTGGCAGGGCAGGATACTTTCGAACAGTTTCTGTAATGAAATTGATTTCAAAAAAAGATTGGTCACTTGCTGTTTCTTGAAGTTCCTCACCCATAAAACACAAATCCAAATATTTCATATTCTGAATGCCTTCATAAGTTAATTTTCCTCCTTTTTCCAAATTGTTCTCGATATCCATTTGAACTTTTTCCAAAATCATTGGATTTTTAGCAAGCTCTAAAATTGTATATGCTGCTGTGGTCGCAGACGTTTCATAACCAGCAACGTAAAATAGAAAAGCCTCACTTGCAATACTTTCAATTGACATAGATTTTGAATCTTCTATATTTACGAAAGGGAATTTCTAGATATTCAGAAAATAAAGTAAAAAAGTTTAACTTACTAGAAGAAGTATCGATTTTCCAGGAATTCTCATCATCAGTAACTTCGCCAGTGTTTCGAAGTTGTATTAACATTTGCATAATATCTCGCCGAATGATATTGTTCTTTTCGCGATATTCAACTGTTTGGCGAACCATTTCTGTCATAAATTCAGCATGATCGTGTTTGAAACCCAAGTGAAAGAACAATTTCTGGAACCTGTAGTTTTGAAGAAAAGAAAGAGAGGTTAACTATTTTTATGTTTTTACCCCATTTTTAGTAAATAGTTTAATTCTGAAAATTGGTAACTCTATTCTCATCTCTACGATTGACCTTTTACAAACAAAAAGAAATCTTAAAATGGAACATGTGGTTTTTGTGTTAGACCCGATTCTAAACTCACGAGCAAATAAAACACGGAATCACCATCTTGCTTTATTGAAGACAACTATTGCTCTCGAAGTAGTTGAGATGCATTAAAGTTAATGGTATCGTTAAAAAGCTTGAATCACTGCTTTAGATCAAGGCTTAAACCATTAGAATCACCTCAGAAGCTAAGGAGGAAGTCTTTTAAGTTGAAACATTAACGGAAAAACTGAGTGAAATTGAAACAGAGAGTAGCTGGAAAATGAAACATTTAAAACAGAATCAAGTGTTAATAATTGACTTCGTATTTTGTGTCGCCCACTAGCTCTTATTACACCTTCTAAACGTTTCTTCATTGATCTGATGAGTTTCTTGACTGAATCTTGGGAATTCCTTCCCATTCGTCTACACCTGTGCCACTTTAAATTCATTAACTTTTTCAGGAGCTGGAATTCTGATCCCTACCCTTTGCTAGTTTGTTCCACAAATGCGCGATAGGTTTTAAGTCTAGGCTTAGCGCTTGCCAATCCATCGTGGCAAAACTGATTTGCCTAAGGAATTCGGCAGTTCCCCGGGCAGTCTGACATCGAGCGTTATCATACATCAAAACGAATTCTTCGCCAATAAAGCCAGTATAAGGAACGACAACGTGATCCATCAGAATATCGAACATGTACTGATCCGAAGTTAAAACTCCTCATCCATGACCACCACCGGGAACAAACACCAGCTTGCTTTTGATTTCAATTGAAATGCCTGTCCATAACAGATCCTCCCCTGTAAGCCTGGGCTTTGCAAAACAACATTGTGCAAATAGCTCGCCAGGTCGTCTGTATACTCTGCATCTACGATCACTTCCATGCAGACAAATTCTGGACTCATCCGTGAACATAAATCGCCTCCATTGGTCAACTTTCCCACCGTAGTGTGCGTGAGCAAATGGTACTCGAGCTTGTTGGTAAATTGAAGTCAATTTTGGTCGCGTGGCAGGATGTTTCGGGGTAAGGCTAGCTTCGTAAAGTCGTCTTCTAACCATCCATTAACTTAAGATGCTTCCCCTTACCTGTCTGAGTGGTTCTCGGACGTAAACGCCAGTCAAATGACGATTTCGGAGAGAAGTCATTACGATAAATATGTCACCTCTTTCAGTGGTACATCGCGGTCTTCCAGTTCTTGGCCTATGCAAGATTATCCAATTTCCCTGAACCGTCTGTAGGCTTTTCTGCTTAAAATTGGCTTAGGTGGAGCTAAAGGGCCACTGCATGCAACAAACCGAGTCCATAAACATTTAAGAATAAAGCCTGTGTTCATGGTAATTGTTGTTTTTACCAGGCAAAAGGGGTGATTCCGTAGTTTTTCTGGCAAGTGGAGTTGCTTTAACCTGTTTTACATTCTCCTGTTATGGAGAGAAGTCAAAGTTGTGTTTATACCCAAAGCTTGCAAATAGTCCTTAGTTAACCCGAAAGATCTCTGACCTATAATTAGTCTATCATCATTCCTTCGTACTGTTAAACATACTTATTACGAAGAGAATTCGGTGGAAACTGCGTTACATACTCTAGTACGAACTATAGGATGTTCCAACCATCTCAAAGAGTACACAATGGCCGCCATTTAACATAAAGAGGGAGCTTTTAACAATGTCGAAACATCCGCAATCGCATCTGTACTGACATTCTTGAGCGAAGATGGCTCGCTAGGTGAATTGATTAGTCAAATGCTGACTACCAGGGTTATCAGTAGTATCTCGTGGCATAACACTTAGGTCATTGGACTGTCATGCCGAAGGTCTTTTTCCTCCAAGAGTATACATAATTGTCATGAATAAGTGCTTCTCATTTAGCCGTTCGGACTCGGTAAAAAATTGTAGGTCCACTCCATTCCTGCCAACAACACGAACACAGGAATTGTTGAGAGTTGTAAGTCACTAGGCCCTGGTTCTCCACGAGCTGTTGCGCCACCAAGTTTATTAACTGGTTATCAATTCAAAACCGGGTGACTTTTCTGCTATAAGGTCCGTGAGAAAAGAATTGCAGCACAAGGCGGTGTCTTCTCTCCAATTCTCTGGAACTTTTCAGTAAATGAGCTGCTGACATGGCCGCAAGCGTAGAGTTTTAGAGTAATTGCTTATTCGGGCGATGTTGCTATTGCCGTCAGGTACCACCTGTACCGATAACCAAAGGTATTATCCCTCTCCGTCCCTTACCACCATTTTAACCCCTTGAACGCAGAAATAAAACATAAGACAGGTCCTGGCAGCAGGAAGGAGAGGGTGTCCAGTCTAGGGCAGCGGGGCATGCTAGCTAAAGAAAATCCGAGATCGTCGGCCGCGGTGGGTGTGATTCCTATAGGGGCAGAAAGGTATTGCAGTCCCAATACTGGCTCTTTGCTCGAGTTCGAGAATATATTTTTCCACTTTACGACAGGTGTGTACCATTTCTGCTAGACAGTTGGTATGGAACGTAATAAGGAGCATACTAGTCTACCGCCGAACATTGTGCTTCAGGACGTGGATTATTTTGGTATCTGGTTTAGGTGCCCTCAACCTACTATTCAATTTTTGGATCGCTGTGCAGAATCCATCAAAAGGTTCTCCGCACAGCTCTAAATCCATCTCCAGACTCGTGGACTGCGTTATCAGGGCATTTTTCAGGTATACCTAAAATAACTTCATCCCAAGTTGCTTTGTAGCTTGACTTCAAACGCTCCAACCTTAATAAGAAGTGGTCTTCTTCTAAACACTATGGTAAAAAATGAAAAAGTCGCAGAACCAAAGCAAAAATATTAGAGAAAGGTGGTAAATTCTAGAGAATACCTCGAATTCCACACTATTTTTGCCCAGAATATGGTATATAAGCCACTGTTTTGAGAATTTTAAGAGTAATTCAAACCAGTGATAACGTAAGAAAATCGAAAAAGAAACCAGTTTCACAGTGATGACACAAGGAAATTCATGTGGATTTCGCCAGGGACCTTGCTTGGAGCAACGAATGAAAATGGGTTGTCCTTTTGGTCATCCAAAGGTTATAACTTGACGCATCCGATGGTTAGAATTTTAATTTGTATGATTTAAGATAAGAGGAACTTATTTTGACAAGTATTCACAGTCGTACGTGAGGTTCTATGGGTCAGGACGCTATTACTTATTATTGAATAATAAATTGGAGTATATAACTACAAAAACTAACGGAAACAGTTACAAATATCTATTGGAATGGGAATATTCAAAGATGACATACATTGTTCAACTTGTACCTTGGATTTTACAACATAATAACACCTCTATCCACACATCCAGGGTAGCTAGACGCTGTATTCAGGCGAAAAACGTGGAACTTTTGCAATGGCCACCCTATTCACCGGACTCGAAACATCATCGAAATCTTTTGAGCTAGGCTTTATCAAGTATTTTATGATGATGGTAGATAGTTTGAAGGCAGAATCTATCTAAGATGCCTGGAGCAAGATTTCACTTGATTTAAAAAAAAAGCTGTATGACGCAATTCCAAACTGTCTTAAGGCCCTAATTACAAAAAATAGTGGGCAAAAGATTCTTCGAGTGGCCTCAATCAAGTGACGCAATTTTGTATACCATTTTTTGCGGTTAATTTATAGTGAAATTCCTATAGATTTTCCAAGTTACCCCTTCAACCCTATCCTTTTTTATTGGTCAGTATGTATACTCTTAGGTATGAAAAATTTACAGGAAAAACATTTCTCACAGGTATTTATCGAGAAAAAAAGATTGTGAAAATATTGGCCTCAAACAAGTGACGCGCAGTGTATATACCTCGGTGATCAGACCGATTATCACTGCGTGGACTGCTCTAGATAAATTGTAACAAACTAAGTACAGTTTAAAGCTTGTCTTGTTTGTGCCGCTCTAGATGTTCTGCTCCATCCGACACCCCTCGATATTTTCAGCAAACCGGTGGTGGCTGCTAATACAGCCATTTGCCTAAAAGTTTCCTCATATTGGACTAATAATATCATTGGCCATTCTGAATTGATTCGGATCACTCCCAAGTTACACTGATTACACCTCCAGTTCGGCACAAAACTTTGAAGCCACCATTCCTTTTAGAGCCTTCTGAGAGAATAGGGCTTTCTTGGAAGATGAATCAATACAGCTTTACACCGACAAAACTGATCGAAAGCTGATGACGCGGTTGGTGAAGGCGTGTCCTTAGATAAACTAAAATTAAGTATCTCCTTCCGTCTTCCTAGCCATTGTAGCGTGTTCCAGGCGAAATTCAGGCCGAGCCTTGTCTTGGATGAAAGAAAACTTGATATGAAGCACATACATATATCCGCATCTTCTCAAATTGCCAGCAATTTAACTTTCACCTTTGTTGAGTGCCTGGCAACAGTATAAATCTGGCCAATAATGGATTTAAAGCAATCTAAGGTTTTGATATCTGTAAGTAAATTGCACATCAGCTCCATTATAGTTGTTATAACCGGACACTGTCTTAAAGGCAAGCACTCAACGCAAATTGGCGTATTTTCTAACGATTTTTGCAGAAACTGTTTGGACGAGGTAGACTCTATTCCTCATCTTCTATGCACTTGTCCTGCTCTATCTCATCATAGAGTTTTCTACTTCAATCATCAGCGATTTAACTTACATAGACAAAGGTAGTCTGTTACACTTCATAAGAAGCTTCAAAAAGTAGATGCCATATATATACTCACGGACGTAACAGGTCCGATGATGGAAATAAGGTAGTAAGTAAAAATGTGTGAAGAGTCCAACGGATTTAAATCAGGAGTACCAGATGGCTCTGAGGAACTCGAGAGCATGCTGCTCCAACCAATCCTAATTAAATTTCACTTTGTGGACTGCAGCCGAAAAACTGAATATTCTCCTGAGAAGTGACCTCCATTTAAGGGACTCACTAATTTCTCTAAAACATTGCATTTTGGGACCTCCGTAGTGCGATTTATTCAAATTTGTTTGTATATTACAAAACAGCGAACTTTGATTAAAGTGGCAAAAAAGGAAAAGTAGGAAAAAGACAAAACAGACAAAATATACAAAAAAATAGATAAAATACGCCGAATAGACAAAAAGGGTAAAAGAGACATTAAAAGTTAAAGAACTCAAAATAAAATACATATTTTTGGAACCCAGAGGACATAAATCACATTTGATTAAAGTCGATCTCTTGATTACGAAAAAGTCTTCAAACTTTTTTATATTTAACGTAAAATCTTTAAAGAAAAAAAAGTTGAAATATACTCACTGTGGGCACAACATGCTTGCGGTGTTCCTGATTACAGTTCCAATTGAAGGATATAGAAAGCTTTTGCTTACTTTTTGAAATTCATTATTTGGGTCCTTAAAGCTGTCAATATCCAATCCAAAAACTACACATCCTATGATGTCTGTCACATATCTTAAAAAAAAATCACAAGAAGTTAATTTTTATCTTTGAACTTTTAATTGCTTCTTCGAATTGGCAAAAATTCCAACCTTGAAAATAAACTCTTCATTTCAACAACTTGCTCTCCATTACTTAAAAGAACTCCATCCAAATGTTCCACCATTCTTCCAGCTATATTATCAATTATCGGAAACACAGCCTTCATTTTTCCCGGTGAGAAAAATGGTTGCAACTTGCCACGCAACGCTTTCCACTTTTGTCCTTGCAGTGTAAAAAGGTTTCCCGAAAAAGGATCATTAACTTCATCAACATAAACTCCCCGATCATGAAAGCTGTTGAAATTTTGCACTAAAATATCATGAGCTAATTCGGCATCTCGAATTAATAGAGCTGGTCGAAACATCAAATATATACCAATGAATTTGGCTGAAGTAGTGTTGTTGTAAACGTCGCAAATGGAAATTCCAAATGAACTTCTTCCCTTACACATGGAATTGAGACAGCCAAAGGGAATATTGGGATTGTAGCAAGGAAATCCTTTTCGTTGCCAATAAGTATAGATGCGTCTTGTTAAGAAGACAATCGAAGTTATTAAACCGAGTAATAGTATTAGAAACATTTTTGTTTTAGGAACAAGTCATGTGACAGTAATAAACTCACGACTTTGATAAACTGATAAAAGTGTTGGTATTTTTTCTTATCCAAAGGTATTTATACTCGATTATGTAGTTGTAATGAAGTGGAAATTAATATAAGGGTTAATAAATTATCATAAACAATTGTCAGTATCTCCCTTTGACAGTCAAAATCAAAAACCCATGGCTGCACTTTTGTAGACACAATTAGTGGCCAGAAAAATCAGACAAATAGCCCAAATTTCATAAAAATTCAGACAAAGCTAGATTTTGGTGCAGAGCTTTATTTTGATATTTTAAGCACTGACCAAGTCCAAGGTTACCCTATTTTATTGGCGGGGACTCACTTTGGGTAAGTTTCTTGAAGACTTTTGACTCCTTTTGATTTTGTGGGATAAAAAGTTAGCATTAATTTTTTTGTAAATTTCAGGAAAACCTTCAATTTTTTGAAGAAATTTCAAGCAAAAAATTGTAGACACTGAAATCCTTCACAAAAAAAAAAACTGTAACTGTTTTTTTCCTCATAACACCAATATATTTTAAGAAAAATGTGAGCAGACGTTGCAGCATTAGTTTCTTGTTACAATATACAATAGGAAGAGACTATACGAATCATAGAATTGCCAAATCAAGCATTTTGGTTATTGAGAGTCACCAGTACTCCCACCCGATGGGGGGTCTAGTCAGACTTGTATGTATGATTTCCCAGGCACGGATTATCTTGCGAATAAGGTTAGAATTAAAACGGCTGATTTACGCAACAGCCTATGTACACCTTTGGGCTTAATTAAACTAAAATAATGCTGTGAGTGAAGAGCCGTTTTTTGTAAATACCAGGAAAACTATTATTTATTCCGCAATATCATATTAAAATTGCAGCACTTAATCTACTTTTTCTACACAACCGCTGGCTGGCTCTGGAGTACTCGGTGTCAATCTGCGCATTTTTGTAGAATGGAATAAGCTGCAATTTTAATATGACATTCCGGAAAAAATAATAGTTTTCCAGGTATTTACAGAAAACGGCTTTTCACTCACAGCATCATGTTAGTGTAATTAAACCCAAAGGTGTAACTTATATTATCGTTGCGTAAATCAGCCGTTTTGATTCGAACCTTATCCGCAAAATAATCCGTGCCTGGGAAATCATACAAACAAGTCTGACTCGACCCCCATCGGGCGGGAGTACTGGTGACTCACAATAATCAAAATGTTTGATTTGGTAATTCTATGATTCGTAGTCCCTTCCTTTTGTATATTTCCATAAATACAACATTAGCGCCTGCATTAAGTATTAAATCCCAACCTGTTTTCAAGGCTTTGTGTTCCATTTTATAGCGTTGAAGTCGATGATGGATTTTTACTGTTTGGAGACGATGTGGTTAAAAATACATATGTTAAAGATAACTATCCCACCATAGCTTGCCTTCCACTATTGTTAATAATAAACTATTATTACATTTGAATACGAAAAATTAATGCCTACCACTTGAAAGATAACGATTAAAATAAATAATGCGTTGTATTTTTACCTACTCCAATGGAAAGTATCTGTTCCGTAAAAAAAAAGGTTGAACTTCAAATCAAATTTAGTATAGAAATGATAGAGTAGTCCAAAAACAGTGACTTTCTACGTTAGTCGTTTATTTGTCTTTGCGTCTGAGCGTCTTTGCGTCTGTGCGTCTTTGCGTCTGTGCGTCTTTGCGTCTTGAGTTTGTCAAGGCTTGCACCAAACTAAAACCTTAACGAACTAACTGGTCCAGAGCATTTTTATGTTATTCCCCAGAGATGAAAAATTCGAATTCTTGTTGCAGCTCATCTAAAACGATTAGCTGCTAAAAGGTACCACGATTATTATTTTTAGAAAATTCCGCGAAGACGACAGTTACGATTTTGAATAAACTTCGCACATGTAATTCTTAATTTAATTGTGATAATACTGCCTTTTAGATGTTCTTTTTTTCAAAAAAAATTGGAAATAGTGTTTTGACGTTTTTTGAGAAAATTTCCTGATTGTTGGGTAATTCCCCCATATCTCTTAAATGGTTTAACCGATTTTGTTATAATTTTGTAATCAAATGCTTCTAGAAAACTTAAATAATATGTATTTCGTTTAAAATTTAAGAAATATTTTTTCTTTATTTTGAACTATTTACTTGAATATATACAAGAGCAAGTTCTTGCGATCAATATATTTCATTGGTAGAGCTTTTGATAGTAAAAGAAATATGCGCATTACTACAAAACTCATAAAGCTATGTTCAGAGTTAATAGAAAAAATAGATTTACATGGAAGTATGTATGTATGTAAATATTTGTTATTTACATATATCTTATATCTCATTAAAAAATTTGAGATAACATCTTTTACCACTTACATCGTAATGTGGGCTACGCAATTTCTATACTCTCATAAAAAGTTCAGGAAAAAAGAAATACCTACGAAATTAAAAGATAAAAACAGACACAACCCTCAACAATCTGGTTTTACAAGCTCCATTTCTCTAACTTTTGGTTCCATCTTAGGTTGTAATAAACGCACAGTGGCTACTATTGATTTTTTTTGTACAAATAAGTAGAACGTGACAATTGAGACATATTGAGAAAAACTTAAAATAAAGCAACGATTCCGAAAGATCTATTTTTATTACTTGCGATTGTGGGTCAATAAGTCACTGAAAACTGAAAAAGTTACCACTTTTTTCGGTGGGAAAAACGGCTTCATTTATTGACACAGACTCGTTTTAGGTCGATACTCTTGTTCCAAAGTGTCTGCAATTTTTTGATGCTCTTAAAATTTCTGGTGATCGCCGAAGTAGGCGTTTGTTTTATCGAAGACTTCTTAATTCGACTCAAGCCCCCCGTAACAATTTCTCATGTTTGAAAAAAAAACTTGTCGCAGCGGGCTTCATCCGGAGAATAGACTGGATGTGGGATGAGTTTATTATATCCTGCGGTGCGCCGCGCCCGGTGCATTGTCCTAATGGAAAAGAACTTTTTCTCTGCCAAATATGGCCGCTTTTTGCTTCAAATCGGCGTCGAACTGATCCATAAACTCTGCGTAATATGTGCCGGCGATCGTTTTAAGCTTTTCAAGGTAATCAACGTTGACACTGTGCGTGTCCCAAAAAAATTGTTGCCAACGACCTTTTTTGACGAAAAACCCACCTTGGACTCTTTCCTTTTTGATTCACCAGGCTATTTCAATTGTTCCTTGGTTTCTGGTATGTTGGGATGAATCCAAATTTTCATGACGGTTTTACAAAACGGTGACGCAAAAACTCGTTTGGATGTCGATTGGACCTCGCCAAACACTTTTTTGAAGTTGTCAAACCATTTCGTTTAGTGTCAACTGTGAGAAAACGTTGCACCCATCTTGTAGAAAACTTTTTCATATCCAATAACTATAGAAAATTGTATGTGATATAAGGCTCTTGCCTCTTTAAGCTCGCCGATCGTCCCATATCAAACTGTGGATTCTATCGAACATTTCTGATCTGGTGAGCAGAACGTTCGGCTTCACTTGTAGTTGGACAACGACCGCACCGAAATTGAGTAAACCAGTGGTAAATGGTGTTCCAATCGATAATATTTTTGCCATTGCGACTATTTTTACGCCGCAAAGTGAGGCCGAGGTGAACAAATTTTTATAAAAGTGCCTAGTTTGGTATTGTGATATATTTCCGTATTTTTTCATGAGTAATCCGACTGTAAAAATGATTTTAGGACTAAAAAGAATTTCTTTCAGCCGAAATAAGGGTTTAAACGGGATCTTTGACATTTTGAGCCCTAAAACTTATGTTTTTGATAATTACTCCATCTCGGAGATTATTATTTTAAAGTTGTCCTTCAATGCCTTTTTTGCTTCAAATAAGTGTCGAATTGATACATCAGCTCTGCGTGATATTTGCCGGTGATCGTTTTACTCTCGCGTATCCGCGTATCCCTCGTACCTCGTGGCTTGATGGTTAGTGCGTAGGACTGTCATGCCGAAGGTATGGGTTCGATTCCCAGCCGTGCCACCTAAAAACAGAAATGTTTTATTCGAGGTACTGCCTCTTGCGAGGAACTGACGAATCCTCCAAGAGTATACTTGTCATGAAAAAGTGCTTCTCAATTTAGCCGTTCGGACTCGGCAAAAAACTGTAGGTCCCCTCCATTCCTGCCAACAAACACGCACACAGGAATGGTTGTGAGTTGTAAGTCACTAGGCCCTGGTTCTCCATGAGCTGTTGCGCCACCCAATTTATTTATTTATTTATTTTTATCCGCGTATCCCAAAAACTGGGGATATTATATTGTTTACCGACGAACCCTCCTTTACCTTTTTCGGGTTTGATTCATCAGTCGAAGTCCGCTTTTTTCGATTGTTTCTTGGTTTCTGGTGTGTTGTGATGAATCAATGTATCATCCTCGGTTACACACGGCGCAAAAACTCGTTCCGATTTCGATTGCACATCTCCAAACACACCTTTGAAGTTGTCAAAGCGATTGCGTTTATTGTCTATCTTTCTTTCCGCAATAATAGTGCTCCAATCGATGGTGAAGAGTCCCAGTAATCTTTGTCAAGCTTTTTCTTGATTTGCGTTTGCGTGAGTTTTTCCATTTTTACGAGAACTGCTCGAAGGTGTCTGTATAAAATATGTTTGAAAATATTGGTTTCTTCTTTTAATTGATACTTCTTGACAGAGATCAATCACCTTCCTTTATCGAAGACTGTAATCGCATTGGGGTTTTCACGATTTCCCTGACGTGCGTTGGCTTGGTCTCCGACTCCTTCCTGTGGATGTTACCTAAATTCGGGTCAAATATCGGTTGGTCCGACACGGCAGCCATTACAGGCGCAGGCTTGGTCTAAAGTGGCCTTCCACTTGAGAACAACAATACCATTCCTGTCTTCAGCTTAGCATCGATCACTGCTTTTGGGCAAAATTAAATTTTGCTGTCTCGAATTTATTGTCCTAACCATGTGTGTTTGTTGCTTAAGCAATCAGTGCACTAGTTCATAGTTCAGAGTTTGACCTTCAACTCAGCAATAAAGTGCTGAGTTCTTTGCAAACGTTCTTCACCGCACCAACCTATCAAGCTTTTGCCGGAGTAAATTTTTGTTGATTACGTGAAACCTTCTGTTGAGCAAAGTTTGAACAACTTTACACCATATGGATAAACTTTTAAGAATGTACTGTCTGAAAAACTAGGCGACCTTCCAAAGAATGACAGTTTCAACACGCTCCGAAACTTTCCCTGCAGCTTGTCTGAAAGAGGTTTCAAATTTTCTTCAAGTCTGGAGTCCCTAAGTCTTTCATTTCATATGTATACATAATTCCTTTCGACCAACAGTCGGCCAACAATCCAACCTTCACAAGGCCCATCCATTCCATTGTAAAAGTCCAAGGAATTTTGTTTACCTCTGGGCTATTTTTGGGAACCCAATTAAGTTTTCTGAAAGCACTAGTAATTTGAGTTTGAATTATTTGCTGATTTTTCGAAAAAAGTAACCTCATCATCAACGAGAAAGTCTAAAAGGACAAGTTTCAGTTAAAGGGACGTCTATTAAGAAACATAATCTTCCAGTCAAATGAAAAGTTTTTTCTCTTGCAGAAAACTCAATCCAACGTACGAAGTAGGTACTTGTTGCAATCGCAGCTGGTAGCTCCTCAGCTTCGACTTGCATTCATTCCTCATAATTTTCTGATAATTATTCAGGTTGCATTTAAAAGACCTAAGGTCTTACAGGCATATAGTTAAATTATTATTATTATTAACTTCTAACTACATTAAAATTTTCAGGTTCTGAGTTTGTATCCGAGTTTGGGTCATCGTTTGGGAGGCAATTACTATCGAACTCGAAGTCATTACTTCAAAAATCGTCGACTTTAATTTCTGGCTCCCTTTCTGCCTCTTCATCACTTAAATTTTGTCTTTCCATTTTTAAGACCCTAATACAGAAAATATAACTGACCATTGAAATCACTACAAATTACACTTAATAAGAACACACAAGAGACCACAAGGAAACTTCCTTACGAGTTTTTCCTATCATAAGGTCACGTTGTACAAAAACGTGCGACACACAAAAATCATTAGAATTTCAAAATTATGACGGCAGCACAATGGGAACTGGTTGAGAACTACTTTGTAGAAAGTAAAAACTAAGAAACATAAATTAAAAAAAAAATTACGTTTTTGTTGACGATGTTAAAATGGCTTTGTAGTCAAAGTGTTAAAATAATTGTGCATTTTGGTTGTCCTCAAGGTATTCATTTAGGTTCCTTTTTATTTTTATTGTTTATTAATATGCTTCCATGTATCAAAATATTGTATACAGTGGCCCGATTTAGTCCGATATATATTTAATTGTTCGTCATTGTCATTTGAATTTATAAAATTGAACAAAATCAATTTGTTATTTACTTAAATTTTTTTTTTCTTTTCAGGTATGTGTTTCGAGTTATTAAATGATGTTTTTAGGAAATCCAATTTCGAAAGCAACTAAAACAAATAAAGGATGGTTTTTCCAGATGATACACATAAAACGTACACGTAAAACGTAAAATCTCAAACATGGTGACTCATTTAAAAAAAGAAAACTTTAGTATTTTTTCTAACTAATTTTGTAAGGAATAAGTAGATAATGACCAAGCGAAAATTTATAAGCTTGATTTGAAAATTTTATTCAAGACACTTTTAATAGAAAAGAAACTGTGAATATACTTTTAATAGATAAAATTAAAAAAAGCAAATTTCATATAAGTAATAATGAAACTTTATTGATTTATTAAAATCTCCTTAAATCGGAATAATATTTTTCCTAAATACTGCCTTTCTTCTTTTTAAATAGGTATTAAATTTTCTCTTTACTTCAAAGAGTCTTCTTTAATACTTCTTTAATACTTCTTTGCTCCTTCTTTAAGAGGTATGGCATTTATTTTTTTTTAATTTTAGTTATTTGTTTTATTTATTATTTATTTGTGTTGGTCTTTTTGTCTTTCTTTTTTTTACATCGTATTAGCTATAAACTATTTTAGCATTTTCTCGTTATGACATTATTATTATAAATTGTAATACGCATGCCTCTTTGATACATGTAAATGCTCTTCTAAAAGAGCTAGCTAGAAAACATTTTCGTTTTTCAGTTGCATAGACATATGGTATCAAATGGCCCAATTAATAATATAATTTTTAGAAGACTAATAACAAAATTCTGATTAGGTGCATTAAAAAAATAAATATTGAAGGATTTAAGAAGTATTATAGAAGTTTTAAAGAAACAAAACAACATTAAAGAAATGCATAGTTGTATTGTGAACAAGCCTAGTGTATTGGTTTGGTAGACAGAAGATCACAGGATCGCATCCCCGATAAGACAATCATCGTATCAAATTCTACAATTTATAAAATTGTTTTTGGAAGGCTTAAAGAAGTTAGTATTATAGGAATACTAAAGAATACTTTGTACTGTCATGCCAAAGGTGTGGTTTCGATTCCCCTTCGTGCCACCTAAAAATAGATATGTTTTATCCGATGTACTGCCTCTTGGGAGGAACTGACAAATCCTCCAAGAGTATACTTTTCATGAATAAGTGCTTCTCATCTAGCCGTTCAGACTCGGCAAAAAACTGTAGGTCCCCTCTATCCCTGTCAACAACACGCACACAGGAATGGTTGAGAGTGTAAGTCACTAGGCCCTTGTTCTCTACAAGCTGTTGCGCCACCCAAATTATTTATTTATTTATTAAAGAATTAATACCAAGGCACCAACTTGAATAATAAAAAAAAAAACATTTAAAGAAGGATTAAAGAAGTCTTAAATGAACAAAAAAAAAATTGATCTTTAAAAATGCCAATTGAGGATGTATTTAAGGATGTTTTAACTTCTATACACACAAAAGCTAAAGCTAAAGTAGCTTGAGGCTAGGTCATCATAAAGTTATATTCTAGAATAAAATATGCCTGTGATAGAACCAGGCTAATAAGTTCGGGCATTGCTGTTAACAGCTCTTCAGATTGCTAGTCTCAATCTGGTAATTAACTACTGCTTTCGCAACTGTTCATCAATGGCTCTTAGCCGGTCAGTCTTTTACCAGCTTTATACTTGTGTTCTCACTCGCTTTTCAACGGTTCTTGACCGTTTTTTTTATCAAACTGAAAAAATAACCTCATTCTATGCCACTGGTACGGGGAAGTCTAAGGCAAAAGTATTTCACGGTATCTTAATTTAAGTTTGAATTTCAGTTTTGATTTGGTTTTGGGGTCTTAAATTTATTTGTAATCTTCTTGATCTTTATTGGTCGATCGGTTTTTTTCTCATCAAGTTATTTTATTTTTAAGTCAATGGGTACTTTAAAATAATAAAATGTATTTTTTCACACACATTTGCCCACATAATTGCATCATCCGTAACTCCCCTACCCTTCCGGGTACCCCCATGATGAGATAATTCTTTTTGGTGACTTCAACCTTCCTAATTTAAAATGGACTTCATCAGACGATCTTTCGTTTTATCTTGCTTCCAATCCTACATCTGCCAAAGAATGTCTCTTTTTTGATAGCCTTGCTGATTCAAGCCTCTGCCAAGTTAGTGGCATCCCACTTATTTTCACAACAGACCCCATCAAGTCTTCTGTATCACCTAGTCCCCTTTCTCTTTCAACCATCGACAACTTCCATTCTCCCCTTCTTCTCTAAATGATGCCTTAACTCAATTTTACAGAGAAATATTTTACTCTATTTCTCTTTATGTTCCTTTTTCCCGCCACAAAACCTCGTCTACTTCTCCACCTTGGTATAATCGCAACCTTCGCTACCTGCGGATAAAAAGAAATAAGTTGTGGGAAAGTTAACTCCGCTCTCGTTCTCCTACTGACTATTCTGACAATCTTGGTTCTTATCTGCATTTTACCGAGCTATACAACTCCCTTTACCAGCGTTATCTAACGGAAATGCAATCCAACCTTATCAAGGATCCTAAGTCATTTTTTCAGTTTGTTAACTTCAAAAGAATGGCTACCCAACCACTTTCTCTTTCAATAACGTTACTTCGAGTGATTCTAGCACTATCGCCAACTTTTTTGCCATATTCTTCAAACAATCTGATTCTGCCTATTTCAATTATCTACAAAGTTTTTCTCTTGGACTTCTCCCTCGAACTGTCAATCCCTTTCTCATCGAATATAAATTGAATCAATTAAACGATGATTTTTATCCGGGTCCAGATGGTCTCCCTGCCATACTTCTAAGAAAATGCTCTTCCACCCTCTCTCTCCCTCTCTCAAAAATTTTAAGCCTTTCCCTAAATCAAGGACAGTTTCCTCAGATATGGAAATCATCTTTCATAACTCCTGTACACAAAAAAGGTCCGAAGAGCGATGTTAACCACTATCGTCCCATTGCTAAGCTTTCACACATACCCAAACTCTTCGAAAGTATTTTGTATGAAACCTAAAGTTTCCACTGCAAATCTCTCATCTCCTCCTCACAACATGGCTTTCTCAAGTGCCGGTCTACAACCACTAACCTTGCTGAATTTGTGTCCTACACCCTCTCAGCCTTAGAGAAAGGCTACGAAATTGATGCTATCTCAACAGATTTCAGCAAAGCCTTCGACAAAATTTCCCATAAGCTTATTCTTTTCAAACTGTCCTCTAGGGTGTGAACCATCTTTGTTAAAATGGATTTGTTCTAACCTTGAAAACCGTTATTACAGCGTTCGATTCAGATCTGCCACCTCTTGCCCTTTCTTAGCTACCTCCGGTGTCCCCCAAGGCAGCCACCTAGGCCCACTTTTATTTATCCTCGCTATTAACGATATTGAAAGGGTCATCAAACATTCTTCTATCTCTGTACGCCGATGATACCAAGTTCTTCAAGACCATTTCCTCAACACATGACTCTTCCCTTATTCAACAAGATCTTGACATTTTTTTTGGTGTCTAAAAAATAGCTTGGAGCTTAACGTTGCCAAATGCCAATCAATCACTTTTTCACGGAAACGTATCAAATCTCCTCCCCGTCTTTACTTGTTCCATAATCAACCCATACCCATAGTTGATAATATTCGCGACCTTGATATTTTATGTGACCCAGAGCTTAATTTTCACATTCATATATACGATATTATTCTCAAAGCAAACTCAGCGCTCGGCTTCGTCAAAAGATGGTCCAAAGAATTCTCCAACCACTATGTTACCCGGTCTTTATATATATCATTTATTCGTCATCTTCTAGAATACGCCTCTCAAGTTTGGTCCCCTTACCAACTTACTCACATTTGAAGAATTGAGAGCATCCAGCGTCGTTTCTTACGATTTGCTCTTCGAGCTGTATCGTGGAACAATCCTCTGATCCTGCCTCCCTATCTAGATCGCCTTAAACTAATAAACTTGAATTCGTTGGAAGAACGAAGAGAAATATCAGACATTCTCTTCAGTCATCGACTTCTCTCTGGTTCCGTTGACAGCATATCGCTCTACAACTCTGTTTCTTTTAATACTAACCCTCGTAATACACGTAATCCTCGTCTCTTTTATATACCCACCCACCGAACCTCTTATGGCTCCAACGAACCAATCTTTGAAACACAAGATCAAGCTCATGCGATCAAGGCTTGCAATTTATTTTAATTTTCCAAATTGGCGATGGGATAAACTTTTGTCGATTATTTCAGCAAAAGCTTGTCTGTTTCATTTTTTTTCGAAACTTCACTCTGGCAATGTTTTACAAACTTAAAACAATATTCTACTTCTGCAATGAAAAAATAATCCAAATTGGACCACCTTGAGAAAACATCAATTGAAAATGGCATCGTGTGTTCGAATATTTGTTTTTATTTTTTTTCTTTATTAAATTCCTTATTTATATTTTTTACAAAACTCCTTCCCATACAAAAAATCAACATTAAATCTATAAAAACAAAAAATAATCGATAACATCATTTCGATAAAACACATTTCCTCTTTCGCAATTTAAGATTAACTCCTCCTTTCGGTGCAATTGTTACTGCGAAATTATCAACTTCGATTTCTCCCTTCTGAGTTGTTTCAATATCATAATTCATCAATACCTTAGCCAAAGCAACTTTAACATTGACTTTTCCCATTCGTTGAGCTATTTTTTTAAGAAATTCCTTATTTCAATAATTTATTTATTTTAATTTTTAAAACTCTTACCTATACAATGCCGTGGTCCTTCACCAAATGGCATATAAGCAATTGGATTGTAATTTTGATTTTCCTCTAAAAATCTCTCAGGATCATATTTCATAGGATCAGGGAAGTATTTAGGGTCACGGTGAATCCCAAAAAGTGAAATTACAATCGGGGTGCCTTTCTTAATAACCTTGTCTGATCCTGGAATTGGGAAATCAATTGTGCATTCACGATTGAGAATTGGCAAGGCAGGATATTTCCGAATTGTTTCTGTAAAAAAAAAAATATGGTATTCACGGAAATTCTACATTGTGCAAGAAAAAAAACTCACCCATAATACATAAGTCAAGATACTTCATGTCCTGAATACTCTCATAAGTGATCTTGCCATCGTGTTTCGCCAGTGCTTGTTCGATATCTTTTTGAACTTTGGCTAAAATCTCTGGATATTTGGCCAATTCGAAAATTGTGAAGGCTGATGTTCCAGCAGTTGTATCAAAACCAGCAACGTAAAATAAAAAAGCTTGTCCGGCGATGGTTTCAATTGACATTGATTTTAAATTTTCTGAAAGTTGTATTTTCGGTATGGTGTTATTTTTGAATTTTGATTTTTGACTTTTGATTGTTGTTTGTTTTTTTTTTTTATTTTTTTTTTTTGACTTTTGATTGTTGTTTGTTTTTTTTTTAATGTTTTTTGTTTTGGTTTTACCTGCAGCTGATTGACCTTTCCAAACTTCATCATCTATGTTAATTTTTCCAGTGTTTCTAAGTTCAATGAGCATCTGCATCATATCCTTGCGGTAGTAATTATTTTTTTCACGAAATTCAACAGTTTGGCGGACCATGTCTTTCATGAAAGTACCAACCCGATCGGGAACTCCTATGCGAACAAATATTTTTGCAAGTCTGTGAAAAAAGAAGAAAAAATAGAACTATATCACCCCTAGACATCTCTTGATCATTGATAAAATAAATATTGATTGAAATAAAAAAGTAAAAAGTTTTCAAATATTTATTGATAGTTGTCATTTTCTACTAAATCAGATCAGCCAATTGGTTTTTTAATATCGAACATCAATATTTATCAATTATCAATTAACTGTTGACAATCTCATAAAGCGGGACATTTTTCAAAAACCGCTCAGGTAAACACATACAGTTTGGAAATTTCGCTGCTCTCAATCTTCTTAGAGACTAACTACAGAGAGTTTGACCTATGATAACAATTGTTCAAAATTACAAGATGTATGCACGACCAATACACATTGAAATTAATCGATGTGAAAAATGTACGTCAAACGTCAGCGTTACGCAAATGACTTGATTTTTATGTCGATTGCTCTTAGGCTATTATGATCGTTGTTGAAATTCGAACATGGTGAGATATAAGTAATACCTGAATCGTCCGCAAACACAGTAATTTTACCACGAAACGGTTGCAAAAATAGGGAATTTATGTAATTGAGGAACAGAACGAGGCCCAATACTGTGCCTTGAGGTACATCTAAATTCACAACTTTCGTGTCACTGAGACAATCCGCAACTTTTACTGATTGCGTCCTATCCTTAAGGTATGAAGCAAACCAGCTTAACATGAAACCACGGAAACCTGCACATTATTGCTTGCTTAGAAGAATGTCGTGATCTACTATGTCGAAAGCTTTTGTAATATCGACAAAAAGACTAGCGCAGCATTTTTTTCATCCAAACCTTTGTTTGTTATGGAGCAAAATAACAAAAGGGCGTCTTCAGTAGAAAGCTCCTCTCTAAAACCAAATTACAGTGGGCTGAAATAATTTATTTCTTTAAGACAACTCAACATTTTTATTTTAATCGCTTTTTCAAAAATTTTGGAAATGGAAAGAGTAAGGAAATTGGTCTATAATTATTTTTGGTGTTTACGGCTTCTCTTTTTAAAAAAGCGGTAATACGTTAGCACGCTTCAGCTTGGACGGGAAAACCCCAGTTTTAATGCTTTTATTAAAAAGATGCAAAAGAAAATCTATTATATTCAAAGAAATTTGTTTAAGGATGTAATTGGAAATTTCATAAAAACTACATGAGAAGGAGTTGTCTAAAGAGTTTATAGGACACAAAATTTCATAACCTGAAAATTTTTGAAAGAAGAAACTGCTACTACAATGCAAACCATTTATAAGACACTTTCTCGAACATACACTACAATTATTTCCACTGTCACTGGTGAAAGACGATTTGACCTATGGACACAGAGAATTCGTTGAAAATATTTGCAACACAAAGGGGGTCATCAATTTCGGTTCCTTCGTTGTAAGCACAATGTTAGAGGGCGTATTCGAAGCATTTCTTATGATGCTATTAATGGCCTTCCATTCTTTTTTAAGATTTTTCTACTTTATTGTGATAATAATTGTCCCGGCTACAAATTTTTAAAAAATTTTTAAATACAAATTTTGGAATGCAAATCTTAATTATGTGCAGATAAAAACAAAATTAAAAAAATCGTCACCCCGTTTTTGAGATATCGAATTTTCAAAAAAAAATTTATAATTTTCAGGAGTACTAATCGTACTAATTTTAGTACATATGTGGAAAAAGTTTAATCAAAATCGTAGGAGACGTTTAACTTTTGTATAGAAGGTACCTTAATTTTTACTTGCGATTATAGGTTCTATAAGGCAAGTTTTGGATTCGTGCAAAAAAAAATTTTGAGATAACAATCAAACATGATATTACGATGATAGAGAACACCAAAAAAGTGGGTGGCACAATTCTGTCTGTCTGTCTGTCTGTCTGTCTGTCTGTCTGTCTGTCTGTCTGTCTGTCTGTTCGTCTACAGCCTAAACGGCTCGATCGATTTTCTTCAAACTTGGTACTTAGTGGTTTTTGGTGATTCTGCCGACACGTTTTTTTCACTTTTTTTTTTTAGAACCAAAAATAACGGTACCTGTCATCAGGGCCGGACGAGCTATACGTGCAAGTGGTGCAAGTGCGCGGGGTGCTGAGCCATATGGGCGCCTTGAGCAAGCATTACATAAGGCAATCCCTCGTAACCACTACTACCTACTTTTTTATTTGCATTTCTTTTTAATAGCTCACACCAATATCGATATCCATTATTTAACTTCCAGCTTATTCTGAACTTAAAAACAGGTATGAAGAGCCGCGGGGAATAACGATCAGAGTTATATTTTTCCGTTTTTGAGAATTAAAATTGCTTTTGGTGTGGTGAACTCGAATCTGCAATAAGAAATATTCCATCACGTTTTTGAGATATTCCCGTTAGAAAATCAAAAAACCCGCGGCATTTATGATTTTTTCGTTTGTATTTGCATCCCAATCGTTATCATTCTTTTCTAAATCGTTCCATTTTTCGATTCGTTTCTTAAACTTCTAGTAGATGGCACCATAATCTCATTTTCAAATGAAATTGACTTCGATCGTTCTTTTCCGCAGCCCTTCATATATATTTATATCTACTATTCTAAAAATAAGTCGATGCCTACCTTCCTATTCACCCCCACAAAGTGCACCATTTTGTTCGGCTCTTGGAGATACCTCGGTAAAAAAAGCATTGCCAAGTTTTCCCCTTGGGTAGGTAATGAGGAAATGACTTATTCCACCAATAACCGCAATTGAAGGGCGCTAATATTAAAGCTTGCACAGGACGCTTATAAAGCTTGGGCCGGCCCTGCCTGTCATACCTTTTTTTTGGCAAATTTACATAATCGTATTTTTCTCAAAAACGGCTCGACAACTTTTCTTTAAAAAAATTCAATTTATTTATTATAGTAAAGGCTTTCTTTGCGTGGAAAACCATTTTTCAAAAATGGAACCATTTTTTTAATTTTTGATTTTCTTCAAAATGGTATGACCGATTTCAATTATTTTTTTTATACAGAAGCTTCCAAAAAATGTTAATAGTTTTGTGTACCAACATTTTTGAAAAAATATTTTTTGGATTTTTAAAAAATATTTCAAATTTTTTTTTGGAAAATCAAATATTTCGAAACGGCATCATAGATTGTTTTGAAACTCGATATTTAAGACTTTTTTAGTACTCTCTAAAATATTTTTAGAAAAAATTTTAAATTTATGAAAAAATAACGGTACCTTCCATACAAAAGTGAAAAAACCGCAAAGGAAAATATTTTTTTGCTTGAAAACGACTCCTACGATTTTGATTAAACTTTTTTCATATACTAAAATTAGTACGATCTACCATCAAAAATTATAAAATTTTACACATGGCAACTATTAGTAGTACCTGTCATAGAACGTATTTTTTTATTTTGAGTTTTCTCGTTATCAGCTTAACGGATTTAAATGAATTTTTTTATGTACAAATTTCAAATAAGATTAAATAATATTGCATATAAAAATTTTCAAAAAAAACGTTTTTGGATTTTTAAAAAAAGTTTCAAACTTTTTTTTTGAAAATTCGATATCTCAAAAACGGGTTGACAATTTTTTTTTTCAAATTTTGTTTTTATATACACATAAATATATAGTTTAAATCTGCATACCAAAATTTATTCTTAAAAATGTTTTACGAATTTTATATATAAAAAATTAATTTAAAAGAAAACCGCTCCAACGATTTTAAATTTTTTTTTCCCATACAATCATATTCCATCATGAATTAAGATGGCATACTTTTTTTCACCTCAAACTGTCAAAAGAGTTGTTTTAGCCAATTTCAATGTCGTGTTTCATGCTTCTCTACATTTTTCTCTCATAATTTCCATGTTTGTATACAATTTTCTTAAACTCGCAGTGTCTTGAACATAAGAGCAAGTACGTACGACCCAGTCGTGCATTTTATTTCATTAATGTAAAGTTTAATCTAAAAATATTTTAGAGAGTACTAGAAAACTCTTAAATACTGAGTTTCAAAAAAATCGATCAAATCGTTTTCGAAAAAAAAAAATTTGTTTTAAATTTTTTTTTTTTTTTTAATAATAATAATAATAATTTTAACTATATGCCTGTAAGACCTAAGGTCTTTTAAATGCAACCTGAATTGCATGGCACTAGTTAGAAAGAGTAGGAAGATAGGAAAGATTTGGCACAGTGGATTGAGATCAAGGTGTTTATTATCTCATTAAATCTCACGGGTGGCGTCCAGTTAAGCTGGGAGAATATAGAAAAGAATGCTGCCTAGAATGGGGCTCGAACCCACACCTCTAAGCTAGCAGTCAAGCACTACATCCACTGCACCATTGCCACCCGCATTTGGTACACAAAACTATTTATATTTTTTGGAAGCCTTTGTTTTAAAAAAAATTACTAAAATCAGTCATACCGTCTTAAAGAAAATTGAAAATTAAAAAAAAAAAAAAATGGTTCCTAGGGAGGTACCATAAATAACCATTTTTTGAAAAATGATTTTCCACCCAAAGCAAGGCTTTACTCAAATTAATTTATTAATTTTTTTTTAAGAAAAGCTGTCGAGCCGTCTTTGAGAAAAATACGGTTATGTACCAAGCTTGAAGAAAATCGATCCATCGGCTTAAGCTGTAGACGATCAGAGAGACAGACAGAATTATGCCACCCAATTTCGTAATGTCATGTTTGATTGTTATCTCAAAATTTTTTTTTGAACGAATCCAAAACTTGCCTCATGGTACCTACCAGGTAAAAAGAATACGTCCAATGATTTTACGAGTAAATAGTCTTTTTCAAGGCTAAAGAACTATTTTGTTTACATTTTTGTCTGTTGCAAATTGCAGTTGTCTAAAGAAGGACTACACACTCGACTCGTTAAAACTCAAGAAACATAAAATCAATGATAAATCTAAGGCGCGCCCACTAGAGAAGAATTATCTTTTTCATTTATTATTGAGACGCTTAAAATCTGCACTGATCAAAGTTTAACTTAGAGGGTTTCATTGGTCAAACAAAGGTTTCATGGAGTCAACTAAACCGCATTTAATGGAAGGCATTTCACAACTTAATTAAATACATATTTACTTTTAGTCTACATAAGCATACAAAACTGATAAATTAAAAGAATTTCTTTGTTTATTCATCCGCAATCCACATTATAACATCGAACTACTACTACAGGCAAATATTCAACATTAATGATCAGCTTCAATGATAGGTTTAGAAGACCATAATTAAGCAATTATTTGCATTAAAGAGTGATTGTACATAGCGAGATATCTAAAACGCACATTGAATGATTCTATAGTCATGTCTAATTATTGTAAATAATAATTAGTATTACATTTGCCACCTTCATTTATTTCAATAAAAAATTCCACTTGCATTGAAGTGATCCCACTTACATATATCGCATTAACTGCGCAACAAAATGTATAATATTTTAAACAAACATTAAAAAAAATATACTCACGCTGGATATAAGAAGCCTGCTGTAGCTACAACAACACTTGCAAATGTTGGTTTACTAAATTCATGGCTTAGTTTTCTCAATGGATTATTGGGATCCTTGAAACTATTCACTTCCAGGCCAAAGATTGCAGATCCAATAATATCGATAGCATAACTAGAATTTTAGTACAAAAAAAAAGTTGATGAAAATCAAATAACCGCAACAAAAATGTCCATCTTATAACCTTGAAAAGAACTCCTTCATCTCAATAACAGCTTCTCCATCATCGGGAATCTTATTATCCAAATATTCCAACATTCTATTGCCAACATCGTCAACAGTGCCAAATATCGACTTAAGCTTTCCCGATGTAAAAGATGGTGCCAATTTAGTGCGTAGAGTCTTCCAACGTTCTCCTGGCAAATTGAAAAGAGTCCCCGAATACGGATCGTTTTTCTCATCACAATACACTCCACGATCGTGGAAACTGGTGAAATCTTGCACCAACATTTGTCGTGCCAATTCGGCATCACGCACTAGAATTGCTGGTCGAGAGAATAAATAGATTCCAAGGAATCTTTCCTTGCTGTTCTGGTAGACATCGTTGATGGCCATGCCGAACGATCTTTGACGTTTCACAACCGATTCCATAGCTCCGAAGGGGATTTTACTTGCAGTATCAAAGGGGAAGCCTTTGCGTTGCCAAAATGTATACACATGGTGAATGTAAAATGCCAAAGCACTGACAACTCCCAGAAGTATCAATAGAATCATTTTTTGTTTTGTTTTTAATTGTTGATGAGACTGATTACTCCGAGCTTACTTGAGTGAGGTTCGCGATCAACTGAATATCGTCACAATATTGAATGATTGTTGTGTTCATACATTTAACGACGACGGGAGGTGAATTGATACCCGCCTCTTCAAATTAGTGTGACCATTCTAGAAGAAATATTTTGAATTAATTTTGTATTGGAAATAAAGTTGTAAAAACTTTCGATACAGCATCCAACGAACAAAGTGTTACCAATTCAGAATTCCTTAGGTTTTTGATTGCGTTTATTCAGTATTCACGTTAATTCTGTCTTCGTCTGCTTCTGCTCGGCTGAGTAAATAACTTACTTTTCTTACCACAGAGGATTTCTTGGATATTTTCTTGATGGAGTTTTAGAAATTTTTCAAAAAGTAACAGTTAACTAAAAAGTTTGATAACTGTTTTGGAAAAGACGTTTTTTTGACAATCTGCAGACTTTTTATTTAATTTTCTTCTTAGGACCAAACAAAACTGTTAGAAATTTTACCAAACAATTTTTACTAGCAGTATGTTTTCAATTCGACTTTCTCATTTACCGCTTAACTGAATTCGATCAACCACTTACAAAATTCAAGCAATATTGAATTACCAACATTTTTAAGACTTTTTTTTCCAGCTTAGAACAATTGAAAACGGTCACACTAGATTAGATCTCTCTTTGCGAATATGTAGTTAAACAACTTACAGCAAAAACGACAAGTAAATTGTTTGCAGTGATAAGAATGCGATAGTTGGTTATAAGGTCGTGTTTTAACGGTTGGAATTCGAGAAGTGCTCCTTAATTTAGAAGCTTAAATGATTACCTTATCTCTCATTTACATTTTTAAAGTTAATGAATAAAATTGGTTATTGATCTTTTTTTACTTCGTTTGTTTATTTATTGCAATTTGACCATGCAAGGTGAGATTATAAATTAAAAGATTTTAATGCCCATTAAAGTTTAAAATTAATTGGAGTGATTTAAGAAAATTTCACAACAGAAACAAACATTACTAAGAGAATTTCGTTTTGTGGCACTTAACATTTTCATAGATAAATCTTTAAATGCTTACTTACTTAAAGTAGCGCTACAGTCCGTGTAGACCAGAGCCTCAACCAACAATCTTCTTTCAGTCAGCTTGGTTTCTAGTTGGCTGTCTCCAGTTTCGTACGCCAAATTGGTTGAGATGCTCTTCCACTTACGTGCGCCACCTGCCCACCTCTACTGCGCCGTCCCACGCGGTTGAATTTAAAGACTTCGGGCTGGAGCATTGGTGTCCACTCATTCTAGGTGACCCCGCCATCTCAGTCGTTGACTTTTCACTTTTGTGGCTAGGTCGGTGTTTCTATACTGCCCATAGAGTTCGTTGTTGTATCTTCTTCTCCATTACCGATCTATGCAGGCGGGACCAAAACTCATCCGGAGAATTTTCCTCTCAAAACAGCCTAATGCGTTCGCATCCACCCTTAAAAGTGTCCATACCTCTGCACCATACATCAGGACCGAGATGATAAGCGTCTTATACTGGACGCTTAAGTTGCTCGAGAGAGGACTTTGCTTCTCAATTGCTTTCTTAGCCCAAAGAAATAGCAATTGGCAACAACAATCCTTCGTTTGATCTCAGTACTGGTATCGTTTGTTGAATTTATAGCGGATCCTAGGTTGACAAAGTCTCTGACCACCTCAAAATTATAGCTGTCTATAGTGACGTTCTGTGAGAGACGTCGTCGGTCTTGGGTGTCGTTTCTTGTTGAGAGCATATATTTCGTCTTGCCTTCATTCACCGTTAAATCCATCTTCTTGGCTTCCTTCTCAATACTCACGAAGGCGACACTGACATCACGCTTTGTGAGTAATTGGACGGACTTTTGAAAGATTGTGCCTCTAGTATGAACGTGAGAGTTTTGCACTATTCTTTCAAGAACGATGTTAAAGAAGTCGCATGACAGCGCGTTGCCGTGACTAAAACCTTTTTTGACATCAAAGGTATCGGTCAGGTTTTTGCCGACCCTGATCGAGCAGCGTGCATTCTCCATCGTAATCCTGCACAAACGGACTAGTTGATGCTGAAACTAGACATTGTTCTATATGGCTCGTATATATAGATGCTGTCATACGAGGCCTAGAAATCGATGAAACGGTGGTGGGTATCGATTGGAAACTCCTGGGCTTACTCCAAGATCTGCGGCAGTGCGAATATTATGCCAATGGCTGGCCTTAAGCCACACTGATATAGACCTATCAGGTAATGGACGAATGGCTGCAAGCGTTCACAACGTACGGCAGAGAAGATCTTGTACGCGATATTTAAAGGACTGTTGGTTCTGTAATTGGATCACTCAAGAGGATCGGGCAAACAATGCCGAGGTTCCATTCATCGGGCATGCTTTCCTCCGACCATATTTTTACAGATGAGCTGGTGCATACTCCCAACCAATTCATCGCCAGCCGCTTTGAATAGCTCAGCCACATAATTTTGCTCCAGCAGCTTTATTGGACTTAAGTTTAGATACAGCAATCTTCACTTCGTCGAGATCGGGTGGACGGAATTGTTTGTCTACGTGTCGTCATCCAGGTTGAATGGTGCAATTTGCATGGTAGCGGAATTCGGATCGTCATCGCCGTTATACAATTTGCAGAAATGATTTTTCCATATCCTCAGCACTGACTGCAATTCTACCACGATGTTCCCCTGATCGTCCTTGCAGGCTTCCGTTAGGGCCTTGTTTCCTTTGGAGGTTCCTTTTATTTTTTGGTAAAACTTCCGAACTTCAATCCTGCAATTGCATCCCTCTAATCCCTCGATTGCGTGTTTCTCATTCTCTTTCTTTTTCCTTCTTAGAAGCTCGTGTTCCTCTCTCCTCTTCTGCTCGTAGAGCTTGCTAGAAGCTCTGGTCCTTCTATGCAGCGCCGCTTTGTTTTCCCATTGTTTAGCTTCAGGTACTTTCTGGTATTCTTCATCGAACCAAGGGTTTCTTTAAATATCAATAATTTATAAAATATATTCATTAACCATGATAAAATATCGCTTTGACTCTGATTCTCTAAGTTTCGCTCACTTCTTTAGCAAACATTAGTAAATTTTAGCTGTTCTTACTTCCGGTCGAAATGAAACTAAAACAGTTAAGCAAGAGTTTTACTTCCTTAAAAATTGTTATAAAGGATCATTTAGAGGCTACAGTAAGCTTTTGACGTTTGCCGCCATCTTGAATTTTAAGTAAATTAGTTTTTGTGTAATTACTCACCCATTTTCCTAGCCTACTTTTACCTTAGATGGCGCTCACAGCCCAGGGTGGAGTACGGCACTCCTTTTGGTTGAGGTAGATCTCCACTTGTGTACTCCATCTAAGGTGGGGTCTTCCTCTGCTGCGCAGACCATCGAAGACTCGTCGGGCTGGTGCGTCGGTGTCCATACGCTCCACGTGTATCAGCCAAATCACCCGAAGTATTTTGACCAAAGAGCTCGTTATAGACTGGACCGAAGATCACCCGAAAATTTTTTCCTTTCAAAGCACCTAAGCAGAATCTCATCCGTTTTTCGACAGGGTCCATGCTTCTGCCCCATACAGCAGGACCGGGATGATTAGGGTCTTATATAAGTTCTCCTAGGTTCTTTGAGAGAAGACTTTACTACTCAAATGCTTTGTTAGTCTGAAGAAACAGCGGTTGGCAAGAGTAATTCTTCGTTTGATATCTGTACGAACCACGCAATCCATTTGGCTCGGATTAATGTCCAAAGCCAATCATGCCAAATGGATCACGTGGCACGGTTGTTTTTAGTGATAACTGATAGTAGATAAGTTGTTGGTGAAATAGGGCTCAGGTTGAATTTGAGCGATGGCACGGGCTATGTTGACTTGACACCGTTCATTTGTGACTAATGGCTTGTCTTACTTATGACTTATGAAAAAGTCTTAACGGGTTAAATCAGTTTCTACTTCATGTAACCTCTGGATTGAACTATCGTGTCCTTAAATCGCTCGTGCAGAATTTCCATTGTGGCATCAACTGTGTGGCGCTGACCGTCCTGTTCCACATGTCGCTTACATCCATATCATCTAGTTTGGCAGAAAGAAATTGGCTATCATCGATCGGTAGCGATCTCCGTTTGTAGTGATGACTTATGGCATTGTTGGTTTTAAAAAATACGGAGCGATGAAGCAGCTGACAGACAATCCACACCAAACAGTGACATTCCTCATATAAATGCTACTTGGTGGGCCTCGTGTGGATTGAAATTACCTGAAATTTGGCAATTTTTGTTGTTGATGTAATCGTTCGTTCAAAAATGGGCCTCTTCTCTGAAGATATTGTCTTTTTTTTGCTGAAATCGGGCTTCGCTTCCAACGTTCGATCCTCATAATCTTCTTCTTAATGAACTTCTTCAATTTTTGTTCAACATTTTGAGTCCCAACTGTTTTTTTCAAAGAGTTAACTGGGGAAAGTCTGGAGAGAACGCTTCAACCAGCTTCTCAATGACGATGAGGGCTAAGATCCCGCAAACAAGCAGCCCCGTCAAGTCAATATGCTTGATTATCTGGACCTAAATTAGATCAATGTAGGCATCGCCAGATTTAAATCGAACAAAACAGCCGAAGCCGATGGTCAACAGGTGGAACTTTTTAAGTACGCTTGAAATGATTTGGTAAATAGCATACACCAACTCGTAAATAAAGTGAGTGGAACCTTAGCAGCATCTGTCCGATCCACAAAAAAAAGAGCTTCTCTGCGCCAACTGCAGAGGCATAAGTCTCTTAAATATAGCCTACAAGATTTTTCAAGCGTAAAATGTGAACGCCTCAAGCCGTTAACTGACGAATTGATAGTCTCTTATTAGTGTAGTTTCTAGTTTCAGGCCCGGAAAGTCTACCATCCATCAAATCTTCACATTACGTCAAATCCTTGAGAAGAGCGAAGAATTAAATATCAATACACACCACCTTTCCATAGATTTCAAAGCGGCTTATAAGAGCCTTGAAACAGTGGCGATTTCTGGTCTTGAGTTCTGGGTTGGCTACGAATAATCCTTTGATCAAAGCTGAATGTAATAAAAGCAAAAGTTTTTAATTTTTTTCCTCTTTAATGAGTTTTAATTCACCTCATTTATCTATACCTACATAAAATCCAGTCGTCACTCTATTTTCAAAAAAATTTCGAGAACCGGTTCCTAAAAATTTTCACTTTTTCTTATCTTCGACAACATTTCTTTCTCTATTGACACATTAGTCCAAATTATTACATATATTTAAACTAAACACTTTGAAAAATAAGGATGAAATTATTGTAAATATAGTAAAAAAACATGCTTTTAAGCCTTTCGAAACCTCTCAGCTACTCAAATTTTATGAAAATGTAACCTGTAAACTGTAACGCTCTAAAAAATTTAGGATTAATCTCTCTATATGGCGTTTTTCTTTTTTTAACTCAGAGCAGATTCAGAAATTGAAAATTTTATTATCTGAGCCCTCTGATTCAATTATTTTTGTGTTTTAAATCTGATCTGATCTGCTCTGAGCTAAAATAGAAAAACGCCAATAGACACCTTATTTTTAAAAATCAAAGCAGTATTTCTGCAGTTGGATCGACAACTTTTGATTTTATTTAGTTTCTACGGCTACCTTGGAAATTATCAAAATGTGAATTTTCTTATAATTAATTAATAAATTGAAAATCAATACTCAAGCTTTTGAGCAACGTACAGCAATGTTTCATATATAAAATTTTTTATTAGGATTAGTGAAATAGAATTTTGAAAAATTAAATCCATTTTGTGGACTTGGTTGATAAATATAAGCCATATAGTTTGCCAAAAGGGGGATTAGTTTAGTAGCTTTTAATGTGAGACTTTTTTAAATTGAGCTTTATAATTTAGATATTTCTGATTTCTTAAGACGAATACTAAATCATAAATAAGGTGTATTTTAGTTCCTTAATATTCAAGTTATGTATTTTTCAGGTAAATGTGCTCGAAAAGCAAATATGGTCAAGTTTTCATACGTTTTAAATTTGTGATTAAGTAAGTATTTAAGAGAAAACTTGCCAAGTAAATCCACCAAATTTTAATCAGTCATCATTAATTACCAAATTTATGTCATGATTTGGAATTGTTTCGATAATACTCTTCTTAAGATATTTGATATTAAACTTCATGAACTTAAAACTTGGCATATATTTTAGATCTCATTACTTTTTTTGGCTGACTTTTTACGCACAGGTTTCTTGTGCACATAAGAACTTGGCTCTTTTTTTACCATTTATGATTTTGTTGTGATTTCACTCCTTTTTGCAAAGACTAATTTTGCCAGGTGAAAGTCAAGCCCTACCGGTCTACAAAGTTTCATAACCGAACCGAAAATGCTCCATACAAATAATAGCACTTCTGATAAAGTTGGTGGATGGCACCATAAGAATTTTTAAGAATGTGGGTGGATGCCACGCCCCCTGTATGGAAAATTCCTATTATTCAATTTTTTTCTTTCTAAGTACCTCAATTCCTACCAACTTACCAATTTTCATTGTTCTACAACAATCGGAAAAGCTCCATATAATTTATAGAATATTTAAGAAAGTGGGTGGATGCCACGCCCCCTGAATAGAAAATTGCACATTTTCGATTTTTTCCTTTGTATGTACCACAAGGCCTACAGTTGTGCTAGTTTTATTTCAAGTTTCTACGATGTCGGGAAGTGCTCCATAATTTTGATGATCTGTCAGTGAGTCAGTGAGTCAGTGAATCAGTCAGTCAGTTACGGTTTTTGCGATTTTTGAAGTCCTATATCTTGGGAACTACTAATGCTAAAGAGTTGAAATTTGGTGAGCCCCCTGTGTTTGATCATTTCAGCAAATACTCCGAATTTGAAGTTTCTGACTTTATTGGTACGGAAGTTAGAGGGGGGTTGAAAATGGCCTGAGTTAGTTCCTGTAAAAAGGGTGTAGTGCCGCGAACTTGGCTGGGCACTACCGTGCCCTTTGATATTAATGAAGCTATGCCGATCAGTTTTTTAATTAAAATGCATTTTATTTGTAAGAAATCATTTAAACAAAATTTAGCACCTCTCATATAGGTTTGATGGTAAAACATTGTATAACATTATCTTAGAAGAGAAAATAAGCAAAAAATAAGCATTTTTTGTTTTTTTCAAATTGTGAAATTTTTCATCAACTTTTGAATTTAGAATGCTGCAAATCGAATTGAAGGCAGACTTAATCACCCTTTTAGTATGAAATTTTTTACCCCTTTTCAATGATTTTTTCACACAATGTAGCGCGTCATTTTGGCTTTATTTAAAGACCTCAACCTTGAAGATCGGATGAGTACAATGGGAGTTATGATTTTTTCAAGTTAACCATATAAAATTCGAACTAAAACATTTGCTTCAGATAACTAGGTTCTCCACTGGTGGGTACTGGTCGGCAATCAACTCACATTTTTTCTACCCAGGCGTTGGCTCTTTCAATAGAGCCAACCTGTGTGGGTATTTTTGTGGGTCTGTTCTTAAAGATAGAGTGACACAGCACATCGGGAATAATATGTAGTTTGTATGAGATTTGTTGGCGCAAATTTGTGTAGCCAACACGGCCATTGAAAGAAAAATAAAGAGATTCCTACTTTGTATGGGATTAATATAGCACGTAGGGGTTGCAGTGAATGGCTCGATTTAAATAGGTTCTGCTGGTTTTATAATGATTTAAACGGATTGGGGTGTTGTTTTTTTATCAACATAAAAGGATATTTTATTCTTAAGTTTTAATACAAACAAATTGTTTGTAGTACGTGTATTTAAGACGAAATTTTAGGGTTGGCGCAGCCAACCTAGCCAACTTAGAGGAATCGCCACTGAGCAGTGTCCATGCCTCTGCACCATACATCAGGACCGGGATGATAAGCGTCTTATACAGGGACAGTTTAGTTGCTCGAGAGAGGGCTTTGCTTCTCAATTGCCTTCTTAGCCCGAAGAAACATCGATTTGCAAGAGTAATTCTTCGTTTGATCTCAGCACTGGTATCGTTCGCTGAGTTTATAGCGGATCCTAGGTAGACAAAGTCTCTGACCACCTCAAAATTATAGCTGTCTATAGTGACGTTCTGTCCTAGACGTCGGTGTTGGGTGTCCTTTCTTGTTGACAGCATATATTTCGTTTTGCTTTCATTCACCGTTAAACCCATCTTCTTGGCTTCCTTCTCAGTGCTCACAAAAGCACCACTGACATCACGCTTTGTTCGTCCGATTATGTCAATGTCATCAGCGTAAGCGTGTAATTGGACGGACTTTTGAAAGATTGTGCCTCTAGTGTTGACGTGAGAGTTTTGTGTGGCCTAAAGCCACACTGATATGGACCTATCAGGATCTTGACGAATGGCTTCAGGCGTTCACAAAGTACGGCAGAGAAGATCTTGTAGGCGATATTAAGAAGACTGATGCCTCTGTAGTTGGTGCAGTCCAGAGGATCGTCTTTCTTGAGGATCGGGCAAACAATGTTGAGGTTCCATTCATCGGGTATGCTTTCCTCCGACGACATTTTACAGATGAGCTGGTGCATACTCCTAACCAATTCATCGCCAGCCACTTTGAATGGGTCAGCCGCAAGGCCATCAGCTCCAGCAGCTTTATTGGACTTAAGTTTAGATATGGCTATCCTCACTTCGTCAAGATCGGGTGGACGGAATTGTTGGCCTACGTCGTCCAAGTTGAATGGTGCAATTTGCATGTTAGCGGAATTCGGTTCGTCATCGCCGTTATACAATTTGCTGAAATGATTTTTCCATGTCCTCAGCACCGACTGCGATTCCACCACGATGTTCCCCTGATCGTCTTTGCAGGCTTCGGTTCGGGCCTTGTAACCTTGCGAGGTTCTTTTTACTTTTTGGTGAAACTTCCGAACTTCATTCCTGCAGTGGCATCCCTCTAACTCCTCGATCGCGCGCTTCTCATGCTCTTTCTTCTTCCTTCTAAGAAGCTTGTGTTCCTCTCTCCTCTTCTGCTCCTAGAGCTCGCGAGCAGATTTGGTCCTTCTATGTATTGTATGCCTGTTGTTTGGCTGCATGTACTTGCCGGCATTCTTCGTCGAACCAGGGGTTTCGCTGTGGTGGTAGTGCAAAGCCCAGCACGTCAGAGGCGGCATCTCTGATGGCTTCTTGGCAGTTTTTCCACTGGTTCTCAATGTTTGCAGTTGGCGGCAAAGGACTAGTTAAGAGGGCGCGAGAGACTCGATCGGAAAAGGACTTGGCGATTTCTTGCGACTGTAGCCGTCCGACGTCGAACTTCCTCACAGTATTTCCCTGTTTTGGCTTTGGTCTGGAAATCCGTAGCATTACCTTTGCTACAACGAGGTAGTGGTCCGAGTCAACGTTGGCTCCTCGGAACGTTCGGACATCCTTGATACTGGAGGAGTGCCTTGCGTCGATCGCAATGTGGTCAATTTGGTTGGCGGTTGATTGACCAGGAATTCGCCTTATGTATATCGAGATGCGGGAACTGCGTACTAGCTACCACAACGTTTCGCCCCGCAGTAAAGTCGATTAGCCTGAGTCCGTTATCGGAGGTGGTGTCGTGCAGGCTGTATCTTCCGATTGTGCCACCAAAGACGTCTTCTCTTCCTAGTTTGGCATTAAAATTACCCAAGACAATTTTAATGTCATAGCTAGGGCATTGCTCATATGTCTTGTCTAGGAGCTCGTAGAACTCGTCCTTGGTGTCGTCATCTTTCTCCTCTGTGGGGGCATGCGCGCATATGAGGCTGATGTTGGCGAATTTAGCCTTGATGCGAATTGTCGTGAGGCGCTCGTTCACATAGTTGAAACTCAAGACTTCTTGCCTAAGTCTGACTCTAACGACGAATCCACATCCAAAGAGACGCTGCCCTTGTGGTCGGTAACAGTCACCGTAGTAGATATCGCAGTCTTTCAGTTTTCTCTTGCCTGGCACATCCCATCGCACTTCTTGGATGGCGGTGATGTCTGCTTTGTAGCAGTCTAGGGCCTCCGCTAAATGTTCGGCTGCACGTGGTCTATAGAGAGACAGAACATTCCACGTGCAGATCCGAAGTTCGTTGTCCTTATTTCGTTTGCTTGGTTCGTCAACAGTAAATCCATCCGTATCCGAAGCTTGTTGTTGCTTCGCAACTAAGATAGCTTTACGTGGCCGGGAAGTCACCCCGACGGCACGACTCCGAACCTGGAGGACCAGACCCTTACAATATAACTCCAAGGGCGGTGAGCCGGATTAACCGCTCCTTATAGGCCTGCGCTCCGAATATGTCGTAGTAGCCCGTATAAGGTGCTCACTAAGTAGTTCAGCCCAACTGGAACTGTAGACGCCACCGTTGATTCCATCTTGAGAATTCTTCCGCTGCCGCCTGGATGAAGGAGAAGTGCCTTAGTGGGGACACTCCTCCCCCCCTCTCTCGTTTGCTGCCCCCTAAAACCGTCCACAGGGATTGGAACCCCATCTTCAGTTAAAGGTACAAGGCACCCGATGTTCACCATTTGGAGGTGAGAGAAGGTCGAGAGCATTTTTCTGTAATTCCCCAGAGAGAAAATTCACAACTTGTTTTATCATCTCGAACGGACAGCTGCCACGATTATTGCAAACTTCACTTTCTTAACTTGATGGTGATAATACAGGCTACATGAAATTAGGCCCCAATGAAAAATGGCCCCAAACATAAAATGAAAAATGGCCCCAAAAATTTATATGAAAAGCAACAACAACTAAAATAAAATAAATTTTTGTGAATTGGGGTGATTTTTCATGGTTTTAGGGCCTTTTTTCATTTTTAATTTGGGGTCAAATTTCATTATGAAAAATGGCCCCACACTTTCATTCTTAAACAAAAATGAAAAATAGCCCCAAGAAATGGGGCCTTTTTTCATTATGAAAAATTGCCGCAATTTGAAAATGGAAATATAGCCCCAAATTAAATGAAAAAAGGCCCCAAAACTTATCTTAAATTAAAAACTCATAAAAATGGGATGTTCTAAATCGGAAAAAAATCCAGTTATTTTTCGAAAAATTGACGTGGATAAGAGTCTAGCCATTTTTTTCCAATTATTTTAAATTAATTGTTACTCTGGGATGGTGATTTAACAATCGTCCATGGAAATTACGCGATTTTCGTGTACGATTATTTTTAATCATGGGCTCAAAATGATCCTTGTAGCTTTTGATATATGTGTCTGATCAAATAATCGTACAGGAAAATCGCACGATTGGCAAAAATATATGCATGTATGTATGTAGAACTTATGCAGTATTTCATTTTATTTTATTTTAAAACCAAAAATCGCGCGATTTTTGGTTTTAAAATAAAATAAAATGAAATACTGCATAAGTTCTACATACATACATGCATATATTTTTGCCAATCGTGCGATTTTCCAGTACGTTTGTTTAATCACTGTCCCAAAATGATATTTTAAGAATTGGATATAATGTATATTGATATAATTGATATAATGTATACTATGAACATATCTAATAAAATTGCGCGATCGGCATCAAAAGCCTGTTTAAATAATCGTACAAAAATCACATGATTTTAGATTTAAAAAAGATTTGTCATTATTTTTAGGGAGATTTTTCCATTTTAATTAAATTAGAGATTGCTAGGAAAAAATCTCTTTAAGCTTGGGGCCATTTTTCATAATCAAACTAAACTAAAAATGAAAAAACGCCCCAACAAAATGAAAAATCACCCCAAACCGTAAAAATAAAATAATTCAAGTTGTTGTTGTTTTTCATATAAATTTTTGGGGCAATTTTTCATTTTTTGTTTGAGTATTCGTTTTCTTTTTGGGGCTTTTTTTCATTTATTTTGGGGCCATTTTTCTTTTCTGAAAATGGGGCCATATTTCATTATGAAAAAAGGCCCCATCTTTGGGGCCATTTTTCATTTATTGTTTGGGGCCATTTTTCATTGGGGCCAAATTTCATGTAGCCGATAATACATACTGCTTTTTAGATTTTCTATGTAGTGAAAATAGGGCTTGAACGTCTTTTGAGGCAATTTTCCTCATTTTCGGGTAGTTCCCGCTTATATCTTAAATTGCCAAACGGATTTTGTGTTAAGTTTGCGATCTGATATTTCTAAGATGTTCAAATAACATTGCGTTCAATTTAAGAAATATTTGTTCATTGTTTTGAACCACAAGAGCTAGTTCGTGCGATCAATATTTCATTGGAAGGGCATCTGATAGTTGTTAAGCCAATATACCTATCCTACTATCAAGTTATGCTCAGAGTTTATAGAAAAATTAGATTTACATGCATGGAAGTATATACATAAATGTTAGTTGTATGTCATTCATAAAGCTTGAGATAACATCCTACATAACTGCATCGTAACGTGTGCTACGCAATTTCTCTACCCTCATAAAATGTTCAGGGAAACAAAAAATATAAGTAATTGAAAGATTACAAAAAAACTCCACAGTAATCGATATGGTTTTTACAACTCGATTTCTCTATATCTTGGTTACACTACACCTAAGGTCTTTGATTTATACCTACTCTTGTTTGGATTTATACTGCAAAAAAACGTGCGGCGCATTGCCGTGTGAACCTAGGTTAGGTTAGGTAGAAGTGGCTGTCAATACTAAGTACTGACACAATTAGACCAAAATTGGTCCGTTGTGATACCACATGAATCTTAAAAACTCCTTCCTTACTCGCTAAAACCACTTTGAGCTCCTGACGAAGCGTGCGAGGCTATAAATGTCTGTGTTTGCCAGATCACTAGGATCGTTAAAGAAGTAAACTCCTAATTGGAGCCTACGTCTGTGGGAAAGAGCAGGGCATGTGCAGAGAAGGTGAGGAATCGTTTCCTCTTCCTCCTCGTCCATGCAGCTTCTGCAGAAATCGTTTAAAGGTACGCCAAGCCGCGCTGCGTGCCTGCCTATTAAACAGTGTCCTGTTATGACACCTACAATGGAGCTAATGTGCATTCTACTTAGAGATATTAAACACATGAAGCGTTTCAGGTCAAGGATTGGCCATACTTGTTTTGTCGCCAAACAAGTAGTGATGTTTTCCCACCTTGTGTTTGTTCTCTTCAACGCATCTTGCTTCAGTAAAAGTTTACACGTAGCGATGGGTATACCAATGTTTACCTTTTCAGGTAAAATAGGTAGTAATGTTCCACTTCTAGCGAGTTCATCAGCTTTACAATTACCTGGAATGTCACTATGACCCGGCACCCAACAAAGGTGAATATTAAACTGTTGCGCCATCTCCAACAGAGAAGATCGACAGTTGAGGGCTGTTCTAGAGTTTGTACAGACAGAGTCCAGGGATTTAATGGCGGCTTGACTATCAGAGAAGATGCGGATATCCGAGCATGATATCACGTTTTCTTTGAGCCAAGACAGTACTTCTTTTATCGCTAGAAGTTCCGCCTGGAATACGCTACAGTGATTAGGAAGACGGAATGAGAGACTTAAATTAAGTCTTTCAGAGTACACGCCCCCACCAACCCCATCTTTGGTCTTCGATCCGTCAGTGTAGAAGTGAATTGATTGATCTTCTAAGAATTCCACATCCTCCCAGGTGGATCTGGAAGGTATGGTCACTTCAAAATTTTTATCGAAATTCAATAGTGGGATTGTGTAGTCAGTGTTACTAGGAAGTGTTCCGAATGAATTCAGAATAGCGGAGTGACCAATCTCATTATTGATCCACTGTGAAGAGGCTTTGAGGCGAATGGCTGTGCTCGCAGCCGTTTGTTTGCTGAAAATATCGAGTGGTGTCAGATGGAGAAGAGTGTCTAATGCAGCGGAAGGAGTCGACCGAAGTGCTCCATTAGTACATAGACATGCTGTTCTTTGGACTTTGCTTAGTTTGTCGCGATGTGTCGCTTTATCCAAGGCAGTCCACCATACTGCCACGCCGTAAGTTAGAATCGGTCTAATTACCGAAATGTATAGCCAGTGAGTGATTCGAGGTTGGAGGCCCCATTTACTACCTACGGCTTTTTTGCAGGAGAAAAGTGCCACTGTGGCTTTTTTCACTCTTTCTTGTATGTTAGGTTTCCAACTTAACTTCTTATCTAAGATGAGACCCAAGTATTTAGCTTCGTCTGAGAATTTTAGTGGAACACCATAAATAATAAGGGGGTCTGTTTGCGGAATTTTGTATTTCCTGGAGAAGAGGACAAGATCTGTTTTATGGGGGTTAACTCCAAGTCCGCATCGATCTGCCCATCGTGTTAGCTTGTTTAGAGCGTTTTGTAGAAGATCTCTTAAAATGTTAGGATGTTTTCCTGATACTGCTATAGCCACGTCATCCACATTGGCAATCACTCTGTAGCTCTCTGCCTCTAAGGTATTCAGAAGTTCATTAACTACCAAATTCCAAAGAAGGGGAGAAAGCACCCCGACTTGCGGTGTACGTCTACTGACAGATCTTCTTGCTGAAAAACCGCCCAGTTTTGAATTGATAACCCTGCTTGTAAGCATCTGATTAATCAGTTCACCAAGCGACCCATCCACATTCAGAGAAGCCAGTGCAGATCTGATTGCAGATGTATCAACGTTATTAAAGGCACCTTCTATATCTAGGAAGGCAACCATTGTAAATTCTTTATAATGGAGGGAATATTCGATGGTACGAACTAGTGTGCGGAGAGCTGTCTCCACTGACTTTGCAATAGGCGGTGCCGTGACATAAGGCCAAATTTAAAAGTTTGACCTTAAGTCACTTTCCAAAAGCGACTTAATGCCAAGTTTTAAGAGTTGGCCTTATGTCGCTTTTACAAAGTGACATAAGGCCAAATTTGTTTGTGACTTAAGGCCAAACGTAAAATGTTTTGTAAAAAAAATCAGTAATTTTTGGGAAAAGAAACTTCGCATACACGCAACCTCGCACCCACCCCAAATCCTATAGTGAGTCCAGGCAGGCAGGGGGGCAGCATGCCCCCCCATACATACCTCACTGTTTATTGCGAATTTTTAAATTTCACAAACTTAATAAAACCTCTCCTTTATTTGGGTTGCGAAATATAAAAATTTTCAAATAAACAGTGAGGTATAGATGCAACCCCCCTGCTTGGGCTCACGATAGGATTTGGGGTGGGTGCAAATTTGGGTGTATGCAAAGTTTCTTAGGCATTTAAAGAAACTGGATATAATGAAATTTTTCAATGAAAAATGACAAAAATAACAGGTACGCTAGTATTAAAAGTGACACATTGCCAAATTGGCCTTATGTCACTTTGTAAAAGCGACACTAGGCCAACTCTTAAAATTTGGCTTTATGTTACTTTTGTTAAGTGACATAAGGCCAAATATTTAAATTTGGCCTTATGTCACTTGGCCTTATGTCACGGCACCGCAATAGGCATGTTGAGCTGTAGACAGTAGTCTCGTATCAATGCTTGAATGTAGTTCGATATCAATCAGTCGTTCAAAAGTTTTTAGAAGGAAAGATGATAGGCTAATAGGTCTTAAATCTTTAGGGTTTACGTGGGAACATTTACCGGCTTTGGGTATAAACACAACTTTGACTTCTCTCCATAGAAGCGGAATATGGACCAGATTTAAGCGACCATTGAAGATGACTTCCAGAATCGGTAGAATTACTTCTGAATTCATCTGCAGTTCAGTCGGAATGATGCCATCTGGCCCCGCCGTATGTATGGTATTGTATGGTTTGAAGCTATTGAGTGCCCATTGTAATTTTTCCCTTGTAATCAGACCTTGTGGAAATGTTAATTTTTCGCTTGTCCCGTAAAGGGCAGTGCTATTAACAGTCTGTGAGCTGCCTGGAAAATGAGTATCCAGTAGCAAATTGAGCGATTCTTCGCAAGAGTTGGTCCAGGAGTGTGAACCTAGGCTAGTCTTTAAAAAAACGCACAGTAATTTTTTTGGTATCAAAAACAGTAAACTTTTAAAAAATAAAAAGAATGTGTCAATTGAAATATTGAGAATTCACAAAAGCTTAAAAAAGCAACAAACCCAAAAGATATTTATCAAAAAAACCCTGAAAAATCCTTTACGCTTTGGTTTTAATAAAAAATGGTAACGGTATTCGGATGTGAATTTTTACAATGCTTACGAAGTTGAGTCACTAAGTCCTTGAAAATTGAAATAAGGAACGCTTTTGGCAAATCCCTTTATTTCTCAACATACTCTACTTTTTGCTCGATGCTCTTCATCCAACGCTTCTAGAAAATTTTTGAGGCCCTCCAAATAATATAATTCCTATTATTCCTCAAAAAAAGGTGTCTGTTTCGCAGATGACGTCTTCATTCGAACGAAGTCTCTTACCTCCGAGTCATCTGTTTATGTCTGGAAATAAGAAATAGTCGCAGGGGGATAAATCTGGAGAATGGGCTTGACTAGGGAGAAGTTCATAACCTAATTCATATAACTTGACAATTGCGACTACGACTTGTGAGTTCCGGTGCGTTTTACTGTTGGAAAAGAATTTTTTTCCTAGCAGTCTTCGCTTCAAATAGGCGTGCGTCAAATCGATTCAACAACTCTGCGCAATATGCGCTGATAATTGTTTTTTCCTTTTCATGGTAATCGATGCAAATTACACTGCGCTTACTCCAACTGTTTCCCATGAACTTGGCCAGAAACTTCAGATAAAAGACAGAATGCCTACTGAAACTAAGCAGACCTTATAGGCTATTGATTATGTCTTAAAAAACAGTGCAATAAAGAAGTAAGACGTTCCTGGAATTATATTGCAACAATCTTCGAAGGGGTCATTGAAAATGAGAAAACCGCGGAGTGCTATTAAATTAGAGGGGGGTGCAAAAGCACCCTTTTTGGTTTTTTGCATATAACTCGAAAACGAAGCAAAATTTCGAGATAATTCTCAAATTCTTTTTTCTGGAGAATTAAATTTACCATCGAAATAGATTTTTGAAAAAAAAAAAAAAAAAAATTTTAGTTAGCTAGTTTAAAAAAAAATCATTGCAAAAAAATGTGAAAATCGCATTTTTTTTTTTTTTTTTTTACGTTTTTGCTTATAACTTCCTTACCAGCAGAGATAGGTACAGGCATTGCAGTATATAAAAAAAAGATAATTAAATTTCCTTTAAAATAAATAAAAAAAAAAAAAAACGATTTGGATAAAAATCGAACTAGAAATAGTCGTTCAAACTGGCTGATTTTAAGTTTTTGAAGCTTTTGAATGGCATTTTTGGCTATTTTGATGGAATTGTTAGATTATACACTCAAACTGGGTGTATTAGTGAGCCATGACCAGTTAAGTCAAAAATAAAAATCAAATTTCAATTTTTTCACAGTTTTAGGGTTGCCATCTAATTTTTTTTTTTTCAAAATTTAGAATAATTGCCAAAATCAACAAACTTGCTTTTACAAAGCCAGGTTTTGAGCACATGTTAGCGTATACCTTCTCGAACATGAACAAAAAATATTGTTAGACCAGTTTTACGGTTGAAGGTCTTTGCCAGACCAGCTCAACATTTTCTAAGTGGGTATTAAGGAAATAACTTTTTTTTGTTTTGGAATACCTAACTTGTCTGGCACCATTTTGTCCATATAACAAAAGACATGAACTACCAAATACTCCGGTTTGTGTAAGTTAATTTGTTAGTTTTGATAATTATTTAAAAAATTAGAAAACAAAAGCAACAAAATTCATTAACTTAATAACATTAAGGGCCGTCTGGCATGCATTTCGACAGCCAAACTCGTCTGGCACAATTTTGTCTCTATTTAAGGAATCATTAGCTAACATATGTGTATTGAAATCCCGGCTTTGTAAAACAAAGTTTGACAGTTATTTGAAAAAAAAAAATTATTTCTTATAATACCTACTTTGAAAATGTTGAGCTCGTCTGGCAAAGACTATCAACCGTAAAACTTGTCTGGAACTATTTTTGTTTTCATGTTCGAGAAGGTATAAGCTCACCTGTCTTCAAAACCCACCTTTGTAAGAGCAAGTGTGTTGATTTTAGCAATTATTCTAAATTTTGAAAAAAAAATTAGATGGAAACCCTAAAATTGTGAAAAATTTGAAATTTGATTCTTATTTTTGACTTGACTGCTCATGGCTCACTAATACACCCAGTTTGAGTCCATAATCTAACAAGTCCATCAAAATAGCGAAAAATGCCATTCATAAAGCTTTAAAAACTTAAAATCAGCCTAGTTTAAACGACTTTTAATTTTTTTTTAATTTATTTAAAAGAAAATTTAATTATCTTTCTTTTATATAAAGCAATGCCTATACCTATCTCTGCTGGTAAGGAAGTTATAAGCAAAAACGTAAGAAAAAAACAAAAAATGCGATTTTTCACATTTTTTTGCAATGATTTTTTTAAAATTTAGCACTAAAAATTTTTTAAACTTTTTTTCAAAAATCCATTTTGATGGAAAATTTTATTCTCTACAAAAAAGGTTTTGAGAATTATCTCGAAATTGCGAGTCATGTGAAAAAACCAAAAAGGGGTTCTTTTGCACCCCCCTCTCCAAAATGCACCCTCCATTTTAATAGCACTACGCGGTTTTCTCATCTTCAATGACCCCTTTGATGATTTTTACAATAAAATCCTATGAACGTCTTAGTTCCTTATTATATGACATAATCAATAGCCTATTAACTATCTCTCCTGGTTGGAATCCTTACGGGACACAACTCAATGGCTACTTACATGAGAGCAGAATTGGCTTCAGCACATCTAACAGAGGGTGTGACGAAGAATGGAAGAGGTCTCATCTGACTTACTGTGTGAATGCCCCAGAGTCTACCCAAAACTAGGAAAAATTTCCTTGGAGAATACTTCTTCGACTTATTGGTCGATGTCTAATCTTTGCCGTTAAAAAACATCCTTAACTTCATTCAGAAATCAGGGTGGCTCACGGAGGAACCTCATAACAAACGCTTCCACTAAATCCTTCCACTTACCCTTAACATTCCTATATCTCCCACACCATGGGGAGCACAATGGATCCATTGAGATTCGAGTGAGGTGATACGGCATCATCAACCCACCTAACCTAATCTATGACTTTTTTTGCCGACAAACCCATCGTGGATTTTTTCGACTTCAATTCACAAGGCAAAGTCTACTTTTTCGACTGTTTTTTTGTCTCTAATGTGTTGTGATCATTCCATGTTTCATGCACGGCTATACAAAACAGCCCAAAAACTCATTCGGACTTCGATCACCAAATACTTCTTTGGAATTGTAGTAGTTTCCGTGAATTTATTTTTTCAATTTCAACAAAAATGCTCGTAGGCTTCTCTATAAAATATGTATTTGACAGATCTGTCTCAAAATTTGGGCTTCTTTTAATAGAGAGAAAGAGATCAACCACTTTCCTTTGTCGAAATCTATAATAGCAAAATGTCTTTTACGTGCGTCGGCTTGGTCTCTGACCCCTTCTTGTGGATGGTAAGTTCGGGTCAAACACGGCAGCCATTACATTCGAATACTTGGTCGAAAGCATCCTGACACTTCTGGTTTCTTTCTACTTGAGAACAACAATACTATTCTCTTCTTCACGGGCTATCATTTCTCCTCACTTCAGCTTAGCATACATCACTGATTTGAGGCAAAATTAAATTTTGTAAGCTCAAAGAGTCCTAACTACGAGTGTCATGCATGTAATTTTAACAACATAAAGACCATCTCCTTTCTATAAAGTGCTGAGTTTGAGTTCTTTGCTAACGTTCTTCAACCAACTTCTCGAACCCCTGTCGAGCTTTTGCCGAAATACATTTTTGTTGACCACGTAAAACCTTTCGTGGAGCAAAGTTTGAACAACTTGACACCATAAGGATGAAATTTTATAGGAATGTACTGTCGAAATACTGGGTGACCTCCCGAGGGTTGTCCAGTTTCATCAATCACAATGTTTTCTTCAGGTATCAACACGCTCTAAAACTTTCCCTGCAACTTGTCCAAAAGAACTTTCAGTTTTTGAAGCCTACATCCTGTGGAAGTGTTGTTAGCAAAATGAAAAAAGCTTTGGAGAAGTTGAAAACGGTTGCGTGACATGGTTTTCGCTTGAATCCCAAAGTCATACATTATTTCATAAAAATAATTCCTTTTCGAACAAAAGTCTTGCAACAATCCAAACTTCACAAAGCCCATCCTTAGTTAAAGTCCAAGGAATTTTTGTTTAGCTCTGGGCCGTTTGGGGGAACACAATTATTTTCTCAAATAATTTGCAAATCTACTTATTTACTTACCCGGCTCTCGATCCATGAAGGGTGTCTGCCTGAGATACTGCGGTCTTCCATCGGTTGGGGTCCCTCGCTCGCTCCCTTCAGTCGTCGACTGTAACCGCCTGGTCCCTGTAGCGGAGGTTCAATCTTCTTGGTCGTCTTGAACCTGGGGGCTGGGATTCGGAGATGTTCTTTGCTAGAGCGTTGTTGTCCATTCGCTCGATGTGGCCGAGCCAGTGTAGTCGACGTGTTTTGGCTCCTTGGACTACATCTACATCTTGGTACAGCTCGTACAATTCAACATTGAATCTTCTCCTGCAATCGCCCTCTCCGCATGTGCATAGGACCAAATATCCGTACCCATTAGTTTCAAAAACGATAAGTTGTATAACGTTCTCATCGACGAAAAGGCTTCCAGACAACTTAAAGGTGAAGGGACAAAGTTTTCTGTCGGGAAGAATACTCAGTCCAGCGTACGAAGTACTTGTTGCAATCGTAGCTGGTAGTTGCTCAGCTTCATCTTGCATCTCTTCCTCATCATTTTTTGATAATTCTGCAGAAGCTATATTCAAATCTTCAGGTCCTGAGTCTGTTACCGAGTTTGGGTCATCATTTGGAAGCCAATTATTATCGAACTCGAAGTCATTATTTGAAAAATTGTCGTCTTCAATTCTTGGCTCTCTTTCCACCTCATCTTTGTCTTTCCATCTTTTTAATAACTTTTAAAAACCTATAACTATACAAAAAATTTAATTGATAACTGAAATCACTTAAAATTACACTTATTAAGAACACACAGGAGAACACGAGGAAACTACCTGACGAGCTTTTCCTATCATAGGGCCACGTTTTACAAAAACGTGCGACACACAACAAACCATTAGAATTTCAAAGTTTTGAAGACAGAAAATATAGGAACTTGTGTTCCTCTAGGAAGCCATTTAGGTTCTTTTTTATTTGTATTGCTTATTAATGCTTCGATGTACCAAAATATTTTAAACAGTGGTCCGATTAAGGTCCGATATATATTTAATTGTTTGTCATTGTCATTTCAATTTATACAATTAAACAAAATAAATTTGTTACTAACTTTAAATTTTTTTTCGTTTCAGGTATGTGTTTCGAGTTATATGATGTTTTTAGAAAGTCCAATTTCTAAAACAAGTAAAGCAAAGCAAAGGTGATTTTTTCACACGATAAATATAAAACTGAACGAAACCGTAGAATCTTAAACAGTGACTCATTTAAAAAAAGAACTTGTTAGGAATAACTCTTTCTAGGAACCATTTTTTTTGCGCAAGACAATGACCATGCGAATATTAAAAAAGAAAAATATTTTTTAAGTTTAATTTAATAATTTAACTCAAGAAAAAATTGATGGGATGGTTTAAGAACTTAATAAAAAATTTAAGCAGATATAAATAAAATTAATTTCCTTTCTTCCTTTAATTTTTCGGTATGTTGCCTATTTAAGAAACAAGGAAACTAATGTTTTCTACAAGAATTGACTGGCTGTACTTGTAGTTCACACGTAGCACAGAACTACTTTAAGAAGGGTTATAGAATTCTTAACTGGTACATTCATTCTTCTTTTAAAAAAATTTGAGTTCAAATTAAGTAGAGAAAAAACACAAGTCCGATGGAGGGAATAACGAAACTTAATTGATCCTTAAAATCTTTTTAAATCGGAATTAAATTATTCTCAAATATTGCCTTACGTCTTCTTAAATAGTCATTTGTTTTTTTTACATTTTCTCGGTACTTCAAAAAGTCTTCTTTAATACTTCTTAACTCCTTCTTTAAGAGTTCTAGCATTTAAGAAAAAAAAAAAAAACTTTTATTGTAAACAATTAAGATTTAATTATTGTTTTGTTTAATTTTTATTATTTGTTTTTTTTATTTATTATATACACTCCTCGTCAACTGAATACGCACAAACATTTTAAAAAAAAATACTTTATCCATTTTTTCCAAACAGTGATGGTTATTATGCCATCTGTTGATGCTAACTATTCCCTTAAGATGTTAAGCAGATAATTCCGAAAGAATTATCCAAAAACAACCGTGAGTTTTTCTTCAACCACTTGCAAAGTGTTTTATATGCAAAGTAGGAGTTTTTTTTTTAGTCAACTGAATAGGTACAACGCCATTTTCTTCGTTGTTTATAAGTTTTTTGGAGTGCTTGACAGTTTAAATTAACGATTTTAGTGTTTTCAGTAAAATTTAATTCTTGATTTCAAATTTTAAGAAAAATGGGTAGATCTACGTGTCTTAACAGTGTTGAAAAAGCTAAAATCGATTTACTTAGAGACCAAGGCCTAACTGGACGTGCAATAGCTGATAAAGTTGGCCGAAGTTTTAATGTAGTTTATTCTTACTTGAAAAATAAAGATGCATACGGCAAAAACATGAAGGGAGGTAAGAAAACAGCAACAACAGCAGCTGAGAGACGAAGAATTTTAAGATATGCATCAAATTCTTCTGATTCTGTGGCAAAAATAAAACAAAAAGTCGGCGTAAACGCAAGTTGCTCAACAGTATTAAGAGTAATCAACAACTCAAGCCATCTTAAACGAATGAAACTTAAGAAAAAACCACCACTTGACGAGAGACGGAAAATGTTGCGATTAGATTTTTCAAGACTTCACATGAGTTGGAAAAAAGAATGGTATCACGTGGTTTTTTCAGATGAAAAAAAGTTTAATTTCGATGGCCCTGATGGGTTCAACTTCTATTTTCACGACTTAAGAAAAGAAAAAAGATTTTTAAAGCGCCATCATAGTCGTGAAGGAGGTGTCATGATATGGGGAGCAGTCAGTTATTATGGAACAGTTGAGTTCGAGGTTGTAACATCAAGAATGACAGCAGCTGGGTATAAAGTAATTTTGGAAAGAAATTTTCCTAAATTTTCTAACATCTTTGGACCCATAAACTGGACCTACCAACATGATAATGCGCCTATTCACTCAGCGCGCATAATAAAAACATGGATAGAGGATGGCCGCCGTACTCACCTGATCTAAACATCATAGAAAATGTCTGGGGATGGTTAGTACGCAAAGTTTATGAGGGTGGTCGTCAGTTCGAAGACAAAGAAACCTTAATTTCTGCAATCAAATTAGCGTGGAGCTAAATTTCGTTAAATTACATTAAAAAGCTATACGATTCCATGCCGGATCGAATTTACGAAGTAATTAAAAATAAAGGTGGAAGTACCCACTACTAAACTTAAACAAAAACTTGTTTCATTCCATTCCAATACCAATTTTAATTTTTGTACCTATTCAGTTGACTCAAAAAAAACTTCTACTTTGCATAAGTTACACTTTGGAAGTGGTTGAAGGAAAAACTCACGGTTGTTTTTGGATAAAACTTTTAAAAATTCTGTTATTTATATGTTACGAAAATTTTTACCATCAACAGATGGCATAATAACCATCACTGTTTGGAAAAAATGGATAAAATATATTCAAAAATGTTTGTGCGTATTCAGTTGACGAGGAGTGTATTTTTGTTGGTCTTTTTATTCCCATTATTTTTTTCATCTTATTATCTATGTTCAACAATTTTTTAATTTTCCTGTTATGACATTGTTATTTTTAATTGCAATACGCATGCAGTACCGGTGGCATTGTTGTACTTAGCCAATCTGAAACACGTCAATGTTCTTCTAAAAGAGGTAGTTAAAGGAGTTAAAGCAAATAGCTGAACTAATCATATTTTTAGAAGGGTAAAAGAAGTATTAAAGCATAACAAAAATACTGATTATATGCATTAAACAAAAGAAAAATATTGAAAGATTAAAGAAGTATTATAGAAGTATTAAAGAAAGAAAACAACACTGTTTTAAGAAATGCATAATAATTGTACTGTGAACTAGCCCAGTTGCAAGTGTATTGGATTAGAAGACAGAAGATCGCAAGATCGGATCCCAGATAAGACACTATACATCGTATCTAATGGTACAAATTATAAAATTAATTTTGGAAAGCTTAAAGAAGCATTAAAGAATAAATACCGATTTCGTGCCTTAATAAATAAAAACAAAAACATTTAAAGAAGGATTAAAGAAATGTTACAGAAACAAAAAAAAAATATCTTTAGAAATGCCAATTGACGAAGTATTAAAGAATGTTTTTAACTTCAATATACACAAAAGCTAAAGCTAAAGTAGCTTAGAGCTGGGTCAACATAAAGTCTAAGGCAAATGTAGTTCATGGTAGGTATCTTATTCTTAGCTTGGATTTCAGCCTTTGTTTGATTTTGCGGTCTTAAATTTATTTGTGATCTTGATTTTTATTGGTCGCTCGGTTTTTCTCTCATCAAGATATTTGATTTGTAAGTCAATAGTTACTTTAAAATAATAAAATTTAATTTTTCACACACATTTGCTCGCATAATTACATCATCCGTCACTCCCCTACCCTCCCTTAAGGCAAATATGAGTTTGAACCTTTTATATCATGGCATTACGGAATTACAAATGTATCAAGCAAATGGTCTTAGGTTAGGTTAGGTAAATGGGCTGACATTTGGTTTTGTTACCGTCACACTTAGATCAATGTAGATCCATTGTGGTAGGTTAGAGCGGGGCTAGTTGGACCACTTTTTACTTGAAGTCTTATAACTTTTCACCTATTCATAACATAACAATGAAACTGGAATCTATAGAAAGAATGTAACTTCGGCTTCTTTAATAAATTTAAAAAAAATTAAAAATATGTTATAGCAGAAGAATAAGATTACTTTAAATGCACCAAGTCCAAGTGGTCCAACTTGCTCCTAGAGAAAGAAGAAGCTCTATTAAGGACATAACCGCCGATAGTTTGAACTAAATTTGATCACAAACTAAAACTTAATTCGAATCACAACTTTAGATAACGTTAATGATCCCATGGTGACATGGCCAGTAATAGGGAATTTTGTATGGGCCTGGATTTCCAGCAAGAATGGCATTGCACCCACTCCTCGCCGGATAAAATCTCTGAATTTGCTTCCATACACATGATAACACCATACAGCAATAATATTCTTCTTCCTCTTTGAAACTTTATGTGTCCAAAGTTTTTCATACTATTTTCCAATATAAAATAAACAGCGGGGCAAGTTGGTCCAACTAACTCCACACCTACCTTGATGAATATATTCCGTCACTTTGAAATTAAACACTTTGAATTTTACAATTTCAAAAATGGAATATAAAAACTTAGTAACAGAACTCCCAAAATAACTGTCCTTTGTTGAAAAATTCACACGTTTTCATCACGATAACACAAAAAGAAACAAACTCGTTTTTTTTTTTTACTTTTGTACCCAAAAAACACAAATAAGCGCGTGGTTTTCCTTTGGCAGAATAAATCCACCTAAAACCAGTTTAGCACGTGTGATTAAGTAACTATGCTTCGTGTATGATCGTCTTCATTTAGCACTTGCAGTTTCCGAGTTATTGGCGTGGTCCAACTTGCCTCGTGGTCCAACTAGCCCCGCTCTACCCTACCCTAGGGATTGTGAACCCTATGAAAAGAAACCTATGATACATCCCATGTTAATTCAAGCCCGTTAAGGGTGTTGAAGAGTTTTAGCAGGCTATAGCCTGAAAAGTCGGCGAGTATTTCTTGGTCGTTGGAGGAGTGTCCGTCGGTACATAACCACCAAGCTGAGGAGAGGAGAACGCCTTTCAAAAGCGTGATCCCTCCTTTGCCCCCACTTGAGAAATCCTCCCTCCATCAGGCCCGTAGGAGCAGTGGCTCCATGCAACGTTTGGTAGATGGGTATGATAGGTCAATGGTTGGTATATGCATCCGTTCGTTGAAGAAATGTCTGTCGTTATATAATCACCTGGCTGAGAAGAAAAACCCCTTTCAAAGGCGTGATCCTTCCTTTGCCCCCACTTGAGGAATCATCCTTCTATCAGTCCCGCAGGAGCAGTGGCTCCATGCAACGTCTGGTAGATGGGCATGATAGGTCAGTAGTTGGTTTATAAACGTTCGATGAAGAAATGTCTGTCGTCACATAATCACCTGGCTGAGAAGAAAACACCCTTTCATGGTGTGATCCTTCCTTTGCCCTCACTTGAGGAATCATCCTTCTATCAGGCCCGTAGGAGCAGTGGCTCCATTCAACGTCTGGTAGAGAGGTATGATAGGTCAGTGGTTGGTTTATGTAACCGTAAGCAAATGATCTTAGAATCCATCTTTTTTTTGTTTTTTTTTGTACTTTCGATTTCTTTCAGACATGTTTCAAAATTACCATAAATTTTCTTTGTCTGGTCACGTTATATGTTTGAAACACAAGATCAACAAGATTAAGCTAATGCGATCAAGGCTTGCAATTTCGTTAAGTTTCCAAACTGACGATGGGATGAACTTCTGTCAATTATGTGAGCAAAAGTTTGTACGTCTTAGATATTTTCTTTTTTCTAAACTTCACTCTGGGATTGTTTTACAAACTTAAAACAATATTCCACTTCTGAAATGAAAAACTAATCCAAATTGGACCACCTTGGGAAAATATCAATCGAAAATGACATCGTGTGTTCGAATATTTTTTTTTTTTTTTTTTCTTTATTAAATTCCTTATTTATATTTTTACAAAATATCCTTCCCTTACAAAAAATCAACATTAAATCTATAAAAACAAAAAATAGTCGATAACATCATTTCGATAAAACACATTTCCTCTTTCGCAATTTAAGATTAACTCCTCCTTTCGGTGCAATTGTTACTGCGAAATTATCAACTTCGATTTCTCCCTTCTGAGTTGTTTCAATATCATAGTTCATCAGTACCTTAGCCAAAGCAACTTTAACATTGACTTTTCCCATTCGTTGAGCTATTTTTTTTAAGAAATTCCTTATTTCAATAATTTATTTATTTTAATTTTAAAAAATTCTTACCAATACAATGTCGTGGTCCTTCCCCAAATGGCATATAAGCAATTGGATTGTAATTTTGATTTTCCTCTAAAAATCTCTCGGGATCATATTTCATAGGATCAGGGAAGTACTTAGGGTCACGGTGAATTCCAAAAAGTGAAATCACAATCGGGGTGCCTTTCTTAATTACTTTGTCTGATCCTGGAATTGGGAAATCAATTGTGCATTCACGATTGAGAATTGGCAAGGCAGGATATTTCCGAATTGTTTCTGTAAAAAAAAAAAATATGGTATTCACGGAAATTCTACATTGTGCAAGAAAAAAGACTTACCCATAATACACAAGTCAAGATACTTCATGTCCTGAATACTCTCATAAGTGATCTTGCCATCATGCTTCGCCAGCGCTTGTTCGATATCTTTTTGAACTTTAGCCAAAATCTCTGGATATTTGGCCAATTCGAAAATAGTGAAGGCTGATGTTCCAGCAGTTGTATTAAAACCAGCAGCGTAAAATATAAAAGCTTGTCCGGCGATGGTTTCAATTGACATTGATTTTAAATTTTCTGAAAGTTGTATTTTCGGCATATGGTATTGTTTTTGAATTTGGATTTTTGACTTTTGATTGTTTTTTTTATACCTGCAGCAGATTGACCTTTCCAAACTTCATCATCTATGTTAATTTTTCCAGTGTTTCTAAGATCAATGAGCATCTGCATCATATCCTTGCGATAATAATTATTTTTTTCACGAAATTCAACAGTTTGACGGACCATGTCTTTCATGAAAGTACCAACCCGATTGGGAACTCCTATGCGTACAAATATTTTTGCAAGTCTGTGAAAATAAAGAAGAAATAATAGCACTATATCACCCCTAGATATCTCTTGATCATTGATAAAATAAATATTGATTGAAATTTGGTTACTTAAAGACTTTGTTTGATAAGAAAGTAATCAAATATTTATTGATGTTTGTCAATTTTCTTCGTTCAATTGGTTTTCTGAATATCGAACTTCAATATTTATCAATTATCAATTGACTGTTGACAATCTCATAAAGCGGGACATTTTTCAAAAACCGCTCATGAAAACACATAAAGTTTTGAAATTTCGCTGCTCTCTATCTTCTTAGAGACTAACTACAGAGAGTTTGACTTATGATAGTAATTGTTCAAAATTGCAAGTCAAATATTTCTTGTATGCACACTGTTTTCTTCCGACCAATACACTTAGCAATAAATCGATGTAAAAAATGTACGTCAAACGTCAACGTTACGCAAATGACTTGATTTTTATGTTGTTGGCTCTTAGGCTATTATAATCGTTGTTTTTCAAACAAGTGGACCAAAATTTGATTAGGATTGAAATTCGATCAACTAATCTTTACTTACTTACTTACTTACTTAAGGTGGCACTACAGTCCGGGGTGGACCAGGGCCTCAACCAACAAGCTTCTTCCAGCCGGCTCGGTTTCTAGCTAGCTGTCTCCAGTTTCGCACGCCAAGTTGGTTGAGGTCCTCTTCCACTTGCGTGCGCCACCTTTTACGCTATCCACCTCTACTGCGTTGTCCCATGGGGTTGGATTCAAAGACTTTCCGGGCCGGAGCATTGGTGTCCATTCGCTCTAGATGACCCAGCCATCTCAGTCGTTGGCTTTTCACCTTTGTGGCTAGGTCGGTGTCGCTGTACAGCCCATACAGTTCGTTGTTGAATCTTCTTCTCCATTCCCCATCTATGCAGACGGGACCAAAAATCACCCGCAGAATTTTCCTCTCAAAACAGCCTAACGCGTTCTCATCCACTGTTAGCAGTGTCCATGCCTCTGCACCATACATCAGGACCGGGATGATAAGCGTCTTATACAGGGACAGTTTAGTTGCTCGAGAGAGGGCTTTGCTTCTCAATTGCCTTCTTAGCCCAAAGAAACAGCGATTGGCAAGAGTAATTCTTCGTTTGATCTCAGCGCTGGTGTCGTTCGCTGAGTTTATAGCGGATCCTAGGTAGACAAAGTCTCTGACTACCTCAAAATTATAGCTGTCTATAGTGACGTTCTGTCCGAGACGTCGGTGTTGGGTGTCCTTTCTTGTGGACAGCATATATTTTGTTTTGCTTTCATTCACCGTTAAACCCATCTTCTTGGCTTCCTTCTCAATGCTCACAAAAGCACCACTGACATCACGCTTTGTTCGTCCGATTATGTCAATGTCGTCAGCGTAAGCGAGTAATTGGACGGACTTTTGAAAGATTGTGCCTCTGGTGTTGACGTGAGAGTTTTGCACTATTCTTTCAAGAACGATGTTGAAAAAGTCGCATGACAGCGCGTCGCCTTGCCTAAAACCTTTTTTGACATCAAAGGTGTCGGTGAGGTCTTTGCCGACCTTGATGGAGCAGCGTGCATTCTCCATCGTCATCCTGCACAAACGGACGAGTTTGGCAGGGATGCCAAAACTAGACATTGCTCTATATAGCTCGTCTCTATAGATGCTGTCATACGCGGCCTTGAAATCGATAAAAAGGTGGTGGGTATCGATTTGGAACTCCTGGGTTTTCTCCAAGATCTGCCGTAGTGCGAATATTTGGTCGATGGTGGACCTCCCTGGCCTAAAGCCACACTGATATGGACCTATCAGGTTGTTGACGAATGGCTTCAGGCGTTCACAAAGTACGGCAGAGAAGATCTTGTAGGCGATATTAAGAAGACTGATGCCTCTGTAGTTGGTGCAGTCCAGAGGATCGCCTTTCTTGAGGATCGGGCAAACAATACTGAGGTTCCATTCATCGGGCATGCTTTCTTCCGACCATATATTACAGATGAGCTGGTGCATACTCCTAACCAATTCATCGCCAGCCGCTTTGAATAGCTCAGCCGCAAGGCCATCAGCTCCAGCAGCTTTATTGGACTTAAGTTTAGATATGGCTATTCTCACTTCGTCAAGATTGGGTGGACGGAATTGTTGGCCTACGTCGTCCAGGTTGAATGGTGCAATTTGCATGGTAGCGGAATTCGGTTCGTCATCGCCGTTATACAATTTGCAGAAATGATTTTTCCATATCCTCAGCACCGACTGCGATTCCACCACGATGTTCCCCTGATCGTCCTTGCAGGCTTCGGTTCGGGGTTTGTAACCTTGGGAGGTTCTTTTTACTTTTTGGTAAAACTTCCGAACTTCATTCCTGCAGTGGCATCCCTCTAATTCCTCGATCGCGCGCTTCTCATGCTCTTTCTTTTTCTTTCTGAGAAGCTTGTGTTCCTCTTTCCTCTTCTGCTCGTAGAGCTCGCGAGCAGCTCTGGTCCTTCTATGCAGCGCCGCTTTGTATGCCTGTTGTTTGGCTGCATGTACTTGCCGGCATTCCTCGTCGAACCAGGGGTTTCGCTGTGGTGGTCGTGCGAAGCCAAGCACGTCAGAGGCGGCATCTCTGATGGCTTCCTGGCAGTTTTTCCACTGGTTCTCGATGTTTGCAGTTGGCGGCAAAGGACTAGTTAAGAGGGCGCGAGAGACTCGATCGGAAAAGGACCTGGCGATTTCTTGCGACTGTAGCCGTCCGACGTTGAACTTCCTGACAGTATTTCCCTGTTTTGGCTTTGGTCTGGATATCCGTAGCATTACCTTTGCTACAACGAGGTAGTGGTCCGAGTCAACGTTGGCTCCTCGGAACGTTCGGACATCCTTGATACTGGAGGAGTGCCTTGCGTCGATCGCAATGTGGTCAATTTGGTTGGCGGTTGATTTACCAGGAATTTGCCATGTCCCCTTATGTATATCGAGATGCGGGAACTGCGTTCTAGCTAGCTACCACAACGTTTCGCCCCGCAGCAAAGTCGATTAGCCTGAGTCCGTTATCGGAGGTGGTGTCGTGCAGGCTGTATCTTCCGATTGTGCCACCAATGACGTCTTCTCTTCCTAGTTTGGCATTAAAATCACCCAAGACAATTTTAATGTCATAGCTAGGGCATTGCTCATATGTCTTGTCCAGGAGCTCGTAGAACTCGTCCTTGGTGTCGTCATCTTTCTCCTCTGTGGGGGCATGCGCGCATATCAGGCTGATGTTGGCGAATTTAGCCTTGATGCGAATTGTCGTGAGGCGTTCGTTCACATAATTGAAACTCAAGACCTCTTGCCTCAGTCTGCCTCTAACAACAAATCCACATCCAAAAAGACGCTGCCCTTGTGGTCGGTAACAGTCACCGTAGTATATATCGCAGTCTTTCAGTTTTCTTTTGCCCGGCCCATCCCATCGCACTTCTTGGATGGCGGTGATGTCTGCTTTGTAGCAGTCTAGGGCCTCCGCTAAATGTTCGGCTGCACGTGGTCTATAGAGAGACAGAACATTCCACGTGCAGATCCGAAGTTCGTTGTCCTTATTTCGTTTGCTAGGTTCGTCAACAGTAAATCCGTCCGTATCCGAGGCTTGTTGATGCTTCGCAACTAAAAATAGCTTTACGTGGCCGGGAAGTCACCCCGACGGCACGACCCCCAACCTGGAGGACCAGACCCTTACAATATAACTCCAAGGGCGGGGAGCCGGATTAACCGCTCCTTATAGGCCTGAGCTCCGAATATGTCGTAGTAGCCCGTATAAGGTGTTCACTAAGTAGTTCAGCCTAATTGGAACTGTAGACGCCACCGTTGATTCCATCTTGAGAATTCTTCCGCTGCCGCCTGGATGAAGGAGAAGTGCCTTAGTGGGAACACTCCTCCCCCCCTCTCTCGTTTGCTGCCCCCTAAAACCGTCCACAGGAATTGGAACCCCATCTTCAGTTAAAGGTACTAGGCACCCGATGTTCACCACTTGGAGGTGAGAGTAGGAGTTGATAGACAGAGGTTCGCTTTGAAAACGCTTGTGTCCTCTTGAATGCACCGTGTCTACCCTTTGAACATCGTCTAATCTTTACATTTTACTTAAAAAAAAATAGCCTTTCAAAATAATGCATATTTCAATTATTTTGTTTTTATTTTTTGAAGTTTTTATTTAGCGTCTTCACTTTTTTGACTTTTATATCTTTATATTTTTTTCACAACGCAGACATTTTTTTTAATGTGATTGATAATCTTATTATTCGATTTAAAACAATTAAGGTCATTTGTGCATTTTTTTTTTAATTTGTAACTTCTATAAGCTTCTTGTAGTAAAAACTTTTGTACTACAGATCATCATGTTATAAAACGAATCTTGTACAATTTACGCGGTCTACAAAAGCCAAATGCATATTAATTATAACGGGTGATTTTTTAGCTGGTTTGGTTTTGGCAACACTGGTTTTGACAGCTGACGTGTGTTTAGTTCCTTGTGTCACTGTCAAACAGCTTCAGTTTGGTTTGCAATTTAACCATGGATCGTCTTACAAATGAACAACGCTTGCAAATTATTGAATTTTACTATCAAAATTCGTGCTCGGTTCGAAATGTTCATCGCGCGCTGCTTCCATTTTATGGTCGGCATTCTCGAGGCTCATTTTTGGTTGAATGGGTACGTAAATAAGCATAATTGCCGCATTTGGAGTGAAGATCAGCCAGAAGCATTGCAACAGCTACCAATGCATCCCGAAAAAGCCACTGTTTGGTGCGGTTTATGGGCCGGCGGCATTATTGGGCCATATTTCTTCAAAGATGATGCGAATCGCAGCGTTACTGTCAATGGTGAACGCTACCGAGCGATGATAACAAACTTTTTTTTGCCCGAAATGGAAGTTCTTGACTTGCATGATATGTGGTTTCAACAAGACGGTGCCACATGCCACACAGCACGCGAAACAATGGCGCAATTGCGAGGCGAGTTTGGTGAACAGTTAATTTCACGTTTCGGGCCGGTCAATTGGCCGCCTAGATCGTGCGATTTGACACCATTAGATTATTTTTTGTGGGGGTATGTCAAGGCTAATGTCTATAGGGACAAGCCCGCTTCGATTGACGCACTGGAAGCCAACATCCATGCATTCATTCGTGAGATACCGGCCGATATGTGTGAAAGAGTATGCCAAAATTGGACTCAGCGGATGGGCTACCTGAGACGCAGCCGCAGTCAACATTTGCATGAAATTATCTTTAAACATTAAATTGCAAGGTTCAAACTATCGATTCAAATAAATATTTCATTCATTTTTTCGAATTTTTTGTGTTTTTTTTTTTTTAAAGTTCTAAACCTCTTAAAAAATCACCCGTTATTTCCCATTTTGCTTGCAAATAAGTTAGTTTTTGCTAATAATTTTGGTTTATTTCTACTTTTAACTTTCACAAAATTCACTTTTTTTCGTGACAGCTGTCCAGGCGTACTAATTGCAAATACAAAAATATAGGCCGCTGTGGATGCGTTTTTTTGGAAATCTCTCACTGTACTATATATAAAATCCCAAAATAACACGCCTATTATTCATATTTTTTATCTTTTTTGTTCACTTTTAGTTTGTTTTTATTTGTCGGTGACGTTTTGATTTTGTCACCCACTAACCAACCAACTTTTCAGCACTAACTGGAAAGATTATTGGAATGTCCGATGGCAGCGTTCAGTGCTGCAGAAAAGTAGCTCTGTTCTTCTTGACGCTCAACACTGCTTTTAAACGATGCAATTATTCTTGTGATTTTTACTTAAAATTGGAGTACATCCAAAAATCGTATGCAAATACCCTGGCTTATTTGGCTATTGAAAAATTTTATGCAAACGTCACAATTTGCTATAAGTGTTCACACTTTTTTGGCCGGCTGACTGTGATTCAGCGGACTCTCATACGTGATCGATAATAGCTCTGTTTTTTTTTCGAAGGTGAAAGAAACGATGTCGGTACTCATCAGTTTACGGAGAATTGTCGGTGCTTAACTTAAGCACGGAAAAAAACTGTCTTACCGGAATGAATTACATACATGTTATCGATAGTTTGAATGGAAACTCCATGTTTTTTCTGTGATGGCGTTGGTAGTCCCCGGTGTCGTTTTTTTTTCGACCCATTTCATCCATGCTTGCAAAAGAGCTATAAGTCATCAACATGCTAGTAACTAAAACGTTTGTTATGTTATTCACATCAGTAAGACAGTTTTTCTCCGAATTTAAGCTAAGCGTTTATAATTCTCTTCGCTTAAATTAGACCGAAGAGGTTGTTCTCTTCCTGCGTTGGTGACTTTGTAATCGATAAATCGCACGCAAATGCTACTTCTGTTGGTTCAGCTTAGCCCCAATTTTATGCAAATGTCACTTTTGGCATTTAGCCATCCTTCAATGGAATTTGACAGTTGGTGGCTTGGAATATATGGGACAAACTATATTTTGACTGAAAAAGTATATTTTGATCCAAATGTCAGCTAACTGCCTTAAAATCACCTTTTTTTGGAGCAGTCATCAAAAATTTGTGACTTTTTAGAGGTTTTTTAATCCATTGCCATGCATCGTAGCCATCCGTCAATGAAATTTGACAGTTGATGTCTTCATGGATAAGGGCCGAACTATACTTTCACATAAGAACTGTATTACGATCCAAATGTAACTAATTGACATAGAATCACTTTTTTTTTTAGCTTTTTTAATAAATCCAAATTATATTGTTTTTAAATATTCACCAAATTGGATTCGGCACGGTTTGAATTGAATTCGTTAAAATCGGAGAGATTTAATTCCAGCGAAATGCAAATGTATACATTTGAATCGGAAATAAATTCAGTGAATGAAAATGATTTTGGTGATCGTTTCTTGAACGATTTTCTAGAATTTTGCCAACTAGACGAAAGTGTTATCAGTGCTCGAGTTTCGATGTTAAAAAGCCGTGGAGAAAGTGAGGAGAATCTACATTCCATCCACCACAGTTATTTTGATGGAAAAAATGCTTAAACAGCATGAAATACAATTTTAGAATTACATACATGTACATATATTTGGTATATATTCTCCAAAAATATTTTTTTTTGATCAATAAGGTGCATTGTTTGAAGTGAAAACAGCGCAAGAAGCGTTGAAAAGTATCTATTAACTGATATACAACAATATTCTATAATACCAATTTTGTCAACAGAACAATAATTCACAATCAGAGATTGAAAAAAACAGTTGACCTTTATTTTCAATTGGATTCTCACTGAGAGATATTTAATTCGTCAAATTTCATTTTGGTCTCAGTCTGAGATTTATTTTAAAAAATTAATTCCATAGGTCTTTTGGTGAAATTTATCATGTAACTTCCAGAAAAACTTATTTTATTTTCTAAAAAATAAAGGGAAACGATCAGCCTAAAACTGTTTCCATGTCCATGGAAAATAAATCAAAAATGATACCGTCTAAACGTGGCTTTCAGTGCCATTGTGGTCATTGTATTAATCTCGCTTTTGTCTCGCTGTGCCGGCTATCTGTGTCGCGGTTTTCTCGCTATGATCTCGGTTTGGTCTCGCCGTGATATTTACACGTGGTTTTTGGCATTTAGAATGTTTGCCCATCATCTCGCTTTGCTCTCGCTAAAGTCTCGGCAAAACTTTTTTTTTCAAAAAACAATAAGCTAAAACCGAGGTTTAAAATTCCAAACGTGGTTTTCTGTTTCATTTACACGGCTACTTGTATCGTGGACTTATCGCAATAGTCAACCCGTGACATTTACACGTGGTTTTTGTCATTGTTCACGTCTGTTCAAAACTACGTGTAAACCCAATCGGCAAGATGACGCCAAGAAATCGTCACTATCACCATCGTGCAGTCGTCGTTGTCGTTATTGTGTCCGTCGTCCTCGATGACGTTGGGCCTTACTAATAATTAAATTTAGCAACGAGTTAAATATCTCAGTGAAATGAACCATAATGTTATCGATCCCAAATAATGAACCATACATGGAATGTTAATTTTTTTGGAGTTCATACCACCTATGGTTCATTGTTAAGAGCTCAATTAAATATTAAGGTCATACTATGTATGGTTTATTATTTAGATTCCATTTCATTATGGTCCATTTCAATGATATATTTAAGTCTTCACTAAATTTGATTATTAGTAGGGCCCGTTGTATTTCGACTTGCGCGATTTTAAGGTGCGAGATTTGATTACAACAACCCTCATCGACGCATGTCAGCTCAAAGACCAAAAAGAGCCAATTACGATCAGGACTTCCACTAAACTTTTATTGAAGAGTACTAAACAGTGCATGACCAAACAATTCTTTGAAAATCCAAAAGCAGAGCTTTTTAATCAACAAAACAAATAAAAAATCTCCAAATGAGATTTATTTTTTTTTCTCTCAGCGATAAGTGGTCAGTGGTTAACCGTTACCTAAAAAAATCAAAATAAAAGTTTTTTCACCGAGAGAAATCGAACAAAGTTCTTTTTAAGTTAAATGGTTATTAAGTGACCATTATTAAAAATCTAGGCAGACAAGCGAAATTTTAAATACTTTTCAAAAGGTTGAGTTTTATTTTCGAACTCTGTTTACAATTGATCTTAAATCTTCGTACAGTCCACGATTTATCAAACAAATTTAAAATTGATAATATACCAATCAAATAGTTTATTGATAATTGCTAAATAACGTAATCGAGGCTTTATAAAAGCTCAAAAGAGCAGTTGATTTTTCGAGTATAATGGCTTTTTGAAGGCTTTTAAAACGCATAGAAAAATACTTAAGCGGATTGGGTACGATATGTCGACTTTTAGAATATCGACTCCATAAGATCGACTTTTAAAATCTCGACAAAAAAAAATCTCGACTGGTTAAAAGACCGACAGATCAAAATATAGACACAAACTTGACCGACTTTTTAAAATGTCGATTTTTCAAAATGTCGATTCTCAAGATGTCGACAGTGATCGAGATTTTATGAATCGAGATTTCAACAGTCGACATTTTAAAAGTCGACATTTTGTTCAGATCATAGTTTAGGGAATGATGTTTACAAGCGCGCGCTCCGATCATTATTATCTAATATCGCATTGTCATCTAAAAGTACTTGAGAGTGCTAGGACGCCATATGGCCCTAGGCTCAATGATAGGAAAATCCCTATGCACACCTCCGCGTGGTAGAGGCAGTGGCGATTTCTGGTCTTGAGTTCTGGGTTGGCTACGAATAATCCTTTGATCAAAGCTGAATGTAATAAAAGCAAAATTTTTTAATTTTTTTCCTCTATAATGAGTTTTAATACAACTCATTTATCTATACCTACATAAAATCCAGTCGTCACTCTATTTTCAAAAAAATTCGAGAACCGGTTCCTTAAAATTTTCACTTTCTCTTATCTTCGACAACATTTCTTTCTCTATTGACACATTAGTCCAAATTATTACATATATTTAAACACTTTGAAAAATAAGGATGAAATTATTGTAAATATAGTAAAAAACATGCTTTTAAGCCTTTCGAGGCATCTCAGCTACTCAAATTTTATGAAAATGTAACCTGTAAACTGTAACGCTCTAAAAAATTGAGGATTAATCTCTCTATATGGCGTTTTTCTTTTTTAACTCAGAGCAGATCAGATCAGATTCAGAAATTGAAAATTTTATTATCTGATTCAATTATTTTTGTGTTTTGAATCTGATCTGATCTGCTCTGAGCTAAAATAGAAAAACGCCAATAGACACCTTATTTTTAAAAATCAAAGCAGTATTTCTCATGCAGTTGGATCGACAATTTTTGATTTTATTTGGTTTCTACGGCTACCTTGGAAATTATCAGAATGTGAATTTTCTTATAATTAATTAATAAATTGAAAATCAATACTCAAGCTTTTGAGCAACGTACAGCAATGTTTCATATATCAATTTTTACTTGCGATATAGGTACTATAGGGCAAGTTTTGGATTCGTGCAAAAAAAAAATTTTGAGATCACAATCAAACATGACATTACGATGATAGAGAACACCAAAAAAGTGGGTGGCACAATTCTGTCTGTCTGTCTGTCTGTCTGTCTGTCTGTCTGTCTGTCTGTCTGTCTGTCTGTCCGTACCTCAACCTACAGCCTAAACCACTGAAGCGATTTTCTTCAAATTTTGAACTTAAGGTTTTTTTGTAACTCTCCAGAGGGGAAATTGAAATTTTTTTTTTAGCTCAAAAAATAACGGTACTTGCCATACAACCGTTAAGGAAAAGCTTATTTATCTCAAAAACGGCTCCAACGATTTTGATAAAAAAAAATCAGTGTATTATTGTAGATATGATATACCTTTTAGTAAGAAAAAAAATCACCAAAAACATTTATTAACGGTACCTGCCATATAACGGTTTTTTTGATTTTTGGTTTTCTCATTAACCGCTCATCCGATTTCAATAAAAATTTTTGCACAAAAGCTTTGTTAGAATATAAATAATACTGCATACCAAAATTTTTGAAAAAATAAATTTTGGATTTTTAAAAAAAGATTCAAAATTTTTTTTTGAAAATTCAATATTTCAAAAACGGGTTGATGAATTGTTTTAAAATTTCAGTTTTAAATGAATATTAATATATACTCAAAATTGGCATACCAAATTTTTTTTTGAAAAATGTTGCAAAAATTTTATATATAAAAAATTAATTTTTAAGAAAACGGCTCCAACGATTTAAAAATTTTTTTTTGCATATATTGATATTTTTTTAAGTAATCAAATGACATACTTTTTTTTACGCTCTAAGTTATTTATCAGGCTGTTTAAACAATTAAAAGAACGATTTAAGTGCTTTTTTATACTTTTTGTTTTATACTTAAAGTTTATTTTTTAAAGTTCTTAAGTTCCACACAACTTGAACATAAGAGCAAGTACGTGCGATCCAGTCGTGCATTTTATTTTATTAGGATTGGTGAAATAAAATTTTGAAAAACTAAATCCATTTTGTGGACTTGGTTGATAAATATAAGCCATAAAGTTTGCCAAAAGGGGGATTAATTTAGTAGTTAGTAATGTGAGACTTTTTAAAAAACACATTTTTGATATTTTACTTCCAATTGAGCTTTATAATTTAGATATTTCTGATTTATTAAGACAAATACTAAATCATAAATAAGGTGTATTTTAGTTCCTTAATTCAAGCTATGTATTTTTCAGGTAAATGTGCTCGAAAAGCATATATTTATATAGATGCCCTAAGTTTGTTTCCCCCTAAAATTTCTTGTGAAGTTTTTTATAATTTTGTTTGACTGAAAATAATTTAAATTAGGTATTATAATCCATTATTTGACACCTCATTTTGGAATATTAAAAAAAAATACCAATGTTGATAAGTTACATTTATACTGAATTCTTTCAATTATTTTCATATGCAAAAATTAAAGGTATTTTTTTTGTGTACATTTTTTCTTAGCTTTTCCGTGGTTTACAATGATGTATGATACATTAAAATAAAAGTATTTTTAATTGTTAATCGAAAAAATCTGATTCATTAAAATCCGTTGGTAATTTAAAAAGTTATTAACGTTTTAGTGAGGCCGGAACAATGTACAACAAAGCATGTTTTAAATGTATTAAATTCAAATAATATTTATTTCCTGCTCTGGTGTTGGATGTACAACTTTGTGATTACCTACATATATTTAGTCTTTATACTAAATTTAAATACTTGATTAAAATTTTTTTTCTATGTTCAATATTTATATGAAGTATTTTGATATTAATGCCATTAAGTAGGTGTAAAAAAACATTACTTCAAATTGTTTTTACATTTTTTTCATAGTTACCATGTAAAAAATAATATTTTTTTTTATAAATCTAACGATTATCTTACTGACAGTATTTTACAACCTTAATTATAAAGATTCATGCAGATTTGTTTGAGTAATCATTATATTAATGAAGCTATGTCGATCAGTTTTTTAATTAAAACGCATTTAATTTGTAAAAAAATCATTAAAAAAAATTTTAGCACCGCTCATGTAGGTTTGATGGTAAGAGATTGTAAAACATAATCTTAGAAGAGTAAATAAGCAAAAAATAAGCATTTTTTGTTTTTTCAAATTGTGAAATTTTTCATCAACTTTTGAATTTAGAATGCTGCAAATCGAATTGAAGGAAGACTTAATCACCCCTTTAGTATGAAATTTTTTACCCCTTTTCAATGATTTTTTCACACAATATAGCCTGTCATTTTGGCTTTATTTAAAGACCTTAACCTTGAAGATCGGATGAGTAGAATAGGAGTTATGATTTTTTCAAGTAAACCATATAAAATTCGAACTAAGACATTTGCTTCAGATAACTAGGTTCTCCACTGGTGGGTACTGGTCGGCAATCAACTCACATTTTTCTACCCAGGCGTTGGCTCTTTCAATAGAGCCAACCTGTGTGGGTATTTTTGTGGGTCTGTTCTTAAAGATAGAGTGACACAGCACATCGGGAATAATATGTAGTTTGTATGAGATTTGTTGGCGCAAATGTGTGTAGCCAACACGGCCATTGAAAGAAAACTAAAGAGATTCCTACTTTGTATGGGATTAATATAGCACGTAGGGGTTGCAGTGAATGGCTCGATTTAAATAGGTTTTGCTGGTTTTATAATGATTTAAACGGATTGGGGTGTTGTTTTTTTTATCAACATAAAAGGATACTTTATTCTCAAGTTTTAATACAAACAAATTGTTTGTAGTACGTGTATTTAAGACGAAGGGTTGGCGCAGCCAACCTAGCCAACTGAGAGGAATCGCCACTGGGTAGAGGGCGGGTAACGCTAACGTGCAGGGGGACCGAATGGATGCCGGGATAAGCAGACAACCCAGCTATGCTGGTCAGGGCACAAACTTGTCCTCGGGATGGTTAAAAGCCCCCTTAAGGCGGATAAACTGCAGGTGGCGGTCAACGGCATGTAGCGTCTGTAACCCATATTGGGCGGCTACAAAAGGCGTCTGTTTTCCCATAGTGGGCGGCCTCGAGCAGTTATGTGTTTGACCATACAAAAGGGGGGTGTGCCTGTCAAATCTGAGCTTATGTATGTTATTAATCGTATCTCGGAAAACACCATGGTGGAAGGATATATGCTATTACATGAAATATGACAACAATTGGAAATGAGTCCCCAAGAGGTAACCATTTTATGGAGAATCCTTCTGCAGCTTCGGCTGCTGTAAACCGCACATCGGATTTGGGGGTGCGGCATCTTTCGTGTACCAGCGTCAATCAAGACGCCATAACAATAAATGAATCGTTAACAAATAGAAGAAGTCTTTTAAGAAGAGCAAATGATACTTTTGGCTACCGCATACGTACGAAAATCGGAACTCAGTTTACAGTGGTGTTCCAAGAGCCGACATCATAATTGTCATGGGAGATCTCAATGCCCAAGTCGGATCAGACAACTACGGTCTGGAACGCGTCATGGGGAAAAATGGCTTGGGGTCACGAAATGAAAATGGCGATTTGCTGGTCGATTTTTGTAACGCTAATCGTCTTGTATTGGGTGGAACTGTGTTTAAACATAAGACTTGCAACAAAATCACCTGGGTACATCCGGATGGTCAAACTGAAAACCAAATTGACCACATCATGATTCAGCAGCGATGGAGGAAGTCTATGTGTGATGTCCGGAGTATAAGAAATGCCGATGTGGGAAGCGACCACCATTTGGTTCTGATGAGTCTCAAGCTACAAACGGCAGCTGTACAACGTCAATCACAGGGTGCAGCAAGGAATTCGAAGTTCAATACAAATGCTTTAAGTGATCCCAACATATGTCGTAACTATGTCACCAACCTTAACGACAGAGCTTCGTCATTAAACGGAATACAACATTCAACAATTGATGAGATGTGGGGTGATATAAAAAGTGTTTTTATGGATGCTGGATCCGAAACTGTACCCAAGCAGTCGAGAGTTAGAGACTCTTGGATATCCCAAGACACCTGGGATAAAATCGAGCTTCGCAAATCGTTGAAGATGCAAATAAATGCCGAAGCAGATGCTCAACGAAAGGCTGAATTGCGAAGAGAGTATCGCTTAGCACATAAGATGGTCTATCGCTGTGTGAGACGAGACAAGAGGGTGAGGTTAGACGGTCTCGCAGAAAATGCGGAAAACGCTGCAAGAAGAGGAGACATGAGGGAATTGTACCAAATATCCAAGGAAGTTGTCGGGAAGAAAACCAACACCAATCATCCTGTAATGGATGTGGATGGTACACTTTTGGTATCAATCGAGGATCAGCTGCGCAGGTGGAAGGAGCACTTTTGTGCCTTGCTTAATGAGGATTCTGTCGAGCAGAGTGCTGAAGTGCCCCAGCTTAACGAGATGCGTAGATCATATAGGGGTATTGACATCGAGCCCCCTACAGTACTGGAAATTCAATCTTCGATAAATCTTCTCAAAAACAACAAAGCAGCTGGACTTGTTGGTATACCAGCCGAGTTCCTGAAAGCTGACCCTGTCAGAACGGCTAGTATTTTACACCCGTTGATACAAGCTGTGTGGGAAAATGAAATCTATCCCAGCGACTGGAAGGATGGTGTAATTGTTAAGTTGCCAAAGAAAGGTGATCTTAAGAATTGCAACAATTGGCGAGGTATTACAGTTTTGTCCGTTTTTCCAAAATTAATGGCAACCATCATTCTGGAGCGGATAAAGGTTAGAATCGAGTCTACACTCAAGAGGCATCAAGCTGGTTTCCGCAGTGGGCGGTCTTGTGTCGACCATATCAACACTCTGCGTATCGTTCTTGAGCAGTCTGCGGAGTTTCAATCACCGCTTTACCTCATGTTTGTGGATTTTGAGAAGGCCTTTGACCGAGTCAACCGTGAATGTATATGGAGATCACTTCTTGGTAGAGGAATTCCCCCAAAAATTGTTGCCATTATAAGAGAGTCCTATAACAACGCAAGATGCTTTGTTTTACACAATGGGCAGCTATCCGACTCTTTCGAAGTGCGGCAGGGTGTGAGACAGGGAGATGTTCTATCGCCAATTCTCTTTCTACTAGCGATTGACGATGTCTTGACGGCCAGCGTTGGAACATCAGAGAGGCAGGGCATTCAATGGAGACCGTTTGAAAGGCTTAGCTACTTAGACTATGCCGATGATATATGTCTCTTGGCAAATAACATCAGCGGGCTGAACGGGATGTGTCAAGCTCTGAAGGTAAAAGGAGAGGCGAGTGGTCTGAAAATAAATAGCAAAAAGACAAAAATAATGCTCACAGGCCGCTCCACACATCAGCGTATTTTAATACAGGAGACGCCAGTTGAAGAGGTGGAACAATTTAAATACCTTGGAAGTATTGTTTCAGCAAATGGTGGTACTGATCTGGACGTTCAAAGTAGAATAAATAAAGCTCGCGCAGCCTTCGGTTCTCTCTCCCAAATTTGGAAATCATGTCAAATCTCCTTGCGCACAAAGTTGAGATTCTTCGAATCCAATGTCAAATCCGTGCTGTTATATGCTTGCGAAACCTGGAAAGTCACGACTATCATCTCAAAGAAATTGCAGGCTTTTGTGAACCGTTGTCTACGCCATATTCTAAAAATTCGCTGGCCACAAATTATATCAAACGAGGAATTGTGGCGCAGGACAAGCCAGGAGCGGCTGGACGTTGACATAAGAAAGCGTAAATGGCAATGGATTGGTCACACACTGAGGAAACCAAACGATGAAATTGCAAAGCAGTCATTTGAATGGAATCCTCAGGGTGCACGGCGGGTTGGAAGACCAAGAACAACATGGAAATCAACAGTTCTAGCAGAAGCAGACTCCCAGAGAAAGACGTGGCCACAGTTAAAATATCTATCTGCAGACCGAGAAGGATGGAAACGATTTGTTGGCGCCCTATACCCCAACCGGGGTTACAGGACTTGATGATGATTCATTGGTCAAACAAATGTTTCGTTGAGTCAACTAAAACGCATGTAATGGAAGGCATTTCACAACTTTCTTAAATACATATTTACTTTTAGTCTACATATAAGCATACCAAACTGATAAATTAAAAAAAATTCTTTGTTTATTTATCCGCAAGCCACATTATAACATCGAACTACTTGTGTAAGTATAAGTTACACAGGCAAATATTCAACATTAATGATCAGCTTAAATGATAGGTTTAGAAGACCATAATTAAGCAATTATTTGCATTAAAGAGTGATTGTACATAGCGAGATATCTAAAACGCACATTGAATGATTCTATAGTCATGTCTAATTATTGTAAATATAATAATTAGTTTTACATTTGCCACCTTCATTTATTTCGATATAAATTCCACTTGCATTGAAGTGATCCCACTTATATCGCATTAACTGCGCAACAAAATGTAAAAGATTTTAAACAAATATACAAAAAATATGATACTCACGCTGGATATAAAAAGGCTGCTGTAGCTACAACAACACTTGAAAATGTTGGTTTACTAAATTCATGGCTAAGTTTTCTCAGTGGATTATTAGGATCCTTGAAACTATTCACTTCCAGACCAAAGATTGCAGATCCAATAATATCGATTGCATAACTAAAATTTTAGTACAAAGAAGGTTTATGAAAATCAAATAACCCCTACAAAAATGTCAATCTTTTAACCTTGAAAAGAACTCCTTCATCTCAATAACAGCTTCTCCATCATCGGGAATCTTATTATCCAAATATTCCAACATTCTATTGCCAACATCGTCAACAGTGCCAAATATCGACTTAAGCTTTCCCGATGTAAAAGATGGTGCCAATTTAGTGCGTAGAGTCTTCCAACGTTCTCCTGGCAAATTAAAAAGATTCCCCGAATACGGATCGTTTTTTTCATCACAATACACTCCACGATCGTGGAAACTTGCGAAATCTTGCACCAACATTTGTCGTGCCAATTCGGCATCACGCACTAAAATTGCTGGCCGGGAGAATAAATAGATTCCAAGGAATCTTTCCTTGCTGTTCTGGTAGACATCGTTGATGGCCATGCCGAATGATCTTTGACGTTTCACAACCGATTCCATAGCTCCGAAGGGGATTTTGCTTGCAGCATCAAAAGGGAAGCCTTTGCGTTGCCAAAATGTATACAAATGGTGAATATAAAATGCCAAAGCAGTCACAACTCCCAGAAGTATCAATAGAATCATTTTTTGTTTTGTTTTTAATTTTTGATGACACTGATTGCTCCGAGCTTACTTGAGGTTCGCGATCAACTGAATATCGTCACAATATTGAATGATTGTTGAATTTTGTTGTAGTTAGTTAGTTAGTTGACTTTATTTCTCCATCTTAATTACATGATGATAATATGATATAATTTAATTAATACTATACATGTTTCAAAGTCTAATTGGTTTGGCCTATGGCCGTCTACCAGAATGACATTTTTTTTAAAATTATATGTACATATTTAGCAGCAAAAAAAAAAAAAAAAAATTATTATTCTACATTTTTTTAGCACTAAAAATCTCCTTCCATAATGCATTTTCTATAGCGTAGTGCAGCAGCAACAAAATTACCAACTGAATCCCAACCTCTCTCTCCATTTAGCACACTCAATAACTCATCCTCGTCCAGACTGCTCTTATAAAAATACCTTATTCGAAACTCCTTAAAAATTGGGCATATTGCAAGGAAATGGTTAATATCTTCTCGCACTTTCAAATTGCAGAGACTACAAAGTAAAGGCAGATCAGGTCGATGTGGCATAAAGTTTAGGTTCAACAGTTCTCCTCTTGTTTTGAAGATGATATTAATTCTATTTATGGAGTTGCTGTTAAGAAGGTACGAATTGCTTTCAAAGTTGAAGCTTAGGCGACTATAAAAGCATCTATGCAGCGAAGATTTAGCTTCAGACACATACCTGTCGTAAAGAACTTTCCCATATTTCTCCAGTATGGAATCGAAATTTCTCCTCACTGTAACCGGATTCCCATTTTGGACTTCAATTATATTTGTACCGCATATCTGGGCCAAATTCTCCCATCACTCAGTTACCATCGAACATCTTGCTTGAATCGCACTATTTAGAACTATTTTCGGTATTCTTTCATTTCTCATTTCCATAACTTTAACAATGTAATTAAAATGCATGACAAGAGTATCCATTATCATAGGCGCTGATCCTGTTTCCAAGTAAAGCATGTAGTTGGGAGTATTCCTTGGTAGACGAAATATCCTTTTAATGAAATAACGCAGACATTTTTCAACGGCTTCAATAGAGCAAAACCCCCAAACTTGTGCCCCATACAAGAGAATTGACGATGCTGTAGAGCGGAATAGCTTTTGTTTTGCACTATGTTCAACGTAATTGCTCTTGAAACAGCGCTCCCATACCGCAGAAATTGCTCTCTTCACCTCCGCTCGTTTACCTTCTAAATGCTTTTTCATATTCAAATTTGCTGTTATTAAAACACCAAGATATTTGTACTCCCGTACAATTTCAACTGCCTCGCCGTTAAAAATCCACTTTTCGTTTCTCGAGTGCCTTCCACCACCATCTCTGAACACCATCATTTTCGATTTTTGCAGATTCACTACCAGATTCCAATGCTTGCAGTAATCTCCCAGCCTGTTCATCATAAGTTGCATTCCATCGACTGTTTCAGCAAAGAAAACTATATCGTCCGCATACATGAGTGCAGGAATTGGTGTTCCTCCCACCACTATTCCACCTCTTACTGCATCCGTTATATCATTGATAAACACAATGAAAAGCAAAGCACTTAGAATACAGCCCTGTCTAAGGCCCATTGTTGTTGGAAACTCATCTGAAACAGTAGTTCCATCCCATACATATGCTGAGTTTTCCTCGTACAACGCTCTTAAAACGTTTATAATTTTACTAGAGATGCCAATCGAATATAGTTTGTAGAAAAGGGCTTCTCGCACAATAGAGTCAAACGCAGCTCGAAAGTCGACAAAGAACGCATATAATTTTTTCTTTTTCTTCAAATAGGTATCAGCAATATTATAAAGTGCAAATAAATGATCTGTTGTTGCATATTTTTTCCTGAAACCAGCTTGGAACTCAGATAAAATTTTTCTTTCGCTTACCCATTGTGTCAGCCTGTTGTATATAAGCCCCGCAAATAGCTAAGCATTGGTATTAAGGAAAGAAATTCCTCTATAACTTGATGGATCTTCGTAGTTTCCTTTTTTATAGAGAGGGAAAATTATTGATTTTTTGAAACAGTCAGGAACTGCTGCATCTTTAAAGATTCGATTTAATTCCACAGTGAGGGAGGAAACGAAATCGTCTGTGGCATGTTTGTAAAATTCAAAAGGAATACGGTCGTCGCCAGGAGCCTTATTCCCTTTGGAACTTGCGATAACTTCTTGGACTTCCTGTAGCGAGGACGGAACGTCTAAGTACTCATCCAGGATTAGCGGAGCAGAGTATTGGACCAGAGGTGAGCATATGGATGCATTGAGAAGACTGCTGAAGTGGTTCTTAAGGCTTGATGCACTTAGGCCTAAGGCAATGATATTCGTCCTGCCATTTAAGCGCTTAACAGCTTTCCAGAA